>OZ005736.1:126608630-127962796 GCA_963930755.1 Eudasyphora cyanicolor | reverse complement strand
AGATTAGTTTAAAATCAAAAGACAAATATTTCAGTTGTTTTTATACTATGTTTTTATACATACGAGTATAAAATTATTGTTTAGGAATTTCTTCAATTATATTTTGTTTAAAAAAGAAAAGTTATGAGTCAAATTTTGATGTTGAGAACAATTTTAAGGTAGATTGCTGAAGTTTTGTGTGAACGCATTTATTGACAGTATATAAGATTGGTTCAAAAATGGGCGAGATCGGACCAATGGGCTTGGCCGCGGCCATATAATCAAAATTTTGAAATTAACATATCGTCGGCTTAATGCTATTCTGGTCCATACGCCATTTTAGTCTTTTTTGGGTAAGGAGTTGATAATATGGGTTTCAAGCATGCTCTTTCAGAATCTGCACCAATGTTTTTCCTATATCGTCTAGTTTTCGAGATATTGGTAGGGTAAATCTATTTAACTCCGATTTACGGGAAATAATTTTGATATTTTTGTTCAATGTATACATTTTTCTATTGCCCTATATTTTTGACTCAGTATTTTACGTTCTTTCGATTACAGTATGTAAATTACTCTCCTTCCATACCGACCCTCTTTGTGGTCCATGTAATACAAATACAAACAAATATTAAAACAAAAGTGGTATTGGACCAAAATGCCATTACAAAAATTGTTATACTCACAAAAAGTTTTTAGAGTAATTTCCTACCTTTATAGTCGCATAGTCACAATAGAATTAAATCTTTTGTGTCTAAATTTAAACAAATAGTTTGAACATCAGATGTGTAAAATTAAACATATAAATGTTTATATATTATGTTTAAATTTAAACATTAAATGTTTAATAAATGTGTACATTTTAGTGTAATATTAAACATTTTTCTGTTGATTATTCCGGCACATATGTATGTAATATGTAACATTTAAACATTAAATGATTAATGCTTAATCATGAAATGTGTAAATTTAAATTAATTGTAACTTTTGAATGTCTAATTTTAAATTTGCACATTGGGTGCATTTTTGAAAAATCTAAGGATAATTTTGTTTTGAAAACAAAACTGTAAAGAACATATTTTAAAATTTAAAAGTATAAATTGATTTTGTTTGCTTTTCTTAAAAAGTTATATAGAAAGCAAAATTGATTTTATTTCTAAATCTGACCTATATGCACATACATAAATTTTCACAGCTATTCCAGTTACTGCCTAAAAATGAAGAATAATGTTATAGTGTTAGAAAAATAATATTTTATTATGAAAATCATAATGATATGTATATTAAAACCAGTAAGGAAAGGCTAAAGTCGGGCGGTGCCGACTATATAATACCCTACACCACTCTCGTAATTTTGAATAACTCTGATATATAAATTTTGTAATTCATGTATAATTGTTTACATAAATTTACTTTTAGGACATTTTATACTTAAATAATACCCTGTACCACAGTGTGGTGTAGGGTATAAAAACGATTGGATCTAAAGAGCCAAATCGGATGAAACATATATATGGGAGCTATAGCTAAATCTTAACCGATTTTCTTCAAATTCGGTAGTGTTGGTTCATGGATCAAGAAACTCTACCATTCTAAATTTCAACACGATTGGGTGTAAAATACAGCTTTTATAGGACTAAAGGGCCAAATCGGACGAAACATATATATGGGAGCTATAGCTAAATCTTAACCGATTTTCTTCAAATTCGGCAATGTTGGTTCATGGATCAAGAAACTCTATCATTCTAAATTTCAAAACGATCGGATGTAAAATACAGCTTCTATAGGACTAAAGGGCCAAATCGGACGAAACATATATATGGGAGCTATAGCTAAATCTTAACGGATTTTCTTCAAATTTAGCAATGTTGGTTCATGGATCAAGAAACTCTACCATTCTAAATTTCAAAACGATCGGATGTAAAATACAGCTTCTATTGGACTAAAGGGCCAAATCGGACGAAACATATATATGGGAGCTATAGCTAAATCTTAACCGATTTTCATCAAATTCGGCTATGTTGGTTCATGGATCAAGAAACTCTACCATTCTAAATTTCAAAACGATCGGATATAAAATACAGCTTCTATAGGACTAAAGGACCAAATCGGACGAAAGATATATATGGGAGCTATAGCTAAATCTTAACCGATTTTCTTCAAATTCAGCAATGTTGGTTCATGGATCAAGAAACTCTACCATTCTAAATTTCAAAACGATCGGATGTAAAATACAGCTTCTATAGGACTAAAGGGCCAAATCGGACGAAAGATATATATGGGAGCTATATCTAAATCTAAACCGATTTCAACCAAATCGACTCAGCTAGTGATTCTGAGTCGATCGGTATACTTTAAGGTGGGTCTAGCTGTGTTATTTTAAGGTGTTACAAACATCTGCCGTGAAACAAACTTATAATACCCTGTACCACAGAGTGGTGTAGGGTATAAAAAGAAATAATTGAATATGTAATAAGACAAATAATAATTCAAATTTGTGTATTAAATACACAATACACTCGTACAGTACCACAATACAAATAATTATAATATTCAATATAAGGTGTAATGCTAAGATTTTATTATTGGTGAAATGAAATAATTAGCTCTGGCAAACTGTTTATATTTTTTGTCGTGTTTGGATAATGTTTACAAAAAATTGAACCAAGAACTCCATGGACAGTGAGAGCTAACAGTAAAACATTGTATTAAAAGCGTAAAAATAATTCATTACTTCAGGTAATTAATATAAATAATTGTCCTTTTTTAACAAAATGAACCACAAAAACTTTTTCAACGGAAATTAATGTTATCTCAATTTTCTGCTCAATATCACGCTCTGAAATTAAATAAAATTATTTTTTTTAATAGTTTTTTACACAGAATTTGTGTATTAGCCTGGTCCTTATTCAAATTTGAAAATGTGTAGCATCCACCTCTTACCCCTTTTCATTCTTTAGATGTATGTCTTGTTCTGATTTGCCTTTACACGCTGAAAAAAAATCGCTTCTGTAGTATATTACCCCATAAATATTCGGCTTGAAATATACATATGTTTAGGGTACTCTCCAGATATATAATATTTGACACACACAAATATTATATGTTTGGGAGGATAATGTTTTAAACAAAAATATGCTCCCATTCAAATATTTTTTTATATGGAACTAGTATTTCCGAAACAAAGATTAATTTGTATATATTTTTTTTTTGCAATGTATGAATGACTTAACATAAAGCCAAGTTTTCTGTTTTTCAGATGTTCAAAGAGCAATTTTTTTATAAATTTTATATGTTTGTAAAATTTATGTATATGTTTGTAAATATAAATTGCATTGGTGGATTGACAAAAGGTGATGAATTGGAATATTTATAAATTAAGCCATTTTTAGCTATAAAGATATTAATATCTTTCTAATATATTAATATATGCGTTCCAAACTAAATTGCTTGATTTTCAAATAAAATGTATTTGTTAACAAATACATAATATTTAAAAAAAATCGTTTCCAAATATATTTTCTTTCAATTCAAACATATCAAAAATGACGATTTTCCTCCGTGCACGCTGAAAAAAAATCGCTTCTGTAGTATATTGTGCCAAACATATTCGGCATGAAACATATATATGTTTAGCGTACACGCTAAATATATAATATTTGGTACAGGCAAACATTATGTATTTGGGAAGATGTTGTTCTAAACAAATTTTTGTTTCCATCCTAATAAAGGGTGTCCCAAGAAGAGCGCAATTTTTAAATCTCGCAACATTCGAAGTGTCATTGTTTAACATTTGAATAAT
Source organism: Eudasyphora cyanicolor (assembly GCA_963930755.1). Classification (NCBI taxonomy): domain Eukaryota; kingdom Metazoa; phylum Arthropoda; class Insecta; order Diptera; family Muscidae; genus Eudasyphora; species Eudasyphora cyanicolor. The sequence goes on along the minus strand of OZ005736.1, from coordinate 127,959,018 downwards.
TGTTATTGTTTGTTAGTAGAAGGTACGAGGTTAGTAAAAATGGAGCGCTACACGAATGAACAACAGTTCGCAAATTGCGATCAATTTGGGGTCACAATAATGCTCCAAAAGAGTCAACTGTAAAGAGATTAATGGATAAATTTTCCGAAACTGGGTCTGTTAGTGATGTAAAGACAACAACGCGCCATCGACCAGGTCGATCGACCGGTTTTTGGGTGGTTTTTGGGCTGGAGGAATCATTGGACCTTTTTTTTATGAAAATGAGGCAGGTCAAGCGCAAACAGTCAATGGTGTTCGGTATCGTGAAATGATAACCAGTTTTTTCTTGCCTAGAATTGAAGAAATAAATGTGGAGGGCATGTGGTTCCAACAAGACGGCGCCACATGTCATACAGCCAGAGAAACAATTCAATTGCTGCATCAGTCATTTCCCGGTCGTGTTATTTCGCGTTTTGGAGATCAGAATTGGCCGCCTAGATCGTGCGATTTTACACCATTAGATTTTTTTCTTTGGGGTTTTTTGAAGTCGATGGTTTACGCGAATAAGCCGACGACGACTCAAGCCTTAAAAGACAAAATTGGACGCTGCATTAATGAAATACCGTAGCATTCATGCAAAACGGTCATTGAAAATTTCATTAAAAGATCGCGTGCATGCCAGCAAAGCCGCGGCGGCCATCTGCACGATATATTGTTCCATACATAACCTCATTCTATCTACTTTACGATATAATAAAGTTTCACGATTTTTTTCTTAAATATCTGTGTTTTATTTAAAATTAAAAAATTGCGCTCTTCTTGGGACACGCTTTATTTGTTATATGGGACTATTATAAGTATTCAGAAAATATAACGATACCTTAATTGTGTTCAAAACAAAGGAAAATTTAAAAACCAAAAAATTTTTATATTTTTAAATAAAATACGTATATTGGAAAAATTCTAAAAAAAATAATTTTATTTGTATTTAAACAAATATTTAATTTGAGAAAATTAGCTTGTAAATAGATTTTGTTGTAATATATTAATATATGCGTTCCAAATAAATTTTATTGATTTTCAAATAAAATGTATTTGCTCAGAAATATATAATACTTAAAAATTTGTGTTCCAAACATATTTTCTTTCAATTCAAACATATCAAAAAAGGCGATTTTGCCCCGTGTAGGTTTTGACCAAATCACGTCATCCACTACAACTTAGGAATGCCCAAATCTATTGTTTGTTTTTCCTAAAACTGATAATTGTTCAGAAATGAATGCTCTGATTTAATACAAAAATTTTACAATAAAGCTATTTGGCATAATAATATACACGCTGAAAAAAATCGCTTCTGTAGTATATTGTCCCAAACATATTCTGCTTGAAATATACAAATATTTAGGGTACACTCTAAATATATTATATTTGTCACACACAAAAATTATATATTTGGAAAGATGTTGTTCTAAATAAATCGTTGTTTCCGTCCTAATGTTTTTTATTTGGGACTATTATTTACGGAACAAATATTTATTTGTATTTAAATATTCAGAAAACAAAGTAATGTCTTAACTTTAAGACGCGTTTTATGTTTTTTAGTAATTCAACGTTCATTTTTTCGGAAATTTAAAATGCTCGTAAAAAGCCATTATAATTGAAATCGTATAATCCTGCGAAATGATGTATTATGCAAGGTGGATTGTCAAGAAATGATGACTTGGAATAAATATAACTTAAAAATTAGTGCTTTAAAACGAATTTTATTGCTTCATAAGTCATTTTTAATTATAAGGTATAACTTAAAATCAATTAAAAAGTAGAAACAAAATTTAAAAAATTGTCAACGTTTTTAAACAAACTATATTTGGACAGGTTCCTAAACGATAATTTGATTTGTATATAAACACATATTTTATTTGAGAAAATTAGTTTGCAAATACATTTTGTTGTAATATATTAATATATGCGTTCCAAATAAATTTTATTGATTTTCAAATAAAATGTATTTGCTCAGAAGTAATTAATATTTAAAAATTTGTGTTTCAAATATATTTTTCTTCGATTCAAACATATCAAAAAAGACGATTTTGCCCCGTGTATAAATCAAAACCAACAATAAATGTACTGAATTTATAGGCTGATATAAAAAAAATAATTTGGAGGATTTTTTTTTAAATTTCGCAAATTTCATCGCTAGGAATAACACAGATCGTTTTTATGGCCTTTGAAACAAGATTTGAGGTGGGAGTTGTAACTTTTTACAAAGAAAGTAAAAGTACTTTGTAATTGCTTATACTTTGTAATTGCTTGTTGCGTTACTGATCTTAAAACCCCATTAGTATATAAAAGGATGAAATCCGCAATTTATCAATGAGTAAATTAGCAAAAGCGTTTGGAACGTTTTCATAATGCTATGAGAGCAGACTTAGGATATCTGAAGGAACTTTTGTCATGGAACTTGGAAATGTTTAAACGACTGCTTGGCCGATTCGGCAGCGTATGTATGTTAACAGAGCTCCGCTTGGCATTGTAACTAGTTTCCACGGTCCCAATGCATAAATAATGGGATGGTTTGTTTCTTTCTGTCCATCCGTCATTCTCCATCAGCATCATAATACTGTTCGATTTTAAATAATATTGTTTATATCACAACAAATCTGCGAACCATACACTCAAGACTTATGTGGATCTATGAAGGCCTAATAATATAGCTACAAATCAAAAATATATTAATATAATTTTACATCTTTATTTAATTTATTAATTACCTTCAGTATATAAATAATAAATGAAATACACAAGCAAGTGTCAAAGTTTGTAGGAGAGAGACTTTGACACTTGCTTGGAAAAAATCGCCTCGTGTGATTCAGGACTTAGGAACCAATGAAATAACACTTTCAAATACAGAAAGGATTTGGAAATTTGAATTTGAAAAATATTCCGTATATAAGATTTTACAGGGAACATGTACCTTTAGGGACTAAAAATAGTCATCCAAAAAAATATTATTAAAAAAAATTATAATTATTATTTCCATTAATGTAAAAAATAAATAATTTAATATTATATTTCAATCTGAAGCAATTTTATTAAAAGAATATTTACCATTTTTGTTAAAAATTTTGAAAAGTTTAAGTGACAATTTTTTGCATAAAATATAAATTTTTTAAAAAATATATTTTTTGACTGCAAAGGACCAAAAAATTAGTAATAAAGTGGAATTCATCAAGGACAGCCTGCAATCTCAGAGTGAACCATATAGCTGTTTCAGTAGAGCACAACGTCAATACTAATAAATGTTTTGTCTGCTTGTTTTTCTTCAAGAGATACTTTTTTCCAGCAATTTATGTGATAAGCTACCTCAAAATGTTCCCCATGTGAAAATAGTAACAGCATTACGCCAAAAAAGTGACTGCGAACGCATACATAACAATAATAGCCAATATGATGGTGGCCACATTGAAATGGCAACTAAAAAGTTACTGCGAAAGTGATTACAAACTACGTTACCTGACTTTTAAACAGCGCTATGAATTAAAACCTCAGCCATGGTAGGTGGTATCTACATACATACGAATGCACGAGGCTATTCTCTTTCATTGGGAATTTGAAACTATGCCAAATGCCGTAATTCCGAGAAATTATATTTAATGTTACTTCACCGACAGTGTATGTATGCGGTTCTTTACTAAAAACTCATACATGGGTTTGTTCAAAACTTTGAATTAAATTTTAGTTCAATTGCGAGCTGGAAGTAGGGTAATAAAATGTAATGACAAAAACCACAAGAAGAAAATCTCAGTTGAGTAAAATGTTCTAAAACGGGCCTAGATATGATCTTCGCTGCTATATTCCTTAGGTCCTGTATCAAATGACATATTCAACAAATAGGAACAAAGGACAATAAACAACCTTACCTTAGAGTTATCACTGAACTGTATTTAGAGTATGTACAACCAAAATGACGACAATATTCATAACTATTATCACTCCAAAAGTTAAACCCTAAAAATATAGCTATGTAATATACCATTTCCACAGTGTATCTGTTGAAAGGGTGAATGTGATTTCAGTTTAAAAACATGCAAAGGGAGAATGTAAATGGGCATTTTTAGCCGATGTAATGTGTTTCAACTGAAAAGCGTTGAAACAGAAGTCTAGCAAATGAGTGAAATAGTCAATGAGCTGGAATCATGAAATTATTCCATAATTGCTATTGGTATTATCAGAATTAAAGAGTAAAAGCAAAAATGCTTGTTATAATTTCTGACTTAGGGTAATGTCAAGGGAAATCGAAACAATTCGCAAAATTACTACTTCGAGTTTGCTCAAATTTGGTTCACAGATAGACTAGAACAAACGGGATTTAAAAGGTGTAGACGATCTATGAAAGACGACCAATAAGTTTTAATTCTCGAAGAGTCCTCTTTATTTCGATCTTAGCACATGAATTCCGAATAATTCCGCTTTGACAAGGTCTAAGCTATGGCCAACGACTACCACCACTTAAATGGACCAAATTATATACAGAATGCACTCTACACGCTGAAAAAATGGTTTCTGTATAGAAAGATAGAAAAAGCTTCGTCATGACGACGAATTAGTACATCATCACGATTATTTTTTCGTCTTAAGTCAGCTAACATACGGAATAATCCTCTTGATGAATTTGTTCGTCACCATGACGAATTTCTGTTTCCAAAAACTTTCGTCCTCAGGATGATCCATTCATCACCACGACGAACCCCATTCATCATCATGACGAACCCCATTCATCATCACGACGAATAGCATTCATCACCACGACGAATTCATGCCCACGACTATTTAAATTTTAAAAATTCCAATAAATGTTCTTCTAGTTTTAAACCATTTAAAATGATATGGAAAATTAAATTATTTGACTGCATTTCTAGGTTCAGTTGCGAGTATTCCTTTCAAATTCTAATTTCTCAGGCTCATAGCCTGATCTTTATTCCCAAATAAATCGTAGCTTATATCTATATAATCAATCCTTAAAATTATTTCCTTAGCATAAATTATTAATCTAGGAATATATATCATATATTTAATTATATTACAGAGATACTGGCAGGCCAGCCCACGTGTCAACTTTTAGCTATTTTCGGATCTCCATCCCTACTATCTCAAAAAAAGCCTCGGAAAAGGGGTAAAAACCGAGTAAAGGGGTAAAAAACTAAATCTAACTTATACTAATACCTACAACTACAAAACGTATTTACAAAACAAACTCAAAAATAATCCATGAGCGAGTATTCCTTTCGAGACGCAGTTCTTATCAGGTAAGGCTGAAATCAAACAAACGAGAAGTATTCATTACTTCTGCTATTTTAAATCAAAAATAATCACATCAAGTAATGTATTTACCAACAGACCACTAGCACAAATGTTTCACACTTATACAGCTTGTCGAGCTGCATGTACGAGTATGCATGTGTTTGACGTTTTTTTAAACAAATATCAGTTACGCCGTGCAGTGCGGTTTGTTTGAACCAACACATGTGGACGAACATAACAACGTCGCATGTCTTACTTTGTTTTGCTGTAGGAGTTGACGTTGCCGTAAAGGGCGAAAAAGTCGATCGTTCTCATGATGAATGGATAATCTTATTGACGAACGATGTTCGTCATCAATTATTAGATTTTTAAATTGATCTTTTATAACAAATTATTTAACTAAGGTAATCAGAACGCATATAGAACAGTACATTTAAGCAGAAACTATAATTTGAATCCATCGTTTGATCATATTTTCAGCATATAGCCAAACAAATCTTTTCGTCGTGGGAATGAAACCTTATCGTTCTCTCGATGAATTTCGAAATCACCAAAAACATGACTTGATGATCGTGTTCGTTCTATTGACGTACAGAAACATCGTATGTACGAAATTTTTCGTCACCAGTACGAAGATATATTGACGAAACTGATTCGTCATGGTGACGAACGGTTTTTCTATCAGTGTAGTACTTATATATACAATCGTACCGAATGGATATGTTATTGCAGAGCGTATAGTTTTTCAACTTATTACGCAGTACCTACAGAAATTTCGGAAGTAGCTTGGAAATTTCGGAAGTAGCCTGGAAGGCCAACGTCGACGTACCTATTACGGGCAAATACCGGCTATGGTGGTGTCCCCCAAAAAATTACGACTATCCCAGATGATGTAAATGATATAACGGTGCAGGGAAAAATATACCCAGTGCCGACGGAAAGCACTGATTTACTCGCGCGTCATGTGTCGTCGTTATCAAACAATCGTAAGCAAGTAAATTTTACGGGGTTGGGTGCTTCGGATCCCGTTGTCGAAATAGATACAAGAGCACATCTAGCCTTTGGCAAAAGAAACGATGAGGAATATTAAGAAAACCCAAGGGGGCTCTAAGCAACCCCAGCTTTTAAAAGCTAGTGGGAACTCCGACTCTGAGTCATCAAGTTATCAATATTATTATATCAATATTACTATTGTTGAAAGTCGGTCAGGGGCACAAAGAACGAAACTGAATAAGATGAACCGGCAGAAGATATTACAGGATGAATCTGATTCTTCAACATCTACTACAATAGTCAGATCTCCCGAAGAGCATAGTGATGCGAAATTAATTAAGAAGAAAAAAACTCAGAGAATCAATTTTTCTCAGTTTGAACGATGTTTTTCGATTTTTTTTAATTCAACAAAATTCCAAGTTGCAGAGAGATAATTAATTGGAAGATTGTGTAGCTTATCTGTTTTAAGTTAATCTGATGTATAATTGGTTCAAATATTTTGTATTATTTTTCAATAACTGAATTCGAATACATATGGCGATTTCGTTTGTGCAAAAAAATTTAAAATTGTTTCTACATTTTACACTGAAAACGCATTTGTAATTTCGTTTGGAAAAATGGTTTTGAAAAATGGTGTTTGTAAAATTATTACACTCTGCAAATGCGAAAATAATGCATTTTCCACACTCAGCCCAGTCCACGGTGTGGAGTGTTTCACCGCCAAAAGGCACCCTTCAGAACCAAACCTAAATGAAATGCACTACTAAATGGCTGCGCAATAATGTAGGTAAGGATTTTACTCACTGCACGATTTTTGTTCGATTGTGCCGATGCAAAATGCGAAATTAGCAGAGGGTGCAGGGGGAATTTTTGAAATGTTATTTGTTGGTGAATACAGCTTCTATAGAACTAAAGGACCAAATCGGACGAAACATATATATGGGAGCTATAGCTAAATCTTAACCGATTTTCTTCAAATTCGGTAGTGTTGGTTCATGGATCAAGAAACTCTACCATTCTAAATCTCAAAATGATTGGATGTAAAATACAGCTTCTTCAGGACTAAAGAGTAAAATCGGAAGAAACATATATATGGGAGCTATAGCAAAATCTTAACCGATTTTCTTCAAATTCGGCAATGTTGGTTCATGGATCAAGAATCTCTACCATTCTAAATTTCAAAACGATTGGATGTAAAATGCAGCTTCTATAGGACTAAAGGGCCAAATCGGACGAAACATATATATAGGAGCTATACCTGAATCTTAACCGATTTTCTTCAAATTCGGCAATGTTGGTTCATGGATCAAGAAACTCTACCATTCTTAATCTCAAAATGATTGGATGTAAAATACACCTTCTTCAGGACTAAAGAGAAAAATCGGAAGAAACATATATATGGGAGCTATAGCTAAATCTTAACCGATTTTATTCAAATTCGGCAATGTTGGTTCATGGATCAAGAAACTCTACCATTCTAAATTTCAAAACGATTGGGTGTAAAATACAGCTTCTATAGGACTAAAGGGCCAAATCGGACGAAAGATATATATGGGAGCTATATTTAAATCTGAACCAAATTCAATAGGGATCTTAACAGCTGCAAAATACTCTAAACTGCAAATTTTCAGAACGATCGGAGTGAAATTGCGACCTGTAGTCGACGAACAACTTTACACGGACAGACGGACAGACGGACGGACGGACAGACATGGTTATCGACTCAGCTAGTGATTCTGCTGTGTTATTTTCAGGTGTTACAAACATCTGCCGTGAGACAAAGTTAAAATACCCTGTACCACAGTGTGGTGTAGGGTATAATTAAAGTGAAATTCAATAAAGTTAGAAACATTTCGAAACAACATTTATTTGTATGTGTAAACTCATATTTTATGTGACCAAATTAGTTTGCAAATATATTTTGATGTAGTTTATTAATATATCCAATCCAAAAAATATTTCTTTTAATTTTCAGTGTATTTTCACCGAAGTATATACTATCTCAAAATTATGCTCGCAAATATATTTTTTTAATTCGAACATATTAAAATTGCCGATCTTCCCACGTGTAGCAGTCATCTCAAAATTGGTATTGTCCAGAAAATTTTTGTCGGTGACTTCAAAAATATCCCAGAACAAATTAGGTAAAAACAAAAGTAGAAAAGTAATTTGAAATTGTTATGGTCATGTCTAAAATTAGGTATCTACAAAAAATGTTTGCCGTGCTAGGGCCGATCGGAAATGCAAATAAAAGTTTTGCTCCAACTGCAGAACTTAAGCATATGGACAGATATGCAATTGGCAAACCTGTCTTCAATATTTCTTCTCCTGGGAAATATCGAATCCAACTACAGAAATCGGTGTTATAGGCTTTCGTCTTCACAGAAGGAAAAATACCTTACTAAATTCAAGTAAAAAATAATTATTTTAAGCCGAAATCGTACTTATAAATTTTAGTATGTTCGTACAAAGTTGTTCTTAAAACAAGTATAAATCGGCTTATATTGAAAAAATCAAACGCTGAAGGCTTTCAATGACCTACATGCTGATATTGCTCCACTCCTTCTGGTATCTGTTCTACAAAAGAACAACATTTGGTGACTGTATTAAAGCTCGAATAACTTCCACTCCACTTATTCGAATCTGCAGTAATTCACGAGTGATAATAGTTTCTTCGTAGCCATCAGCTCATATATTGTAATGTTCAAATTTACTCTTTTGATACATCCCACAAAAATTAACAAAATCGTGCCAAAAGTAACTAAGTAAGGTTATAATTAAGTAGCTTTACTCGACCAAATTGTTTCTAGTTGTTCAATATGTATTTTGTCCATTTTCTTGAGATGTTGTTGATTTTATGTTAACTAAAGTGTATTTTATGATTATGTGATCACATTTTATTACATTTTCATTTTGACCTTTTCATGGGGCTCACATAATCGAATTCCTCTTCGTCCTTACTATATTTCCTTTTACAACCACAAGTGTAACGTGTTTCGTCACACCTCTTTTATTCGTGCATAAAACAATGGAATCTACTTAGCATAGCGAAAACAACATCTTGAACGGAACCACAACAATGGCAAGAGCCCTTCCGTTACTCTTTTGGCGGAAGTACGTGATAAGTGTCGACAAATCTTCACTTCACTAACAAGGAGTACAATGAAGATGTGGAAAAGAAGCAACGAAGGATGACAATAAAGGATGTTGACTTTGATATCTGGAAAACAAGCTAGAGCAAAGTAATAAAGAAAAGTCACTTTCGCAAAAGGGCAGTGTACCTCTGAGTGTTTTGCAGTTGAGAAGACTCTGAAAGAATGCGTAACTTAAGGTGTGACAGTACCAACAAATACCAATTATAGTTGGATGTAAAGGAACACTAATGTATAATTACGAATTAGTTTACTTTGAGATGATACACTATAAAGTTTTATATGTAACGCCCAATATCACAATATCCAGTAAAATATTTTTAACGAAAAAGTTTATTAACTGACAGTTTGTTTAATTGAAGTATTTCAACTGTTGGTTAGCATTTACATTTTCACCAACTTCCAGTTCGTTAAACAAAAATTGTCTGTACTGGCTTTGCCATCTCATACATATTTTGACAGATCAAAAATAAATCATATCATGTTTTGTTCAAAACAATTGTCCATTGGAGATGCTGAATAATACCGTACAACACCAAATATCTCTACGAACGGAAAGTTTGAGACAAATAAATGCAATCCCCATGTCGTAGATTTCATAGGAAAATTCGAAATCTAACGAAGACAAACATTCTACAGATGTATAATCAATTCAGAACGAATACATATGTGCTTTATGATGATAAATTAAATAATTAACCATTCATGGTACATACGTTTTTCATATGAGTACAACAAGTATATTCTGCTGATTTGGATAATATTTTAAAAAAATGTATGACTTTGGACCAAAATAACTTTTTTCCTTTGAAAGCCGTTGAGGAATATAATACATATTTATAATGGTGGAAAGTTTACCGTTTTTGCAGGGTAACTTTTGCCTGCACGAAATTGCATCCTTGAAAGATAGGTAACATAGTCAAAGAATGACAGTAAAACATAGTCAATGTTTAAACCTGAATGAATTGTAATACTACCTGTGTGCAGGTTTCCTGCAGTAATTCGATTTGTCTACAAAATCAGGTATTATTGGGTTTTTTGGGCATAGTGATGGCAAATGAACTCCGATTGATATAAAATTTAGGTTGAGGATAAAGGAAATTATACCCAAAAAAATTGTTTGTTGATAATAACAAACAACGTCTGCTAATATCTAGCAAACATTTTTTCTGCTAATACAGCACATTTTCTGCTGTAATAGCAAAAAGTTTGCAGTTTTGCATTAGCAAACGCACTGCTGAAAAATTTGCAGTTTGCTGAAAATTTTTGCTGTTAATCAAAATATGTGAAAATAAGACAAAAGTTGCAATAATTTACATGATAAAGTTCAACTACCATTGAAAATCAAAAAGGTTAAGGTCATTCGTGCGATGAGAAAAGTATATTTAAAAAAAATTAAATAATTATTTGGCGATATCTATTTTCCGAGTTACGGTTCTCAATATTTTTATTTTTTCATTGGATTTTAAAAATATTGGAAATAGGAGTCGATTAAAACTGCAAAAAGTAAAACACAAATCGATAACGTATATGATTTGACGATTTCAAAATCTTAGTTCCGGACATACAATAAAATTAATCTATTGTGTTTAGATTTTAGTTTCTAATTTTTTATATTTTAATAAAACCAAAGCTAAACATTAATGTTTTATTTGCGATTTGTAAAAATGTTTATAAAGTTTGATTCACACAGTGCAATTTTATTTCAAGCAAGTGGCAAAGTTTGTAGGAGAGATACAGAGAGCACTTTCCGCTTGGAAGAAATTGCCTCGTGTGATCTAGGACTAAGTATTGTGTATGCAAAAAAAGTAAAAAAACGAGAGAATTCCTAAAGGCTTAGGGTGAGTATTAAGAGAAAATTTGTTTTGTGTTTTTCATTCGCACTTTGCTGCCTTTATTTCCAACAAACACCGAATTGCCCCGTGTGAATCGGGACATAGACATGCTTTATGACGGAAAAAAGAAAATTAAAAAAGAAGCGGCGTTTAATTTATATTCCTTACCACTGTAACCATTTTTTTTCCATAAAAATGTGCTTGGGATAAGTTACACATATATTCATATTTATGCAGATGACAAAATCTCATATAAAATGTTTATTTCGCATATCAAAAAATATTGACAGACGTTATATACTTTCACTAGCATTCAAGAGTTGCCCTCTTTGACAGATATCGTGCGCCGACGCCTTTTTAAGTAACACCCTTTGAAGACTAAAATATTTTACGCCACAAATTGAATTGACAGCTGGTATATGAATACAAGTATTCTACCAACAACTCCAACTGACGGGAGAACACATATTCCAAAAAAAAAAAATAACTGAACTGTTCGTTGTGTTTGTTAATCCGCATTACAAAAGCATTCCGCGGCTGGAGTAAAGTAAACTTTTTGGCAATGAAGAAACGAATATAATGCAAATGATTTTAATGAGTAAAACGGTTCCGGGACAGCTCCGACTACACAAATGGCTAAAGAAAAAATGCGAAATTGTGTATGCCTTGGATGATTAATCAAGTTGCAACAGGTAAGCGTACACAAATTGCAAATTTCACTATGATTGTAAAAGTCTTATTTCTGGTTGTTTTCATGATTCTCAGCAAGCAGCGTCCTATTAAAACCCTCTACTTTAATATGGCTACAAAAGTAAACTAAATATATGCTGTCCATACAAAGAACTTGTGAAAGCGATGGACTAGCAATTTCTTTCCATGTCTACTTTTCCAAATCTCATAGACTCGTAGACCTCTTAGAAGTGTGGTCCTAACGAAAATATCTGCAACAACGTAAGTATTTGTTTTACGATTTGTTTACTTTATTTCTTTTATTGAAATAAAAATGAAAGCGACGTATGCTAGAATAACAAAAATAGTTTGTTCTCCCAGCCGTTTTTTCTGTTAAATAATAGCAAAATTGTTTGCTAAAACGACGTTCTAGTTTGCTACAGTAGCAGGCAAATTTATGTGCTAAAATAATAACCATAGGGTTGCTAAAATAACAGACGAAGTCTGCTTTCCCTTTTTCAGCAGACACAGACTATTGAAACAACAAACATTTTTGCTAATGATACGCACAAAATTTTTTGAGTGTAGTTCAGCTTGTTAGCTGCGTACCTACTTTTTAAAAATTAATGAGAAAAAATGAGTAACTCGCGTTTTGGAACTAAAAAAATCAGACTTTTTGTACTAAATGTATCCTATCCTTCAAGGGTACAATTTCGTGCAACCATGTTATGTTGGTCCAAAATCATAAACTTTTTCAAAAAGGGCATTTTTTAAAATATTTATTACAAACAATCTATATTTGGCACAAATATATTTTTGCCGCCATTATAAAGTTAACAAATCACAATTTCTAATAAAAAATTCAGAGCAAAAGCTTTTAAATATATGAGACTCAGCCTCAAACCTGTAATACGGAAAAAATTAAATTTTGTTTGCGCAGTATAATTCATATTAACAAAAAATACAAATTTAACTTTTTGTTTAAATCCAAAAATAAGAAATGTAGTTAACTTTTGCCCAATTTCTGAAATATACACGTTTTTCAACGTGAATGTCTTAAAATAATCCTTGGGTGATTGCCTATTTGAGCGTTTTGACAGAACTCAAACATGTTGACTAGAACAAAACTTATTGAATTTTGGCCGATGGATTTTGATTCTGAACCACTGTGCGGCGCAAAGCTGAAATTGGTAAGTAAAGCGATATTCCTGAACTCACAAAAAAACTCTCTATATGTCAAGGGATGTCCCAGTATATACTCGGCATCATTGGCAAACAGAATTCAAAACTTTCCGTGAAAAAGTGGGAAGTCTTCTATAGGAAGGATAATAACGAGGGTACTCTCGTCATGTTGGGTAAGATACTGCCAAAAACTGATGTGGAAGTAGTCGATAACACCAACAGTCTACCAATAGTACCACCAATTTTGCAGAAAGTTCCCAGTAAAGTTGGTGATCAAAATAAAAAGAGCCACAAAACGAATCAAAACAATGAGGCAGCGACAAAAAATAATACCGCCTCCCAATAATGTACTTATATACTGGAGGATAGTGTAATACTCGTAGTTAGTGAACGAAAGGAGGAGAATGACCCACTACTACTAGTTATAATGAGAGAGTGTCACCAGATAGGATAGATGGCCAAAAATTAGTGATAACAAAATTTCGCCCTTTTGCTTCTACGGGGCTTATTTAACGAGATATTTGCATTTTAAGTTTTGCTAAGGAAATTCAAAATTTTGACAAAAAATTTTAATAACAAAATTTCGCCCTTTTCCTTTTACGGGGCTTATTTAACGAGATATTTGCATTTTAAGTTTTGCTAACGCAATTGAAAATTTGGCCAAAAATTAGTGATAACAAAATTTCGCCCTTTTCCTTCTACGGGGCTTATTTAACGAGATATTTGCATTTAAATTTTGGCCAAAACTTAGTGATAACAAAATTTCGCCCTTTTCCTTCTACGGTTCTTATTTAACGAGATATTTGCATTTTAAGTTTTGCTAAGGAAATTAAAAATTTTGCCCAAAAATTAGTGATAACAAAATTTCGCCCTTTTCCTTTTACGGGGCTTATTTAACGAGATATTTGCATTTTAAGTTTTGCTAACGCAATTGAAAATTTGGCCAAAAATTAGTGATAACAAAATTTCGCCCTTTTCCTTCTACGGGGCTTATTTAACGAGATATTTGCATTTAAATTTTGCTAAATTTTGGCCAAAACTTAGTGATAACAAAATTTCGCCCTTTTCCTTCTACGGTTCTTATTTAACGAGATATCAGCATTTTAAGTTTTGCTAAGGAAATTAAAAATTTTGCCCAAAAATTAGCGATAACAAAATTTCGCCCTTTTCCTTCTACGGTGCTTATTTAACGAGATATTTGCATTTTAAGTTTTGCTAAGGAAATTAAAAATTTTGCTCAAAAATTAGTGATAACAAAATTTCGCCCCTTTCCTTCTACTGGGCTTATGTAACGAGATATTTGCATTTTAAGTTTTGCTAAGGAAATTCAAAATTTTGGCCAAAAAATAATGATAACAAAATTTCGTCCTTTTCCTTCTACGGGGCTTATTTAACGAGATATTTACAATTTAATTTTTGCTAAATTTTGGCCAAAAAGTTAGTGATAACAAAATGTCGTCCTTTTCTTTCTATTGAAGTACAAACATGAATTGTCCCTTAAATCACTCGGTGTACGCAATGTCCTAATTTTCGTACCAATATACTCGTTAAAAGCTGTTGGCTCCCAATTACTCCATCCTTGTAATTATGGTTGTCAGATTTTAACGAGTAACTAAATAGTAGCTTTTGCGCCGACGCCGTCACTTTTCTCCATCTTAGCTTAATTCTTATTTTTAATCGCTATCTTAACCTCGCTCGATTAAGTACATCTCGCTGTACCATTTGTCTAAAGGTAAACTTCGTTACAACCATCAACATATAAACCTCAATAAAACCGATTAGCAATTGGCCATTTTATTTTATAAGAAAACCAGTAAGGAAAGGCAGAAAGTCGGGCGGGGCCGACTATATAATACCCTACACCTCCCTAACAATGCGATAAGGGTCATTGCCATAATAATTTGGAATAATTGGTAAATGGGTAGAAACGTATTCTAATTCTGAAACGATAATCGCTAAATTAAGCAATATTCGTTCCTAAAGTCAGAAACATCTTTCTGGAAAATTTTAATGATCGGAAGTAAAATACAACTTCTATAGCGGTTTGATACCACTCAGGAGGAACATATATATGGAGCTTTAATGTAAATCTGAACCAATCTTCCCTGAATACTTATTCATGTAAAAAGACCTCCTTCTGTCGAATTTCGTACTGATCGGATATAAAATACAGTCTCTACAGCGCTTACATGTCAAATCGGGGGTAACATATATATGGGAGCGCTATATCTAAATCTGAACCGATTTCTTCCAAATTTAATAGTGTTCATCCATATAATAAGAAACCTCTTTCTGCCGAATTTCATACTGATCGGATATAATATAAAGTTTTTACAGCGCTTACATGTCAAATCGGGGCTAACATATATATGGGGGCTATATCTAAATCTAAACCGATTTTAACCAAATTCAATAGGGATCGTACTTGGGCCAAAAAAAAGATGTGTGTAAAGTTTCGTCGAGATCGGACCATAATTGCGACCTGTACTTTGATTACAAGAATACATGCACAGACGGGCAGACAGACGGACATAGCTAAATCAACTCAGAAAGTGATTCAAAGTCGGTCGGTATAATACCCGATGGGTCTATTTCTTCTCCTTTTGGGTGTTACAAACAAATGCACAAAGTTATAATACCCTGTACCACAGTGTGGTGTAGGGTATAAAAATTAAACCTTCTTGTGTTTATACCCTACACCACACTGTGGTACAGGGTATTATAACTTTGTGCATTTGTTTGTAACACCCAAAAGGAGAAGAAATAGACCCATCGTTTATTGTACCGATCGACTTAGAATCACTTTCTGAGTTGATTTAGCTATGTCCGTCTGTCCGTCTGTCTGTCTGTCTGTCTGTCCGTCTGTCTGTCTGTCTGTCTGTCCGTCTGTGCATGTATTCTTGTAATCAAAGTACAGGTCGCAATTATGGTCCGATCTCGACGAAACTTTACACACATCTTTTTTTTGGCCCAAGGACGATCCCTATTGAATTTGGTTAACATCGGTTCAGATTTAGATATAGCCCCCATATATATGTTAGCCCCGATTTGACATGTAAGCGCTGTAAAAACTTTATTTTATATCCGATCAGTATGAAATTCGGCAGAATGAGGTTTCTTATTATATGGATGAACACTATTAAATTTGGAAGAAATCGGTTCAGATTTTGATATAGCCCCCATATATACGTTACCCCCGATTTGACATGTAAGCGCTGTAAAAACTTTATTTTATATCCGATCAGTATGAAATTCTGCAGAAAGGGGTTTCTTATTATATGGATGAACACTATTAAATTTGGAAGAAATCGGTTCAGATTTAGATATAGCTCCCCTATATATGTTACCCCCGATTTGACCTGTAAGCGCTGTAAAAACTGTATTTTATATCCGATCAGTGCGAAATTCGGCAGAAAGAGGTTTCTTATTACATGAAGGAATACTGCCAAATTTGGAGAAAATCGGTTCAGATTTAGATATAGCTCCCGTATATATGTTACCCCCAATTTGACATGTAAGCGCTGTAGAGGCTGTATTTTATATCCGATCAGTACGAAATTCGACAGAAGGACGTCTTTTTACATGAATAAGTATTCAGGGAAGATCGGTTCAGATTTACATTAAAACTCCATATATATGTTCCTCCTGATTTGGTATCAAACCGCTATAGAAGTTGTATTTTACTTCCGATAATTAAAATTTTCCAGAAAGATGTTTCTCACTTTAGGAACGAATATTGCTTAATTTAGCGATTATCGTTTCAGAATTAGAATACGTTTCTACCTAAATATTCCAAATTATTATGGCAATGTCCCTTATCGCATTGTTTGGGAGGTGTAGGGTATTATATAGTCGGCCCCGCCCGACTTTCTGCCTTTCCTTACTGGGTTCTTTTTGCTTTATTTTCACGCATTCGGCTTAAACACCTTCTACGGGGCTTATTTAACGAGATATTTACTTTTTAAGTTTTGTTAAAAAAATTCAAAATTGTGGCCAAAAATTTCATTTTCCTTCTACGGGGCTTATTTATGGAGATATTTTCATATTAAGTTTTTCTAAATGTTGGTTAAAAAATTAGTGATAACAAAATTTCGTCCTTTTCCTTCTATGGGGCTTATTTAACGATATATTTACATTTTTAAATGTTGGCTAAAAAACTAGTGATAACCAAATTTCGTAATTTTCCCTCTACGGGGCTCATTTAACGAGATATTTACATTTAAAGTTTTGCTAAAAAAAATTAAAAATTGTGGCCAAAAATTTCCTTTTCCTTCTACGGGGCTTATTTAATATTAATAAATTAATTTAAATAAATTTAATATTTTCATATTAAATTTATTTAAATGTTGGCCAAAAAATTATTGATAACAAAATTTCGTCCTTTTCCTTCTACGGGGCTTATTTAACGAGATATTTACATTTTAAATTTTGCTAAGGAAATGCAAAATGTTTGCCAAAAATTTGTGATAACAAAATGTCGTGCTTTTCCTTCGACGGGGCTTATTTAACGAAATATTTACATTTTAATTTTAGCTAAGGAAATTCAAAATATTGGCAAAAAATTAGTGATAAAAAAATTTCGTCCTTTTCCTTCTACGGGGCTTATTTAACGAGATATTTACTTTAATTTTGCTAAATTTTGGCTAAAAAAAAGTGATAACAAAATTTCGTAATTTTCCTTCTACGGGGCTTATTTAACCAGATATTTACATTTTAAGTTTTGCTAAATTTGGGCCAAAAAATTGGTGATAACAAAATTTCGTCTTTTTCCTTCTACGGGGCTTATTTAACGATATATACCCTCACTTTAGTGATACGAGGGTATATGTATATCATTTGCTACGGCTAAAAGTGTAACACATCGAAGGAGTGATCTAAGACCATAAGTATGTTCGGCGGATATTCGTTTTGGGTCATTTTAAGTCGAATGAGAAAAGTCCGTCCGTCTGTCTGTCTGTCTGCTGGCTGGTGCGCACGATAACTCTCGAAAGGAGTAACCGATTGACTTTAAATTTGGTATGTGGTAATATTTTTTCTATCTCCGGCTAAGTTCGAAGATGGGCCATATTTCCCTACTTCTTCTAGTAACTCCCCCACAAAGGGTTAAAATGTGATGAAATATTGATTCTTTATTAACTTCTATACTATTTCTTCGAATCTTCTGAAATTCCACACATAGTATTAGTTTATTATTCGCTATCACCTTGAGAAAAATGGGTGAAGTTGCCACGCCTCTTTTGGTACCTTCCACACAAATGCACAATTTAGCACCAAAAGTTAACAGCTTATAACCTTAATACGAGTGCCTACAAATATTTGAAATTCTGTACGGTCTAATGATTTTATAGTGTCTATAGTCTGGTAAAAAATTGACATTATTGTAGAGCCCTTTTTGGTACCTCCCTCACAAATGGACCATTTTGCACCAAAAGTTAACAGCCTATAACATTAATACCAGTGTATACAAATACTTGAAATTTTGTACAGTGTAATGCTTTTATAGTGCCTACAGCCCACTGAAACTTTTTTACTTGTTACATTTTAAGTTTTGCTAAGGAATTTCCAAATGTTGGCCAAAAAATAGTGATAACAAAATGTCGTCCTTTTCCTTCTGCGGGGCTTATTTAACGAGATATTTACATCTTAAGTTTTGCTAAATTTTGGACAAAAAATTAGTGATAACAAAATTCCGTTCTTTTCCTTCTACGGGCAGTGTTGCCAAAAATGACGATTTATCGTCATTTGGACGATTTTCAGAGCCAAAAAATAGGACATAACGATTTAACAATTTTTGCCCCGAAATTACGATGATATGAAACCAGTAAGGAAAGGCAGAAAGTCGGGCGGGGCCGACTATATAATACCCTACACCTCCATAACAATGCGATAAGGGTCATTGCGATAATAATTTGGAATAATTGGTAAATAGGTAGGAACATATTATCTAATTCTAAACCGATAATCGCGAAATTTAGCAATATTCGTTCCTAAATTGGGAAACATCTTTCTTGAAAATTTAAATGATCGGAAGTAAAGTACAACTTATATAGCGCTTGGACACCAAATCAGGAGGAACATATATATGGAGGTTATATTTAAATCTGAACCGATTTCCCTGAATACTCATTCATGTAAACAGACCTCTTTCTGTCGAATTTCGTTCTGATCAGATATAAAATACAGACACTGATCGGATATAAAATAACATTTTACAGGGCTTACATGTCAAATCGGGGTAACATATATATGGGGGTTATATCTAAATCTGAACCGATTTCTTCCAAATTTAAAAGTGTTCATTCATGTAATATGAAACTTTTTTCTGCCGAATTTCATACTGATCGGATATAAAATGTAGTTTTTACAGCGCTAACATATCAAATCGGGGGTAACATATATATGGGGGCTATATCTAAATCTGAACTGATTTTCTCCAAATAAGGCAGAGACCTCTTTCTGCCGAATTTCGCACTAATCGCATATAAAATGCAGTTTTTACAGCGCTTACATATCAAATCGGGGCTTACATATATATGGGGGCTATATCTAAATCTGAACTGATTTTCTCCGAATTTGGCAGTATTCCTTCATGTAATAAGATACCTCTTTCTGCCGAATTTCGCACTGATCGGATATAAAATACAGTTTCTACAGCGCTTACATGTCAAATCGGGGGTTACATATATATGGCGGCTATATCTAAATCTGAACCGATTTTCTCCGAATTTAGCAGTATTCCCTCATGTAATAAGAAACCTCTTTCTGCCGAATTTCATACTGATCGGATATAAAATAAAGTTTTTACAGCGCTTACATGTCAAATCGGGGGTAACATATATATGGGGGCTATATCTAAATCTGAACCGATTTTAACCAAATTCAATAGGGATCGTCCTTGGGCCAAACAAATGATATGTGTAAAGTTTCGTCGCGATCGGACCATAATTGCGACCTGTACTTTGATTACAAGAATACATGCACAGACGGACAGACGGACAGACGGACAGACAGACGGACAGACAGACAGACGGACATAGCTAAATCAACTCAGAAAGTGATTCTAAGTCGATCGGTATAATAAACGATGGGTCTATTTCTTCTCCTTTTGGGTGTTACAAACAAATGCACAAAGTTATAATACCCTGTACCACAGTGTGGTGTAGGGTATAAAAAGTAAGGAAAACTTCTCTAATTGTTTTTATATTAAAGATTTTTTTTATAATTAGTTCGGGATATATTTACACTCCAATTTATCATTTTAAAATAAAAATCAGAAATGTTAGAAAATGTCTTAAATATTATGGACCGCACTCAATAACATAACAATAACAAGTAAAAGCGTTAAGTTCGGGCATGCCGATTCTTATATACCCTCCACCATGGATAGCATGTGACCTCACAAAATAAAATATAGTAGATGAGGACAGTAGGAATCAAAACAAGTTAGATGCTATATATGGGAGCTATATCTAAATATGTACCGATATCGCCCATTTTCAATCCCAAACTACCTGCAACTATAATAAGTATTTGTACCAAATTTGATCAACCTAGCTCTATTATTGCGGACTGTAGCGTGATTAGCACAGACGGACGGACGGACGGACAGACGGACGGACAGACGGACATGGCTAAATCGTCTTAGAATTTTACGACGATTAAGAATATATATACTTTATAGGGTCGCAGATCAATATCTAGAGGTGTTACAAGCGGAGTGACAAAATGAATATACCCCCCATCCTATGGTGGAGCGTATAAAAATCTCTTACATTTTGTAAAGATCTAAAATTGGCAGAGGAAATTAAAGTGAAATGTTTTAGGTAAACTAAGGTCTACGTCAAAATAATGACCTAGGTTCAGGTCATTATTCCAACGAATCGTTCCAGCTAAAATTAATCACATATAAAATATTTAAGCCAAATTGGAAGAAATTTTTTCTTTTTGGCTATATAGCCAAATCGGTTTTGACAGTCGTATAGGACTATGCCGAAATATGGTCCAATGGGGTCACTTGCTCCTTGAAGTCGTACTGGGTATTTTGGTTTGGTATTTGTGGTTTCTAACTCGCTAAAAAGTCAAATCGAGTGGGGGGTTATACAAAAATGTTGACAAATGAGGTCAGTACTCGTATGAATGATTATGGGTAAAAAAACACAAATAACCAAATTTTAGTCTCCCTTTGAGTTGTTCTAGATAATATTAAATTGTATTGGGTATCATATAGTCGGCCCGCCATACTTTAGCCTTTCCTTAATGGTTTTTATTATATTTAATGTTAATGAATTTCCTTTGTTTTGGAGTGGCCACATTTCCAAAATAAATTAAAACAAGTAAAAACGTTAAGTTCGGACACGCCGAATCTTATATACCCTCCACCATGGATTGCATTCAATAATATTACTGGAAAAATCTTTGAATATGGAGCAAATCATGAAACGATCCTTTTGTTTAAGGAAATTATTTTAAAACCATTAAGGAAAGGCTAAAGTCGGGCGGGGCCGACTATATAATACCCTACACCACTCTCGTAATATTGAATAACTCTAAAGGGCCAAATCGGACGAAAGATATATATGGGAGCTATATCTAAATCTGAATCGATTTCAACCAAATTCAATAGGGATCTTTACAGCTGCGAAATACTCTAAACTGCAAAATTTCAGAACGATCGGAGTGAAATTGCGACCTGTAGTCGACGAACAACTTTACATGGACAGACGGACGGACATGGTTAAATCGACTCAGCTAGTGATTCTGAGTCGATCGGTATACTTTAAGGTGGGTTTTTTTTTTTTTGCGGGTAAGGAGGGAAAAATGCATTGTTGCATGCACGAAGTCGTCACTCATCGCGATATGTCGGGCTCTCCAAATTCTTTTGTATACCGACAAAAACCCTCCTTGCTTCCATGTGGGACATGATTCCACCCCGGAATCATTGGCCTGCGTCCAAGCCCCCGCTTCGTATTCTTACTCGGCTGCGTCCAAGTCAATCTTCTTCCTTTTTAGTATGCTTTCGCAATACCTTGCCATGGTGGGCCAATTTTTTTCGCTTTCTATGATTTTATCGATGACAGTTTCTACGGTCAAAGGGCCTAGTATCATTTCCACCTGTTGTCTATTAGCTTCCCATCTCCTGCAAGTGAAAAAAGTATGTTCTGCGTCGTCCAATACATCATTTTTTTCGTACAAACAATAAGGGGAATTAAACTTATTCATTTTAAAAAGGTACTTTCTGAAATACCCATGTCCCGACAGCATTTGTGTCAGGTAGTAATTTACTTCTCCTGCGTTTCTACCGATCCACTTTTCTATGTTCGGGATTAACCTCGCCGTCCACCTTCCGCTTGTATCTGCGGTCCATCGTTCTTGCCAGACCTTTCCTTCTGATTATCTCCTCTGATTGGTTTAACGCATTTGATTGTCTGAGCAACCATAATTTCCTCCTTTCTAGAATATCCAGGTCAATCGGTATCATGCCTGCTATTAGTATTGTAGCGGCACCAGATACTGTTCGGTACGCGGATGTAATACGCAGACCAGCTGTTCTCTGTGCTGCAAGTAGAGCGTTTGCTCTTTTCTTTATCCCCATTTTATCTCCCCAGAGTTCACATCCATAAAACATGATACTGTTGCTTGCTTCCATGAGCAATTTACGCTTGTTTGGCAGAGGACCCCCAATGTTTGCCATTAGGCGACTTAGCTGTGCCGTTATCTTCGCAGCTTTATTCGTTGCATACTGTATTTGATTCTTATAGGTTAGTTTTGAGTCCAGTCTTACTCCTAGATAATTTACTGCTGACTTGGTTGGTATTGTTACTTCCCCTATTCGTATGTCTATTTCCGTTTGTATATGCCGGTTGGTAATAAGCAGTATCTCCGTTTTTTTGGTGGCAAGTTGTAGGACATGCTCTCTCAACCATGATTTGGTCAGTATCATGACCTGTCTGAGTTTCCTTTCGACTTCCTCTGTGTTTCTACCTTTGATAACAGCTGCTATATCGTCTGCATACCCTACGAGGTATGAATCTTGTGGCAGCTCGATTCTCAGTATTTCGTCGTAGGTAATATTCCATAGGTCTGGCCCTAAGATAGATCCTTGTGCTGCACCCGAAGTAACTCTCATTGTTCTCTGCCCATTTTTTGTGTTGTATATGAGTTCTCTGTCTTTCAAGTAGTTTCTGACGATTTGAAGTATGTATTCCGGAGTGTGGAAATTTTGCTCATGAGCATGGAGGACGTCTACCCTACTATTAAAAGCATTTTTTACATATAATGTAGCTAAAAGCACTAGAGGTCTCGTGAAGTGAGACATTTGCTGAGCTTCTTCGACTGCATCAATTACATCTCTTAGAGCTCCAAGTGTTGACCTACCAGGTCTGAATCCGTGTTGTCTCGGTGATAGTCCGCCTCGTGTGCATATGGCTTCATTAAGTCGGGGCTTTATCAGCCTCTCCAGGAGCTTCCCCGATGTATCTAAAAGACACAGGGGTCTGTACGCTGATGGGGATTCTATGTCTCCCTTTCCCTTGCTTATGAGAACTAGTTGTTGCTTCTTCCATGCCACTGGGAATATGCTTTCTTTCAAGCAGCTGTTGTACATATTTAGTAAAAATTCTGGGCGCTTTGCGGCTATCTCTTTTATTACCTCAGCAGGTATTCCGTCAGGCCCAGGAGCTTTATTGTTTTTCAGCTGGCTGGCTGCGAATTGTAGTTCTTGCTGAGTAAACATTGGAATGTGTATCGTTTCTGATGGGTCTGTTCTAACTTCCAGGAGTTTGTTTGATGGGAATTGGGTTTTTACTATTTCCTCCATTTTTTCTTCGTCCATCGCTGGTGTTGGGGACTTCGAACGTAGTTTCCCCATTACTATTTTGTAACCAGTGCCCCAGGGATTTTTATTTATGTCTTCGCGCAGTTCAACCCACAGCTGTTTTTTGCTGTCGGAAATTGAGTGCTGGAGCCTTTTCTTTGCTTCTTTGTATTCTGTTCATTCTATTACCGCTTCACCACGGCTTCTAGCTCTTGTTAGTTTGCGTCTGTATCGAAGGCAGTCTCTGCGTGCATTTGCAATTGATTCGTTCCACCAATGGACAGGTTTTTTGGTTGGATTCCCTAGTTTTATCTGAGGCATAGATTTTTTACAGCTATTTTCGATGATGTTCATTACCTTTTCAACTATTTGTTTTGCGTCTGTCAGTGTTGACACTTCGGGCGAGCGTTTGTCTATTTCAGCTAATAATGCTGTAGTATTCAGTTTTCGTACATTCCATTTTCTACTGCCTGTACTTTGTGTGTTTTGCATTTCATTTCTTAAGCTGTTTGCATCAAACGTGTACGAGATATATTGATGGTCGCTGGCAGTGTACGTTTCAAGCACCACCCAGTTTTTTATTTTTCTCGCGGCAGGCTCTGAGACTAATGTTATGTCTGGTATGGAACCTTCACAACCTGGTCGTCTGAATGTTGTTACATTGCCAATATTTGCAACTATGAGTTCAGACCTTGCTGCCATGTCTAATATTTTCCTGCCTCTAGAATTAGTTGTTGCCATTCCCCATTCTGAAGCGCGAGCATTGAAATCACCGGCAACGACTATGTTCTTTTGCACTTTAAGGTAGGTCTAGCTGTGTTATTTTAAGGTGTTACAAACATCTGCCGTGAAACAAACACAGTGTGGTGTAGGGTATAATGAACACTGCAATTTATGGCTTAAAATAGCATTTTTGAGGGCTACATCTACACTGGGACTACATCAAAATATAATTTTATTTGTATACATTTTATTGAGATTCAGCTATCAGTGTTTATGGATTAAATAAACATTTTTGGGAGAGACCTCTATAGGTGGACTATAACAAAATATGAACTGATTTAACAAATTTTTACTGCGATGAATTCTTGTCTTAATTAAATACAAACTGCAAAGATTCAGTTAATATGTTTAGAAAATGTGGTATTTATTTCTTTAATGCGTATATTTTGGAGCGACCTCAATAGGGTGACTACTCGTATAACAAAATGTGAACCGATTTGTTAAATTTTTGCTATGGCTGCAAAACTGTATTTTGGAGTTACCTCTATAGGTGAGCTATATTAAAACATTGACCGATATGTCCCATTTGCAATCCCAAACAACCTGTAACTATAAGAAGTATTTCTTGTAGCGTGATTTACACAGACGGACGGACAGACGGACATGGCTAAATCGTTTCATAATTTTACGACGATCAAAAATATATATACTTTAAGGGATCTGAGATCAATATTTATTATCCCATCCTATGGTGGAGGGTATTTAAATATGCTGGTGTATATTTGTACATACAAATATATCGCTTCAGCTTGCTACAATGACAGCCAAAAATCGTAAGTCACAATAATCGTACTTATTTTTAAAAAGAAGTCTAATGCAACGATTAATACTAATTAATTACTTAAAAAATGCCTAACTTGAAAGGCTCATGTTAATACCTGCACTGAGTACAGAGAGAAATAAAGAAACCTTATCCTGAATAGTTTACTTTTTGTGGCTTAAGCTTTTGTTAGAGGTTAGGCCTTGATTTGGAAAACGTAGCTAAAGGAAATTATTTTTGTCGTAGTATGGTTTCTTATTTGCAACAAAATTTGTTCTCCATGTGTAGAGTTTTAAGAATGTCTGGAATTTTCGTTACATATTTCAAACAATCCAATATTAGGCCACAAATGTAAATTCCTAAAACGCATACATAAAAGTATGCTATGAGCAGTGTTGCATGGTAAATACCATAAATGTTTCAAAATACATCACCATGGAGGTATTTTCTATACCATAATTGGAGTAATGTTGATATACGAATATGTACTTAAATATGTAAACAACTATTTGACAAAGTGAAATATGTAAACTAGAGTGTGCCGTGAAAAATCGAACATAACTTTAAATTATGAATTAGAAATGTTCAGAAATCAGTTATGGCATATGGAGTTGAAAAAGAGATATGGTTAACGCCCACAAGAATAATAATTACACTATCTTAAAAAATGTTTCACAAAGGGCTGTGCATAACATTTTCTGGTAATATGGTGTCCTAAACACGACAAAAATATTAGCTCAATAAAGCCGCGAAACTAAAATTAAGAGAAATTATGAGGGCTCCAAATGATGAAAATGTCACATTCACGTAGGGACAGAAGTTTAGTAGCTGTCGTTAAAACAATTAGAAAAATTAGTTTTATTTTAAAAATATAAATTTTGTAGTTCATGTATAAATTGTTTATTCTTAATTTCAAAACGATTGGATGTAAAATACAGCTTCCATAGAACCAAAGGGCCAAATCGGACGAAACATATATATGGGAGCTATAGCTAAATCTTAACCGATTTTCTTCAAATTCGGTAGTGTTGGTTCATTGATCAAGAAACTCTACCATTCTAAATTTCAAAATGATTGGATGTAAAATACAGCTTCTTCAGGACTAAAGAGCAAAATAGGACGAAACATATATATGGGAGCTATAGCAAAATCTTAACCGATTTTCTTCAAATTCGGCAATGTTGGTGCATGGATCAAGAAACTCTACCTTTCTAAATTTCAAAACGATTGGATGTAAAATACAGCTTCTATAGAACTAAAGGGCCAAATCGGACGAAACATATATATGGGAGCTATAGCTAAATCATAACCGATTTTCTTCAAATTCGGTAGCGTTGGTTCATGGATCAAGAAACTCTACCATTCTAAATTTCAAAATGATTGGATGTAAAATACAGCTTCTTCAGGACTAAAGAGCAAAATCGGACGAAACATATATATGGGAGCTATAGCTAAATCTTAACCGATTTTCTTCAAATTCGGTAGTGTTGGTTCATGGATCAAGAAACTCTACCATTCTAAATTTCAAAATGATTGGATGTAAAATACAGCTTCTTCAGGACTAAAGAGCAAAATCGGACGAAACATATATATGGGAGCTATAGCTAAATCATAACCGATTTTCTTCAAATTCGGTAGCGTTGGTTCATGGATCAAGAAACTCTACCATTCTAAATTTCAAAATGATTGGATGTAAAATACAGCTTCTTCAGGACTAAAGAGCAAAATCGGACGAAACATATATATGGGAGCTATAGCTAAATCTTAACCGATTTTCTTCAAATTCGGTAGTGTTGGTTCATGGATCAAGAAACTCTACCATTCTAAATTTCAAAATGATTGGATGTAAAATACAGCTTCTTCAGGACTAAAGAGCAAAATCGGACGAAACATATATATGGGAGCTATAGCTAAATCTTAACCGATTTTCTTCAAATTCGGTAGTGTTGGTTCATGGATCAAGAAACTCTACCATTCTAAATTTCAAAATGATTGGATGTAAAATACAGCTTCTTCAGAACTAAAGAGCAAAATCGGACGAAACATATATATGGGAACTATAGCTAAATCTTAACCGATTATCATCAAATTCGGCAATGTTGGTTCGTGGATCAAGAAACTCTACTATTCTAAATTTCAAAACGATTGGATGTAAAATACAACTTCTATAGGACTAAAGGGCCAAATTGGACGAAACATATATATGGGAGCTATTGCTAAATCTTAACCGATTTGCTTCAAAGTCGGCAATGTTGGTTAATGGATCAAGAAACTCTACCATTCTAAATTTCAAAACGATTGGATGTAAAATACAGCTTCTATAGGACTAAAGGGCCAAATCGGACGAAACATATATATGGGAGCTATAGCTAAAGCTTAACCGATTTGCTTCAAAGTCGGCAATGTTGGTTCATGGATCAAGAAACTCTACCATTCTAAATTTCAAAACGATTGGATGTAAAATACAGCTTCTATAGGACTAAAGGGCCAAATCGGACGAAAGATATATATGGGAGCTATATCTAAATCTGAACCGATTTCAACCAAATTCAATAGCGATCTTAACAGCTGCGAAATACTCTAAACTGCAAAATTTCAGAACGATCGGAGTGAAATTGCGACCTGTAGTCGACGAACAACTTTACATGGACAGACGGACGGACAGACATGCTTAAATCGACTCAGCTAGTGATTCTGAGTCGATCGGTATACTTTAAGGTGGGTCTAGCTGTGTTATTTTCAGGTGTTACAAACATCTGCCGTGAATCAAACTTATAATACCCACACAGTGTGGTGTAGGGTATAAAAACTAGATTTAAGAAAAAAACTTTACCATAAAAACAATTGGTATGCCTCAAATACATAGTATGCCTCAATCTACAAAAAAATAGCATAGGGTAATTAGCGATATCGGAAAGGTCGTCGTGGCACCGCAATTATTAGGAAAAACAAAACATTTTTTGTTTTATGTGTTTGTATCTCTTCCATTGATTCTGAATAAATTGTAACAGTTCCGTTTCGTTCAGTGTACTTTTGACAACATGTGGACAAAATCCTTAAATTACTAAATTCATACCACACTAAATTACAATTTACCCTTGAAATTGAAGAAAATAAAGAGATACCGTACCTTGACATGAAAATAATCAGAGAAGACAAAATATAATAACATATTACTACACAAAAGTCACAGCATCAGGACGAATGATAAATTATTACTCAACACAACCGAAAAATATGAAGACAAACCCAGTAACAAATCTTATAAACAAAGTTCTATACTTAAGCCAAAAATAATGAATAATAAGATACGTCATCCCGGAGCGAGTAAGTTGTCAGGTACGAACGAATAGAAATTTCAACGAGTAGATGTTCAAAGAGTGAGTTTTTTCCGCGGATTTCGGACCGATTTTCTCGAATTTTTTGTAATTGTCACAATTAAAAAATTAATATCAATCGATTAGTGCAAAAAAAGTTTAAACTATGTTCGCGGAAACCTGTTTTTTCGCGTGTGACATTTCATTCCTATTCGTTCGTAACTGATAGATTTTGACAGTTCTCGGGATGACTTATCTTCATAATTTATAATTTTTGACTTAAGCGACGACAAATTTAAGGACCAAAACATAAGGAAAATAACAGAAATACTAACAAACCAGTAAGGAAAGGCTAAAGTCGGGCGGTGCCGACTATATAATACCCTACACCACTCTCGTAATATTGAATAACTCTGATATATAAATTTTGTAATTCATGTATAAATTGTTTACATAAATTTACTTTTGGGACATTTTATACTGAAATAATACCATGTACCACAGTGTGGTGTAGGGTATAAAAACGATTGGATCTAAAGAGCCAAATCGGATGAAACATATATATGGGAGCTATAGATAAATCTTAACCGATTTTCTTCAAATGCGGCAATGTTGGTTCATGGATCATGACACTCTACCATTCTAAATTTCAAAATGATTGGATGTAAAATACAGCTTCTACAGGACTAAAGAGCAAAATTGGACGAAACATATATATGGGAGCTATAGCTAAATCTTAACCGATATTCCTCAAATTCGGCAATGTTGGTTCATGGATCAAGAAACTCTACCATTCTAAATTTCAAAACGATCGAATGTAAAATACAGCTTCTATAGGACTAAAGGGCCAAATCGGACGAAATATATATATGGGAGCTATTGCTAAATCCTAACCGATTTTCTTCAAATTTGGCAATGTTGGTTCATGGATCAAGAAACTCTACCATTCTAAATTTCAAAACGATCGGATGTAAAATACAGCTTCTATAGGACTAAAGGACCAAATCGGATGAAAGATATATATGGGAGCTATAGCTAAATCTTAACCGATTTTGTTCAAATTCGGCAATGTTGGTTCATGGATCAAGAAACTCTACCATTCGAAATTTCAAAACGATCGGATGTAAAATACAGCTTCTATAGGACTAAAGGACCAAATCGGACGAAAGATATATATGGGAGCTATATCTAAATCTGAACCGATTTTCTTCAAATTCGGCAATATTGGTTCATGGATCATGACACTCTACCATTCTAAATTTCAAAATTATTGGATGTAAAATACAGCTTCTACAGGACTAAAGAGCAAAATTGGACGATACATATATATGGGAGCTATAGCTAAATCTTAACCGATATTCCTCAAATTCGGCAATGTTGGTTCATGGATCAAGAAACTCTACCATTTTAAATTTCAAAACGATCGGATGTAAAATACAGCTTCTATAGGACTAAAGGGCCAAATCGGACGAAACATATATATGGGAGCTATAGCTAAATCTCAGCCGATTTTCTTCAAATTCGGCAATGTTGGTTCATGGATCAAGAAACTCTACCATTCTAAATTTCAAAACGATCGGATGTATAATACAGCTTCTATAGGACTAAAGGGCCAAATCGGACGAAACATATATATGGGAGCTATAGCTAAATCCTAACCGATTTTCTTAAAATTTGGCAATGTTGGTTCATGGATCAAGAAACTCTACCATTCTAAATTTCAAAACGATCGAATGTAAAATACAGCTTCTATAGGACTAAAGGACCAAATCGGATGAAAGATATATATGGGAGCTATATCTAAATCTGAACCGATTTTCTTCAAATTCCGCAATGTTGGTTCATGGATCATGAAACTCTACCATTTTAAATTTCAAAACGATCGGATGTAAAATACAGCTTCTATAGGACTAAAGGGCCAAATCGGACGAAACATATATATGGGAGCTATAGCTAAATCTTAGCCGATTTTCTTCAAATTCGGCAATGTTGGTTCATGGATCAAGAAACTCTACCATTCTAAATTTCAAAACGATCGGATGTAAAATACAGCTTCTATATGACTAAAGGACCAAATCGGACGAAAGATATATATGGGAGCTATATCTAAATCTGAACCGATTTTCTTCAAATTAGGCAATGTTGGTTCATGGATCAAGAAACTCTACCATTCTAAATTTAAAAACGATCGGATGTAAAATACAGCTTCTATAGGACTAAAGGGCCAAATCGGACGAAACATATATATGAGAGCTATAGCTAAATCTTAACCGATTTTCTTCAAATTCAGCAATGTTGGTTCATGGATCAAGAAACTCTACCATTCTAAATTTCAAAACGATCGGATGTAAAATACAGCTTCTATGGGACTAAAGGGCCAAATCGGACGAAAGATATATATGGGAGCTATATCTAAATCTGAACCGATTTTCTTCAAATTAGGCAATGTTGGTTCATGGATCAATAAACTCTACCATTCTAAATTTCAAAACGATCGGATGTAAAATACAGCTTCTATAGGACTAAAGGACCAAATCGGATGAAAG
Source organism: Eudasyphora cyanicolor (assembly GCA_963930755.1). Taxonomy (NCBI): domain Eukaryota; kingdom Metazoa; phylum Arthropoda; class Insecta; order Diptera; family Muscidae; genus Eudasyphora; species Eudasyphora cyanicolor. The sequence goes on along the minus strand of OZ005736.1, from coordinate 127,927,688 downwards.
ATATATATGGGAGCTATAGCTAAATCTTAACCGATTTTCTTCAAATTCAGCAATGTTGGTACATGGATCAAGAAACTCTACCATTCTAAATTTCAAAACGATCGGATGTAAAATACAGCTTCTATAGGACTAAAGGACCAAATCGGACGAAAGATATATATGGGAGCTATATCTAAATCTGAACCGATTTTCTTAAAATTCGGCAATGTTGGTTCATGGATCGAGACACTCTACCATTCTAAATTTCAAAACGATCGGATGTAAAATACAGCTTCTATATGACTAAAGGACCAAATCGGACGAAAGATATATATGGGAGCTATATCTAAATCTGAACCGATTTTCTTCAAATTAGGCGATGTTGGTTCATGGATCAAGAAACTCTACCATTCTAAATTTCAAAACGATCGGATGTAAAATACAGCTTCTATAGGACTAAAGGGCCAAATCGGACGAAACATATATATGAGAGCTATAGCTAAATCTTAACCGATTTTCTTCAAATTCAGCAATGTTGGTTCATGGATCAAGAAACTCTACCATTCTAAATTTCAAAACGATCGGATGTAAAATACAGCTTCTTTGGGACTAAAGGGCCAAATCGGACGAAAGATATATATGGGAGCTATATCTAAATCTTAACCGATTTCAACCAAATTCAACAGCGATCTTAACAGACGCGAAATACTCTAAACTGCAAAATTTCAGAACGATCGGAGTGAAATTGCGACCTGTAGTCGACGAACAACTTTACATGGACAGACGGACGGACGGACATCGTTAAATCGACTCAGCTAGTGATTCTGAGTCGATCGGTATACTTTAAGGTGGGTCTAGCTGTGTTATTTTAAGGTGTTACAAACATCTGCCGTGAAACAAACTTATAATACCCTGTACCACAGTGTGGTGTAGGGTATAAAAACAACTACCCCAAATACCTAATTAACAATATGATAGAAAACTGCCTTAAAACAAAAGAAGCAAACCAACATCCCAAAGTTAACTGACAGCAGAATATTGAAGAACATAATTAACGATAACACAACATAAATTGCATACAAGTCAAACGAAACACTAAAAAGAATATTTACAAGCAGATCAAAAACAAAACCAGATAAACTAAAAGAAAACAATGTTGTGTATGAAATAACCTGTAAGAGGTGAGAAGGGGAAATGTGTAATAGAGTGTATGTGGGGACCACGAAGAGAATGTTGAGTGTCAGGCTAAACGAACACGAAGCCGACATAAACAAAAGCAAAGAAAGTACAGCTTTAGCACAGCATATACAAGAGCGTGGTCATATGGCAGATTTTAAAAACGTAAAAATACTTGATAGAGAGAAAATAGAGATCAAGAGATACACTCTAGAGAGCCTTCGAATACAAGAGCGAATACACAAGTCAATAAACACCAAAGAAGATAAAGACAACACTAAACTGCAATACTTTAAAGTTATCGGTTCCTGTGATATTAGTATTAAGTTTTGCTGCAATATTTACCTTTTTATTTATTAATTATTATTATAAAGTTTGCGTAGTTATGTCCAGTTTTTTAATAATATTTAATGATGAAAAAATTTAAAACTAATTGTAAGTAATTCTGCAATACTTTTATCACAATTTAATTAAAAACAATAAATATATAATTTTGTCGCTAGGATTTTCAACAATTACTCCTGATGAAGTTGGAATAAAGCCAACGAAACGTTGAGTGAAACATGAAATAAATTAGTTTTATTTACTTCATAAAAATATCTGACCAAATAGCCCAGTTTAAACAACATAATTAATTATGTTTTTTTATTTTCTCTAAAATTTCCTTACAATTGATGACTTAATGCCTCAGCGCAAGAAACGGCTTTTGTATTATATTTTGTTCAAAATACAAGTAATGTTATAATGTTAGAAGTATTTCAACATTTGTAGTTAAGTATTTCAGTTCGATTTTAAAATGCGACAAATTTTCAATTTCTTTTAACATGTCTGGAAGCATATAATATTCCAGCGATACCGATGCGTTGCTTCTAAACGGCATCTCACAGTGCTCAAATTCCTTGCCTGTCTTGTCATTCGTTGTATGTGAATGAAGATTTGTTGAATGTTTATGGTATGCGATCCGATGTCTCTTATACACTTATATAAAGGGTCCGCCAAATAACTTTTTTTTTTGAAATGCTATAAAAAAACTACTGAATATTTTCTCAAATTTCTTTTTTTATTTGAAAGTACAATCCTTCCGGTTAATAATGGAAAATAATTTCATTCAAATGGCTGCCTCGGCTGGCCATGCAGTAGCCTACACGATCGGTCCAATTTTTAAGCACATTATCGATTGTGTGCAGCTGTATTTCACCAATGGCTTCACGAATATTGTCCTTTAAAGCGTCAATTGTCTCTGGCTTGTCGGCGTAACACTTATCTTTGAGGGCAGTCCACAAATAATAGTCCAACGGTGTCAAATCGCAGCTCCGAGGTGGCCAAACGCATCAGCACTGCGGCTGATAATGCGATCTTCAAAAACAGGGCGCAAAACAGCGAGTGTAGCTTCGGCTTTGTGGCACGTAGCGCCGTCCTGTTGAAACCAAATGTTGCCAATATCCTCCTCTTCAATTTTTGTTAACAAAAATTCGTTCACCATGGCCCGATAACGATCGCCATTGACTGTAACGGCCACTCCATGCTCATTTTCGAAGAAAAATGTCCCAATTATGCCTTTGGACCAAAATCCGCACCAAACAGTGACTCCTTTTGGGTGTATCGGCTTTTCAATGTATGCGTGCGGGTTTTCTGTGCCCCAAATGCGACAATTTTGCTTGTTTACATACCCGCGAAGATCAAAATGAGCGTCATCTGAAATTTTTTTTTTGGCAAAATCGGCATCTTCTGTAAGTCGATCGCAGGCCCACTTGTTCAAGAGTATCACAACCATATTCGTTCAGCGGAAGGATAAAACTAATTATCTGTCAAATCAGACATGAGCTAAATGTTACCATTCACGAAATAAGCACTAGTTGAAAAAAAAACGTTGTATAGCGGACCCTTTCAAATTTTGTCTTAAGTGCAATCCAAGGTAATGTACACTTTCCGATTCTGCAATCTCATGTCCATCAATATGCACAGTCATTGTTATGTCGTTTTTGGACATATATGGCCTAAATCTCCCAAATTTAGTTTTGTTGGCATTTAGAAATAGCATATTAACACTCAAGACTTCTGACAAAATCGAAGTATCGTACTCAATTTGTGTCTGTAGCACCTTCGGGTGATCATATTCGTAGAACAATGAAATGTCATCTGCAAACATAAACAACTTGCCTTTAAAATCAACATTTTGAGGTCGTTAATATATATTTTAAATAATAATGGACCTAGAATTCTGTATTGTGGAACTCAACATAATACAGGAACAGAATCGCTCTTTGAATCCTCAATTTGAACATACTGGCTTTTTTAAAAAGTTTTCAAGTAATAAAAGTGTTTGTCCTCTATGGCCAGTATCTAAAACGTTGCAGATGCAGTCTATAACACTGATGACAGCTTCATCTGGTCCGCTCTATTTTTTAAATCCATATTGGCGTTCATATAATAGTTTGTTACTTTCAAGATAATCTGTTAATTGTTCGAAGATAATTTTTTCAATTATCTTGTCTATAATAGGCAAAGTGATAATTGGGCGATAATTACTTATACCCATTAGCTTTGTAATTGGAGCTATTTTTTGAATTTTTAATATTTCCGGATAAACAGATTCATTTACCATCATATTAAAAACTGACGTATGTATTTGAGCTATGGCATATTTCCTTGTTAACAGCTATTTCGTTGTGATTTTATCAAAACCTGGAGCTTTGTTTATTTCCAATTTATCAATAATAACTTCCACCTTATCCGAATTTACAAGTTCTAAGTCACAACAGTTATTAGTTGACAGCAAGGTCCGAAACGTGTTTATATCATTTGATGTACGAAGCTGTCTATTGGCATGCATTTTCTTAACGACTTCCGAAAAATACTTATTAAAATAAAAGGCTTTTTCACCACATATCAGTAAATTTCCTTAATTTTAGGAACAAAACGTATTTATTTCAGAGATTGGGAACGTCTTTGGCGGAAAATCTTTAATTTTAAAACAATTTTTTTTTACTGTGTACTTCGAGAAGGTGCTTTTGCATACAATAAGCGCGATTGAGATAAACAATTTCGTCAAATTTACTCAACGAATCATATGAAATATTCCTATTTCAATAAACTGGAATTTGGGGCACTGCATTGGACCAGGAGGTACCAAATGGGGCTTGGCAATAACGCCCATTTTTCACTGGACTGTAGACGCTATAAAAGCATTACGCTGTGCAAAACTTTAAGTATTTTTATGCACTGGTATTAATGTTATAAGCTGTTAATTTTTTTTTACAAAATGGTCCCTGTGTGGGAGGTACTAAAAGGTGCGCGGGCAATTCACCCATTTTTCTAAATTTGATAGCGACAGATAAATTATTACTATGTGTGGAATTACAGAAGATTCGGATAAGTAGTATAGAATAAATACCAAATTTGAAGTCAATCGGTTACTCCTTTCGAGAGTTATCGTGCGCACCAGTCATCAGACAGACAGACGGACGGACATTGCTCAATCGACTTAGAATGACCCAAAACGGATATCCGCCGAACATACTTAGGGTCTTAGGTCACTCTTTCGATGTGTTACACTTTTGGCTCGTAGCAAATGATATAAACCCTCCTCTCTAAGATGAGGGGATAAAAACATGACATTTTTTACAATGTAAAGCTCTTATAGTTCCTACAGTCCAGTGAAGAATGTGCGTCATTTGACATGCCCCTTGTGATATCTCCCACACAAATGGACCACTTTTGCACCAAAAGCTTATGGGCCTTATTCATAAAAAGTTAAAGAAGGTTTGAGGAACGCTTTAGCAGTGTTAAAGCGTTCTTCAAACCTTCATTAAATTTTTATGAATAAGGACCTATAACTTTAATACCAGTACATACTTTAAAGTTATTAAATAAAATTTAAATTGATAATAATTTAATTAAAACAAAAAAATAAATAAAATTTACGAATATTTTTTGGGACTGCAGGTGGGAGAATTGTTAAGTCGGTTTACACGACTGAACTTTTTTACATGTTTAATATTTCCTTTATCTACTAATTGTTCCCCTTAATTTCTTTCCACTCGCCTACTTATTCCTTCTTCCTCTTCGATACTTCTTATGCCGAAGTCTTATTACCCCCACTCATGTGTCCTTTACTGTTGCTCTTTCAATTGGGAGTATTGCTTAATTTCATGCACAACAATTGCCAATAAAATGTAATAAATCTCAACTGTAAAAAGTCATGGCGCATAGCAACAAAAGGAAAACTCGTTCAACTAAAATGTTATAGTATAAAAGTTTATACATTGATTTTCATAAGATAAATGCTGGTCGACGATAAGTTGAACTTTAGCGGGTTTTTTTTTTGTAGAAGAAAGAGAGAACGATATTCCGTTCGAAGACTTTAGTTTGCCGCATTGTCTTGGACGCCTAAATTTGTATGCTTCACTAGTAATAATATTCAACCTAAATGCCAAGATTTGCTCGTATTTCTAGATTACGTCCAGCCAATGAAATTTACAATCGCCAAAAAGACGTGCAAATGTTGTGAGAACTACCAAGAAGACATTACCATTAAAATAAGAGATACAAAACGGATCTGAACTAAATCAGACATCAAGGCCACAGTATATTATTTGTTGTACGAGTACTCAATCAATAGGTTTTTACCAGGATATCTGCTAAAAATTAATATCAATTTAATTTATTAATTACTATCTGTACCCGGTACGCTTCGCTGTCCTCAATTTTCATTTTAAATCGCATGTTAATGAATATATGAATAAATTGTATGGACTAGAATCAAAGCCGTTAACTTATTGTGCAAAATGGTCCATTAGTACGGTAGGTACAAAAAGGAGCGTGGCAACATCGTCGTTGAATTTTTCTCAAGATGATTGCAACCAAGAAATTAATACTGTGTATGGAATTGTGAAAGATTCTCGATAGTAGCAAAGAAGTTATGAGAATAACAATATTTTACTAAATTTTGAGCCTTCGTGGGAGACGTACTCGCAGGGGTGGACAAACATAGTCCATCTTTGAGCTTAGCCTGGCATAGAAAAAATATTAACACATTTCATTCATTTCATTGGAGGCAATCGGTTACTCCTGTCGAAATTTATGGTGCGCACCAGTCAGACAGACAGGCTGACGGACATTGCTCAAATGACTTAAAAAGGCCTAAAACAGATTTACGCTAAATATTCTTGGGGTGCCTTAGGTCACTCCTTTGATGTTTGGCCCGAAGCAACTGATATATACTCTCGTTCACAATAGTGGGGGTATAAAAACAGGATTATATTGAAATTCTCTTATTTCTACCAAATGTGCTATAATTTCTACCTTTTCCATTGCTTTTAGTTTTTGTTATTCGATCTGTTATGACTTTTCATAATGTTGTTTTTTGACTATTGTGTACGAGATCGTTGTGTTTCTTTTTTGTAAAACAGAAAATCAAGCCCTCTTCTTTGAACGAGATCGTCATAGAATAAATTTTTGAGTCGATTTAGATATGTCCGTCTGTACCAAATGGGGCTTGACAACATCGCCCATTTTTCACTGAACTGTAGACGCTATAAAAGCATTACGCTGTGCAAAACTTTAAGTATTTTTATACACTGGTATTAATGTTATAAGCTGTTAACTTTTTGTACAAAATGGTCCCTTTGTGTGGGAGGTACCAAAAGGTGCGGGGCCACTTCACCCATTTTTCTCAATTTGATAGCGACAGATAAATTATTACTATGTGTGGAATTACAGAAGATTCGGATAAGTAGTATAGAATCAATATTTCATTAAATATTAAACCTTTGTGGGGGAGGTACTAGAAGGAAAGGACCAAGATAGCCCATCTTCGAACTTTGCCGGAGATAGAAGAAAATATTTCCACATACCAAATTTGAAGTCAATCGGTTAGTCCTTTCGAGAGTTATCGTGCGCACCAGCCAGCAGAGAGACAGACTGATGGACATTGCTCATTCGACTTAAAATGACCCAAAACGGATATCCGCCAAAATAGTCAATAGTCAAAAACAACATTATGAGGATTTCTACATTTATCCATAGATTTTCCCTAAATATGCATTGCTTTATTCTCTAGGATACTAGCTTTCAAAAAATTTTTTGTGATGTTTTTTCAATTTGTATACCCAACACCACACTGTGGTACAGGGTATTATGACTTTGTGCATTTGTTTGTAACGCCCAAAAAGAGAAGAAATAGAAACGTAGTTTATTATACCGATCGTCATAGAATCAATTTTTGAGTCGATTTAGATATGTCCGTCTGTCTGTCCATGTATTCTTGTAATCAAAGTGCAGGTCGTATTTATGGTCCGATTGTGATGAAATTTAGCACAGTGCTCTTTTTTTGAAATTGGTCAAAATCGGATCAGATTTAGATATAGCCTCCATATATATGTTACCCCTGATTTGACATGTAAGCGCTGTAGAAACTGTATTTTATATCCGATCAGTACGAAATTCGGCAGAAAGAGGTTTCTTATTACACGAAGGAATACTGCCAAATTCGGAGAAAATCGGTTCAGATTTAGATATAGCCCCCATATATATGTTACACTCGATTTGACATGTAAGCGCTGTAGAAACTGTATTTTATATCCGATCAGTACGAAATTCGGCAGAAAGAGGTTTCTTATTACATGAAGGAATACTGCCAAATTCGGAGAAAATCGGTTCTGATTTAGATATAGCCCCCATATATATGTTACCCCCGATTTGAAATTCAAGCACTGTAGAAACTGTATTTTATATCCGATCAGAGCGAAATTCTGCAGAAAGAGGTTTCTTATTACATGAAGGAATGCTGCCAAATTCGGAGAAAATCGCTTCAGATTTAGATATAGCCCCCATATATATGTTACCCCCGATTGAAATTCAAGCGCTGTAGAAACTGTATTTTATATCCGATCATTCGAAAATTCTCCAGAAAGATGTTTCTCAATTTAGGAACGAATATTGCTTAATTTAGATATATCCACATTTCTATGTTCTTACTCAATTACCAATTATTACAAATTATTATCGCAATGACCCTTATCGCATTGTTAGGGAGGTGTAGGGTATTATATAGTCGGCCCCGCCCGACTTTATGGTTATTTTCGGGCCAATAAAGAATTTTTTTTTGAGAAAAAATTTAATTGTTTCTAATATTTGTAACGACAATTGATTAACTTCTGTATCCACTTGAATTTTTTATTACCAACAATTGTAGTCCTTATAATTTCCTTTAACTTCAAGTGTATCCCGGATTTGTCGAGCATATACTTCAAAAAATATGATACAAATATTAAAGACAGCTTCCAAGAAAATAGCATCATAAAAAAAAAAATTTTTAATAAAAATTTACCATAACAATTTTTTTAATATTTTTTTCGGATGCCATATTACACCAGAAAATATTGTTGTAAAAATATTGTTGTAAAATACATCCATAGCAAATGTTAATACTCTGATCCATCTGATCCTATAACGGCAGTTAATTGGGGTCACTAATATTGCTCTTAAATGGATACATGGCCAGAGAATGAAGCCGAGGCAATATTGGAGGCGGCGACTGCCATTGAAAATTATGGATCGGCGGCTTGATGGATTAGCCAATATAAAATTGACATACGGCGGGTCTGTGATAGTCATTTTTACATTTAAAATAATAGTTGAAAAGTTAAGCTCTAGTAGATATTCATAAATAATGGATGGTTTTATGTTAATTGTAAGATATTGTGAAGTGAAACAAGTAACAGCGTTATGTTGGACCATGCCGAATCTTATATACCCTCTAGCATGAATTGCATTCAATTATATTACTGAAAGATTTTTGGATATGGAGCAAGTCATGGAACGATCATTTTGTTTAAGCAATTTATTGAAAAAACGGATGCTACTGTTGTTAGCCAAATGTTAGGCCTGTTTAGCCAAACTATTAATCTAAAAAATTGTATTTATGGCTTAAATTAGCATATTTGAGGGCTACTTCTACACGGGGACTACAACAAAATAAAAACTGATTTGTATCAAATGCATTGCATGAATTCTTGCCAAAATATAAGTAGAATAGAAACTGAAAAGTTGCAGCAAAATTTCTTTAAATATGTGGTGTTTATGGCTTAAGCAAGTCTTTTTGGAGCGACATCTATAGGTGGACTACAACAAAATATGAAGCAATATAAAAAAATTTTACTGTGATGAATTCTTGCCTAAGTAAAATAAAAACTGCAAGGATTTATTTAAAATGTTTAGAAAATGTGTTAATTATGCCTTAAATACGTATATTTTGGAGCGGCCTCTATAGGGTGACTAAAATAAAAACTGCAAGGATTTAGTTGAAATGCTTAGAAAATGTGTTATTTATGGCTTGAATACGTATATTTTGAAGCGGCCTCTATAACAAAATATGAAATATGAATGTAAAATTTTTGTTGTGATGATTTGTTGTCAAAATAATATACAAACTGCAGAATTGCTTTAAAAATGTGAAATCTAGGGTGTCAAAAACATAATTTGGAGCGACCTCTATAGGGGAGCTATTTCAAAACATTGGCTCGGCTCGGCGGCTTCATACCCTGTACATGTCATATTAAGGCGTAATTAATGGTATAAAGTAATTTAATAATTTTTTCAAAAAAAAAAAAAAAATACTCCAAAATAAGATTCTTGATTAGCAAATTAGGTTATTGCGTGGACTATAACATTGTAATTTTGGAAAATTGACGAGAGCGATTCACAGAAATATTTCAACTCAAGAGAAATGAACAGGAGTTGGTATTTTACCTTCATTTAAGCCAATAAATAACACCCAGATACTATTTACTTATAGATACTGTCGTATCAGACTGGAGGATTCTGCAATAATAACAGGGAAGTCAATTTTTTTTGATCGAGTAAATATAGCGACATATAATTTAATTGCAGGTCACATTTTGACTGACCGTCACATATAAATTAATTATTCTAAGTCGATCATGAAAAACACAACTCTTTTAATTTATTTTTTTCTGAACTTTTTCTGCCAAATATTTAAAATATCGAAATTCCCTTTAATTTTAGCCAAACCCAATTTTTCAAGATCAAGTGATATATACATATGTATTCTCAAATGACAAATTGTATGTATGTGCATCTCTTTAATAGAGCACTAAATCTGACTGAATGTCGGTAAACAATTACTGAGTTCCGTTTTACACGGAGAGACAACGTTTAAAATGTTTCTTTTGTGTAACAGACTCAATAAAGAGTGGTGATCACAGTTTCATTTTTTTAATTTTCGTGCGTATTGTTATTGATAAATATAGTGAAACTAGCTGGACCCGGTCCACTTCGTTACCCCAAATTTTAGTTTAGTGAAATAGGAAGATGTCATGTGTTTCTCTCGATAACAACATATTAAATGTGATAACCTTGCCCATATTTCGTTTACAATAAGGGAATCGTTGCTACGCCGACCATTCCAATATCGCCAATTTCCTATAGGGTCTTGCATATTGCTGTCAAATACTCGTACATACATAGCAGAACGAAGGCCAATGTTCTAGTATTTCCCATTTGTTGTTTTGGGTGGTGAATATTTCTGTCTAAACCAAATAGTTCTGAAAATATTTAGTGTTCAATATTGGAGTCATTTGAACACGGCCACGCCCACTATCCACTATTGTAGTGAAATAGTCTCGTGCATTAATACCAAATTTAAGGACACTTGATGTGAAGGTTCTCGAGATATTAAAAAGTGGGGTTGTCAATCACGTAGACCGCCATATACACAAAATTACAGCACTCCCGCTAAACAAATTGTTAACAAAAATTTCATTTAAAATCTTAGCTCATATGGGCGGGGCTTTTTTAGGGGCCACGCCCATTGATACGATCCCGCTAATTTTTAGACCAATCACGTAGACTACCACCAGATACATATACAACAAATTACAGCACTCTCGCAAAAAAATTTTGCAAGATATCTTAATTTCAAAATTTGGGTCATATGGGCACGCCCATTTTTGGTAGGATCAAGTTTTTTACCTACAATAGCATACTCACAAAATTTCAGAATAATCTTGAGGACTGTTCCCTAGAAATGGAGTTTTAAAAAATGGGAGCGTATGGGCGGTACCACGCCCACTTGAAATTCAAGTAGCCTATTTTTCGGCTCTATGAAATAACCCCCCAAACCGAAAATGAAATAAGTCCCCAAAAAATTGTACAGAAAACAACAACAACTAAATTTGGGGGTCTGTTTCACTTTTTGGGGAGTTGTTTCATTTTTATTTTGGGGAGTTATTTCATAATGAAATAAGTCCCCAATTTTTTGCAATGAAATAAATCCCCAATTTTCGATTTGGGGACTTATTTCATTTTTAAAAAAATATCTTTTAAAATTAAAAATTAGAGTTCAATACAGAAAAACTACTGTACTCGTCATATGTGCAATTACTGTAAAGAATATTTGCTGCACCGAAAGATAATTTATAGTTACAAAATATTAAAATTAGTCGGAAGAATATTTTTAAATATTAATAACAATTTCAATTAATAATAATATTAATTAATAGCTCTGAGCAAAGATTATTTTACGTGTTTAATGTGATATACTGAAACTCCGAGCGAATTTATAGACCATTAGAAATTCTGATAGCATTGACTACTTGTTAAAGTAAATATGTACCAGGAAATCAGTTTGTTAAAAAACTTCAAGGTGTAAAAATCGAAAAGAAAAAAGAATTACGAAATTTTTGCCGGCAAGAGACGTAACAGTGAATTGCTTTATGTTATAGAGCAAAAAAATGATTTATCAAATTATAAATCATTTTTTGGTATAAAATTAAAAAATTCGCGCGATTTTTTTAATTTTTTACCAATTTTCGCTCAATCAAATATATCCTTTCTGTCGCCATCCTTTTCACTACCACAATCATTGCACAACATTTCCGTTAAACACCAAACAAACATACATCTTCGGTTTCTCATTAAAAAATCGCTTCGCAATAACTTTTGTAGTGAACAGGCGACCAATGGAATACATAAGGTCGATTGAGAGAATATTAGTATAAAATTAAAAAATTCGCGCGAATTTTTTATTTTATACTAATTTTCTCTCAATCGACCTTATGTATTCCATTGGTCGCCTTTCCACAGTGATTCTACCATTTTTAAAAATGTTCTTTTATTTGCAATAATGTTCTTCTGCTCAAGGTTTCATATGATCCCTGACATCCTTAAAGAAGAATCATCTAGTGATGATGAATCTGAAGAAGAATTCTACAACAAATATTCTAATGAAAATGAATGTGTTGTCTATAGAGAAAATGCACCAAACATTGATCTTTTGCCATGCAGACATTTGCAGATTTGCGACAAATGCAATAACAAACTACTCGCTGACTCTATTGCCAATGGTTTGCAAAATTATAATTGTCCTTGTTGCCATAGTATTATTGACGATTCTATGCAAATTTATACTTAAATTTGTTTATGTTATTGAAAAAAAAAAATTGGGGAGTTATTTCACTCTAAAAATTGGGTCCTATTTCATTATGAAATAAGTCCCCAAAAATGGGGATTTATTTCATTTTAAATTTGGGGTCTAATTACATTATGTGGGGATTTATTTAATTTTTGAAATTGGGAACTTATATCATAATGAAATAAATCCCCAAATTTGGGGACTTATTTCATTTTCGATTTGGGGGGTTATTTCATTGGGGGGTTATTTCATAGAGCCTATTTTTCCTTCCAGACCTAAGACTACATTCTGTGAAAATTTCGTCAAAATGTTTTATGTTCGGTTAGGTTAAAGGACGCGCAGCACACTACCAATAGCTGGCGTGCACTGCTCCACTCAGTTAATTATAAATGTGGAATCAAAATGGGTGTTTCCATGCCGTTTAAGCAGATAGATGAGTAGTTGTCATCCCTAGCCATTCCAGGCCCCTAATGAAGTAAGGTATTCTGTTGATGTTGTGCGTTGACAGAGCTTCGAAATCTGCGATAATAAAGTCACCTAGATAGCGGTTTAGACGTCTATACGGAACCAACAAACAAACAAACACAAATTCATTTTTATATACTCGTATATATATTCCCAAACAACAAATTGTATGTATGTGCATCTCTTTAATAGAGCATTAAATCTGACCAACCCCTAATTTCACAACCTCCGGTTAGACCTAACTCACAGTTAAAAAATAAAAACTTCCTAGTGAAGGATACACGAAGATTGTGGAATTGACCGTAAATGTGGGTAAACAATTACTGCGTTCCGTGTTACACTGAAAGACAAAGTTATAATTGTTTCTTTTGTGTAACTGACTCTGAAAGTGTGAATGTTTGTTTGCTCCACGATAGGACCAAGTTTCGAATTTCTACTCAGTAATATACGAATAACTTATGTAGTTGTATCCAGTTATCATTTTAGGATGTTGTGTTGGGGTATCATATGAAATAAATGGCAGTGTGAACTTGCATTGCTAGCGTGTGTATCACAAGGCAGCATATGTAACGCACATCCCTAAAAATTAAAAACTTTATCGTTGTGTGAACATAGATATATTTGACGCAAATCAAGAACAGTTCGCTCAATTGTTTGGGCTCATTCAATAAGAGGGAATTGCAATTTTTTGTTTTTTTTCGTACTTATATTTTGTTGGCCTGTTTAGCATATGGAATAGAAATGTTTTAACAGCTGTCACTGTTTTTATTACACAATGTATAAAAAATTTAATGGTCTACAATTCAGGACACAGATTTTCCAGTCGAATACAAATGTTTACACTGCATGAAAAGGTTTAGCTTTTCGATAAAATGTATATAAAAGACTAATAAAATTATTTAAAAAAACAAGTAAGAAAGTTCAGTCGAATAAACCGACTTATAAATCCCCTCACCTTGAGTCCCAAAAAATATTAGTTCATTTATTTATTTATTTTGTTTTAATTAAATTGTTATCAATTTAAATTGCATTTAATAACTTTAAAGTATGTACTGGTATTAAAGTTAAAAGCTGTTTACTTTTGGTTCAAAATGGTACATTTGTGTCTGAGGTACCAAAAGGGGCGTCTCAATAACGGTCACTTTTCTCTGGACTCTAGGTACTATAAAATCATTACACTGTACAAAATTGCAAGTACAGTCTGACCTCGGTTAACGCAACTAATAGAAATAGAGGCAGTTGCAGAAAACGAGTCAGAAAATTATCCAAGCAGAGCCACTGCTTGATTGATGGAACAAGTCAATTTTATTTATATAAAAATATATTTGAGTTGTTTTCTGTAACAGAAATCATAAATTTGAAATTTAATAGAAATCAATTAATTAGTTTTACTATTTTTTTAAGAAATCGGAAATTTCTCCCTAGCTTTAAGCAAAACCAAAATACATTTCTTAAATCAAAAGTTTTGATTTTGAGTTCAAGATTTCAGCTTTTACTTCCGATGCTCAAAGAGGTTTTTTTGTAGTAAAGTTTTGTTAATTTTATTACATTTTGGGCCACTTGCGGAATAATACCGGTACAGTTTGCTGGACAATATATGACAGAAATCATTCCATCGTCCCTTGAAAGTTCTCCATCTTTGGGACGACGAAGTGCTTTATCGAAAAGTAAAAACGCTGTTTTATGTGTTCTCTTGATAAAAGGAAGGATAGGACATTTCCTGGTATTAACTAGAAATTGATCTGACTGAAATTTAATAATTTATGCATTATATTGCCCTTAATCCGCCCTGGAGAAAATGGGGCACATCGATCCATGTCCGCTCCGATATCACTCATTGATCCTCTAGAGAACACATTTTTCAAATGATCTATCTGAAATTATAGTTTATATTCCCCAGTGAAATTAGGAAATATAGGTCCACGTTTTAATATAGCCCCAATGTAGGCAAATTTAGCTGTCTTTGTTTCGGAAACCACTTATACAAAGCTTTTGTCATTTTGGGATATTCACAAATTCTAGGGTTCAGATTCCTCATTGGAGACAAAATTTCTCAATGTGGATTTGTTTTTTGATTTATGAACATTATAGTCACAGCAAATCGATTTAACGGAGCCAGCATTCTCATGTTTATCAAGAAATTCGCTCTTGGTAACCAGTGACATTCATTACATACATATTTTTTTCTTCGAAGAAGCAACTAATTGAGTTTCACTTTTTGATAATTTGCGTTAACTGAGTCGGCAATGTAAATTATTTGCCTGTTGCAATAATCAAGGAGTTGTGTTCATCGAGGGTTGCGTTAACCGAGGTCAGACTGTATTCATATACTGGTATTAATGTTATAACTTTTGGTGTAAAATGGTCCATTTGTGTGGAGGGTACCAAAAGGGGCGTGACAATTACGGCCACTTTTCTCTAGAGTCTAGATACTATAAAAGCATTACACTGTACGAAATTTCAAGTATTTGTATGCACTGGTATTAAAGTTAAAAGCTGTTAACTTTTGGTACAAAAAGGTCAATTTGTATGGGAGGTACCAAGAGGGGCGTGCCACAACACCCATTTTTCTCTGGACTCTAGGTACTATAAAAGAATTATACTGTACAAAATTTCAAGTATTTGTATGGACTGGTATTAAAGTTATATGCTGGTAACTTTTGGTGCAAAATGGTCCATTTGTGTGGGAGGTATCAAAAGGGGCGTCTCAATAACGGTCGCTTTTCTGGACTCTAGGTACTATAAAAGAATTATACTGTACAAAATTTCAAGTATTTGTATGGACTGGTATTAAAGTTATATGCTGGTAACTTTTGGTGCAAAATGGTCCATTTGTGTGGGAGGTATCAAAAGGGGTGTCTCAATAACGGTCGCTTTTCTCTGGACTCTAGGTACTATAAAAGCATTACACTGTACAAAATTGCAAGTATTCATATACTGGTATTAAAGTTATAGGCTGCTAACTCTTGGTGTAAAATGGTCCATTTGAGTGGGAGGTACCAAAAGGGGCGTGCCAATTACGGCAACTTTTCTCAAGAGTCTAGGTACTATAAAAGCAGTACACTGTACGAAATTTCAAGTATGCGCTAGTTATTAAGTAATAACCTTTAATCTTTTGGTTCAAAATTGTCCATTTGTGTTATGGGCGTGGCAACTTCGCCCATTTTCTCGAAGTAATAGTGACTAAAAAATTAATACTATGTGTAGAATTTCTGAGGATTCAAATAAGAAGTATATAAGTATTAAATAATCAATATTTCACTAAAGTTTAACCCTTTGTGGGGGAGGTACTAGAAGCAGTGGACCAATATGGCCCATCTTTGAACTTAGCCGGAGATAGAAAAGAATATTACCACATACCAAATTTGAGGTCAATCGGTTCTCCTTTCGAGAGTTATCGTGCGCACCAGCCAGCAGACGGACGGACATTGCTCATTCGACTTAAAATGACCCAAAACGGATATCCGATGTTGTTACACTTTTGGCTCGTAGCAAATAATATACATATAACCTCCTCTCTAAGGTGAGGGGATAAATATGTGAATTTCAGAAACCCTGATTGAAGAGAGGAGCTTCTGTAGCGCTTTGATAAAATTTCGGTAAAACGTAAGCACAGTTTGTTCCTACCCTACGGGAAAATAGACCGGTGAAAAACACACCACGGATATGTCCCTTAATGACAGGGGTCTGCCCGTAGATTTCTCCTTTTATATTAAAAAGCCTGTAACAATGTCGTTGGAGGTGTTAAATTGAAACGTTGTGATACGAGTATTTCCTTCCACTACAATATAAGTCATGGGATAATTCACACTTAAACACAATAAAATGTTTACTGTTTACTCTTTACACTTCGTAAATGATATTTCCCCGAAGTAGTCGTATGATTATGCAACATCTACTACAGTAGATATTCTGGATTTAGGTGAGTACTCTGGTCAGATTTCGTAGCCGAAGATACTACCAGTTAGCTTCCAGAAAATATTGGGCTGGTGACGCTTCTGGGTGTATTAGGGGGATATACCTAATCTGAACATATATATATATATATATGTGTAATGCAGATCGGGAATTGAACACATAAACCTTTAGTCAATTTTATTGAAATTTGGCAAATCTGGTTTAAAGAACTTCAAATTCTACAAAGATTGGCTAAAAAATACAGCTCCTGTAGGGCATATAAAGGGTGTCCCAAGAAGAACGCAATTTTTAAATCTCGCAACATTCGAAGTGTCATTGTTTGACATTTGAATAATTGTTATTGTTTGTTAGTAGAAGGTACGAGGTTAGTAAAAATGGAGCGCTACACGAATGAACAACGCATTCTCATTGTGAAATTGTTTTACCAAAATGGTGAAAGTTTTGCGGCTACAGTTCGCAAATTGCGATCAATTTGGGGTCACAATAATGCTCCAAAAGAGTCAACTGTAAAGAGATTAATGGATAAATTTGCCGAAACTGGGTCTGTTAGTGATGTAAAGACAACAACGCGCCATCGACGACCGGTTTTTGGGTGGTTTTTGGGCTGGAGGAATCATTGGACCTTTTTTTATGAAAATGAGGCAGGTCAAGCGCAAACAGTCAATGGTGTTCGGTATCGTGAAATGATAACCAGTTTTTTCTTGCCTAGAATTGAAGAAATGAATGTGGAGGGCATGTGGTTCCAACAAGACGGCGCCACATGTCATACAGCCAGAGAAACAATTCAATTGCTGCATCAGTCATTTCCCGGTCGTGTTATTTCGCGTTTTGGAGTACAGAATTGGCCGCCTAGATCGTGCGATTTAACACCATTAGATTTTTTTCTTTGGGGTTTTTTGAAGTCGATGGTTTACGCGAATAAGCCGACGACGACTCAAGCCTTAAAAGACGAAATTGGACGCTGCATTAATGAAATACCGCAGCATTCATGCAAAACGGTCATTGAAAATTTCATTAAAAGATCGCGTGCATGCCAGCAAAGCCGCGGCGGCCATCTGCACGATATATACATAACCTCATTCAGTCTACTTTACGATATAATAAAGTTTCACGATTTTTTCTTAAATATCTGTGTTTTATTTAAAATTAAAAAATTTCGCTCTTCTTGGGACACCCTATATTTATGACAAATTTCTTCTCCTTATTTCAAGGAATAACATTAATATTTATATTACCCGAAGGGGTTATCCAGCTTCGTGTGAATCATTTGAAGTTAGTGGTTCTTTTGGAGTGGTTTTTTGTAATAGTATCAAAACAGGTGTATTACTCGTATCAGATACAAACTTAGGTTTAATCAAACATTAGGCGTTTCCTACCTTCACATTGAAATAAACCAAAGTGTGTGTGAACTTTACGGCCTCGACGCGTCTTCGATGAATGGCGCGCATCTTAATTGTTATATCTCCATGACTTTTGCGCATAAATCAGTCTTAATTTTACCAAATACATGGGATTTTTTGACATTAATGACCGCTGTGGTTTGTGACTTATTCACATAGACCTGCGACCTCGGTAACCAATTTAAATTACCTCCACGTAAGAGGCTCACGTCTTCAAATCGCTCGTGAAGAATGTCCAATGTGACATGCATCGCCAATCTTTTGAAACCAAATGTCGTTGATCCTCATATCATCTAATCGTCGACCTATAGCGCTCGAAGTTGACTATGATTGACACGGCCCACATTGTTCTCAAATAAATGAGTACCGCCTCCAGCCGAAAATCCCCACCAAACATTGACTTGCTTTGCACGCTCTTGGATGTCATGGGTATTAGTATCCCATTCACCAAGAAATGACCCTCATGGCTCATACATCGTAAGCGCGTAGAAAGTTGACCGAACAGAACATCCATTTTCATAAAACCATTTTATAATTGCAGTTGTTGTCGAACGCTATATTCGTCCATGGTGATTTGCCAAAACAAACTGAATAAATGACATACAAATCGACATATAAAGGGTCCGCCATCTAACGTTTTTTTTTCAACTAGTGCTTATTTCGTGAATGGTAACACTTAGCTCATGTCTGATTTGACAGATAATTAGTTTTATCCTTCCGCTGAACGAATATGTGTTTTTTGCGAATATTGCGACATTACTTTGAAAAATTGGATTTTGGAAGAAAAGAAGCACCGTCAGCTCCTTATGTTCGTTATCTTGTGAAAAAAGTGAAAGAAACTGTCCTCATCGATAAACCAAAGCGTGAAAAGCCAAAAACAGTGCGTACACCCGAGAATATTGCTGCTGTGGCAGAAAGTGTGCGTGAAGCGCCATCAACATCAATTCACCGTCGTTCTAAACAATTTAACATTTCAAAAAGACCTTGGTATGATGCCATACAAAGTCCAATTGGTTCAGAAGTTGAAGCCAACTGAACATCCAATGCGTTTTCAGTAGTTTTTTTATAGCATTTTCAAAAAAAAAAATTATTTGGCGGACCCTTTATTACTTCAACAATGTGAACAATATCAACTGTCAAAGCTCTGAGAACTCTTTATATAATTCTTAGTGAGGAAGTTAAAATCATCAAAATAGTTCTTATACCTTTTATATCTGACATTCCGTTCGAAATAAATGTCGTCTTGAATAGAGTAAACATTTTTTAGCTTAGAATCAAATTATGGAAACAAATTAATTGAATTTGGAAAACAATGTTCGAAACAAATGTATGGTTCAACGTTCATTCTTATTTTATTTGTCAGTTTTAGAAGAAATTTAATTAGAGGTGAAAACTACTATATGAGATTTGGATTAAATCTTTTAAATTTTTAATTTTAATCGGAAAATACTTTTTATTGAGTTTTTTGGCATGTGCTTAAGATATTATTATTGATGGTTCTTCTGTAAGGTTCTTGTAACGGGTGATTTTTTAATTGTTTGGGTTTTGAAAATTAAAAAATATATAAAATTTGCAAAAGTGAATGTAATATTTATTTGGGTTGATAAATGAATGCGTGTCATTTACTTTTTAAACATAATTTCATGTAAAAATTGCCTTAGGTGGTCCATCCATGAGCTCCAATTTTCGTATAAATCTTCCAGCATTTGAACCGGTACTTCAACAATGGCAGCTGTAATATTGTCTTCAATGGCTGATGTTATGACTGGAGTTATGGCTGGATTGTCCCTGTACACGAGAGACTTCACGGATTTACAGAAAAGTCTGGTTGGGTCAAATAGCATGATCTTCGCGGCCAATGGACTGCTCCAAAACATGCGATTAATTGATCGCAAAACTCGCCTCTCAATAGGTTCATGGCGTGCTGTGTAGCACCGTCTTGTAGAAACCAAATGTCAATCAAGTCCAATTCTTACATTTTGTTCCTTGCTCCATTGACTGTTGACTGACATTGTAAATTACTGTGAGAATGCCAAAATTGGAGCTCACGGATGGACAACGGCGTAGACGCGGCAACCATTAAATGAAATATTCTTAAAAAATAAATGGCAGTCATACATTTATCGGCCCACAAAATATTGTATTTCCCTTTCCAAATTTTCTGTGTTTTTATTTAATTTTCAAAACACAAACGGTTAAAAAATCACCAGTTACAACATTTTGCTCAAAGTAAACTCGCCAAATGCAGTTGTCTTATTAATTAATCATAAATTTTATTAATATTTTTTTTAATTATACGGTTTACTCGACCGAAATGTTCTTTTATACACTAACATTTTCTGGTGTACTACGAGTATAGTGTCCTAAAAACGAAAGAATAATTAAAAAAAATGATGGTGCATTTTCCGATTGTCTTGGAATATGCCTATAGTTTTGTGCTGGCGTGAAATGTACCATAAAAATAGAAAAAAAAATCGCCAAAAAATGTGTTCGTTCCACTTTTATTGAAGCTAGCATCCTAAGGAAGAAAAAGGCCTATTTGAAATAAATCTATGGTTAAATGTATACATTATGACACATATTGTAAAAGTAAGGGAAACACAAACAAATAATTTTTCATATTTAGCCTTTATACTTGGCCATTTTGTTTGGGAGGTACCAAAAGGGGCGTGTCAATAACCCGTTTCGGGTGTAGCATGCTTTGTTTTCGTCGTTAGGAAGCTATCCTTAAAAAAATGGAACAAAAAAATTTGAGATTTTTTAATCTTTTTGTGATTTTTCCGTGCCAGCAAAAAATGATTTAAAAAATAAAATTGTTTCCAATTCTTACTAAACCTAAAACAAGTTACTAAACCATCGCCTCTACGTGAAAGTGATATTCCCAACATTTGTAGCTCTTATAATTTTAATGATTTTTACAAGGAATCTTTTTGTCGAAAACATCATCAATCCATCGATTTCTACAACTTTTGATATATTATTATATTTGGAGGGGGACTTCTAGGGCTAAGGAGATGAGAGGGAGTGTCGGTTGTTTTAGGAGAACTACTTCTTGAAGTATCCCCTTTATTTTGTTCTTTGACATGGAAAATCTATTCCAAAGCCATATATACTAAAATTATGTCTGACATAACAAACCCTTTTCTTACCCAGAAAACTTTGTGGGCAAATATCTCGAAAACGAAATGTCACAGAAAAAACGGTTAATGCCATTCGGTTTAGCGGGTCAAAATTATGCGGGTAAGTTATATTTATCGATGATATATTTTGGTGCATACACAGTGAATCCAGTAAATAGAGTCTAAACTTATTTTCGTTAAGATCAGATTACTTGAACCTAATTATTTATACGGACACATGAACATCGAATCAGAATGTAAATTTATACCATAGAGCTTAGTGTTAGATCCCACCCTTTTGGGCATTACAAACAAATTTACAAAGTCACACGACGCCTCAATGTGGAATAAGGCAAAGTATCTGCATAATGTCTACATATTTTATAACAATGTTGATGTAGGGTGAAAAAAATCATAAAATTACTACCAATTTATGACCTATAACGTAAATGACGCCCATGACATATTGTACACATTTTACAACTTGTTAATAATTCTTGGCCACTATGTAGCGTAAATATTTAATTAGCGGTCATAAAGCGGAAATGTTAGGGCCTTTAGTGTCATGCTAAACATGAGAACAGTAATATGTAAGTGCCGAATTTAGGCACTGTCAATAAGACTTTGCCATAAACCATTTTAATAAATGGGCTATCATCATTTATGTTTACTACCGCTGTAAACTCGTCCAATTTAAAGAATAATAAATAACGATGGGGACAAAGCAAAAAGTCCATTCCGTCCTATTGTAAACAAAATAGTGCAGAGCAAAGTGCCAACTTTAAGAAGTCTAGACAAATAATTTCTTGCAAATTTTATGAGAGTCATTTAAATGCATTGAATGCTGGGTGTTGGGTGGTATTGGTCACTTAATATTGTCTTTAATACTTTATTTTATGTTCACTATAAAAGTTGTGGGTTTGAATTTCAATGTAGGCGAACACTTAGTCATAAATTGTTATGCAATGGCATGCATTTCAACAATTTATGAGCATTTTAAACAGTTTTTTGACCTTTTAGTTTTGGTTTTAAATTACAGATTTTATTTGGTAAATGTAGCTGAATGCAAAGAAAATCTCTGTCAAATAATCCGATCGCTTTTTTGGGAAATGCATACAATATGGAACAACGTGCTATTTTCATTGGAAGGTAATCAAAATTGCAAAATTTAAACATTAAGATGATTAGAAAAGGTATTGGTTTCGGAACTTATTTTCTTATGCATGTATAAATATGTGTTAGTGGTGGGGGGTCAAAGATGGTACTTGACAAATACACCCATATTGCGTTAACAAGTAGTTAGATTGCACTGTAAACAGGATTCAAAGTTTTTATCTGTTTTCATGCAGACTTTATGCATAGGTTTGTCTTAAATCACAGACCTTAGATTGTATAGATGTGCCGTCAGCCAGAAACGTCAAAATCTATCAGTTACGAACGAATAGGAATGAATTGTCACACGCGAAAAAACGGGTTTCCGCGAACATAGTTTGAACTTTTTTTGCACTAATCGATTGATATTAATTTTTTAATTGTGACAATTACAAAAAATTCGGGAAAATCGGTCCGAAATCCTCGTAAAACATCACTCTTTGAAGTCCTACTCGTTGAAATTTTTATTCGTTCGTAACTGATAACTTACTCGCTCGGGGACGGCACATCTATACAATCTAAGGTCTGTGGTCTTAAATATCTTTGCCAAAGTCAATTTTGATTGTTTTATTGTTGCCTTCAGTTACAACAATCAATGTTTCTAAATTTGAGATACAGTTTTGTGGTTATCTTGAAGGATCAGCCAAGCACACTTAATTATGGCACTTCAGGGTCATAGTTGTATTTAAGTTAGGTTAGGTTAAGAGTGACAGCTTGTATAACAGACTCATTTAGACTATATAATTCATTGTGCCAAAACAGGGCGCGTTCGGAAGACCCAAAATCGGGGCCGAACTTATTTTTCTAAAACAAACTCTCTTTAGGTAGACTTTCAAGGGGCCCATCTTCACTTCGCCACAACATGGGCGTAAGAATAAACATAAGTTAACTCTAGTCCCACCCTTTGAATCAATTTGATTACATTAAACAGCTCAAAAGTTGGCGGCTTTTAATATCAGCCAAGTTAGTTAACTCCCCAAAGAAATGGAGCCTAAGGTTTCATACCTCATTCTAGAGAGATCGGGGCACATGCACAGAAGGTATTCTATTGAACACATACAGTGATTAGGCAGCCTTTTTGCAATGGATAGCTCAAGTTCTTTAGAAAAGACACCTAAGCGCACTTGGTTGTTGAGTTTAAGCCGCCTGAATAGAAGTTAACGAATCTATTATGTCCTGGGATTCGACAATGCATTCTATGCTAATCTATCAGGTATACATATGAGTGTGATACATCTTGTCAAAAATTCCGTAGCCATTTCCCAACAATTGTGACAGTTCCCTAAGCCTAATGGCAGCACATGCGCATATTGCATTAAATGTAGTATAACATTTAGTGCCTGAGTTGGGTTCGTTCTCAGCGCACCAGTGATACATATAGCAGCCATTCGCTGAACCTTGTTTAGTATCGCGCAGAAAGTGGTTTTCTGCAGGTCTAGCTAGTGCCGGATACAACTAGTAAGAAAAACCATGACGAATCAGTTTCGTCAATATACAGGGTTTTCCAACAAGAGGTGTTATTTTGAATCACCCGGTATTTCGGTAGCTGTCACTTTTGAAGCTTTTATTCTTTGACATTTGATAAATAGAAACTACGCCATTACGAAAAATGGAACGATACACGATTCAACAACGCACTGAAATATTAAAATTCGAAAAATCGAAAATCATCGAAAAATCCTCTTGACTGATGAGGCCCATTTCCACCTCGGTGGCTACGTCAACAAGCAAAATTGTCGCATCTAAGGGCTCGGAAAATCCAAGAATTATTGTTGAGTGCGGTTGTTTGTTTGTTGTTTGGTGCGGTTTACACTGATAGAAAAAGCTTCGTCATGACGACGAATTTGTACAACATCACGATTATTTTTTCGTCAAAAGTCAGCTAACGTACGGAATAATCCTCATGATGAATTTGTTCGTCACCATGACGAATCTCTGTTTCCAAAAACTTTCGTCCTCCGGATGATCACAGTTCATACCTACGATGAATCGAGTTCATTACCACGACGAATTACATTCATCACCACGATGAACACCATTCATCCCTACAATTAATCGAGTTCATCACCACGGCGAAACCCATTCATCACTACAACGAATCTTATTCATCACCACGACGAACTCCATTCATCACCACGACGAATCCCATTCATCACTACGACGAATCCCATTCATTCGTCGTGGTGATGAATGGACTTCGTCGTGGTAACTCCATTCATCACCACGACGAATCCATGCCCCCGACTATTTACATTTTTAAAATTTAATAAATATTCATCTGGTTCTAGACCATTAAAAATAAAATTACTTGACCGCCTTGCCTGGTTCAGTTGTGATTATTCGGTTCGAAACGCAGTTCTTATCAGGAAAGGCTGAAAGCAAACGAACGAGAAGTATTCATTGCTTCTGATATTTTAAATCAAAAATAATCTCATCAAGTAATGTATTAGCCAACAAACGAATCCCATTCATCACCACGACGATTCCCATTCATCACCACGATGAATTCCATTCATCACCACGACGGATCCCATTCATCATCACGACGAATCCCATTCGTCACCACGACGAACTCCATTCATCACCATTATTAGATTTTTTAAATTAAACTTGTACAACAAATTATTTAACTAAGGTAATCAGAACGCATATAGAACCGTACAATTAAGCACAAACTATAAATTGATTGCTTCGTTTTATCACATTTTCAGCACAATGGTCAAATAAATATTTTCATCGTGGGGATGAAACCGTATCGTTCCCTCGACGAATTTCGAAATCACCAAAAACATGGGTTGATGGTCGTGTTCGTTCTATTGACGTACAAAAACATCGCATGTACGAAACTTTTCGTCACCAGAACGAAGATATATTGACGAAACTGATTCGTCATGGTGACGAACGGTTTTTCTATCAGTGTATGGTCCGGCGGGGTCATTGGACCTTACTTTTTCGAAAATGAGGTTGGATCAACAGTTATGGTGAATGGATTGCGCTATCAAGAGATGATTTATGATTTTTTTATGGTCGGAGTTGGATGGTATTGATCTGGACAATATTTACTTTCAACAAGACGGCGCTACGTGCCACACAAGCAACGAAACCATTGCTCTGTTACGGGAAAAGTTTCCGGACCGTGTTATCTCTCGAAGAGGTGATCACAATTGGCCACCGAGATCTTGTGATTTAACACCTTGCGACGTCTTCCTTTGGGGCCACGTGAAAGATAAGGTGTACACCAACAGCCCAGCGTCGACTCAAGACCTCAAAGATAGAATTCGTGAGACTATCGAGGGCATAGATAGGGCAGCCACTTTGCGATGTGGTTATGGAAAATTTCATGAAAAGGATATGGTTCTGTAAGCATGGTCGTGGTGGCCATTTGGCTGATGTTGTTTTTCATTATTAACGGCATACACTCAAAGATAGAATTCGTGAGGCTATCGAGGGCATAGATAGGGCAGCCACTTTGCGATGTGGTTATGGAAAATTTTATGAAAAGGATATGGTTCTGTAAGCGTGGTCGTGGTGGCCATTTGGCTGATGTTGTTTTTCATTATTAACGGCATACCTTCCTCTTTATTATGAAATAAACATCCGACCATTTATCTCAAAAAATTGCATTTTTTTTTAAATACCAAAATAACACCTCTTGTTGGAAAACTTGTTATGTATCTTCGTACTGGAGCACAGTGGTCCCAAATACAACGTATTTTTCCCAGAAATCGCAAAAAATTGCACATGGAGACCTATATATTAAACAGGACACTTCCAATTAACATCTTATTTCATTCTAACGCTAGACAGGGCTAGACATAAATTGTAAAGTCTTACTAGATTTGGAAAACATAAAAAATTTAAGATAGGTTCAAACAATCCTGCTATTTTCTTATAATAGCCTATTTTTTTGCAGATTTAAATTTTTTGTATTATTTTACTCACGAATATCTTCCATTTCCGTTTGTTGCATTTCTTCAACTTACCACTTGAATTCGGGGGTACTAAATTAAACTATAGCAAACAAAATCATTACTCCGAAATATATAAATATCACCATTATAGTGATTTCGAAATAGGTCGAGGGAACGATAAGGTTTCATTCCCACGACGAAAAGATTTATTTGACCATTTTGCTGAAAATATGATAAAACGAAACAATCAATTTAAAGTTTGTGCTTAATTGTAATGTTCTATACTTCAGATTACGAGTGCCATAGTTAAAAAATTTGTTGCAACAGTTTAACTTAAAAAATCGAATAATGGTGATGAAAGGAGTTCGTCGTGGTGATGAAAGGGATTCGTCGTGTTGATGAATGGGATTCGTCGTGTTGATGAATGGGATTTGTCATGGTGAAGAATGGAATTTGTCGTGGTAATGAATGGAGTTCGTCGTGGTGATGAATGGAGTTCGTCGTGGTGATGAATGGAGTTCGTCGTGGTGATGAATGGAGTTCGTCGTGGTGATGAATGGAGTTCGTCGTGGTGATGAATGGAGTTCGTCGTGGTGATGAATGGAGTTCGTCGTGGTGATGAATGGAGTTCGTCGTGGTGATGAATGGAGTTCGTCGTGGTGATGAATGGGATTCGTCTGTTGGCAAATACATTACTTGATGAGACTATTTTCGATTTAAAATATCAGAAGTAATGAATACGTCTCGTTCGTTTGCTTTAAGAACTGCCTTCCGAACCGAATAATCAAAACTGAACCTGGTAATGCAGTCAAGTAATTTTATTTTCCATACCGTTTTTAATGGTCTAAAACCAGAAGAATATTTATTGAAATATTTAAAATTTAAATAGTCGGGGGCATGAATTCATCATGGTGATGAATGGAGTTCGTCGTGCTGATGAATGGAGTTCGTCGTGGTGATGAATGTGATTCGTCGTGGTGATGAATGATATTCATCGTGGTGATGAATGATATTCATCGTGGTGATGAATGATATTCATCGTGGTGTTGAATGATATTCATCGTGGTGATGAATGATATTCATCGTGGTGATGAATGAGGTTTGTCGTCGTGATGAACTCGATTCATCGTAGGGATGAATGGGGTTCATCGTGGTGATGAATGGGATTCGTCGTGGCAATGAACTCGATTCATCGTATGAACGAAACGTGATCATCCTGAAGACGAAAGTTTTTTGGAAACTGAGATTCGTCATGGTGACGAACAAATTCATCAAGAGGATTTCTCCGTACGTTAGCTGAATTTTGACGAAAAAATAATGGTGATGATGTACAATTTCTTCGTCATGACGAAGCTTTTTCTATCAGTATATAGGAATTCAGTCTCCAGCGTTTCCTATATTCATTTTACAGGTATATAGCGCTACCACAGCATTCTTCTGTTTTCCAGAATGTTGAGTTTGCTGTTAAACTTCCTGTCTAGTAGGAAGGAAGGTCTATAGGAGTTCAGTCTCCAGCGTTTCCTATTTTCATTTTACAGGTATATAGCGCTACCACAGCATTCTTCTGTTTTCCAGAATGTTGAGTTTGCTGTTCAATTCCTGTCTAGTTAAATACCTAAGTAATTTGCGCTATCAGAGTAGGGAATTTCAGTACCCCCAAAGATACCTTATTTCTCCCGGTAAAAATAACTAGTTCAGTTTTGGTCGGGTTAACACCAATACCTTTGATTTTGAATTATGTATTTAAAAAAACCATATCGATCCATGATTTTCTCCTATTTCACATCAACGATTTTTACGGATATAGAATTGAAGACATCTGGAAAGCGCAACCGTAAAGCAAAAATGCTTCCTAAAGCTGTGCACAAATTTAACATTCTGAACCATTTGAAACTTTTCCACTCAACCTTCGCATACATGAATGTCCTTAAAAGCTCCTTCATGTTTATTTATTTATTTAAAGTACCATGTACGTGGTCACTTAGTTCATGCAATGTGTGCCAGTGTGGAAATTGGTCGTTCTTAAATTCTATTTTACATATTTACATGCTGTTACACTGACCACTAAGAGCATTTGAAGCATTTCATACCTAAAAGTATGCGAGAAAAAGTTATAGCCATAGGAAGGAAGTTTGAAATATGTATTAAATTCTTTTATAAGTATGTGAAATATTACACTTCCATAGTGCCATTATTTAAATGGTAAACTAGACTAAGTCCGATTTTGGATGTTGTTTGTTTTAATAAATCGTGTGTGTTCAGTCCCAAAAAATATTCGTAAATTTATTTATTTTCTTGTTTAAATTGTATTATTGTCAATTTAAATTGTGTTCAATAACTATAAAGTTTGTACTGGTATTAAAGGTATAAGCTGTTAACTTTTAATGAAAAATGCCTCATTTGTACCAAAAAGGGCGTGGCAATAAGGCCCGCTTTCTCCGGACTCTAGGTACTATAAAAGCATTACATTGTACAAAATTTCAAGCATTTGTATGAACTGATATTAAAGATATAAGAAGTTAACTTTTGGTGCAAAATGGTTCATTAGTGAGGGTGGTACCAAAAGAGGGTGCCACTTTTCACTGGTCTCTAGGTAATATAAACGTACATTGTACAAAATTCCAAGTATTTGTATGAACTGATATTAAATCCATAAGCAGTTAACTTCGGTGCACAAGGGTCCAGTAGTGAGGGTGGTACCGAAAGGGGTGTGTCAATGACGCCAATTTTTTCACTGGAATGTAGGTACTACAAAAACATAACAAATAACAACAAAACATAGCAAATGAGAATCCACGAGTGATTGTTCAAAAACCGATGCACCCACAAAGTGTGAATGTTTGGTGCGGTTTATGAGCTGGCGGCGTCATCAGGCCGTACTTCTTCGAAAATGAGGTCGGCCAAGCAGTAACCGCAGTACCTATTAATTAATTAATAAAAATGCTTCAAAAAATTTGGGTTTTTCGCAATATCTTGTCAGATATATTTGAAACCGCTGATAGGATGAAGAAATTATATTAGAAGTAAATGAAGGCTACGTACTTAATAAAGATTATTTAAACCTTTACTGAACCAATTAGGATAAATGGTTATCGAGTTATGATAAAATATGTGATTCAACCCTATTATGAAATGACCTAAGCTATCAATTGAGCAAAAAGAATAAAAAATAGATCTTGGACTAAATACAATAGGTAAGTAGTTATATGGATTGGAAAAAGGGCCTTTGGACCAAAATGTCAAAATTCAACAACCTCCAACTCAGACAGTTCTCAACGGATCTCAACGGATTGGACTACTGCACCAAATTTAAAAATATATGAAAGCTTCTTGGACACATATATTTGTTAAAAAATAAAAACGTGGGCGAGGTAAAAAGGTGGCGTGGATTTATTTAAAATTTGAATTCTTATGTATATGATGGTCGTACATGAACGAAATTTGATACTTACGTTAATGTAGTTATTAACGAAAACTTCAAGAAAATAGGGCGGGATCGAAGTATTACAATGCCGAGTTCCATTAAAATTAGGCAGATTTGTTTTATTACCTACATGTTGGCTAGATGACTCTAATATTTATGAAATTTCTACCGACTGATTTTGAGCGTAGAAAATCAAAGCATAGATCAACACGATTATTTAAATTTTAACATTTTTAGATGGAATTTCTGCATTCTTAGACAAACCGCGAAAAAAGGGTACATAATCAAATGTTTATAAATATTCGCATGGGAAGCAGCGGATAATTGTTCCCACTTTATATGATCGAAAAGGAATATTTCCAAATTGCCTTAATGATGCCATTTTACGTGGCACTAAGATATGCATGACATGTTCGTGACCTCCAACGCGTAGCTTATCGCACATGTTATTGTCATTATTGCTATTATCAGGGTATCACAAAACATCCAAGAATTCCTTAACAGCCAACATAAATACCGTTTTACCTCTAGTACTTGTTCAGAATAATGTCTTTCTTTTGTGCGCAACCTAATGAGGAGAGTGTGTTTGTGTGGAGTGCGAGTGCGAGTGCTTAAACGTTCATGTCACATTATTTATTTCATACAATTGGCACTAAACAGATACATATAATACATTAACATGGTTAGGTTAAGAATGCCCCTGTACCAATTTTCCTTAAGAGTGTTTCATATTTGCGACCTGTTGTCTCGAATATAAAAAGAACAGACCGCTAAACGTCGTGTATTCTGTTTGTGTTTTATTCGATGTACAATAACACTACGAGGTAGTGTTAGTCTTCGAAGAACCACCTGCAAGCTTTGGTTTATGCAAGACTGTCCAATTGACAACAGTAGAATGGCTAGGCAAATCTGGACAGTCTCAACCTAATTCCAGGAGTAGGGAATGGCTTATGCAAAAGCTGTGGCGATGAGGCAGAATAGGATAGCATTGAGGTAGAAGTAGGGACCTCAATTGGTCTATGTGAGCTGGCTGCCACTCTAGGCTAACCTTACATTCATTTAGTTTACCATTACCAGGATATCTGCATTCGAAATAAAACATTTCCGCTTTATCAAAATTATTTTTATACCCTCACTTTAGTGTGACCATTAATATACCATTAATAATTTCGGAGTCAACGAATACACATAATATTATTCTCTGTGTGTTATTTTTGTAAACATGCAGCAGAATGTGTTTATTACATAAATTTACATTTTTCGAAACAAAAATTCAAAAGCATTACATTGGATATTGGGTCAGGATATTTAATATCGACCTATGTAGTTCATTTTTGGCTAAAATGCTTATAAACAGTTATAAATAAGTAAAATAAGATCTCGCTAAAATGTTTTTTAATTTTTATTTTTAATTTTATGGGCGTTTTAAGTTTTGAAAAAAAATTGCTCATTGCTCTTAAACGGCTGAACCGATTAGTGAAAAATGATAATACTTTTGTAATTACTGTATTCTGACAAAGAATGAACAAATTTGTCCACTTTTCTGATCCCACAAAGTATAAGTACATAACATTACTTAATATTTTTTTATAAAGTGGAGAATATATAGATGTGGTGTGGTTTACACTGTTTATACTTTAAATTAAACCGTTGTAAAATATTTCGACAAGTCGGTCATAAATTTCTCAACACCAGTGATTGATCTACCTGTCGATTGAGGTCAATACTTCTGAATGGATGGTGGAAATTCCTTGGACTTTCCCAACCATAAAGAGGATGAATGTCAGTGAATAATATTTGATTTCAGTGGAACCATAAAAATTGTTCCCTAGTAAAAATTAGGGAATTTTCGATTGTTTTGAACGAATTATTGCATCGTACGTATTTGAAATATAATATATATTTTGAGGGGAGTGGAATTACCAGAGGAAGTGATACCATAAGCGCACTTTTTAATATTTCAGAAATAGACTTTTCAATGGTTCATTTGAAAATAAAACTATCAAGAAAATCGTGCTGCAAGTCTTTCAATAAGAGGATGTGTTCTAATTAAGAAAAGTGACTCTAAAACAAATACTAAATTCTCACTTTATGTTGTGAAGTTCGTATGTGATACCAGCCCAATTCAAATTTGCAGCAGAAATCAAGTCGGATGTTTCAAAGATAACCAATAACGCAGAAAAAATTCAGCTGCTTACAACTGTTCCCATTCTCTGGAATGCATACATGGTTCGAAATTTATTGAATGTCAGAAGGGCAGATCGCCATTACCAATTTCTACGTTAAATTGTATGGCTGACAAGCAGTATTTTTTTATACAAGCTCACATAGACCAGTTTAGGTCCCTAGTGTTACCACGGGCTGAAATGCCCCTCATCGAAACCAACCTGTTTGATATACATATTTATCGATAATACGAATATCGGTACTGGAAAGATCTGTTAGGCTGCCTAGAACGGCCGACCCCAGTATGTCCAGTCGTCGTTTACTCAGAGCGGGGCAGTCGCATAGCACTTCTTCCTCATCTCCACAGCTTCTGCAGAAGTCATTAGAGTCAATACCCAATCTTTTGGCGTGTTCGCCGATCAAGCAGTGTCCCGTCAGAACTGATACTAACGAAGACAATCTTTGCCTCTCTAGTATGAGGAGATATTTTGATCTTCTCAGGTCATACCTTGGCCAGATTTGTCTAGCTACCCTACAGGTGCCGATTTCTGTCAATCTTTCGTTGGACTGCCTGATTGCCTCTTGCCTAAGCCAAAGCTTGAACGTGGATAGTGGCGCACCAGTATATGCAAACTCTTCGAGAATTTGTAATGTCGTCCCTTTCCTAGCAAGTTCATCTGCTTTGCAGTTCCCCGGGATATCCCTATGCCCAGGCACCCATATAAGTTGTATATTAAACTGCTCAGCCATCTCGTTAAGAGATCTGCGGCAGTCGAGGGCTGTTTGTGAATTTTAGGGATTTTGCCACCAGGGAATTGATGGCAGCCTGGCTGCCCGAGCAAATGACAACGCCAGTGTTGGTTACTATGTTGCGACCCAGCCACTTGGCTACTTCCCTAAGCTCTGCACAGTGTACTCCGAAGCCAACCTTTTCATCAAGCTGCTAACCATCCGTGTAAAAGAGAAGATGGTTTCTATTACCTGGTATACTTCCAATCCATTCATCTCTGGCGGGAATCATAGTGATGTAATTTCTCTCGAAGGTGTACACCGTTGGTATATAGTCCACTCGGTCGGTTACCATAGCACTACACTTTAATATCCTCATGTGACCGTAGTTTTTGTACCTTCACATTGATAGGCAGTTTAATCTTATTGCCGCTTTGGTTGCAAATTTTCTCTCCACAATATTAATTGGCAGTATATGGAGTAGGGCTTGTAGAGACTCGGTCGCTGTGGTCCTTAAGGCTCCGCTTATGCTCAGACAGGCTGTTCTCTGAACCTTTGTTAGTAGGTTGGTGGTGGTTAGTTTGTCAGTTGCCGTCCACCATATCATAATGCCGTATAAGAGTATAGGACGAACTACTACTATATATATCCAGTGGACGATTTTAGGAGAGAGGCCCCACCGCGACCCTACAGCCTTTTTGCAGGAATATGAGGCGACGTTGGCCTTCCTTACACGTTCCAATACGTTAAGTCAAACAACGTTACGTTAAGTTAACAAAATGATCAGTAATTCAATATATCCAGATGCCTTAAAAGTTCATAAAGTGGTTCCAATCCCAAAGCAATCAAATGCTGTTTCGTTAGATAAATACCGAGAGACTCTTTGAGAAACTTTTATTTTATTTGGAGGAAAATAATATGTTGTATGAATGTCAATTCGGATTCAGAAGAGGTTGTGGTACTGAAGAGGCGGTACTAAATGTATTGCAGTATGTTTGTAAGGGACTAGATGATGGTTTTTTTGGTGTTGCTGGCATATTTTTTGATTTCACTAAAGCCTTTGATCTTGTAGATCATAAGATATTAATTCAGAAGTTGTCATATTACGGTATTCAAGGAAAAGAACTGCTCCTGTTTGAAAATTATTTCTCTAATAGAAAACAATACGTGATTTTAAACGACGTACGAAGTAATATGGGTGACGTAGAGCATGGAGTTCCACAGGGAAGTGGATTAGGTCCTTTATTATTCTCGATTTATTTGAATGATATGAGTAATCTGGATTTGTCAGGTAAACTCTTTATGTTTGCAGATGACGTGTGTTTGTTCTATCCCTATAAACATGATTTGGTTCTTCGAACTCAAATGGAAAGAGATGTTGCTCTGATCTTTGAGTTCGCAAGGTTAAATAGGCTATTGCTCAATCCAAATAAGACTAAAATAGTTCGATTTAGACCTCACCCATCAAGCCACAATGATAATTTCTCGGTATTCGTAGACGGAAAATTTGTTAGAGAGGATCACTCAGTGAAATATCTGGGAGTGACATTGCAAAATAACTTGAGCTGGGATATACATATAGGTGAGATCAAGAAGAAAATAGCTCCGGCAATCGGTATATTATATAAATTAAAATATAAGTTAAATGAAAAATCAAAACTTATGACATTTCAGTATTAGTACAATCACATTTGAAATACTTAGCTGTTGCCTATGCCTGCAATAAGAACAGTGGCTCTTTGAGATCTCTACAATGCATGCAAAACAAAGCTCTTAAGACAATATACAATTTACCATTGACCTATCCGACACTTCTATTATATAGGGACGTGGGAAAAACAATATTACCAATATATGGATTGCACGAGTACCAAGTCGTAATGTTTGTGTTTAAGTGTATTAATGGGATTGGTCATCATACCATATCATTTTTTCAGAACCAGAATAATTTTAATACTAGGAATCGAATGAATTTAAGAGTTCCTCGGTGTCGGTTGGAAAAGACAAAGCAACGTATTGATTATGAGGGTGGTATTAAATATAATAATTTACCATCAGCTTTGAAATCTGTTAATAGGATTTCTACTTTCAAAACAGCCTATAAGAGATATCTATGCAATTCATTTGAAACGCTTCTTACTTAAGCATATGATTATATGTACATATTAAATTTATTTTTTTACTTTGTTACATTTAATCCTTTTTATTAATTTATCTGAATTAATGTAGTATAATGTGTTGCCTACTTGCCTCAATAATGCCATTATGGCGCTGAGGCCATGAATTTTTTCGATATAAATGAAATCTGTACAAATAAATAATAATAAAAAAAAAAAAAAAAAAGTCTAAATAACAGTTTTCTATATAGAATTATTCCTAAAAATTTTGCACTTTCAGAAAAGACCAGATCTGTTCCATTTATCCGAGGTGGAGGGTCCACATGTGGGACATTATTCATCCTAGTAGAGAGAACCAATTCTGTCTTGTTTGGGTTTACGCCCAAACTGCTGCTTCTGGCTCATCCAGCAAATTTGTTCAGAGCCACCTTTAGAATGTCTCGGAGGACGTTTTCGAATTTGCCACTCACTGCGATTGCCACGTCGTCCGCATATGCTACGACCTTACAGGATTTCATTCACCGTTAGGTTCCAAATTAGTGGAGACAGTACTCCTCCTTGTGGGGCCCCTCTGTTTACAAACCTTGTTAGAGTTGTGGACCCAAGACATGCTGTTATGCGTCTTCTGTTGAGCAGACTTTGAATTAGTCTAATCACACTAGAGTTAACTTTTAGATATGACAGTGTCGCAATTACTGCATCCGAATGAATGTTGTTAAAAGCCCCTTCTATGTCAAGAAATGCCACCATGGTGAATTCCTTGAAATGCAGTGACGATTCGATAGTGCTCACAAGTTTGTGCAGGGCTGATTCTGTAGACTTCCCCTTATTGTAAGCATGTTGGTTCACCGACAGGAGTTTTGTATCGAGGTTTTCCCTAATGAAATAATGTAGACCTTTCAATAGGAAGGAGGATAGGCTAATTGGTCTGAAGTCTTTTGGCCTAGTGTCTGATATCTTCCCCGTTTTAGGTATGAATACCACTTTGGAATCCGTCCATCGATTCGGGATGTATGAAAGCCTGATACAGCCTACATAAATTTTCTCCAACCAGGGGATAATGTGCTTCAACATTTTTTGCATTTCTGCTGGAGTGATGCCGTCTGGTCCAGGTGACTTGGTGGGCTCAATGCTATTAATAGCCCAGCTTATTCTGGATCTCTCAGTCAACAAGCTGGCGACGCTCGCAGTCCACTCGCACTCTTGTTGGTCCTGCTGATCCTCGGGTTCTGTTACAGAGTTCCCCGGGAAATGTGTGTCGAGCAGTACATTGAGCGACTGCTCGCTGTTTTTGGTCCAATTATTTGCCTCATCCTGCAAGTAACCCACTGTACAGAGTGAAGCTGATAGTATTTTCCTCAGCCTTGCGGCGTCGGAAACCTTTTCCACTTCGCCACAGAAGGTATACCAAGAGCGACTTTGCGCCTTTCTAAGATCCTTCTTATAGATCTTGAGTTGCTCTTTATAGGCATCCCAAACATTAGCGACCCCAGTAGATTTAACCTTGTTGAATAGCTTGTTGTAGGTCTTTTTCATAGCCGTTAGCTCAGAAGTCCACCATTGCGGTTTAGTTTTACCCTTGTACCTTGTTTTTGGACAGGCTTCTTCAAGGGAACTATTGAATGATGTGGTGATATGCTCGACCAGATTATCCAGACCGGCTTTGCCATTCGGTTCGTACGGAAGTTTGGAGTTGAGGACTTCCTTGAAATTCTTCTCATACAGGTGCCACTTTGTCTTTCTCACAGGCGCTTTTTCAGCGAGTTTGAACTGAGAATGATCTGAGAATGAGTGGTCGTCCACTACATTCCACCCAATAATTTTGTCTGACAGCCGGTCAGTAGCAAACGTTACGTCTAGTACTTCTGGTCTCTCTTTAATTGTAAAGGTCGGTGTATTACCTATGTTACAAATACTTAGGTTGGTAGTTAGAATAAAGTCAAGAAGCGAATCGCCCCTATTGTTTATATCCGTACTTCCCCAGATAGTGTGATAAGCGTTCGTGTCTGCGCCAATAATCAGCTCGGCCTCGTCAGACGTAGCTTCTTCTACTACCGGGTTTTTCAATAAGAGCGCTACAAAAGTTTTTTAATTAAAACAAAAACGGTTTTGGATATCAATGAAATTCTTTATTCCTGTGAAAGTACGTTCGATGCCATTATGTATGGAATTCGATTTCTTTTGCATGGCCACCACGGGCACGCTTGCAGAAGTCCAGACGCTGAACCCAATTTTCGAAGGTTTTCAAGCCTAAATCGGCCGATACTGCTGCAATTTCACGTTCGATATTCGTACGAAGTTCATCAATCTTCGCTGGCTTGTTGGCATAGACCATAGACTTGACGTAGCCCCACAGAAAATAGTCTAACGGCGTCAAATCGCACGACCGAGGCGGCCAATCGACTGGACCATTTCGTGAGATAACTCGTTCTCCAAACTTGGTTTCCAATAAATTGATTGTGGCATTCGATGTGTGGCTTGTGGCGCCGTCCTGTGGGAACCACATGTCCTCCAAGTCCTATCATCCAATCGGGGCCAAAAATATTCGGTTATCATTGAACGGTAGCGATTCCCATTCACAGTAACGTGCCGGTCTTGATCATCACGGCCCAATGACGCCGCCGGCCAATAAACCGCACCAAACCGTAATTTGTTCGGGATGCTATGATGACTCATGGAGTACGTGTGGATTGCTGTCTGACCAATAACGCATATTTTGTTTATTGACAAAGCCATTCAGGCAGAAATGAGCCTCATCGCTCATCGACCATAAATTGGACGTAGCGCTCTTAACGTTGAGGCCACTGACTCCGAATTTCGGTAGTAAATTTTAATAATTTCGACGCGTTGTTGGCTCGTATATATTTCCATCATGAAATGGCAAACCTTACTGAAGAGAAATGTCAAAAGAGCGGCAAAAAATATGGCATCGTTTGCTGAAAAACCCTTTACTTCCCTGAATAGAACAGTAGTACTACAGCTTCATAAGGCAAGTAACTGGAGACCACCCAATATATGCGATTGCCGATCTCCAGACTAGCAGATGTTTGGTCTTTACCACTTAAATTAGCCAGGAGAAAGATACTTTAAAGTTGGGTGTCCTGATACCGCACACCCTTCCTCCCACTGCGTAGGGCTCCTGTATCAGGACGATGTCTACTGCACCTGTGGACAGGCGTAGCAATAGAGCCGCTGAGGCTGCTTTAGCGTGATGGAGGTTAATCTGTAGAATTCTAACCATCATTGGTAATTGAGAGATTAACATCCACCCCGACAAGGGTGTTATCGAACTCTTCGTCCGTATCATCGAGAAGCGAGTCCCCGCCAGATGCGCCAAAGAGTCCGGAGACTCCCCTCAGCCCCTCTGTGTCAGGAGTAGAGCTTTCGTCCTCAGAGATGGACGTTAAAGATCTTCTGTTAGAGTTGGAGTCACCAGAAGTAATGGGCGTGGGTACCTCCGCACTTCCAGATAGCCGTGTATCAACCACGGTGGACGACTCACCTTCCGCAGTGGGAGCTATATCCTGCTTATATACCTTCAAGCCTATAGTCTCGAAGCCATACTGTAGGGTTGCACTTGCACGTTGTATATGGGAGGTGGATTCAGCGTTAAGGATCAAATTGACCTGCCGCTTTTTACCATCCGCCTCACCCACCTTGCTGATTCTCCAATTATGGGCGGGCAGACCAGGATTGGAATCTTTTATTATTTCTAATATGTCAGCCGGGTTGGAGGGCTCTTCTGTAACCCAGGTGATGGCTTTAGGGTGAATTGGGATGTTGTTTTTTTCGACAACATCCAACTGGGCACCCGGTCACACCTCATCCGCTCGACTCAGAGCAGCCTTGTACAGGTCTACTGATCTGCATCGTTGCAGATTGGTGGTTTGCCCGGCATTTCCCTACGGACATCGAGGACATGAGCCACAATTCCTGATTGCACATGGCTCCATTTGTCCTTGAGGATGGATCCATACTCACTACTACTTCTTGCCTTTTTCGAAGGCAGGGGTTCATCAGGTGATCTGATTATTTTGACTTTATTAGCCGTTAACACAGCTGAATTTGTGGTCTTTCAGCCGGCTGATTGGCCTTAGAGGCATCTATGACGCCTTTAGCCCAGGTAAGTGACTCTTTTTGTTTTTCGGTAATAGCCGAAACCTCAACGGCCTACAACATCGTCAAAACTCTGAGCACTATCCGGTGCTCACTGTGCTTCCGTTTTGACGGTCGGACATGACGTTTTCCCATCACCGTACCACCTGTTGTGAGTACTGGGGGGAAATTTTCACCATGTTTGGTGTGGTCGGCTTTGGCCAAGACTAACGGACGGACAGTAGGACGATTGGGGAACCCCGCTCCATCGGTACGCGAAGGCATCCCCGTCAATGAATTTTTTGTCTGTATTAGCCCGTAATAGGTACTACGATGTAGGCCTTCCAGACTTTGTACAGATTTTTTTGCGATTGCGTAATAGGTACTGCGTAATAGATTTTAACTATCCGCTCTGTGCTAAACACGTCCGTTCACTACGACAGATCAGCTTCTGACAAGAAAGACTGCATAGGTTTTAGTAGACGGAAAAAAGGAAACCACGAAAAAAATATTACTTCTCTGCAAAATTGTGTGCAACATATTCGGATACGGACATAAGCTTGTCCAAATTTACAATCATAGTCACATCACTTGAGTTTCCTAAAGAGCAATTCAGAAGAAGCTGATTTTTTAAAAACCTTAAATTTTTCGAAAAATTACGCATTTAAAACCCAGGATGCTGTACAGTCTTATCACTGGTCAAATTGCCAGGCTACACTTCATCCTTATGTTACAGTAGTATATCACAAAAATGAATCTTACATCGACACTAAAAAAAACCTTGGGTAGTTATTAAAAATGCTGACATATACATATTTCGACCAGATACGACAACTTTAATACATATATATATACCATATCGGAGTGATCGGATATAGTAATCAAATACAGTAATCATATTTATAGTTCATGGTTAAAAAATAACACTGGTTGCAAAAGGATTCATACATATGTGCACAAACAGAAAAAACGTCAAAAATTGCCAGACCAGACTTAGTATTTCTTCCATAACTTTTACAAATATTGAGATTCTAAAAATCCTATTACTGTGTTCGATTTGTGAGAACACAGTAATAGGATTTAATGGATTTTTTTACCTAAATTTCAAAATCTAGGCCCATTTTCTGCAATCGCAATGCTAGTATCATCAACCGTTATCGACTTTGTATGTACAAACATATTATATGTTAAAAAGTTAAAGGAATTTATATGCCGACTTTCAGTATGGAAAATGTTAAAATTTCTAAATTTTTTTGATTTTTATACCCTACACCACACTGTGGTACAGGGTATTATAACTTTGTGCATTTGTTTGTAACACCCAAAAGGAGAAGAAATAGACCCATCGTTTATTATACCGATCGACTCAGAATCTCTTTCTGAGTTGATTTAGCTATGTCCGTCTGTCCGTCTGTCCATGTATTCTTGTAATCAAAGTACAGGTCGCAATTATAGTCCGATCTCGACGAAACTTTACACAAATCTTTCTTTTGGCCCAAGGACGATCCCTATTGAATTTGGTTAAAATCGGTTAAGATTTAGATATAGCCCCCATATATATGTTACCCCGATTTGACATGTAAGCGCTGTAAAAACTTTATTTTATATCCGATCAGTATGAAATTCAGCAGAAAGAGGTTTCTTATTATATGAACACTGTTAAATTTGGAAGAAATCGGTTCAGATTTAGATATATCCCCCATATATACGTTACCCCCGATTTGACATGTAAGCGCTGTAAAAATTTTATTTCATATCCGATCAGAGCGAAATTCGGCAAATAGAGGTTTCTTATTACATGAAGGAATACTGCTAAATTCGGAGAAAATCGGTTCAGATTTAGATATATCCCCCATATATATGTTACCCCCGATTTGACATGTAAGCGCTGTAAAAACTGTATTTTATATCCGATTAGTGCAAAATTTGGCACAAAGAGGTTTCTTATTACATGAAGGAATACTGCCAAATTCGGAGAAAATCGGTTCGGATTTAGATATAGCCCCCATATATATGTTACCCCCGATTTGACATGTAAGCGCTGTAAAAACTGTATTTTATATCCGATTAGTGCAAAATTTGGCAGAAAGAGGTTTCTTATTACATGAAGGAATACTGCCAAATTCGGAGCAAATCGGGTCGGATTTAGATATAGCCCCCATATATATGTTACCCCCGATTTCACATGTAGGCGCTGTAAAAACTGTATTTTATATCCGATCAGTATGAAATTCGTCAGAAAGAGGTTTCCTATTATATGAATGAACACTTTTAAATTTGGAAGACATCGGTTCAGATTTATATATAGCCCCCATATATACGT
Source organism: Eudasyphora cyanicolor (assembly GCA_963930755.1). Lineage (NCBI taxonomy): Eukaryota > Metazoa > Arthropoda > Insecta > Diptera > Muscidae > Eudasyphora > Eudasyphora cyanicolor. The sequence goes on along the minus strand of OZ005736.1, from coordinate 127,886,280 downwards.
TAACCCCGATTTGACATGTGAGCGCTGTAAAAAATTTATTTTATATCCGATCAGTGCGAAAGTCGGCAAAAAGAGGTTTCTTTCTACATGAAGGAATACTGCCAAATTCGGAGACACTCGGTTTAGATTTAGATATAGCTCACATATATATGTTACCCCCGATGTGACATGTAAGCGCTGTAGAGACTGTATATTATATCCGATCAGTACGAAATTCGACAGAAGGAGGTCTTTTTACATGAATGAGTATTCAGGGAAGATTGGTTCCGATTTATATTAAAGCTCCATATATGTGTTCCTCCTGATTTGGTATCAAACCGCTATAGAAGTTGTATTTTACTTCCGATCATTAAAATTTTCCAGAAAGATGTTTCTCAATTCAGGAACGAATATTGCTTAATTTAGCGATTATCGTTTCAGAATTAGATAATATGTTTCTACCCATTTACCAATTATTCCAAATTATTATGGCAATGACCCTTATCGCATTGTTAGGAAGGTGTAGGGTATTATATAGTCGGCCCCGCCCGACTTTCTGCCTTTCCTTACTGGTTATTTTAATATTTTTGAGAATTGTGAGATTTTTTTATTTCTTATTTTTATTTGTTAATACTACTTAGCAAAAATATAATGATAATGACACTTCAAACGAATCCATAATGTTTTAACTCCAGACAAATATCGAATTTTAAAAACATTAAAACACATATCCTGGCGAAGGCATACTTATGTATATCCACCCGCATCGATTACTATGTTTATAGGTTTTCTTGTACCCGTAATGCAGACAAATACTCTCTATGTACGATGCAAGTCATTTGCCTGCTGTCTTGCCTAATTGGATTTTGGCCAAGACATACAAGTCATTGTAAACCTTCCGAACATCGCCTACATAGACATATTTTTCATGTCAAGTGATTGTTTTCTGACACTGCCCGGCATGGTTATACATTCCAAATTCACTTGACTTGCATGTATGTCCCCCCTACCACCGTCTAGTGTGTGTGCCACCCATAGTCTATAGATGCCATTGTTAATGTGTTCACTTTTAATTTGCGTACAAGCTTCTCCTGTCACACTGTGTCATCTGTGCTTAGGCATGGATTCAATTGACTGCCGATTTGTCCGACCATCCATCCGCCTGGCTCTTTGTATGTCGGTGTGTCTCCCATGTAATATCCATGACACTCCTCTTGCAAAATTACCATGCATTGCTTATTGAGTGCATTCAAGGAGTTGAGAACTGTGGGATTGAATCTGTGGTCACCCATCTTCATTTCCATTTGGGATAAGAGGATTCTGCTAGTTGTTGGAATCATCATTCATGGATTCGCCAGTCGGAAACATGTGTCAACTACTATGCAAAATACATAGTTTGCTATAAATAGTTAAATCAAAGCCTAATGGAATTTGTATGATGTACTACTGTTGACTCTGTCCGTGTATATGCCTGAGAATGATGATTAAATTACAGCTAATTTTGGTTCTCAGCAAATATGCCTGATTGTTGGTAATATTTGGAGTTAATTAGAAAATCATTTAGGACAAATGTTTTATGCTGCACTTTGCATTAACAAACAATTTCACAAATAAGAAGATATTAGTAAAATATGTTATATTGTCCAGCAAAATGCTCATTAAAACATTTCGTCTAACATTAGATTAATGGGAGTCTTTGGTTTAAATTTTTCTAGAATTTGCTCCAAAGATTATTCAATGGATATTTTAATTTTTTAATCTTTGGTACATTTTCTCGGAAGGATTTTTTTTAATTATTTTGATTTCTCATTCGAATTCCTTGCCTCAAAATACACGAATTTTCTCTGTAAAATCGAAAAACAATTTAGAATAATTTTTTTTCACTTTGAGACAATTTTCCTATCTGGGTCAATATTTTTAATATCGACCTATGAAGTATATTTTTTCGGAAAAAGTTTATAAAAAGTTGCTAAATGGTAATACTCGTATAAGTTCTCCCTATCATTTATTTAAAAAAAATAAATCATTTTACGGGGACTTGAAATTTAACAAAATGTCCTAGCATCTTATCAAAATATTGCAGTGTATTAAATCTCTTATATCTACACTTAAAAATTTGTGTTTCCTAAATTTTAGTAAAATCCATACTCCATTTTAGTTCAGTGTTTTTATTCATATTGAGTTCATTATATCAGTAAACTGGGAAATTGTTTCAGTCGTTTGTTCAGCTTGAGACAATAAATACAAACAATGTTGTTATTTTAATATTATTGTTTCATTTCTGATTTATTTCCAACATTTCAAACGACTTCGGCGATCATCTTCAGGTCGTTACAATTTATAAAAACGAAACAAAAATAAGCTATCCTTCATTTTTCACTTCACAATGGCATATGTAGTACAAGTACATTTTAATAGTTTTTAAGCTATGCAGAATAGTATATTAACTAAAAAAGCACATGTTTTTACTAAAATAAAATTTCTTGAAACAATTTCGAATATTACTAGTAATACATTTATTTAAATTCAGACATATGCGGCGGACAATCAACCTAGATATAAGGAAATGTTGAACTAATAAAGAAAAACATGAGTTTTAGGAAAATATAACTAAAAATAATCAGGAATCCTTATTTTTAGTCCATGAATTTGAAATCAAAATTAAGAAAACCATACGAAAATCATGGAAAAAATAACTATTTTCGGACTGTGTTGTAGTTTCCAAAACGATATGAGGGTATATATCATTTGCTACGAGCCACAAGTGTAACACATCGAAGGAGTGAACTAAGACCCCAGTTATGTTTGGCGGAAATTCGAAATTCGACAAGTCATTTGAGCAATGTCCGTCCGTGTGTCTGTCTGTTGGCTGGTGCGCACGATAACTCTCGAAACGATTAACCAATTGACTAAAAATTAGGATGCGGTAATATTTTGCACTATATCCGACTAAGATCAAAGATGGTTCAAATTGGTGCACATCTTCTACAACCTCCCCCACTAAGGGTTAACATTTACAGAAATATTGATTCTATAATAACTTCTACACTACTTGCTCGAATCTTCTGATATTCCACACATAGTATTAGTCTATAAGTCGCTAACACCTCTGAAAAACTTGAAAAATGATTTTCAAGTTCCAAAAAGTTGAAAAATTTGCGAACATTTCTTTGGGCTTAAGCTGAGGGGATTCTCAAGTCGGTGTAAGAGATTTCAGCACATATATAGATTGAGGAAGAAGGAAGGACACACGATAGGTTAGGTTAGGTTGAAAGGGACGCCTCAGGATTACAACTGACGAGTTCATTCGGGGCCGAAAATTCGGTCCATTGTGTTTCCCGTGAGTAGAATAGATAGAAATAGTTGGAGGTAGACAGACTAGGAAGAGGGAGAGAAGGTTTAGGAAGAGGGAGAGAAGATTTAGGAAGAGGGGGAGAAGATATAGTGACTCGTGTTTTCGTTTGTACTAAACCAGAGAGATTTTTTGATGAAATTGAGAAGGGATTTGAGCGGAGCATCTGCTAGGTCATCTAGGTTGTCGGAGAGCCAGTGCCCTAAAAAGGCCAAACGGTACTCTTGCAGTCATTTACATGAGCATAGTAGGTGATGTACTGACTCCTCCTCTTCTTCATCCAAGCAGCTTCTACAGAAGTCATCGTAAGGAAGCTTCATGCGTGCAGCCATATTGCCTATCACGCAGTGCCCTGTGATGACTCCAGTGAGGATGCTAAGTGTGTTCTTCCTGAAGGACAGCAACTCTTCGGTACGCTTCACATCAATGGATGGTCAAAGGGTTCTTGCAGTCCTGCAGTTTTGTACGATATCCCACCTTGATCTGGTTAGTGCTGCTCCGCGTTCGTCGATTTGGTTTTTAAGTTCCACGAACGGAATTTGCACGTCCAGAGTCGCGGTTTCATTTCGTGCGCCGGATCCTATCCTGGCACATTCGTCTGCTAATTCGTTGCTATGTGCTGGCACCCAGCAGAGCGTGATTTCGTGCGCCTGAATATGGGTTAAGGATAAAAAGCAGTCCATCGTGCAGCGTGATTTGATAGTTCTAGAGCCCAAGGCCTTGAGAGCTGCCATACTGTCGACGTAGATCTTGAATTTTTTCGGAGAAATATCCCGTTACAAAACCTGTTCCGCGGCAATGTTAATGGCATAGATCTCTGCCTGGAAGAAAGTGCATTCATCTGGGAGTCTGGTGGAGATTCTGAGATTAAGGGTATCGGAATATACTCCTGATCCCGTGCCCGTCTCCATTTTCGATCCGTCCGTGAAGATTGAGATCTCGTCGTCCTCTATGACGCTATTTGATGCCCAGTCCTCACGGCTAGGAAACGTTACATTAAAATTCCTATCTCGAATTGTCCTTGGCGCCAAGTAGTCCGTTGGCCTATTGATTTTGTCTGTTATGCCCATGCTTTCCAGGATTGAGCCATGTCCTTAGCCGAAGGGTCACTTTCGCCGCGGTACACTTTATGTATATACCGATTGGTTGAAGGCTCAGCATTGTCTCCAGTGCCATTTTTGGAGCAGATCTGAGGACACAAGATAAATCTCGTAAAAATATCAGGACCAAATGTCAAAGAAAAATAACATTTTATATTTCTTTGTGCACTTATTTAATCGAATTTTCCTAAACTTGAGTTAAAATCGCCTGCCACCTGCCACCCGAAGGATCCATTTCGTATCAAATATGAATAGTGCATACCCTTAAAACAAGTGCTCACAAACGCTTGAATGTACTGAATCATAGCAGTGTTTTTGAAGTATCTACAGTTCAGCAAGATAAGCTATTGGTCAATACCCTTCTCCTACACACAAACAGGCTGAATTTACTTCTATTAAAACATTCGTCTGAAATATCGGACATTTGAAAATATGTAAAATAGTAGAGTTAACAAACTGCAATTTTATATTCCGGTTCATGTTCGAACCATTCTAATAATTAAACAACACCACAATGAAGAGGAAGGAGGCAAGACAAATCTCGTAAAAATACCAAATGTCAAACAAATATTTAATTTTATTTTTTGCATTAATTTAAACTTCATTAAAAATATAAAGAATACACTTAATTTGCAATATTTCATATCAGAATTTCCTTGTATTGAGTTATTTATACCTATTTTCATTTCAATAGCCACTCAAAGGAAGTACTCGTACGAGTTACGTAGAATTAAGTTCAACAAATTCGTAATTGTAAGGAAAGGTATGAACTTGACATAAGGTAAACAAGCATTATTGCAAAATTAAGTTCAATTTTCCTACAGTTTAGTTAATTTCAACTTGCTCCAGGGTTCACTTTTTGAGTGTACTAAAAAGGCGTGAAAAGACATACGAGGGTTGCTATTTATGTTTCGGTCCTGGCAATGCTAGTGTTGCCAGATGAAAACTGGAACTTCCATTGGAAAGTATGAAATTTTTTTAGCACAACTTCGCTCAGTCCGTTGTCACGGTGCACAATGATTCGTCTTCTCTTGTTCGTTTTTCGAATTTCTCCGAGGACTTCAGGCAAACAAATTGTGGTGTACTACTCATAATTGACCGTCCTACGTTGCTCAAGCGGAACAGTCGCCACATGACCAGTTTTACCGAAGAAACAGGCGACCATCTGCTTCGAAGTGCTTCTTCCACGAACAACTTTCGTTGGATTTGGCTCGTCTTCGAAGACCCACACGGTCGATTGCTGTTTTGATTCGGCTCATACGCATAGATCCAAGACTCGTCACCTGTGACAATCTTATAAACGTCTTTTGAAGCACCGCGATCGTATTTTTTCAAAATTTCTTTGCACCAATCGACGGGAGCCTTTTTTGAGCGATTGTCATATTGTGCGGGATCCAACGAGAACAAACCTTTTTTACGGCCACGTGTTCATGCAATATCGAATGTATGCTGGTAGAAGAAATGCCCAAGGATGCCTCTATCTCACGGTATATCACATGACGATCTTGCATTATCAGTTCACTCACGGCATCAATGTTCTCTGGCACAACGGCCATTTTTGGACGACCTTCGTCGTTGAGCGAGCACCGGCCACGATTGAATTCATTAAACCAGTTTTTCACAGTGCTATAGGATTGTGCTTTATCGCCATACAAAGATTTAATTTCATCGATGCACTCTAGTCGTGATAATCCACGTCGTAAGTAGTGAAAAATGATCGCACGAAAATCTTCACAAGTTAATTCCATTTTTTTGCCAAATTGATTTTTTCAAGTCACTGTAAACAACACAAATGATGGTCGTAAGTCAAAACGTTCTGAGTACGCTAAAAAATGTCAAACTTTCCAATGGAAATGTCAGATGGCGCCAGGCCAGAAATATATATAGCAAGCCTCGTATCGTTAATTATTTGGAACGTTCAAAAGTGTAACGTATCGCAGAACTAACGTAAAACTTTGAAGTCATTTGAGCCATGTCAGTCCGGCCTGGACTGGAGAACACAATAACTCTCGAATGATCGATTGACTTCACATTTTGTATGTCATGACGTTCCTATCTCAGTCTAAATTCAAACATGTACACTGCGCAAAATCGCCTTTGTTGATATATTTGAATCAAATGAAAATATATTTGGAACACAAATTTGTAAATAGTTCTGAGCAAAGAAATTTTATTTAAAAATCAATATAATTTATATAAAACACATATTTTAATATATTACAACAAAAAATATGTGATTCTAAGTAGGATACTCTCCCGGCTTCGAGACCATTTTGTTTCTATATTATTACTAGCATTTAAATACCAGGCGATGCCCGGGTTGCCTTTGAAAACAGTGGTCCAAACATTAGTATTATTTTTGATTTTGAATAAAAAATAAAACTAAAAAAAATGTTGGCTATAGCAAAATTTATGTAAAAATATGTATTTCACATCTTTGGTTTACAAATACCTTCGAATATTTGATCATACGCCGATCATTAAAAATTTGTTTAACATCCAGGATCAGCCTACTTGAAAGTCTATCAAACTCCAGATACTCTCAAAAACTCAAACGAATTCACTGACAACAGTAAAAAATTCTGTAAATATGAAAGCACAACCTCAAATGTACGATATGTGTGCAAACTTTCAAATTAATTATTTTATGGGGTCAGTGGCCAAGAGGTCACCAAATAAGTGGCTGAGAAACAAATGCTTAATATGCGATGTATGTTTCAAATTTCGATATACACGTATACATTTTTGTTTAAATATTACCCGTGTATATAGCGAGCGATATATTTCGAAAAGACTTTTAAACATTATGTCTCCGTTTTTGTGTACCTCTTGTCCTCAGGCCGGACGACGCATTTCCTTGAATATCGTTTTATGCACATATATGTGCAGCTCCACAAATCTTTATGGGATTTTTGAAGAAAGAAAGAAATTCTTAAAAAATTTTGAAATGTAGTGGAAGAATGAAAATTGCTTTGGTCACTACTGACAACAATCTTAGAATTCAAAATTTCCTGTGTATACTACATATTATTTTATCTTTGTATAATTTAAGCGCGAGAGTTGACCACTGGCCAAAAAACGACTATATTAATAGTCCGTAGGCTATACCACACTGGAGTTTCTAGCTTTCTACCTGTTATATGAGCCGCAACGGTCAAGCAGCCAAAAGTCGCTTGAATTAGTATTAACATTACCATTTTGTGCCCTTTAAAGTACACTGGCCACAGTCTGCGATTTGACGAATTGACAACGTTATATATATATATATCTTACCACATTAAGTGGTGAGAGATATATTTTGAACAGGGGTTAGAAGTTCTACAATCTGAAAAATAGTGAACATTGTTTTGGCCACTTCTTCACTGACCACAGTCAGAGAATTCAAAATTATTATATTTACAAAGTTTTAACTTTGTGTCCTATAAGAGGCTTCAGAAAGGACAAAAACAATTGATAGGGCTATAACTGACCACTGGCCGAAAAACGAGAGTGAAATTTATGGGATTTTTAATGTGTTGAAAGAATGAAAAACTCTTAAAGAATCTTGAAATCCAGTAAAGATTGAAAATGGTTTCGGTCATTGCTTAACTGACGACAATCGTAGAATTCAAAATTGCATTTCTCGGATATAGTACTACATATTTATTTTAGGCGCTTCTGAAATGCAAAAAAAATATTTAAAATTTTGATAGCGCGACAACTGACTACGAGTCAAAAACGACTGTGTGAATAGTCCGAAGGATATACAACACTCAAGTCTATACCAAAGCAAAATTTAAAGCTTCCTACTTCTTAAAGGTACCGCAATGGTCAAGCGGTCAGAAGTCGCTTGGTGTAAAATTGCATCCCTTGGAGATCAGTATACAAACATAAATTATTAGGATTATAGCTCTTAAAGGACTATTAAAGTACAGAAACTGTGGAAATTTATTTGGTCATTGCTAAACAGACCACAGTCGGAGAAGTGACCGAATTGACAATGTTAGATAGGTTACCACAGTAAGTGGTGAGCGATATATTTTGAAAAGGCTTTAACAATTTTAAGACGCGGTTTTATGTCCGGTTTGACCTCAGACTGGACATCGAATTGTTGTTTTCGAATCTCCATTGAGATCAGTCTGTACATATAAATTTGTAAATCATTGGCTCTTAAGGAACTTTTAAAATCAGAGAAATATGAAAATTGTTCGGGTCACAATTAAACTGACCATTCAGATAATTCAAAATAATTTTTCGCGCATATATTTGCGGTTTATAGTACTTCATATATACAAAGTTTTAACTTTGTATCTTATAAGAGGATTCCGAATCGACAAAAACAAAACGCAAGTTTTTGATAGCGCTACAACTGACCACTGGCCGAAATATGATTAAGCGAGTAGTCCGTAGTTTATACAACACTCCAGTCTATGTGTGTGCAAAATTTCAGCTCTCTAGCTTTAACAGGAGCCTCTGTGGTCAAGTGGTCGAAAGTCACTTGGCGGAAAATCGAAAATCAAAGTAGTCTATGGCACTTCCCAGGCATTGGTCTATCTGTCCACCAAGTTTCAAGAAAATCGGTTCAGCCAAACAACAAACAGACAAACAAACGATTTTATAATATTAATAGGATAGAAACAAGTATTTTATACATGGCGGTGTATAAATATGTATTAAAAATTGGCAGCACACATACTAGATCATGATTTCTGAGCCGTGACACTCGTTATCAACAGTTCTGCTGCATTTGTATGGGAGATACGGAGCTCTATATGGTTGATTTCTACGCACAAGCGAATGATAAATCTTTGTGAAACCACACTTCTCCAAAATCTTCCAAAGACAATTGTTTACCAAAGTTAATAGAAAACACCAGTCATGTCCAAAAAATATTTGCAAACTAATTTTCTCAAATAAAATATGTGTTTATATACAAATACGAGTAATTATTGTTTAGGATTTTCTCCAAATATTTTAAAACAAAAAAGATATAGTTTCGGAAGCTACCAAGCAACCTCATCGGCGCCTTGGACAAAACACCCCGTCAATAATTGGCACAATATGAGAGCAGCTCAATATGAAATAATTGAGAAGTGATTTTAAAGTCCCATATCTACAAAACATTGGAGACAGTATTTCTCAACCTTAATACTTCCCCACACTTCTTGTTAGGTTATTTGTGTGTCCCTGCAGTTTGCGGGGAAGGCACACGATTTGTTGCAGCGATAACCAACGTTCGGCGGTACTCTGCCTCATTCATCATTGTTTTTTGTTTTTGTTATTCCACCAGTGACCACCCTTAATACATTTCACACATTTCTTATTCTTCTTTTTCAAAGAAGGTTTGTTTTTCTGTTTAACAGAAAACAAAAACGACGATCTCGAACTCAATAGTCAAAAACAAAACTAACATAATATAACATATCGAATAACAAAAACAAAAAACAATGACAAAAAAAGATTTTCAAAACGTTGCAGATTTTTCGAATTTCATTTTTCATTGATTCCGTGTTATTTAATAATTTCTATTTATTACAAGTCGTCATTTATTGTCAACCCAACTTGCATAATGTATCATTAAACGATTTCAATTATAAAGGAATTTTACTAACATTAAAAATTTCCCAAAAAAATTAACGTTTAATTACTACAAAAAAAAATCTTATCTTAAAATTATGGTATTGATATATTTTCTGAGTACTTAAATGCAAATAAATATTCATTTCGTAAATAATAGCCCCAAATCATATGGACGGAAACATAGATTTGTTTAGAACAAAATCTTCCCAAATATATAATTTTTGTGTGTACCACATATTTGTATATTTCCAGCAGTGTATGTTTGGGACAATATACTACAGAAACTTTTTTTCTGCGTGTATATAGACTCACTCTTTCTGGTTCCTAACTGCAAATAATTTTTAAAATATCGCCGTTTTTTAATATGTTTGAACTGAAAGAAAAAATATATGAAACCAAAATTTTGAAATATTATACATTTGCGAAAAAATAAATTTTATTTGAAAATCAAGAAATTTTTTTTTGAACGCATATATTAATTTGTTAGAACAAAAATATTTGCAAACTGACTTTCACAAATAAAATATGTGTTGACACACAAACTAAGTTATTGTTTCAGAATTTTTCCAAATATATTTTATTTAAGAAATATCTTTAAAACTTTGCTGACTTTTTCGAATTTCGGTTTTAATTTTTCCTAGATTTTGTGTTAACTTTATAGTTAAAAATGCCATATGCAGCATTGCTCTTTTTACAGCACTAATTTTTAATTTATAAATATTCCAATTCATCAGCTTTTACCAATATTGATAGATTGGCAATTTATACATAGCATGTTCAAAAAATTTGCGAATTTTGTATTTTTTCAAAAAGTATATATTTATTCATGAATATCTATTTTGTCCCCTTCAAAGTAATTCCCCTCGGATATAATACACTTCTGCCAAAATTTTTTTCCAATCCTCATTTTGTACCACCGATAAACGTTGCTTTAGTCCAAGGTAGCTTCACCATATGCCACAGTAGTAAGGGTCGATCCCCATACAAAAAAAAATTGTTGCGCCAGTCACCCCCTAGTTTTGAAGATTATCTAGAGACAATTCCGGGGCAACAAAAAAAAATTTTTTTTGTGCACCCTACATGACGCCCTTTTAGTTTTATTATGCTGCGTTGTCATTTGATGTCCGATCGTAACGGGATGCATATTGTTGTTCGAGTTTTGGCAAGGGCTATATTTCGTCCATATGTCACTTTTGACTCCGAAGTCAAATTCGATAAGTGACCTCTGTCATCTCGTTTTCTACCCCCCTAAGTGGGGAATATTTTGAAACGCTAATAAAGGTCTTTAAAAATAATGAAACTTTTGCTTTTGAAGTACCCACTATTATTCATAAACAAAAAAGTTATTATAGTTTTAAAATTACATAATATATGCAGATATCAAATTACACTATCTACTTTTGACGTCGTTTTCTGTCTCTCTCTCACACACACATACACACAAGTAAACCCCGTACCCAAAAATGCACATCCACTATGAGTTCGGTTTAGTGCGAACGAACTAAATTTGCGATACTCCACTTAAACAAATGGCTGTTACTAGTGACTTCAGTTATCCGATTTTCTGCCAATGTAAATGGTATTTATTTTGCAACAAGTAACGTCATTTAAAAATAAATAATTTTCCTTTCACGATTTATATTTGCATTCATAATATTTTTATTATTATTAATGGTATGTATGGCATGAAGATAATACTGACGTAAATCCAGTTTACTATAACGCTCCCGCCTTCTTATTTTGGAAATTATATACCCAATCCGCTTTTCACATATCCTTACTGATTTATTAACAATCAGCACAAAAATTCTTATTTTGAGAATGGCACGTAAAAGTAAATTAAAATTCATTAATATAGTGTTAAAGCTAATATAAGCTTCTAAAATTCAATTACAGAAAGTGCAACATTAAGATAAGTCTGAGAATCTAATACAACGAGAGAAAGAGATGCAAAACAGCATTACAACTGTATTACCTTGATTGTTGTTTCTTGTCCATTAACTTCGATCTTCCGAAATTACCAGCAACGAAAATAATTGTGCTCTTAATTTTGGACATACGTTTCAAGTTTTTTCTTGGACTGTAAATTTAATATACGAGTATATATTTATGAATAAAAATAAAAATCGTAAAAGAAAAAATATTTATTTCAAAGTTCTTTACTTTACAGAGGTAGAAAATCGGATAAGTCACTAGTAAAAATTCGACTCGGATTACTGACTGACATAGGGAAGAAGTGTAGCCATTGTGAAGATATCATCAACGACGTATCATACGTCAAGATCATGCGTTAAATAAGCACACAGTGACAAAATTACTACTATTTTGGTGTCGTGTAGGGTGCATGGGAAAACAGTGATTTTATTCTGATTTCATTCCTTAGAACGCTTTAACATTTGGTGACGAAGCTCTCAAATTTAATTCGTTCGTATTGAACCGAACCGTCATAGGGGATGTGAATGGGGTATATCTGTGTGTATGTGTGTGAGAGAGGCAGAAATCGACGTCAAAAGTGGATTGTGTAATTTGATCTCTGCATGTATTTTGTAATTTCAAAACTAGTATAACTTTTTTGTTTATGAATAATAGTGGGTACTGTAAAAGCAAAAGTTTCATTATTTATGAAGACCTTTATTGGCGTTTCAAAATATTCCCGACATAGGGGGGTAGAAAACGAGATGACAGAGGTCACTTATCGAATTTGACTTCGGAGTCAAAAGTGTCATATGGACGAAATGTAGCCCTTGCTAAAACTCAAACAACGATATGCATCCCGTTACGATCGGACATCAAATGGCAACGCAGGATAATAAAATTAAAAGGGCGGCATGTAGGGTGCACAGAAAAAAAAATTTTTTGTTTCCCCGGAATTGTCTCTAGACAATCTTCAAATCTAGGGGGTGACCGGTGCAACTTTTTTTTGCGACCCACTCTAATGCCACAGTCAACATTCGGAATGCGTCAGCGCACTTTATTTTGTTTTTCGCACAGAATTTGATGCAGATTCTTTGATCCATTTTCTGAAATAGATAAAAATCGAAGACAAGTTAAAACACATCCAAGCACAACAGCTGTCAAAAATTAACTAAACATTCAAATGGCCGACCTTGTCAGCATAAGTAAGGGACATGAGTACCAACATAACGCTACAAAAATATCAAAAATCAAATGCACGTAGCCCGCGGAAATTAAAAATTCCCGATATTTTTTGAACTTACCTCGTATGTACAAAAGATTTAAATTTTAATTGAAATTTACAAACATATAAAATTGCTAGAAAAATGCACTTTGAACTTCTGAAAAACAGAAAACTTTGCTTTAAATTACATTGCCAAAATACTTTAATAAATATTATTCTTTGTTTCGCAAATATTAATTCCAAATAAAAAATGTTTGAATAAAAACATACTTTTGTTTAGAACAAAATCCTCCCAAACATATAATATTTGTGTGTGTCAAATATTATATATTTGGAGTTTACCCTGAACATATGTATGTTTCAAGGAGAATATGTGAACAACTTTGGGTAGAGGGGGGTGCTGGAATTCTCCTTTTGGCGCTCAACTGATCGCGAGAGTAAATTAGTTGGAGTCTTCTCAGCTGTAGTGGACTGTAAATGGGGTTGATTGTTTGTTAAAGTGTAATTATTCCTCCCGCAACGAGGAATAATTACACGTAAGAAGCAGAAGAGCGGAAAAAATACAAGAACAAAAACAAGAGTTTTTTAGTGTATGATTAAGGTTTTATTTATAAGAGACAAGATGCTCACCCTTGTAGTATTGTCAGCAAAGAGACAGATTACAATTCTTTTTCTAATTAAGAAAACTTGACAGTCCAAGTATAACGTTACTTTCGGACATACTTTAATTTGGCAATTCAAAAATATAATTTGACAATTTATAATATGGCAAATCTTAATCTATTACAATTCATTTAGGATAATTCATTTTCTTAATCTATTCCAATGATTTTGATACAGTACAATTTTAAATGACAAACAGTTCAAGTTTGTCCAATATGTTTGGAACAATTTAGAAGCGATTTTTTTCAGGGTGTAGTAACATATTTTTTCGATATCAGCTGGAGAATATGGTAGAAATTGCCAAACTGAAATCGCCTTATCTGTCACCTGCCACCCGAAGGATCAATTTCGTATCAAATATTAATAGCGCATACCCTTAATACACACGGAGCAAAATCGTCTTTTTTTTTTGATATGTTTGAATCGAAAGAAAATATATTTAGAACACAAATTTTTAAATATTATATATTTCTGAGAAAATACATTTTATTTGAAAATCAATAAAATTTATTTGGAACGCATATATTAATATATTACAACAAAATATATTTGCTAACCAATTTTCTCAAATAAAATATGTGTTTATATACAGTTTAGGAATTTGTCCAAATATATTACATTTAAAAAAGATTTTCAAAACGTTGCAGATTTTTTGAATTCCATTTTTAATTTTCTGTTTTATTGATTTCGAGTTATACCTCATAATTTAAAAAAGGTATAAATATCAATACGATTTGTTTTAAAGCATTAATTTTTAATTCCTATTTAGTCCAAGTCATCATGCAATATGCAAGATTAATCGATTAAAATTATTCAAACATTTAAAATTTCCGAAAAAATTACGTTTGAATTACTGAAAAACATAAATTTTGTCTTAAAATGAAGGTATTGAAATATTTTCTGAATACTTACATGCAAATAAATATTTGTTTCGTAAATAATAGTCTCAAATAAAAAATATCAGGAAGGAAACAAAGATTTGTTTAGAACAATATCTTTCCAAAAATATATTTTTTGTAACATACTTACTATATAGCCTAAATATTTGTATATTTCAAGCAGAATATGTTTGGGACAATATACTACAGAAGCGATTTGTTTTCAGCGTGCATGTGCACACAATAGCTTGAAATGTAGTACTTGGCAGTTTTTTTGAACTATCTACAGTTCAGCGCAAGATACGCTATTTGTCAATACCCTTCTCCTACACACATACAGCCTGAATTTAATACATTTTAAACATTCGTCTGAAATATCGGTCATTACAAAATGTGTAAAATAGCAGAGTTAACAAACGCCTATTTTTTATTCCTGTTCACGTTCGAACCAGTCTAATAGTCATACAGCCCCACAACATTGGTATATATTCTAATGTTTGTAATGCGATGCCGCAAGTATTTTATTTTTGTTTATTTGCGATTGTCCTCTTGCCACATACATTGTTGCCTTAAGTAAGAATTTAATCGGGTTTATTTGTTGTTTGTGGGGGAATTAATGTAATTCAATTGTTGCTGGCGTTACGACGAAGAATGTTCATGCGATATTAGGGCATTAAACAAATTGATTCTTAATTGTGCTTAAGCATTTTCCAAGTGAGAAAGTTTTAAATGTCGATGGCTTTCGACAAGAAGATTTACATCCAAATGAATGTATGCGATTAATTTGGTTAATGGCACCAAGATATTTGTGGCATTGGAAATTCAAAAAACATTAATGTATCAGTGGTCATATGGTTACAGCAGCACACTGTGGATGGAAAGCAAATTTTTAGTAATTCTGAAAATGCTCAACTGTTTGATATTAAATCGCCTTGAAGAAATTGCTTACGTTCAGAGAAAAATGAAAATTTGCCTATTTTCCACGAACTACAACATTTTCATTTCATTCACAAGAAAATTAAATTATTAATAAATTGATAGGTTGAAGTTTGCAAAATTATCTCAAGGATCTTCGACTGTTGATATCTATATACTTTTTTTCAGGCCTATAGATCAATTTCAATTTAGGGCGAAAAATCAATCACATTTTATAGAAATACAATTTTTAATTCCCAACAATTATAACACATTGTACCGTGTAGCGTATGAGTAACATACATATTGCCGCTACTATTATAATAATACCAATACGCAAGGTGGCCAAACAACTAATTATTTTGTACAAAAATTTCAAACTTTTCCAAAATTACGGTGTTTTGACAATGGATTCTGGTATTGGTGAACAAAAAAAAACGTCTTGGCATTTTGAAAGATGCATAGGAATTTTATTTAAGGGGGGAAGTGGTGTTAAGTTTCCGTCGTATTAACAATCTGTTAAATTATAGCCAAAAATTACCGTTATGTTCCACAAGAATATTGGCCTTAATATTTGCTACAGAGTTGCTAACACAACTAAAACCTCAGATGTAAACAACACATAGTTTTATGCACCAATATGCTGCACGAACAGATCAATGGACACAATTACAATGTGTAATTTATATATAATTATAACTACAAATAATGTATGGCCAACTCTTCGGTTTTAAATCATTTCATACAAAAATTTCATTTTTGTAGAAACTTCTATCGACAGTTAATTTTTTATAGAAATTTCAACGTATTTCCAACAAAATTACTTATGTCGCTTAAATTCTTTTTTATGGAAAAGTTCGTAGAAAAGTTAATTCATGTTTATAGAAAATTTCCGTGAAATTAAATTTTTATTGAATATTTGATGCACATTTTTTGTGGAAAATAAAATCTCTCTTTTAAATTATTTTTTATAGAAAATTCGATTAATTTAATCAGCACATAATTTCGTTGAGTTTTATTTTTTATAGAAATGTTTACTAAAATCTCATTTCTATAGAAAATTTCCCGAAAATTTTATTTTTATATAAAAATCGAATGACATTTAATTTTTATAGAAATTTTCATTTTTTATACCCTCAGTTTAGTGTGACGAGGGTATATATCATTTGCTACGGAAAAAAGTGTAACACGTCGAAGGAGTGGCCTAAGACCCCAAGTATGTTCGGAGGAAATCCGTTTTGGGTCATTTTAAGTCGAATGAGCAATGTCCGTCCGTCTGTCTGTCTGTCTGTCTGTCTGTCTGTGTGTCTGTCTGTCTGCTGGCTGGTGCGCACGATAACTCTCGAAAGGAGTAACCGATTGACCTCAAATTTGGTATGTGGTAATATTTTTTTCTATCTCCGGCTAAGTTCGAAGATGGGCCATATTGGTCCACTCCTTCTAGTACCTCCCCCACAAAGGGTTAAAATGTTGTGAAATATTGATTCTTTAATAACTGCTATACTACTTATACAAATCTTTTGAAATTTCACACATAGTATTAGCTTATTAGTCGCTATCAACTCGAGAAAAATGGGCGAAGTCGCCACGTCCCTTTTGGTACCTCCCACACAAATGCACCATTTTGCACCAAAAGTTAACAGCTTATAACATTAATAACAGTGTATAAAATACTTGAAATTTTGTACAGTGTTATGCTTTTATAAAGTCCAGGGAAAAATGGGTGTTGTTGCCACGCCCCTTTTGGTACCTCCCACACAAAGCTACCTTTTAGCACAAAAAGTTAACAGCTTATAACATTAAAACCAGTATATAAAAATACTTGAAATTTTGTACAGTGTAATGTTTTTATAGTGTCTATAGCCCTGTGAAAAATGGGCGTTATTGCCACGCCCCTTTTTGTTCCACCCACACAAAATGCCCAAATCATACCACAATTTAATGTCTCATAACGTTTATACCAGTGCACATAAATGCTTATAAGTCGGCACAGTGAAATGAATTTAAAGTATCTAATGTTCAGCGAAAAAAAGGTGTATTTGATAAACCCCTTCTGGTACCTCCCACACAAATTGAAAGAATAATTCGAGTAATATTCAATATTACATTACTCACAAAGTGAGGGTATACCTTAGTCGGTTTACCCGACTGAAACTTTCTTACTTGTTTTATTTACAATTTATTAAAATTTTCTTGCTATTTTTGTCCAAATTGCATTTTTCTCAAAAGTTTCTTCGATATTTTATTTTTATAAAAATGTATGGGCATTCTAAAATCCTATTTCTATAGAAAATTTCGCGAAAATTTAATTTGTATATGGGTGATTTCGACATTATCGGATAATTTGCTGTCCTTGTTTATTTAAATTAGGAAAAATAAAATATATACCACTTTGAAATTTACTTTTTGTGCTTTTTAACTTCATTCTGAAAACCAAGTTCCGATCCATGCAAATTTTGGAAATGCAAGTATTAAAACAGAAATTATTTAAACATCTGTAGTCAATCGTCAATCCCCTGTCAAAAAAATGGCAGGGGAATGACGATTAAAGGGCGACCATCAGGATCCTCGATGACATTATGACATATTTGGATAGAACAGTTCAAAATAAGAAGACAAATTAACGGGCAATTTATCGATAACTTGCTTAGTTATCGAGTTATCAATTAACTTTAAAAAAACATTAAAAATATGTTAAAACAAGTAAGAAAGTTTCAGTCGGGTAAACCGACTAAGGTATACCCTCACTTTGTGAGTAATGTAATATATAACATTACACCAATAAATCTGTCAATTTGTGTGGGAGGTACCAGAAGGGGTTTTCCAAATACACATATTTTTCGGTAAACAGTACATTCTTAAATAAATTGCATTGTGCTGAACTATAAGCGTTTGTGTGCACTGGTATATTAAAGTTACGAGCTATGTAATTTTGGTATGATTTGGTCATTTTGTGTGGGAGGTACAAAAAGGGGCGGGGTGATAACGCCCACTTTTTACAGGACTATAGGCACTACAACAGCATTACACTGTACAAAATTTCAAGTATTTGTATGCACTGGTATTAAAGTTACAAGCCGTTTACTTTGGTACGAAACGGGCCATTTGTGTGGGCGGTACCAAAAGGGGCTGTACAATGATGCCCATTTTTTACCGGACTATAGGCGCTACAAAAACATTATACTGTAGAAAATTTCAAGCATTTTTATGCACTTGTATTAAAGTTATAAACAGTTAAATTTTGATGCAAAATGGTCCATTTGTGTGGGAGGTACCAAAAGGGGCATGCCAACTTCACCCATTTTTCTCGAGTTAATAGCGACTAATATACTAATATTATGTGCAGAATTTCAAAAGATTCGAATAAGTAGTATAGAAGTTATTAAAGAATCAATATTTCACTAAATTTTAACCCTTTGTTTGGGAGGTACCAGAAGGAGTAGACCAAGATGGCCCATCTTCGAACTCATCCGGAGATAGATCAAAATATTACCACATACCAAATTTGAAGTCAATCGGTTACTCCTTTCGAGAGTTATCGTGCGCACCAGCCAGCAGACACACAGACAGACAGACAGACAGACAGACAGACAGACGGACGGACATTGCTCATTCGACTTAAAATGACCCAAAACGGATTTCCTCCGAACATACTTAGGGTCTTAGATCACTCCTTCGATGTGTTACACTTTTTTCCGTAGCAAATGATATATACCCTCGTCACACTAAAGTGAGGGTATAAAAACAATAATATTTTTTGTGAACTGTCCTATTTACCGATAAATGAAGAAAAAACCCGAAGAAATCAATCAATTTGTTCGAAAACTACCTTGCAGTTACTTGCATTCCCCAGTCAAAATACGCCAGGGGAATGACGATTAACAAGGGTAAAAGTTTTCGATAACTAGAAATTTAATTTTTTTGCGGATTTTTTTAAATGTTATCGTACGATAACTCGATAACTAAGCAAGTTATCGATAAATTGCCTGTTAATATTTCTTCTTATTTTCAGGTGTTCTATCCAAATATGACATAAGATCAAGGATCCTCGGATATAGTACTCCTCCGTCATTACTCTGGAGGATATGTTTTAAAAATTTCGCATAACTCGGTTAAAAAGTAAAAAATTTATGTGTACCTTCGATAATAGTGTTGCTATTCTTAAATGGATTACTACCTATCTGAAATACTGAATTCAACAAAAAACATCACTGCCACAAATGCTGTCGAAATTGGCCCATAATGTCGAAATGTAATGTAACGAAAGTGACTTTAGCGAAAACGAAAGCGTATATTGAAATAAATTTCTGGTGAATGCGAAAGCGAATAATGAAATATGCATTTTTGCGAAAGCGAATAATACTTTAACCCTTTAGTACCAACAAATTTAAGGAACTGAGTTGATACTTTTCCAGGATACTCAAGTATTAAGAATGTTTTCCATATTTTTACCTCCTGTTACCACAAAGACAAACATATTTTTTCAACCGTTGTGAAGAGAAGTGGTAGACGTTTTCATTGGTATTAATATCTTCAAATTGTGTGAAGGGAATAAGGAGATTTAACACTTTGAACAAATGGAAGAGAATACTGAAATATATTTTTGCGAAAGGGAATAATCCAAAGATGGTTGTTGCGAATGCGAAAGTTAAAATGATGCGAATAATTCACGTTCGCACATGCGAATGCGAATATTCGTTACATCACTGGTCGAAACCACCCATATAAAAATCCAATGACATATAATTTTTCTAGAAAATTAATTTTTTTATTTACAATTTATTAAGATTTTCTTGCTATTGGAATTTTCTATAAGATTATTATTTAAATCGCATTTTTCATAAGTTTCTTCTATATTTTATTTTTATAATTTTATAATAATTTCTTGGACATTTTATTTTTTCAGGTAACTCAAATTTTACAAAAAAGCTTATTAGAAATTTAAATTTTAAAGAAGTTTGGCAATGTCATTTTTATAAAAAAAATCTTAGAAATTAAATTATTTATTTCACCTAAATTTTGTTATGGTAAATTTCGCAGAAAATTCAATCAATTACATTTTTATAACAAATTTCATCGATTTTAAATTTGTATAGAACATTTTATTAAAATCTCATTTCTATTGAGAATTTTGTCAATATCTCATTTCTGTAGAAAAATTCCGCGTTATTTAATTTCAATTTAAAATTACATGTATGTAAATTTTTTTTAGAAAACTATTTTTTTTATTTTATTTTTTATAAAAACTTCGTAGAAAATTCAAATCAATTAAATTTTTATAGATATATTTTTTAAAATATGTACCATTTCGGTAGATAATTTCGTTATTATTTCATTTATATGGAAAATTTCTGCGAAATTTTATATTTATTAAAAATTGCATGTAAATTTGTTCTGGAAAAAATTCAATTCATTTAGAATTCCTGGAGAATTAGCCTCGATTTCTGGTGTCATGACGTACACATTACAAAAATAATGATTGAACTATAATAATTTTTAAATATTTAATGGATTTACAAAATATCCGTCTGCGTTTGGAAACATTTTCTTTTTCAATATTTTCCCGATAATTTCCTACCTATCTTTACTGGATGCACAACAATATTGAATATTCGATAAAAAAAATATTACCGTTCGATACCCAGTGATACTAAGGATATGGCGATTTGAAGTTTAAATTTTTTTATTTTGACAAAGAATATTTTTATAAAGCATAAATTCAAATGCTTTCGATTTTTATACCCTCACTTTAGTGTGACGAGGGTATACGAGTATATCATTTGCTACGAAAAAAAGTGTAACATATCGAAGGAGTGATCTAAGACCATAAGTATGTTCGGCGGATATTCGTGTTGGGTCATTTTAAGACGAATGAGCAATGTCCGTCCGTCTGTCTGTCCTTATGTCTGTCTATCTGTCTGTCTGTCTGTCTGTCTGTCTGTCTGTCTGCTGGCTGGTGCGCACGATAACTCTCGAAAGGAGTAATCGATTGACTTCAAATTTGGTGCGTTGTAATATTTTTTTCTATCTCCGGCTAAGTTCGAAGATGGGCCATATTGGTCCACTCCTTCTAGTACCTCCCCCACAATGTGTTAAAATGTTGTAAAATATTGAATCTTTAATAACTGCTATACTACTTATTCGAATCTTCTGATATTCCACACATAGCATTAGTTTATTAGTCGCTATCAAGCAGCAAAAGTTAACAGCTTATAACATTAATACCAGTGTATAAAAATACTTGAAATTTTGTACAGTGTAATGCTTTTATAGTGCCTGCAGTCCAGTGAAAAATGGGTGTTATATTCACGCCGCTTTTGGTACCTCCCACACAAAAGTAACATTTTGCACCAAAAGTTAACAGCTTATAACATTAATATCAGTGTATAAAAATACTTGAAATTTTCTACAGTGTAATGCTTTTATAGTGTCTATAGCCCTGTGAAAAATGGACGCTATTGCCACGCCCTTTTTGTACCTCCCACACAAAGGTACAATTTTGCACAAAAAGTTAAGAGCTCACAACATGAGTACCAATGCACGAATATACCACAACATTTTGCACAGTGTAACGCTTTTGAAGTGTCTATAGCCCTGTAAGAAAATGGCCGTTATCACCACGCCCCTTTTTGTACCTCCCACACAAAATGTCCAAATCATACCAAAATTTAATATCTCATAACGTTAATAAACCAGTGCAAATAAACACTTATAATTCGGCGCAGTGCAATGTCTTTAAAGTATCTACTATTCAGCGAAAAATATGTGTATTTGTTAAACCCGTTCTGGTACCTACCATACAATCTAACAGAATAATTCGTGGAATATTCAATATTACATTACTCACAAAGTGAGGGTATACCTTAGTCGGTTTACCCGACTGAAACTTTCTTACTTGTTTTGTTTAGAGTTAAGTTTATTTTTCAGAAGCTTGTGTTATTTGCATTTCTTTTGTACCTAATATCACGAAATGCATTTAACAATGGTCGTTATCTTTATCTTTTGTTCGGAAATTAAATATTGGTCCATCAATTTGTGTGGAATGCGGCCATTCGCACCATAACATCAAGTTGGAGGAAACGACACTTCTTGTATTTATTTTTCATATACTCGTATACCTGGCATTTGAAATTCTAACATATTCGTAAAACTCACATACGCCGATAAAATGCTCTTTCCATTCTTATTTATGTTTATTTAGTTTTATTACAATTGTAGTAAATGACCCTTTTTCAATGAATACCGTTTTATCGATTTAGGTATTGTGCAAATAAAGCGAACGCAATTTATCGTATTTTCGAAAGAGTATATGCAGCCATTAGTTCCGAATCATTAAACGTTTAACATGGATTGGGTCTGCTTCACAGCGACTTTACATTCTATGTTTTCTACTTTTCCCAGACGATGGACATTTTTGGCAAAGAACTCGCATTAGATTTGTTAAATTCGTGTATTAACATTCCATAACAATTTAAACTCATATAACATATGACAGAGATGAATAAAATAATTATGAAACAATTAAGAAATTTCAGTCGGATAAACCGACTAAGGTATACCCTCACTTTGTGAGCAATATAAATATGCACTGGTATATGTACTAATATTATGAGCTACTTAATTTTGGTATGTCTTGGCTCTTTTTGTATGAGAGGCACTAAAACGGGTGTGGTCATAATACAAAATTGCACCTTTGTGTGAGAGGTATCGAAAGGGGCATGGCAATAGTGCCGACTTTTCACTACACTGTAGGTTTCACTGTCAAGTATTTGTATGCACTGATATTAAAGATATAAGCTGTTAACTTTAGTTACATAATAGTCCATTTATGTTGGAGGTACCAAAAGGGACGTTTCAATAATCCCCATTTTTCACCGGGATTAATGATTAGTTAATGTCAAAATTGAATGACATATTCATTATCTACACGCTGAAAAAAAAATCGCTTCTGTAGTATATTGTCCCAAACATATTCGGCTTGAAACATATATATGTTTATGTTACACTCTAAACATATAATATTTGAAACACACCAAAATTATATATTTGGGAAGATGTTGTTCTAAACAAATCTTTGTTTACATGCCAATATATTTTTATTTGGGGAATGAAACAAATATTTATTTGCATTTACGTATTCAGAAAATACCTAAGTTATGTTAAATTTTTCAGTAATTCAATGTTAATTTGTTATCAATTATTAATGTTTGTAAAATAATTATTGAAATCGTATAATCTTGTATAAATTACTTAGAGGATTGACAACTAATGATGGCTCAGAATACTCAGAAATTTAAATTATGGATTAAGAACAGAAGCTAATGCTGGGAGGTACAACTCGGAACCAAGGAAAAATTAAATCTGAAGTTCTAAAAAGTCAACAAATTAGGAGAAATTCCTAAACAATAATTATATGTGTATTTAAACACATATTTTATTTGAGAATTTTAGTTTGCAAATATACTTTGTTGTAATATATTAATATATGCGTTCCAAATATATTTTGTTGATTTTCAAATAAAATTTATTTGCTAGGAAATATATAATATTTAAAAATTTGTGTTCCAAATATATTTTCTTTCGATTCAAACATATCAAAAATTGCTATTTTGCCCCGTGTAATAACTTCTATACTACTTATTCGAATCTTCTAAAATTCCACACATAGTATTAGTTTATTAGTCGCTTACACCATGAACAAAATTGGCGTATTTACCACGCCCCTTTTTGTACCACCCACACAAATGGACCATTTTGCAACCAAAGTTAACATCTTATAACATTAATTCCAGTAAATAAAAATACTTGAAATTTTGGTACAGTCTAATTTTTAAAATTATTTTTCACTATAAAAACATTACACTGTACAATTACAAGTAACGGGTGACGTTTCGGCCATTTGTAATATGTCATGAACTGTCATTTGTTTTTTATTGTATTCAGCAGTGTTTACAATTTCAGCATGGAAAGATATACGCAAGAAAAACGTTTACAAATTATTCAGTTTTATTATCAAAATAACCGTTCTCCAATTGCAACTTTTCGAGCGCCAAGTCCATTTTTTTAAAATCCAAAAAAACACTTTCCAGTCGACCTACGACCTCTCGTTAAGAACTATATTTTTGCCACTGACCGATTCCCGATCCGACGTACCGTTAAGGAGCTAGAGCAAAAATAAACTTCCCGTCCACATTTTAAAATGATGCTAAGTCCATTTTTTGTATTCCAAAAAAAAAACACTTTCCAGTCGACCTGCGACCTTGACACCTAAGAACAATATTTCAGCTCTCGTTAAAAGCTATCTTTTGGCCATTGAGCGATTGTGGATACGTGCCACACAGCAAATAAAACAACTGAATTGTTGCGAGAAAAGTTTGGAGATTCGATTATTTCAAGAAATTGTGATACTATTTCATGTGGGGTTATTTGAAGTCATTGGACTTTCGAAATAAACCAAACTCTGTTCAAGCTTTACAAGTCAATATTGAACGTGCCATTCATGACATACGGGTTCATTGAATTCGTTCCTGCAGAAGAAGTCGTAGAGACCATTTCAATGAAGTTTTATTTAGAACTTAATTGTATCGATTGTACTTCACATTAAATAAAAAACTTTTGAATTTTCTTAACAATAAGTGTTTTTTTTTTTTCAAAGAAATCATATCACTCTTATTGGAAACCCCTATTTGTATGCATTGGTATTAAAGTTATAAGCTGTTATCTTTGGTGCCAAATAGTGGAAGGTATCACTTTCGACTGGACTTTAGGTACTATAAAAGCATTGCACTGTACAATTTCAAGTAATTGTATGAATTGATATTAAATCTATAAACAGTTAAATTTGATTCAAAATAGTCCATTTGTGAGGAAGCAGCAAAAGGGGCGTGACAACTTCTCCTATTTTTCTCTAGGTGATGGCGACTAATAACCTAATACTATGTGTGGAATTTCAAAAGATTCGAATAAGTAGTATAGAAGTTATTAAATAATCAATAATTCACTAATTGTTAACCGTTTGTGTGGGAGGTACTAGAAGGAGTGGACCAGTATGGCAAACTTAGCCGGAGATGGAAAAAGCATTACCACATACCAAATTTGAAGTCAATCGGTTACGCCTTTCGAGAGATATCGTGCGCACCAGCCAACAGACAGGCAGACGGACGGAAATTGCTCATTCGACTTTAAATGACCCAAAACGAATATGCGCCGAACATACTTAGGGTCTTAGGTCATTCCTTCGATGTGTTACACTTTTGGCCCGTAGCAAATGATATATACCCTCATATCACTTAAGTGAGTGTATACAAGTAAAAAGTCGGTGCATATTCTGAGATACATTTTTAATTGCAAATATCTCGGTATCTATATGAGCTAACTCCTAAAAGGTGTTTTGTAGGCTTCTATTAGTACAATGTACACAGTATACCGTTTTTGGAATCAGACGAAAACGACGAAAGTTAAACGTGATTTAACATTTTGTTCAGCCGAGGCCAACTTTGAGGCCCTGTATCTCCGCCCCTGTATACCATAAGGGGCCCAAATTTAAAGCTTAATCTCTCTAATACCTCTTCTACAATCTAGGAATCTGGTAGATCTTACCGGTACAGATATTCGTACTATTGATAACTTTGCTTATAAAACAGGTTGGTTTCGATGGGGCCATCTAAGCCAGTGGTATCAGTAGGGACCTACATTGGTTTTGCAGCGACAGACCAGAGCCTCCGGTGGGAATCGAACCCACAACCCGCAAACTCATAGGCGAGTACGCTACCAACTCACCTACTGGGACGCTCCGAAAGAGATTTAAAACGGCCAAACTTTAAGAAAATCATCATTAATTTAGATACAGTCCCACATATATATAACAGCAGATTTTTAATAACTACGGGTTCATACGAAATGTTAAACAAACAACAAGACAACCTATGTCTTAAAACAAACACTAATGAATTTGTAACAAATCGTTCCTCATTCAAATATACATAGTTCCGAAAGCATATGTGTCTCACACTTCTCCCTTTTAAAAGTCACATATTCCAGCAATATGTCTGAATGCTGAAATAGAGGAATTTACCGATCCAAGAAAGAACACAGTATTGCGGTTTATTTTTTCAAAACTCTAAATTTATCACACAATGGAAGAAGCTAAAACAAAATGTTCTGTAATTGAAAAAATACTAGTTTTGGTTTATCCTTATCTGACTTAAGTTTTTTTTAATATATTTGTGTATATAGAAGTTTAGGGTTTTTGCTTTTCTTTTATTTCACACTCCGAAAAGTATTGTATAAGTAGTTGTTTCTTTGGTATTCCAGACTGACCCACATATAACCGCACCTATGCCGAAGGAACTTCCGGTTCCTATGGACATATTTACTAGAAGACAACATGGAAACATGGACGAAGGCCAAAACAAAGGCAGCAAAACAATTGAAGAAGCTGTGCAGTTTGTCACATGTGCTGATTTGTCGTTTCATGTTATCATTGTAAACAGAAGCAAACGGTTGAATTAGTTCTCTGCAACAATTGCAAAAACTTTTAAAAACTTATTTTTAAATGCAATTAAATTGAAATCATGTTGTTATCCTACTAAATCTATTGTTTA
Organism: Eudasyphora cyanicolor; assembly: GCA_963930755.1. Taxonomy (NCBI): domain Eukaryota; kingdom Metazoa; phylum Arthropoda; class Insecta; order Diptera; family Muscidae; genus Eudasyphora; species Eudasyphora cyanicolor. The sequence continues at coordinate 127,859,092 of OZ005736.1, read as the reverse complement.
CAGAACTTTATCCACAAGTTTACATTACATGTACAGTGAATTTACAATTTTAATTCAGACGACATTCGATGAATCAGAATCATTTATGTCATTGAACATATTACGAGATTTACAAGCTGACTTGGTCTTTAGGGAAATACTGGTTATCGGCATTCTTAAGGACGGTTCAGTTAAAGACGAATTTTGTTACTTTCTACTTGAAAACTGAAAAAAAAAATATTTTCTTAAGAAAGTGTTCTTGTATAATATCCTTTACTACTCGTACTCATAATATTTGTCTGTATTTCTGCTACGAAATCCCGTGAGAAGAATAAAATGTAACAAGGAGTCAGTCCTAGGGCCAGGATGGTCCAGTGTTTTGACGTAAGTTTTTGGTGCGAAATCTGCTTAACCGCAATCACATTAAGAGGACAATGTTGTTAAATTGTGTAATTAGTCTCGCATTGTTTTGTACTTTTTATAATTGTTAAATTGACGTATTTAATTATAAATAAATTGGCTATGCTCTGAAAGGCCTATTTTAAAATGGTACCTAAGAAGTATCTAAACAATCTGAAGTATGGTTAATGTAATATATTCGTAAAGGTAATGATATTTTTATACTCTCACATTGCTTGGAGGACGGTATATAGAATTTGAGTATATAAGATAGTGTCCAAAGACCCAAAGTATGTTTCGTGGATATCTATTTTACAGCTTTTTAAGTCATTTGAGCAATGTCATTCTGTCTGGTGCGCTCGAAGACTCTCGAAAGCGGTAATCGATTGACTTCATATTTTATACGTGGGAATTTACCCTATATCAGTCTAAGTTCAAGAATGTACCATATTGGTCTACTCTATCTAATGGGTCTTCCAGAATGTACTTCAGAACTTTGTCAGATGTTATCGGCCATATTGTTGAATCTATGTACATCCGTCAAACCATCATTTATTCTGTCTATTTTGCCAAATCTCCATGGAAGGATATAGCGTTTAGTGCAAAGTGCAAATGATAAAATTGTTTAATCAAAATGGATATTTTGTTCGCGCAACTTTTCATCGAAAATCATATTCAGCGAGGTGGCCAATTTCTTGATTATTGTGTAAAAAAAATTGTCGAATTTGGGACGATAACAATCCAAATGAGATCTTAGCATCAATGCATCCCGAAAAAGTCACAGTTTGGTGCGAATACGGGCATCGCACAGTACTCTATCCCATTGGCAAAAATCGTCCAAGTGTTGTTATTAACTTTCTTCACACTACATTAACCTATACCTCGAATATGAGTGGTTTTCACAATCACCAGAAATGAGGAATTTGTTAAAAGCTGGACTACAGCGCAATCTATCGGATTCAGATACAGTTAGGCATACTCACATTGATAGCATAAATATAATGTGTAAAAATAACATCAATCGGTCAAGCCGTTTAGAAGGTGACTACTGTACCGAATCTAAAATTTAATATAAATATATACAAGGCATATTCTAATAGGGACTCAAGAAAATTGGAATTGCTTTTAGATTCATCAAAGTTCCGTTTAGAGTTTTTCGTGGTCAGTTCATTATATTTGACCTTTTAGCGCCAAAAAAATAAAGAAGCCGAATTGATACTTTTCCAGGATATTCAAGGATTAAGTATGTTTTCTATACTTTGGTCAACTGTTGCAACAAGGACATACATATTTGATTCCACTGCTTTGAAGAGGAGTAGCAGAGCTTTCCATTGGTATTAATATCTTTAAAATATCTGAATCCTTTAAGAATGTATGATAATACTAACAAATGGTAATTTTGATTTGAGAAATCTCTGAGGAAAGTAACTTTGGAGCTCTGCACCACAAAAACAACAACGAATTTAATATATCTATGTACGAATTTAATATATCTCGTACCTTTTAAAAGAAGATTTATACGGTGATGATATTTTACATGAAGATGATAATATTATTCTAGAAGTCAATAAAGGAATATCTTGTAACGAATAATCCAGTAAACATTCAAAATGAAATAATACTGTTCAATACTACACAAAAACGACAGCTATGCGTACCAAAGGCATACCTGTCGTTAGACATAAATGCAGGATTTTTCGCTAGATAGTCTATAACTTTTTCCCACCATATTTGTAAACTATGCAAAATTCCCTTTAATTTTATAGGTCGCACGATATATGAACCAAACACCAATTTTCCAAGATCCTATAGGGTGCTGCCGCGAGGGATCTGAACCGATTTATCTCAAATTTTGCAGGCTCTTGCACACAGCAAGCCTATTACGATTTAAAAACTTCGGTCGAAACCCAGTGCACTCTTGAGCATTCTTGATAAATTTATTTTGAAGTCCTTTGAACACTTTGTAAGGGAAGTATGCAAAACAGCTCGCTCTATCCCGTCGAAATTTTGCATCGCAACTGATATGTATGAAATATTATCATGTGTTAAATTTCATATATATACACTGTTCCCATATGGTGTTAGTTATGGTGAATTTTCGATGAGCCGGAATAATTTGCATTGGGGTACGATACCCGCGTTCCGATTGGGTTCAAAATTAAAATTATTCTTAATTATGACTAAATATAGCTTGGTACCAAATTTAGTACTTCTTCTACTTAGTACCTTCTATGTTTGTAATATCGAAACATAAAGACAGAGCACTGTGCGTTGAGAACGATATTGGTCAGGCGAGCGCTATAGGTCGATGAATGAATTGGACATGTGGCTTCAACAGTACGACAATAAGTTTTAACTGGCGGCCGAGATCATGAGATTTGACTTGATTTTTTGATTTGATTTTTTTGTGGGGTTTCCTTAAGTCGAACGTCTATGCGAATAAGCCACCAAACCCATGCCATCGGTCAAATTCAGCCTGATTTATGCGCCAGAGTCATGGAAAAGTAGACATTTTAAATCCGCGACATAAAGAAAAGACGCGGCTGACATAAGCATGATTTTTTATTCCATATATAATGTCATTGCTTGAACTTTAAATGAAACGAATAAAGTTCGATGATATCTCATACACACTTTGTTTCAGTTAAATTTAAGTACCTTCCCACAAATGGTTAATATTAATTGAAATATTTCTAATATTTTCTTATGGAAATTGTGAAATTATTAGCCAACATACGGGATTATTTTAAGATATCGTTTTTTAACATTTTTTTAATATTCTTCAAATTTGTTAACTTTTTTTTAATTTCAAACCAACATTTTTCTTTATTTTCCAATGGATTTTCCCTTCAGATATGTTATTTAAGTTTAATGAAAAATGAGAAATGAATGAAAAAATGCTCTAAAAAAGTTCTATGAAATACGATTTTATTGAAAATTTCATAGAAATTTTAATTAATTATGTCCTTCAAAAATATACTGTAAAATCTTTTTTTTTTAAATTTTATCAAAATTTCATATTTATTGTAAATTTAGTGGAAGTTAAATTTTTATAAAACGCATTTAGTTAAAAATTGCGGTGAAATTTTACATTTTTATTTAATTTTGTCGAGAAAATTGTTTCTTTCATCCCCTCGCCTTTCAGAAGCTAACACGCCCAAAAGTGTAATACATCGAAGAAATTCGTCGGAAATCTGTTGTAGGACATTTAAAGTCAAAGGGCTAACATTTACCTCCCTCACAAAGAGTTAACATTTTTTAACAAATTCTATACTACCTATCCGAATACAAATGTAATAAATATATTGTATTTGGCACATACAAAAATTATATATTTGGGTTTATGTTGTTCTAAATCAATCTTTGTTTCCGTTCTAATATTTTAAATATGTATATCAGTGCCTTAATTTTTAAACAAGTTTTATGTTTGTCTACAATTCAACATTATTTTTTCGAATGTTTTAAAAGTTCGTAAAATTCTATTATAATGGAAATCATATGATCTTGCACAATGATACATTATGACTAGGGATGTAACGAAAGTGACTTTAGCGAAAGCGAATGCGAAAGCTAATATTGAAATATATTTCATATAAAATATGCATTTTTGCGAAAGCGACCAACAAATTTAAGGAACTGAATTGATACTTTTCCAGGATATTCAAGTATTAAGAATGTTTTCCATATTTTTACCTCCTGTTACAACAAGGACAAACATATTTTGTCAACTGTTTTGAAGAGAAGTTGCAGAGCTTTTCATTGGTATTAATATCTTCAAATTGTGTGAAGGGAATAAGGAGATTTAACAGTTTTAACAAATGGAAGTGAATACTGAAATATATTTTTGCGAAAGCGAATAATCCAATGATGGTTTTTGCGAATGCGAATGTGACACCTTAAAATTTGTAACTTGTCTATCAAATGCTATTTCTCATGGGACATGGATAAAGAAAAGATCTTTACTTAAGTACCAAGTTGCACCATGGTTAAATGTTAATCTACAATCTTTGATCCAACTTAAAAATAAACTCCTAAAACTGAGAAGAAAATCTAGAATGATTGACGTGGATATTCGCTTAAAGAGATTAAGTAAAGTTATTAAAATTGCTTCTAAAGAAGCTATGAATGATTATTATATAGACAAATTATCAAAAATACAACACGATCCGAAAAAATGTTGGAGATTTTTGAACCAAACTTTAGGCAGGAAGAGGAAATCTGATATAGTCTTAAAAGATGTCAGTGGGGAAATGAAATGTGTTTGTTTGTTTGTTGGTTTGTTTGTACCGAATAGACGTCTAAACGGCTGGACCGATCTTCTTGAAATTTTCACAGAATGTACATATGTGGGGCGTGGTGAAAATAGGGTACTTGAATTTTCGATATATCAAGTGGGTGTGGCCCGCCCATATAATGGGCGGGATCGGACAAATGGGCGTGGCCCCGCCCATATAAGGCAAAAATTGGAATTGGGGTATCTTGAAAAAAATGTTAGCGAAAGTGCTGCAATTTAGTTAATATATATCTGGTGGCAGTCTACGTGACTGGTCCAAAAATGGGCTGGATCGGACAAATGGGCGTGGCCCCGCCCGTATAAGGCTAATTTTGAAATTGAGATATCTTGAGCAATTTTTTAGCGACAGTGGATCAATGGGCGTGGTCCCGCCCATATAGTCCAAATTTTGAAATTGAGATATATTACACAATTTGTTAGCAAGAGTGCTGACATTTTGCGTATATATATGTATCTGGTGACAGTCAATGTGATTGGTAGAAAAATGGGCGGGATCGGACCAATGGGCGTGGCGCTGTCCAAATTGAGATATCTTGCACAATTTATAAGCGATAGAGCTGTAATTTTGTGTATATGTATGTGTATGGAGGCTGTCTACGTGATTGACACAAAAATTTTCGGATTAGGACCAGGGTGTGTAGCCCAGCCCGTATAAGCCAATATTTTAGAGATTGCTGAGTTTTTTGTATATGTATTTGGCGGCAGTCTACGTTATTAGTCCAAAAATGGACGGGATCAGAAATCTGAAATCTGGGGCACCGAAGTGGACCGGGTCCAGCTAGTATTTTATAAATTCGGTTCATGAGCTTAGGCGTCACTTTGACCGCAGTGAAGATGAAAGTTGGTATGCTTTTCGAACTCTTAGACGCCATCAAAATTTTTTCAGATTGGAGGAAACTAATGAAACACAGATCGCTGTCCTGATCTCAGGTATGGATGTGAATAAAGCATCAGGTTCTGACAAAATTTCAACAAAAATAATTTTGAAATGTTCCAGTGAATTGTTGCCGTACCTCGTTTGTTTATTTAATAGATCAGTAAATAACTCTGTTTTTCCTGATATTCTTAAAATACAGAAAATTATCCCGATACCAAAAGAGTCCCATTCGATATCTGTGGAAAACTATCGACCCATATCAATATTGTCCACAATTGATAAAATATTTGAGAAGATATTATATCAACAGTTTTCATCATTTCTGGAAAGTGAGCATTTATTATCAGATAATCAGTATGGATTCAGAAAAGGCTGTGGAACTGATGAAGCTGTAGTTAATGTGGTGAACTATATATGTGATAACTTGGATAGGGGTTACTGTGGAGTAGGTGGAATGTTTTACGATTTCACGAAAGCCTTTGACTTGGTGGATCATGGAATTCTGATTGAGAAATTATCTTTTTATGGTTGTTCTGGAAGAGAGCTTGCATATTTCAAAAGTTATCTTGTTAACAGAAAGCAGTACGTTCAAGTCGCCTCGTGCAGGAGTTCGACAGAAATTGTAAAATCTGGGGTCCCCCAGGGTAGTGTTTTAGGCCCTCTTCTGTTCAGGATATATCTGAATGATATAAACAACATTGGGCAAAAAGGAAAGATTTTCTTGTATGCGGATGACTTATGCATCCTTTACCCCTATCATCAAGAAACACTATTAAAAAGCAATATTTCTCATGATGCGCTGTTAATCTCAAAATATGCTAAATTAAACAAATTGGTTCTTAACGCTGGGAAAACAAAATTAATTCGTTTTAAGCCGCAACAGTGTAACATTAACAACGGTGGCATAGATCTGAATGGAGAATTGATCCCAGAAGTCACCACAGTCAAATACTTAGGCACATATCTACAGAGTAATCTTTTATGGCATAGTCACATTGAACACCTCAAATCTAAAGTATCGCCAATTACTGGTATTTTATACAAATTAAGGAACAAACTAAACGAAAGGACAAAAATGATGATATTTGAATCATTAATACAAAGTAAATTAAGGTATCTGTCTCAAGTTTATGCACATAGAAGGAATGCCGCTTTAAAGTCTTTACAAGTAATTCAAAACAAAGCAATAAAAAATATATTTAAGCTCCCTATGACGTACTCGACTTTGTCATTATACAAGGAAGTAGCTGTAACAGTATTACCTATTTATGGAATACACATGATGCAACTGTTAACATATGTTTACAAGGTTGTACATAATATTGGATACCATACCATAAGTTTGGAAAGAAGACAGAACAACTTCAACACTAGACATGGAGCCGATATACGCGTGTGCAGATGCCGTTTAGAAATCACCAAGCAAAGAATTGATTATAAAGGTTGTGTGGATTATAATAACTTGCCAACAATAGTTAAAAATTCAGAAACCATTTCCGTCTTTAAGGCTAGATTAAAGAATCATTTGTTACGCAATATTGAAACGCTTCTTTTACAAACATTACAGTATAAACTTTATAGTCATTGTAAATTATTGTTGATGGTTTTGTTAAATCAAAATGTAAATTGAACAGAAGAAATATGTTGCCAGTCAGCCTCAAAAATGCCCACGCGGCGCTGAGGCATATATATGTATATATATTTAAATCTATTGTAAATAATTGTAATATTTGAATTTTTTTTTACAAATAAACTGAATTAAAAATTTACAAAAAAAAAAAAATGATGCGAATATTCGTTCGCGCATACGCGAATGCGAATATTCGTTACATCCCTGATTATGACATGGAGTAAATTGAAATTAAGAATGACATAAATGATTGTTATGTCATTTTATATTATAAGGTATAACTCAAAATCAATGAAAAATCAAAAATCAAATTCGAAAATCTACAACGTTTTAAAAATCTTTTTTAAACAAAATATATTTGGAGAAATTCCTAAACAATCATTATACCCTCACTTTAGTGTGACGAGGGTATATATCATTTGCTACGGAAAAAAGTGTAACACGTCGAAGGAGTGACCTAAGACCCCAAGTATGTTCAGAGGAAATCCGTTTTGGGTCATTTTAAGTCGAATGAGCAATGTCCGTCCGTCTGTCTGTCTGTCTGTCTGTCTGGTGCGCACGATAACTCTCGAAAGGAGTAATCGATTGACCTCAAATTTGGTATGTGGTAATATTTTTTTCTATCTCCGGCTAAGTTCGAAGATGGGCCATATTGGTCCACTCCTTCTAGTACCTCCCCCACAAAGGGTTAAAATGTTGTGAAATATTGATTCTTTAATAACTGCTATACTACTTATTCGAATCTTTTGAAATTCCACACATAGTATTAGCTTATTAGTCGCTATCAACTCGAGAAAACTAACAAATGCACCATTTTGCACCAAAAGTTAACAGCTTATAACATTAATAACAGTGTATAAAAATACTTGAAATTTTGTACAGTATTATGCTTTTATATTGCCTACAGTCCAGGGAAAAATGGGTGTTGTTGCCACGCCCCTTTTGGTACCTCCCACACAAAGGTACCTTTTTGCACCAAAAGTTAACAGCTTATAACATTAAAACCAGTGTATAAAAATACTTGAAATTTTGTACAGTGTAATGTTTTTATAGTGTCTATAGCCCTGTGAAAAATGGGCGTTATTGCCACGCCCCTTTTTGTACCTCCGACACAAAATGCCCAAATCATACCACAATTTAATGTCTCATAACGTTTATACCAGTGCACATAAATGCTTATAAGTCGGCACAGTGCAATGAATTTAAAGTATCTAATGTTCAGCCAAAAAGGTGTATTTAATAAACCCCTTCTGGTATCTCCCACACAAATTGACAGAATAATTCGAGTAATATTCAATATTACATTACTCACAAAGTGAGGGTATACCTTAGTCGGTTTACCCGACTGAAACTTTCTTACTTGTTTTATTTTTCTATAAACACATATTTTATTTGAGAAAATTAGTTTGCAAAAATATTTTGTTGTAATATATTAATACAGTGTGGCGCAGAATGAGCAATATGGTTTGAATTCTTTATAACTTTTTTAATTATTATTCTTTCTTTGTTTTTTCAGCATTTTGTGAAGGAGACTTGGGGAATTAATTATGAATCGAACAACGTACAAAAATAATTGATTTTTTGTGAAATTTTTCGTTCGTTTCATATCCCCCACTTCTCTAAAAAGTTATAATACAGGGTGGCGCAGAATGAGCTATATGGTTTGAATTCTTTATAATTTTCCAATTATTATTCTTTCTTTGTTTTTTTTAGCATTTTGTGAAGGTGACTTGGGGAATAATTACACGATCGAACAACGTACAAAAATAATTGAAAAGTTATGGAAAATATGTTAGAAAGAGCACGTTTGTGCGAAGCAGAAAATTGACGTCACTTACAGGATATCTTTTTTCAAAGCTAATTGCAAAAAATTGCCCAATAATGTACTGTATTTAAAAAAAATTATAATAATCGCATAAATAACAAAGTTTTAAACCATTTAAACCATATAGCTCATTGTGCGCCACCCTGTATATGCGTTCCAAATATAGGGTGTTAAATTGTAAGGGCCGATGTTAAATGTGAACCACACCTAAACGTCAAGTTTCCTTCTGCATTTCATTTGACATTTCTCAATTCCAGACTAACTCAATTTGAACCATGTAAAGATACACAATCGAGCAACGCTTTAAAGATTTTTAAACCTTTTACGAAAATGGGCGTTCAAATCAAAATGCATTTCGTGCACTTCGTGATGTTTTTTTGATCAGCATAATCAACCAAATGTGTCCACAATTGGGAGAATTGTGCGCAAATTACAGCAAGCCGGTTCTGTGGGCGACGTCATCGGGCCACACTTCTTCGTAATGAGGCCGGTCAGGCAGTTACTGTGAATGGTTTTGGCTATCGTGAGATGATAATGAACTTTTTGTGGCCCGAATTGGAAGATATGGATGTAGACAATATGTGGTTTCAACAGGACGGTGCCACTTGCCCCACAGCTAACGAAACAATGGCTCTTTTGCGCAACAAATACAATGGCCGTGTTATCTCACGTCGCGGCGATGTCAATTGGCCGCCAAGATCATGTGATTTGACACCGTTGTACTTCTTTCTTTGGGGTAACAATTCAAGAGCTAAAGGATGAGATAATTCGGCACATTAACGGCATAGAACCTCAATTATGCATCAGCGTCATCGAAAATTTGGACCATCGGAAAGAGGTGTGTCGCCGCAGTCCCGGCGGCCATTTAGCCGATATTTTGTTCCATACATAACTTAATCATACCAATATTATCATAATAAAAAGAAATGATATGATAAATAATTTTTGTTTTATTAAAAATCAACATCGGCCCTTAAAATTTAACCAACCTTTATATTTTATTGACTTTTAAATAAAATATATTTGCTCAGAAAAATATAATATTTAAAAATTTGTATTCCATATATATTTTCACTCGATTCAAACATATCAAAAAAGGCGATTTTGAACCGTATACAGTCCTGTAAAAATATGCATTATTGTCACGCTCTTTTTATCCCCTCACCTTAGAGAGGAGGGTATATATCATTTGCTACGAGCCAAAAGTGTAACACATCAAAGGAGTGACCTAAGACCCTAAGTATGTTTGGCGGAAATCCGCTTTGGGTCATTTTAAGTCATTTGAGCAATGGTATGCGGTATGCGGTAATATTTTTGTCTATCTTCGCCTAAGTTCGAAGATGGGGCATATTGGTCCACTCCTTCTAGGACCTCCCCCACAAAGAGTTAACTTTTAGTGAATAAGTGATTCTTTAATATCTTCTATACTACTTACTCGAATCTTCTGATATACGTAGTATTAGTTTATTAGTCGCTTACACGTCAAGAAAAATGGGCGCAGTGGCCACTCCCTTTTTGGTACCTCTCACCAAGTGGACCATTTTGCTCCAAAAGTTATCTGCTTGTGGCTTTAATATCAGTTCACACAAATACTTTAAATTTTGTACAGTGTAATGTTTTTATAGTACCTAGAGTCCAGAGAAAAGTGGGCGTTATTGTCACGCCCCTTTTGGTACCTCCCACACAATTGGAACATTTTGTACCAAAAGTTCCCGGCGTATAACTTTAGATACCAGGGGTTTCATAAGTCGGTTTACCCGACTGAACTTTCTTACTTGTTGATACTTCCCACACAAAAGTGCCAAATCATAACAAAATTTTATGGTTTATAACGTTAATACCAGCGCACATAAACAATTGTAATTCGGTATAGTTCAATGTCTTTGAAGTATCTACTGATTAGCTCAAAGAAGGCATATTCTTCAAACCACTTCGGGTACTCCCACACACATTGACGGATTCAATTGAACAAAAAATTCCCATAACTACATCTAACTGAAGCAATCATCTAAACGTTTTCATATTTATTTTATTTAAACATTCCGGTATCACCCACCCACTGTACTTACAAGGTGAGGATATCAGGCTAAGAAGCCGACGCGGCGCAAATCGGCGGCGCGCCGCAGCCGGCCATTTTTTTCCAGTAGGCGCCGCCACCGATTTTAGCGGCTCACATCGACTAAAACTCAGCCGCCGAACTTTATTTAGAGAGTCAAAAAGATTTATTTTATACAACCATGAAAATTAAGAAAGTGACTACTAAGTAATACAATAGTTCATTTTTGCGTAAAAATTTATAAAAAAATGCTAAATGGATCTCGTTATAATTTATTTTAAAAAAATCCAAAAAATTTATGGGATTTGAAATTGAAAAATACGTTTTCGGTTTTTACGGAAATTACAATAGCTCTTGAGCGGCCGGACCAATTTATACAATGTCTACGTCGTTTTAAAGAGAACGCAACTGGCACTATGTCATTCACAATAAAAACTCTTTCACAGCAAGGACTAATAAGTAAAAATTTATTGAATCGATTTTCGACATTACAACAACACTTCCACAACTTTTCCTAAATTTTTGTGTTAATTTTAAGTTTTTCGTATAATTGTAAATATCTTAATGCGCCATCTTTGCCTGAGATTGACATTCGTGCGCCATCTTTTATTGGAACTTTATCGGCACAGCCGATTGTTGAAATTTGACCGGCTCAGCCGATCAGCCGCCGCCGCCGATAATTTTGGTCGGCTTCATTGCCTGGAGGGTATATCGTAGTCGGTTTTTGCCGAGTTTCTCTATTTTTGCGCTCAAGAAAAATAGCTGTTTTGAATTTGCAGACATGGACATTGTATTTCAAAGATCCCACTTCAGATTCATAGCTAAAGCGAAAGACACTTTGTGGTAAATATCTCAAAAAATCAATGTGAAAGTGAAAAGGATTAATGTCATTCGATGCAGCGCACCGTTTCTAGGAAGATTGTATATTTATATTGTAACAAAATAGAAATTTATATTCAATCTCAATAAAAGAAAAGAAAAAGAAGACGTCCTAAGGGTTAAATTATAGAGAATTCACACAAATTCAAAAGTGCGTAAAAAGTCACAATCCGGCAATTACATTACATATTTCATTGAAGCATTGCAACAACGGATATATGTGATGAAAACGAGCGGAAATGATAAATTACTCTAGCAAATATCTCGTATATAATGATTAACATTTATCCAAACATACCATTCACAACCGCTTCTGTTGATTCCTGTAGGTTCTAAGGGAATATCAGAGCGTATCTTCTTCTGATGTCTGCAGCTTTGTGGTATCATCCACCCATACATATGAATACATTTATACATACCTACAAAATGAGAATATGCAAGTATCCGACCACGTAAGTGGGCAGGATATAAATGTCTTCCTTTGTGCGATGTGACGTCGTATTTGTATTTGCCGCCATTGTAGCCATTTAACTCCTGACATCATAACAAAGGTAATATGCTCCTTCAACTTGTACAAATTGAAATAAATCGAGTGTACATAACATCATTGTCTCTCACACTCTTTGTTTGTCATTCTGCCATGTCTTATTTGATATGATCTTTATTTACATCAAAAGCATTGCCTTTGATGTGGTTTTAACCTGGCAAATATAGGACATCTTGATGTTGTTTGTAACAATTGTCGAGGAAGTTTTATCAGATGTTTGCGCTGTGTCCGATTATTACAAAATTTGGCAGAGAATTTTTTGCGGAAGGAACGAACAAACAGCCAAGTTTGAAGTAAATCGGATCAAATTTATGTATAAAACTCCCGATTTGGCATCTAAATATTAGAAACAATGGTCGAGGGTATTATACAGTCGGCCCGCCCGATTTAGGCTTTCCCTGCTGGTTTTGCTTTGTAAAAGGTTAAGAAGTTAGATTGGGGCTACATCAAAATGTGCACCAATGAGGTTCATTACTCTTGTAAATGATTATGGGTAACTGAGATTTGTTTAGAACATTACCCAAATGTATAATATTTGTTTGTGGCAAATATTACATATTAAGAGTGAACACCTAAACATATATATGTTTCAAGCAGAATTTGTTTGGGACGACATACATACTACAGAATCGATTTTTTTAACGTGTAATAATACAGCTCTCCGATGAGACTTTACAAGCTGAAAATATCACTTCTGTAGTATATTGCCCCAACAATATTCTGCTTGAAATACATATATATGTTAAGGATAGACTCGAAATATATTATAAAGGGTTTTCCAACAAGAGGTGTTATTTTGGTATTCAAAGAAAAATGCCATTGTTTGAGATAAATGATCGGACGTTTATTTCATAATAAAGAGGAAGGTATGCCGTTAATAACACTATGCAACAAATGAACACTTTTTGAAAAATACACAGACTTGACAGTATAGGTTCGATTATACTATCAAAGGGTAGTATAACCCTATACTCGGTTTGGCGAAATTGGTGACCAATTTTTTTTATGGGCCCCCAAAGTTTCTGAAAATCAGTGGGCCACTCGAAAAAGGTGTCATCAGCTTTTGTCCAACAACTAATTACGACTTGGTGATACCGATTAACTATGTTTGGCAATAATGTAGTTAAGAATATGCTGAACAAAGTTTCTTAGCATTTTTTGTGAAAAAAATTGTTTCCGGTATTTTTTTTTGAAAAAGTGAAGGAAAAAAATATTTTTTTTCACTTTTTTCAGCATAACTTCCGCTTAACTATGTTTGCCAATAATGTAGCTAAGAATATGCTGAACAAAGTTTCTTAGCATTTTTTGCGAAAAAAATTGTTTTTTTTGAAAAAGTGAAGGAAAAAAATATTTTTTTCACTTTTTTCAGCATAACTTCCGGGGACTCGTAATTTTTCACTAGCACTGCTGGGCAAAATAGTAGCCAACGTAAATCTGAAAATTTTTTGTAGACATATCAATACAATATGAACGTGTCTAGGCATATATATATTTATATTTTTTTGGTATAGGGCATGTACAGCAAATTTATGGAAAATATTAAGGCCAATATTTTTGTGGAACATTTTAACCCTCTAGCTCCCCCAAATAGCTGTAATTTTTGGACCCATTTTAACAAATCGTGAAAAACACCCCTTAAAAGGGGGAGGGCGGGGATTAAATGTTCTACAAAAATTTTCGCCATAAAATTTTACTATATGAGTCGTAAAATTTTAGTATATATAGCAAGAAAATAACACCGAAAACACAAAAAATATAGTATATATAGATATATTTAAATATGGACCGATATGACCCATTTCCAATCCCAAACAACCTGCAACTATAAGAAGAATTTGTACCAAATTTGATCAACCTAGCTCTATTATAGCGGACTGTATCGTGATTACCACAGACGGACGGACGGGCGGACAGACGGACATGGCTAAATCGTCTTAGAATTTTACGACGATTAAGAATATATATATACTTTATGGGGTCTCAGATCAATATTTAGAGGTGTTACAAACGGAGTGACAAAATGAATATACCCCCCATCGTATGGTGGAGGGTATAAAAACAATATCAGCCAAATGGCCACCACGACCACGCTTACAGAACCATATCCTTTTCATAAAATTTTCCATAACACTTTCTCCTTATTGTTTGGTTAAAGGTCCTTGATTAAAAGACTGATTTTATTCTTTCAACATAAAATTTTTTTTATTTTCTCGATATTTCGACTAACATCGTTAGTCGTCATCAAGAGATATTGAAAAATTGCTGAACGTAAAAGAAATTTTCCGACTTTCCTTCGCAAAGCTGATCCATAACCAAATCGCAAAGTGGCTGCCTTATGTCCTCGATAGCCTCACGAATTTTACCTTTGAGGTCTTGAATCAACGCTGGGCTGTTGGTGTAGACCTTACCTTTCACTTGTGCCCAAAGGAAGAAGTCGCAAGGTGTTAAATCCGAAGATCTCGGTGGCCAATTGTGATCACCTCTTCGAGAGATAACACGGTCCGGAAACTTTACCCGTAACAGAGCAATGGTTTCGTTCGCTTGTGTGGCACGTAGCGCCGTCTTGTTGAAAGTAAACTTTGTCCAGATCAATACCATCCAACTTCGACCATCATAAATTATTAATCATCTCTCGATAGCGCAATCCATTCACCGTAACTGTTGATCCAACGTTATTTTCGAAAAAGTGAGGTCCAATGACCCCGCCGGACCATAGACCGCACCAAACATTCACACGTTGAGGATGGAGAGGCTTCTCAACAATAACTCTTGGGTTTTCCGAGCCTAGATGCGACAATTTTGCTTGTTGACGTAGCCACCGAGGTGGAAATGGGCCTCATCAGTCAAAATGATTTTTCGATGATTTTCGATTTTTCGAATTTTAATAATTTCAAAGCGTTGTTGAATCGTGTATCGTTCCATTTTTAGTAATGGCGTAGTTTCTACTTGTCAAATGTCAAAGAATAAAAGCTTCAAAAGTGACAGCTACCGAAATACCGGGTGATTCAAAGTAACACCTCTTGTTGGAAAACTCTGTATTTGTCACCCACGTACACCCATAGTACATGTTTGGAAATATGTATGTTAAACAAATCATTGTTTGACTCCTAACATTTTTTTATTTGGAAGTATTTTTCTTCGAAACAATTGCGTGGAACTAAATGCAAGATATGCCTGTTAGCGTTCATTTCTGATAATATTAGAATTAATTTTTATTGGATCAAAAGCTGTTTTTGGTACACCACACTGTGGTACAGGGTATTATGATTTTGTGCATTTGATTGTAAAGAGAAGAAATAGAACCATAGTTTATTATAACGATGGACATAGAATCACTTTTTGAGTCAATTTAGCCATACCATCTGTCTGTCCATGTATTCTTGTGATCAATGTGCAGGTCGTATTTATGGTCCGATTGTGAAAATTTAGCACAGTGCTCTTTTTTGGCTCAAGGACGATCCCTATAGAATATATATGCTACCCCCGATTTGACATTTAAGCGCTGTAAAAATAGTATTTTATATCAGATCAGTACGAAATTTGGCAGAGAGTTCTCTTATTACATGAATGAACACTGCCAAATTCGGGGAAAATCGGTTTAGATTTGGATATAGTCCCCATAGATGTATATGTTTCTCCCGATTTGACATGCAAGCTCTGTAGATACCGTATTTTATATCCGATCAGTACGAAATTCAAATGAGAGAGTTTTCTTATTACATGTATGAACACTGCCCAATTCGGGGAAAATTGATTCAGATTTAGATATAGCCCCCATATACATACAGGGTGGAGAGCGGTAATTTGCTTATTTGGGAATGAAATAAAAGTTATGAACCTTAGAAAAATTTATTTTATATTTTAATTATATTGAACGGTAAGGTATTTTATAAATTACATGGTTTTAAATAGTGTATCTGGCAAATGTCGACCTTCGCTATCCACATCCGCCCGACTTTCTATCTTTCCTTTCAGTTTCCTTACTGCGTTTTTTCTAATTTTTATTTTTTTTTCGTGCCAGCAAAAAACGATTTTTTCGAAACGATTTTTTTTGTAACTATTTTAACGGCAGTTACTAAACTTCTGTTTCCAATTGAAAGTGACATTACTAAAATTTGTAGTTCTCAGAATTTCCTTAAATTGAAAATGTATCCCGGCTTTGTCGAGCATATACTTCAAATTTGAAGAAACCTGGCCGGTTTTGATAACTCTATCTATCTGAGTAATTTCCAGCGCCTGAAAATGCTCAAGGGAAAGATTTTTAACTAAAAGGAGTTTACAATTCAAGACTCGCCTGTAGGTAATTCCTGAGCAATAATTAGTTCATGACAGCTCTTGGAAATTATGCAAATACATATATGCAGTATGTAATCCGACACAGACTTCCTAAATTTGAGTCAGTCGGACATTTTCGCCCTCTCAAAAATATTATTCAATGAATTCGTACAATGTAGTACAATGTAGCAAATATTTACTATCCCTATTTATTTGCGCACAACAACAAATGCAAATAAAACAAAAAAGAAAATTATTCGTGTCAGTGGTATTGGGAATTTTATTATTAACATGCGTTCAACTATGTTATGCCACAGCAGTGGCCACAGCTCAGCGGCCAAGAGAAAACCACACATATTGTTAAACAAAGGCAGTACTACTACAACAAAATCAACTATGTCAGGAAGCAAAAGTGCCAATGAATAGCCATAACATTTGTCCTGATTTTTATCTGATGCGAATTTCTGGCCACTATTTCTCGTAACTCATACCAGCAGCAGAAAAATTCGTTCTTCTATATACACTCCTTCCATTCCTGAGACCATATCATATATAAGTAAGTATACACTGAAAAGGTTTTCTAGAGCCAAAGATAACACTATGTAACAAAACAAAACTATTTTATACAAAAAGAAAAAAATTATGGTAAAGATGTTTTTATAAAAAATTGTCTTTAAAATTCTAATTTTCAGGGAAGATACCTTTAGTATTTGGATACATTTTTTTTTTAAGTATAACATATTTGTTGAAGTATAACCCTTATGGGGCCTTAATAACCTTTAAATTAAAGAAAATTATAAGGGCAACAAATGTTGTGAATACAATTTTTACGTACAAATAAAGGTTTAATAACTATCGTTTAAATAATTAGAAACAAAATTTTAAATTTCAAAAAATCGTTTTCTGCAGTTGTCAAAAAGGCCATGAAATGTATTAAAAATAAAAATTTTTGAAAGCTGGCATCCTAACGAAGAAAACAGTGCATATTTGAAAAATATCTATTGAATAATTTTTAACCCATATTGTAAAAGTAACGGAAATTCAAAAAAATATATATTTTTTTCTTTTGGCTATTTTGTTTGAGAAATACCAAAAGCGGCGTGGCCAATAACGCAAATTTTTTAATATACCATGTATACAAAATTTCAAGTGTATGTATGTGCAGGAATCAAAGTTATAAGCCGTTAACTTTTTGTGCAAAATGGTCCATTTGTATGGGAGGTACCAAAGGGGCGTGACCACTCCGACCATTTTTACAAGATAATAACGACCAAGAAATTAATACTATGTGTGGAATTGTGAAATATTCTGGGTAGTGGTATAGAAGTTATGAGATGAGCAATATTTCACTAAATGTTGACTCATCGTGGGGGAAGTACTCGAAGGAGTAGACAATTTAACACGTATCAAATTTGAAGGCAATCGGTTACTTATGTCAAAAGTTATCATGCGCACCAGCCGGACAGACATTGCTCAAATGTCCTAAAACGGATTTCCGCCAAATATTCTTGTGGTCCCTTAAGTCACTCCTTCGAGGTTTTTTTACTTTTGGCCCGCAGCGACTGATCCCTCGTTCACAATAGTGGGGGTATAACGGATTATGTTAAACAAAAAATGATGGCACAAAAAATATATTTATATCTATTTGTGTTAACGACAGGTACTAAACTACGGTTACCGCGTGAAAGTGTCATAATTAACATTTGTAGTCCTCATAATTTCCTTTAATTTGAGGTATTTCCCGGCTTTATCTAGATTACACCTCAAAAATATTTGGATCAAATACCATACATTTTTTTAATATTTTTTAGTGTTTAGGACACCTATTACACCAGAAAATGTTATGCACAGACCTCCGACAAATATGTTGATGTATAGTGTAATAGAACATTAAGTTACCTAAATAAATTGCATATCTAAACTAAAATAATGTTCTTTATAATATATAAATTATACTAATAAATTATACTAAATTCAAATACAACAGAGAACTTACTTATTGTTAATTGTATTTGGCACCAAAACAAAGAGCACGTCTTTAATTTTTTTTTTCAGTGTAAATATTGAATTTTGGAACAATACTATTTATATGTATGTGCACCACCATATCACAACTTTCATTCGCTTTTCTTTAGTAGGTCATATGCATATTTTTTCCTCCACAAAAAAAGTCAACATGAAAAGAGAAAACGTAACTGTGACGTGCAATACAAATTGTTGTGCCCCAGATATCCATAGGAACCTAGCAAAGGTTGAGGCTGTGTGCCAAATTTTCCCTTTTTGTTGAAGAACAGTAACATGTTTCGGTGCTCATATGAAGGCTGAGGTATGAGATTGTTAAGAGTGTATTATTTTTGTCAACACAGCCAAGGTTAGAAATAGTTTTACAAATTTTTGTTTTCATTTGCACTATAAAGAATATATTTCAGATAAAAAGAAAATAGGGAGTTTTTGTAATCTTCGTAATTTTTCACATACGGGAAGTGGAAAAGAAACAAATCATAGTGCAATAGGTTTTTTCAACGAACTAATTAAAAAACAGTAAGGAAAAGCAAAAGTCAGGCGGTACTAACTACATATATAATAACCTGCACCACCGTATTAGAGCATTGGAAGATATACATATAATCTACAAGGTGTCTGTACATATATAGATGTGAAACGATTTGCTTTAAATATGGCAGAGTTCGTTACTGAATCTAGAAACTATTCTCTGTCAAATCGGGGGATTATATATAAGGGCAAAATATTAAGCGGAACCCATTTTCCACAATTTGGCAGAAGTACTTCCTGGATAAAGAAACTCCACTCTTCCAAATGGTAAAAAGGAAAATAAAACTTATATAGTGCTTACATGTCAAATCAAGTGGACTATATTTATATATTGTCATCGGAAAAAAAGGACCAATCAATGAAAAAATTCACTATTGAGTTATCGATAGGTAATTGTTCATTGCTTCAAAATACACATCCTGAAAAAATTTTTCCGCCCCACTATCAAAAATGGCGAATTTAGTAACGAAATTTGTTCATAGTTAAAACTGTATATTTCACACAATTTGCACAAAAATCATAAATCATGTTTGTGTGGAAAACACTGTTTTTCTAACGCCAAAAATTTTCATTTTATTTAGTTTTATTTTTTACAGGAGAAAATTTTTAAAAATGATGTTTCACCCTTACTGTTTCTGATGACAATAAACTCGTAAATATTGAAGATCTGAACCGATTTTCTTAAATTTCGGTGGTTGAATTAAGCTCCTATAGCTTTTTTCATATTAAGTCGGAAGGAACGCGCTATATCAAATCTCAACCGATTTCTTCAAAATTAGTTTGTTCTAGATTCAATAAACTCCTTTGCACCAAATATGCTCGTAGTAATACTCAGATGTAAAATATGGATTTTATTGTGCTTAGTTGCCAGAATGGGAAGGGCTTTATCTAAATCTGAACAGATACGGTTCATATTCCGACATAGATATTAATAGGTGCAATAAGATATACTTTATAATATTTCATGACTATCGGAAGAAATCATACTCCTATAGAGGAAATAATCTATGACGAAGGTATATACTCGTATATATGGAGACCAAATCTGAACCATTTTTCATTATTTTTAATAAGGTTCATATATGTACGAAACAACACATGTATGCTAAATTTCAGGATGATCGAAGGCAACATATAACATCCGAAGACAAATATAGTAAAATCAAATGTTTTATATATATATGGAGGCTATATCCAATCTGAACCGATTTTGACAATTTGCAACAGAGTTCGTCCATGTCCCAAGAAACATGTAAGTGCCAGATTTGATAAATATCGGTGGCAAAATATGACACTCGGGATCGAAAAGTTGAAATCGTATGGGATATAAATAAAAGAGCTATATCCAAACCTAAACTTATTTTCACAAAATTCAACACAAAAAATCATTGTCTCAAGATTCAATGAAAGGAACCCACTCGAATTTTAAATTTGACACTATAAAAACAACAAATTCACATCCAAATTAGGCAGCTTTCATTTTTCTCATATTTCTTATAATTTGACGTCATAAAACCCACAAATTCCTTTACAATTATTTTATCCTAGTCCTTTCAACAGTAAGTGTTTCTGTTTGTTTACGTTTTGATAGTATCGCATTCAGTGTTGCCACAGGAGAAATTTTTTTCTGACCAAAATCTTCCCAAAAACCGACCAAAATTAGTTGTAGCCGACCAAATTCATAAAATGAAGATTTCGATATTTTGTAAAGTTTAATGACAAAATTTTCCGATTTTGATGAAACTTGAAATGTTTAGAAAAGTTGTCCATCCGAATCGAATATACTCTACATCATCGATCTCATTCAATGCTATAACAGGAAATACATCTGCAATTGACCGATTTATTGATTCTGTGTGAAATTCGCCAAATTTTAGTTCAGTAGCTTGGCATAATTGATTGTTACGGCGTCAATAAAGCAAATCGTTTTTTGACCTTAATAAGGGGGATATATACAAATGTGGTCCAATGCGATCCATTACTAAAGGAAATAATAATTGCCGAATTGCAGCCCAAAATATTAATATTTGTTACAAAGGCGGCAAGAATTCAAATTGGATGGGACTTTAAATCATCGTCCTGCAATGATCCTTGTAAGTGTAAAGGTAAGTACAGACGATTTGCAGATGGGACAACATTGCCAGAAAAATGGCGGAAAAATGCAACCCTGTGAATTTACAACCGTGTGAACATACAATTTTTGTTTTGCAACGTTAGCAGAAAAGTCATTGCGAGATAATTTGCTGATTGTTATATGTGCGAAGTTTATGCATGTGACAACGGCGCCATTGCCAGAAAATCATTTTATTTGCAACACTATCTATAATGTATTTTTAATGGCAATCCTGCATATAAATATTTACAAAATATATTGTAAATATATGAAATTGTAATGTTTTCTTGCAATCGTCTGAACTGTCAATTCACCTTTGCCTAACAATCTGACATTGCCCGTATATTTGCATCACTTTAACAGGGTTGATAATGTTTGCCGATCTGGCAATCGTCTAAACTCAGCTTAAGTAGTTCTACGTAAACTTAGAGCCAATTTCGCAAAATGTCATGTCAATTGCTTGAAGTATGTGTAAAGGTTAGGTAAAGGTTGCAATCCTTCTATGGGGACTATATCGAAACATGGACCGATATGGTCCATTTTCAACTCCAAACAGCTACTGGTTATATTATTGTAGATTGATCCGTGACAGAGGAATATGGATATATCCTAATAGCTAAAAGTCAATTTATAAATTGAAAAATGTAATATGTAAAAATAAAAAAGAAATTCTGCATTTAGAAATAATTTTAAATAAATTTTCTTCTGTTTGTAAGATAATGTACATTTCTTTGGGAATTTGCATTGAGCTTTTCTTAATTTATATTATACGCCTAAAAATAAAGAATACGATGAAGTAATATGATATAGTTTGTGACAAATAACAAATGGATGGACAATTATTCATAGAAAGTCTTAATAATAATGTGTTAAGTTTTGTTTAACTGATTGCAACGTGTTTAACTGATTGCAGCAAGTGAGTTCTAGAACACAATAGTAAAATTTTTTGTTAATTGTAGGATTTTAAAAATCTATGATGTTCGGAAATTTACAAAATCTCAGCAAAATACCAGAAGTATACCAAACTGTAACGTCATAAGTCATGCATAAAAGTCAGATCTTCTTGAATAATTTATGTACGTATAAATATGTACATATCGTCGGCTTAATGCTATTTGGTCCATACGCCATTTTTGTGTTTTTTGAGTTAGAAGTTGATGATATAGGTTTCAAGCATGCTCCTTCAGAATCTGGAACGCTGATCGCATTCTGCCTGCTTAATGCGATTCCTCATCTAATTTTACACCGCTTTTAATAAATTCATATTGTAATCGATTAATGAAAATTAAAAAAATTAAAGTCGGCTTATCCTGTCTCTATATATTTTGTTTTCTTTCTTTTTTCAAAAGAAAGTTCCGAAAAGTTGCAGTACACATATATGTCCGTCTGCGGTCTGTTCGTAAATGTGTAAATTGCAATTGCAGATCTTGACGAAATTCGATATACATAACTATGAGTGTGAATTGCTGCAGAAGAAAATCATTTCAGATTTTGATACATAAATTTACTTTAAACTTACATTGAAAATTGTGCAAATAATGTGGAAGCACGCACTTACCTGAAAAGAAATAAGAAAATCCGTATAAATTTAATATGTATTAAAGCTGGATACGAAAAATAACAAGTAAGGAAATTTCTGTCTGGTAAACCGTAATTTTATTTGTATAAACACATATTTTGTTCGCGAAAATTGTTCGCAAAATATATTTAAGAAAATTAGTTTTTGATTTTAATTTATAAGTTTCAAATACATTTAATTGATTTTCAAATAAAATGTATGTTTTCATATACTGAAAACAACAATAACGATCTTGAGCCTGAGTACAAAAACAAAATATGTACTATGAAAGCAGATCGAATAAAACAAAAAACAAAAACAAAAATGTATTTGTTTAGAAATATGTAATATTTAAAAATTTGTGTTCCAAATATATTTTCTTTCGATTCAAACATGGCTAAAGCGTCATTGAATTGTGCGAATATCGAATATATATATATGGGGAATTTCATGTCAAGTGAATGAACGATGTCTTCCGGTTGGGATGAAACATGCACCATGTTTAGTCCTATTTGGTAGTACTTACTGCACACAATTTCAACGAGATCGGTTAAGAACTGTCCGAGTTAGAGGGTGTTGAATTTTGACATTTTGGTCTAACTGTCCATTTTTCCCATCCACAAAGTTAATTATGATTACCTATTGTATTTAGAAAATATTGTCCAATGTTTACTCGACAGCTTTTTTCGAACTTTGTAAATATAAAAACGCTAACAAAAATGTTATTTTTTGTCAATGTGTTGTTGTTATTTATTGTTGGTCTGTGCTTTTGTTATTCAGTCAGAATTTATTTTTGGTTTGAGACCATATGTTCCATTTACTTTCTGTCTATTCCAAAAAAGTAATAGAAACAAATACAAAAATTGGTAGAGAGTTTTAATTGCTTGGTAGAATTGACTGCAGTTTCGATAGACACCACTCTATCATCTTCAGAATTCAGTAGCAATAGTGTATGTCTTTAACTTAAATCAGCTGAAATACTTATGGAAGCAGTAAATTGAATTTAACAAGAACTGCTAACCAAACCCGTATTTTGCCGAACTAAGTCAACATACTAAAACTCTCATACCAATACATTTTTGTTTTTTGCTTGGGTTCGCATCGCGAACCACGAAAACATCATCGTCATCCCAGCGGTAAAAATCATGGCTTTGGCGGCAAGCTATCAGGCCTGATTGAAGAGCCACGAGGCCTGCCCGCCGCATTCAATCTTTATTTCTTTTTTACATGGAGTGACATTGTGAGGCCAGGCCTTACATCTCGCGGTAAAAATCATGCCTAACGCGGGCTTATCGGAAAAAGGACTGATGAAGAACATCGAAAGGAATGTCTTAAGAAAAGCTTCGAAATAAATGTCTGATCTAGAGCTTCTAAATTAAGGTCTGATCTAGAGATTCGAAATGAAGGTCTGATCTAGAGCTTCGAAATGAAGGTCTGACCTAGAGCTTCTAAATGAAGGTCTGATCTAGAGCTTCGAAATGAAGGCCTGATGTAGTGTTCGAAATGAAGGTCTGATTTAGAGTTTCGAAATGAAGGTTTTATGTAGAGCCTCCATAGGAAGGCCTGATATACAGCTTGATTAGAATCTAACTAAAGCATCGCATATGAGACGACAATAAATTCTGTATTTTTATACCCTCCACCATAGGATGGGGGGTATATTCACTCCGTTTGTAACATCTCTAAATATTGATCTGAGACCCCATAAAGTATATATATTCTTAATCGTCGCAAAATTCTAAGACGATTTAGTCATGTCCGTCCGTCCGTCTGTTGTAATCACGCTACAATCTATAATACTTGAGCTAGGTGGCTGAAATTTGGTACAG
Organism: Eudasyphora cyanicolor; assembly: GCA_963930755.1. Classification (NCBI taxonomy): domain Eukaryota; kingdom Metazoa; phylum Arthropoda; class Insecta; order Diptera; family Muscidae; genus Eudasyphora; species Eudasyphora cyanicolor. The sequence continues at coordinate 127,834,278 of OZ005736.1, read as the reverse complement.
ATACTTCTTATAGCTGCAGGTAACTTGGGATTGAAAATGTGCGATATCGGTCCATATTTAGATATATAGCATCGAACTTGTTCCTACTGTTCTCATCTACTATATTTTTTTGTGTTTTTTTCGGTCTTATTTTCTTTAGGTTTGAGTTATTTTGTGAGGTCACATGCTATCCATGGTGGAGGGTATATAAGATTCGGCGTGGCCGAACTTAACGCTTTTCCTTGTTATTTTTTGTGTTTTTTAAACAAATTAAATTTATGTAAAACTTTAAATTTATGTGAAATTTAAAATTTCAACACAACTGAACTCTACAATACCTTTGAAACGATTAATTGTTTGTTAATTTGAATTGTCTTTACACCCTCAGTTTTCAGTTTGTGTAACGGTATTTCGTTTTTGAATACTCGCAGTAGCAACAAAGTTCAGTGGTTGGTTGTCGGGGGTTGAACACAATTAACTATTCATACATGAGAAACTTGAGGGAGGGAGAACGAATTCGCATGATTATGTCCACACAAGATTTAAATGTTGTGTTCTGAACACCTTCGATCTGATATATTTTTAGAAGGACAGAATTATGCCTCATAAAAGATGGGAGAACGAAGGCAAAGTGTACATTTTTCTGCATTTGCAAAAACTTGAGAGAGGGAGAACGAAACTTATCAATATATGAACATATATCGGCGGTGGTTGTTCATGATTCAATTTGACTGCTGACCATGAAGAACGACTTTTCACTGACATCTTTTAGAAGGCGTTAGATATGCCTGATAAAAGACGGGAGAAGGAAGGCAGAGTGTACATTTTTCAACATTTCCAAAAACTTGAGAGAGGGAGAACTGCTGGCCATGAAGAACGACATTTCTCTGACATATTCTAGAAGGCGTTAGATATGTTGGATACAAAACGGGAGCGGGATGCACGGTTACTTTTTTAGAACGTCTTTTCTCTGACATCTTTTAGAAGGTGTTAGAGATGTTTGAAAAAAGACGGCAGCGGGAGGCACGCTTACTTTTTTAGAAGCGGCAGATTACACATTTTCCAGGCCTTCACAATGAAGGCATGCGTGCCTTCAAAAAGAAGGTGATGGAAGCCCGTATATCAGGCCTGATACCGAGAAGGCCTGGACCATTTTACCGCTGGGATCGTACCTCATGTGTTTGTTGTTATTTATTATTAATATTAATTTTAAACTTGTTTTTGCATTTTTGTCCAAAAATATATATTTCTACTTTTGATTTTTTTTTTTTGCTCAAACGAAAGTTTATCACATTTGCTATGATAGCTTAAAAGCAATTTGTGGGATATTTTATATTTGAATTATATTGAACAGTAAGGGAATTTTTAAATTACATGGTTTTAAATAGTGTATCTGACAAATGTCGACCTTCGCTATCCACACACTGCTGCTATCCACACACTGCTGCTATCCACACACTGCTAACAGCATTTCGACTGGTATGCTGCCAATTACAGCCTCAATATTGTTAATTAGATCTTCCAAGGGGTTGGGACGGTTGATATACAGTATATGTAGTCGAAGGTGTATATCAACCGTCCCAATGCAGCAGTGTGTGGATATCGAAGGTCGACATTTGCCAGATACACTATTTAAAACCATGTAATTTAAAAATTCCATTACTGTTCAATATAATTAAAATATAAAATACAATTTTCTAAGGTTCATAACTTTTTTATTTCATTCCAAAATAAGCAAATTACCGCGCTCCACCCGTTATATAAATATATATAAAACAAAGATAAAAATATAAACAAGTAAGAAATTTCAGTCGGGTTAACCGACTAAGGTATACTCTCACTTTTTGAGTAATGAAAATATGTACTAATATTATGAGCTATTTAATTTTGAAATGTCTTGGATTTTTTTTTGTATGGGAGGTACTACTACGGGTATGGTCATAACTCCCAATTTTAAGAGGACTGTAGGAATTTTAAAATCTATACACTGTGCAAAAATGTTGAGTATATATATGTAAAAATATATGTGCAAAAATGTTGAGTATATATATGTATTGATATTCACGGTATAAACTGTTAACTTATTGTACAAAATGGTACGTTTGTGTGAGAGGTACCAAAAGGGGCGAGATAATAACGCCCATTTTTCAACAAACTGTTGGTACTATAAAAACATTACACTGTACAAAATGTTAAGTAGTTGTAGGCACTAGAATTTAAGTTATGAGCTGAAAACTAAATAAAATGGTACCTTTGTGTGGGAGGTACCGAAAAGGGCATGACAATAACGGCCATTTTCACTGGATTGTAGGTACTATAAAACCATAACACTGCACAAAATTTCAAGTCGTTGAATGCACTGGTATTCAAGTTATAAGCTGTTAACTTTTGGTGCAAAATAGTACATTTGTGTGAGAGGTACCAAAAGGGGCGTGCCAATTACGCCCACCTTTCAGTAGACTTCGTTACTATAAAAGGATTACACTGTACACAAATTTAAGGATTTGCATGAAGTGATATTAAAGCTATAAGAAATTAACTTTTGGTGCATTTGTGTGGGAGGTATCAAAAAGGTCGTGACAACTTCGCCCATTTTACTCGAGGTGATAGCGACTAATAAAGTAATACTATGTGTACAATTTCAGAGGATTCAAATATGTAGTATAAATAAACGATAATCCACTAAATATTAACCCTTTTTGGGGGAGATACTAGAAGGAGTGGACCAATATGGCCCATCTTCGAACTTAGCCGGGGATACAAAAATAATTATTACCACATACCAACTTTGAAGTAAATCTGTGATTTTTTTCGAGAGTTATCGTGCGCACCAGCCAGCAGACAGACAGATGGACGGACATTGCTCGTTCGACTTAAAATGACCCAAAACGGATATCCGCCGATCATACTTAGGGTCTTAGGTCACTTCTTCGATGTGTTACAATTTTGGTCGTAGCAAATGATATATACTCACTAAAGTGAGGGTATACAAATAGAGGATGAACCACGTATTTTGGCATAACTCAAGAACCATATATCCTAATTGGTTCACGAAAGCTTTAACGAATCCTAAATTAAGTAGCTTTACTCCTCTTTTAATTTTAACTTTTCATTCCATCGGCGGTTTCAAAGATATCCTACAACCTATTATATAGAACATTTTAATCATTTTTAATTAAAACCTCTGAAAAACATCGAAACATTTTTATTGTATTTTTATTATTCTGTCGTAAAGTCTGATCGGTCATAAAACAAAAATCGATGCATAATTTTAAAAGTTGTAGCTAATTAATTAAATCTACAAACATAGAATATCCGTTTTAGTGTCCTGTTATCATGATGTAATATTATTATTATTAACATAAGGCGTGTTTTCGTTACACCATAAGTGCTTAATTTGTATGGGGAGCTAAGCACTTTTAAGCACTATTAGTTCCCGATGAAGTTTGGTGCTTGTGTTCATGTCTTAATCGAGTATAATGTTGCCAGATTGGGCACCCTATATTTAGCAATATGGCATCCCATTTTTGGAGAGATTTTATCAATTATTGTGAATTAACGGGAAGAAGAAGAACAAAAATGGGAAATTATTTTAATATTTGCAAAAGAGTGTAAACAATTGAACATAGAATAGTAAATATATGTTTTATAAATACTTTTCACGAATTTTTTGTCTGTTTCGCACTGTTCTTTCTTCGCAACTCATGACACCATTGCTACCAGATAGTGAAAATCCGCCACTTATTGCTTATGTGCCAGTTAGTGGAAGTCAGTTGTTTTCGTTGCAAAGTGCTACACTAAAAGTGCTAGCTTGTAACGAAAACATGCCTATAATGTTATTTTATATTTTATTTCATTTTGTCACTCCGTTTGTAACACCTCTAAATATTGATCTGAGACCCGATAAAGTATATATATTCTTAATCGTCGTAAAATTCTAAGACGATTTAGCCATGTCCGTCTGTCCGTCCATCCGTCCGTCTGTTGTAATCGCGCTACAGTCCGTAATAATAGAGCTAGGTTTATCAAATTTGGTATAAATATTTCTTATATTTGCAGGTTGTTTGGGATTGCAAATGGGTCATATCGGTGAATGTTTTGATATAGCCCCCATATATAGCATCTAACTTGTTGAGCTTCCTACTGTTCTACTACTACTATTTTTTTGTGTTTTTCGGTGTTATTTTCTTAAGGTTTGAGTTATTTTGTAAGGTCACATGCTATCCATGGTGGAGGGTATATAAGATTCGGTATGGCCGAACTGAACGCTTTTACTTGTTTTTTGATAACTTCTGTGGTTGGTACATTCGGTCATGAATAAAATGATATCATTCCATAGAAAACTCTTGTAAGATATCTTTGAAATCGCAGATGGGATGAAAATTAATGAGTTTTGGATTGTTTAAAGTTTTTAGTACCAATTAGGAAAAATGGTTCTCGAGTTTAGCTGAAATATGTGGTTCATCGTCTATTTTTTTAGTTGTTTATTTTTATTTTGATATATAAACAAATCTTATCTCATTTCTAGGGCACAAATCTCTTAAAGGCGACCTTTTGTTTGAACAAAAAAATCAGAAAACACACGTTTTTTTAACAAAAATTTTAAAACAAGTTTCGATATCGCAAAAAAATATTTTTGTTACTTTTTTTATTTTTTAAAGACTGAAGAAAAAGCTATCTAAAACACTTTGGGCAAAATTTTCTAAATGCAATAGGAAATAAGTTATATGGTTTGAAAAACGGACCGTTTGACCAATATGTCAAAATTAGACACCCGCCATCTAGGAGAGTCCTTAACTGATCTCTTTGAAATTTTGTGACATATCACCTACCAATAGGACTAAACGGGTTTTAAATTCACTCACTTAACATGAAATCCCCATATATATTTAGGGAGGGACTCAGGCCAATGCTCGTATTTCGTGGTGTTACAAATGGTATGACGAAATCAGTACACCCCCATCCTATGGTGAAGGGTATACAAATTGAAGGATATCGTCCCTTTCATTGAAGAATATAATTACTTTATGGGTCACGGATCAATATTTCGAGATGTTACAATCGGAGACACTGAATGAGTACACCCCCACCCATGGTGAAGGGTATTTTCATCGTCCTTAGTGATATGAAGAACATTGTGTCAAAAACGAATTAGTTTGCAGTTGTATTAATATTTCCCAGGTATACATTTAGATATTCTCAGTTTCTCTATTTTCATTCTGCCCTAATACAAATGCCATAACACACTTGCTAATCATTGATGGAAGCAATACATTTTAAAGTCTCATCTCTCCTTCTCTTTTCGTTGTGGTATAAAAGTTCTGCTAAAGCATACAGTGAATTTTCCAAAGATATTAATAACAAATTAATTACATTTTTGTTTGCCCTTCATCCGTCCATTAGACGAGGAATTTCATTAGACGAGGAAAGGAGAAACGTTATTAATTTTCTCTTTGCTAACGACTTTTATCATATAGCCTGTATTACTCAAGTCCTTTTGTGTATGCATTCGTGCAATTAACTATTAAAGTCTGTAATCAGACAATGAAGAGCGACGCATCTGTTGTACGTCTATTAAAGTACTAAATAGTATCAGGAAAATTTTTAATTAATTACACGGGGCAAAATCGTTTTTTTTAATATGTTTGAATCGAAGGAAAATATATGTGGAAAACAAATTCTTAAATATTATATATGTCTGAACAAATAAATTTTATTGGAAAATCAATGCAATTTATTTGGAACGCATTTATTAGCATTTTCCTAAACAATATATGTGTTTATATACAAATAAAATTATTGTTTAGGATATCCCAAAATATATTTAGTTTGAAAAAGATTTTCTAAACTTTCCATATTTTTTTATTGTTTTTGTTTTTTGTTATTCGATCTGTTGTGACTTTTCATAGTTTTGTTTTTGACTATTGAGTTCGAGATCGTTGTTTTTGTTTTCTGTTAAACAGAAAAACAAGCCTTCTTTAAATAAGAAGAATTTTGCATCAAAGTGAAAAATTTTTAGGAATAATTCTAGATAGGAGACTGTTATTTAGACTAAACGTATTGGAACGTGTAAGGAAGGCCAACGTCGCCTTATATTCCTGCAAAAAGGCTGTAGGGTTGCGGTGGGTCCTCTCTCCTAAAATCGTCCACTGGATATATATAGCAGTAGTTCGTCCAATACTGTTATACGGCATTGTGATATGGTGGACGGCAACTGACAAACTAACCATCACCAACCTACTAACAAAGGTTCATAGAACAGCCATCCTGAGCATAAGCGGAGCCTTAAGGACTACAGCGACCGAGTCTCTAAAAGCCCTACTCCATATACTGCCGATTAATATTGTGGCGAGAGAAGTTGCAACCAATGCGGCAATAAGATTAAACTGCCTATCAATGTGGAGGTACAACAACTACGGCCACATGAGAATATCAAAGTGTAGTGCTATGGTAACCGACCGAGTGGACTATATGCCAACGGTGTGCACCTTCGAGAGAAATTACATCACTATGATTCCCGCCAGAGATGAATGGGTTGGAAGAATACCAAGTAATAGAAACCATCTCCACTTTTACACGGATGGTTCGCAGCTTGATGAAAAGGTTGGCTTCGGAGTACACTGTGCAGAGCTTAGTTTGGATATAGCTTACAGACTACCAGATACCTGTAGTGTCTATCAAGCCGAAATAATGGCAATATGGGAAGTAGCAAAGTGGCTGAGTCGCAACATAGTAACCAACACTGGCGTTGTCATTTTCTCGGACAGCCAGGCTGCCATCAATTCTCTAGAGGCAACATCCCTAAATTCACAAACAGCCCTCGACTGCCGCAGATCTCTTAACGAGATGGCTGAGCAGTTTAATATACACCTCATATGGGTACCTGAACATAGGGATATCCCGGGGAACTGCAAAGCCGATGAACTTGCTAGGAAAGGGACGATATTACAAATTCTCGAAGAATTTGCATATATTGGTGCGCCACTATCCACGTGCAAGCTTTGGCTTAGGCAAGAGGCAATCAGGCAGTCCAACGAAAGATGGACAGAAATCGGCACCTGCAGGGTAGCTAGAAAACTCTGGCCAAGGTATGACCTGAGAAGATCGAAATATCTCCTCGCACTAGAGAGGCAAAGATTGTCTACGTTAGTATCAGTTCTGACGGGACACTGCTTGATCGGCGAACACGCCAAAAGATTGGGTATTGACTATAATGACTTCTGCAGAAGCTGTGGAGATGAGGAAGAAGTGGAGAGCATTGAGCACTTGCTATGCGACTGCCCTGCTCTGAGAAAACGACCACTGGACATACTGGGGTCGGCCTTTCTAGGCAGCCTAACAGATCTTTCCAGTATCGATATTCGTACTATCGATAAATTTGTATATCAAACATTTTGGATACTATGAGGGGCATTTCAGCCCGTGGTAACACTAGGGACCTAAACTGGGCTATATGAGCTTGTAAAAAAATACGGCTGCCTAACCTAACCTTCATAAATAATAGTCCTAAATAAAAAATATTAGGACGGAAACAAAGATTTATTTAGAACAACATCTTCACAAGTACATAATATTTGTGTGTGTCAAATATGTTTGGGACAATATACTACAGAAGCAATTTTGTTTCAGCGTGTATAAGCCATCGATATAATATTCAAACATTTGTGTTCCAAATACAGGGTGGAGCGCGGTAATTTGCTTATTTGGGAATGAAATAAAAAAGTTATGAACATTAGAACAATTTATTTTATATTTTAATTATGTTAAACAGTAAGGGAATTTGTAAATTACATGGTTTTAAATAGTGTATCTGGCAAATGTCGACCTTCGCTATCCACACACTGCTGCATACGTTTTCTGAAGTTTTTATGAATTCTAACAAGCATGTCGACTGGTATCAGTGTTGCCAGAAATGACGATTTTCAGAGCACAAAAATAGGACATGACGATTTTTGCCCCGAAATGACGATTTTTTATGATATGAAAAAAGTAAGGACAACTTTACAAATTGTTCTTATATTAAAGATTTTTTTATAATTCCTTCGGGATATATTTACACTCCCATTTATATTTTTAAAATAAAAATCGGAAATGTTAGAAAATGTCTCAAATATTATGGACCGCACTCAATAACATAACAAGAAAAATCTCTAAAGTTTTGTTAAGTTGTAAAATTGGCAGAGGAAATTACGGTGAAATTTTTTAGGTAAAGTAAGGGCTACGTCAAAACGTGAACCTTCCAACGAATCGTTCCACCTAAAATTAATCACATATGTAATTTGTAGGCCAAATTGGAAGGATTTTTTTTCTTTGGGACTATGAAGTCAAATCGGTTTTGACAGATGTATGGGACTATGCCGAAATATGGTCCAATGGGGTTACTTGTTTTTTGAAATGGTTCTGGGTTAGTAAAATATAAGTTGCCGTATTTTAGCCCAATCGATTGGTATTTGAGGTTTCTAACGCGCTAAAAAGTCACATCGCGTGGGAGCTATATACCAAAATGCTGTATATACCAAAATGCCAGTCTCCCTTTGAGTTGCTTTAGATAATATTAAATTGTCAAAATTCAGTCTAATCGGTTGGTACTAGTGATTCCTAATGCGCCAAGAAGATGAATCTAATGGAACCTTCGTATGGGGGCTGTATAAAACAATGGATGTATACTGAACACTGTTGACGTGAATGGTTCTATGCATTTCGTCAAACTTCGTCCCGTTAAGTTAAAGCTAGTGGCTTATATGACGTAAAGAAATAAATATGACTAATGAAAGACTATATATGACTAATGAAATACTATTTCATTTATTAATGTCGTTCAAGAATGTGAGAAACGCCAACAAAATTCATTTTAAGTTCATTTTAAGGAACCGCAAAAATCATTTGAGAGTACCAGTTAAAACATATCTATCTCCGAAACATGTCCTTCCTCTGTACATGTACGAAGGACATGTTGCCGGTAGATTTTTGTGTTGACGATTTCGAAAATTTATTTTGACGATTTGTCGATTTTTGTATCCCCATTTTGACGATTTTCGGTGAAATTCGTCTGGCAACACTGGCTGGTATTCGGCCAATTTCAGCCTCAACAATATTGGGTCTTCCAAGGTGTTGGGATGGTTGAAATACAGTATATGTAGTCGAAGGTGTATATCAACCGTCCCAACACCCTGGGAAACATATATCTGAATATGAACTGATTTTCACTAATTTCAATAGGGAAGCAAAAATTAAACTAATTAAACTAATCTATCAGAAACTGGATTTTATAATTTGGTTGTTTTAGATTTATTAGTCATACTCTCGTTTTTCAATTGAACTGAACATATTTTATTATCAACCTAAGTACCAAAGAAGTCAAAGTTAATAAATTTTGCATTTTCTTTTTGCCTTCTACATTGTATGCTTGAAATAAATCTGAAATAATTAATTTATATTTTCCCTTTTGATTCTATTGATTGATTGTTTGGTTTGTCACCACATACAATTTGAAAAATATGTCCTAACAAAAAAAAAACCAAGTAATGTGGAATGGAAACGTGGAAAAGAGAAGCGGCGACGAATGATTTGTGAATTTAGCAGTTAATCGAAAACATGTCAAAACTGGTACCATTTTTCAAACATCGATGTAGGAACAACAACATCATTGTTGTGAGTGCTGCAAAAAATGTCATATGATATATATTTCCCCAAAAATGTTCTGCTTGAAACATACATACATACATATATTTAAGGTACCCTCTAAATATACGATTTTTGACACACACAAATATTATATATTTGTTAAGATCTTATCCTAAACAAATCTTAGTTCCCAACCTAATATTTTAGGATGAAGTAATTATTTGGATTTCACTTTCATTGAAAAATGGCGTAAAATGAAATGTAACAATATACATAAAAATACAATCACAACAACAAAATTGTTTATGGTAAGAAATTTTTTATTATTTCTTTTAATGGCAAATGTAATGCGTTTATAGCACCTACAGTCCATTGAAAAATGGACGTTGTTCCCCCGTTCCGTACCATTCACACAAAATTTTTTGCATTTACCGTACTTTTACTACATGGGTCATAACTTATACAGTTATCCATAGATTTCTGGTATTGTTCTCTTCGTTAGGATGGTAGCTTTTAAAAATTTAATAAAATAAAACAATTTTTTGGATTTTTTTTTCCACTTTTATGTTTTTTATTGTCGGTTATAAAAGTTTTTTTTAATTTCTGTATGTATGGGCTACTGTGTTCAAAATTTGTTGCTAAATAAAACTAATTAGTTTATTTAAAACTATCAACGTTTCTTTGGTTGTTTTTTCCAACTTCGTCAGAAGAAAGTTTTGATTGAAGTCGATAGGTGGTTTTAATGCTATGTATTTGATTTCACTATGCAACGAAGATTTTTTGTGTCCGGGACCTAAAAACTTTTTTTGTATAGATTGAGGCATACTATTTTATGAAACCAAAACTAAATTTTTTATGGTTAAATTTTATTTTTATTTATTTGATTTATTTCTAGAATTCCAATTTTCATGGAAGGTAGCTTTAGCATTTGAACTATATTTTTTGAAGTAAAAGCTCGATAAAGCCGAGATACCATTTAAATTAAAGGAAATTATGAGTGCTAGAAATGCTTTCATGTAGAAACTGAAATTTAGTAACTGTCATTAAAACAATTTGGAAAAATGTGATTTTATTATCCAAGAAATGTTTTTTTCTGACATGAAAAAAGCGTAAAAAAGTAGTTTGTTCCATTTGTTGAAAGCTACCATTGGTGGAAGTAAGAGAATTAAAAAAAATTAGTTTCCCTTACTTTTACAGTATGAAGGTTTGATCTCAAACACAAAAAAAAAATGTTTTCTTGCAGAGTGTATTTAATTTGTCGATTAAGAGCGAAAACCCTATATGAGGTGCTGGCTAGGATACGTTCACACATTCTAATTTCCAGCTTGTGATCAGTGCAGTCACGATCAAAAATTTGTTCATTCCGTTTGAGTTTTTGAGAGCATTAGGTATTATTTTCAGGATTTTGATAGACTTTCAAGTAGACAGATGACCGCCATGTGATCAAACAGGCAAAGCTATTTATAAACCAACTATTTTAAATACTTATACATACATTTGGATATAGTTTTTTTTAATTTTTGAGTCAAAATTTTTGATTAAAAAAAAAAAAGTAAAACTAAAGATTCAATAGCACCAGATTTGTCTATGACCCATACATATATCGCGTGTTTTTTTTAGGGGTATAGAACTTCGAATTGAAATAAAACACAAGAAAATCGTTTTAAGGTCCATCAATTTGGCTTTATTGGAAGGATAATTTTATGCCATTAATGTTTAAATATGATTTCGGGCATGTGGCCGCCGCGGCTGGCTCGAATAAAGCCAATTCTACAGGTGCCGTATGTCGGCAATAACGCCACGAATGTTGGCTTCCAATTCCCCTAACGTTTCTGGTTTGTTGGCGTAGACGAGCGACTTCACATATCCCCAAAGAAAATAATCCAATGGTGTCAAATCACACGATCTTGGTGGCTAATTGAAAGGTCCATTCCGCGAAATTATGCGCTCATCGAATGTTTCCTTCAATAAATCGATTGTGACGTGCGCTGTGTGGCATGTAGCGCCGTCTTGTTGGAACCACAACTCATCCACATTCATGCCATCCAATTCGGGAACAAAATTGTCGGTTATCATGGCTCTATACCGGTCTCCATTAGTTCTCCACAGCTCCAATTGCTGTGCACGGTGGCGAATCGATTCATTCGGGTCCTCTTCTCTACAGCGGAAATTGTTTCTTCGGTGCGCACTGTTCGACGTCTCTGCGGATGCGTATTATCACATAGAGTAAAAGTAGTGCGAAAACGATCCATGGTTAACCGAATTAATTGCTCTGATGGACGATTATGTCGACCATAAAATGGACGGAGCTTGCGGTAAACTTCGCGAACTGATCCATTATTTTCGAAATAAATTTGCACGATTTGCAAGCGTTTTTCTTTTGTCAACCTGTTCATGATGAAATGGCAAACCAAACTGAACATAAATGACATTAGAGTTGCCAGATTTGACCACAAAATGCCAGTTTTATCTCTATTCGAAAAACAAAGCTGTAAAAAAAACACCCTTTATATACCACGCTCTTTTCTATACGCGTACAACAAAAGGTCGAAAATCACTTGGCGAAAATCGTAAATCAAAGTGTATTACTTTCCAAATATTGGCGTATGTGACCGCAAACTTTAGCCGCTAAACTCATTGCCTAAATTTTGACCTGATCAAATAGAAAATGAGACATCATGGTCACTGAAGCTCTCTTAAATTGTTAGTTTTAATTGTTATTCTTTCACAAGTCGATTTTAGTTGTACAGCAAATATGCATATCGTCATCAGAAACAAAGCAGTAAGAAAAGGCAAAAAGTCGGGCGGGGCCGACTATATATAATACCCTACACCTCCCTAACTATGCGATAAGTGTCATTGCGATAATAATTTGGAATAATTGGTAGATAGGTAAGAACATATATGTGTTGCTATATCTAAATCCTAATTATTACTAAATTAGCCAATATTCGTTACTACATTTAGAAACATCTTTCTGCCAAATTTTGTAATAATCGATAGTAAAGTACAACTTTTATATCAGCGCTTTGATACCAAATCAGGAGGAACATATATATGGAGGTTATATCTAAATCTGAATCGATTTTCCCGAATTTGGCAGTGTTCATTCATGTAATAAGAAACCTCTTTCTACCAAATTTCGTACTGATCGGATATAAAATACAGTTTTTACAGTTTTTACAGCGCTTACATGTCAAGTCGGGGGTAACATATATATAGGGGCTATGTCAAAATATGAACCGATTTTCACCAAATTTGACAGTGTTCATTCATGTAATAAGAAACCTCTTTCTGTCAAATGTCGTAGTGATCGGATTTAAAATACAGTTTCTACAGCGCTTACAAGTCAAATCGGGGGTAACATATATATGGGGGCTATATCGATTTTAACCAAGTACAACTTCTATAGCGCTTTGATACCAAATGAGGAGGAACATATATATGGAGGTTATATCTAAATCTGAATCGATTTTTACACATATCCTATGTTTTACACATATCCTTTTTTCGCCGAGATCGGACTATAATTGCGGCCTGTACTTTGATTACAAGAATACATGCACAGACAGACGGACATATCTAAATCAACTCAGAAAGTGATTCTAAGTCGATCGGTATAATAAACGATGGGTAAAACCCTGTACCACAGTGTGGTGTAGGGTATAAAAAGGGCCTAACAACAAAAAAAAAATGAAAATTCAGTTTTGTATGGATTTCGGTACACTGCATCAAAATATATATCCTGGCAAATTTTTAGCGGCCTACTATAAAAAATGGCGAATTTATTTACGAAATTCAAAAGGGTCTAACTAAAAGGGTCTAAATTGTGGGGTTTTCTAATAGGAACATAATAATTTCGTATCATTCTGTCAACGCACCCTCAAACATTTTTATTGATCTTTCAGTGTCAAAAAGTTAGTCGAAGTCAACATTTTCATCATGGTTACGTGCAACGTTTGGAAATCATTAAAAATTACTACCGAAATTCTGTGTCGGTGGTCGCAACTTTAAGAGGCCGTAATAATCGTCCCACCCGACAGACTGTGCGTGCTATAGTGGATAAATTTGAATCCAAGTTTTAACTTTTGGATGCTCCGGCGGCAAAGAGACGCCGTACCGCTCGAAGCAATGAAAATATCGCAGCCGTAAGTGTATCCGTTTAAATGGAGCCAAATCAGTCGATTCCTCGTCGTTCTTAGGAATTGGCCATCTCTCAAACTACACTGTGGCGTATTTTGCGAAAAGATATTGGCCTATTCATGCATATTTCAATTATACAGTCAGAACTGGAAAATTTTATATAATGTGAAATTTTTTGGCAACTTTCTTTTTGGCAACACTGTTTTTGGCAGCTCAGCTGTTTTCATCTTTAAACATTGTTTTTCATCTTTAAACATTGAATTATATAGACGGTTCTATCGACTCAAATAAAGATTTCGAACATTTCTCTAAATTTTATGTGTGTTTTTTAATCAAATCTTAAAGCTCTTAAAAAATCACTCTATAATTCCGCTACCTAATTATAAGGTATAACTCAAAATCAATGAAATATTAAAAATTAAATTCGTAAAATATGGAAAGTTCGAGATCGTTGTTTTTGTTTTCTCACGCTGAAAAAAATCGCTTCTGTAGTATATTGTTCTAAACATATTCTGCTGGTAATATACAAATGTTTAGGATACACTCCAAATATATAATATTTGGCATGCACAAATATTATATGTTTGGGAGGATGTTGTTCTAAACAAAATTATGTTTTCATCCTAATATTTTCTTATTTGGAAATACGTAATATTTCCGAAACAATGATTAGTTTGTATTTAAATATTTTGGCAATGTATCGATGCCTTAATTTAAAGGAAAGTTTTCAGTTTTTTTAGATATTTAAGTTTTAATTTTTTAGAAATTTTATATGTTTGTAAAATTCTACTAAAATTGAAATCGTATAATCTTGGATAACGACAAATAGCATTGATGGATTAACAACTGGACTTTTTATAAATTAAAAATTAGTGCTGTTAAAGAAAAGAAAACACTGCTTACGACATTTTTAACTATAAAGTATAACACGAAATCAAAGAAAAAATAAAATTAAAAATTGACAAAGTCAGCAAAGTTTTAAAATTTTTTAAACGTAATGTATTTGGATAAATTCTTAAACAATATCTTTGTTTGTGTCTAAGCACATATTTTATTTTTGACAGTCAGTTTGCAAATATATTTTGTTGTAATATATTAATATATGCGTTCCAAACAATATTTCTTGATTCTCAAATAAAATATATTTGTTTAAAAAATATTTAAAAATTTTTTTTCCAAGTATATTTTCTTTGAATTCAAACATATCAAAAATGGCGATTTTCCTCCGTGCTGTTAAACAGAAAAACAAACCTTCTTTAAATAAGAAATGTGTGAAATGTATTAAGGGTGGTCACTGGTTGGTGGACGATATCGTTTCCGAAGCTACCAAGCAACCTCATCGGCACCTTGGACAAAACACCCTGTCAATAATTATATAGGGTATTTTATCCACCAACCAGTGACCACCCTTAATACATTTCACACATTTCTTATTTAAAGAAGGTTTGTTTTTCTGTTTAACAGCACGGAGGAAAATCGCCATTTTTGATATGTTTGAATTCAAAGAAAATATACTTGGAAAAAAAATTTTTAAATATTTTTTAAACAAATATATTTTATTTGAGAATCAAGAAATATTGTTTGGAACGCATATATTAATATATTACAACAAAATATATTTGCAAACTGACTGTCAAAAATAAAATATGTGCTTAGACACAAACAAAGATATTGTTTAAGAATTTATCCAAATACATTACGTTTAAAAAATTTTAAAACTTTGCTGACTTTGTCAATTTTTAATTTTATTTTTTCTTTGATTTCGTGTTATACTTTATAGTTAAAAATGTCGTAAGCAGTGTTTTCTTTTCTTTAACAGCACTAATTTTTAATTTATAAAAAGTCCAGTTGTTAATCCATCAATGCTATTTGTCGTTATCCAAGATTATACGATTTCAATTTTAGTAGAATTTTACAAACATATAAAATTTCTAAAAAATTAAAACTTAAATATCTAAAAAAACTGAAAACTTTCCTTTAAATTAAGGCATCGATACATTGCCAAAATATTTAAATACAAACTAATCATTGTTTCGGAAATATTACGTATTTCCAAATAAGAAAATATTAGGATGAAAACATAATTTTGTTTAGAACAACATCCTCCCAAACATATAATATTTGTGCATGCCAAATATTATATATTTGGAGTGTATCCTAAACATTTGTATATTACCAGCAGAATATGTTTAGAACAATATACTACAGAAGCGATTTTTTTCAGCGTGAGAAAACAAAAACAACGATCTCGAACTTTCCATATTTTACGAATTTAATTTTTAATATTTCATTGATTTTGAGTTATACCTTATAATTAGGTAGCGGAATTATAGAGTGATTTTTTAAGAGCTTTAAGATTTGATTAAAAAACACACATAAAATTTAGAGAAATGTTCGAAATCTTTATTTGAGTCGATAGAACCGTCTATATAATTCAATGTTTAAAGATGAAAAACAATGTTTAAAGATGAAAACAGCTGAGCTGCCAAAAACAGTGTTGCCAAAAAGAAAGTTGCCAAAAAATTTCACATTATATAAAATTTTCCAGTTCTGACTGTATAATTGAAATATGCATGAATAGGCCAATATCTTTTCGCAAAATACGCCACAGTGTAGTTTGAGAGATGGCCAATTCCTAAGAACGACGAGGAATCGACTGATTTGGCTCCATTTAAACGGATACACTTACGGCTGCGATATTTTCATTGCTTCGAGCGGTACGGCGTCTCTTTGCCGCCGGAGCATCCAAAAGTTAAAACTTGGATTCAAATTTATCCACTATAGCACGCACAGTCTGTCGGGTGGGACGATTATTACGGCCTCTTAAAGTTGCGACCACCGACACAGAATTTCGGTAGTAATTTTTAATGATTTCCAAACGTTGCACGTAACCATGATGAAAATGTTGACTTCGACTAACTTTTTGACACTGAAAGATCAATAAAAATGTTTGAGGGTGCGTTGACAGAATGATACGAAATTATTATGTTCCTATTAGAAAACCCCACAATTTAGACCCTTTTAGTTAGACCCTTTTGAATTTCGTAAATAAATTCGCCATTTTTTATAGTAGGCCGCTAAAAATTTGCCAGGATATATATTTTGATGCAGTGTACCGAAATCCATACAAAACTGAATTTTCATTTTTTTTTTGTTGTTAGGCCCTTTTTATACCCTACACCACACTGTGGTACAGGGTTTTACCCATCGTTTATTATACCGATCGACTTAGAATCACTTTCTGAGTTGATTTAGATATGTCCGTCTGTCTGTGCATGTATTCTTGTAATCAAAGTACAGGCCGCAATTATAGTCCGATCTCGGCGAAAAAAGGATATGTGTAAAACATAGGATATGTGTAAAAATCGATTCAGATTTAGATATAACCTCCATATATATGTTCCTCCTCATTTGGTATCAAAGCGCTATAGAAGTTGTACTTGGTTAAAATCGATATAGCCCCCATATATATGTTACCCCCGATTTGACTTGTAAGCGCTGTAGAAACTGTATTTTAAATCCGATCACTACGACATTTGACAGAAAGAGGTTTCTTATTACATGAATGAACACTGTCAAATTTGGTGAAAATCGGTTCATATTTTGACATAGCCCCTATATATATGTTACCCCCGACTTGACATGTAAGCGCTGTAAAAACTGTAAAAACTGTATTTTATATCCGATCAGTACGAAATTTGGTAGAAAGAGGTTTCTTATTACATGAATGAACACTGCCAAATTCGGGAAAATCGATTCAGATTTAGATATAACCTCCATATATATGTTCCTCCTGATTTGGTATCAAAGCGCTGATATAAAAGTTGTACTTTACTATCGATTATTACAAAATTTGGCAGAAAGATGTTTCTAAATGTAGTAACGAATATTGGCTAATTTAGTAATAATTAGGATTTAGATATAGCAACACATATATGTTCTTACCTATCTACCAATTATTCCAAATTATTATCGCAATGACACTTATCGCATAGTTAGGGAGGTGTAGGGTATTATATATAGTCGGCCCCGCCCGACTTTTTGCCTTTTCTTACTGCTTTGTTTCTGATGACGATATGCATATTTGCTGTACAACTAAAATCGACTTGTGAAAGAATAACAATTAAAACTAACAATTTAAGAGAGCTTCAGTGACCATGATGTCTCATTTTCTATTTGATCAGGTCAAAATTTAGGCAATGAGTTTAGCGGCTAAAGTTTGCGGTCACATACGCCAATATTTGGAAAGTAATACACTTTGATTTACGATTTTCGCCAAGTGATTTTCGACCTTTTGTTGTACGCGTATAGAAAAGAGCGTGGTATATAAAGGGTGTTTTTTTTACAGCTTTGTTTTTCGAATAGAGATAAAACTGGCATTTTGTGGTCAAATCTGGCAACTCTAATGTCATTTATGTTCAGTTTGGTTTGCCATTTCATCATGAACAGGTTGACAAAAGAAAAACGCTTGCAAATCGTGCAAATTTATTTCGAAAATAATGGATCAGTTCGCGAAGTTTACCGCAAGCTCCGTCCATTTTATGGTCGACATAATCGTCCATCAGAGCAATTAATTCGGTTAACCATGGATCGTTTTCGCACTACTTTTACTCTATGTGATAATACGCATCCGCAGAGACGTCGAACAGTGCGCACCGAAGAAACAATTTCCGCTGTAGAGAAGAGGACCCGAATGAATCGATTCGCCACCGTGCACAGCAATTGGAGCTGTGGAGAACTAATGGAGACCGGTATAGAGCCATGATAACCGACAATTTTGTTCCCGAATTGGATGGCATGAATGTGGATGAGTTGTGGTTCCAACAAGACGGCGCTACATGCCACACAGCGCACGTCACAATCGATTTATTGAAGGAAACATTCGATGAGCGCATAATTTCGCGGAATGGACCTTTCAATTAGCCACCAAGATCGTGTGATTTGACACCATTGGATTATTTTCTTTGGGGATATGTGAAGTCGCTCGTCTACGCCAACAAACCAGAAACGTTAGGGGAATTGGAAGCCAACATTCGTGGCGTTATTGCCGACATACGGCACCTGTAGAATTGGCTTTATTCGAGCCAGCCGCGGCGGCCACATGCCCGAAATCATATTTAAACATTAATGGCATAAAATTATCCTTCCAATAAAGCCAAATTGATGGACCTTAAAACGATTTTCTTGTGTTTTATTTCAATTCGAAGTTCTATACCCCTAAAAAAAACACGCGATATATGTATGGGTCATAGACAAATCTGGTGCTATTGAATCTTTAGTTTTACTTTTTTTTTTTTAATCAAAAATTTTGACTCAAAAATTAAAAAAAACTATATCCAAATGTATGTATAAGTATTTAAAATAGTTGGTTTATAAATAGCTTTGCCTGTTTGATCACATGGCGGTCATCTGTCTACTTGAAAGTCTATCAAAATCCTGAAAATAATACCTAATGCTCTCAAAAACTCAAACGGAATGAACAAATTTTTGATCGTGACTGCACTGATCACAAGCTGGAAATTAGAATGTGTGAACGTATCCTAGCCAGCACCTCATATAGGGTTTTCGCTCTTAATCGACAAATTAAATACACTCTGCAAGAAAACATTTTTTTTTTGTGTTTGAGATCAAACCTTCATACTGTAAAAGTAAGGGAAACTAATTTTTTTTAATTCTCTTACTTCCACCAATGGTAGCTTTCAACAAATGGAACAAACTACTTTTTTACGCTTTTTTCATGTCAGAAAAAAACATTTCTTGGATAATAAAATCACATTTTTCCAAATTGTTTTAATGACAGTTACTAAATTTCAGTTTCTACATGAAAGCATTTCTAGCACTCATAATTTCCTTTAATTTAAATGGTATCTCGGCTTTATCGAGCTTTTACTTCAAAAAATATAGTTCAAATGCTAAAGCTACCTTCCATGAAAATTGGAATTCTAGAAATAAATCAAATAAATAAAAATAAAATTTAACCATAAAAAATTTAGTTTTGGTTTCATAAAATAGTATGCCTCAATCTATACAAAAAAAGTTTTTAGGTCCCGGACACAAAAAATCTTCGTTGCATAGTGAAATCAAATACATAGCATTAAAACCACCTATCGACTTCAATCAAAACTTTCTTCTGACGAAGTTGGAAAAAACAACCAAAGAAACGTTGATAGTTTTAAATAAACTAATTAGTTTTATTTAGCAACAAATTTTGAACACAGTAGCCCATACATACAGAAATTAAAAAAAACTTTTATAACCGACAATAAAAAACATAAAAGTGGAAAAAAAATCCAAAAAATTGTTTTATTTTATTAAATTTTTAAAAGCTACCATCCTAACGAAGAGAACAATACCAGAAATCTATGGATAACTGTATAAGTTATGACCCATGTAGTAAAAGTACGGTAAATGCAAAAAATTTTGTGTGAATGGTACGGAACGGGGGAACAACGTCCATTTTTCAATGGACTGTAGGTGCTATAAACGCATTACATTTGCCATTAAAAGAAATAATAAAAAATTTCTTACCATAAACAATTTTGTTGTTGTGATTGTATTTTTATGTATATTGTTACATTTCATTTTACGCCATTTTTCAATGAAAGTGAAATCCAAATAATTACTTCATCCTAAAATATTAGGTTGGGAACTAAGATTTGTTTAGGATAAGATCTTAACAAATATATAATATTTGTGTGTGTCAAAAATCGTATATTTAGAGGGTACCTTAAATATATGTATGTATGTATGTTTCAAGCAGAACATTTTTGGGGAAATATATATCATATGACATTTTTTGCAGCACTCACAACAATGATGTTGTTGTTCCTACATCGATGTTTGAAAAATGGTACCAGTTTTGACATGTTTTCGATTAACTGCTAAATTCACAAATCATTCGTCGCCGCTTCTCTTTTCCACGTTTCCATTCCACATTACTTGGTTTTTTTTTTGTTAGGACATATTTTTCAAATTGTATGTGGTGACAAACCAAACAATCAATCAATAGAATCAAAAGGGAAAATATAAATTAATTATTTCAGATTTATTTCAAGCATACAATGTAGAAGGCAAAAAGAAAATGCAAAATTTATTAACTTTGACTTCTTTGGTACTTAGGTTGATAATAAAATATGTTCAGTTCAATTGAAAAACGAGAGTATGACTAATAAATCTAAAACAACCAAATTATAAAATCCAGTTTCTGATAGATTAGTTTAATTAGTTTAATTTTTGCTTCCCTATTGAAATTAGTGAAAATCAGTTCATATTCAGATATATGTTTCCCAGGGTGTTGGGACGGTTGATATACACCTTCGACTACATATACTGTATTTCAACCATCCCAACACCTTGGAAGACCCAATATTGTTGAGGCTGAAATTGGCCGAATACCAGCCAGTGTTGCCAGACGAATTTCACCGAAAATCGTCAAAATGGGGATACAAAAATCGACAAATCGTCAAAATAAATTTTCGAAATCGTCAACACAAAAATCTACCGGCAACATGTCCTTCGTACATGTACAGAGGAAGGACATGTTTCGGAGATAGATATGTTTTAACTGGTACTCTCAAATGATTTTTGCGGTTCCTTAAAATGAACTTAAAATGAATTTTGTTGGCGTTTCTCACATTCTTGAACGACATTAATAAATGAAATAGTATTTCATTAGTCATATATAGTCTTTCATTAGTCATATTTATTTCTTTACGTCATATAAGCCACTAGCTTTAACTTAACGGGACGAAGTTTGACGAAATGCATAGAACCATTCACGTCAACAGTGTTCAGTATACATCCATTGTTTTATACAGCCCCCATACGAAGGTTCCATTAGATTCATCTTCTTGGCGCATTAGGAATCACTAGTACCAACCGATTAGACTGAATTTTGACAATTTAATATTATCTAAAGCAACTCAAAGGGAGACTGGAATTTGGTTACTGACCTAATTTTTGTCAGCATTTTGGTATATAGCTCCCACGCGATGTGACTTTTTAGCGCGTTAGAAACCTCAAATACCAATCGATTGGGCTAAAATACGGCAACTTATATTTTACTAACCCAGAACCATTTCAAAAAACAAGTAACCCCATTGGACCATATTTCGGCATAGTCCCATACATCTGTCAAAACCGATTTGACTTCATAGTCCCAAAGAAAAAAAATCCTTCCAATTTGGCCTACAAATTACATATGTGATTAATTTTAGGTGGAACGATTCGTTGGAAGGTTCACGTTTTGACGTAGCCCTTACTTTACCTAAAAAATTTCACCGTAATTTCCTCTGCCAATTTTACAACTTAACAAAACTTTAGAGATTTTTCTTGTTATGTTATTGAGTGCGGTCCATAATATTTGAGACATTTTCTAACATTTCCGATTTTTATTTTAAAAATATAAATGGGAGTGTAAATATATCCCCAAGGAATTATAAAAAAATCTTTAATATAAGAACAATTTGTAAAGTTGTCCTTACTTTTTTCATATCATAAAAAATCGTCATTTCGGGGCAAAAATCGTCATGTCCTATTTTTGTGCTCTGAAAATCGTCATTTCTGGCAACACTGATACCAGTCGACATGCTTGTTAGAATTCATAAAAACTTCAGAAAACGTATGCAGCAGTGTGTGGATAGCGAAGGTCGACATTTGCCAGATACACTATTTAAAACCATGTAATTTACAAATTCCCTTACTGTTTAACATAATTAAAATATAAAATAAATTGTTCTAATGTTCATAACTTTTTTATTTCATTCCCAAATAAGCAAATTACCGCGCTCCACCCTGTATTTGGAACACAAATGTTTGAATATTATATCGATGGCTTATACACGCTGAAACAAAATTGCTTCTGTAGTATATTGTCCCAAACATATTTGACACACACAAATATTATGTACTTGTGAAGATGTTGTTCTAAATAAATCTTTGTTTCCGTCCTAATATTTTTTATTTAGGACTATTATTTAAGAAGGTTAGGTTAGGCAGCCGTTTTTTTTTACAAGCTCATATAGCCCAGTTTAGGTCCCTAGTGTTACCACGGGCTGAAATGCCTCTCATAGTAACCAAAATGTTTGATATACAAATTTATCGATAGTACGAATATCGATACTGGAAAGATCTGTTAGGCTGCCTAGAAAGGCCGACCCCAGTATGTC
Organism: Eudasyphora cyanicolor; assembly: GCA_963930755.1. NCBI lineage: Eukaryota > Metazoa > Arthropoda > Insecta > Diptera > Muscidae > Eudasyphora > Eudasyphora cyanicolor. Next base: position 127,811,365 of record OZ005736.1, on the reverse strand, counting down.
CAGTGGTCGTTTTCTCAGAGCAGGGCAGTCGCATAGCAATTGCTCAATGCTCTCCACTTCTTCCTCATCTCCACAGCTTCTGCAGAAGTCATTAGAGTCAATACCCATCCTTTTGGCGTGTTCGCCGATCAAGCAGTGTCCCGTCAGAACTGATACTAACGTAGACAATCTTTGCCTCTCTGGTGCGAGGAGATATTTCGATCTTCTCAGGTCATACCTTGGCCAGAGTTTTCTAGCTACCCTGCAGGTGCCGATTTCTGTCCATCTTTCGTTGGACTGCCAAAGCTTGCACGTGGATAGTGGCGCACCAATATATGCAAATTCTTCGAGAATTTGTAATGTCGTCCCTTTCCTAGCAAGTTCATCGGCTTTGCAGTTCCCCGGGATATCCCTATGTCCAGGCACCCATATGAGGTGTATATTAAACTGCTCAGCCATCTCGTTAAGAGATCTGCGGCAGTCGAGGGCTGTTTGTTAATTTAGGGATGTTGCCTCTAGAGAATTGATGGCAGCCTGGCTGTCCGAGAAAATGACAACGCCAGTGTTGGTTACTATGTTGCGACTCAGCCACTTTGCTACTTCCCATATTGCCATTATTTCGGCTTGATAGACACTACAGGTATCTGGTAGTCTGTGAGCTATATCCAAACTAAGCTCTGCACAGTGTACTCCGAAGCCAACCTTTTCATCAAGCTTCGAACCATCCGTGTAAAAGTGCAGATGGTTTCTATTACCTGGTATTCTTCCAACCCATTCATCTCTGGCGGGAATCATAGTGATGTAATTTCTCTCGAAGGTGTACACCGTTGGTATATAGTCCACTCGGTCGGTTACCATAGCACTACACTTTGATATCCTCATGTGACCGTAGTTTTTGTACCTCCACATTGATAGGCAGTTTAATCTTATTGCCGCTTTGGTTGCAATTTCTCTCGCCACAATATTAATCGGCAGTATATGGAGTAGGGCTTTTGGAGACTCGGTCGCTGTAGTCCTTAAGGCTCCGCTTATGCTCAGGCAGGCTGTTCTCTGAACCTTTGTTAGTAGGTTGGTGATGGTTAGTTTGTCAGTTGCCGTCCACCATATCACAATGCCGTATAACAGTATTGGACGAACTACTGCTATATATATCCAGTGGACGATTTTAGGAGAGAGGCCCCACCGCGACCCTACGTCCTTTTTGCAGCAATATAAGGCGACGTTGGCCTTCCTTACACGTTCCAATACGTTAAGTCTAAATAACAGTTTTCTATATAGAATTATTCCTAAAAATTTTGCACTTTCAGAAAAGACTAGGTTTAACCGCTGCTTCTGGCCAATTTGTTCAGAGCCACCTATAGGATGTCTCTGAGGACGTTTTCGAATTTGCCACTCACTGCGATTGCCACGTCGTCCGCATATGCCACGACCTTGCAGCCACAACGTTCTAGATCTAGCAGGATTTCATTCACCGCTAGGTTCCAAATTAGTGGAGACAGTACTCCTCCTTGTGGAGTCCCTCTGTTTGCAAACCTTGTTAGAGTTGTAGACCCAAGACACGCTGTTATGCGTCTTCTGTCGAGCAGGCTGTGTATAAGTCTAATCAAGCTAGAGTTTACCTTAAGATGGGACAGTGCCGCAATTACCGCTTTTGAGTGAATGTTTGTTAAAAGCCCCTTCTATGCCACCATGGTGAATTCCTTGAAATGCAGGGACGATTCGATAGTGCTCACAAGTTCGTGCAGGGCTGATTCTGTAGACTTCCCCTTATTGTAAGCATGTTGGTTCCCCGACAGGAGTTTTTTTATCCAGGTTTTCCCTAATGAAATAATCTAAAAGTCTTTCCAGACCATTCAATAGGAAGGAGGATAGGCTAATTCGTCTGAAGTCTTTTGGCCTAGAGTGTGATATCTTCCCCGCTTTAGGTATGAATACCACTTTGGTATCCCTCCATCGATTCGGGATGTATGAAAGCCTGATACAGCCTACATAAATGTTCTCGAATAAGGCGATAATGTACTTCAACATTTTCTGCATTTCTGCTGGAGTGATGCCGTCTGGTCCAGGTGACTTGAAGGGCTCAAAGCTATTAATAGCCCAGCTTATTCTGGATCTCTCAGTCAACAAGCTAGCGACGCTCGCAGTCCACTCGCACTCTTGTTGGTCCTGCTGATCCTCGGGTTCTGTTAGAGAGTTCCCCGGGAAATGTGTGTCGAGCAGTACATTGAGCGACTGCTCGCTGCTTTTGGTCTAATTATTTGCCTCATCCTGCAAGTAACCCACTGTACAGGGTGAAGCAGATAGTATTTTCCTCAGCCATGCGGCATCGGAGACCTTTTCCACTTCGCCACAGAAGGTATACCAAGAGCATCTTTGCGCCTTTCTAAGCTCCTTCTTATAGATATTGAGTTGCTCTTTATAGGCATCCCAAACGTTAGCGACCCCAGTGGATTTAGCTTTGTTGAATAGCTTGTTGCAGGTCTTTTTCATAGCCGTTAGCTCAGAAGTCCACCATTACGGTTTAGTTTTACCCTTGTACCTTGTTTTTGGACAGTCTTCTTCAAGGGAACTATTGAATGATGTGGTGATTAGAGTTGAGCACTATAGTTCTTTGAAGTGATCGCTCTTTTTAGTTCAGTTCAATTGAGTGAACTAGTTCGTTCATTTAGTTCAACAGCTCACACCAGATCTTTAGGACACCAGCTCTTTAGCTCACTTTACTTAAACAGTTCATTTCGTTCAGTAGATCACCAGTTCAAAAAAGCCGCTATTAAAGGAATCTGATTGGAATATGAATGGAAGAGTTGGAAAAACTAATACAAAGGCGTTTGTATAGTTAGAAACATACATTGATGATGACATAGAAATGGAAACAACGCATAACGGCAGATAAGAGAGAACGAAATGAGGTGGTTGAAGGAAAAAACATAGTGAACTACTGAGCTGAAATTCACGAGTTGTGTGAACTAGTTCGTTCAGTTCAGTATAGTGACCCGTTCAATTGAACTAGTTCGTTCTAGTGGTGATATGCTCGGCCAGATTATCCAGACCGGTTTTGTCATTCGGTTCATAAAGAAGTTGAGAATTGAGAACTTTCTTGAAATTCTTCTCATACAGATGCCACTTTGTCTTCCTCACATTTCTGTGGACGGCAGGTTTAGGTTTTTTTTTTAGGTACGCTTTTTCAGCAAGTTTGAACTCAATATAATGGTGATCTGAGAATGTTTGGTCGTCCAATACATTCCACCCAATAATTTTGCCTGACAGCCGGCCAGTAGCAAACGTTACGTCTAGTACTTCTTGTCGGTCTTTAATTGTAAAGGTCGGTTTATTACCTATGTTACAAATAATTAGGTAGGTAGTTAGAATAAAGTCAAGAAGCGAATCACCCCTATTGTTTATATCCGTACTACCCCAGATAGTATGATGTGTGTTAGTGTCTGCGCCAATAATCAGCTCGACCTCGTCAGACGTTGCTTCTTCTACTACTTCCCTGAATAGAGCAGTCGGTACTACAGTTTCATAAGGCAAGTAACTGGAGACCACCCAATATATGCGATTACCGATCTCCAGACTACCAGATGTTTGGTCTTTACCACTTAAATTAGCCAGGAGAAAGGTAGTTAGATCTTTCCTGGCCAAAATGCAGGTTCTTGGAGTGCCTTCACAGTTGGTCACAAGCAGTTTAAAGTTGGGTGTCCTGATACCGCACATACTTCCTCCCACTGCGTAGGGCTCCAGTATTAGGACGATGTCTACTGCACCTGTGAACAGGCGCAGCAATAGAGCCGCTGAGGCTGCTTTAGCGTGATGGAGGTTAATCTGTAGAATTCTTACCATCATTGGTAATTGACAGATTAACATCCACCCCGACAAGGGTGTTATCGAACCCTTCGTCCGTATCATCGAGAATCGTGTCCCCGCCAGATGCGTCAAAGAGTCCGGAGACTCCCCTCAGCCCCTCTGTGTCAGAGGTAGAGCTTTCGTCCTCAGAAAAGGACGTTAAATATCTTCTGTTAGAGATAGAGTCACCAGAAGTAATGGGCGTGGGTATATCCGCACTTCCAGAAAACCGTGTATCAACCAGGGTGGACGACTCACCTTCTGCAGTTGGAGCTATATCCTGCTTGTATACTTTCAAGACTATACATAGTCTCGAAGCCATATTGTAGGGTTGCACTTGCACGTTATATATGGGAGGTGGATTCTGCGTTAAGGATTAGATTGACCTGTCGTTTTTTACCATCCGCCTCACCCACCTTGCTGATTCTCCAATTATGGGCCGGCAGACCAGGATTCGAATCTTTTGTTATTTCTAATGTGTCAGCCGGGTTCTGTAACCCAGGTGATGGCTCTATGGTGACTAGGGATGTTGTTTTTCGACAACATCCAACTGGGCACCCGGCCACACCTCACCCGCTCGACTCAGAGCAGCCTTATACAGGTCTACTGATCTGGCATCACCGAAATATAAGAGCTTTACTCTCCCCTGATGCCATTCTGCATCGTTGCAGATTGGTAGTTTGCCCGGCATTTCTCTACGGACATCGAGGTAATGAGCCATAATGGCTGATTGTACATGACGCCATTTGTCCTTGAGGATGGATCCATCCTCACTACTTCTGTCTATAACAGCCATCACTAGACTCTCCTTCGCCACTTCATTGAAGGGCTTGGTGAGTGTCCTGTTTATGGTGACATTAGGGCCTCTTGCCTTTTTCGAAAGCAGGTGTTCATCAGGTGATCTGATTCGTTTTACTGTATTAGCCGTTAACACAGCTGAATTTGTGGCTCTTTCAGCCGACTCATTGGCCTTAGAAGCATCTATGACGCCTTTAGCCCAGGTAAGTGACTCTTTTTGTTTTTCGGTAGGAGCCGAAACCTCAACAGCCTCCAACTTCGTCAAAACTCTGAGCGCTACACGATGCTCATTGTGCTTCCGTTTTGACGGTCGGATATGACGTTTTCCCCTCACCGCACCACCTGTTGTGAGTACTTGGGGGAGATTTTCACCATTTTTGGTGTGGTCGGCTTTGGCCACGACCAACGGACGGACAGTCGGACGATTGGGGAACCGCGCTCCATCGGAACACGAAGGCATCCCCGTCAAGAGAATTTATTTTTATTTTGTCTGTATTAGACCGTAATAGGTACTACGATGTAGGCCTTGCGGACTTTGTACAGATTTTTTGCTATTGCGTAATAGGTGCTGTAACTATCCGCTATGTCATAATAGGCATAACATAACATGAATAGGCATAACACCATGACCACTATTAACAGAAATGCAGCGCTTCTAGTGGAGAATAGAAACGGCAACACTCAAATAACATCCATTCCCTGATATTAACAGACGAATGTTAATTTACAGCCGGACAACATTGAGTGGATGAAAACAACATAAGGTTCCCGCGATAATCGGATATATGCCGAAACGAAGTCTGTAATAGAAATAGACTTAAGGATTATCAACTCAGCGTCTCCAAGCTGCTAAAAACAACAACAAACATCAAATATTATAGATTGTAGCGTGATTACAACAGATGGACGGACAGTCGGACATGGCTAAATTGTCCTAGAATTTAACGACGATTAATAATATTTTTACTCGTACTTCATAGGGTAGCTGATCAATATTTCGAGGTGTTAGAAATAGATTGACAAAATGACCATTAAAAATTATTTAAATTCCTATCACAATACAATATTTGGTCACAATTTTGAATCGCCGATTTTCTTCCAATTGACAATGAATATTTGCGGAGTTCTCACGAATGAAAAACTAATATTTATTATAGTTTTAGGATCTTGATATTTGTAAAAGTATTAAAAAAATTCTAATACCTATATTGTTGATATTTTTCCGCATTTACATACGGGGAATTCCACGACAAATCGACGGATTCAAAAAATTTCGGTTTTGTTTTTTCCCATTTTTATTATATTATCTAGTACAACTGAAGAAACTCTTCGTGGATTTTTTTGGAGATTTTTCCGACACCTCGTTCAGAAGTTTTCGATATTTAAAAAATCGTTAATATATCACCCTGTGCATCCCGTTTTTTGAAATGGGTGATTCCAACGGAACGGGTGTGACATTGTTACTGAGGATTTTCCTGATTTTGATCTATATAATTTATAACGACAACTCACAAAGGGTGGTTTATGTAGATATTCATAAGTGTTACCTACTGACATGCAAGGAAATTAAATAACATAAAAAAAATATGGTTGATATATCACCGTAACGGGTGTGTCCTTAGGTTTTAATAAAGTCTTGATCGGCCGCTTTCTTTATTGCATACTGTAAAATTTTTCTACGTACTGCCAATAAAAAAAATTTTTTGGTATCTCGAGAGTATAGTGTATATTGTAGACTTCATTCCAAAAAATTTAAATTATTATTCCATTTGTAGTAAATATATTAATATGTAACGGGTGTGACAAGCCAATGTAACGGGTGTGACGTAGTCTCAATCTGTAGGAGTAATAAATAGATCGAAATATTGTCCAGGATTTATTAGCCAACATGCATCTATTAAACTATTTTTTTTCTGCGAAAAATAAAATCGAAGTCGTTTTATTCACTAAATCATATTCATATTTCCGACATTCTTTATCACATAGAATAAAAACTTACAAATACAAAATTCATTGCCAAAAACAAGTTTTGACATCTTAAAAACTCTTTCTCTTTTGTATCGCTGTTTATGACAATTCTATTTTTTCTTTTTCTACAAAGAATTAGTTTCTGAATTAGAATACGCTATGCGTCCTGCTACAATATTATAAGCAGAAATCTTTTCAAAATAATATTTAGGTCGTTTATTCTTGATTTTTTTTAGTTTTCCACCTATTTTCTAAAATATATGGTTATTTTTTAACTCCATTTGAGAAGTATTCGTATGCCTTTTATTCCAGAACCAATCAAAACCTTGTATCATTGAATGGGCTGATTTAAAATGACCTTATGGACCTTCACTGCCGCACACATCCTTCTCTTAATGATTGCCCCTATACCATCTATTTATTTTTTCAATTTATACCGAAATTTCTGTTTTCTATTATTTAATTTCATACTTGACATAAATTTAAAAAATATACAATATTTTTAAACCGATTACAAATTATTTACGGTCTTTGCGTAACGGGTGTGACAAATATTTGAATGAAAATTCTACCGTAAATATTGCAATGATACTGAAACCTTTTGATTCACTTTATGCTATATAACCTTGACCTAACCTACACAAAAGATGATATATGCATATCTACATAAAATGTATTAAATTTAACTTTTTGTATATTTTCGGTATCGGGTGTGACAAACAAAACACTCCAAGATACAAAACCGTTTGCAGGCACTGAATATTGTCCAAAAGTTACGAATTTTACACTAAACTACACTTAAGGATGCGTACTTTCTTGTAGTCAAAAAAAAATTTCGGAAAATAAATAATATGTTGAAAAATAGCTCATGTCAGTTCAACAGTAAAATTAGTGCATCCAAAAATTTTATAATAACCTATAGAAAACTCATTGGTAGGAAAAAAAAACTATTCCTAAATTTCATCAACTCTTCATGAATTTCTAAAATTCAATTGTTCGTGATGTCCGTTATGGTATTTTTTTTTGCAAAAATCTGATTTATTTTTTTATGTGTGATGGGGTCAGTTTACGTGGAATCACCCAAATGTAATTTTTCGGTACTTTCCAGAAAAAAAAAAATTTTATTTGTCATTTTTAGCTTTTACAATTTAAATGACATTTTTTAAATTGTTCGTACTCTCCAACTTTTTAAAATCTTTTAAATTTTAATAAAATTTTGGTGCAAACTTCGGAATAGATGTTCCATGCCAAAGAACAAAATAAAAGAGACACATTTCAGGAAGTATTTCTTCCACAACATCCCCGCTGATCCCCTTACTCCTGAAAATCTTCCTACAAAAATATTTTTATGGGCATTTGCGGACGGCTGGAATTTCATTAGTTTTTTCCCCCATAACTTCATTGATATTGATCTTAGGAATATTATTGTTATTAGATAATATGTAAAGTCTATCAAGCTTAATAACACTGAAGTTATAGAATTTTGAAAACATTTTTAGTTTACATAAAAATTGACATATGGACAGCGTAGCGGACGACACGAAAAAAACATTTAAAAGTTGCATCTAAACTTCTTATAAAAAAAATAATAAAAATAATTCCTGCTCTCCGGACGGCATGTTCCGGACAGCAGGAAATTCATATAGAAAAAGTGTTATTAAAATATGTCTTTTAATGACAATATTACACGATATTTATCAAATTTTTTACGAAGAAAGATCGACAAGGGTAAAGCAATAATTTCGGCGGCGTGAAGTTGGACTCCAAGAAAATGCACCCTATATTGAAAATGAAAGTGCGCCCTAAATTTGAGGCCTATTTTCGTTACAAAAAATGATTTAGGAAATTACACCAAAATCAATAAAACAGCATGAAATGAAAATAAACCCCAAAAAACTAAGAAATTTTCTCTTCGTAAATCTTGGGAGTACGGCAAACTTGGCAACGTGGAGCAAATCTTTTAAGCGTAACCCTTCCTGTTTCTAAATCTATTGATGGAAATAAGCCCCAACAAGTAAGAAAGTTTCAGTCGGGTAAACCGACTAAGGTATACCCTCACTTTGTGAGTAATGTAATATTGAATATTACACGAATTATTCTGTCAATTTGTGTCACTTTGTAAGTAATGTAATATAGAATATTACATGAATTATTCTGTCAATTTGTGTGGGAGCTACCAGAAGGGGTTTAACAAATACACCTATTTTTCGCTGAACAGTAGATACTTTAAATTCATTGCACTGCGCCGAATTATAAGCGTTTATGCGCACTGGTATAAACGTTATGCGATATTAAATTGTGGTATGATTTGGCCATTTTGTGTGGGAGGTACAAAAAGGGGCGTGGCGATAACGCCAATTTTTCACAGGACTATAGGCACTATAAAAACATTACACTGTACAAAATTTCAAGTATTATTATTCACTTGTATTAATGTTATAAGCTGTTAACTTTTGGTGCAAAATGGTACCTTTGTATGGGAGGTACCAAAAGGGACGTGGCAACAACGCCCATTTTTCTCTGGACTGTAGGCAATATAAAAGCATAACACTGTGCAAAATTTCGAGTATTTTTATACACCGTTATTAATGTTATAAGCTGTTAATTTTTGGTGCAAAACGGTGCATTTGTGTGGGAGGTACCTAAAGGGATGTGGCAACTTCGTCCATTTTTCTCGAGTTGATAGCGACTAATAAAATAATACTATGTGTGGAATTTCAGAAGATTAGAATAAGTAGTATAGTAGTTATTAAAGAATCAATATTTCACAACATTTTAACCCTTTGTGGGGGAGGTACTAGAAGGAGTGGACCCATATGGCCCATCTTCGAACTTAGCCGGAGATAGAAAAAAAATATTACCACATACCAATTTTGAGGTCAATCGGTTACTCCTTTCGAGAGTTATCGTGCGCACCAGCCAGCAGACACACAGACAGACAGACAGACAGACGGACGGGCATTGCTCATTCGACTTAAAATGACCCAAAACGGATTTCCTCCGAACATACTTGGGGTCTTAGGTCACTCCTTCGACGTGTTACACTTTTTTCCGTAGCAAATGATATATACCCTCGTCACACTAAAGTGAGGGTATAAAAAGCAGACAAAAAATTAAATTAAGCCCCACAAAAAATTGTTGTTGTTTGACATGTTATTTTTTGGGGCCCATATTCATAAAAATATTGGGGTGTATTTACCTGGGACCCAATTTCATTCCGCCAATAATTTCATGCCAAGATTGTTAAATTTGTTTATTTACATAATGCGTAAATGTGGCGCAGAAACTTTAAGTACATTGCTAAACAAAATACTCAAGAAAGGGTTGCAAAATTGTAATAGAAGTTTAGAATATAAAAAAATTCCCGAAAATGGGAGAGTACAAACAATTTTAAGAGTGATATTCAAAAATTATAAATAATCAGATATGTCATCCCGGAGCGAGTAAGTTGTCAGTTACGAACGAATAGAAATTTCAACGAATAGGACTTCAAAGAGTGAGCTTTCCGGGGATTTCAGACCGATTTTCCCGAATTTTTTATGATTGTCACAATTAAAAAATTTATATTAATCGATTAGTGCAAAAAAAGTTGAAACTATCTTCGCGGAAAACGGTTTCGCGTGTGACATTTCATTCCTATTCGTTCGTAACTGATAGATTTTGACGTTTCGGGCTGACGGCACATCTGTATAATTTAAGGTCTGTGGTGATATTTAAATTTCAAAACTTAAAACTCACACACACAAAAAAAATTTTAATATTTTTTATATATTTTTAAAGCACAAAAATTATAAACTTAAAAAAAATGTTAATTGGGACCATAACATAAAAAGTTAAGACCAAAAACCCGATACACAGAATGATATCTTAACGATTTTTTTAAAAAAAAGGTAACTTCTGAACGAGTTGTCAGAAAAATCTCAAAAAATTTCACAAATCGTTTCTTCAGGTGTATTAAAAAATATAAAAAAGGAAAAATCAAAACCGAAATATTTTTAACCCGTAGATTTGTCGCGGTATATACATATACATACATACGTATTTTAAAATACTTACGTATGACAATGTCTTGATGCAGATGAGTCTGCCCATTCAATTTTCAGTATTTGTACTCTCTAGGATCGGACAATAGTTTAAAATAGATTTTTTTGAAAAGTATATTGAATGTTTATAGGAAATAGTTTTAAAGTTTTTTTTTTAAATATATTGAAACGAAGGTGCAAATGTAGATACCTCTACATTTAATTTTTAACATTTAATAATGTTAATACACAAATCAACAATTGTGGACCACCAAAATCACTCGGCAACTGTAGCGATAGATTTTAAAGGCGAAAACTTAAAGATATCAATGAAAATGTTTGAAACACAAGTCCATGAGAACAAAACGGAATGAGAAATGTACTATCCCCCCATCTTGTGTACATAATGGGCAAATACACTGTGATGTATATAATCAAAATGTCCTTGATAGCGCTGAATTTGCTATAAACCTTAAGAAAATTTTGTCACTTTGTACATAGGCCTTTGTCGCACTATCGGCTGTACCACCTGGAGGTGGATGTGGTATTTCTCTTACGACTCCGAATTTCCCTTGTGGTTTGTGTAGTAGATACAGTGCTGCCATATGTATTTGGCCACCTTGGTTTGTGTATTTACTAGACAGTTATGTGGACAGGTTGTATTATTCGGCCAACGTGACATTCATTATTCGGTAGTACTATCAAAGGCAAAAATACTAAAGATGAGGCAAATCAAATTGCCCGATAGGGATAATTTTAACCGCATAGATGGAGCTTGGTTTTTCTTGGAGCACATGAGTACAGTACATAAATATACACTATTCATTTCTAATCAAATACGAATTAATTTTCACCAGTTTTAAGGAAATTTCTTCTTTAACTTTAACGCAGATATAATTAAATGGGAGATTCGGACGTCCAGACATTCTTTGAAAAAAGATTGGACCCTTATGCACTAACGACATCTGTTTCTCGAGTAAAAGATTGGGTCCCAATGAAACAACGCAATCTTAGGAATATGTATTGTGTGCAAACCATCTGCTGCATCTTTAGTATTTTTGCCTTTGGTACTATTTATTGAATTTATTGTGTATGTATTGTCTGCCGAACGTCCGTCACAATTTAATTTCTTATTGTTGACACTACGGGGCGCTAATATTCACATGTTTTATTATTCGGCCAGACATATGATTATTTATTCGGCAGTAGTATTTATTTACCGGATTTTTTTGTTTATACAATCTGTCATAATTTGTCTGTCATAATTTAACTTCTTATTGTTGCCACTATGGGGCGCTTATCTGAACACCCAGCGGCGGAAATTGCGAGGCCTTCCACATATAAGACATGCGGAAGGCCTTATTTGGTAAGGACTTCCTTATGTAAGGGCTGGGAAAAGCATGATTTTTAATCACTTCCAGGCATGCCAATAGCAGGCATGATACAGATAGCCTGATACAGGCCTTCCAAAACGAAGGCATAGGGAATGCAATATCGAGTGGTTCGTCGTCCAACGTGATTTAATACAACAAATGAAAGAGCAAGAATAAATAAATTTTGTCATTATACAAATCCCAACGTAATGCGAAGGGAATAAATATTAACCCTTAAATGCCCCGTGTATCTTTAAAGATATAACCATTAAAAAAAATCCTGCAGCCACGGATTTAGATATTTTTTTATAAAGTGAGTCTATGTTATCTAGAATATTGTAATTGTACATAAAAAATTATTTTTTACATTTATCTGTAATAGGTAAGAAACAAATTATATAAAAAGTCAAAAAACTTCTTTTGGTTAAAATTAAATAAACGTGATTTTTCGCTGTGTAATTTCTAAGAACAGGTAATTATTTTTGAATTTAAAAAATACCTGTTGCATCTAAAATATATTCTTTAGTGATATTAAGTGATTCAAACAATTTCATGCATTGGTCCCCCCACAGGGTAACTTTTACTGGCTGTATCTTAAAAGATATAGTGAGCACTCACTGCATATTTTTGATTTCTGTTACGCGCACCGTTTTTCTTATATTTTCATTTATGTTTTATTCTTTGTGAGAGCAAGTTCGCTTGTTTGAAAAAATTTAGATGACTGTTTGTTGTTTTAAATATAATTTTTAAATAAAATTAATTCATAGAAAGGCTTTGATTAACGGTGTCAGGTTATATCCGTGTTGGAAGAGTTATGATGAATGATGATGACGTCTGCGAATTACTTTGTAATAGTGAAGATGTAGGTGACGATAGCATTGAGCAGCGATGATTTAAATATTGAGGAGGGAAAAGGGAAGGGGGTTGCCTCTCAAAGTGTGGGAGATATGATGAAGATAAGCATATCAATCAGAATGAGATTGACCTAAATACATCCGTTCAAGATTTCTTTCTCAATATGATCAATAATGATACCGATCAGGGAGATTTGATTGAATTAGAATCAGAAAATTTCGAGCTGCTTAATTCTGAGCCGTATACTTCATCCGGTAATGTCCAGGATAGAAGGTTTTCAAATACTTAGAATGAATTCCGCTCAGAATTCCGTAATGTAAAAATTAATGGTAAATCTTCTGAATTTGAGAGGATTATTTGGAAGAAAGGCAATATACAGTTTAATGACCAACAAGTTAGATTTAGTGGTGATAACAGTTTACCGCAAAATTTAATGGATTTGAAACACCATATCAAGTTTGGAGCTATTTGTTTCCTGAGTCTTTGGAACAACATATAGTTGACGAAACAATAAGATATGCTGAACTTAACGAGTCATTTCGTTTTGATATATTTGAACTACGAAAATACATTGGAATACTTTTTTACATGACGTATCATAATCTTCCAAACGTTAGAGATTATTGGTCTGATAAAAATAACCATTCCGTAAATGTGAAAAATCAAATGAACGTTCGGCGTTTCGAAAAAATAAGGGAATTCATTCATTTTAATGATAAAACTAATCAGCCACCCATTGATGATCATAATCGAGACCGTATTTATTAAATCAGACCTTTTATTGACACTCTCAATACCACATTAGGAAGTGTGCCAAAACTAGATAGACTTTGTTTTGACGAGCAGATGTCTTCTACCAAAATTGGGAGTTATATGAAACAGTATTTGCCCAACAAACATAACAAATTGGGCTTCAAGCTTTTTATACCCCCACTTTAGTGTGACGAGGGTATATATCATTTGCTACGGAAAAAAGTGTAACACATCGAAGGAGTGATCTAAGACCCTAAGTATGTTCGGAGGAACTCCGTTTTGGGTCATTTTAAGTCGAATGAGCAATGTCCGTCTGTCTGTCTGTCTGTGTGTCTGCTGGCTGGTGCGCACGATAACTCTCGAAAGGAGTAACCGATTGACTTCAAATTTGGTATGTGGTAATATTTTGATCTATCTCCGGATGAGTTCGAAGATGGGCCATATTGGTCTACTCCTTCTGATACCTCCCACACAAAGGGTTAAAATTTAGTGAAATATTGATTCTTTAATAACTTCTATACTACTTATTCGAATCTTTTGAAATTCTGCACATAATATTAGTATATTAGTTGCTATTAACTCGAGAAAAATGGGTGAAGTTGGCATGCCCCTTTTGGTACCTCCCACACAAATGGACCATTTTGCATCAAAATTGAACTGCTTATAACTTTAATACAAGTGCATAAAAATGCTTGAAATTTTCTACAGTATAATGTTTTTGTAGCGCCTATAGTCCGGTAAAAAATGGGCATCATTGTACAGCCCCTTTTGGTACCGCCCACACAAATGGCCCGTTTCGTACCAAAGTAAATGGCTTGTAACTTTAATACCAGTGCATACAAATACTTGAAATTTTGTACAGTGTAATGCTGTTGTAGTGCCTATAGTCCTGTAAAAAGTGTGCGTTATCACCCCGCCCCTTTTTGTACCTCCCACACAAAATGACCAAATCATACCAAAATTACATAGCTCGTAACTTTAATATAACCCCTTCTGGTACCTCCCACACAAATTGACAGATTTATTGGTGTAATGTTATATATTACATTACTCACAAAGTGAGGGTATACCTTAGTTGGTTTACCCGACTGAAACTTTCTTACTTGTTGTTATGTGCGACACAACGGAATATGCGTACAAATTTGAAGTATATAATGGAGCGCCGGAAAAAACAGCTCAAGGTGAACCTGACCTTCAACCTTCGGCTAATATAATGGTCCGGCTGCAGAGAAGAGCCAAGATTCCAAAATTATATAGTATATTTTGACAACTATTATACAACGGTACCATTAGTAGTATATTTGCGAACACTAGGCATACTTTCAGTTGGTACCATTGGACGTAACAGAATCAAAAACTGTAAACTTCCAGAAGAAAAGGTAATGCAAAAGTTCGAGCGTGGTACCAGTCAAGAGTTTATATGTAATATTCATGGAATAGATGTAGCGCCACTGTCTTGGAAGGACAATAAAATTGTAAATCTACTTTCTACCTATGTCGGAGTAAATCCGATATGTTGAGCACTCACTGCATAGTGAGTTCTGGAAATGAAACGATGGAACCATTAACCATAAAGAGATTTGACAAAAAGGACAAATCTTTCAAATTGATTCCTTGTCCTCAAATTATAAAAGACTATAATCGCCACATGGGCGGTGTCGATTTAATGGATAGCTCCATGGGCCGGCATAAGATAACTATGAAAAGCCGTAAGTGGACAAATAGAGTGTTCTATCACCTTTTGGACATGACAGTTGTTAATTCCTGGTTGTTGTACAAAAGAATAAATAAAAATCGGCATGGGTTCAAGGCCGTGCGATTGATTGATTTTAAATTAGAGATAGCTGATACATTATTCTAACTAAAATCGTCACAACCTCCTGCTCGCGGACGTCCACGTATTGAAGCAGATATTCAAGAAAAATGTAAAAAAACCAAATGCTATGAGCGTTTGGTTTTTTTACGGTGTCTACCGCCGAAGGACACCAGATTGGATAAAATTGATTATTGAACAGCGATTTATAAAAAAAGGTAGATGCAAATTTCCGAACTGCTCTGGACAAACAAGGATGTATTGTACCAAATGCAAAGTGAATTTGTGTTTAACTGCAGAAAAAAATTGTTTTTATAACTACCATAATTCGTAAAAAGGTAATTTATTGTATTATTTTTATGGTATACAAATGAATTTACAAAATGTATATGTTTTATTTCCATTTTATTTATGTTCTCTAGTTTTAGTTTTCAATGTATTTTAAATAATAATATTTAATAAATTATTTTAAACAATAATATGTTAACAAAAATATATTTAAACATTTTTAAATAAATGAATTTATAAAATTTTCGTAAACAAAATCGTTTATTTTGGAGAATTTTTATAGGAATTTTGGCTGTGGGTCAATGTCTGGCGTATCTTTTAAGATACAACCACTTTTTTTCAAATAACACGTTAAAATTTTTTCAAAAAAATAAAAATGTAGTTTCTGTTTTTTCACTAATTTACACATAATATATTTTTTCCACAAAAATCGGCCACCTCGGGCATTTAAGGGCTAACAATGTGGTTCGGCACGTTTATTTAATTTTCTTATGATAAGATCAAAGAAACATTAGTGGATTTCCAAACGTAAAAAAAAAAATTTTTGACACTCTTTTTAAAATTTTTTTCACTTTCCAATCAATAATTAAGTTTTAACTGTGAAGCCTAATACAAAAAATCGGTCTTAAAACAAGCAAAAATAAAAGATATGGGACGAAGCCACTTGTTAAATCATATTCTTGTAGGTTCGTATATACAAAAAAAGAACATGTGTTTATAGAGGGGGATGAAAAGAGCAAGTTGTTATCAGTTTCTGTTCTAGCGTTGATCCGTTCGGGAGTGAAGTTGCAATTAATAAAGTGCGAAAAAGTTCTGTTTTTTGGAAGTGATTTCTGGTTTAGTTATCATGATGTTATACTAAATACAGCCTATATTTTCTCAATTTTTATGTTTTATGATTTGGAGAATGAAGTAAAAGAGCTCTGGAAGGAAGTCCAAAATCAGACTCTTGCCGGAGAACTTGCGAAATGTTTAAATCTTTAGTTTTAAAATTATTCATGGAATTGATTTATTTCTTTTATAGCATTTAAACTAAAATCAAAATAAAAAATAATTTTTTAAATATTTTATTATATAAGTTGCCTATGGCTTCTTACCTTTATCAGGCATTCGCCTTAAGCCCCTGAAGAAAGCCTGTTTTTCTGACAGGATTTATGCCTTCTTTAAGCTGGTCTTCAGCAGAACTTGTTTTTTCTTTTTTCTTAAAGGCCTGTTTTTTCAGACATGACTTCTGCCTTATTTAAGCTGGCCTTTAGCAGGCCTTCATTCTTAGTCCGTCCTGAAGGCCTTATATTTTCAGACATGACTTCTGCCTTATTTATAAAGGCCTTTTTGAGGGATTCTTGCAGGGAAATGGAAAGGAAAGCCTTGCCTCCCAATCTCACGCAATGTTAAATGGAAAAGAACATTTAATGTGTATAGAAGGCCTCCGGCATGACTAAGGAGGCCTTATAGGTCATGCATTCCGCCGCTGGGCAGGTTCTATTATTCTGCTAGACATAGAATCCTTTATTCGGTAGTAATACGTATAGAATAATTAAATGATTATTTAAGCAATATCCTTACCGAACTTTTGTAATTTATTTCTTGGAAATTAGTAGAATTATTCAAAAACAATATAATTTAAGAAGACATTCCTTCCTGTAGCGAGTTATTGTCAGTTACGACCGAATAGGAAATTGATTTCAACGAGTGAGGTTTTTCGCGGATTTCCAGAAAATTGTCCCTGAATTTTTTTAACACTCACAATTAAAAAAATTATGTTCGCGGAATACTGTTTTTTCGCGTGTTACAATTCATTCCTATTTTGACGTTTCGGCCTGAAGGAATGCCTTCTTATATTCTATTTGTCCTTGGAATTATTATAGGGCAAAGGACGCGTAAAGAGCTCAAAACTCGTCTACGATAAATGCTATTTATAATATTAATGGATACGTCAATCCATTTTATTTCTTGGAAATTAGTAGAATTATAAAACTGCAAAGGACGCGTAAAGAGCTCAAAAATCGTTTACGATAAATGCTATTTATAATAATTAATAATGTTAAAGCAGACGTCAAAACAAAATGAAGGTATACTTTATTCGGTGTACTCGACGGAAATGTTCTTACTTGCTAATTATTTTTTTTCTTTTGCTCTATCTATTCAGGAAAAATATTTCACTGTTTTTCAGCCTAGGAAACTTTCCCTTTACACAATGTGTGTACAGAACACATTCTTTGTTATTTGTTTTTTCGAAATGTTCATTGTAATAAAGAAAAAGTTCCTTTGACTGAAAACCTATACCAATTAAATTCGATTAAGGTATTTTTTTGTTTGGTGAACAACATATTTTTAGTGTGTGAAACTTCCTATAATATAAACATAAATTTAAAATATTCTTGATGTTTGTTTTTTAAAAATTTAAAAATTTAAAATTTTAAATTTATTTCAGAGAATTCAAATAAATAGTATAGAAGTTATTAAATAATCAATATTTCACTAAATTTTAACCCTTTGTGGGGGAGGTACTACAAGGAGCGGACCAATATGGTCCATCTTCGAACTTAGCCGGAGATAGAAGAAAATATTACCACATACCAAATTTGAAGTCAATCGGTTACTGCTTTCGAGAGTTATTGTGCGCACCAGCCAGCAGACAGACGGACGGACGGACATTGCTCATTCGACTTAAAATTACCCAAAACGGATATCCGCCAAACATGCTTAGGGTCTTAAGCTGAGTATAGACGATTGCCAGATCGGCAAACGTTATCAACCCTGTTAAAGTGCTGCAAATGTCAGATTGTTAGGCAAAGGTGAATTGAGAGTTCAGACGATTGCACGAAAACATTACAATTTCATATATTTACAATATATTTTGTAAATATTTATATGCAGGATTGCCAATAAAAATACATTATAGACAGTGTTGCAAATAAAATGTTTTTCTGGCAATGGCGCCGTTGTCACATGCATAAACTTCGCACATATAACAATCAACAAATTATCTCGCAATGACTTTTCTGCTAACGTTGCAACACAAAAATTGTATGTTCACACGGTTGTAAATTCACAGGGTTGCATTTTTCCGCCATTTTTCTGGCAATGTTGTCCGATCTGCAAATCGTCTGTACTTACCTTTAGGTCACTCCTTCGATGTGTTACACTTTTGGTTCGTAGCAAATGATATATACCCTCCTCTCTAAGGTGATGGGATAAAAACAACTTAATTCAATAAGATCAATGAAATTCTCAAATTTCAAAATAAATCAATTCAAATTCAAAAATATAAACTGCGATTCAAATCTCATTTAAAATTAAAAATAAATCATTTGAAATACAAAAAAAAACCAATTGAAATTCAAAAACAAGTAAAAAAATACTGTCACACAGTGGTTCAGAATCAAAATCCATCGGCCAAAATTCAATAACTTTTGTTCTAGTAAATATTTTTGAGTTCTGTAAAAACCCGAAATGAAATATTAACATTGAAAATTGGGCCAAAGTTGACTACTTTTCTTATTTTTGGATTTAAGCGATAGGTAAAATTTTTATTTTTTTTTTGTTTTTTTACATGTTTTTACGTATTTGCTCATAATGCGCATAACATTTTTTTATTTTTTTCGTACGAGTGTTACAGATTTTCGCCTTTATCCGATTTTGAAAATTGAAGAAACACAATTTCTTTTTCCGACTTTGTCGAACTGTTTCTCATACATTTTAAAAGCTTTAGCACTTTTATTTCAAATTGTGATTTGTTAAATTTATTATGGCGGCAAAAATATGTTTGTGTCAAATATAGTTTGTTTGTAATAAATATTTGATAAAATGTATGATTTGGACCAACATAACTTTTTTCCTCTGAAAGCCTTTGAGGAATATAATACATATTTAGTTGAAGGATTCCCCATTTGGATTCAGGGTAACTTTTGCCTGCACCAAATTGCACCTTTGAAAGATAGGACACAAAAAGTCAGATTTTTTAGATCTAAAACGCGATTAACTCATTCTTTTCTCCTTAGCTGTTGAAAAGTAGGTCCGCAGCTGAGCAAATTTCCTTTATCCTCAACCTTAACTTTATGTCAATCGGAGTTCATTTGTCATTGCTATGCCCAAACCAGTAAGGAAAGGCAGAAAGTCGGGCGGGGCCGACTATATAATACCCTACACCTCCCTAACACTGCGATAAGGGTCATTGCCATAATAATTTGGAATAATTGGTAAATGGGTAGAAACATATTATGTAATTCTGAAACAATAATCGCTAAATTAAGCAATATTCGATCCTAAATTGAGAAACATCTTTCTGGAAAATTTTAATGATCGGAAATAAAAAATACAACTTCTATAGCGGTTTGATACCAAATCAGGAGGAACATATATATGGAGCTTTAATATAAATCTGAACCGATCTTCCCTGAATACTCATTCATGTAAAAAGACCACTTTCTCACGAATTTCATACTGATCGGATATAAAATACAGTTTTACAGCGCTTACATGTGAAATCGGGGGTAACATATACATATATAGGGGCTATATCTAAATCCGAACCGATGTTCTCCGAATTTGGCAGTATTCCTTCATGTAATAAGAAACCTCTTTCTGCCAAATTTTGCACTGATCGGATATAAAATACAGTTTTTACAGCGCTTACATGTCAAATCGGGGGTAACATATATATGGGGGCTATATCTAAATCTGAACCGATTTCTTCCAAATTTAAAAGTGTTCATTCATACAATAGGAAACCTATCTTTGCCGAATTTCGCACTGATCGGATATAAAATAACATTTTTACAGCGCTTACATGTCAAATCGGGGGTAACGTATATATGGGGGCTATATCTAAATCTGAACCGATTTCTTCAAAATTTAACAGTGTTCATTCATATAATAAGAAACCTCTTTCTGCCGAATTTCATACTGATCGGATATAAAATAAAGTTTTTACAGCGCTTACATATCAAATCGGGGCTAACATATATATGGGGGCTATATCTAAATCTTAACCGATATTAACCAAATTCAATAGGGATCGTCCTTGGCCAACGAAAAGATATGTGTAAAGTTTCGTCGAGATCGGGCCATAATTGCGACCTGTACTTTGATTACAAGAATACATGCACAGACGGACAGACAGACAGACGGACATAGCTAAATCAACTCAGAAAGTGATTCTAAGTCGATCGGTATAATAAACGATGGTTCTATTTCTTCTCCTTTTGGGTGTTACAAACAAATGCACAAAGTTATAATACCCTGTACCACAGTGTGGTGTAGGGTATAAAAACGCTTAATAATACCTGATTTTGCAGACAAATCGAATTACTGCAGGAAAACTGCACACAGGTAGTATTACTTTGTAAAAGTTAATAATAATATTTTGTAAAAGTTAATAAGAATAAAAAAGGTAATTTCGGGTTTTTACAGAACTCAAAAAGTTTTGAAATTTTGTCGATGGATTTTGATTCTGAACCACTGTGTGTCGGGTAAACCGACATACGAATCTCCTCACCTTCAGTCCCAACATATATTCGTAAATTTATATTTTTTTTTGCTTCAATTAAATTATTATCAATTTAAATTGCATTTAATAACTTTAAAGTATGTACTTGTATTAAAGTTAAAAGCTGTTTACTTTTGGTACAAAATGGTCCATTTGTGTGGGAATCGATCTAATTTGTTCCTTAAATTTTTTATAATAAATGATCTCTATGTACTCTACCGATGGTGTACATTTTGGAGCACATACAAATATTTTATTTGTATTTCAAATATTTTTTCTTTGTAATTTGGTTAGGATTTTCAGTTATTATAATAGAAATTCTGAGCCAAAGTCGTCCCCACTCAAAAATTTACACCAAACAACATATCTTTATACCAGTACGGAAAGCCTAAAGTCGGGCGGTGCCAACTGTATAATACCCTACACCACTCTCGTAATATTGAATAACTCTGATATATAAATTTTGTAATTCATGTATAAATTGTTTACATAAATTTACTTTTGGGACATTTTATACTTAAATAATACCCTGTACCACAGTGTGGTGAAGGGTATAAAAACGATTGGATCTAAAGAGCCAAATCGGATGAAACATATATATGGGAGCTATAGCTAAATCTTTACCGATTTTCTTCAAATTCGGCAATGTTGGTTCATGAATCAAGAAACTCTACCATTCTAAATTTCAAAACGATTGAATGTAAAATATATCTTCTTCAGGACTAAAGAGCAAAATCGGACGAAACATATATATGGAAGCTATAGCTAAATCTTAACCGATTTTCGTTAAATTCGGCAATGTTGGTTCATGGATCAAGAAACTCTACCATTCAAAATTTCAAAACGATTGGATGTAAAATACAGCTTCTACAGGACTAAAGAGCAAAATCGGACGAAACATATATACGGGAGCTATAGCTAAATCTTAACAGATTTTCTTCAAATTCGGCAATGTTGGTTCATGGATCAAGAAACTCTTCCATTCTAAATTTCAAAACGATCGGATGTAAAATACAGCTTCTATAGGACTAAATGGCCAAATCGGACGAAACATATATATGGGAGCTATAGCTAAATCTTAACCGATTTTCTTCAAATTCGGTAGTGTTGGTTCATGGATCAAGAAACTCTACCATTCTAAATTTCAAAATGATTGGATGTAAAATACAGCTTCTACAGGACTAAAGAGCAAAATCGGACGAAACATATATATGGGAGCTATAGCTAAATCTTAACCGATTTTCTTCAAATTCGGCAATGTTGGTTCATGGATCAAGAAACTCTACCATTCTAAATTTCAAAACGATCGGATGTAAAATACAGCTTCTATAGGACTAAATGGCCAAATCGGACGAAACATATGTATCTTTGGGAGCTATAGTTAAATCTTAACCGATTTTCTTCAAATTCGGTAGTGTTGGTTCATGGATCAAGAAACTCTACCATTCTAAATTTCAAAATGATTGGATGTAAAATACAGCTTCTACAGGACTAAAGAGCAAAATCGGACGAAACATATATATGGGAGCTATATCTAAATCTGAACCGATTTCAACCAATTTCAATAGCGATCTTAACAGCCGCGAAATACTGTAATCTGCAAAATTTCAGAACGATCGGAGTGAAATTGCGACCTGTAGTCGACGAACAACTTTACATGGACAGACGGACGGACGGACATCGTTAAATCGACTCAGCTAGTGATTCTGAGTCGATCGGTATAATTTAAGGTGGGTCCAGCTGTGTTATTTTCAGGTGTTACAAACATCTGCCGTGAAACAAACTAATAATACCCTGTACCACAGTGTGGTGTAGGGTATAAAAATTTCACAGATAACAGTTTGATGAACAGCAAATATAATTTTTTCATCCCATCAGCTGTTTTAAATGCAACTTACATTGCAAAAAAATCGAATTTTATGGGAAATACTTGTTATAATACTCTCTCATTTTATTTTTGTCCGATCAGTTTTTTACGATAAAATAATAGAAATAGAATACTCGTAATTCTGAATAATATTTATAAAAATATTAAATTTGTCTCAACAAATGGGATTTTCGCGCAATATCTTGTATGTTATGTATCTTTGAAACAGATGATGTGATGAAAAAATTATATTAGAGAAAGATGAAGGCTAGTTAATTTGGGATTCTTTACGATAAATGGTTCTCCAGTTATGCTAAAATATATGGTTCAACCTTTATAACAAGTCCCATCCCACTAATAGACCACAAAGTTCTTAAAGAAAATAACCAATGCTTTCTTTTGAGCCAAAAAAATAATCAAAAAACCATTTGTAAAAACCCATATTTTTATTTATTTTCTTTTGCTCAAAAAAAGCTTAGGTTATTTCCTTTAAGAGCTTTGTGGTATATTAGTTTATCAAAATATTTATTTTTATTTTGATAAACTGATATACCAACAAAAATACCTACAAAAAATATATAAAAATATATATATTTTAGCACAACTGGAGAATAATTTACCGGAACTGGTTCATGGAAGATTTAAAGGATCCTAAATTAAGTAGCCTTCATAGTTTTCTAATATAATTTCTTCATCACATCAGCGTTTTCACAGATATCTAACAAGATTTTGCAAAAAAAAAAACAAAATTTGTTGAGAAAATTTTAATATCTTTTAATCAAAAGCTCTTAAAAACATCATACAATTCACAATTATTATGTTTTTATTATTTTATCGTTAAGTCTGATCGGTCGTGAATGAGACGTTTCTGAAAAAAATCGATGTATAATAAATGGTGGATATGTTTACCTTTATTTTGTAAGATAAACAAGACCCATCTCACTAATAGACCACAAAGCTCTTAAAGGAAGTGGCCTAAGCTTCCGTTTGAGCAAAAAATCAAACATAAAAACGTGGGTTTTAGACAAAAATTGTCAAAACAAGTTGCACTTTCGTAAAAAAATAAAAAAAAATATTTTTGTATTTTTTTTTTTTTTGATTTTTGAAGAAAAAACTATCCAAGTCACTTTGGGCAAAATTTTCTAAATAATTAATTATGGATGGAAAAATACTGAGGGCCGTTTGACCAAAATGTCAAAATTCATCACTCTTTAAGTCGGACAGACGCTAACCGATCTCGTTGAGATTTTGCGTCGTAACTACTATCCAATAGGACTAAATTTGGTGCAAGTTTCATCCCGATCAGAAGATATTGGTTTTACAAATTCACGCACTTATCAAGAAATCCTCCGATTTAAAAACTAACCGTTATAAAAAACAATTTCTTTGGACAGATTAGTATCATTAGACAAAAACATTGATAAAAGTTGACAAAATGTTTTCTTATTCTGCTCTGTTAGGGTGGTGTGGAGTATCACATAGTCGGCTCCGTCCGACTTTTGACCTTCCCTTTATGGTGGTCCAACCAAAACGCACAATGTTAATTGTAAATAAAACAAAAAGTTGTCAGAGAATTATCTTAATATTGTTTATTATGATAGAAGGATCTATCACAATTATGTTTAAAGGAAAATATCGGCCAAATGTTCGCCACGGCTTTGGTGGCATACCTCTATCCAATGGTCCATATTATTGGCGTACACTTTTTCTTTTAAATATCTCCAAAGAAAGAAGCCCAACGCTGTCAAATCACATGATCGTGGCGGCTAATTAACATCGCCACGTCGTGAGATGACAAGGCCGTTAAATTTCTCGCACAAAAGAGCCATTGTTGCGTTGGCTGTGTGACAAGTGGCATCCTGTTGGAACCCAATGAGAATTCTGCTTGTTAAGGAATCCACTGAGCTGAAAGTGTGCCTCGTCGTTGTCGAAATGCAAAATAAAGGCTTCAACGCTTCTTCTTCAAAGGTTTCTTAGCGCGCTGCTCAATTGTCTACCTCTCCATGGTTGAATTTGTCAAACACTGAAACAAAGAAATGTCAAATTAAGTTGGGCAAAAAACTTGACGTTAGCGTGTGACTCACAATTAGAATCGTGCATTATGGTTGGCCCACCCTATACATTCAAAACTATTTGTTTAACAAAAAAGTTGCATCGAATTTGATGTTCGATTTTGTGGTATTTTTCAAAGACGAATTTCATTGAAAATGGTGCATATCGATCCATGTTTTGATATAGTGACGCTGAATTTGGAGCGACATTCGATTTGACTTTTCAAGATTTGGTATCAACATTGCACAATCAATCTTTCTGAATTTTGATAATTTGTATTTTGCATTAAGACATAGCTTAGTCCAGATCTAAGTTTCTGTTTACATACAGGTGCCTCGACTGGGTTTGTTGTAGCACATCACGTCAACTCAATTTTCCACGACCTTGGTGACGGTTTCAGGCTCTATCTCATGAATGGCTTCTTCGATACCATCGGACCTTCACGATACCCCACAAAAGGTCATCTACCGATTTTTTTTCTCTTTACGCTACAGCAGCCATATTTACAGCCGAACTGCCATAAATTTGATAATTTATATATGCTTTAGTTTTGAATTCTTTCTGAGAAATTTAACACATATTGGCAACATTTTTGCTATTGTAAATTTTTATACCCTACACCACACTGTGGTACAGGGTATTATGACTTTGTGCATTTGTTTGTAACACCCAAAAGGATAAGAGATAGACCCATTGTTATTATACCGATCGAATTGTAATCACTTTCTGAGTCGATTTAGCTATGTCCGTCTGTCTGTCTGTCCGTTTGTCTGTAGATGTATTCTTGTAATCAAAGTACAGCTCGCAATTATGGTCCGATCTCAACGAAACTTTGTACATATCGTTCTTTAGGCCCAAGGACGACCCCTATTGAATTTGGTTAAAATCGGTTCAGATTTATATATACGTAGTCCCCTTCAAAGTAATTCCCCTCGGATATAATACACTTCTGTCAAAAGTTTTTTCCAATCCTCGAAGCACTTCATATAATTATTTTTTGTGATCTTGTTCAGCTCCTCCTTCGATGCCGTCTTTATCTCATCAATCGTGGCGTAGCATCGTCCTTTCATGGGCCTTTTCAGTTTTGGGAACAAAAAATAGTCACAGGGGGCTAGGTCACGGGAATACGGTGGCTGCGGCACCATTACTGTGTTGTTTTTTCGCGCACAAGCAACGATGTGTGTGCAGGGGCGTTATCATGGTGCAAAAGCCAGTTTTTGTTCTTCCACAAATCCGGGCGTTTTTGGCGGATTGCTTCGCACAATTTGCGCATAACTTGCAGGTAATATTCGTTATTGACCGTACTACCCTGTGGCAAAAACTCATAATGCACCACGCCCCTGCAATCAAAGAAAACTGTGAGCTCGTGCGTCCGGCACGCTGTTCGTCCTTCGCATCTTCTCGGCCCTCTAAGAACATTTTGTACCACCGATAAACGTTGCTTTGGTCCAAGGTAGCTTCACCATATGCCAGTCAACATTCGGAATGCGTCAGCGCACTTTATTTTGTTTTTACCACAAAATTTGATGCAGATTCTTTGATCCATTTTCTGAAATACATAGATAAATTAAAATTATCAAAAATAAAATAAAAGTAGCCCGCGGAAATTAAAAATTCCCGATATTTTCTGAACATACCTCGTAGCTCCCAAATATGTTATGTACCTCCGATTTGGCATATATCCACTGTATAAGCAACATTTTTGAACCGATTTGTACAAAAATTGACAGATAGTAGTCCTGTGATACACTTAGAGACAATACAAAAATTGGGGTAAATCGGTTCATATTTAGATATAGTAAAAAGTGTATTTTAATTAAAAATTCGGCAGAAAGAGGTTTCTTATTACATGTATTAACAATTTGAGGGAAAGCGGTTCAGGTTAAGATATATCCCACATATATATGTTACCCCCGATTTGATATGTAAGCGCGGTAGAAACTGTATTTTATATCCGATCAGTGCAAAATTCGGCAGAAAGAGGTTTCCTTTTACTCGAAGAAACACTGCCAAATTCGGAGAAAATGGGTTCAGATTTAGATATAGTCCCCATATATATGTTACCCCCGATTTGACATGTATGCGCTGTAGAGACTGTATTTTATGTCCGATAAGTACGAAATTCGACAGAAAAGAGGTCTTTTTACATAAATGAGTATTCAGGGAAAATCGGTTCAGATTTATGTATAACCTCCATATATTTGGTATCAAAGCGCTATAGAAGTCGCACTTTACTTCCGATCATTAAAATTTTCCAGAAAGATGTTTCTCAATTTAGGAACGAATATTGCTTAATTTAGCGATTATCGGTTTAGAATTAGATAATGTGTTCCTACCCATTTACCAGTTATTCCAAATTATTATCGCAATGATCCTTAGGAAGGTGTAGGGTATTATATAGTCGGCCCCGCCCGACTTTCTGTCTTTCCTTACTGGTTTTATTTCATACCGATTTTTAGTCCTATCCTTACCTGGGTTTCATTAAGTACCACTCCTGAGACTAGTATTTATGTACATCAGAATTGAAACTACATTTCACATTGATTGTCATTCTCTTTCACATGAAAGAGTTAAATAAAAATATTTTATTTTCTCATTTTATGTTCAACAAAATGGTAAAATAATTAAAGAAATAAAAACAAATAAAAAACAAACGAGAAAAAATAAAATAATAACAAACAATAAAAATAAAGATTTAAAATAGTAACAGTAAACTATAAAATAATTTATAAATAAGTAATATGAGAGTAGGCAGTATAGTTAAAATACTACAGATCCATATATAAATAATTAGTTTTTTAACATAAAAACATAGACTGATGACTAGTGACTAAGAGTTAAGAACGGTTTTTACATAACTAATCAAAGTCGTTTATAGATCGTTTTTGCAATTCCTTTCTCATAAAAAAACATTACACAGAAAAAAAGAAATACTTATAAAATATATTAAAAAATAAAACAACTTTTCACTAATCAAATGACAATCACAGAGTACTACAAAAGAAAACAAATAAAAAATAATATATGTATATAATCGTAAAAAATCTCACATTTAAAATTAATTTTAACACATGACGAGCCTTAAAAAGATTCGTTTGCTTACTTTGGATGAGGGGGTGAGGGGGTGAGGGACTTTGTCAGTATAAAAGTGTTAGTTAGTATATATCTTTGGATAATTATTTTTTTGGGAATTTTTCATTTTGTTTTCTTTCATTTGTTTGTCTTAAAAATAGTAATTAAAAATTTACAAAAACACATTTACAATACTATACTGTACAGTAGTAGAAGAAGAAATTGTTGGCCGGGGGGTTAAGTAGGAGAGGTTTTCTTTTGTATAGATCGTTGAATTTTTGTTCAACATTAAAAGACGTTTTGTAAACGAAAGTACTATTATTGGCTTAAACCATGTATTATTTAATTATTTTTGTTAATCTTTATTATCATCGAACTTGTCTCAGTTATTTAGATTATTATTCCGGAAGTAGGCATACGAGTACAGTTGATCTAGCTATACAGCAAATATATGAAAATTATGATATGATAAAAAAAATATAAATGTAGAAAGTGGTGTACGATTACAAGAACAAAAATATGCAAAAAAAAAGGTTAAATATATTTTTCTGTTAAATGAAAAAACCCAAAAACTAATGCTAATTTAATACATTATTCCCATTTATTTACGCTTTCGGCATTAGTTCATAATATTAGGTATTAGGTATGTAGACGAGTTCAGTATACCTATTGACTTTGAACCACTTTGTCTATAGATGTATTATTGCAAAGTACAAGACGATATTATACTCCGTTCAATGCGATATTTGATGAGCATTAATTCCATCCCTATTGAATCCCTACGAAATGGGTCAAGAACTTATTTTTAATACTAGGAAGATCCCTATTGAAATTTATAAAAAATCAGTTCAGAATTAGATCTAGACCCCACATACGGTTTGAATCAAAAAATGAGCTTACAATCGTATAACCTGAGATAAGGGATTGATTTGTATGTACTCGTATAATCATTAGTTAATATGAACGCACCATTTTTTTCTACATTTCTCTTAAATTTCCTATTAACTTGCGTATGTAGTAGAGACATTATAAACTCCATCCGATATAACTTCATGAGATTTACGTTAGAGACAGGTGTTAATAGATGCTTTACATAGAAATCAAAATTTTAGCACTTGCTATAGAAATCAATGTATTTATCATAATTTATTTGTCACAGTCTTAAATCGCGAGTTCAATTCTGAAAGTATTTTTCGATTTCATTTTTTTGAAACATTACGCAGTCTTTACCGGATTTCTGAGATTTAGTCTAAGAAATACATATATAGCGTCATTGATACAAAATTGAAGGTTAGACTATGGGACACCCAGCCCCATGATAATGTTATGGTACATATAATATTCTAAAAAAATAAAAATTAAAAAATTTGTAAACTCTTCTCTGCATTCTATTGTAGTAGCTGTGGAACTAACGCCAAGACATTAATTCTGCATTATGCTTTTCCTTCTGGAATATATTTTTCTTTGGTTTTTCTGTATTTTCTTATGGAGAACATGATTCCAAAAATCCCCAAAAAGTAAAAATATAAACTTCTTCAATGCATAGTAAAATACAAGATACCAAAGATTTGCAGCACGGTGTAATTTCAAATTAATTTAAGCAGATATAAGGACAAAAAATTCAAGATATTTTTGAGGAAAAATAAGCCTTTATATTTTCTTTAAAATCGCTCCATACATCCGAGAATAGCAAGTTTTTCAGCAAACTTTTTTTTTACTTTTTTAAAATCCCTAAAATTTACAAGTGAAGTTTAGCTAGGATTTTAGTCATTCGAAATGTAGTTCTTTGTCCACTGTCCCTAATCCACTATGCGTTAAAATTATGTTGCCAAAGTAATCAAGTTTTATTACAAGAGAAGATTTGACTTTTCCTTCCGAAACTATAGTAAATATTAGAATGAAAATTAAAAATACAAAAAAGTAATCCAAACAAACTACTTCAATGCGTGAAAAAATACTTTGCGGCACAGTGCAATTTAAAATCAGAGTGAAGTATAAGGATTAAAAAAAATTTTCACAGAAAGTTTTGAGGTAAAATAGGGCTTTATACTTTCTTTAAAATCGGTCTAGACATCCGAGAATAGCAAGTTTTTCCATAAACTATTTATTTACTTTTTTATTTCAAAATCCACAAAATTTTAATGTTAGGCTGTCTGACGCAGAAGAACTTTTTTAAACCATCAAAAACTTATTTTTTCCGAAAAAATTTTTTTTGTTGTCTGTCCCTAATCCACTATCTTTTTGTCAAAATTATGTTGTGAACTTAATTATTTTTTTTATATTACCAGAGAAGACAGGATGTTTCCTTCTGAAATTGTGGTAAATATTAGAAAGAAAATTTTAATTAAAAATACCAAAAAAAAAATCGTCAATGCGTGAACAAATTTTTGTATTCATTGCACAGTAGGGCGGGTCGATTTAAAAATCGCCCATTGCTCAGTGAAAATCGTATTCTAGGGATCAAAATAAGAAACTTTGCTGAAGGAACCATACCTCTAAAACGAATTCTGATGTCCCGGAAAAAATCCCACTTTGACCCATTTAGAGTGCTCCAACCGAGTCCAAATGTATGACCGACCCCCACACAGTGAAGTGCTCAGTGAAAATCATATTCTAGGGATCAAAATAAGAAACTTTGCCGAAGGAACCATACCTCTAAAACAAATTCTGATGTCCCGGAAAAAATCCCACTTTGACCCATTTAGAGTGCTCCAATCGAGTCCAAATGTATGGAACCCCCAAGGGGTTCCAGGGGGTGTGCCACTGGTATGGGTGGGTCGGGCCTCCAAAGTTAGTGGGGGTCGGTCATACATTTCGACTCGATTGGAGCACTCTAAATGGGTCACAGTGGGATTTTTCAAAATTTGCCCCTACCCAAAAGTTCGACCAAAATTCCGGGACATCAGAATTCGTTTTAGAGGTATGGTTCCTTCGGCAAAGTTTCTTATTTTGATCCCTAGAATACGATTTTCACTGAGCAATGGCGATTTTTTTTGCCTCCCCACAAATCGACCCGGCCTATTGCACAGTGTAATTTAAAATCAATGTAAACAGATATAAGGTTTAAAAAATAAATTTCAAAGAAAGTTTTAATGAAAAATAGTAAAGTAATAAAGAAAGTTTTACAAAATTTTCTTGTAGAAAGAAAATTTTTATTAAAAATATAAAAAAAATTTAAGAAAATAGGATTTATCATTTCTTTGAAATCGGACTAGACTTCCGAGAATAGCAAGTTTTTTTGTGAACAATATTTTTTTATAAAACAAAATCCCTCTTTTTATACCCTCATTTTAGTGATACGAGGGTATATATCATTTGCTACGGCCAAAAGTGTAACACATCGAAGGAGTGATCTAAGACCCTAAGTATGTTTGCCGGAGATTCGTTTTGGGTCATTTTAAGTCGAATGAGAAATTTCCGTCCGTCCGTCCGATTGACTTCAAATTTGATACACGGTAATATTTTTTTCTATCTCCGGCTAAGTTCGAAGATGGGCCATATTGGTCCACTCCTTCTGGTACCTCCCACACAAAGGGTTAACATTTAGTGAAATATTGATTCTTTAAT
The DNA here is from genome assembly GCA_963930755.1 of Eudasyphora cyanicolor. Lineage (NCBI taxonomy): Eukaryota > Metazoa > Arthropoda > Insecta > Diptera > Muscidae > Eudasyphora > Eudasyphora cyanicolor. The sequence continues at coordinate 127,779,624 of OZ005736.1, read as the reverse complement.
AACTTCTATACTACTTATTAAAATCTTCTGAAATTCCACACCATATATTATTTTATTACTCGCTATCACCTCGAGAAAAATGGGCGATATTGCCACACCCCTTTTGGTACCTGCCACACAAATGGATCATTTTGCATCAAAATTGAACTGCTTATAACATTAATACAAGTGCATACAAATACTTGAAATTTTGTACAGTATAATGTTTTTGTAGCACCTAAAGCCAGGTAAAAAATGGGCGTTATTGTACAGCCCCTTTTGGTACCTGCCACACAAATGGACCGTTTTATACCAAAAGTTAACGGCTTATAACTTTAAAACCAGTGCATACAAATACTTGAAATTTTGTACAGTGTAATACTGTTATAGTGCCTACAGTCCTGTGAAAATTGGGCGTTATCACCACGCCCCTTTTTATACCTCCCACACAAAATGACCAAATCATACCAAAATACGTAAATATATTAGTGAAAATAAACGCTTATAATTCGGCACAGTGCAATGTATTTAAAGAATCTAGTGTTTAGATAAAAATAGGTGTAATTGTTAAACCGTACCTCCCATACAAATTGACAGATTAATTCGTGTAATATTTCATATTTACTCACAATGTCTCCTCCTTAGTCGGTTTACCCGACTGCAACTTTCTTACTTGTTTCTTCTACATTTACACAGAATATGCACCAGACTCTCACAAATCCAAAACAGGGGTACTCAATATTTGTAAAAGTTATGGACGAAATACTAAGGCAGGTCTTGCAATTTATTAAATGTTTCATCAGTTTCTGCAAAACGCTGCGTTTCAAATTTCATACAAAGGGATTTTAAAATTCATATTATTAAATTCATACATATACGTATGTGTATATTATTAACTGGCTTTAATCGGATGTTTCTAACCCAAAAATAAATAGAGTGAAACTTTCAACCCATGATTTTGTTTTAAGAAAGTTAAGATAATTCGAAAAAGAAAAAAAAAAATAAAGAACGGCTATTAATAGCATCTTGTTTTACCAGATTATAAAAAGTCAACATTTGAATTTCTATGGATAAGTTTTTTTAAGAATTTTTTAAAATTGCGAGATTTCAAAATAATTTGTTCCACTAATTTTCACATATCACAAAAACTATATATGTACTTATAAATTTGTTCACATAAATAGAAAAAAATAGATAAGATTTTCTAATTTTTTTCTTTTGAAAAATGGGCGATTCCAAAAAAGGTTGGTTCAACTACTTTTCGCATAAGTCGAAAACCTTTTGTCCAATTTTGTTCACATAAAAATCAAAAATTTAAAAACGAATAACCTTCCCTCCCCTAACCAGACAATTTTCTTCTGAACATTATTTTGTCAAGTTTTTTTTTGTTTGTTTATAGGCAAGTACTTTGTTTCTGTTTTTCTTGAAAACTTTGCAGTTCATTCTTAAAACTAATTAGTAGTTATTCCTTATAATCTAAAGAAAATGAGTTCGTTATTGTCGCTTGTTTGGTTACAGCTTATACGTGGTTTGGTTTTATGTATATGAGTGTGTGGGTGTGTTTTAATGATAATGCCTCCTTAATATTGAGATAAATTATTAAATTGTTGTCTCGATGACAATTTAGATAGATATGTTTCTTACAAACACTTTACCAGTCTTCATCTTCATTGAATTCGGAGATCTCCAGACGAAATGGGGTCTGGACATTTTTCAGGCGACGATGACATGTGCGACCCAAAGGGTTGTGACGCAAATCGACTAAGTCTAAATTATCGCTGGTGATAATTTCATCGGTATCGATTTCTGTAAAAAAATTAGAAAAATTATACAAATAAATTAAAATAATTGTATGTTTTGTTTTTTTACTAATAATAATTCTTACCAATTATGGCATTATGACTGGCATCCAGTTCTTTAAGCTTAGGAATCTTAAATACCACCGGTGGCAAGACAATGAATGAGTTGTGTGAAATATTCAATTTGGCCAAATTGTGTAAATCTGCCAATTCATCGGGCAGTTTGGTCAAATGATTGTGTGACAAATTCAAATCTATAATCAGTTTTCAAAATAAATTAATGGAATTGAGACCACTTTATGTTTTTATTCTTTACATACCTGTTATCAAACTGAATTTCAAGGCAAATTTGGGTGAAATCTTTTTAATCACATTACCGCTAAGATCACAAGTTTTCAATTCTGTGTTGCGCATTAAATGATAGACAGCATCGGGTATTTGCATTAATTCACATTCTGACAAATCTGTAATGAAAATAATAATAAAAACATAATTAATAAATTAAATACTTATATATATCTAACGGTTGTTTTAAATCTGTCATTGAAAGGGAGCGGAATTCGCTCTGTTGCGGGGTTGCCACATTTCTCTTGAAATATAAACATCTGTCAAATGTATCAGCTGAGAGGCTCTTATATTTGCAAAAAATTATAATAGTGTTGCCAGTAGGGCGATTGCATACAGGCGATTTTTTATTTCCAGTTCATAATTTTCTTTATTCTAATTTAAAAAAAGAAATTAGATAAACCAATTCATAAAAACTAAATTGAAGTAATGGAAAATCAATTTGAAGTCTTAATTCCTCCACTGCGTTTGCAATTCAAAGTTATTACTTGTATTTTAAAAATATAATAACACGATTACCATATTTTGTATGCATTTAGTCTTTCTTATATATTATAGAAATTTTATTATAAATTAAATTTTCTCTTTCTTTATTTTCAGGTGAGTTTATAAAAAACTGTTATATTCATCTGAAATTGTGCACAATATTGAAGGTATGATAAAAAAAAAAATCCATAATTCTATAAATAATTTTTCCTGGGGACTAATAATGTAGAGAGCCGCTATATGATGCAGAATGCTTGTAAATGTTTAGAGATCCAAATGTTGGAAAGTTTTTTTCTAGAGTTTCTTTATTGGCACACAACTTTCTGAAGTAAATTTTGTTAACTTCTAGGTACTTCTTTTTCGCCGCAATTTTAATTTACATCTATGTTTTAGAAGAATAGTTAAAACTGAATGTAAATAAATGTACTAGGTTTATAACATATTAGACGTGAAAAATATGCAAAAAAAAACTGGATCATAACCATTTCGCAAGACACTAAATTAATGCATCCTACTATGAATTGCAGGTGAAATTTCTCCCACAATTTCTCCGTTTACATTTGAAATATTTGTCCAAAATCTCACTTAGAGCTCAACAGCATCCAATTTGAGTATTCATTCAGAAAAATTATTCGAATTAGCTGTGGTTCAAAGAACAATTTTTTTGAGAAAAAATGTCTTAAGAAACTTAAAAATATTACAAGATAAATAAGATCAGTCCCACATTGGCAAGCAAAATTGTTCTGTATAAACATTTTAGTAATACAAACTCAAATAACATTTAGCAATTTATATTTTTTGTACATTTCAAGATTTCAACTCTTAATTTTGTTAAAGTATGCACTCTATAAGGCTTCAATTCTGAAAGTTTTTTTATTTTTAAGAAAAGCTTTGTTTAAATTAAGGCAAGGTTCACTGAAGTATAGGCAATGTTCTTACTATGCAAAATAAAGAAACTTTTTTCGTGTAGAAACGTTTAATCCAAACAACTTTAAATCTGTAATTAAACTTTATGAGAATTTGAGAAAAATACATTTTTGTTTTTAAGAATTGTTCACTATAATAGTTAACAAAAATTTAATCGAATTGATGTACATAATTCTGGTGTAATCTGGTGTACTAAATACGTAAAAAATTAAAAAAATTATATCAATTTTTTTTCAATTCCTATTTTCATCGAATTAGTATCTGCATTATATTTTAAGTACCCAGCAAAAACTTGTTAAATACGCACATGTCATTACCACTTGCATTACTAGGTAATGGCATATCACCACCCTAAAATAAAGTAAAATATGCGGCAACACCATTTTTATACCCTACACCACACTGTGGTACAGGGTATTATGACTTTATGCATTTGTTTGTAACACCCAAAAGGAGAAGAGATAGATCCATTGTTTATTATACCGATCGACTTGTAATCACTTTCTGAGTCGATTTAGCTATGTCCGTCTGTCTGTCCGTCTGTAGATGTATTCTTGTAATCAAAGTACAGGTCGCAATTATGGCCCGATCTTGACGAAACTTTACACATATCTTTTTTTTTGCCCGAGGACGATCCTATTTAATTTGGTTAAAATCGGTTCAGATTTGGATACAGCCCCCATATATATGTTAGCCCCGATTTGACATATAACCGCTGTAACAACTTTATTTTATATCCGATCAGTATGAAATTCGGCAGAAAGAGGTTTCTTATTACATGAAGGAATACTGCCAAATTCGGAGAAAATCGGTTCAGATTTAGATATAGCCCCCATATATGTTACCCCCGATTTTACATGTAAGCGCTGTAAAAACTTTTTTTTTAATACGATCAGTGCGAAATTCAGCAGAAAAAAGTTTCTTATTACATGAAGGAATACTGCCAAATTCGGAGAAAATCGGTTCAGAATTAGATATAGCCCCCATATATATGTTACCCCCGATTTTACATGTAAGCGCTGTAGAAACTGTATTTTATATCCGATCAGTAAAAAAAAATGTCAGAAGAGGTTTCTCATTACATGAATTAACACTGCCAAATTTGAAGGAAATCGGTTCAGATTTAGATATAGCCCCCATATATATGTTACCCCCGATTTAACATGTAAGCGCTGTACAATCTGTATTTTATATCCGATCAGTAAAAAAAAAGGTTTCTTATTATATGAAGGGATACTTCCAAATTCAGAGAAAATCGGTTCAGATTTAGATATAGCCCCCATATATATGTTACCCCCGATTTGACATGTAAGTGCTGTAGAGACTGTATTTTATATCCGGTCAGTACGAAATTTGACAGAAAGAAGTTTCTTTTTACATGAATGAGTATTCAAGGAAAATCCGTTCAGATTTATATATAACCTCCATATATATGTTCCTCCAGATTTGGTACCAAAGCGCTATATAAGTTGTACTTTGCTTCCGATCAAAATTTTCCAGAAAGATGTTCCTAATTTTTTTATATAAGCGCTATTTTAGAGACCTGAAAGGCTTCAGCGGAATTGAAAATTAAAACATTACTTAAACCAATTATTCCAAGGTAGTACTAATTATTCCAAGGTAGTACCTACCTAACATACCCTGCATATATTGTGTACGACCAAAAATCGGAATATTTATTGTGTTAAGGCTAATAATAACCACAGTAAATGCAAATATGTGGAATATTATTATTAGTTCAATTTTTAATTCCACACATTATATTAAACTCCTCTTTGGAATAAGCCTTGACGTGGCGGGGGAGCTCAGTACTTTCGTAAAAGAAAGGAAACTAATTATTCCAACTATTCAACAAGAAATTCTTAATGTACATTGCCGAGGTGGTGTAGGGTATTATATAGTCGGCCCTGCCCGACTTTAACCTTTCCTTACTGGTTTATTAAAAAAAACGTTGATTTGGTTTAGAAACTTAGTGACATTTCGAGTAAAAATACATCTCATATTTAATATATACGAGTATATATTCCCGTCGTTCATTTCAGGAACATTCGGCCTCAACAAATTGAGGCCTAGCACCAACATTTACATGTTATATACAATTGTATCTTCCAAAATTCTTAGAGATTGGTTGTAAAATGTGGTTTATCTCATGCAGTTGTGCCAAATCGTCCACCTCTTCTACTAGGTGTTACAAATAGTGTGGCTTAAAGTATTCAAAATATTTTTTTCCATATTAATATCAAGAGAGTTATAACCAAGCTTAACATCTATATAGTAATCTAGTTTTTTATAAAACTTTAATTTCTTCTTAAAAGATTTCATACCACACAATTTATTGTCCAACATAAAAATAAATTCAGTTTTAACTACTTGTACATGCAATAAGAAATGTTAACATTGGCAACCCTATCCTTCTATTATGTGCTCACGCGCTCTCTCTCCTTCTCTCCCACCATGTGCGCATTTTTGCCAATCATATGTTTCGGTTACTCATTATAGGTATCTACGTATGTATGGATATAAATCCACATATGGTCAATATAGTATTATGCGATACTTTTGCCCATAACAATTATACATACTCGTATTTATGGGAACATTATTTTTTTTTAATATCATTTGTACTTTACCTAATTCCTGGGTCTCGTTTGCCATCTCACAGCGTTCAACAACACGGACAACTGAATGGGCCATTTTTGTGTATTTTTTTAAAATGCCTACAAAAGGTTATTTAACACGAGAAATTTTATTTTATTATTTTCCTTTAGAATATCTATATTTTTTCTTGTGCTTCTGAGGTTCACCTTAAACGAAATTTGTTGGACAAACACGCACTCGATCACTTTCTCACTCAGCGAAGAACTGCCAGTGGGGGGAACAGACAGATATTCTTTGTGGTGGTTTTTTTAGTTTCAACGCTGAGAATGAGTGAGTAAATTTTTAGCAGAAAAACATATTTAGTATGACATTGAGAGTGAAGCTAAAGCGGTGGTGAATATTATAGCATCACAACTAACTAAACATAACTAACAAAAATATTTTGGGGGAAAAAACTGACCATTAACAAGTAAGAATAAGATCGAACAAATTTTCTTTATAATTTCTCAGTCCATAGCAGGGCTTCTCAAATGGTGGTTCGCGTCTTGATGAAAATTAAACACATACAATTTTTGGATAAGAAAAAATAGACATTGATATTTTTTTTAATTCGAATCAAAGCTTTCAACAAATGGACACATTTGAAAATTGTTTTTCGTAACGGAATTGCAATAAACCGACTGTATGATTCATCGTTAATTCTTATTTCGCTAAATAACACTGTGCAACAGTGAAAAAAAAATACACGGACTTGACAGTTCGATTCTACTATCAAAGGGTAGTATTACCCTATACTCGGTTTGGCGAAATTGTTGACCAATTTTTTTTATGGGCCTCCAAAGTTTTTTCCTATTTCAGTCTATGTTCGAAGATGGGCCAAATTGGTCCCCTTCTTCTCGTACCTAAAAAATTTTAAAGTATGGAATCTGTTGTAACTTGTACACTACTGTCATACATATAAGTAGTAATATGTAGTTTCTTCATCGCTAATAACTCGAGAAAAATGAGCGATATTCATAGGCCTTTTTCGTATCTGTCTTACTTTATGACAAAATCTTTTCTATATAATCTCTAGCACTCAATTGATGACTTAATTTTCTGTATTTTAGCCAAATCATTTCAGTCCCACAAAAACGACAAAATTTCATGTCACATTTCTCAAAAGTGAGAAAGTGGACGGTTTACTGGACTGAAATGCTCATACTTGTTTTTGCTATAATTTAAACCACTACTGAACTCTCTTTGACGTTTAAGGTAAACCTCGAAGATATCTCTTAAATTTCGTACGATTTTAGCAAACCTTCAAACCATTCGAATTTGGAACTTGTTGTATTGCGAGACATATTTTTTGAAAATTTTTCTTATTTTTGTTTTGCACAATTTTGTATATTATTATTTTATTTTTTCTCTCTAATTTTGACGCTAATTCCGTTTGCCAAAACTTCTAGAACACTCTTTGTAATTTACTATTTTATATTTCTATTAATTAATATCTATATTTTGTTTTCGTATTCCGTTCTCTTTCACGCGTAGAAATCAACTGCGTTGTTTTTGTCGTAGATTAATTCATTGCAAAAAACCGGCCCCACATATGTATGTATCATTCTCATTTAGGATCTCATTGTTTATTCCAAGAGAAAAAAGGAGGCTGTTTATAAGAGACTTTTGTAAAAAGCTTTTGTTGAGCTTTTTCTTTATACACAGAGGGAAATTATGCATTGTTCCGCTGGAGATCTTAAATAATTTAAGAGGGTACTTTGTTTGAGATATTAGTAACGTCAATAAATGTAAACACTTTTTTACATTTGTACGAATAAAAAGTTGAATTTTTACTCAGATTTGTATTATTCCTTGGATTTTTGTATACAAGAACCAGTATTTTACATCCAATTATTCTAAAATTAGGCAGATATCAGTTTCTTGGAATCGACTGGAAAGTGGGAATAAAGAAACAAATTTGAAAGGGACCTCCGTATGTTGCCTATAGCAAAACTTGGATCGATGTTGTTCTTTTAAGTTGTGAAATTATTCTTATTCGCCAGATTTAGCACCATTGGATTATTACCGATTGCCGAACGCCCAAATGGCTAGGTGGTAAAGATGCAGAGGTGTTGTCTGCGATTGATGGTTATTTTAAGGAGCTAGACAGTTCTTCCTAAGAAAACACGGTATCGAAGCTATTGAATATCACTGGGAAAAGTGTATCGACCTAAAAGGAGTTTATGTTGAGAAATAAAGAAATGTTTTTTCCAAAATTCGTGGTGCTTTCTTTGTTAGGTCTACCTAGGAGCTTATGACACCCATCAAATTATCTCAATGGCCATCGACCTTATGACACGTATTATTACGATCAACACGAATTTTATTCTATTTTATACTTTCTAGGGTCTCAGATCATTATTAGAAGATTTTTCAAATGACATGATAAAGTTAGTATCACCCCATTTAATTTCCAATTATCAGTTCATTCTTTGTTGTAGTTGCCATATAACCCAGCAACAAAAATATTGAAGTACTTCCTAAGGAATCTTCTAAGTAAGGTATATTCTCTCTAAACCAGACACTCGATAGTCCGGACTATCCAATAGTCTGGACAGCTCAATGATTCGGAAGGTTTCGAAAATGTACCACTGTACTCCGGACATCAATACGTTTTTGTGGTTTGTTTTTCAGTTTTTAACGTTATTATAAACAGAGCCTAAGAACAAAAACATGTAGTAGTAAAATTCTGGGAAGTGATGATTTTTTGCAAGTAACGGGTGTTTACAAAAGTTAAAAATGTTTAATGAAATTGGTGCTTGGAAATATCATCACAAGAAAATAAAATAAGTACTGAGATTTCTATAGAAAGAAAATGGGACCATAAAAATCTTATACTGGTAGCACTTGTTCACCACTGATGAAGTTATAGTTCAGGCAGTTATGTCAAATGAAAATATTGCAGAGAACATAGACTCCGATTGTTGTCTTGAGGAAATACGCTAATTTTTGTAGACAATATGTTCAAATAAGGAAGCAACCGAACTCTTTGCGAATGCTATTTTATGGGCTGAGTAATTAACATTATTTCTAAAAGAATTTTAAAACAGAGCTGAAAAGACATATGTAAAAGTTTGGTTGTATTTATTACTTATCTTTTTACAACAGTTTTTCTTCATAAACTAAGAAAATAGACTGTAGTCCGGACAATTCTGTAATCCGGACAAAGGTCGATACTATATCTATCCGGATTAGAGTGGTTATACTGTACTTCCAAAGAAGAAGTTGGTGAATTTTTTCACTCAAAAACAATTTATTTTGCAAAAGTTATGAATATATTCATAATTAATGAAACATATAAAATATTAAAATTGCGTTATTAAAAATAGATTTAGTAAAAAATTTAATGCGTTAGAAAAAATTAAAAATAGTAAATTTTAAATTAAAAAGTCAAACATCATCAGCGGTTTTCGAAACCAGGACACTGAAATTTAATTATTCATAGATAAAGGGAGCATACAAATCAGTGAATAAGATCTAATTTTTCACAAGTTAGATAAGAAGTACTCATACTGTGTAGGTGTTCAGTGCGTAAACATTGAATACACGCTGAAAAAAAAAATCGCTTCTGTAGTATATTGTCCCAAAGTATACCGGCTTGAAGTATACATATGTTTAGGGTACGCTCCAAATATATAATAGTTGACACCCACAAATATTATATGTTTGGGAGGATATTGTTTTAAACCAAAATATGTTCACATTCTAATATTTTTTATTTGGAACTAGTTTTTCTGAAACAAAGATTACTTGTCTTTAAATATTTTGGCAATGTATCAATGCCTTAATATACATAAAGACAAGTTTTCTGTTTTTCAGAATTTTAAAGAGCAATTTTTTTATAAATTTTATATTTTCGTAAAACTTAATTGAAACTTAAATCGTATAATCTTTCGTAAATATAAATTGCATTGATGGATTGACAAAAAGTGATGAATTGGAATATTTATAAATTAAAAGACATTTTTAGTTATAAAGTTTAACACGAAAACTAGGAAAACTAACTAAAATTCGAATAAGTCAGCAAAGTTTTAAAAATCTTTTTTTAATAAAATATATTTGGAAAACTTCTTAAACAATAACTTTGTTTGTGTGTAAACACATATTTTATTTGTGAAAGTCAGTTTGCAAATAAATTATGTTATAATATATTAATATAAGCGTTCCAAACAAAATTTCTTGATTTTCGAATACAATTTATTTGTTAACAAATATATACTATTTAAAAAAAATCGTTTCCAAGTATATTTTCTTTCAATTCAAACATATCAAAAATGAAGATTTTCCCCCGTGTAGCCTCACCAAATTGTATCAAGCAAAAACTGATATACATATTTATATTTCTCGAAGGGGTGTCTCAAAAATAATAACGAGTGACACTAACAAATTTTATTTAATAATGTATTTACTTATAAGAGCACTTTTATGGATTACGGTCTGTTCTGTATGGTTACTTTTCGTACACGAAGTTTTGATGCAAGCAAAAATATTAAGTATTATTTATATAAAAAATTTCCTTGACATTTTTAAATCACTCAATATATGTGCCGTTCGTCACGCTGTCAATTTGTCGATTTTTCTGCAAACTAAAATAGATTTCAAAATTCTATAAATACAGTGTTATTAATATCAATACACGCTGAAAAAAAATCGATTCTGTAGTATGTTGTCCCAAACATATTCGGCTTGAAACATATATATGTTTAGGGTACACTCTAAACATATAATATTGGGTGCACTCAAAAAGTATATATTTGGGAAAATGTTATTCTAAAGAAATCTTTGTTTACATCCCAATATGTTTTTATTTGGGACTATTATTTCCGAAACAAATCTTTATTTGCACTTAAGAATTCAGAAAATACGTTGTGTTAAATTTTTAACTAAAATGCAATTTTTTTAGAAATTTTTAATGTTCGTAAAAATAATAATAATTGAAATCGTATAATCTTGGATCAAAATAAATTAATTGGAGGATTGACAAGAAATGTGACTTGGAATACTAACTCAGAAATTTTTGGTCATCTTTTTAAATAAAATATATTTGGAAAAATTCCTAAATAATAATTTTATTTATATTTAAAAACATATTTTATTTGCGAAATTTAGTTTGCAAATATAATTTGTTGTAATATATTAATATATGCGTTCCAAATATATTTTATTGATTTTCCAATAAAATTTATTTGCTAAGAAATATGTATATAATATTTAAAATTTGTGTTCCAAATATATTTTCTTTCGATTCAAACATATCAAAAAAGGCGATTTTGCCCCGTGTATATATTACAAATTGACAAATAACAATAATATTACGAAGATCAATATTAACGAAGTTATGGGGAAAAAAGTAATGAAATTCTTCCCGTCCGCAACGCTGGAAATGTCCATATATATTTTTTAGGAAATATGTTGTTGAGCATTCAAGAAATATCATTTATGAGCACTGGTGCGAATGTGCTGCCTAATGATTAATGAATGAAATGGCGCGACAAGCTCATGATGAATTCATCGAAGAAGATCTAATATACAAGTACTTCTGGATCGTAATATTTACATCTTCACCACCTTTCTGGAAGTTTTTTTTTTTGGTAGGAAAGGTCGCTCTTAAACATTCTAATTTAAGTTTAAAAAATTTCACATGTGCAAGACGAGTAGGCTTAAATTTTACAATTTGTGCTTTATCTCTACTGAAATTCTGCATAATGAAAATTGAAGGAGTATAAGGCAGTTCGTTCTTAGTTTAATTAAATTTTTTATGTCATATATAAATATGAGGTTACAGTAAAATCTATTTTTTGATGGTTTTTGATAATTGCTTGCTTTTGTTGGTTTTTAATACACTCCACGAAATTTGTGTGTCCAAATGAATTATCTAAAATACTTCAGATTTTGTTTTCAGATTAAAACAAAACGCAAATATTAATCATGTCCGATGTATCCTTATCTGCGATATACATATGTAAATCAGGTCATTACACTTAGAAAAAATCCACACATTTGTGTGTGTATGTACATATGTAAGTACCTAGATTTTTTGAAACTCTGCCAAAAATCAAAAGAACTCTTTCATTAACCAAAAAACAAGAAAAAAAAACAAAGCAAAATGGCAAAATACATTGAATAAAGAAACGTTTAACCCAATTGAAACCAAGTGCAGGAATCAATTGTGAATACATCTAGAAAACGAACATTATTATCCATGGCTAAGATAGACGGACAGACATATGGACGGACAGAAAGTAGGAAATACTTCTTAATGACTTTAAATACACATGTATGTATAAAAATTAACTACATACATATGTAGTTTTCTCTTAGCCGACAATTATTACTGTTCGTTCGCTGTGCCTTTTCTTATGGTTAAAAACAAACGCAGTCAGGCCCCAATATAAAGCAGAAAATTAATCACGACACTTAATTATTGTTTAAAAAAAAAAAAACAAAAACTTAAAATAAAACAAAGAAAAATGTCGATGACTGCCAACTGAAATGACAGCATGGCACGCTTTTAGCAAATCAAATTCAAGAAAAAACACACAGAAAATTATAGGGGAAAGGCAAAGAATGAAAACACGTTACTAGGAAGCGTCAAATGAATTTGTTACATTTCACTTAAAGCAGCAAAGATCCCCCACAAAGGCTATAAGAGAAAAAATACCGGTGATGTGATGGACGACAACATTAATGATAACTGAAAGTCTCGGGGTTCTTAGTTGGAAATTATGATAAACTTGACGTCAGACATGCTGTCTACAGTCCATCGTCATCTACTGCCCCCAGAGGTCTTTGTCTAGCGCATTTTGGGGAATTCTAGAAATAGCTGACGTTGAATTCACTAATTCTTTTGTCCGAAAACGCGTGTTTTTGCATTTTTTTCTTCTTCCCGGTCGTGGTACTTCCCTTGTTTTTAAGAAAACGCAATTTGGAAATTGTATGAAAATTCATGTGTTTGTCTGTGCATCTTCTTATTGGACAGTTGCCAACAAAATTTTGCATTTCACAAATTTTCTCTATTTGGTCTAAATTATTAAGAACGTCGTAATTAAATGGAAAGTTGTTTGTTTCGTATGTAATATTGTGAATAAATAAAGTAGGCAAAAAACCACAGCTATCATCAACACTAGGTTACAGTAGAGTGGGTCGTAATTTGTCATTTGTATTGGAAAGTTGCAAATAAATTGTAAATAAAACTAAACAAATAAAAGTGTTTTTTCTTTTATTTGTGTCACCTACAGCCTAACTAAATACAACAACAATTATTAATTTTAAGAAAAAAATAAAAAAAATATGTATATTATATATATAAATATTTTAATAAAATAATTTTTTGCTGGCACGAAAAAAAGAACAAAAACAAAACAATAACTATAACAGAAAAAATCACAAAAAAATGATTTGTTCCATTTTATGAAAACTGGCATCCACAAAAAAGAAAAAAATGCTTATTTGAAAAAAAATCTATGGATAAACGAAGAATTGTAGCCCTTTTGGTAGAAGTAAGAGAATGTCAACAAAATCATGTTTTTATACCCCCAATATTGTGAACGTGGGTATATACAGAGTTTTCCAACAAGAGGTGTTATTTTGAATCACCCGGTATTTCGGTAGCTGTCACTTTTGAAGCTTTTATTCTTTGACATTTGACAAGTAGAAACTACGCCATTACTAAAAATGGAACGATACACGATTCAACAAGTCATTGAAATTATTAAAATTCGAAAATCATCGAAAAATCATCTTGACTGAAGAGGCCCATTTCCACCTCGGTGGCTACGTCAACAAGCAAAATTGTCGCATCTGGGGCTTGGAAAACCCAAAAGATATTGTTGAGAAGCCTCCCCATACTCAACGTGTGACTGTTTGGTGCAGCTGATGGTCCGGCGGTTTCATTGGACCTTTCTTTTTCAAAAATGGGGTTGAATCAACAGTTACGGTGAATGGATTGCGCTATCGAGAGATGATTAATGATTTTTATGGTCGGAGTTGGATGGTATTGATCTGGACAACGTTTAATTTCAACAAGACGGCGCTACGTGCCACACAAGCAACGAAACCATTGCTCTGTTACGGGAAAAGTTTCCGGACCGTGTTATCTCTCGAAGAGGTGATCACAATTGGCCACCGAGATCTTGTGATTTAACACCTTGCAACTTCTTTCTTTGGGGCCACGTAAAATATAAGGTATACACCAACAGCTCAGATCCGATTCAAGACCTCAAAGATAGAATTCGTGAGGCTATCGAGGACATAGGGCAGCCATTTTGCGATTTGGTTATGGAAAATTTCATGAAAAGGATATGGTCCTGTAAGCGTGGTCGTAGTAGCCGTTTGGCGGACGTTGTTTTTCATTATTAACGGCATACCTTCCTCTATATTATGAAATAAACATTCGATCATTTATCTCAAAAAAAATTAATTTTTCTTTGAGTACCAAAATAACACCTCCGTTTTGGGCCATTTTAAGTCATTCGTCCGTCCGTATGTCTATCAGGCTGCTGCTCACGATAACTTTCGTTACGGATAATCGATTGATTTCAAATTTGGTATATGTTAATATTTTTTTCTATCTCATGTTAGGATCAAAAATGGGCCATTTTGGTCCACTCCTTCGAGAACCTCACCCAAAAGGGGTAAATATTTAGAGAAATATTGATTCTGTAATAACTTGTATACTACATAAGGGCAAAATCACCTTGCCCTTTCCACAAATAAAATATGTGTTTATATACAAACAACATTTAAAATTCCAAAAAAATTAACATTGAATTACTGAAAAACATGAAACATGTCTTAAAATTAAGGTATTGCTTTATTTTTTGAATACTTATACTTACATGCAAATAAATATTTGTTTAGTAAATAATAATTCCAAATAAAAACAAGTAAAAGCGTTTATTTCGGCTATGCCAAATTATATATACTCTCCACCATTGATTGCATTTAATTGTATCGGGTCTTTCAATAGGGATGATATGATTTTGAAGTAACGTTTACGGCCATTTGTAATATCTCATGATCTGTCATTTGTTTTTCATTATATTCAGTAGTGTTTACAATTTCATCATGGATAGATATACACAGGAACAACGTTTACAAATTATTCAGTTTTATTATCAAAATAATCGTTCTCCAATTGCAACTTTTCGTGCGCTAAGTCAATTTTTTTTAAATAAAAAAAAAACGCTTTCCAGTTGACCTATGACCTTGACACCCTTTGAGCAATATTTTAGCTCTCAGTAAGAGCTATCTTTTTGCCATTGACCGATTCCCGATATGACGTACCGTTAAATAGCTAAGGCAACAATAAACTTTCCGTTCACATTTGAAAATGATTCGAAGTCCATTTTTTAAATAAAAAAAAAACACTTTTCAGTCGACCTACGACCTTGACATCCATGAGCAATATTTTAGCTCTCGTTAAGAGCTATCTTTTTGCCATTGACCGATTGTGGCTACTTGCCACACAGCAAATGAAACAATTGAATTGTTGCGAGAAGACTTTGGAGATTCTTTATTTCAAGAAATTGTGATATTGAATGGCCTCCAAGAAGTTGTGATTTAACACCATTAGACTATTTCTTGTGAGGTTATTTGAAGTCATTGGTCTTTCGAAAGAAACCAGACTCTCTTCAAGCTTTACAAGTCAATATTGAACGTGCCATTCATGACATACGACTTGATTTAGTGGAAAAAGTGCTCGAAAATTGGGTTCATCGAATTCGTTCCTGCAGAAGAAGTCGTGAAGGCCATTTGCTTGATGTTTTATTTAGATCTTAATTGTATCGATTGTACTTCACATTAAGTAAAAACTTTTGAATCCTTAACAATAAGTGTGTTTTTTTAAAGAAATCATATCACTCTTATTGGAAAACCATTTATATATACTGAAAAAATCTTTGGATATGGAGCACATCGTGAAACGATTCTTTTTGTTTAAGTAAATTATTGAAAAAAAACGAACGCTGCAATTTTAAGGCCGCAAATTCTTTAGCCAAACTCATCACCTGAAAAGTGTGGTATTTATTGTTAAAATAAGCTTTCAATATTCGTCGCACTCTTACAAATCCAGAACAGTAAACAATTTTTGTGAGACTCAATATTTGTAAAAGTTATGGACGAAATACCAAGACTAGTCTGAAAATTTTAGTCTGTTTTTGCAAAACACAGCACAGTGGTACGAATTCAAAAAGGGTAAATAATTAGACAGTTTCTTACCCAAACAACCAATTACGACCAAACTTAGCACGGTAGATGAAGAGGTGTAATAGAAGTTAAGTTTTATATTTGGGCCCCCTACCTCAGAGTTGGCCACATCGGGTGAAGAAAATGTTCAACTCGTGTTTCTCTTCCGATGTATACAATTTTCGTGTGTGTTCTACAAACTGCGTTCTACAAAAAAACTTTTTACACCTACGAATTATCTCGTATAGTTACCGAGATAACTGCAATTGAAAATTTAATTTTTCGTTTTTTCCCTTACCGTGTGCTAGTATTTTGTAAATATCGGAGCACGATATGCACCGATTTCATCCGTATCAACGCCTCTGAATGGGCAATACAAATTTCATATATGACGAAAACAATTTGTTTGAAGAAAATCGAGGGGGGGGGGGGCAATTTTTTCTACAAAGGTTTTTTCAAAAAAAAACTTTTGTAAAAACATTTGTTAAAAAATTTTCAACAAAAAAATTTTACAAAAAATTGCGCTTTGTGTCATCTTTTAAACTAAGTAAACTTTGCAAAAATCGGTTTTTAAAAATTTTTAGTATGTTGACTTAGTTCGGCAAAATACGGGTTTGGTTAGCAGTTCTTGTTAAATTCAATTTACTGCTTCCACAAGTATTTCAGCTGATTTAAGTTAAAGACATACACTATTGCTACTGAATTCTGAAGATGATAGAGTGGTGTCTATCGAAACAGCAGTCAATTCTACCAAGCAATTAAAACTCTCTACCAATTTTTGTATTTGTTTCTATTACTTTCTTGGAATAGACAGAAAGTAAATGGAACATATGGTCTCAAACCAAAAAATAAATTCTGACTGAATTTCGTAAACCACAAAAACCCATTTTTTTATTTTTTTCAAAAAAAAAAAATTAAAAAAAAATACAACGAGATCTTGTTTTACCTATTTGTAACTGATTATAAACATGTTAGCCAAAAATAAACTACATAGGTCGATATTAAATATTCTGACCCATATTGTTTAAAAATTGCACTACGCAAACACATACTACTGTTTTGTAAACTTCGTATGTTTACAAAACAGTAGTAAAAGTATATTTATGTATAATCCCGGAAATTCCCGCAAAGATTTCACGAGATTGCTTTAAAAAAATGAAGCAATTTTTTACATATTTTTTAAATTTGTTACGGTATTTTTCGTGCCAGCAAACAATTTGTTTGAAAAGAAAAATTACATTTTTTTCTACTTGTTTAAAGAACAGTTAATAAACCACTGTCTATATGTGAAATTATTACACCCACATTTGTAGCCCTCATTTTTTTTTAATTTAATGGGTATAACGGCTCTATCGGCCCTCAACTTAATGAAATATGGTCCGATTACTAAAGGTGCCTTCCATGGAAATTGGAATTTTAAAAGAAAATAAAAAAAACTTCATCATACATTTTTTGTTGCTTGGATTCATAAAATAGTATGTCTTACCCACAGTTTTTATAAAACGTTTCAAATTCCATATACAAAAATCTGCAATACTGTTAATCGTGCCGTATTGGCCAAATTCCCTTCGATTTGTTCAATATCTTCCTAATAGGGTTGGTCCTATTTAAATTTTGTTTCTGAGAATTGACACTCTGCCTATTATAAAAAACAGTTTTGAAGATGGACAAAGAAATTAAATCAATATTTTTTTTAAATGTTATTTTATAACTCTTTGCTATATCAAATTGCATTCGACCCAGCTTAATGTCCCTCTCTGTTCAATCTCGCCGCACACACTTACGTTCATACATTCATATGTATGTATATTAAATGTGCAGCACAAGGAATCACGGCCAAAATGTGATTTTCATTTCATTTCACATTTTCATTTTAAAGCGAATTTTCCTCCTTTTGTAAACACTAACAGAATAATGACCCGAAGATGCGGGATGTTGCGGGTGGCCTTAAAATAAAAGAAAATGCGTTTTACTATTTTGGCCGTCGCAGCGAGGTAAGACAAAGAAGATCAACGGCATTGTTAATATTAACAGATTTTTCCTCTTAATGACGTTTATAAACGTGGCATTGTTACCTCGAAGAAATTTCCCCACAGTCTTTGCACCGGCCCGCCGCATACGCTCCGTCCATCCATCAGTGGCGCACAAAGAAAGAACTTTTATTTATTAATCGCAGTTTTTATTTCACAATGAAATTTGCGTCTTTAAAAATAACTGATTGTAACACAATTTTCTGCTCGTTACATTTTTTTGAGTCTAATTAAAAATGTGTCAAAATGAAATCGTCATAAAAGAAAAGTGTAAAAGAGCGTATTATTGATATTTATATTTATATTATGGCGACTTCTTTTCAGCAAAAAGTGCAAAATTTTCGATGCCATTTTTGCGAAAACAGAACATTTATACCACATTTTAGAATTTTGAAATAGGAGCTATGTTTAATCTGAGAAACTAAATCAGTTTCACGCAAATGGGCAAATATTTTTCAGAATTTCGCGTCGACGGGGCAACATTTTTTCAGAATTGAAATCTCCATAAGTTATTCGTTTCTCGGTAACAGAAATCACTGAGGCGAAAAACACTTTGTTTACAGTTAATTGATTTCAATTACAAAATTAAATATATATTATAACCTATACCACGTTGTTAGTGCAGAATAATCACAGCTGTAGTTGCCATAAAGCTGAAATTATTACCTTATAACTCCCAGAGTTCGTTCTTGGATCAACAAACTGTACTCGTTCAAGTTTTATGAAAATCGGTTGGAATATATTAAAATCGTAAGATCTATATATATATAAGAGTTATACAGGGTGTCCGCCGGGAAGGTATACTACTTTGTTTTGCCGCCATTTTGGTAAACATTAGTCTTGGCAGTTCATATTTGGCAGTCGTGAAGTAGAGACGTGGCAAATTTATTATGGAAAAATATTCGATAAACCAACGTGTTTTAATCGTTAAAACATGACAACCCCGATTTTCATGAAAATAATCATAATGAGTGACGAGGCACATTTTCATTTGAATGGATATGTGAATAAACAGAATAGTCGGTTCTGGGCAATGGAAACCCCTTTGCATCCATTAAACGTCACAGTCTGTTGTGCAATTTGGTCAGGAGGAATCATTGGACCTTACTTCTATTAAAATGAAAATTGTCAATGGGGAGCGATATCGTGATATGATTGAAAACTTTTTAACGCCAGAACTGCATGCTTTGGGCTTGATTAACTTGTGGTATCAATAAGACGGTGCCACATCGTATAAAGCCAGGATTGCAATGGAAACAAAGAAAGTGGTGTACCTTCCCGGCGGACACCATGTACCTAAATTTTAAGCAATTTTCTTCAAATTCGGCAGTGTTTCTCCTCTCTGCTAAATTTCTCAATTACATTTTGGTGGTGTTCATTCTTCTATCAAGTAACTCATTTCTGCCAAATTTCGCCATAATATGATGTAATATAAAGCATCTATTGCGCTTAGATGTCAAATCGGAAGAACTTATAAATGGGGTCTATATCTAAGTCTGAACATATTTCCAACACATTTAGTACCATTTATTCGAGTCTCGAGAGATTTCTTATCGGGTTTAAAATATAGCTTAGATGCCAAATCGAAAAGAAAATTAATGTGGAGGCTATATCGAAATCTGATCCGATTTGCTCCAATTTGATTCTCTAACAACATATATACTACCTATCATCATTAATTCCACACATAAATAGTAATATTATGTATGTCGATTTTACCTTCAGAAAAAAGGCAGAAGTGGCCCCGCACCTTTTGGTACCTCCAACATAATGGAAGCATTTTGTCAAATTCTGGCTGGAATTTGATTTTATGAGTTAATTTGTACCCGAAACCATTCACATGAGATCCATGTAGAAGGGTATTAACTGGTTACCCTACTCCATTACTAATTAGATCCGGCATGACCAAAATTAGCGCTGTCTTTACTTGACTTGACAGTGTAGGTACGATTCTACTACCAAATGGTAGTAAATATAACCCTATACTCGGTTTGGCAAAATTGGTGACGTTTCTGAAAATAAGTGGGCCCCTCATCAGCTTTTGTCCAACAATTAATTCAGACTTGGTGATACCGCTTAACTATATTCTGCAATAATGTAGCTGAGAATATGCTGATCAAAGTTTGTTAATATGTTATGGCAAACATTTTTTACCCTAATTTTTTTTTTTTGAAAAGGTGAAGGGAAATATTTTTTTTTCACTTTTTTCAGCATAACGATAAATCTGATAACTTTTGTGAACATATTTATACAATCTGAACATGTCTAGGCACACTAAATAGCTCAAAATTACCACATTGTCCCTCCTTAGCCTGTTCGTGCAGCAATGTTAGTCATACGACCTAGTGGTCGAAGTAATAACGATACCAGTAAAGAGCGTTTCTGACTGGAATTTAACAGTTTTTTGGCTTTTGTGTTAAGTTTTGGGCTTTGGTGTGTCTGACACGTATAGCGAAATGTTATGACGAACATTTTTGTATAACAGTTCATCTCCGCCCTCTCCATTTTAGGGACGTTTTTTACGATTTGTTAAAATAGGGCCAACAACTACAGTTATGTGGGAGAGCTAGAGGTTAATATGTTTCACAAACATATTGGCCTAAATATTTTCTTTAAAGTTGCTAAACATACCCAACACCAAACCAGTAAGGAAAGGCTAAAGTCGGGCGGTGCCGACTATATAATACCCTACACCACTCTCGTAATATTGAATAACTCTGATATATAAATTTTGTAATTCATGTATAAATTGTTTACATAAATTTACTTTTGGGACATTTTAAAAATGTAAAATATAGCTTCTATAGAACTAAAGGGCCAAATCGGACGAAACATACATATGGGAGCTATAGCTAAATCTTAACCGATTTTCTTCAAATTCGGTAGTGTTGGTTCATGGATCAAGAAACTCTACCATTCTAAATTTCAAAACGATTGGATGTAAAATACAGCTTTTATAGGACTAAAGGGCCAAATCGGACGAAACATATATATGGGAGCTATAGCTAAATCTTAACCGATTTTCTTCAAATTCGGCAGTGTTGGTTCATGGATCAAGAAATTCTACCATTCTAAATTTCAAAATGATTGGATGTAAAATGCAGCTTCTACAGGACTAAAGGGCCAAATCGGACGAAACATGTATATGGGAGCTATAGCTCAATCTTAACCGATTTTCTTCAAATTCGGTAGTGTTGGTTCATGGATCAATAAACTCTACTATTCTAAATTTCAAAACGATTGGATGTAAAATACAGCTTCTTCAGGACTAAAGAGCAAAATCGGACGAAACATATAAATATACATATGGGAGCTATAGCTAAATCTTAACCGATTTTCTTAAAATTCGGCAGTGTTGGTTCATGGATCAATAAACTCTACTATTCTAAATTTCAAAACGATTGGATGTAAAATACAGCTTCTTCAGGACTAAAGAGCAAAATCGGACGAAACATATATATGGGAGCTATAGCTAAATCCTAACCGATTTTTTTCAAATTCGGCAATGTTGGTTCATGGATCAAGAAACTCTGCCATTCTAAATTTCAAAATGATTGGATGTAAAATACAGCTTTCATAGGACTAAATGGCCACATCGGACGAAACATATATATATGGGAGCTATAGCTAAATCTGAACCGATTTTCTTCAAATTCGGCAATGTTGGTTCATGTATCAAGAAACTCTACCATTCTAAATTTCAAAACGATTGGATGTAAAATACAGCTTCTATAGGACTAAAGGGCCAAATCGGACGAAAGATATATATGGGAGATATATCTAAATCTGAACCGATTTCAACCAAATTCAATAGCGATCTTAACAGCCGCGAAATACTCTAAACTGCAAAATTTCAGAACGATCGGAGTGAAATTGCGACCTGTAGTCGACGAACAACTTTACATGGACAGACGGACGGACGGACGGACAGACATCGTTAAATCGACTCAGCTAGTGATTCTGAGTCGATCGGTATACTTTAAGCTGGGTCTAGCTGTGTTATTTTCAGGTGTTACAAACATCTGCCGTGAAACAAACTTATAATACCCTGTACCACAGTGTGGTGTAGGGTATAAAAAATATTTTTGCCACAATATAGGCAAATATTAACATTTTTGAGTTACTATGTGGACTTTTTAGGGTGCCTAGACACGTTCAGATTGTATTGATATGTTCACAAGAGTTGTTCAGATTTATCGTGCTCACAATTTTGCCAAATGTTGTTAGTGAATAATTACGAGGCATAAAATGTTAACAAACTTTGTTCACCAGCGGTATCACCAAGTGTGAATTAGTTATTGGACAAAACCTGATGACACCTTTTCGAGGGGCCTACTGATTTTCAGAAACTTTTGAGGCCCATAAAAAAAATTGGTCACCAATTTCGCCAAACCGAGAATAGTATAACCCTATTCTACCCTTTGATAATATAATCCAACCTATACTGTCAAGTCCGTGTATTTTTCAAGAAGAGTTCATTTCTTGCATAGTGTTATTATTTAAGACTTATAAATAGGATTAAAAAACTGTACTTTTCTGATACGGCCTAATGTATGCACAACTATATTTTATTGTTGTCTTTTGTTCTAATTTTATAAATAGACCACGATTGTTTGTTATTTGTTTTATCTGTTTGAAATATTAAATGCGTTTAACAGTTGTTGTCGTTGTTGTCGTTGTTGTGGTGGACTGTTCGCTTTCTTCTGTGTGCCCATTTGGTAAACATTTGCTGTCACTATTTATAAATTATTTTACGTTTCTGTTTTAATTTTTCATAATTTTTGGGGGTTTAATAATAATTAACCGATGTGGGGTGTCCCAAATGTCATCGAAGGGGTTAATGAACTTTCGTTATGCTCGAATAGGTATAGAAAGATGGAATTATGCTTTACAGAAAAAAAAACAAAAAAACTGAATTCAATTACGATATTTGTTTAGTCAATTTACAATTTGTTACCGACCAAAGGTGTAACATTTGCCCCAATTTGATTCTCGAATTTGATGGCCGAAGTGGCCCTGCCCCTTTTGGTATCTCCCACACAATGGGAGAATTTTGTCAAATTTTGGCTGGAATTTGGTAATATGAGTTCAAAACCATTCACATGAGATCCATATTGGAGGGTATTAACTGATTATAATGTATACATTGCTATTAAAGTTATAAGCTTTTAACTTTTGATGCAAAATAGTCCATTTGAGTGTGATGTACCAAAAGGGGCTTGTCAATGACGCCCATTTCTATATATTAGTGTTTTATATATTTACTCGTACACACATTTTCAAGTAAAGGGTCCGCCATCTACCGTTTTTTTTTCAATTAGTGCTTATTTCGTGAATGGTAACACTTAGCTCATGTCTGATTTGACAGATAATTAGCTTTATCCTTCCGCTAAACGAATATGGTTGTGTATAAGCTTGAACAACGTTGGGAAATATTGCGACATTACTTTGAAAATTTTGATTTTAAATTTTTTTTTTCATTTGATTTTTAATTTTTTTATTTTGATCTTGGCGGGTATGTAAACAAGCAAAATTGTCGCATTTGGGGCACAGAAAACCCGCACGCATACATTGAAAAGCCGATACACCCAAAACGAGTCACTGTTTGGTGCGGATTTTGGTCCAGAGGCATAATTGGGCCATTTTTCTTCGAAAATGAGCAAGGCGTGGCCGTTACAGTCAATGGCGATCGTTATCGGGCCATGTTGAACGAATTTTTGTTCACAAGAATTGAAGAGGAGGATATTGGCAACATTTGGTCTCAACAAGACGGCGCTACGTGCCACACAGGCGAAGCTACACTCGATGTTTTGCGCCCTGTTTTTGAAGATCGCATTATCAGCCGCAGAGCTGATGTCGTTTGGCCACCTCGGAGCTGCGATGTGACACCGTTGGACTATTATTTGTGGGGTGCCCTCAAAGATAGGTGTTACGCCGACAAGCCAGAGACAATTGACGCTTTAAAGGACAATATTCGTGAAGCCATTGGTGAAATACAGCTGCACACAATCGATAATGTGCTTAAAAATTGGACCGATCGTGTAGGCTACTGCATGGCCAGCCGAGGCTGCCATTTGAATGAAATTATTTTCCATTATTAACCGGAAGGATTGTACTTTCAAATAAAAAAAGAAATTTGAGAAAATATTCAGTAGATTTTTTTATAGCATTTAAAAAAAAAAAGTTATTTGGCGGACCCTTTATTTGTGTGCACTGGTATTAAAGTTATAAGCAGTTAACATTTAGTACAAATGGTGAAGCAAATAATGCTTAGTATAATGTCCAGTATGACTACATATGTTGATATGACATATCAATATTACTCCATACATTTTTACTTTGTCTTTAAAGAGCAGTAAACGAAATAACACTTTCATATTGACCCCCTCATGAATCATACGGTCTTGATAATGAAAAATAAATATTTTCATTGCACGTCACTGTTTGCGAATTGCCTATAAAAAAATTAAAACGAATGCATATAATTTCGATATAAATCTGCTGCGCCTAAATAAAAACTCTTTCAACAGCAACGAAATTCCAGACAAATATACCCCTCGTTTGCTTGAATTGCTATCTTATTTGTTGAACCCTAAAATTGTATTGATCAAACAAATATTTGTTTTGATTTTTGAGAAAAATATTGTCTTTGTCTGTGGTTGGAAAAAAAACAATGTATGAAGCTTTGCCGTATTTCGAATGTTTTCAAGTAATTATGCCACTTTAAAATTTATTTAAAACCCAATGATACCGATTTTTGCACAACTTTACATGAATGGCAAATATTTCATTGTATGTATTACATGAAAACGCAAAAATGTATGGGCATCTACATAATACATTTAATTAATCGTTCAACATTTCCATTAATCGTTCATTGATTGTGGATTAACTAAACGACCTTCAAATGTTATATTCATTCATAAATAATAGCAAAACAAAATGCAAACCTCCAGAAATGGGTGACAAATTAATGACAAATTACAGAAAAAAAAATCATAATCAAAAACCAAATGACCGATTTGATTGTTTTCATTAAGAGTCGCAAATACAATTAACAATTCATTCACTTGTGCATTGATAAGATAAGATACGAGTAAGATAAAAAATAATAATAATGACAAGTTCATCAGACAAACAAAAGCATTCCCTCAACACCTTCAAAGAAGCACATAGACCTCTCCACAAAGAAATTGCGTAGTAATAGGCCATGGTTTGAAACTAAGTAAAAAAAAACAAATCACCCAAATTTAGTCGCATTTTAAGAAATTAGGTCGTTAAACACCGACCACTCAATTGTGGTTTAACGTATAAATGAAGAGACCCTAAACCACACTACCCTACATGTGTCGAGTGGCGTGAGGTTGGACTATAGTTTGTCATGTAGGTTTTGTCGTAAAAAATATTCTTGTAATCTCTCGAGCAAAGGAATATCGATCTGAGACCCTATCAATTGTGTATTATTAATCGTTGTAAAATTCTAATGGTGATTCCGAAAAAAATGGTGCCCCGTCACATGTGAAATTCTGAAAAACATTTGCACTTATTAGGTGGATCTGATTTAGTCCCTCGAATTAACCTTAGCTTCTACTTTAAAATTCCAAAATGTGGAATAAAAGTCCAGTTATCGGGAAAAGGGCAACGAAAATGTTGCACTTTTTTGCAGAAAAGAAATCACCATATGACTCTTTTGGTGTCATCTAATATAAATTAAAGAGATTATTGGAATCTGTCACAAACAAAAACATATTTTTTATAGCTCAGATACCTTTCATTAAAAATGTGTCATATCAGTTCATTTGTATATCCTACACCATAGCATGGGGAACAAGCACCATACACGCTGAAAAAAATCGCTTCTGTAGTATATTGTTCCAAACATATTCTGCTGGAACCACACACATGTTTAGGGTACTCTCCAAATATATAATATTTGACACTCACAAATATTATATGTTTGTGAGGATGTTGTTCTAAACTAATACGAGTATTTTTATAGCCTCCACCATCGTTTGTAACAACTCTAAATATTGATCTGAGACCCCATAAAAATTTAAAATGGGCGATATCGGTCCATATTTAGATATAGCTCCCATATATAGCATCTAACTTGTTGTTCCTACTATTCTCATCTAATATATTTTTTTGTGTTTTTCGGTGTTATTTTCTTTAGGTTTGAGTTATTTTGTGAGGTCACATGCTATCCATGGTGGAGGGTATATAAGATTCGGCCGAACTTAACGTTTTTACTTGTTTTATTTGGAAATAATATTTCCAAAACATATATTTGGCAATGTATCGATGCCTTAACTTAAAGGAAAGTTTTCAGTTTTTTTTAGAAATTTAAGGTTTAATTTTTTATAAATTTTATATGTTCGAAAAAAATATTAAAATTTAAATCGTATAATCTTGGGTAACGACATCAATAGCATTGATGGATCAACAATTGGACTATTTATAAATTAAAATTTAGTGCTGCAAAACAAAAGAAAATGCTGCGACATTTTTACCTATAAAGTATAACACAAAACCTAGGAAAAAACTAAAATTAAAAATAGCCAAAGTCAACAAAGTTTACCTTTTTTTTAAATATAATGTATTTGGATAAATCCTTAAACAATATCTTTGTTTGTTTATAAACACATATTTTATTTGTGACAGTAAGTTCGCAAATATATTTTGTTGTAATATATTAATATATGCGTTCCAAACAAAATTTCTTGATTTTCAAATAAAATATATTTGTTCAGAGATATATAATATTTAAAAATGTAGGTTACAAGTATATTTTCTTTGAATTCAAACATATCAAAAATGGCGATTTTCCTCCGTGTAGGAACTGGAAGTACTATATTCTTGATTGCGGTAAAATGTAAAGGCGTTTAAGGTTTATCACTCTGTCTGTTGAAAGCAAGCTTAAATTTGGTGGAAATACCCGAAATACTCGCTGTGTCTATGACATAAAAACTTAATATAGGCATCTAAGTAATTTAGCTAAAGATTTGCGGTTTGTATTCTATTTGAAAATACTTTAGTATTTGGACCATATTATAAAAGCCCGCTAGAGTCGGGATAAGTGTTAAATCTTAGGAAATTATGACGGCTACAAATATTTTAAATATCCCATTCACGTACACGGAGAAAAAACAGGAAGCATAATATGTTTGGGATCAAAATTTAAATAAAATATACTTTGGTGCAAATATTTTATATTTAAATAACGGAAAAAAAGTTTGAATATCTCTCTTATCAATGTTATTTTTTTCGGAGTTTTGGTGCAAATTGTCTTTAAAAGCGGGGAAATATTTAAATCGACTACAAAAATTGTTTTCCTGCCTATAGGAAAAAAGTAATTTTTCCCAAATATAATATGTTTCCAGAAAATATACTACAGAAGCGATTTTTTTTCTTAGGGTAGAAACATTGGATTAGTAGCTGTCGTTTAAAATATAGGGAAGAAGTTTATTTTTTTCAAAGTATTGGCGGCTAAACCAATAACTTATTTTAAGACCCTCCACTATAGGGTGGGGTTGTATTCACTTTGTCAGTCCGTTTGCAACACCACTAAATATTGGTCTGAGACCCCATAAAGTATATATATTATTTACTATCGTAAAATTCTAAGACGATTAATCCATGTCCGTTCGTTCGTCCGTCTGTGTAATTACACTACAATCTATAATACGTGAGCTAAGTGGCTGAAATATGGTACATATACGTCTTATATCTGCAGGTATGTTGGGATCATTTGACTTCTTAATGCCACTGATACCACAAATTTCAACTGATTGGGCTGAAAATTAGTAGCTGAGGTTTATTCCTAGCCGGAATCCCTCACACGAATCACGGTAGTCATACGTCTCTATTTTTTTGATATAGCCCAATACAAAGGTCCCTCTAGATTTAACTTCGTAACGCCACAAAAATCTCAAATTTGAACGAATTGGGCTGACATTTTTTATTTATAATGAGTTTATTTGTATCCGAAACAATTCGCAAGCGATCCATGGTGAGGGGTATATAAGATTCGGCACGGTCGAACTTAATCCGTCTTTACTTGTTTTATTCTCTAACCGTAGCAGTGATTTTATATATGTATCAATAAAAAACGATTTGTACAAAACAAAATTTTTGTACGTATGAATACGAGTATACTGTTTAATTATAATATTAAATTAAAAATAATGTTGAATAAATATATATAAGATAGTTCAGTCGGGTAAACCGACTTAAGAATCGCCTCACTGACTAAACCAAAAAAATAATCATAATGTAGTATGTACCTGCATTAGAGTTATAAGCTCTTAACTTTTGATGCAAAATGGTGGTTTTTGTGTGGAATGTATCAAAATGGGCGTGGCAATTACGTCCACTTTTCTCTGGACTCTAGGTACTATAAAATAATTACACTCCACAATATTTCAAGTGTTTTTGTATGCACAGGAATCAAATTTGTAAGCCGGTAATTATACCCTCACTTTAGTGTGACGAGGGTATATATCATTTGCTACGGAAAAAAGTGTAACACGTCGAAGGAGTGACCTAAGACCCCAAGTATGTTCGGAGGAAATCCGTTTTGGGTCATTTTAAGTCGAATGAGCAATGTCCGTCCGTCTGTCTGTCTGTCTGTCTGCTGGCTGGTGCGCACGATAACTCTCGAAAGGAGTAACCGATTGACCTCAAATTTGGTATGTGGTAATATTTTTTTCTATCTCCGGCTAAGTTCGAAGATGGGCCATATTTGTCCACTCCTTCTAGTACCTCCCCCACAAAGGGTTAAAATGTTGTGAAATATTGATTCTTTAATAACTGCTATACTACTTATTCGAATCTTTTGAAATTCCACACATAGTATTAGCTTATTAGTCGTTATCAACTCGAGAAAAATGGGCGAAGTCGCCACGTCCCTTTTGGTACCTCCCACACAAATGCACCATTTTGCACCAAAAGTTAACAGCTTATAACATTAATAACAGTGTATAAAAATACTTGAAATTTTGTACAGTGTTATGCTTTTATATTGCCTACAGTCCAGGGAAAAATGGGTGTTGTTGTCACGCCCCTTTTGGTACCTCCCACACAAAGGTACCTTTTTGCACCAAAAGTTAACAGCTTATAACACTAAAACTAGTGTATAAAAATACTTGAAATTTTGTACAGTGTAATGTTTTTATAGTGTCTATAGCCCTGTGAAAAATGGGCGTTATTGCCACGCCCCTCTTTGTACCTCCCACACAAAATGCCCAAATCATACCGCAATTTAATGTCTCATAACGTGTATACCAGTGCACATAAATGCTTATAAGTCGGAACAGTGCAATGAATTTAAAGTATCTAATGTTCAGCAAAAAAAGGTGTATTTGATAAACAACTTCTGGTACCTCCCACACAAATTGACAGAATAATTCGAGTAATATTCAATATTACATTACTCACAAAGTGAGGGTATACCTTAGTCGGTTTACCCGACTGAAACTTTCTTACTTGTTTTTGTATGCAAATTGGTCCATTTGTATGGGAGGTGCCAAAAGGGGCGTAGTAATAACGCCATTTTTTACGGAACTGTAGGTACTATAAAAGCAATACACTTCACAAAATGACAAGTATTTGTATGGACTGGAATCAAAGTTATAAGCCGTTAACTTTTTGTGCAAAATGGTTCATTTGCATGGGAGGTACCAAAAGGGGCGTGGTATCTTCGCCCATTTTCTTAAGATGATAGTGACCGAAAAGCTAATACTATGCGTTGAATGGTCAATGATTCTGAATAGTAGTTAGAAGTTATGAGGTAATCAATACTTCACTAAATTTTGGCCCTGGTGGAGGTACTCGAAGGTGTGGACCAACATAGTCCAACTTTGACTTTAGTCTGAGATAGAAAAAATATTGACACATACCCAATTTTAAGTCAATCGGTTAATCCTGCCGAAAGTTATCGTGCGCAACAATCAGACAGACAGGCGGACATTGCTTAAATGACTTAAAATGCCCCAAAACGGATTTCCAACACATATTATCTTATTTCTACCAAAAGTGCTATAATTTCTACACTTATCCATAGATTTTCAATAGGCTTTTTTCTTCGCTATAATGATAGCTATCGAAATATGGAGCAAATTACATCTTTTTTGCGAATTTTTTCTTGCTATTTTTAAGGTTTTTTTCGTGTCAGCAAAAAACGATTTTTCTAAAAAAAAAACATTTTTTTCTAATTGTTTTAAGGAGAGTTACTTAACTTCTGTTTCCTCATAAAATTGTCATTACTAACATTTGTCGTCCTCATAATTTCCTTTAATCTAACGTGCATCCCGGCATTATCAAGCATATACTTCAAATATTTGGTCCAAATATTAAAGGCACCTTTTAAGAACATTTGAATTTTAAAGAAAAATTAAAAAAAAAAAAATTACCATAAAATGTTTTTAATTTTGTTTTCGTGTTTAGGACTCCATGTTACTCCAGAAAATGCTATACGCAGCCCTTCGAAAAAATTGTTTTGCATAGTGTAATATAACAATAATTTGAGTAAAAAAAATATATTTCGAGTGCACTTTTGAATATTTCATGCAGAATGTTTAAGGTGTAATATGTTACATAATCGTTTTTTTTTTCAGCTTATACCAGGGGGTACCTACTGCCTCCTTCATATAATGACAAAAACCCATATTAAAATTTTTGTAAACTAGTGTAGTGTATAATACACTATATTCAATTAATCAATCAGTGGCTATCATTCGGTTTGAAAAGAAACAAAGTCGTCTTTATGAATAGAGCACATTAGCGGAGGGGGAGAATTTATTTTGGCTAAATGAAAAGAGTGATAAGATAACTCCGTCTAACAATGTTTAGCATTTCTTTTGTTTCTACACCACCCCCCCCCCCCACCACATTTTAAAAAATAATAGATACCAAAAACCGCACAGTTTACAAAATTTTCACAAGAAATAGAGGAACCAAAACAAAAAAAAAAAACACAAACTAAGCATTATTAACATAATTATGAGCCACAATACGCACGAGTTGTTCGTAGTAAAGAGGCTATTGCACTATCTATGTATGTACTCGTATACATTGCTAATAATAGACCAGGTTTAGGCTTTTATTTTATAATTGTCTATTAAAATATTTTGTTTTATATAAAATGTATTATTAAAATGTGAAAAGAAACATGCTTATATTCGTATAATTACTAACGAATAATAGCTGAAATATTGAATATTTTGTAATTTTAACACGCAACATTTTGAAAAGACCGTCTGACTGTCCGGTCAGTCTATGTCGGTCTCTGTTGTCTCTGCTGTTTTTGGGTCAGTGGGATTAGCAGTGCTTGTATATTGTTGTGAATAAAGCTGTTAGAGGTGGTCGCTTAAGTCATTGAGCGCGACTTCATCGTTTTTTCAGTTGGCGCTAGTTTCTTAAGCCGACGCTTGAAACGTGTTCAGGAAAAACACTTACGACAGAGTTAGTTGCCTCTGCAAACTGGAACGACAAAGCAATCTGTCAGATGAGTTAGAAAAAAGGAAATACCGTGAACATTTTCCATTTAAGCAATTACTGCAATTACACTAAGCTACTGCAAATATTAGTTCCAATAACTTAATTCCCGATCCTTTCCTCTGAATCGGTATATATGAGATCCAGATATATACAGACCCCTTTCTCATTATCTTCTCTAGACAGACAACAAAATTTGCTATTTGATGAAAAAATATTGCCATTAGATATACCTACTGAGCCCACAACGTAAACATTTGGAGAAAAATATTTTACAAACTTAAAAAAAAAAACATAAAAAAGTGCCCGTTCTGTTATCTTTCAAACGTCGCGACGTAAACTTTATAAAAATCAGTTCAGAGCAATTACAATGTTAGAAAAGACCCAAAAATGCACTTTGCAAAATTTTTTTAAATTTCAAATCCTCATAAAATTTGTATAAAGTTTTTACAAAAAAATAAATTGCATTGCTTAATATTAAAAATACTGACTCACCTAAGAGTTATGTCGTATAGTTACCGAGATATCGGCAATTGAAAATTGAATTGTTCGTTTATTTACCGACCCTGTCCTACTATTTTGTGAATATCGGAGCAGAATATGCAACGCTTTATTTCACATCAACTTTTCTGAATTGGCGACAAAGTATAATGGTTATAGTTCGATCCGACATACCCAATGAGACAAAAGTTATGGCTATTTGAAGTTATATTTAAAAAAAATTATATTTGTCATTTTTTTGGGAAAAAATAATGTCTTAATTTTGAGTAGTGAGAGGAATCTTGAAGGAGAATGATCTCGAAGAATGAAAGGGTCAAAAATATTCACTGGCAGTGTTGTCAAGTTTCTCCAATTTACACAATTTTTTTCAAAATATTTGGAAAACTTCGGAAACAAAAACTTTGTTTGTGGGTAAACGCATATTCTATTTTTGATAGTCGATTCGCAAATATATTTTGTTCGTACTGGTGACGAAATGTTTCGTACATGCGATGTTTTTGTACGTCAATAGAACGAACACGATCATCAACCCATGTTTTTGGCGATTTCGAAATTCGTCGAGGGAATGATAAGGTTTCATTCCCACGACGAAAAGATTTAATTGACCATTTTGCTGAAAATATGATAAAACGAAGCAATCAGTTTATAGTTTGTGCTTAATTGTACTGGTCTATAGGCGATCTGATTACCTTAGTTAAATAATTTGTTGTAAAAGTTTAAATTAAAAATTCTAATAATGGTGATGAATGGAGTTCGTCGTGGTGATGAATAGGATTCGTCGTGATGATGAATGGAGTTTGTCGTGGTGATGAATGGAATTCGTCGTGGTGATGAATGGTATTCGTCGTGGTGATGAATGGGATTCGTCTGTTGGAAAATACATTACTTGATGAGATTATTTTTGATTTAAAATATCAGAAGTAATGAATACTTCTCGTTCGTTTTCTTTCAGCCTTTCCTGATCAGAACTGCGTTTCGAACCGAATAATCACAACTGAACTAGGCAAAGCAGTCAAGTTTATTTTCCATTACGTTTTTAATGGTCTAAAAGCAGAAGAATGTTTATTGAAAATTTAAAAATAAAAATAGTTGGGGCACGAATTAGTCGTGGTGATGAATGGAGTTCGCCGAGCTGATGAATGGAGTTCGTCGTGGTGATGATTGGGATTCGTCGTAGAGATGAATGGGATTCGTCGTGGTGATAAATGGCAGTCGTCGTGGTGATGAACTCGATTAATTGTAGGGATGAATGGTGTTCATCGTGGTGATGAATGTAATTCGTCGTGGTAATGAACTGGATTCATCGTAGGTATGAACTGTGATCATCCTGAGGATGAAAGTTTTTGGAAACAGAGATTCGTCATGGTGACGAACAAATTCATCGAGAGGATTATTCCATACGTTAGCTGACTTTTGACGAACAAATAATCGTGATAATGTACAAATTCGTCGTCATGACGAAGCTTCTTCTATCAGTGCATTCAGTAGTGTTTACAATTTCATCATGGAGAGATATTCGCAAGAACAACGTTTACAAATTATTCAGTTTTATTATCAAAATAATCGTTCTCCAATTGCAACTTTTCGTGCGCTAAGTCCATTTTTTTTAAATCCAAAAAAAAAACACTTTCCAGTCGACCTACGACCCATTAGCAATATTTTTGCTCTCGTTAAGAGCTATCTTCTTGCCATTGACCGATTGTGGGTACGTGCCACACAGCAAATAAAACAATTGAATTGTTGCGAGAAAAGTTTGGATATTCAATTATTTCAAGAAATTGTGATATTGAATGGCCTCCAAAAACTTGTGATTTAACACCATTAGACTATTTCTTGTGGGGTTATTTGAAGTCATCATTATATATTTGAAGTATGTATTACATATACATATACATATTTTGTAGTTTGTAGATCTTGGACATTAGAAATCGACTCAAATCGAGTCTCAAAAGCAAATTACTGTTTTGGATTTGTGAGATGCTGATGGATATTCTGTGCAAATATGAAATCGAAGTTAAATGAATGAAAAACAAAATAAATTTTATAAAAAATAATTCCATAAAAATGGTTCATTCTATTCTCATTCAACACGCAACGAAAAAATTCGTTTCTGTGAACCGAAATATTAGACAACTACAATTCTCGTTTGCCGGAACTGAAATTTCGTTTGTTGTGAAAGAATCTTGTTTCGCGTAGGCAATTGTTTGTTCTGACCAAAAGAATTTGAGTCATCGTAAACGAGAATTGTAGTTGTCTAATATTTCGTTTCGCAGAAACGAATTTTTTCTTTGCGTGAAGGGACGTAAACTTTGTAAAAATCGGTTCAGCCGTTCAAGAGTTGAGTTCCCCTTTATACAGGCCGAAGGGGTTTAAGTTCATTACAACTTCTTATTTAAAACATAATTATTATAATTTTTTTTTAAATACAATCTGTTAATAGAGAATATTTTTTTCTTGAATATATATGCAGGGTGGTCCAAAGAACCGTAGGGGTTTGAATTTCTTGCAACTTTTTTAATATAATTTTTTATATTTCTTTTTTGTATTTTGTAAAAAAGACTTGGGAAATTTAAAATAGAATAGTACACAATTGAACAACGTGCCCAAAGAAAAATATTCTCCATTAATATACTGTATATAAAAAAAAACTATAGTTTTGTCTTAAATAAAAAGTTATAATGAACTTAAACACCTTCGGTCATTTCGGGCCGGCCTGTAGTTATCCCAGACCTTTGCTGCTATTGGTAGATTTTGTCCCGCCAAGAATCTTCCTAGCCCTAATATTAACTCTATCTGGAAGGTAGGTAACTTTATTTTATTAAATACCCCTTTTTTACTATATTATATTTCCATAATTACCGCTTAAATAATAAAACTTCATTATAATTTCAATTATTGTTTTGCGATTCAGCCAGTCACTTAAAAGTGCCGGAAATTCATTTGTTAGCTTATTGCTATTATACAACCAGTTCCTCAAAATTCACAAGAAAAACTGAGGTTCGTGATATTGAAAAATATGGGTTATTTCGGACAGACTTTAGACGTTTCTGCTGAAATGTTAGGTGATGATGATTGACATGCCACAGTGAGGATGACGATCACTTGTCTGGTCGGGTTGCTTACCTGACAGACAGACAGACAGACCAGATAAACCAAAAGTATTACTAAATTTCTTTTTTTTTATTAATGACTGCAACACATCCAACCATGATTAAGATTTTGGAAATTATTATTATAGTTTTTTTAATTGCGGAAAATATGTTTCATTTTTACTCCAAATGTGAAATTAAACAAAACAACACACTCGTATCTAGGCGATCTAGTTACTGACTCTTTATTAAAGAAAACAAGAATAAATTTTAAAAATTTGTTAATAACGTCCAGACGAGCGTATGTAATTTGAAAAGAAGAGTTACATAAAGAAAGCAACTCAAATTATAAATTTTTACTGTCCGTCCGTCTGTCTGTCGGTCAGTGAGCGACTGAGTGAGTGAATGAAATGTTATTACATACACGTTATTAATGTAATTAACTAATGTAATTTATGGGATTTTTTTGCTTTTTTGTTTTGACTATATTTCGTTTTTTTGTAGACTGAGGCGTTACAACATTATCACAGTTTGTATTGTTTGTAGATTCACGCGTTGGTTGGAAAGGAGGGTTTTCCCTCAAACAATTTGATCGATATTAAGCACTTTATAAAAATATTAGCCATTGGCCAATATGTAATTAAATTTTGCAACACAAATTAATAGAAATTATTTATAACAAATGCATTGTTGCAGTTTTCACTTCGATTAGTGCATAACTAAGATTTGTTTTACAAATTTTGAAAAAAAAAAAATGGAATATTGTTGCCGTCTGCGAGAGCTTAAATTTTCGCTACAACGGATTTATTTAGAAACTTTAAATAATAAATCAAAATTAATAAAATAAAATAAAAATTATGAAAAAATCATTGAATAAAATTTACAATAACATAAATCATTTTTATTATATATAATAATTATACGATATAACTGACTGATTTATTAAATTTTTGATATGTATATTGATGGCAAACTTTGAAATGTTTTCTTCAATAGAGCAATGCCTTTTTTAAGGAAGTCAATTGGCTGATGACTAATATTCCAGGCAATACAACGCTGACAATATCACTCACTTTCGAACTTAGCCGGAGTTAGCGTGCACCTGCCAGCCAGACAGACTGACGGACATATCTCAAATAAAGCGACCAACTTGATTCCGATCAAATCTTCATATCGAAATACTTTACTTTATTTTATAAATTGTTACAAAGCGCTGTTATTGAATGAGAATGTAATCATTAGTAAGTTTAAAGGACTATAATTAGAGTCTTTTTCCCGGTAACGTGATTAAGGGAAATCCCGGGAAAAAGTCATATTGTTCAATCTCGTAATCCCGGGAAATCTGTGCGGGAATTCCCGGGATTTTTATACATAAATATAAAATTTCCGTTCCGCAATTTTAAAACAATTTTCAAATTTTTAATTTTTTATTGAAAAAATCAGAAAGGATGTATTTTTTAATACTTTTGTTCAATATTAATAACACGGCTCAAAAATAAAAAATGTTTTCTGCGGCGCAGGGTTTTGCAATCGATTTGAATATATGGGTTAATACACTTCTCAGCCTATATAATTCTCGCGATAACCCGTGATGGAGTTTGAAATCGAGAGTTTATTTTAGCATAAACCTAGAAGTGGTTCTAATTGCTTCAGTATTGGTTAAATGATCAAAATTAAGTAGCCTTTATTTTCTTCTAATATTATTTTTCCATCCGTTCTGCTATTTCGACGATATCTTGCCAGATATTGCGAAAAAATTCTATCTTTCGTAAAATGTTAATACTTTTTTAATAAAATCTCCATAAAAACATCGAAATATCCTCAAATATTATATTTTTATTATTTTATGGTGAAATCTGATAGGCTATGAATAAAATTAGACCACGCCAAAGAAAATAAATGCGTCTGTAGATGTATTCTTGTAATCAAAATACAGGTCGCAATTATGGTCCGATCTCAACGAAACTTTGCACATATCTTTTTTTTGGGCCCAAGGACGATCCCTATTGAATTTGGTTAAAATCGGTTCAGATTTACATA
This sequence comes from Eudasyphora cyanicolor, assembly GCA_963930755.1. Lineage (NCBI taxonomy): Eukaryota > Metazoa > Arthropoda > Insecta > Diptera > Muscidae > Eudasyphora > Eudasyphora cyanicolor. The sequence continues at coordinate 127,742,112 of OZ005736.1, read as the reverse complement.
TAGCTCCCATATATATGTACCTCCGATTTGGCATATATGCACTGTATAAGCAACATGTAAAGATGTATGTATATGAGTCATACCATGCCAATCGGTACGATTTTTGACATCACTGCTTCGAAAGTTTGTGTATGTGTATTCTCTTGAAAATATTTTATACGTGTTTCAGGAAAAAATTTGGATATTTAACTAGTTTAAACTATTAAGACCTAGTTTAAAGTTAAATAAAAATTCCTTTTTATTTCATTTTCTTCCCGAAGTTTCGTTAATGTTTGTTGACTTCTTCTGGGGATACGTCTAAATAAAAACATGTTTTAAACAAATTAGAAAAAAAATTGATGTTTTTTACAAAAAATCGCTTTTTGCTGGCGCGAAAATAAAAAATAGAAGAAATTAGCAAACAAAATCGTTTGTTCTAATTTTTGGAAGCTGGCATTCTAAAGAATAAAACAATGCGAATTTAAAAAAATCTATGGATAAATGTAGAAATTATAGCCACTATTGTGAACAAGGATATATGTATATTAGAAGCTGCAGGTGAAAAATTTACCATATCGATGGAGTGACCTAAGAGATCCCAAGAATATTTGCCGGAAATCCATTTTGGGCCATTTTAGGTCATTTATGCAATGTCCGTCTGTCGGTCTGGTTAGTGCGCAAGATAACATTCGACAGGATTAACCGATTGACTTCAAATTTGGTATGTGTCAATATATTTTTCTATCAAGGTCAAAGATGGACTATGTTGGCCCACTCCTTCGAGTACCTCCCCCACAAATCTCATAACTTCTCAACTACTATTCAGAATCATTGACCATTCCACACATAATATTAGTAAAATTGGTCGCTATCATCTTGAGAAAAATGGGCGAAGGTGCCACGCCCCTTTTGGTACCTTCCATACAAATAGACCATTTTGTACAAAAAGTTAACGGCTTATAACTTTGATTGTAATGCCTTTACAGTATCTCTAGACCCGTGCAAAATTGGCGATATTACCGCGCCCCTTTTCGTACCTCCCATGCAAATGGACCACAAAAGTGAACGGCTTATAACTTGAATTTCTGCACATATAACAACCTGAAAATGTTTTTATAGTACCCATAGTATATTACAAAATGGGCGTTATTGCCACGCCATTTTTTAACTCCCAAACCAAAATAAAATATTCCAAAATAAAAATATGAAAATTTTTTTACAATATGGGTCATAATTTTTATATAGCCATTGATTTTTTCGTTAGGATAATAGCTTTCAATAAATAGAACAAACAATTGTTTGCGATTTTTTTCTATTTTTTATGAATTTTTCAGGCCAGCAAAAAACTATTTTTTTAAAAAAAAATCAAATTATTTTAATTGTTTTAACGACAGTTGCTAAACTTCCATTTCTACGTGAAACGATGTTTTCAGGATTTCTAGGCCTTAATATCCTGGAATATTGGAATTATAGAATACACATTTTTAAAAACTACTTTACCAGAAACAAATTTAGTTTTGGTTTCATAAAATATCAATTTATTAAAAAAAAATATTAGGTTTCGGGTACAAAAATGTTTTTTGTTGCATAGTATTATTAATTACAACTATAAATAATATTTAGTGACATTCAGTTGGAATTTTTTTCTCTGTAAAGTATCGTATCTAATTAGATTTTTGTTGAACCTAAAACATACTCAGGAGGGATAATTTGTGACAATAACTTTTTAGGACAAATACAGGGTTTTCCAATAAGAGTGATATGATTTCTTTTAAAAAAAACACACTTATTTTTAAGGAAATCCAAAAAACAATTTATTTAATGTGAAGTACAATCGATACAATTAAGTTCTAAATAAAACGTCAATCAAATGGCCTCCGCGCAGTGTTGCCATAAATGACGATTTATCGTCATTTTGACGATTTTTAGAGCCAAAAAATAGGACATGGCGATTTGACGATTTTTGCACCGAAATGACGATTTTTTATAACATGAAAAAAGTAATTAAAACTTAAAAAATGTTTCCTTGCTTTAAGGATTTTTTATAATCCCTTCGGAAATAATTTACACTCTCATTAATCTTTTTAAAAATAAAATTAGAAATGTTAGAAAAATTTACAAATATTACGGCTGATCATTGCTGGTAGGTTCGATCGCATTCAATGCCGAATGGAATTTTGTTAAGTTTTACAACTTACAACAACTCGGTGGGGGAAATTGCTGAGAACATTTTTAAAGAAGGTAAAGGCTATATCAAAACATTGTCCTAGGAGGTCATTATTCCAACGAATAGCTTTACATAGTTAAAATAAATCGCATGTTATCATTTTTGCAGCCCAATTGGTCAGATTTGTTTCTTTGAATCCAAAAAGTCAGGTCTTATGAGGCCATTGTATGGGACTATGTCAAAATATAGACCAATGACGACACTTTCTCCTTGAATTGGCTGTAGGTAAAATAACATATCAATTGCCGTATTTTAGTCCAAACGATTGGTATTTGTGTTTGTTGTGGGGGCTTTATCAAAATGTGGACCAATTAATCAAATTTCAGTCCAATCGGTTATGTGGTTTCTATACAAAAATGTTCACCATTAATCCTGAGAATTTTTCTAGGTAAAACTAAATACATGTTGTCAAAATGCAGTCTATACGGCTGTGGTTTCTAATGCGTCGAGAAGTCAAATCTAGTGGAACCTTGGAATGGGGGCTACTTAAAACCATAGAACTTCGCTGGACCCTGTTTATGTGAATGGTTCTATGCATTTTGTCAAATTTCTTCCCAATGGATTTAAGTTTCTGTCTTATATGACGTAAATAAATAAAATCGAAAATCGATCCTAAGAAATAATGCTAAGAAACTGATATGTTTAAAATATGGTTCCGACAAATTTAATTATTATTGCTGTTCGAGAATGTGAGATTGGCTTACAACATTTTTGTACGCTCACTTTCATTTCATTTCATTTATTAATCAGGAACCGCGATATCATTTCAGAGTACTAATAAATACATATATGTCTCTGAAACATCCAATTCGCCTGAAAATAACTCAAAAGCTGTATGTAACTGTAGATTTGTCTGTTGACGATTTATTGACGATTTTGAAAATTTATTTTGACGATTTTTATACCCCAATTTTGACGATTTTCGGTCAAATTCGTCTGGCAAACACTGCCTCCGCGACTCTTTCTCGCAACAATTCAGTTGTTTCATTTGCTGTGTGGCACGTAGCCACAATCAGTCAATGGCAAAAAGGGTGTCAAGGTCGTAGGTCGACAGGAAAGTGTTTTTTTGTTTTTTAAAAATGGACTTAGCGCACGAAAAGTTGCAATTGGAGAACGATTATTTTGATAATAATACTGTATAATTTGTAAACATTTGTAAACACTACTGAATACAATGACAGATCATGACATATTACAATTGGCCGAGACGTCACTTCAAAATCATATCATCCCTATTGGAAAACCAGTTATATATTTGTTGATGACAGTACCATTATTTTATTACCTCCGGTCATCAATTGGTATGTTCAACAATAATATAGTTGAAGTAGTCATTGTATAGTTCTATACATCAATTATTAGTTACCACTGCGAATAAGAAAGTAATGAGAACTACAAAATTCATTTGACAATATTTTTTTCTGGTTACGATAAGAAAGGTTCGTTTGCGATCACTGAAATTTTTCACAACAAAATGTTTGATGTTGATTAAATTGTTATATTTATAGTTGTGACAATCAATTAAATCGTAGAACAATAATATTATATTTGGCAACTGTAAATAATAATGCTGCGATGGCTATTAACAAATAAGTCTATAGTTATCTCGGCTAATTAAATGTATTGTTTGATATAAAAAACTTCCAAGTTTTCACGAAAACTCACATTAAATTTTTATATTATTTTACGTAAATCCCAAGCCGAATTCTACAGCCTCACTGCGATGAGAATTATAAAGTTGATTTATTCCACATAATCCCAATTGAGTATTTTTCGACAACTGCAGTTCTACAGTCTTCCATCTGTTTGCAGTAATTATTCAGCCGTTGGAAAACTTACCCAGCATATTATTCTCCTTGGCATCCTCACAGCGGCCGACCACGCGAATGACTCCACGACCAGCAATCGGTGAAAAGGTGACAATTCCACCAATTCTGGCAATATGCGGTGGTACACGAGGATCTTCAACCATGGCTTGGTCAATTACCAGGCCACTTGAATTGTTGTTATTATTTCCATTGTTGTTGTTATTATTGTTGTTGTTGCCGTTATTGCCATTATTGGCAATATTGGTAATATCGTTACCGAAGGGACGCATTTTTGTTTGAGTTTTTAATATACAAAATTTTATTTGGTTTAGGAGTTATGACTTGCTTTTGCTCTATTCTACTTATTTCCTTTTGCAAACTTTATTTCTTATCACTTTAGTCACTTGGAAAAAATTTGATTTTATTCTATATTGTACTATTTTGTGTAAATATTGCACTTTAATTGATATTTTTGTAAATTTGTGTATTTATCATACGCTTATTTTTTAGCTTCAATAATTTTTCAATATTTATATTTATTTGATGATTTTTTGTTTTGGTTTCTCTTTTCAGTTACAAACCGCTTGGTAAGTGTTCCGTTTTTCAAATGTTTAAAAAGCTCAGCCATCAGCTGTTTTTATACTACGGAAAACAAAAACAGAAGAAAGGAAAATTTACAGCGACAACGACAACCGAAAGAAAGAGTCGAAACAAAACAAAAACAAACAAAGCGTGTCGTCGTCCACCGTCGTCGTCGTGGTTGGTGGTGACGCTATTTTATCTGTCGTGTGTGTCTTGCAGTATGAGTTTAACAGCGTGAACTTACATTTGCGATCGTGAGAAAATCTCTGGGGAGAGCATGGAAAATGCAACAGAGAGATCGTGATATTAGGTGTGTTCACGTACTAGAACATTTTTTGAATCATTTAAAAAAAATGTTTCGCAAACTCTTTAGATTGCTCGAAAGTCTTTGTAGAAAGATGGCATGTAAATGGGAACTTTTTGAAAGCCATATTTGCTATGCCCAGGTGGACATATGGCTCAAAGTCGATAACCGCCTATGTGTAAATCTTTAAGATGGGTCTTAGACTAGAATATACAAAAAAAGAGTAAAATCGGAAGCAGATCCGATTTTGATCTTTTCATAAGTAGTTAAGTAGAGGCGATGATTCTGAACAAAACTTCATTAGCCGCTGATGGCGACAAACTTGGCCAACATTGATCGATTTTTGAAAAAGTTTTGAAAAAAGTGGTTTTGATTTGCCAAAAAAAAGTTTCCAACACTATAGCAGAATATTTTTGATTTTGAAACTGCATGTTTTTAAAAATGAAAATGCGGAAGTGCAAAACACTTTACTGAAGATTTAGAATTAGAAACACCTTTCTCACTCGATTTGGCCGTGCTCGTTCATCCGTAGACACATTTTTGTGATCAATTAAGCTGTCAAATTTACGAAATGTGTTACTTTCTTCGGGCCCTGGAAGAAACCTATTTATATCTTAACAAGTAAAAGCGTTAAGTTCGGCCATGCCAAATCTTATATACCCTCCACCATGGATAGCATGTGACCTCACAAAATAACTCAAACCTAAAGAAAAAAACACAACAAATATAGTAGATGAGAACAGTAGGAATCACAAGAAGTTAGATGCTATATATGGGAGCTATATCTAAATATGGACCGATATGGCCCATTTGCAATCCCAAACAACCTGCAACTATAAGAAGTATTTGTACCAAATTTGATCAACCTAGCTCTATTATTGCGGACTGTAGCGTGATTACCACAGACGGACGGACATGGCTAAATCGTCTTAGAATTTTACGACGATTAAGAATATATATACTTTATGGGGTCTCCGATCAATATTTAGAGGTGTTACAAACGGAGTGACAAAATGAATATACCCCCCATCCTATGGTGGAGGGTATAAAAACGATGATGAACTTACCAGTCGCGGATTTTTCCGCTATAAATGGTGATTCTAAATCGTTTTCTTTGGACCCAAATACAGGGTGGATGATATGTATTGCAACCAACTTCGGGTTGCTATCATTTCTAAACCGCTAGTCTGATAGCTGACAGATTTATTTCAGTGATAGTTCATTTTATTGTTTACAAGCTTACAAAAGCATTTTGATCTATTGCATTCAGAAAAAAAGTTATTCGTGATGCAATTCAAGCGTGATAGTGTGATTGCTTTATATTTGGGTGGAAAAACACAAGTGACTATCGTTAGAGCCCTCCAGCATTTAAATGTGAATAAATCTTTTGTTTCTCGTACCATTGCTCGTTACCGTGACACGGGCAGTGTTGCACGGGCAGGACTCAGCACCATCGCACTCAGCACTCTAAAGCACAATGGCCACCAAGATCTCCGGATGTCAATCCGTTGGACTTTTGCCCAAATACCGCTTTTGGTCCAAAATACCGCAGAGCCACTTTCGTGCAGCGTGTGATGGCTTTATCGGCCGTTTGAAGGCCATAATTCGTGCCAAAGGTGGCCAATTCAAACAAATCTAAACTGTTTCTAAAATTGTATGTTACTTCCGACATTTTTTGCTTTTGAACAATAAAATTTAAAAAAAAAATAAAAAAATATGGCGCTTTACTTTGTTGCATTACATATCATCCACCCTGTATATGTTATAATGGGAAAATAAAGATAATCTGTGTTTAGAAAAATCTTTAAAAGTCTTCAAACTAAAATTTTGGACAATTTCAATGCGATCCACAGCGCTCTGTCTTCATGTATAGATGTGACAAAAATAGGAGGAGTAATTTCAGAATTATGTAATTTGGTACTAAGTTGTATTTGGTCATACTTAAGAAAAATTTTAAATTTGGACCCAATCGGAACGCGGGTCTCGTAACTCCATGCAAATTAGTCCGGGACCTCAAAAATGAACCAAACTATAACACTGAATTGGAGCATTGTATATTTATTAAATTTAACATGACATAATATTTCATATATATCAGTTGCGGTGAAAAATTTCGGCGGGATATAGCGAGTCCTTTTGGTACCTCCCACATAAAGGGTTCAAATGACTTACAAATAAATATATAATGAACGCTCAAGAGTGGCGCTGGATTTCGACCAAAGTTTATAAAGCTTAATAGGCTGCTGTGAGTAAATGTGTGCACAAATTTGGGTGGAATTGTTTCAGGATCCCTCAACACAGCCCCCTAAAAGATCCTGAAAAATGGGTTTTTGGTCCATATATCGTGCGACCCATCAAATTAAAGGGAATTTTGCGTAGATTACAAATATGATGAGAAAAGTTGAAGACTCAATATTTCTGTATGTCAAACGTCGGGTATGTGAACCAAAGCGTTTTTGCGTAGTATAGTACTGTATTGTTTCGTTTTAAATGTTTAATGTATGTACTTGTCAGAAGAGTTAACTAAGGAAACTTCTAAGGAGACTTCTAAAATAATATTATCATCTTCGTCAAAAATGTCATCAAAAATACCGCATAAAAATCTTCACTTAAAGGATACATGATATATTACTCTTTAAAATATCGGATAATTTTGTGACTGGCTTCCTCAGATCAACAACCTTAAATTAAATAAATGTTACCAGAAATAAAATTTTCAATATTTATATATTTTTGTCAATGGGGCAGAGAACTGTGCGCTCTCGGAATACATAACTGGCATGATTATTTGTATCGGATAGAATTGCTTAAAAAGCTACAACTTTTTGAATGCATCCGTTGGTATCAGTGTTGCCAGAAATGACGATTTATCGTCATTGTGACGATTTTTGAAATTACGATTTCTTATGATATGAAAAAAGTAAGGAAAATTTCACAAATTTGTTCTTATATTAAGGATTTTTTTATAATTACTTCGGGATATAATAAAACTCCCATTTATGATTTTTAAATGAAAATCAGAAATGTTAGAAAATTTCTCAAATATTATGAATCTCGTACAATAACAGGAAAAATCTGTGAGTTTTGTTAAGTTGCAAAAATTCGTAGATGAAATTGCAGTGAAATTTTGTAAGTAATGTAAGGGCTACGTCAAAACTTGGACCTAGGAGGCCATTACTATTATAGTTATCAAAATATGCACCAATGAGGTGAAATTGTTTTTGGTAAAATAAAATACAAATTCCTGAATTTTAGCCTAATCAATTGTTATTTTAGATTTCTAAGGCCTAAAATATCAAAGCTTATGTTTGCCAATGAGGCCAGTTATGCGGTTTCTATAAAAAAGATGTTCCAAATTTATCCTGCGAATTGTTTTAAATAAAATTATGTATGTAGTGTCAAAATCGGTTGGTACTAGTACTACACTGGACCCTGTTGACGTGAATGGTTATATGCAAATTCGTCCCAATAGGTTAAAGTCTGTGGCTTTCATGGCGTAGAGAAATTAAATAGTCTGGAATCCTTCTATGAGGAGGACCATTTTCAATCCTAAGAAATTTAAATGTATGAACATATAAGATATTTTCCCGCCAAATTTGATGATTATTGCGGTTAAAGAATATGAGATCTGTGAACAAAATTGATTTTAAGTTCACTTTAACGAAAATGCAAAAAACATTTGTTTCATCATTATTCATATCTGTCTCTAAAACTTGTCCTTCTTCTGAAAAAAATTAAAAATCTTGTTAATGATTTTTTGACGATTTCGAAAATTTATTTTGACGATATTTTAGCCTCCATTTTGACGATTTCCGGTCAAATTCGTCAGCCAACACTGCTTGGCATATGTTATTCCTAAAATGCATTGTTAAGAAATAGTATCCATCGAAATACTGATTCAAGCCAGTTTTTTTTTCATCCGTTCAACTGTTTTGACGATATATTGCATGATATTGAGAAAAATCTTATTCTTTGTTAGAAAATTTTAACATTTTTTAAATAAAAGAATCACAAAAACATTGAAAATGCGCAATTATAATAGTTTTCTAATTTGATCATAACTATATTATATTTTATCATTGTCTTGATGAAACAACACTATATTTTTTCGGCCTTTTTACCTTAATATCATCACTCACCGTTGATTGTATCTCCTTTTTGAAAACAATCAATAAAATTTGTCCCAAGTCATCCCAAAAAAAACAGACGTTCTGACCTTGCCTGCAGTTGGAACTGTCTTCGCCTTCTTCGGACACGATTCTCCCATTCAAAACCACAGCGTTGACTTTTTCTTTGTCTCAGATGTGAAGTGGTGGACCCATGTCTCAGCCATAGTTACAAAAATTGATGCAAAAACTCGCCATTATAACTGTGAAACATCGCCAAACACTATTCGTCATCTTTCGAACAAATTGGTTGTCAATCTGTTCGGGTCGATTTGTGGGGAGGCAAAAAAAGTCGCCATTGCTCAGTGAAAATCGTACTCTAGGGATCAAAATAAGAAACTTTGCCGAAGGAACCATACCTCTAAAACGAATTCTGATGTCCCGGAATTTGGGTCAAACTTTTGGGTAGGGGCAAATTTTGAAAAATCCCACTTTGACCCATTTAAAGTGCTCCAATCGAGTCCAAACAGTGGCCTGTTCCTGTATTTATATCGAAAGTCTCTGCGAACGAAAACCAGTCACTCACTTTCGTCAGGAATTTGGTTTCTCTAAAGTTCGTTCATTCGTTCGCCATGCCTTACGTCAATGACGTTAGCAATTTATCAATTGGATAATAATGTAATTGCCAGATCAATTATTTCAGAACTTCCGGTTAAAAAAAACACTAGCGGTGGACAAAAAATCAACCCTGGGTGGGTCAGCTGAGCTGAACTAAGACTCTCATTTCTTTCTCTCTCTCATTGTGAACTGATGATTTTTTTTATTTTAGCGAGCTGCCAATGTTGACTTCTTTAGGCTTAAATACGAGTATGTATACAATTTTATTACTATTTAATTGTTCTTACCATAATTATACGAGTATTAATATCTACTTATTTTTGCTTTTAATAACGTTTTTTGTCATTGTTCCTATCAGTCGACAAATAAAATAAAGTGACTCGATCTCATATTTTTGTTCGCCCAGATGACAGCAAGGAGAGATAGAGAAACCAAAATTTTCACTGAAATGATTACGTTTCCGTACGAGTTCTTTATCGTGCGACTTGTCGTTCTGATGGCAGTTAGTGAAACCTAAATCAGCTGTTTGTCGTCTGGCAGGCGAATGAAAGCAAATTTTTATGTTACAGAAACAGGCTATTAATGTTAATCTATATCTTAACAGATTTTCACCTATTTCAATGGTAATCATCTTTGGGTCAAAAAAATATGTTCTTCCCTATTTCGTAATTATCGGACCATAATTGCGACCAGTACTTTGATTACAAGAATTCGCCTACAGACATATTGATAGACACAGTTAAGTGCAAGTGATTATAAGTCGACAGATATAACGAAAAATCGGTCTGTCTCGTCTAGTTTTAGGTATTATCAATAAATACATAAAGCTTGCACAATACCGTTATATTAATAATTTTGTGGATTTTTATATGTTTATGATTTATGACTTTTTTAGTTTTTTAAAAACAAATTCTTTGAATATTTTTGTCCACTGTAGCTAAACGATTATATATACATACATATTTACATTCAAACGAAGTGCGTCTTAATAATTCCAATTCCAATGTAAGAAAACAATGCCGATTTGCAAAAAGTCAATGGATAAATATATAAATTCAGTCTCAAAAAATATTTCTAAAGTTATTTATTTTTTTGTTTTAATTAAATTATTATCAATTTAAATTGCATCTAATAACTTTAAAGTATGCACTGGTATTAAAGTTATAAGCTTTTAAATTTTGGTGCAAAATAGTCCATTTGTGTGGGAGGTACCAAAAAGGGCGGGCCAATAACGCCCTGGGCTCTGGGTACTGTAAAAACATTACACTGTACAAAATTTCAAGTATTTGTATGCACTGGTATTAAAGTTAAAAGCTGTTAACTTTTGGTACAAAAAGGTCCATTTGTGTGGGTGGTACCAAAAGGAGCTGTACAATAATGCCCATTATTCTCTGGACTCTAGGAACTATAAAAGCATTACGCTGTAAATAATTTCAATTATTTGTATGCCCTGGTATTACAGTAATAATCTATTAATTTTTTGTGGAAAATGGTCCATTAGTGTGGGAGATACCAAAAGCGGTGTGCCAATAACGCCCACTTTTACCTAGACTGTAGGTCCTATAAAAGCATTACACTGTACACATTTTCAAGTACTTGGTATGCTATTAAACTTATGCAGCTAACTTTTGGTGCAAAATAGTCCATTTGTGTGGGAGGTACCAAAAGGGGAGTGCCTATAAAGACCACTTTTCACTATAGGTCTTATAAAACCATTACACTGTACACTTTTGCAAGTATTTGTGTGCTCTGGTATTAATGTTATATGCAGTTAAATTTTTGTACAAAATGGTCCCTTTGTGTGGGAGGTACCAAAAAGGGTGGCGGCACTTCTACCGTGCTTCTCAAGGTGATAAACTATTACTATGTTAGGAATTAGAGATGATTCTGATAAGTAGTATAGAAGTTATTAGAGAATCAATATTTCACTAAAATGTAACACTTTGTGAGGGAGGTACTAAAAGGAGTGGATCAATATAGACCATATTGAACTTAGCCTGCGATAGAAAACAAATATTAACACATACCAAATTAAAACTCAATCCTGTTACTTCTTTCGAGATTTATCGTGCGCTCCAGCCAGACAGACGGACATTGCTCAAATGACTTAAAATGTCCTAAAAGGGATTTCCGCCGAACATACTTCTGGTCTTAGGTCACTCCTTCGATGTGTTAAATTTTTGGCTCGTAGCAAATGGTATACACCCTCCTCCCTGTAAGGTGGGTGGCATGACCTTAACCTTAGATAAAAAAACAGGTAAGAAAGTTCAGTCGGGTAAACCGTCTAATGAATCCCCTCACCTTGAGTCTCAGCAAAATATTAGTAAATTTATATATTTTTTGTTTTATATAAATTTTTATCAATTTAAATTGCATTTAATAACTTTAAAGTATGTACTGTTATTAAAGTTAAAAGCTGTTTACTTTTGGTAAAAAATGGTCCATTTGTGTGAAAGGTACCAAAAGGGGCATCCCAGTAACGGTCACTTTTCTGCACTGGTATTAAAGCTAAAAGCTGTTAACTTTTGATACATAAAGTTCCATTTTTGTGGGAGGTAGCAAAAGGGGCGGGCCCATAACGCCCTGGGCTCTGGGTACTGTAAAAGCATTACACTGTACAAAATTTCAAGTATTTGTATGCACTGGTATTAAAGTTATAAGCTGGTAACTTTTTGTACAAAATGGTCCATTGGTGTGGGAGGTACCAAAATGGGCGTGGCAACTTTGCCCATTTTTCTCGAGGTAATAGTGTCCAATAAACTAATACTATTAGTTTAGGATTCAAATAAGTAGTATAGATGTTTTTAAATAATCAATATTTCACTAAATGTTAACCCTTGGTGGGTTTAACCCATCTTCGAACTTAGTCGGAGATAGAGGCAAATATTACCTCATACCAAATGTGAAGTCAATCGGTTACTTCTTTCGAGAGTTATCGTGCGCACCAGGCAGCAGACAGACAGACGGACGGACGGACATTGCTCATTCGACTTAAAATGATCCAAAACGGATATCCGCCGAACATACTTAGGGTCTTAGGTCACTCCTTCGATGTGTTACACTTTTGGTTCGTAGCAAATAATATATACCCTCCTCTCTAAAGTGAGGGGATAAATATTGACACACCTAACGAGAAGTCAATCGGTTAATCCTGTCGAAAGTTATCGTGCGCACCAACCAGACAGACAGCCAAAAATTAAAACTAAAATTCTGCAAAGTCAGCAAAGTTCTAAAAATCATGTTTAAATTAAGTATACGTATTTGGAAATATTGTTAAACAAAAACTTTGTGTGTAAACGCATATTTTATTTGTGAAATTCAGTTAACAATTATATTTTGTTATAATATTTTAACACCCGTATGCGTGTTCCAAACAAAATTTATTGATTTTCAATTAGAATGTATTTGTTAAAAAATATATGATATTTAAAAATTTTGGTTCCAAATATATGTTGTCAATATATATTCAAACATATAAAAATTGGCGATTTTCCTCCGTGCCGCGAAACGCTGGGACATGTATAACTTTTTTTTACTGGTATAACTTTTCCCGATAGTCAGAACCTTCGCCGATTTTGGCTGTCGCATAGTGATATTGAAGGAATCTCGGACAAAATTTTAAAAACATCGGAAAAAATGAAAAATTCTTTAAAATGTTTACAGGATTTAACAAAATTGTTTAAATAAAACTCAGAATCTTATTGGCATGATAATTTTGTCAATACTAATAAAATCCTTACTCTCTGAAGGTCTTTACTAGATAATTTGCATCGGAAAATTAGGCGAAAAGACCTATTATCATCATTCATTCACGTTTACTACGTGTTGGGTTTGTTCGAAATTGCAGAAGATGCTTACTCTCCATGTGGTTTCTTTCTCTCGCACTCATCAGTATACTTATACATTTTACAGATCTCCGAGTAGTGTTGCCATCAACAAAACTAGGCAACAACCACAATGTGTTCCCATAATATTTTGCTGTATTGTGGAACGTATACCAAAAATTACTATGCAACAAAATCAACAAGAAATTGTTTAATTTAGAAATTTGCGTGAATTTTAATGTTGGTTCGACCCTACTTTAAGCGTTTGTTAAAGTGACATTTGCTTTTTTCTTCGTGTGCATTTGCAAAACATTTTTATGGAATTTTTTAATTAAAAGAAAAAAAATATTATAAAACTGATTTTGAACATATTTTCTAGAAATGGTTTAAGTTAAAATAGTAAAAAAGAAATAATAAAATTTGAACGTGTTTGTGTCAAAACGGAATGTACCATTAAATGGAAGGAATATCAAAACGTGGACCGATTTGTCGCATTTTTCCAGTAACAGTTAAATGCATTGTGCAACATAAGCTGCTCCTTATCCCAAAAATTTCCTTTTTTCGAGCAGTACTTTGATTGTCACAGACGAACGGACATGGCTAAATAGACTCAGGGCATTATTCTGCCTCCATCGGAATATAAAATGGTTTTTTGCAATCTTCTTTTTACCATATTGTTTCACAAAAATCGGTGTAATAAATGAATTTTTGCATTCTTTTTTCTATATTGTTTCATAAAAGACCAACAAATTGTATTGTTGCAAAACCACAACACAAGAAATGCAAATTTTACAAAATTCACTAGTGATATGTAAACAATCAAACATGTGTTACATATTATTTGTTATTCGAATACCTTTTTGTATGTAATAAAGAAATGATTTGAATTCGCCATTTTTTTGATCTTTAGTTGTTGTTTTTTTAAATTATTGGACAAGTGACCATACATTTTTGTTAATTAATACAGTTGTTTTTAAAATAATAAAATAATGTATATGTATATACGACTACTCTTACAATTTATAATCGTATTAATGCATCATTAAGAGAGAAAATGGTGTGTGAAAAATATGGTGTTGCCAGCATTACATTGACGAAGTCATTAAAATGTTTATTAGTTAAAATGCTGTTTATGAATAAGATTTTTTAATAATCGTTTATTAGGCCAAAAGTGTTTGTTTACTAATATGCACTTTAAATCATAATTATAATTTTTTTATGAATAGGGCTGTAAGTTTCTAAAGAAATGTGTGTCATTTTAAAGAAAATGTGACATGAAACAGCATTTGATAAATAAATATGTATGTATATACTTCTAAAAATTTCAGAATAAAATTAAAAAAATTAATTTATAATAAAATAAGTTCTTGGCCAGTCTCTGGAATCTGATATATCAGTAAGAAAAATAAAAATCACAACGGCCAATGAACATTTTGAGCAAAAAGGAAATAAGTTGTTGGTACAATTGAGGCTCAGAAAGTACAAATTGTGCAGTCTGTTTGTACAATTAGAAATTTTGATTTCGCATCCCTGTTCCAATCCGGCCTATTGAGCATTTTAGAAAGTTCTGGGAAAAACCTGTCATAAAGATTTAATTATTTTAAAATTTAATTATAAAAATGCTGTGATCACTTAACATGAAAATGGTCGTATATAGCATTTAACAACTATGTATAACTTTTTGAAGGTATGTTTCATAATATGTCAAATTTATCGGCATAGTTAGAAAAATTAACACAAGAAGAAATTGTTTATTTTTGACTAGGTTTATTCAAATTCATGACTAGGATAGAGAACAAAAAGTGAACGATTTTAATTGCAAATACTGATATCTCGGGAACTATTAACTTTGGATGTTTTTGTATATGTTGATCTACATTTCTGAAAATTTCATTCATGTGTATCCAGAAGCCGAAAAGTTGTATGGATTTAAAAATTTTGTATACTTGAGATGGCCCACTCTGTAGCTCCGCCCATGCATGCTTTTGAAGGCTGCTAATAAACTGGCTGCTAATTGACTGGTTAAGAAACGACTAGTATGTTCCGTTTTTTAAATATCCAATATCAAGTTAAATTTGGCACCATCGTCAGATTTGACATTAAAATCCGTAAATTTTGTGAATTTTCCTATTTCGTACTTTTTATATAAAAATATGATGACGAGTGATTTTTTAAAAGCTTTCGGATTTGATTTAAAAAAACAGAATAAAATTTATAGAAATGAATGATATCTTTATTTGAGTCGATAGAACGGTCTATATAATTCAATGTTCAAAGATGATTTCATGTAAATGTTGACCGCGGACGCGCCTCAAATGGTTCATACGTTGGGTACAATTTTGGCAACATATCGGCCGGTGTCTCACGAATACATTCTTTAATATTGGCTTCCAGTGCGTTAATAGTTGCGGGCTTGTTTCTATAGACATGATCCTTAACGTATCCCCACAAAAATTAATCTAAAGACGTTAAATCTCACGCTCTAGGCGGCCAATTGACCGGCCCCAAACCTGACATAAACATTTCACCGTACTCAAAATTCAATAAAACTTAATAAAACTCAATAATCTGCAAGCGTTGTTCGTTTGTAAGTCGATTCATGTTTAAATTATAGACTAAACTTAACATGTTTGACAGTAACATGTTACACGAAAATAGTGTTGCCAAAAAGAAAGTTGCCAAAAAAATCACCCATTACATTCAACTAGATCAGTGCTCTCTCCAAGTATAGGTACAAAGTACAAGGTTTTGAAGGTTCCATGCACTCCAAATCATTTTGTATGCAAATAATTTTTGTTTCAGAAAAATAATGTCACCACATCATATTGCGACATTTTAAAAATTCCCCCTGTACCCTCTGCTAATTTCGCATTTTGCATGCGCAAGATCGAACAAAAATCGTGCTGTGAGTAAAACTCATACCTATATTATTTCGCAGTCATTTGGTAGTACATTAAGAATGTACGCTTTCATTTAGGTTTGGTTCTGAAGTCTGCTTTTTGGCAGTGCAAAACTCCACACCGTGGACTGGGCTGAGTATGGAAAATGTGTTATTTTCGCATTTGCGGAGTGTAATAATCTTATAAACGAAATCAAAACCCGTTCATACGGCTGCAACATTTTTACAAACGAACTTAAAAATGCGGTTTCGGTGTAAAATGTAGAAATATATAAAGTTTTTTGCACAAACGAAATCACCATAACACTGCAACAAAAAAACTTTTTTTTTGTATCCGAGACCTAAACATTTTTTTTTAGATTGAGACACAGTATTTTATGAACCAAAACAAAAATTTTGTTTTTGCAAAATTGTATTTTAATTTTTTTTTTCTAAAATTCAAATTTTCATGGTATTTACCTTTTGTTTATGAAGTATAAGCTCGATAAAGCCGGGATACCATTTAAATTTAAGGCAATCGTAAGGGATAGAAATGCTAAATCACTTTCACGTAGAAACAAAAGTTAAGTGACTGTCGATTAAATAGTTAGAAAAAAAATCATTTTTGCTGGTACGAAGAAAACCATAAAAATGAAAAAAATTGGTCCGTTTTTTGAAACTTAGCATTCTAACGAAGAAAACAATGCCTATTTACAAAAAATCTAAGGATAAATGTATACGTACATTATGACCCATAATTCAAAAAAATAATTTTTAATTTTTTTTTTATTTTGGCAATTTTGTTTGGAAGGTACCAAATAAGGTGGAAGGTGTCAATAACGCCCATTTTTTGATATACCATGGCTACTAAACAAATATTACAGTGTACAAAATGTCAAGTATTTGTATGCACTGGAATCAAATGTGCGAGGTATTAAAGAGGACATGTTAATAACGCCCACGGGACTATAGGTACTTTAAAGGCATTACACACAGTGTAAAGGTTTTATAGTACAAGGTGGCGCAAAAGTAATCCTCCTATCAGAAAATGCTATAAATGGCGCAAAAGTAATCCACCTATCAGAAAATGCTATAAATTTTGCGATTGGCCCCTAATGTCAGTTCTGTTTTGACATTTGTGTAGTAAACACATGCGAAATACACGTTAATAAACAATGTTACGCTACACTGCTCCAGAACGCGGAATATTGCTGACTATTTTTTTGACCAATAATCGGTCGGTGACTTTGGCACAAAACATCGAAAGGTTACTTTTGCGCCACCTGTTATCTACAGTCCATTGAAAAATGAGCGGTATTGCCATGCCCATTTTGGTACATCCCACACATAGGCACACTTCTGTACTAATAGTTAATAGCTTATAACTTTAATACTAGTGCATACAAATACGTATTTTGTACAGTGTAATGTTTTTATGGTACCTACAGTCTGTCGAAAAATACAATATTTTCATTTGAAAGGTCTCCGTCTAACCATATTAAAACATAGCTAGATTCCTCTTTGGGGGAGTATGTCTCTTCGTTTACAATTATAAAATAGTGGGTGGCAGAGTTCAAATGGGCGTGCTGCCATGACGAACACCGTAGTGGTCGACCAATTGAGGTGTCCATGCCAGGAATGTTTATAAGAATCCACAAAATGGTGGTGGATGACCGTCGGTTGAAGCTTCGTGAGCTTGCTGAAGTCATAGGCATTTCAAAAAGTGCAGTACATCGCATAATGACGGAAAATTTGATGATGAGAAAGCTGTGCGCAAGATGGGTGCCGCGTTTGCTCACAATTTAATTAAAACATCGTCCTTGTAAAAAAGCACTATAGGGCCCACAATACACTTTTATGGCAATTTAACGGTTTTTTTAATATATCATATTTATTGGTTATACATTGAGTTTTGTTTGGTCTTGAAATGTTTCTTCCAAAAACAAGCAATAAATACGATATATTAAACAAAACTTTAAATTTCTATAAAAGTGTATAAGCACCTATAGTAATTTTTTACAAGGAATTTTTTTTGTCAAATACATTACCTAAAAAATGCATTGATTTCAACTACTTTTGACATATAGTTATTTTTGTACTGTGATTATCAGGTTAAGGGGATCAGCGGGTGTTTTGGAAGAAATACTTCCTGAAGCGTCTCCTTTATTTTTTTTTTGCATGGAACATCTGTTCCAAAGCCTTCCAGCCACAAGCACAGTGGCTAGAAGCGAAACTTTGTTAATCCAAAGCTTATGTGTTAGAGAATTAATAGAAGTATAAAATATAAAAAATCGCAAAAATATAAGAGTATAAACAATTCAAACAAGTAAGAACGTTCAGTTGGGTAAGCCGACTTAAAAATCCCCTCACCTTCCTAAAAAATATTCGTAAATTTATTTATTTTCTGTTTCATTTCATTATCAATTTAAATTGCATTTAATAAATTTAAAGTTTGCACTGGTGTTAAAGTTATAAGCTGTTAATTTTTGGTGAAATACGGTCCATTTGTGTGGAAGTTACAAGTAGGGGCGTGCCAATAACGCCCACTTTCCTCCGGATTCTAGGTACTATAAAATCATTACAATGCACAAAATTTCAAGTAATTGTATGCACTGGTATTAAAGTTATAAGCTGTTAACTTTTTGTGCGAAATGGTCCATTTGTGTGGGAGGTACCAAAAGGAGAGAGGCAACTTCTCACACTTTTCTTGCGCTGTTAGTTTATTAGCGACTAATAAACTAATACTATGTGTGGAACTTCAGAAGATTCGAGTAAGTATTATAGAATTTATTAGAGAAACAATATTTCACTAAACGTTAGCCCTTTGTGAGGGAGGTACTAAAAGGGGTTGATCAATATGGCCCATCTTCGAACTTAGCCTGTGATAGAAAAAAATATTATCCCATACCAAATTTGAAGTCAATCCGTTACTCCTTTCGAGAGTTATCGTGCGCTCCAACCAGGCAGACAGACGGGAATTGCTCAAATGACTTAAAACTCTTAGATCACTCCTTCGATGTGTTACACTTTTTGTCCATAGCAAATGATATATACCCTCTTCACACTAAAGTGAGGGTATAAAAAATGGGAGAAATCAAAACCGAAATATTTGCGATTTTGGATTTGTCATGGAATTCCTCAAAAGATAACCTTTTATTTTTTAAGCGAAGTTCTGATTTTTTTGTATTTCTCTTTAAATAAGAACCTTAAAAAGGGTGCCACTTTATTTGATGAACGTGCACCCCCTTTTTCGAAAAATACTTTCTTTATACCCATTTTTGAATTTTTTCAGCGATAACTGTGCTTTCATGCATATATCGATGTTTTAAACATCATCATGTCAACTCTGGTGATTACTGCCTCATAACTCTTTGTGCTTTTTTGCGTTGTTCGTATTGTAGTTTTTGGCTGAGAGAGTGAAATCCTCTATGAAATACATTTATTTACTCTCAGCTGTACTTTGCAAAAACCAGTGGCGTATTAGCGTATTTTGCTCATCTGCACATACATAAAGCCAATGTATGTTTGTACATATGTAAAACCAATGTATGTAGGTATTTATGCATCGCCGCTTCAGGTATATTTCGTTAATTTTAGTTTTATACACTCTTATGTTCGGGCTTTTGTCTTTGTTATTATTCTTATTGTGTTTTGGTTTTATTTAAAGCGTATTATTTAATTGCTCGGTGCAAGAAGTGCGCCAAATTTGTAAACGTGCCAATATTTATTTTTAAACAATTAGAAAATGTTGGCACGCACTTCTTAGATAGTTTTATTTTTCTCGTACAATTTTCGATTGTTTTTTTTTGCTCATTCGAAATTAGAAAGCATCAACGCATCTACACAAACTTGCAGAGCATTAATTGCAATTTTGTTGTTGTTCAGATAGTCGTTGCCGAGATGCAACTGCGGATACGTAAATGTCATGTGATTACGAGAGCACGAGTGACAGATCAGCGACAATCGATGTAATAAAAGCCATAAACTCTTACTGATGATGATTGTGGTTCTGGCGAAATCGTCGACAATTGGAATCAAGGATTTTTTTCTCTGAGGCCGATGATAATTTTTAGAAATTTTATTTTGGGCTAACAAAAACATTCATACATACATAGGGGTTTCCAATTAGGGTGGGTGTCGTTGTTGATAGTCTGCTGAGCTCATGGTGTTTTTATTTGGCGGATTCTCTGAAATATGTCGCGTGTTCTTCAATCACTGATTTCAAATTATCATGTCAAATTGCACGATTGTGTAACATGTCTAAATAATGAAAATATAACCGACACCACACTATGGTACATGGTACTATAACATCGTACATTTAATATATAGTTTAATTTACCGATCGGCATAGAGTCACCTTTTGAGTAGATCATTCCGTCTGTCTGTCCATCTTGAGTTGTTCCTTAAGTACAGGTCGCAATTTCTCTCCAATATTACTGATATTTGACTATTGGGACTCGTTCACGCCTGGGAAAACCCCTATTGAAATTGGTCAAAATCGGTTCAGATTTAGATATAGCCCCCATATGTGTTCCTTCCGATTTGGCCTTTAAGCGCTATAGAATCCGTATTTCACATTCAATAATTTTGAAATTTAGCAGGGTATTCGTAGAGTTTCTTTATCCAAGGACCCACATAGCCCAATTTGAGGAAAATCAGTTCCGATTTAAGGCTGGGTTGGGCAAATGTACCCGTAACGCCACCGTAGCGTAGCGAATCAGCTGATTCGATCTGACATATGGAAAATAGTGTAAACAATTAGCCAACGAAAACGAAACTTAAGCGGGCGGCTCAATCTGCTGAAATTTAATTTGGACGGTACGTTTACGAGCATTTGCAAACAAAATCAGCAAAACAACGAAGAAAGAAGACATTTATGAAATAAATATTAACAAAATATTAAAACAAGAGCAAGAAAATATAAAATAAAATAAGTATTTTACAATTTTGGTTAGGAATGTCTGAGACATATGGCACGTTTTCCAAGTTTTGGGTAATTGCTCCAGCGGGAAACGTTACGACTGCGCTAAAGTTAAGTTGCGGTTAAGTTTGTCTAACCCAGTCTTTCCGGTTTGGCCTTTTAGCGCTATACAAGCAGCATTTCACAAAACTAAATTTATGTAAATAATTTTTATCTGAGGTACGAGGGTTGCTATTTATATTTCGGGTTCAGCAATAAAAAACAATCATCTATCATTGGAAATGGTTTTATTGTTTTTCGATATGGTTTTGCATGCTCTAAAAACCAATTTTCGGAGTATTTTTTCACTCCGATTGAGACACATCCAAAATATTGTTTTTTTAACGCTTCACCGGCTGTTTAGGGCGTCCAAAAAAGTTGCCCTCCTAGTTTTTTCTTGATTTGAGGGAATAAGAAGAAGTCATTGGGTGCCAAATCGGGGCTGTACGGCTGATGACCCATCCATTCGACATCTTGAGTGCTCAAATAGCCCATTGTTTTAGCTAATGTATGAGAGCTCTCATTGTCGTGATGCTAAATGATCCGTCTTCTCTTAATGGTGTTCCTTATTTCCTCAAACACCGTTGGCAAACAGATGGTTGTGTACCACTCAGAATTGACCGTCCTACGTTCCACTAAAGGCCCTGTGGCCACATGAGCGGTTATACAAAAAAAAGATCATTTGCTTCGATGTGCTTCTTCCACGAACAACGTTTATTGGATTTGGTCGATTGCTGTTTTGTTTCAAGTTTATATGCATAGCTCCATTATTTGTTAACTGGGACAATGTGATACACTGCATTTGAGCTACCGTGCTTGTAGTTTTTCAACATTTCTTTGCTCCAATCGACACGAGCCTTTTTTGAACTTTTGTCGAATTATGTGGGATACAACGAGAACAAATAATTTGTACGGCCAAATGAACATGCTATATCTTATTGATGCTTGTCATACTAATGCCCAAGGATGGCTCAATCTGACGGTATGTCACATGTCGGTCTTGCTTTATCAGTTTTCGCAAATCATCGATGGTTGTACGACCTTCACGAAATTGATCCTGAAGCGAATGGCTTCCGAGACTGAACTCATGGTACCAGCGATTTACAGTGATTTTTGAGGATGCATCATCACCAAAAGTCGAAACAAGTTGATTGAGACACTCTGGCCCGATAATCCACGTCGAAAATAGTAAACAATTTTATTTCCATATTTTACCGAGATTAATTTTTCAACACACTGTAAACAAGACAATTCGTGCTCAAATGACAAAATGTTCTGAGTGAAGTTATCCAAAGTTATGCTCGTAAGACCTAGATATTTCAGTGTTCTTCGATATTACTAGAGTGGTAAAGGGTAACATATAGTCGGCCCGGACCGACTATAGCCTTTTCTTACTCGTTTTTTATAAGATATTTTTTTATATAAATAAAATCTATATATATAAAATTGTTGCGTGACTGGCTGACTGACTGACTGATTGACTGACTGATCATCGCCCAGGCCAAACGGCTGAAGCTAGAATCATGAAATTTGGTGGGAGGGTAGTCCTTGGGACGTAGACGAGCAATAAGGCGGGATTTTTCGAAATTCGTACTATTAGCCGCAAAATGGGCCAAAAAGGGATAAATATGGTACCACCGCCAAATCTAAACGAAATGAGCTAGAATCATGAAATTCGGTATGAGGGTAGCCCTTAGGAGGTAGACTCAGAAATTTGCAGGATTTTTCGAAATTCGAACATTTACGCACACAGTTGGGTAAAAAGTGATAAATGTGGTACATCAGCCAAATCCAAATGCCAAGAGCTAGAATCGTGAAATATTGTGTGATGGTAGCCCTTATGAGGTAGACTCTGAAATTGGCAGGATTTTTCGTAATTCGAACATTTGCGCACACAGTGGGGTAAAATGGGAAAAATGGGATAAATGTAGTACAACAGCCAAATTCAAATGGCAAGAGCTAGAATCGTGAAATTTGGTGTGAGGGTAGCTCTTATGAGGTAGACTCTGAAATTGACAGGATTTTTCGAAATTCGAACATTTACGTACACAGTGGGGTAAAAAGGGAAAAATGTGGTACAACAGCCAAATCCAAATGGCAAGACCTAGAATCGTAAAATTTGGTGTGAGAGTAGCTCTTAGGACGTAAACAAGAACAAGGAGCGATTTTTTTAAAAATTTAGAGGCACAGTGGGACAGAAAGGTATAAATATGGTACCACCGCCAAATTTACAGCCTAATATTAGAATGGTGAAAGTTGAAGCGAGGGGTGTTTTTACGTAGTTTTCGGGGCACAGTGTAAAATATAGTACAAAAGTGTAAAATATAGTACAGTGGCTGAAAAATGTCAAACATGGATCAATGGTTCCAGGGTAACTTTTGGAACATAAAATAGAGTTTGGTAGTTATTTTTTTATTATAACTTTAAGAGGCACAGTGGGACACGACGGGTTAATTATGGAGCATGGGGGCAAAAAGAACAATCTGCCAAAATTGGTACTTAAACATGAGATATGAAGAGTGTATATGGTTTTAGGAGCACTGTGGTCAAAAACGGTTAAATAGTGGAGTGCAGAAAATATGATTAAATATGTTACAGTCGGGGAAAAAGGTTTAAGTACGCTAGCGTGTAGACACATTTTAAATACGAGTACGGTACATTGAGACAAAAATTTGTTAAATATGGTACAGTGGGGTAAAAATAGTTATATGTATATGGTAAAGTGGGACAAATGGGTTAAAAATGGTACAGTGGGGCAAAAAGCGTTAACTATTGAACAGTGGGGAAATGTATTTACTATGATACAGTGGGGCAAAAAGGGTTAAATATGGTACAGTGTGACAAAAATGGGTAACTATACAGTACAGTGGGGCATAACTGTGTTAAATATTGTACAGTAGAGCACAGAGGGTTAAATATGGTACAGTGGGGCAAAAACTGTTAAATACGGTACAGTGAGACAAAGCGTTTAATATGACACAGTGGGGCAGAAAGGGTTAACTATAGTACAGTGGGGCACAATTAGTTGAATATGGTAACGTGGGACAAAAAGGGGTTAAATATGGTACAGTGGGGCAAAAAGCTTTAACTATGGAACAGTGGGGAAAAAATGTGTTAGAATGGTACAGTGGGACACAAATGGTTAATTATGGTACAGTATGACAAAATTGGTTACAGTGGGCACAAATAGTAAAATATGGTAACGTGGAACAAAATGGGTTAAAAATGGTACAGTGGGGCAAAAGGCGTTTACTATGGAACAGTGGGGCAAAAATGTGTTGACTATGGTACAGTGGGGCAAAAATGGATAAATATAGTGGACAAAATATAGTAGGACAAAAAGGTGTTAAATATGATTCAGTGGACCCAAAAGATTAAATATATCACAGTGGGTCAAAAAACGTACATTTAGAACAGTGGGTAAAAATATGGATGCAGGGAGAGAGGGTAAGTTAAATATGAAAGAATGTTTTTTTTTTCTAAATGTATGCTTTTAGTAGCACTGTTGTGCAAAATTTAAAATTATGATGCACTGCAAAAATGTAGCATTGTGGTGCAAAAAGGATAAAATTGTGATGCAGTTGGGGCAAGCAAAAATTTTTCGACATGTTACAGAGGGGAAAAAATGTGTTAAATATGGTTTAGTGGAGCAAAAAGGGTTAAATATGGTACGGTGAAGCAAAAAAGTTTAATACGGTAAAATGGTTAAATGTGATAAGTGGGGAAAAAGGGAACAAAATAGTCCCAGATATGTATAAAAATTCGTACTTTAGAAGCACAGTGTAATAAAAAGTGTTTAATGTGGAACAGTGGTGCAAAAGGTGTTGAATGTGGTCCCTGAGTGCAAAGGTAGATCTTACAGCATAAGCCAAAGCTAAGAAATTGTTTTTCCAAATTGGTTCTTCTACTTAAACCGTGGGGGAAAACAAGTTTAATAAATGGCACAGATAGGGTACAAAAATGTTGAAATACGCCCTAAAATTGCGAATTTGGATCTTGAAATATCAATTATCATTTTAAAATATTGTACAATCGTGCAAAATTGGTTAATTATGACACAGAAAGGGTTAAATGTGGTACTATGGAGCTATTCACTTTAGATTTTTATACCCTCACTTTAGTGTGACGAGGGTATATATCATTTGCTACGGAAAAAAGTATAACACATCGATGAAGTGACCTAAGACCCCAAGTATGTTCGGAGGAAAACCGTTTTGGGTCATTTTAAGTCGAATGAGCAATGTCCGTCCGTCTGTCTGTCTGTCTGTGTGTCTGTCTGCTGGCTGGTGCGCACGATAACTCTCGAAAGGAGTAACCGATTGACTTCAAATTTGGTATGTGGTAATATTTTTTTCTATCTCCGGCTAAGTTCGAAGATGGGCCATATTGGTCCACTCCTTCTAGTACCTCCCCCACAAAGGGTTAAAATGTTGTGAAAAATTGATTCTTTAATAACTGCTATACTACTTATTCGAATCTTCTGAAATTCCACACATAGTATTAGCTTATTAGTCGCTATAAACTCGAGAAAAATGGGCAAAGTTGCCACGTCCCTTTTGGTACCTCCCACACAAATGCACCGTTTTGCACCAAAAGTTAACAGCTTATAACATTAATAACAGTGTATAAAAAAAACTTGAAATTTTGTACAGTATTATGCTTTTATATTGCCTACAGTCAAGGGAAAAATTGGCGTTGTTGCCACGCCCTTTTTGGTACCTCCCACACAAAGGTACCTTTTTGCACCAAAAGTTAACAGCTTATAACATTAAAACCAGTGCATAAAAATACTTGAAATTTTGTACAACGGATTGTTTTTATAGTGTCTATGTCTAACATTAATAACAGTGTATAAAAAAACTTGAAATTTTGTACAGTATTATGCTTTTATGTTGCCTACAGTCAAGGGAAAAATGGGCGTTATCGCCACGCCCCTTTTTGTATCTCCCACACAAAATGCCCATATCATACCACAATTTAATATCTCATAACGTTTTTACCAGTGCACATAAATGCTTATAATTCGGCACAGTGCAATGAATTTAAAGTATCTAATGTTCAGCGAAAAATATGTGTATTTGATAAACCCCTTCTGGTACCTTCCACACAAATTGACAGAATAATTCGAGTAATATTCAATATTTCATTACTCACAAAGTGAGGGTATACCTTAGTCGGTTTACCCGACTGAAGCTTTCTTACTTGTTAAATTCGTACCTTTATAGACACAGTGGGACAAACATGGTTTTATATTGTAGCAGGGTGTGAATGTAGTTATTGCAATATAAACTAGGGGAAAGTTGCTAACGTATGAACCAAAAAAAAAATAGTTTTTCAACGTTCAGAGGTGCAGTGGGAAAAGGGAAAAATATTGTACCATGATGTCAGGGTAACTCTTGGAACACACACTAGAAATGAAACGAGGGTTCATATTTTATATATAAAAGTAATCAAATCTTCTTCATTTTGCACCATATGTAATAATCATGTCATTTTGAAAGAAAGAGGTATAGATATTTTACAGTACCCTAAACAGAAAATAAAAGATGGGGGCTGCGATGCGCACCGGGTAAGCTAGTTTCTTCCATAAATCTTTTTGTTTAAAACATTTTTAATATTCATTTCTTACACCTCCCTTAGGGAAAACCTTTTAAACGGTGCACAGTGGGAGGAATTACAAAAAAGGGAAATAATTCGGTCGCTTCTTAACCAGACAACTAGTTGCGACAAACTTGACATTGTTGTAGAAGAGGTATAGTTCTAAATTTGGCCCCCTATGGATATACAGGGGCGGAGCTATAGGTCCTCCAAGTTGGCCACATCGGGTGAACAAACTGTTTAAGCGAGTGTAACTTTCGTCGTTTTTGTCTAATTCATAAAATATATATTCAAGGTCTACATAAGACTTTTTACACCTATAAGATATCATATATATATAGTTATCCAGATACCTCAAAAATAAAAATGGCAAAAATACAAAAAAAAAATTTTGTAAAGTATAACATGAAATGCTCATAACTTTTGTCTCAGTAGATATATCTAATGTCAATACTCGTATTTTGTCATCAAATAGCAAATTTTGTTGTCTATCCAGAAAAGGAATCGGTATGTATTCGGTTCGAAAATATACCGATCTGTAGAAAAGGATCTGGAAAAAATATAAAAAAAAATATTTTCAAACGCGGACGGAAACTTTACAAATCCATAAAATATTTAAAAAATTAAATTAATTTTTTTTGTAACTTGTTCCTGTTGAAAACAGAAATCGATGAAAATTTTAACATTATTATATTTCTTTAAATAAATTCGAAAATCCCCAAAAAAGGATTTTTTTAAGTTTTCCCCAAAAAGTTTATAAAAAAAGCCGGGCTTACTACATACAAAAATTTGCGATTGTCGAAAATGTGTCCAAAATTAGAAATTTTCGTAAAAATTGTATCATTGTATTGTATTGTGAAGCGTGGCAACGCTGTTTATAAAAAGCGTTGACCCATAACTCCTTGACTCTTAACAACGGGACATGAGCCAAATTTCAAGGAAGTAGATATATTGACACAGGAGAACAACTACAAGAAAAGAAAAACTCTGCACTAGTACACAAATACAGACGAGAAAAATAAATAGTTAGTTGAGACAAAACTGTGGTAGGAACAAGTCGTTTGTTTTGTTTAAATGTAATTATTGAGATATTTTTTGTAATTTTTCTTTAAATAATAAATCGTGGTCCAACCAAAACGCACGAAGAATTTCAGAGAATTATCTTAATATTTTTTATTATTATAGAAGGATTTATAACACTTATGTGTGAAACAAAATATCGGCCAAATGGCACGGCTTCGGTGGCATACCTCTATCCGATGGTCCATATTTTAAATGGCTCTGAGACATAATTGAGTTTCAATGTCGTTAATGTGGCATTGTTTCGTTGGCTGTGTGGCAAGTGGCACCATCCTGTTGGAACCACATATCGTCCAGGTCCATATCCTCAATTTCTGGCCGTTATCATCTCGCGATAGCGAAGACCAAACACGGTAACTGCTTGGCCGACCTCATTTTCGAAGAAATACGGTCCGATGACACCGCCAGCGCAGCCCGGACTGGGCGAACATGCACAGGTGTTTTTACTTTTATACTACTATCCAGAATCTTTCAAAGTTCCACATTTGGTATTCGTTTTTTGGTCGCTATCATATTGGGAAAAATGAGCGAAAATACCAAGACCCTTTTGGTACCTCCCATACAAATGGACCATTTTGCACAAAAAGTTAAAGGTATATATATAACTTAGATTCCAGTCCGAATATTTTCGAACTTTTATGCTTTTATAGTAGTTATAGTCCAGTAAACAATGGACCCTTATTGCCACGCCCTATTTGGTACCTCCCATACAAATATACCATTTTACACAAAAAGTTAAAGGTATATAACTTAGTTTCCAGTTATTACCAAACTCCTTTTGGTACCTCCCATACAAAATGGACCATTTTGCAGGAAAAGTTTACGACTTATGACTTCGATTCCTGCACATACAAACACTTGAACTTTTGTACAGTGTAATGATTTTACAGTACCCACACTGAAAAAAAATTTGTCATAAAATTAAAGAATTGCTCCAAAGTCTTCAAAATAAGTACATTTTGTTCTTAAAATATAGATAATTTACTTAATTTTAAGTACATTTTCTTAATTTTAAGTACAAAATGTACTTATTTTTATATATATATATTATATTTGGAGCAATTCTTTAATTTTATGACAATTTTTTTTTCAGTGCATAGTATATTAAAGAGTTGAAGTTTTTGCCACGTCCCTTTTGGTACCTACCAAACAAAATGACCAAAATAAAAAATATGTAAAATGTTATGAGTCATAATTTATACATTTATCCATAAATAGAGATTGTTTTCTTTGCCAGGATGCTAGCTTGCAAAAAAATATATGTTTTGTGTTTTGCAAAAAACAGTTTATTGATTTTGAGGATAAGTCACCTTCCAGAATATAAAATCTTAAAGGTGCCCTGTCTTGCATATCGTGCAAGTTTTTATATTTTGTTTCCTACAATAACACTATGCAACAACATTTTTATCAAAGGGCTGTGCATACAATTTTCTGGTGTAGTATGGTGTCATAAACAAGAAACAAATATTAAAAAACAAATTTATGGTAAGTTTTATTTTTTGAAATGTATGCTCGATAAAGCCGGGAACACCTTAAATTAAACGAAATTATGAGGACTTCTTTCTAATGGGTAACATTTTTTGATAAATTAAACTAAAATTATTTTTTGTTGAATTTTTTGATGAAAATTGGTATGTAGATTCGGGACGCAAAATAAAATACCATATTTGAGTAGTTTTGCAAAAATTTAATTTTCGTGGAAGCTATGGCTCCATTATTCTGCTTGTGGGGCTTTTTTGTTTTCTATTTTCCCGCCGATCTACTCAACAGACTACCCTAATATCTGACGTTCACATCATTAATAATAATCTCATGCAATTGGTGAAGCATAATTTTCAAAATGGATTCATTTGTCGCGAATATCGGAATTTTGCACACAAATTTGCATATTCAACAATTTTCTCCATATGGATCTAAACAATTGTTTGTCCTACAAGTAAGAAAGTTTCAGTCGGGTAAACCGACTAAGGTATACCCTCACTTTGTGAGTAATGTAATATATAACATTACACTAATAAATCTTTCAATTTGTGTGGGAGGTACCGGAAGGGGTTTTTTTCCAAATACACCTATTTTTCGGTAAACAGTAGATTTTTAAATACATTGCATTGTCCCGAACTATCTATAAGTGTTTATGTGCACTGGTATATTAAAGTTACGAGCTATGTAATTTTGGTATGATTTGGTCATTTTGTGTTGGAGGTACAAAAAGGGGCGGGGTGATAACGCCCACCTTTTACAGGACTATAGGCACTATAACAGCATTACACTGTACGAAATTTCAAGTATTTGCATGCACTGGTATTAAAGTTACAAGCCGTTTACTGTTGGTACGAAAAGGTCCATTTGTGTGGGAGGTACCAAAAGGGGCTGTACAATAATGCCCATTTTTTACCGGACTATAGGAGCTACAAAAACATAATACTGTAGAAAATTTCAAGCATTTTTATGCACTTGTATTAAAGTTATAAGCAGTTAAATTTTGATGCTAACTGGTCCATTTGTGTGGGAGGTACCAAAAGGGGCATGCCAACTTCACCCATTTTTGTCGAGGTTATAGCGACTTATATACTAATATTATCTGTAGAATTTCAGAAGATTCGAATAAGTAGTATAGAAGTTATTAAAGAATCAATATTTCACTAAATTTTAACCCTTTGTGTGGGAGGTACGAGAAGGAGTAGACCAATATGGCCCATCTTCGAACTCATCCGGAGATAGATAAAAATATTACCGCATACCAAATTTGAAGTCAATCGGTTACTCCTTTCGAGAGTTATCGTGCGCACCAGCCAGCAGACAGGCAGACAGGACGGACATTGCTCATTCGACTTAAAATTATCCAAAAAGAATATCCGCCGAACATACTTGGGGTCTTAGGTTAGGGTATAAAAATAAGCCCACATTAGTTATCAATTACGCGGTAAACAAATATTTTTGTACTCTCGATACGGACATTCACTTTTCCGCGATTTTCTACTGAAATTATTTATGGACATAATTACACTTTGGATCCAGATTATTCATAGAATGCGCGTATAAAATAAAGCAGAATTGGTTGTATTTATGGCATATGACTAATAAAATGCCTATTTGAAGAAAATCTATGGATAACTGTAGAAATTATAGCATTTTTGGTCGAAATAAGTGTAAAACATCGATGGAGTGACATAAGAGGCCCCATGAATATTTGGCAGAAATCCGTTTCAGGCCCTTTTTTAGCCATTTTAGCAATGTCCGTCAGCCTGTCCGTCTGTCTGTTTGGTTGGTGCGTACGTTAACTTTCGACAGGATTAACAAATTGACTTCAAATTTGGTACCTGTCAATATTTTATCTATCTCAGACTAAGGTCAAAGATGGATTAGGTTTGTCCTCTCCTTCACGCAAAGAAAAAATTCGTTTCTGCGAAACGAAATATTAGACAACTACAATTCTCGTTTGCCGGAACTGAAATTTCGTTTGTTGTGACAGGAACTTATTTCGCGTAAGCAATTGTTTGTTCTGACCAAAAGAATTTCAGTCGTCATAAACGAGAATTGCGGTTGTCTAATATTTCGTTTTGCAGAAACGAATTTTTTCTTTCCACGAAGTGTCGACATTTAGTGAAATATTGAGAAAAAATGGGCGAAATTGTCAGCGGCCTTTTGGTACTTACCATACAAATGGACCACTTTGCACAAAAAGTAAACGGCTTTAAACTTTGATTCCAGTCCACTCCAATACTTGACATTTTATGGAGTGTACTGCCTTTACAGTACCTACACTCCCGTAAAAATAGGCGTTGCCACGCCCCTTTTGGTACCTCTTACACAAATGGGCCGTTTTGCAAAAAAAATTAACGGTTTACAACTTTGATTTCTGTACATCTAACGCTTAAAATTGTTAACAGTGTTATGTTTTGATAGTACCCATAGTATATTAAAAAATGTGCGTTATTGCCACACCCCTTTTGGCACCTCCCAAAGAAAATTGCCAAAATAAAAAATATGAAATTTTTTTTTTAATTTCCTTATTTTTTTTCTTTCAGTAAATAAATAAAAAAAGGCCGTAAGTTTAAAAACATTTTAAAAAAATTATATATTAACTTCTCGATTAGTAATAAACATACCGATTTGGAATTTACACGGTATAGATCCCACAATTCGCATAAAATCTTTACGAAATTTGATACAGGATTGTTGTTTGCGCCGATAATAATCTTTTTTAAATTTGAGAAAAATAGGTTCATATAAACAGATTGTTCAAATACACGTATATGGACATCTTAGTATTTTAGACTCCTTCTGCAAATGACTACAGTCTGGCTATTTGTAAAATATTGTTCATTCGCTTTTATTGACTGTGTTTTTCTTATTTTTAAGTAATTTTTCAGCCTCCCCTCGTTTGCACAAATAAATTTATATAAATGACACGAGTTTGTTTGCCATTTGGCACGGGCCCTCTGTAGCAGATTTTTCGTAAGTGTGACCACATACACGTTTGTTAATGCGATTTAGAAGTCCGCCGAGGTAGTTGACGCAATTAATTGAATTATTGTAAGACACTACTCCTAATTTTTGAGCGTCGTAGTATTTTGTTCATAGGAAGTTTGTAGCAAATGTATGCAAAGTTGTTCAAATGTAATTTACAAAATTGTGTTTAATGCATCAATGCTTCGAAAATAATGGCAAGGGTCTATTAAGTGCAACCATACGACAGCGTTTCTTTTGTTTTTCTGCTCTCATTAAATTGTACATGAGTACATGTTTTGAAAGTTCACCTTCAATGCCATATGGTGAACATCTTTCAATTCAATGCAATTACATATGTACATATATAGACCATGTGATGTGAACAAGTAATCGCTGCATTGTCTCGGAACATTTTTATTGGTGAAACGTTCATTAATTAATTTCATTAATTTAATAAAATCACATGGAATTACTTTATAATAAGAGGTTCTTAGAAAACTTGAGAGAGCAGTCCTTTTTACATACTCGTATCCCATTATCACACGAACTTATTTTCGGCCCAACATTAACTTAGTACCGATCTGAGACCCCATAAAGTATATGTATATGTTTTTAATGATCGTAAAATTTTAAGACGATTTAGTCATGTCCTTCTGTTGTAGTCACACTACAATCTACAATTACTGAGCTAGATGAGTGAAATTTGGTACATATACTTTTTGTTGTTCAAATCTGAATCATTTTTTTCACATTTAAAAATATTCGTTTTTTATCATTATTATTCTTTTTGGGGATTTGAGAATTTATTTTGGGAATTGTGAGATCTCAGACCTTTACAAATATAATGATATTGGAACTAACCCTGATTTCTGATGTTAATATGGTCGTAATTACCACGTCCAATTTAGTACCTCCCAAACAAAATTGCCAAAACAAAAAATAAAAAAAAAATATTTTTTTGAATTTCCCTATTTTTACAATATGGGTCATAATTTATACATTTATCCATAGACTTTTTACAAATAGGCATTTTTTTCATTAGAATGTTAGCTTTCAAAAAAATGGAACTAAATTTTTGCTTTTTTTCTATTTTTCTAATTGTTTTATTTCGGCAAGTCTAGCCCTCATAATTTCCTTGAATTTAAATTGTATCACGGCTGTATCCAGCTTATATACTTCAAATATGGTCCAAATACTACAGGTATCATCAATGAAAATTAGATTTTTAGAAAAAAAATTACAAAAACTTTACCATAAACAAATTTTGTGTTGTTTTCATAAAATAGTATGCCTCAGTCTATAGAAAAAAAATTTAGGTCTCTGACACAAAACAAATTTTTTTCTTGCATAGTGTTATTAGATATTCAAGATTTTACGGAATTAGCACCATTTGTATGGAGGCCATTCTTAAGTAAACTCTTGCCCGAGAGAGAAAAATTAACTGGAAATGTTCAAAACTATATTTCTGCCGAACATACTGAGGACTCTTACTTACTTACCTAGGACTCTTCCTTCGAGGTGTGGCACTTTTGTATTTCAAAAGATTGCGACTTCAAATTTATTGCTGACAAGACTAATTTAATTTTAATTTCCCAGCAAATTCTGTTTGTCAAAAACTTGATGTGACAGAGAAAAACTATTTGAAATCGGTACAACAAATCACTAAGCTGGTTTGTAACGAAAAACAGCTAACTAATTTTTCATATATGTATGTATGTGTTACAAACTCAATAACAAATTCAAGAGTCACATCATTTCATCTTTCTTCAAACCCCAAAAAGAAAAACAACAATTTACAAAGAAAAAACTAAGCACGAGGATGGCACATTTTGTTGCACTACAATATATTTCAACTTTTTCCGTTTTACTTTCTTCGCTTGTTTTGCAAAACAAAAGAAAACAATCTGGCTATTAGAACAAAACGTAAATATTATTTGGCCCAATGCCAGTAAATCAATATTTCCTGAGAGCCGTGACTCGGTCAATAATTATTTTATATTATTTTTCTCTCACTGCGTGTGTGAGTGACTGCTTTGTTATACCCTCCACCATTGGAAGGGGGGTATATTAATTTGGTCACTCCGTTTGTAACACCACTAAATATTGCTGTGAGGCCCCATAAAGTATGTATATTATTAATCGTCGTAAAATTCAAAGACGATTAGCCATGTGCGTCTGTCCGTCCGTTGGTTGCAGTCACGCTACAATCTGTAATACTTGAGCTAGGTGGCTGAAATTTGGTACATATACTTCTTATATCCGCAGTTATGTTGGGATTGAAAATGGGCAATATCGGTCCATTTGTTGATATAGCCCCTATACAGCATCTCTCCGATTTGAGACCACAAATTTTAACTGATAGGGCTGAAAATTGGTAGCTAGACTTTTTTTATACCCGGAATCCTTCACACGATTAACGATAGTCATACGTCTATGTTTTGATATAGCCCCCATACAAAGATCCCTCTAGATTTGACTTTGTAACGCCACAAAAACCTAAAATTTTAACGAATTGGGCTATAATTTGGTATAATGAGTTTATTTGTATCCGAAACCAATCGCATGCGATCCATGGTGGAGGGTATATAATAGGCCGGTTCGATTTGTGGGGAGGCACGATTAACGATAGTCACACGATTAACGATAGTCATACGTCTATGTTTTGATATAGCCCCCATACAAAGATCCCTCTAGATTTGACTTTGTAACGCCACAAAAACCTAAAATTTTAACGAATTGGGCTATAATTTGGTATAATGAGTTTATTTGTATCCGAAACCAATCGCATGCGATCCATGGTGGAGGGTATATAATAGGCCGGTTCGATTTGTGGGGAGGCAAAAAAAGTCGCCATTGCTCAGTGAAAATCGTATTCTAGGGATCAAAATAAGAAACTTTGCCGAAGGAACCATACCTCTAAAACGAATTCTGATGTCCCGGAAAAAATCCCACTTTGACCCATTTAGAGTGCTCCAATCGAGTCCAAATGTATGGAACCCGGAAGACTCGATTGGAGCACTCTAAATGGGTCAAAGTGGGAATTTTCAAAATTTGCCCCTACCCAAAAGTTCGACCCAAATTCCGGGACATCAGAATTCATTTTAGAGGTATGGTTCCTTCGGCAAAGTTTTTTTATTTTGAACCCTAGAATATGATTTTCACTGAACAATGGCGACTTTTTTTGCCTCCCCACAAATCGACCCGGCCTAATACATACACTATGTTACCTTATACCAGAACAAGGAAACATTTAGTAAACTTTCACAACAATTAGATACCAAATCGCAAAAATCCAATAGTGATGAGCTATAATGATATTTATCAAAATTTAGGAATTTGGAAGACCCTTTATATACCACCAACGTTAATATTTCGACTGCGAATGCTATGTTTTGTAGAAAATGTATTTTTGATTCGATTAGTACGCGATTCGGCTGAAAAAAGATTCTTAATCCGAAATTTGTTTGAAAGTGTTTTCTCATTTCCTCTAAACGCTGCAGATGAAATATTTTTTAATTGTATTAGATTTTATTGAATGTTTTCACATTCGAATTGTTCAGCTTTTTCGATCAACTCTTGCCTCCGAAAGAGAGTTTTTTGTGGTGTATTGGAAAAGATAAGACACTGCGCTCTGGAAGCCATGTAAACACATACCTTTATACGTATTTCAATCATGTGCGGGGATATCATCAGAGGGTCTTATACAGTGTAAGCTTGTAGTTGTGGCGATCATCACTTGTATATATACCAATCTACAAAGAAATTTGCATATGGGAATTATATACCTACGAAGAAAGCGTACAAGTCACACAACCAAAGATCCAAGCGAGACTTAGATTCACCATTTTCACCACCCATGTGACTGGTAAGGGTTGCCTGTTCGACACAGTTGTCTACAATTAAAAATTAAATCGATCATTAATAAAAAATTTCTAAAAACATTGAAATATTTTTTAGCCGATCAGTGCAAATTCAGGCAGAGTAAAGTTCCTTGGTCCAAGAAAGAACACTGCCAGATTTGAAGAAAATAGGTTGAGATTTAAATATTCCCCCGTTTTATATGTTCCTCCCGATTTGGCATGTAATTTGATAGAAAGTGTTTTTGATATATTGAACACTGATATATATGTTGACATAATTTTTAGATTTATGATTATTTTTTTCTTTCTATAAGCTTTTTTAACATCCGCAGTCTCTCTATCCATGTTAGAATTCTGCGAGTTTTCGAATTCCAATTAAATTCCGTTCCAGATCTAGTTTACTTCTGATGATTTCGAAATTTAGCAGGATGCGGTTTCTTAGTTCAGGAACGAACACTACGAAATTTGGGAAAAATCGATTCAGATTTAGATGTGGGTCTTATATGTATATATTAGGGCGGGTTGATTCAAAAATCGCCCATTGCTCAGTGAAAATCGTATTCTAGGGATCAAAATAAGAAACTTTGCGAAGGAACCATACCTCTAAAACGAATTCTGATGTCCCGGAAAAAATCCCACTTTGACCCATTTAGAGAGCTCCAATCGAGTCCAAATGTATGAAACCCCCAGGGGGTTCCAGGGGGTGTGCCACTGGCACGGGCCTCCAAAGTTAGTGGGGGTCGGTCATACATTTGGACTCGATTGGAGCACTCTAAATGGGTCAAAGTGGGATTTTTCAAAATTTGCCCCTACCCAAAAGTTCGACCCAAATTCCGGGACATCAGAATTCGTTTTAGAGGTATGGTTCCTTCGGCAAAGTTTCTTATTTTGATCCCTAGAATACGATTTTCACTGAGCAATGGCGACTTTTTTTGCCTCCCCACAAATCGACCCGGCCTAGTATATATGATCCTCCCGATTTGAAATTCATTACGAAATTCTGCAGAGATGTGATACTCGGTCCAACAAAGAATACTACCAAATCCGAAGGATATCGGATTCCTGTTTTGTATTTAAGATCTATTGAAACTGTATTCTGCATCATATCTTTTGCTGATTTGGCTGAACAATGTTTTTTGATGCATAACTGATCAATTTGAACACTGACAAATTTGATGAAAATCTTCCGATTCGTCGCCTATACGTTATATAAGCTTTTTTTACACAGTGGTTTCTTAATCCATGAACGATTGCACAGTGCGACAAATAGTAGGCGTTTTGCTGGGTCACGTCTAAGGATCGAGATATATCGATTTAAAGTTAGTAAGTATCATATAGGGGATATATGATATACTTCCTACCTAATTTAAATAATAGCACTTCCACGTGGAAACAGAGGTTTAATAACTGTTGTTAAAACTGTTAGAAAAACTTTTTTTTTTTTTCAAAAAAAACCGCTCTTTGTTGGCACGAAAGAATCCATAGAAAATTGAAAACAAAGTTGCATTCGTTTGTTCCATTTTTTGAAAGCTAAGATCCTAATGTAGAAAACAATGCCTATTTGCAGAATGTCTATGAATAAATATATAAATTATGACCCATATTGTTAAAATAGGGAAATTAAAACAAATAATTTTTCATATTTTTTTATTTAGGCTATTTTGTTTGGGAGGTACCAAAAGGGGCGTGGCAATAACGCCCATTTTTAATATTCTATGGGAACTATAAAAACATTGCACTGTACAAAATTTCAAGCGTTTTTCTGTGCAGTAATCAATGTTAAAATCCGTTTACTTTGTGTGCAAAACGGTCCATTTGTATGGGATGTACTCAAAGGGGCGTGGCAACATCGCCCATTTTTTTCAAATAATAGGAATCTGTGTAGTAGTATAGAAGTTATGAGATAATCAATATTTCACAAAATTGTGGACAGTTCTTGCGGGAGGTATTCGAAGGAGTGGACCAACATAGTCCTGAGATAGAACGAAATCAAATACCAAATTTGAAGTCAATCGGTTAATCCTGTGGAAAGATATCGTGCGCACCAATAGACAGACGGACGGATCGATGTGTTACACTTTTGGCCCTCAGCATCTGATAACGAGTGATTTTTAAGAGCTTTCGGATTTGGTTTAAGAAAACACATACAATTTACAAAACGTGAAATAAACTGTTTACCGAACTCGACTCTCAATTGGGTCATTGTTTCGCGTGCTGTGTGGCATGTAGCATCGTCTTGTTGAAACCACATTTCAGCGAAGTCCAGCTCTTCTATTTTGGGCAAAAAAGGTTTGTAATCATCGCCAGTAGCGATCCCCCTTTCGCATTAAAGTTGCTGCCTTCGTCGTCTTTGAAATAGTACGGTCCAATGAATTTCTTGAAAAAGAAAATTAAGCCTAATATGGCTTAAAATAAGAAGAAAAAGCTTACTTTAATCTCTGAGAGTCAGAACCAGTATAGAGCACAATAAACTTACCCTCTCAACCAATCTCATTTATTCATTCATTCATTCATTTATTTTATTTATAATCGATAAGCCAGTAATAGGCCAAAATGATTACAAAGTAAGAAAATACATGACACAAAAAGCAGCTTAAATTAAAAAAAATATTCAAGAATGTTGATATTTATAACAAGTATTATTTCCTAATTAATTAATTATAAGGATTAAAACTAAATCTAAATCTAAATGTGGCATTAACAATCACGCAGGTATTACTCAAACAACCTTAAAAATAATTCCTCAAATAGCACAGATATGAAATTAGGTAATATTGCGATACTTATAAATGATTTATAAGCAAAGTTTGAAAATATGTTGGCGAATAAGAAATATTTCTCTCGTTATATGGGACAATTTGATTCCATAATTTGCACACGCGGACTACAAAGGAGTTTTGCATTATTAGAGTTGAGAAGCGTGGGCTAATTAAACAGTGAGCTCTCGTGGAATTTGAAAAAGAGAAATTTGATAGGAGGATAGAAGGAACTCCGCTTTTCATTGCCCTATAGAATAATAGAAGTGTTCTCATCTTTACAAAATCCTCAAACGAACATCCTAAAAAATCCCGAACAGAAGATGTAACATGGTCATGGATATGTAACGCATACACAAAACGTATAATTCGATTGAAGCACCGATTAATTTTATGAAAATGGGTGTATGTAGTTCCGGAGTATAGTTCCAAACCATAGATCAATAGTGGCATTAGGATAGCGTAAGCTATACGTTTACGGATATGCAGTGGGAAATTACACCCAGTGCAGTAAATTCGTTTTAAAGTAAATGAAATTCAAGATATTACAAAGTTGATGTGATTTTCAAATGTTAGTTTGTTATCAATGTAAAATCCAAGCGTCTTGATGTATGAAGAAGAAGGGATCATTTCTCCATTAAAATTTAAGTCTGATACTCCATGCGCTATCCCATCGAATAATATAAATTTAGATTTTGAAGAATTTAACACAATGTAGTTCTCATCGCACCACGATTTTATGCTATCCAGATTTCTGCTCAAAATGGCCCAAATATTTTCGAAATCAGAGGGTACCACTATTTGTAGGTCATCAGCGTATAAATATCCTTGGGCACTATCAATAACTTCGAGAACATCATTCATATAAAGAACAAACAATAGAGGACCCAAAATTGATCCTTGTGGTACACCTCTAAATAGATACTTTATTTGTGATGCGTTTTCATTAATAGCAACATATTGTTTCCTAGATTGAAGAAATGACTGAATCAGTATGCATGAGTGTTTTGAAAATGTGTACTTTAAATATAGCTTGTTTAAGAGAGTTTCAATACATACAGATTCAAATGCTCGGCTGAAATCGAGAGCCATTAAAATTGTTGGACACTTCTTATCCATTCTACTTCTTATTTCATCAACTATTTGTATCATGAGACTTGTAGTACTATGACCTTTAATAAAACCTGCCTGGTGTTTAGAAATTTTGTCACGCGTATTCAGATATCGGGTCATTTGGTCTCTAAAGATTATTTCCAAAATTTTAGAAAACACTGATATTATGCTTATAGGCCGAAAATCTGAACATGACTGGGGTGTTTTTAGGGATTTGAATTACCTTGGCCGTCTTCCAAACAGAAGGAATCGTTGAAGTCATTATTATATTATTGAAAATGTGTACAATATGACCAGCAATAACAGGAAAAGCTATTTTTAGAAATTTCAATGATATTCCGTCCGGGCCGACACTGTTAGACTTTATACAATTAATATCGTCATAGACTTCAGATTGGTTTGTATAACAAAAACTGAATTCGTCATTTCTAATAGGACGTTGTTGATGAAATAATAAATTTGGAGTATTGTCAATAGCAGCAGTGATAAAGAAGTCATTGAAGTCATTAGGATTTAGATCAGAAACTGGTTCATCGTTTTGATCTATCCCGATCAAGCCAATCGTTTTTAATGACTTCCATACTTGACTTGACGAACTTTCAGCGAAAATTTTCCTGAAAAATATATTTCTTTCTTTGCGTATGACCGATTTCAACTTATTTCGATATTTAGTATAAATTTTCCATCTGTTGCTCGTCTTTGATTCTTCATATGCCTGGTATGCAAGATTCCTTAACTCAGTAGCCCGAACAATTTTTGGTGACTTCATCCACTGACAATTGCTAGACGTTCGCAGCTTTTTCCAAGGTACGTGCTTTTCGTACATGTTCAGGAATATATCGTTAAAAATTGACACTTGCATATCAGTATCTGTGGAGTTATATATTCCAGAAAAGTCCGCAGAAATAAAATCTGATAAGCAATGATCGTAATTAATGGTACTATAATCCCTTACTTTGGTAATCTTTCGTATTTCCTTCTTTCCCCATGTATATGAGACGAAGATTGCAGCGTGGTTAGAGTTTAGAGAGGGGAATTGGAACTGTCCACTTCTAACAATTTGAGAAGTGTTCGAAAATAAGAAATAGTCAATAAGTGTAAGACGGGAAGAACATATTCCGAAATGCGTTGGTTTTCCGTTATGAACAGTTTCTAAACCTACTCTCTGACAGAACGCTCTAATGTCTTCACCTCGATTGTATATGTCCACATTAAAATCTCCCATTATAATACTCTCAGAATAACGTGATGTTATATCAGCCAGAATATCTTCAGCATTTGATAAACCACCATGCGGAAGGTAAATAACGCCAACTAATAATTTGGTGGATAAATTTGATTCAAGTTCTACAAAAAGAGCTTCACATTCGCCTTCATTCATAATAGTCAATACAACCTTTGACCTAATTTTTTCGTCGACGTACAGACACACTCCACCACCTCGAAC
Organism: Eudasyphora cyanicolor; assembly: GCA_963930755.1. NCBI lineage: Eukaryota > Metazoa > Arthropoda > Insecta > Diptera > Muscidae > Eudasyphora > Eudasyphora cyanicolor. Next base: position 127,700,517 of record OZ005736.1, on the reverse strand, counting down.
AATACATCTGTCGGATCTGTATAGTCTATATCCATTCATTACAACAGCGCTATCAGAAACATAACTTCTCAGCCATGTTTCTGAAATCCCAACAACATTAAATCGCTCTCCCTGAATCATGTTCCGTATTTCATCAAATTTTATAGAATTACTGCGAGGCACAATGCTTTGTGCATTAAAGTGAATGCAATTAAGATTATCACTATTAAAACTTGTTTTACTAATCAAATCTCTGCTATAAAGAGGTCCCAGATTGTTATTGCCACTCATTAAGTTGACTAAATAACTTCATCCGCTTGATTGTTAAATGCCACATAATACAATTAAAACTAAAATTCATATTAAATGTGTTATACATATATTTTTAATAAACTACACTGCTATCCTGAAAGTATGAAGAATATTTCTCAATGCACATATATATAAACATTTTACAAAGAGCTTTTCGATAAAATAATAATAAAAAAATAAATTTAATAACATATGAAGAAATATAAATGTTAATCATCTATGACAGATATAATAATATATTCAATCAGTTACATTTTGTTGAGTGTTAATATCCGGGACATTGTCACTTAGTAAGTTGTTGGCTTGTAAAAAATTTAAATTTTTTGTGGTACCATCCGGCAGGATTACCTTAGCTTCTGGAATGTTTGAGTTATGTACCCGGAACTTGTCAATTTTTTTTAGTTGCACAAGGCGTCTACACAAGTAGTTTAATTTCGCAGCCATGGGAGTCATGTTTTCGTTTAAGTATATTCGTTTTTGGATATCCGTATCCATTATTTGTCCAAGCTGGAGATTACGAGTTTGAAAATATCGCTTCATTAAATTATCTCTTTTCTGCATTGAATTAAATTTGACGAGAACAAGCTTCTTATTAAGAATCCATGAACACATATTTATCTCCCATGCTAGAATATCCACTTCAAATACCTTTCCAATCTTGGGTACAATGCTGTATAGTTCGTCCAAAGACAATGATGAGGGCAGCCCACTTATCAGCACGTCTCCACGAATTAGTTGCCTACGGATTGCATTATTCTCTATTTCCAGTTTAGTAAGTTTATTATCGACATATTCTTCGTGTTTCTTTAATGCTGCAGTACAGTTTGCAATCTCAAACTTAATAGCACCAAGATCTTTGACAACGCTATCAGATACAAGGTCAGTTAATTTCTTGATAGCAGTTTCCAATTCCTTAATTTTGTTTGTAATGGCGTTTCCATCACTGGAAGTATTCACCTGTTCAACTTGCATGTGAACACAATTTCTGCAACGAAAATTAAGTGCACCTTTGCTTTTTTTATGAGATCAAGCATCTGTTGTGAGACCTCGGGATTGTTAACAGTGACACATTTAGTATGAAGTTTCAAGCCACAAGTAGAGCATTTGACCATTCCTCTGTTTTTGCTAAAATCGGCTTTGCATTCCAAGCACTCCATTGTTAATAAATATTTTATTATTATGTGCAGCGAAACAACAGGCACAATTAAAAAAACAAAAAGGTTGTTGGGCGCTTTAGCATTTAAAACTATACAAGCAAGAAAAAACAAGGAGTACTTTTTCTTCGTTTATCATTGTTTTCTTGTACACAGTCTTTATCACAATCGTTTCTAGAAGTCATTTACAATTGAACGAAATGCGGAGAAGAGAAAACATAATACAGATATATCTTATGTCTTAGTTCTCTTTTTTATGTTTGACAATCACACATTTGAGAAATGTCATCGTTTTTCTTTATTAGTTAGTTTCGCATTACTGTTTTTTCTTGAAATTTATTTTTGTTCCAGTGATTTGCTCTCTTCAATTTTCACACTGCAGTACTTTTTTATTATTATTGTTATTCACTTGCACGTGGCCTTGTGATCATAAGTTATTGCATGTAGTTTATTATGGATTTATCCTCATCTCTTTCTATTGTTTTATTAAAAGAGCGACTGCGAAGTGCACCAATGACGTAACGATTATGTTCGAGTGTTGCCCGTTTATTATATTTGATTTAATTGAACTTTAAATACATTTTAATTTGTTTATACACATGCACTATGTCGTTATGCACTCCAAAGGAATTTGTGTTTTTGATTTTATAGCGCTTAAGCCTTATTAGTGTATTTTCTTTTTTGAGAAATATTTCACTTTCCGGACAGCAAACAAAATTCACGTCTACTCGCGTGTCATTCTCTCTCATTGATTTTGGCTGACGCAACACAAAAACACACACGCACATAAATCGACGAGTTGTATATGTACAATGTATTGTGTACATTGTACATATAAACATTTCTGGGCAACCATAACCAATTCGTTTCTCGTTCAAGCAGTGTTTGCAAATACATTACTTGGCGTGATTTTTTTGATTTACGTTTTTTGAAGTTGTTAATAATTCTTGTTCGTTTCGTTGATGCTATTTCTTATGTGTTTCATATTTAAATCGAATAATTACAGCAAGACTTTTACTTTCGCTGTCAAGCAATTGCATTTTGACATACCATTTTAAAAAAATTGGTTCTGGCGACGAAAATCGTTGACCACGCATTTTTTTCTGGATGTGCGGGAATAAAAAGAAGTCATTGGGTGCCAAGTCAGGGCTATACGGCGGATGACCCATCAATTCGACGTTTTGGCCGGTCAAAAAGGCGCTGGTTTGCGCCGATGTGTGAGAGCTCGCATTGTCATGGTGCACAATGATTCGTCTTCTCTTGTTCGTTTTTCGAATTTCTCCGAAGACTTCAGGCAAACAAATTGTGGTGTACTACTCAGAATTGACCGTCCTACGTTGCTCAAGCGGAGCAGTCGCCACATGATCAGTTTTGCCGAAGAGACAGGCGACCATTTGCTTCGAAGTGCTTCTTCCACGAATAACTTTCGTTGGATTTGGCTCGCCTTCGAAGACCCACACGGTCGATTGCTGTTTTGTTTCGGGCGCATACGCATAGATCCAAGATTTTTCACCTGTGACGATCTTAAAAACGCCATTGGAAGCACCGCGATCGTACTTTTTTCAAAATTTGTTTGCACCAATCGACGCGAGCCTTTTTTTGAGCGATTGTCAAATTGTGCGGGATCCAACGAGAGCAGACATTTTTTACGGCCAGGTGTTCATGCAATATCGAATGTATGCTGGTGGAAGTAATGCCCAAGGATGCCTCTAACTCACGGTCTGTCACATGAAGAACTTGCATTATCAGTTCACGCACGGCATCAATGTTTTCTGGCACAACGGCCGTGCATCGATGCACTCTTGTCGTGATAATCCACGTCGAAAGTTGTGAAAAATTATCGCACGAAAATGTTCACGAGTTAATTCCATTTTTTTCGCAAAATTGATTTTTTCAAGTCACTGTAAACTACACAAATGATGGTCGTACGTCAAAACGTGCTGAGTATGTTTATGCTAAAAAATGTCAAACTTTTCAATGGAAATGTCAGATGGCCTAGGTCAGATATATATATAGCAACCCTCGTATTTTGTACTTGGTTTAAGAAAAACCGTCCTTTTGACACCGCTACGGCTTGATTCAAGTACGGATTACTAAATTTTTTCTTTCTGTGTATAAAAATTAAATTTAAAATAAAGAAAATAAAACGACAGAATTTTTTTTTTAATTTTTCTAAAGTGGTGAAAATGTCGAAAAAAGAAGGCGTTCCTTTTTCAGCAATTCAGAATTAGTTCCGTCTCATCCCTTTATAGAAAGAATCTTTCAGGTAAGCGAGTGGTGAATTAATTCAGCCGAAGCTGCTTAATTCCATACTCGATTGCTTTTTCGGAAAAATTTTTACTGGATCTAAATCTGTTTAGAATACATATTTTAAGGAATTGTTCAATGTGGCTGGGTTTTTTCAAGAACGGTTTTGTTGATGGCAAATGTGATCTATAATAGATACACCCTTTCTGGTTTGTTCAGGACTACATCTGGTGATGCCTAATATGATTCTTGTAGCCATTTAGATAAAATTTATTTAGAATTTAAATAATTTTGAATTTTATATTAAATTCTAATTTTCTTATTGGCCAAACTAAATCGGAAACCCATTTACGGTTTTGTCCGCGAACTCCTCTAGTAATGTCAAATATGATTCTAGTAAACACTTTGTCCAAATACGCGGAAATCCGTTATAGGTAATTTCAAGCCATTTGAGAAATTACACTAGAGATAACACCGATTGACTTATAATTTGGTAGGTGGTAATATTTGTTTCCATCTCATTCGAATCTGCTGAATTCCACACATATTATTAGTTTACAAGTTTTAAATTAAAAAAAAAAAATTGGTACCGCCGGTAGTTTGGGAGATATCAATAAAAGAATAAAATAACTACTAATTACAGAACCATACCTAAAATTTCCACCAAGTTTCATCAAAATCGGAGACAATTTTCCGGAGACAAGAACCGAAAACTTTAAGACAGTTTTTGGGACTGAAAGTAAGGAGATTCTCGGTTTAAGCAACTAAACTTTTTTACTTGTTCAAATTAATATTTACAATGTCAAACATTTTATGATGAATTTTAAAAAGTGTGCTTATATTTAGATAAAGCACCCACACGCAAAGAAACAAAAAACGTTTGGAGGTCGTTTATTGCAAACATAGATCGTTTGTCTCAAACGATATACTTTTCTCGTAACGGTTTTGATATATATTTAGTGAATAAAAACGTTTATCGTAAACGTAGTTTCTCTTGCTGTACGCAAACATTCTTTCATTCCAAAATTTTCATAATTTACGTTTATGGTAAACGAAAATCGGTTACGGAAACATATTGTATTTAAACATGATTGAATATTTTAAAGATAGTGGAAAGACGGATACCAAAAACAATACATTTTAATGCAAAGGGTGACGAACCAACTATTGTTTTTGTTGCTGACCAACTGGTTATTTTTCCATACGTCTTAAATTGTGAATAAGCAAATTAAAACCATTAACAATCAATCACCACATGTTTGGGTACTGAAGCTCCTAGTGGTAATTGTGAAATAAATTTATTGTCAAACCCATTGCCATCTCAATCAGGCACAATACAACAGGATACTTCTGGAAACATATGAAATTTCAACTATAAAGAGGTAAAATTTTTTACTCGAGGTTTTTCATGTTATTTTCTGATGTAGTTTGGTATTCTATTGACGGATGTGGACACTTTTGAATGATCAGCATTTAGGCCAGAATTTTTAATTAAAGTTTGATATATGGTAAGATAACATCTCGCTTTGATCAATAAAATGGCCTCTTAAAATGTTAATATGTATGTTCTAACATACATGCTTTCTTATTCGCAGTTTGTCTACAACTCAATTATAAGATATCAGCCAATTAATAAATAGCAGATGTGTTTGCTGAGGAGCTACCTAAAAATTGTGACATTTTTGATTAAACACATAATTTTATAAAACATATTAAACATCATAATTCAAACAATTTATTCTTTAGCGACAAACGTTTTCTCATTAATTGATAAATTGGCATTGTTTGTGACAAACGTAATAACCGTTTGCAGCAAACGTTTTACAGGTTTGGAATAAACAGATATTGCTTGTGACAAACACAATAATCGATTGCACCATATGTTTGTAATAAATATATTTCATGTACGATAATTACACTAACCGTTTGCTATAAACGTTTCTTTGGGTTTTGGGATAAACATCGTTTGTGACAAACATAGACCACAAACGAAATTCGTTTGTCTAATTTTTCGTTTGGGAAATGTTCACTCTGATTTGACATCTATTTAAGTTATGAATTTTTCTGCGAATCGCTATTAAATTTAATAAATAAGAATTTCTTAATTCAAAAATCTAAGAAAATCCTTTCCAGGAAGGGGAAGGAAATCGGGTCATATTTATATAGTTCTCATATAAATATATGCCAATTTCGAGTTTGCATGTAATCGTTACAAAATCCAAATTTTCCATCGGATCTTTAAGAAATTTTAAAGAAACGTGTTCCTTGGTCCAATAGCGAACACTGAGTTTGAAGATAATCGTTTGAAATTTAGGTAAACAATGTGTTGGCTTATTTTGCTCCATCAATGCGGGGTAGGACGCAATATATTCGGACCCGCCCAACGTTTCGCGCTTTGCTCCCGACTCATCCTCAGAAGATATAGACTTTTATATTAGATCTAAGATTGAAGGTGACTTTTATCTTAAGACATTTAAGATTCGTTCGTCTTCCTCTAATTCTACATAGGTCATCATTTAAGATCATCGTGCAACTGAAGATCTTTGATAAACTGATATCTTCTGATTTTTGGCCGCCTAAGGCATTTGTTAAAGAATTTGTTGATAGGGTCGACAATTTAGCGCAATTACCTTTGAGGCCTCCTAGCTCTAATTCATCAAAAAACTGAATAGCTCTTTGGTCATAGCTTATCAGAATGTAAGAGGGCTTAATACTAAATTAACCCGACTATTTGCTGATAGCTTTGACTTTGATTTTTCAGTTTTGTGTTTCACTGAGACCTGGTTAAAACCCTCAATATTTGATTCAGAGATACTGTCGAATGAATATGTTGTATATAGAAAAGATCGCATTCAAAAAATTGGTGGTGGAGTTCTTATTGCTGTAAAAAGTTCGCTTTCTTCTGAGCGTGTCATTCTTGATGACATTGAACTTATTGTCTCTATTAATTTAGGTAAAGCTAAATTATAAGTTTCATCTTCCTTCATCCCCCCAAACTCGGAATTATCTGTTTATGATGGTCACTTAAAAGCTATAGGCAGATTGGTTTTGATGTTGAGGGATGTGGACCATATCTTAGTCTTGAGGGATTTTAATTTACCCTCTGTTTCTTGGCTTTCATTGCCAGATACTGAGGCATTTACTCCCTTGAATTCTTCTTCGATCACGTTCGAGTGGACTTATGATGTGGTAAGGCGTTTTTCCGATCTCGAACTATTGCAGATTAACGGGATTTCGAATTCGTCTGGAAAATTACTTGATTTAGTATTTGTGAATAACGCTCAGATTTTTGATATTCATAGAATTTATCCGATTTCTACCCCGGAAGATGGTTACCATCCTACGCTGGGTATTTCCATGATGTATGACATTTCGGACTCTTCTTCTATATACCCCCCACGTGACGAGGGTACAGTTTTTTGTTTCAAAATAACAAATTTTGAGTTGCTAAATTCTCTGCTCTTGAATACTAACTGGGATTTAGTTTGTTGTTGTAATCACCTGACTGATATTGATGTATCTATTGATAGATTTTACAATGTCTTGAATGAATGTTTGGTACAATCTGTACCAATGATTCGTATTACGAATACCAATAGACCACAGTGGTATTCTTCTAATATGACTGCTCTCAGGAACGTAAAGAGCAGACTATTTAAGAAATTCAAAAGGTCTGGATCCGATGTTGATTACGTCAGTTACTCTGTTGCCAGATCACAGTATAACATTGAATCACGTAAGTGCTATGAGTTCTACTTGGAGAAGTTAGCTCACAATTTTAAAATGAACCCTAGATCGTTCTATGATTTTGTCAATATGAAACGTAAGTCTAATCCAAGGCCTTCAAGGGTTAGAATTGATGGTGAAGAATTCTGTGGTGATCAGTCAATCGCCGATTGTTTTGCAAAGTTCTTTGCATCAACCTATTCTCGTCAACAGTGTCACCTAGTTTCCTATCCTTACAATATTCCATCATTGAATCATTTGAACATTCCTTATTTTGATTTATCTTTTGTATCGTCAAGTTTAGGCAAGCTTAGGACTTCTAACAGCGCTGGCCCAGATGGTATACCGAGTGTAATCCTGAAGCTATGTGCTCAGAGTATTGCTGTCCCGCTCACATTGCTTTTCAATAATTCGTTGTAGTATGGATATTTCCCATTTATTTGGAGAAAATCTTTTATAACTCTACTTCATAAATCTGGGAGCTTGATTGATGTTATGAATTATCGTGGAATTGCGAAATTAAGTATAATTCCAAAACTTTTTGAAAAAATGATCACTGAGATTTCATCTCATAGTGAATTTAGTAAAGCTTTTGATAGAGTTAATCATAAGCTCTTACTGTATAAGCTGAATCGCATTGGTTTTAGTAATAACTTGTTAAGTTGGATATCCTCTTATCTTAACAGTCGTGTTCAGATTGTTAAATTTGGTAGTTACTTCTCAGGCGCGATTTTGGTTTCATCTGGGGTACCCCAAGGTAGTCATATTGGCCCTTTGCTGTTTCTACTATTTATAAATGACTTACCAGATTCAATTATTAGTTCTAGATTACTGATGTATGCAGATGATGTTAAGATATTTTATTCTCGTAACACATCTTATGATTCTTTGTTTCTTCAAAATGACTTAGACAACTTTGGTTATTGGTGTGAAATTAATTGTATGGACCTTAATTTGAAGAAGTGTAAACATATGTGTTTCTCTAGATCGAAATTGATTTCATCTAAATTCAGTCTTCTTGGTTCCAATTTAGAAACTGTTGAATCCTTTGTGGATCTTGGTATATTAATGGATCCTAAACTTAACTTCACTAACTAACTTATGGTGTCCTTGGCTTCATTAAGCGATGGGCGAAAGAATTCTCAGATCCATATGTAACGAAACAGTTGTATACTTCACTTGTTAGACCTATTCTAGAATATGGTTATGTTGTATGGGACCCCCAATATGGGATTTATGTTGATAAAATTGAATCCGTTCAGAAACAATTTTTATTATTTGCTTTGAGGCACCTGCATTGGAATAGTGATTTTGTTCTTCTACCCTATACTAATAGGTTGAGCTTGATAAGATTGCCTACTCTTAAGAGCAGACGTATTATGCTGAACACCACAATGATATTGAAGGTTATAAATTGTGATGTGGTTTCTGGAGCCTATCCGTAGAATGTGCACAGACTTTAACACTTTATATGATATTATTGACTTTAATGTAGGAATAGATATAGTGAAATCTAGAATCATATGTTATTTAGTAGTGAAATTCTGTTTTATGTGTGTTCTTTATTTAACTAAACAAAGTTAACACTTTTTATGCATGTATGTACATACCGGCTGTTGATATATATTCTGTAGCTGGTATTCCACCCTCTACTGTTAACCCGCCATGGTTCGGATCATGGTGTGTACGCAATCCCTACGTTATGGGGATGTGGCCCCCGCGGTCGGAAGGGCGGGTAAGAGTGGCCGCGTTGGGAACGTTCATAAACAAAAAAATTACTTGTGTTTTGTCTTTCTTCTAAGTTGCAGTGCTGTTGCTAAATAAATAGGGTGTCCGGTCAGGGGATGCTGTCAAGATGTGGGTGGCGGGCGCGCAACGGCTGGGGAATGAATGAACAATGTAAACAATTAATAAATTATGAGCAGAAACAATAACAACAATTGTATCGTAAATATTTCTGCGATACCACAAATGCATCACAAAGAACCAAAAATGAGAATGAGGTGATTTTCCATTGAAAAAAAATACATAGAGTGCAGCGCTGTTGGAGCAAAAGAATAAGAAAAAACCTAATTGAAATAAAGCGGAAGCACGGAAATGCCAATGAACTTTTTAATTCACTCAATGAAAATCTTTAATGTCCAGACTAAAGTAGAGAGATTGGGCGTTTCAAAAAAGTAATTTCAATTGGGGATGGAGGTTCACATAGACCTAGTTTGCAAATGTTTTTGTCGTAGGGATGTACATAATATTATCTGGTGTAATTTGGTATCCTAAAAACTCAAAAAAATATTTAGTATTTTTTGAAAACGCATTAGTTTCGTTCAAGATTTGGTTTGGTAACAGCCATCAAAAATATGAAAAAAAAATGAAAAGCATTTTTTGCTGGCACAAAAAATTCCATAAAAAATAGAAAAAATCGTAAAAAATAATTTATTCCAAATCTTAAATTATGCTTCTTTGAATAAAAAACGTCTTGATAGATGTATTTATTAAGGGAAATTCAAAAAAATCATTTTTCATAGGGGCGTTTCCACAGAAAGGTCCGCGACGATCAAAAAATAAAAAGTTGTTAAAAATATCTTTCGGGATTGAATTAGTAAATAAAATAAAGGGTCCGCTATCTAACGTTTTTTTTTAAACTAGTGCTTATTTCGTGAATGGTAACACTTAGCTCATGTCTGATTTGACAGATAATTAGTTTTATCCTTCCGCTGAACGAATATGGTTGTGTATACGCTTGAACAACGCTGGGAGCGATCGACTTACAGAAGATGCCGATTTTGCCAAAAAAAATCATCTTTTCAGATGAAGCTCATTTTGATCTTGGCGGGTATGTAAACAAGCAAAATTGTCGCATTTGGGGCACAGAAAACCCGCATGCATACATTGAAAAGCCGATACACCCAAAACGAGTCACTGTTTGGTGCGGATTTCGGTCCAGAGGCATAATTGGGCCATTTTTCTTCGAAAATGAGCAAGTGGCCGTTACAGTCACAAAAATTGAAGAGGAGAATTGGCAATATTTGGTTTCAACAGGACGGCGCTACGTGCCACACAGCCGAAGCTACACTCGATGTTTAAAAAAAAAAGTTATTTGGCGGACCCTTTACTTATGTCTTATTAAATTAAGAAGTCCAAAATTTATATTATTTACCACGGTGATCAATTGGACTGAAAATTTGAGTTCATGCGTGTTTTTCATTAACCCCTTACCTTAAAGAGGAGGATATATATCATTTGCTACGGGCTAAAAGTGTAATACATCGCAGGAGTGTTCGGCGGAAATTCGTTTTGGGTCATTTTAAGTCATTTGATCAATGTCAGGGCATACAAATACCTGAAATTTCGTACAGTGTTATGCTTTTATAGTACATAGAGTCCAAAGAAAAATGGGCGTTTTTGGCACGCCCCTTTTGGTACTTCGCACACAATTGGACCATTTCGTACCAAAAGTTACCAGCTCATAACTTTAATGCCAGTGCCAGTGCTTTTATAGTACCTAGAGTCTAGAGAAAAAAATTGACCGTTATTGGCAAGCCCCTTTTGGTACTTCCCACACAAATGGACCATTTTACACCAAAAGTTAACAGATTTTAACTTAAAACCAGTAAATTCTTTAAAGTTATTAAATGCAATTTAAATTGATAAAAATTTAATTGAAACAAAAAATAAAAAAAATGTACACATATTTTTTTGGGACTTAAGGTGAGGGGGTTCATAAGTCGGTTTACCCGACTGAACTTTTTTATATGTTTTGAAATAACTTTAATCTTAAATATTTACTTTATTTAGGCCGATATACGAGTATATCTTAGGTGATATAGATATATGTAATATATATCTTAGGTGGTTCGGCAGAGTTTATGTTAAAATCTATTTTTTGGTATTGCGGATTTCCACACAATGTTCAATATGTTCATGCAGTGCTCGATCTATTTTTTGAGTTTACTGATAAAAATATATTTTTAATGTTGCCACAAACGTGCTCAAATACCGAACACCACAAACGCCAGTACAAAACTAAAGGCCCAAAGCATACAACTCTACGCATGCTGAGTGCGATTGCAAATGTTGTGAAATGGTGCAACAGTTCGGAGGGAGGGATCCAAAGAAAAATTTCCAACACCGTCTGCAGAACTGTTAAAAAAAAACAGTAAGAAAGTTCAGTTGGGCTTTTGAATCCCCTCACCTTGAGTCCCAAAAAAATATTAGTATATAAATTTATTTTTTTTTAATTAAATTATTATCTATTTAAATTGCATTTAATAACTTTAAAATATGTACAGGTATTAAAGTTATAAGCTGTTAACTTTTGGTGTAAAATGGTTCATTTATGTCGGGGTACCAAAAGGGGCGTGCCAATAACGGCCACTTTTCTCTAGGTACTATAAAAGCATTGCACTGTACGAAGTTTCAAGTCTTTGTATGCACTGGTATTAAAGTTAAAAGCTGTTAACTTTTGGTACAAAAAGTACCTTTTGGTACCTCCATTTGTGTGGGAGGTACCAAAAGGGACGTGCCAATTACGGTCACTTTTCTCTAGACTCTAGGTACTATCAAAGCATTGCACTGTACGAAATTTCAAGTATTTTTATGCACTGGTATTAAAGTTATAAGCTGGTAACTTTTGGTACAAAATAGTCCGTTTGTGTGGGAGGTACCAAAAGGAGCGTGGCAAAAATGCCCATTTTCACTGTATTGTAGATACTGTTAAACCATTACACTGTACAAAATTTCATGTCTTTGTATATATTGGTAATAAAGTTATAAGCTTGTAATTTTTGGTACAAAATGGTCCATTTGTGTGGGACGTACCAAAAGGAGCGTGTCAATAATGCCAATTTATCACTGTATTGTAGGTACTATTAAACCATTACACTGTACAAAATTTCAGGTGTTAGTATGCACTGGTAATAAAGTTATAAGTAGGGTGATCAAAAAACCGGTTATTTTGAAAATACGGTTTTCGGTTTCTTCGAAAATTAAGTTAACTCTAAAACCGGTTTTCGGTTTAACCGAAAATAAAAAACCGGTTGTTTTCGGTTTTTCTTTTTTAATAAAAATGCATAAATAATGCTCAACATTTTGTTAGATGACGTAAAATAATCGTAGTGCAAATTCAATATGTAACCATATTCCAATTAAATTAAGATTTATTTGAAAATTTTATTTTAAACACTTCATATTTTTATTTATAATAGGTAATTGTTCCAATTTCATTTCTGATATATGTAATATTATAATCTCTGCAATATTTGTAATATTTATGTTAAATTTTGAAAGAGATTTCTTTCAAAAAAATTGATTATGATTTTTATAAAACTTGACTAATAGTGAAGATCGGCAAAATCTTACCTTTTAGCATCATATAAATGGCAAACCGATTATATACATATATTATCAGAAGTAGCGGATTCTGCCATGAGCATACTATAGAGATGAAAACTTGTCGAAATGTGAAACTGAACATATGTATTTTATTTATACCTACATTTCAATTAGAAAGGATTGTTAATTAATTTCTATACCGCAATAAGACCCTTGATAAAATATGCAGACGAAGTCAATAGAGAAGTTAGCAATGTAAACAGTATAAACAAATATAAATACATATAAAACTGAATTTTGAAATCGATGGATATGCACAAATGATGTCAACGGTTTTTATATTGATGTTTTCAAAATTTTAGGTAGGTTCCTGTTTCAAAAATAATATTTTCTTTATCATTTTATAATAGTTTCAAAAAACCGAAAAGTCGAATAAACCGAGTTGAAAAAACCGACGGTTCGAGTTATTCGAAAAAGCAGAAAAACCGGAAACCGATAGGCGGTTTTTAAAGAGAAACCGATTAACCGGTGCGATTTTTGATTACCCTAGTTATAAGCTATTAACTTTTGGTTCAAAATTGTCCATTTGTGTGGGAGGTACCAAAACGGGCGTGGCAACTTCGCCCATTTTTCTCGAGGTAATAATGACTAATAAACTAATATTATGTGTAGAGTTTCTGAGGATTCAAATAAATAGTATAGATGTTATTAAATAATCAATATTTCAATAATTGACATTGATCATTCGACTTAAAATGACCCGAAACAGAATTCCGGCGAACATACTTAGGGTCTTAGGTCACTTCTCGATGTGTTACACTTTTGGCTCGTAGCAAATGATATATACCCTCCTCTCTAAGGTGAGGGGATAAACAACGCGGACAAACAACGTCTGCATCTTTTGTGTTGTGTGCAAACACATCTGCACATATTATTCCAATATACATACATATACAAAATGTAAAAAAATGCACTCTCACAAAATGAAAACAGGTTATGCTTTTTGTACTCTCAAATCTCTTTTTAAAATATTTAATCATGTTTAAATACAATATGTTTCCGTAAACGTTTTTCGTTTGCCATAAACGTAAATTATGAACATTTTTCAATGAAAGAATGTCCGTGTACAGAAAGAGAAACTACGTAACGATAAACGTTTTCATTCAATAGAAATATTTGTATGCGTGTATGCTTTATCTTGACTATTTTGTTTGAGAGGTACCAAAGGGGGTAGGCTATGGGTACTATAAAAGCATTATACTGCACATAATTCCAAATACCGGGTTTTCCAATAGAGACATAACAATTTCGTATCTTTATGTAAACACACCCTCAAACATTTTTAATGATCTTTCAATGTCAAAACGTTAGTCGAAATCAACATTTTCATCATGGTGAAGTTCAATTTTGTGCACGTTTGGAAATAATTAAAAATTACTACCGAAATTCTGAGTCGGTGGTCGCAACTTTAAGAGCGCTTACTCCAATGTTCGGACGTAATAATCATCTTAAGCGATGGAGCTCATTTCTGGCTGAGTGGGTTTGTCAATAAACAAAATATGCGTTGTTGGACATTGGATTTATTTTTATGGGGCCTAAAAGTTAATAAGACCCAGAAATTGACTGAGCTCGTGGATTGTTTCGGGTTGTTTGTAGTTCTTGATAGCATCAACGCGTTCCGGATTCGGTAAAAATCCTTTTGAGGTCACTAAATATCCAAGAAAACAAAGTTCTGACTTACCGAATTCACATTTTGCAACATTAATGGTAAGACCGTAATTCCTCAATCGCTCAAACAACTTGCGTAAATAATTATTGTGTTCCTCCATATCCGTTGAAGCTATCAAAATGTCGTCGATGTAAACGTAGCAAAATTCGAGACCCCTGACAACATCATTCATGAAACGCTGAAATGTTTGCGAAGTGTTGCACAAACTGAATGGCATTCGTGTAAATTCGAATAATCCAATTGGCGTTGCGATAGCTGTTTTCGGGATGTCTTTCTCTTCAACTTGGATTTGGAAGTAGCCTTTCACCAAATCTATTTTGGAAAATATGTTCTTACCATGTAAATTGCTAGCGAAATCGTGTATGTGTGGAACGGGATAACGATCTGGTACGGTTGCTTTGTTCAACGCTCTATAATCCCCACACGGTCTCCATTCATTGTTTTGTTTTTGCACCAAATGCAATGGACTGGACCAACTACTCTTGGAAGGGCGGCATATTCCTAACTGCAGCATGTGTTCGAATTCTCTCTTGACTATTTTGAGCTTTTCCGGTGGTAATCGTCGAGGCTTGCTACACGGGGCAAAACCGCATTTTTTGATTTGTTTGAATCGAAAGAAACTATACTTGGAACACAATTTTTTAATTATTATATATTTTCGAGCAAATAAATTTTATTTGAAAATCAATAAAATGTTTTTAGAACGCATATGTTAATATATTAGAATAAAATATATTTGCGAACTAATTTTCTCAAATAAAATATGTGTTTAAATACAAATAAAATTATTGTTTATGAATATTTCCAAATATATTTTATTTAAAAAAAAAGATTTTCAAAACATTGCTGAATTTTTCGAACTTTAGTTTTAATTTTTTCCATGTTTTCGAATTATGCTTTCCTATTAAAAATGGCATACTTAGCATTAACTTATATTTGAAACCACTTATTTTTATTTTCTAACTATTCCCAGTCATTATTTTCAATTATAAAGAAATTTTACTAACGTTAAAATTTTCTAAAAAATACCTTTCAATTGCTGAAAACTTAAAACAATTAAAGAATAGATATATATTCACGCAAATATATCTTTATTTGGGAAATAACATATGCAAATAAAAAATATTAGGATGTATACATAGTTTTGTCTAGAACAACATCCTCCCAAACATATAATATTTGTATGTGTCAAATGTTATATATTTGGAGTGCACCCTAAAAATATATATGTTTCAAGCAGAATATTTTTGGGACAATATACTACAGAGGCGATTTTTTTCAGCTTGTATGAAGTGGTAGCCCATTGGTTGTAATATGATGTGTCACGGAAAGTTTTACAGGAGGTAATTTATTGCACGGTTTTGTTATATCCTTAAATTCTTCAATTAAAGAATGAAAAGGGGAATTTTGTGGAGTTATGTTGCATTTTACTGAAGAAATTCTCTGTTCGTTAGTCATGGAACAAACTGTTTTCAAGTTAGTTTTCTTGTCGATGAGGCAGCGTCTTTTAACATCAACAAGCAAATCAAAGTTCTCAAGAAAATCGGAACCAATGATTTATTGTGGTATGTCGGCGGTAACAAACGGCCACACAAAATTTCTTCTAAATCTTAGGTTTAGTTTAAGAATTCGCTCGCCATTGGTCTTGATTGGAGTGTTGTTTGCTGCATGTAACTCTAGCGTTTGTGGACCAGATCGTTTCTGTTGAACAGATGCGGGAATTACTGGTATATCAAGACCCGTGTCCACTAGAAACTGTTGATTTGAGTACTTATCCCGTAAAATTAGGCGACATAACTTCAAAACCCCTTCGTCTGTCACCGTAGGCGAAGGAGTTATTCGTTTTCCGCTTTGTGTGTACATGGTGGACGGCACTTCGTGGCATTGTTGCCAAATTTATAATGATACCAGCATTTACGTCCGGCTTGCGAAGCGTTGCGAGATTTACTTCCGCTTCTACTTCTCTTATTGCTTCTGCCACGACTGTGTTGTTGTTGCGATGTCGACATTTCATTAATGCGTCTCAGTATCTCATTCATCTGGCCTTCAATATTATCCAACCGCGAGTTCGAATTGTATTTACTTACTTGAGATATTGAAGAATTATCTAGATGGTTATTAATTTGATCTGCCATAACCGCAAGCTTACGGAGAGAACAGCTTTAATCGTTGTTGGCAGGAGCTGAAACCATAATGACTTTAGCATATCATCTGAGACTTTTCCTGATGATAGTTGTCGCATCTCTCGTAACATCGCAGATGGTTTCCTATCACCCATATCGACATTCTCCAACAATTTCTGCAGCCGCTTTTCTTCCGAATCTTGAAATTCTGCAAGCAGCGCTGTTTTTAAGGCACCATACATATTTTCAGCTGGGGGCTTCTCGATGATGTTACTTACAGCATTGAGAATATTACTCTCAATAGATCCAACTAGCGTATGGTATTTCGTTGCGTCTTGCGAAATTCCAGCGTTGAAAATTGGCTTTCTATTTGGCTAAACCACAGCTTTGGGTTTGCTTTCCAAAACTGTGGAAACCTTTACACTAACACGAGACACACTTAATGGCGGAGATGTTGGAGGAGAAACAACATTTTCTTCGTCAGAATTCGGCATTATGAACAAAATTGTCGCGGGTCACCAATGAAGAAATCGAATTTTTATATTTTCTTACAAAAATTTATTTCTAATTTAAAAGCCTGTTTTGCCACAGAAAAAATATCGAATACACAAAAAAATGAAAAACTAAAATGAACATACAAAAATAAAATACAAAAGCAAGGAACATGTGATCTAAAAATGTTTTTAAATGTAAAGTTAAAATCTACGTAACGTTCCCACAAAGTCATTGGTCTATGCCAACAAGCCAACAACTTTAGACGAGCTCAGAGACAACATCCAATGCTAACTTGCCAACGATCCGATCGAAATGTTTGCCAGAGTGGTGGAAATTTCGGTCCAACGAATAGATCGCTGTAGACGGACTCGCGGTGGTCATATGACCGAAATCGAGTTTCATTCTACTGAACTCTATGGATAAATTTGAACTCTATATCTTAAAAATTCTGTGTTTTATTAATATATAAAATTGTTATGTCTTTAATGGAAAACCCTTTATTTGTATGGACTTGAATCAAAGTTATTACCCGTTAACATTTTGTGCAAAATGGTCCATTTGTTTGGGAGGTACCAAAAGGGCAGTGGCAACTTCTCCCATTTTTCTTAAGGTGATAGCTACTAGTAAACTATTACTATTATTTATAGTACTATTATATTACTATTACAATATATTTAATTGCGGAAGATTTTGATAAGTAGTAGAGAGGTTATAAAGGAATCAATATTTCAGAAAATTTTGACCTTTTGTGGGTGATGTACTAGAAGGAGTGGGCCAACATGGTTCATCATCGACTTAAGCCTGGTATATGTAGAACAAAAATATTAACAGTTACCAATTTCAAATCAATCTATTAGTCCTATTGAGAGTTATAGTGCGCAACAGCCAGACAGACAGACGGTTAAACGGCCTAAATAGATTTCCGGCAAATATGCTTGAGGTCATATGTCACTCCTTCGATGTGTTATACGTTTGGCCCATAGCACATGATAAGTCACATATCCATTTTAGTAGGTTTGAGATATTTAGCTTTTAGTTTTCTCAACTTTCGCACCTTTTAATTTTGGGTTTAGGTTAAGTTAAAAAACGTAAAAGCTAAATATCTCAAAAGTAAGAACATGTAGATGTGTCTTTCTTTCTTAGGAGGGACTGCCCTCATTCACAATAGTGAGGGTATAAAAACATGATTTTGTTAAAATTCTCTTACTTTCACCAAAAGGTTTATAATTTCAAAGTTTATCCAGAATTTTTGTTTGCAAGTTGGCACTGTATTTATTGTTCGTTAGAATGCTGGCTTCTGAAAAATTTTATAAAATATCTGTTTGCAATTTTTTTCTTTATACCCTACACCACACTGTGGTACAGGGTATTATAACTTTGTGCATTTGTTTGTAACACCCAAAAGGAGAAGAAATAGACCCATCGTTTATTATACCGATCGACTTAGAATCACTTTCTGAGTTGATTTAGCTATGTCCGTCTGTCTGTCTGTCCATCTGTCTGTCCGTCTGTGCATGTATTCTTGTAATCAAAGTACAGGTCGCAATTATGGTCCGATCTCGACGAAACTTTACACACATCTTATTTTTGGCCCAAGGACTATCCCTACTGAATTTGGTTAAAATCGGTTCAGATTTAGATATAGCCCCCATATATATGTTAGCCCCGATTTGACATGTAAGCGCTGTAAAAACTTTATTTTATATCCGATCAGTATGAAATTCTGCAGACAGAGGTTTCTTATTATATGGATGAACACTATTAAATTTGGAAGAAATCGGTTCAGATTTAGATAAAGCCCCCATATATACGTTACCCCCGATTTGACATGTAAGCGCTGTAAAAACTTTATTTTATATCCGATCAGTATGAAATTCGGCAGAAAGAGGTTTCTTATTATATGGATGAACACTATTAAATTTGGAAGAAATCGGTTCAGATTTAGATATAGCCCCTATATATATGTTACCCCCGATTTGACCTGTAAGCGCTGTAAAAACTGTATTTTATATCCGATCAGTGCGAAATTCGGCAGAAGGAGGTTTCTTATTACATGAAGGAATACTGCCAAATTTGGAGAAAATCGGTTCAGATTTAGATATAGCTCCCATATATATGTTACCCCCGATTTGATATGTAAGCGCTGTAGAGACTGTATTTTATATCCGATCAGTACGAAATTCGACAGAAGGAGGTCTTTTTACATGAATAAGTATTCAGGGAAGATCGGTTCAGATTTACATTAAAGCTCCATATATATGTTCCTCCTGATTTGGTATCAAACCGCTATAGAAGTTGTATTTTACTTCCGATCATTAAAATTTTCCAGAAAGATGTTTCTCACGTTAGGAACGAATATTGCTTAATTTAGCGATTATCGTTTCAGAATTAGAATACGTTTCTACCCAATTATTCCAAATTATTATGGCAATGACCCTTATCGCATTGTTAGGGAGGTGTAGGGTATTATATAGTCGGCCCCGCCCGACTTTCTGCCTTTCCTTACTGGTTTTATTATGGTCTTCTTCGTGCCAGCAAAAACCGTTTTTTTAATCAAAAGTTGTTCTAATTTTTGAAGACAGCTGCTAAAGCACTATTTCTACGTGAAAGATAAATTTAAAGCATTTGTAGTCCTTAAATTAAAAAATTTTGTCCAAATACTGAAGGCATCTTCCATGAAAAATAGAATTAAAAAAACAATCAAAAAACTTTACTATAAATATTTTTGGTTTCGATTCTGTGTAATTATATCCCTTAATCTACACAAGAAAATTTTAACCTTGTACACATAAAAAATGTTTGTGACATAGTGTAATCAACTGTCATTTGGGGGCAATTGGTGTGATTTAAGAATTTGAACCTGAACCATATAAACATTAGCTTAGCTTTTAAACTGGGCTACATATTATATGTTTTTAAACTAACGCAAAGACAAACACAGGTTTTTTAGTATACTATTTTATGCTATTTCATTTATTTGTTAAAAGTGAAGGACAAACAATTTTTGTTTAATTATTCGATTTTTCTTTTTTGTATTTGTAATTGTTGTTTGGGTTTTCTTCATCGTCTCACGCTAATTTAATAATAGTTTTGTAACATTTTAAAAAAGAAAACTAATATTATCTGTATGTATATATATAAAAACGGGGGATTTTAAAATTATTCAATACTGCTTCATTTAATATATTTTCTTTACTCATTTTCGTCGATTTTTTTCCATTTTCCACTTTATTCATACATTTACGCATGTCATAGTAAATAGTTTTAACATTTGGTTTGTTCTTCTTTGTGTGTTTGTGTTTTCATAATAAATAATTTAATTAAAAAATTTCTCTTAACTGTTTTTTGGGTAACACTAAATTGAAGTACATTTTATTGGGTATTTTTTGCTGCATTTCACTCTGTTCGTTTGGAAACAATTATTGTTGTGTGTGGTGTGGTCTTTGTAATCAAATTCGAAACAATTTGGATTTTTTGTAACTTTCGTTTCGAATAAAAACAAAGGGTTCATAGAAACGGGTGCATCACTTTGATAAGTTATTATTGTAAAATACATTCAAGATACAACATATAGTAGCAGTTATTCAAAATTTGTTAGGATTTTAAGAGAAATTAATCTGTTTATATATTATTTATGTGTGGGCGATTTAACCAAACATTGGAAATTGTTCTGCACTCACAGAACAATTTTGCTGTGGCCACCGACCTTTTTCCCCAACCAAACTCAGATTTAAAATACGACATCTATAGCGGCTGGATGCCTAATCGAAGGTAAATATATATGGCGACTATGTTGTCATTGGTGCGAAAAAGTAATGTGAGCCAAATTTCATATAGATTGATCCAGGATTACGGGCTGTACTTTGATTACAGTGCACAGTGGTAGGAATTTAAAAAAGGAAAATAATTCGTCCGTTTCTTAACCATACACCCGACTGCGACAAAACTTGGCACGTTTGTGAAAGAGTTATTAGAGAAGTTAAGTTTTAAATTTGGGTCAACTATAGTATTCACCCCGGTCACCCCGGGTGAACAAATTGTTTATATGCTGGCAACTTTTGTGCACTCTACTAACAGAAGTCTACAAATGACTTTTTACACCTCTGAGTTATCTCGTATAGTTTCCAAGATATCTGCAATTGAAAATTTTTAATTTAATTTTTTCCCGACCCTGTCCTAGTATGTTGTGAATATCGGCAGCAGAATATGCAGCGATTTCTTTCAAACTAACTTTTCTGAATTTGCAACAATCTTTGCTATACGATGAAAATCCGATATACCAAATATATTCATAGTTATGGCCATTGAAACTTTTATTTAAAAAAAAAAAATTGTAATTTTTTGGGAAAAGGGTGTATGGTCGTACTTTAAAGTTACAGTAAAAGTTATTAGTAAAAGTATAACATATTAATATTCATCTTAAAATAAACTTCCTAGAGAAAGCTTTCGAAGAAAGAACGGTTACAATTATTCACTGGTACTGTTGCCAAGCTTCTCCAATTTACACCATTTTTGACACATATTTCAAAGCCACATTTGCCCCAATCGCAAAGCTGGAATATTAAAACCTTTACTATTTTTAGGTGTTTGCAAGTTTAACTGCAAACGGAATTTTAATATGCAAGGTATAGGGTAAATGCAAAAAACAACTTTTGGGAATTTTCAAAATTATTTGAGGAATTGTGGATTACATTTTGCAAATGTAATTCGATTTGTGATGTCAAGAACTACAAACTACAAAATATTTCATTGAAATACGAGTAAATTGATTTTAAAATATTTTATGGCGTTATTAGGTATATCTGCATTTAAAATTGATTTTTCCTGTCGTAGAATTTTATTAATATCAGTGCAGAATGTGAACAGATTTCTCTCACATCAACTTTTCTGAATTCACAACGAAATTCGACGAGTCAAACATTTTATTAATAGTGTTGCCACGCTTCTCCAAAACTGCACATATTTCGTATTCAATAAAAGAGTCGTATGGTCTGTGGGGGTCATGCCATACTTTCCGATATTGACAATTTTCTGTGTCCAAATTCCATATTTCAAGACGATTGTTATAATTGTGTATTTGTAATTAAATTCAAATCGTCATGAAGAAAACATTTCTTAATATAAAATTAAAAAAGGAAATTAAAATAATATTTTTATGCTGCAAGTGTATTGTCAACTTGGCCGACATGTTGTTGATATATGTATATAAACATCCACACATAAGCCATGAACAGATTATTTCCTCAGATTCCCTAAAGGTGTTCTTTTTCTAAGCACTCAATCAGACATTTATCCTTCCGTCCGTATACTGTGTATATATACACAGTATACTGTGTCAGTATACTGACAGACACACACATACATATATGACGAGTACATATATTTACATATATAGACGTATAAGTACTACTGAGTAAGTAAGTATCTGTTTGAGTTAGTTTAACATTCATCCTCCAAGGTTACTATTTTTGTTGTACGGTTACGTGGGGGCGGGGGAGGTTAGCTTATATTCTACTTTTCTACTTCTTTTAATTTGACTACTTCAAAATTCCATAAAATTTAGTATTTGGTTTGTTTTGTTTTTTGAAATGAATTCAGCCTTATTTGTGTATAGTTGTTTATATCAGCATATCTGTCCATACCATCGATCCAGGTCTATGTCCATGTTTTTTTGTTGTGAGTGTATATGAGGTGTTGGTATAGGGGGAGATCTTAGTGTCGTTGCTTGTCAGGAGGTGTTTTTACTGCATGGCAACTCCTTGAGCGTGCTGCAGACCCGTACATAGATATAACATAATGACACTCAACGCTTGAATGCGTTCTTCCGATTTCCCTAAAATATTTGATTTTTTGCTGTGTTCACTTAATACAGTTTCTCCCGTCGAACTGGTCGACGTTTGTGTGTTAATGTTCTCGTTGTTGCCATTTTTTATGGAGGCGGCCAAATTGGAATGCATCGCCGTTTCACTGTCCAAGGCCAGGCGAAGTTTGGTCAGCTGCAATGAAAAGGGAATACAAATAATAAGATTTTTTTAATTTTATTGCAAAAAATATTTTGAGCACATAATATCTCTGAAAATTCTTTTGACATCTATATTTTTTTAAAAAATCAAATAAGAAAAGTCTAATGATGATGTTGATGATTTTTAAGGCCAGAAATAGAAAATTACCATTTTTTTTACTGTAATAACAAATTTCTTATATCGTTCATCCATGTCAAACCGAACACCTTTTTTGGGTCACCTTTCCCGATTTCAAATTAAATTTCCATATCGGTTATCGGCACAATGATGTCTGATGTCCCGTTTTTTAGTAATAATAATTAATTAAATGAATATGTGTATAAAATTGTAAGTTGAACTTTGAATACCTATATGCAAGAATGTAAAAAATATCTTGGTCAACAGATATTTCGCAAAATAAACAACATCCTGAAGATGTCGGAAAAAAGCCGACGAAACGTCGAGATAAAATTGGGAATAAATTGTTTAATTTGCATCAATAAATAGCTGACCAACATTAGCCCAACCAAAAACCACCATAAAATAATTAACAACTGGATTGGTCATTAACAAAATCAAAGAAAACATTTTGTAGTTGGTGAAATAAATACAAAATTTTACCCAGATGTTATTAGCATCTGAAATCTGAGAAAATAGGAAAATATTCTCAAAAGGGGTACGTTTCGAGTTATGTATTTTCGGAACGCGTGGACAGATGTTTATAAATGAAGGCTCGTTTTAAAGGTCGTACCTTGTTCTTTTTATTGCAGGGACAAATTTCCGCATCCGATGCAACTGCAAATTTAGTTTGCATTTTACACATCAATGACACCAACTTAAAATTCTGTGAAAAATGTAGTTATATTCTATAACTAACTAAGGCTGAAAATTTTAAGATGGCGTTCAGCACTGTTCTTTTTTAAAAAATATTTATTTAAAGATTCTTGAGATGTTAATATTGCATTTGTTATATTTTAGAAACGCGTTTGTGGATTTATACAAATTAGAGCTTTTCTGAAAGGTATTGATTAGGACATCCTAGATACATTCGTAAATTCACCAATATTTGCATATGTCATTATAAATTTTCTAATCTGGGCTGATCCGGCAAATTTTAATGCGGTGCTGTCTTCAGTTTCTACATAACATCACTTTTACTTTTAAATATCAGAAATCGAAATTGTTTTTTATTGGAATGTTTCTGTCTATATACTGATTTCAATATTTTTTATAGTTTATAAAGAAAAATAACTGTAAATATTGCTTTAAACAAGTAACAAAGTTCAGTCGGGAAAACCGTCTTACGAATCCCCTCACCTTCAGTCCCAAAAAATATTCGTAAATTTATTTTTTTTTTTGTTTTAATTAAATTATTATCAATTTAAATTGCATTTGCAAGTATTTTTATGCACTGGTATTAAAGCTATTAGCCGTTAACTGTTGCTTCAAAATAGTACATTTGTATGGGAGGTACCAAAAGTTCCGTGCCAATGTCGGCCACTTTTCACTGGACTGTGGGTACTATAAAAACTTTACACTGTACACAATTTCAAGTATTTGAATGCACTGGTATTACAGTTATAAGCTGTTAACTTTTGGAACAAAATGGTTGAATTGTGTAAGAGGTACCATAGGGGGTATTGGAAGCATTACACTGTACACAATTTCAAGTATTTGTATGCACTGGTATTACAGTTACAAGCTGTTAACATTTGGTGCAAAATGGTCCATTTGTGTGGGACGTACCAAAAGAGGCGAGGCAACTTCGCTCATTTTTCTCGAGGTGACACCGACTAATAAACGAATACTATGTGTGGAATTTCAGAAGATTATATTACGTAGTATATAAGTTATTAAATACTCTTCGAACTTCGAACTTCGTGCGCTCCAGTCAGACAGACAGACAGACATACGGACATTGCTCAAATGACTTAAAATGGCCCAAAACGGATTTCCGCCGAACTTACTGAGGTCACTCCTTCGACGTGTTACACTTTGGTCCGTAGCAAATGATATATACCCTCGTCACACTAAAAATGACAAGGCCGAACACCATCTTGAAATGTGTATGTTCAGTTTAGGACAAATGGGGCTACATGACTATATTTATCCTCAGAATTTTAAGTTGTTGTCATTGAGGTGTATTTAAACAGATTAAATTACCCAGCATTAATATATATACTTGAAAGTACAAGTCACTACCTTACAAACGAATTTTCATTTGTAAAGTTCCGTCCACGTGTTTCATTGGCGTAGCAATTTCTGCTGGGCAGGGCTATACTGCCCTTCTAAGAAAGAAAGTCGTATCTCCATTTTAGTAGTTTTGAGATATTAAGCTTTTACCTTTTTCAAGACAATCGGGAATGTCGATCAGATTTTTTTTCGAAAAATCGTTCGGTTTGACATGGAATGAACGATATGGGGGATTTCATGTCAAGTAAGTTAACTTTTGGAAACGATGTCTTATATATTTATAAATTCTATAACGATATATGCAAATATTGTCGAAATTTGGCATATAACAAGGATGTCCTAGTCAAGACTTTAAAGAAAAGCTCTAATTTGTATAAACACACAAACGGGTTTTTAAAATATAACAAATGCAATATTCACATCTCAGCAATTTTTTTTAAAAAATAACGGGGCTGAACACCATCTTAAAATTTTCAGAGTTCGTTTAGAATAAATGGGCCGTCATAACAAAATTTTTTACAGAATTTTAAGTTGGTGTCATTGATGTGTAAAATGCAAATTTAATTTGCAGATGAAACCCTGCTATATAAGGAACAACTTACAACCTTTAAAATGAGCCTTCATTTGTAAAAATCCGTACATGCGTTCCGAAAACACATAAACCGAAACGTACACAGACCTTAAATTATACAAATGTGCCGTTAGCGAGAAACGTCAAAATCTATCACTTACGAAGGAATAGGAATGAAATGTCACACGCGAAAAAACACTTTTCCGCGAACATAGTTTGAACTTTCTTTGCACTAATCAATTAATATTAATTTTTTAATTGTGACAATTACAAAAAAATCGGTCCGAAATCCGCGGAAAACCTCACTCTTTGAAGTCCTACTCGTTGAAATTTCTATTCGTTCGTAACTGACAACTTACTCGCTCCGGGATGACATATCTTATTATTCATTATTTTTGGAAACGTACGCTTTTTGAGAATATTTTCCTAATTTCTCAAAATTTTTCCTTTCTATGGGAGTTACCAAAAGGGACGTGTCAACTCAGAAATTTTTGTCGAAGTTGTACAAAGATTGTACAAAGATTGTTATTATTTATTAATATTTCACTAAATGTTAACCCTTTGTGGGGAAGATGCCAGAATGAATGGAGCAATATGTGGCATCGTCGAACATAGGCCGGAACAGACCAAAATATTATCGCAGGCAAAATACTAAGTCACTCGGTCGCACCTTTCGTAAATTATTCGTGCGCTCCAGACAGCTAGCGTACGGACATTGCTCAAATGACTTTAATGCCCTAAACGGATTTCCGCCGAACATAATTAGAGTCTAATGCCACTCCTAGGAAGTGTTACACTTTTGACTTATCGCGTACATCAGATAGACGGACATTGTTGACCTGTCTTCAATGTCCTAAAACGGACATTCGCTAATCATAATAAGGGGCTTAGCTTTCGATGTGTTATAGTTTTTGCCTCCCCCACTAAATTCAAGATAAGAAATTGGTGACAGATGCAAACTCATGTGAGAACATTTTAATTCGTAGGTGGTTATTATTCTTAAGAATCGTGTCCGATAAAATTAAACGCAAATTAACAAAATTTCAGAACAATTGATAGGAATTTATGTTTTCTCTCTGGAAGAACCTTTAAATTGGGTAAAAAAGTAACAGCGGTATAGTAACTTAAAATTGGAAATTATAACAGGTGATTCATCGTAAGGTTTGATTTTCAATATGCTTTTTTCAGATCACGCATGACTCTTATCAAACTGCATATTGTGAAGCTCAAGTCAATCAGTAACTTCTTTCGAGATTTATCGTGACCAACAACAAGACAAATAAGACGGACTGACGACCATCGCTCAAAGGACTGAAAATATCCTAAACGCATTTCTGATATACGTATCAACGGTGCGCCGACGTAAACTTGTAAACATTTTTCTTCAGTATCGTTTTGCAAGTCATCATGGAAATACTCACACCACAACACACAGTGGTTGCGCCCATAGGCCAAAATTCAAAAAAATCATAACAACAAAAATTTGCGAAAAGTAACCAAATTGTCTCTAAAATGTCCAAGTTCTTTTATGGCAAACCGTTTTTTTTCTGGAAATCTAACTGGACATTCTAAAAATAGAATTGAAGATGTGAACACGAGTTGATTTCCAAAGCGCAACTGCACGCATCACGAATATTTCACAACACAAGCGAAAATCAAAGTGCTCAGTCAATTAGTCTCCGAATTTAAATTATTTGCAATGGATTTTGAAGCTAAAGGCATTTATTTTAAGTAGCAATATTAATAAAAACTAACTTGTGTTGTAGTTATTTTGAAATTAATGCTTTAGTTTATTCAGTTCTTTGTACATTTTGTGTGAGTCTTTATTATGTTTACTTAAAGTTTTAGCTGCTTTCCCCCAAGATCCCCCGATTATTTTTTATTTCAGTGTATTTGTGAGTGTCTTAAGGTAATAAAAAAGTTAAAGTTAGCTGCAGATATTTGCAGATGTGTGCATAATCAAGGATATACTAAGACCATTTTTTTTTTCTTCAAAGTCAAATTTGCTTGCAAAGCAGCTGTTTTGCATTGTGTTGTGCTATGTTTTTTTGTTCTTAATAAGTTCAAATTTTAATTGTGATTGCGTTATCTCTTTTTTAATTTAATTTTGGTAGATGACTCCTATCAGTGTGTGTTTACTCGCTTGTACATATTTAATTGTTGGTGTACAGAAATCGGCACCAATGCAGAAAAATTACAAAAGGCGATCAATGCTGTGCGAAGCAATATTGAAAATATCGGCTACACGCCCGAGATGACCGAGCTAACGAAATGTATTGACTATATATGCAAAAAGTTACTGCATTGTGGATTCAGAAATAGTCAAAGGTGCTCAAGATGGACGTCCGAAAGTAGATTTTAATGAGTCATCAAAGAGAACAAAGCGACGAAGAATTGCAGAGCTTTCAATAACCGTCTAAAGTCTAAAAAAAGGGCATTAAAATGTTTAGGAGGTAGAACAAGCGAAAGACCTCTCGGATTACAACAAATACCGATTTGATAACTAGATTGTTTTTGAGCTCACATCCATTTATTACTGGCTAAAGAAAGCTCCCACGTTCAAAAAAGTCAGTATTATCAACATTATCATATCGGTCACTCACTTCAAGAGTGACATAACTCAAAATTAAAATTTTTGAGGTTGCCTTAAAAAAATACGAATTTTGCAAATGTCCACAATGTAATCTCAGCGAAATTTGGTATATAAGTAAACAACCATATTTCGGATTATTGAAGAGTTTTTTAACATCTTATTTCATGTTACTTATCTTTTTATACGGACTTAAAGTTAAACATCTTGGCAGTTTTCAATTTTGAGTTATGTCACTCTTGAAGTGAGTGAGCGATATGACCTACTGCATGACATAAATTTTAAATATTTTGTAATTATTTTTCTCTAAAAATATTATTTTAAATGTGATAAATATGAAATAAAAAAGTTTCAAACCGAAACAACAAAGTTATTCAAATTTGGTCCGATATTTGCTATGGTAGCTATAGGATATAGTCGTGCGATATGGCCAATTTTTTTATTATAAATTTAAAATATTTTTCTACATTTTTGGTGAAAATTTCATAACGATATAACAACTGGAAGTATTTATGGCCGCGGCTCCATACAAGCCCAACCACTGTGCAACAGCGTCTCCAAATGGGCTCTGGAAAAACTGTATGAAAATCTGGTGTTTTATCGTGAAATTTTTTCAGTGATGAAGCACATTTCTGGCTCAATTGATACGTTAATAAACAAAATTGCCATATTTGGGCTGATAAGAAACACGAACAGTACCAAGAGCTACCATTACATTCATTAAAAACCACGGCATGGTGTGGTTTATGGGCTGGTGCAATCATTGGTCTATATTTCTTCAAAAATGAGGAAAATCTGAATGTTACCTTCAATGGTAACCGTTGTCGCTCCATGTTAACGGACGATGGGCTTCTTGGAATGCAAGCGCATGGTCTCGGTGAGCTCTGGTTTCAACAAGACGGCGCTATGAGCCATACATCGCTTGAAATAATGACCTTGTTGATAAATCATTTTGGTGAGCACTTCATTTTACGTTTTGCTACGGTATATTGTCACCTAGATAGCTTTGGACTATTTTCTCTGGGGATATGTAAAGTCTGAGGTCTTCAGGAATAAGTCAGCTACTATTGCCGCTTTGGAAGCCAACATTACTCGTGATATTCGCGAGATAGCAGTCGCTATGCTCGAACGAGCCGCCCAAAATTTCACTTCCGAATGGACCACCTCAGACGTAGTCATGACTAACATTTTCATGATATAATTTTCAATGAGTAACTGGCACAAAAAATGTTTTTTTTAACCGATAAAATAAATTTTAAGATCACTTTCAAATTTATGTGTTTTATTTTATATTATAAATCAAACCTCACGATGAATCACCCGTTATTAAGATATTTTATTTCCATATTGCATACCGATTAATGGATATGTGCTTAACACATTGGCATAACCATTTTTTCAATGTTACATGTGTCATAAAATTTGAATTTTGTACGAATTTTGGTCGGTCAAAAGTCGCTTGGTGTAAAATCGCATCCATTCGAGATCAGTATATACACAACTCAAAACTCTTAAGGAAGTTGTAACGTATAGAAAGAGTGAAAATTGCTTTGGTCACTGCTACACTGACCACATTCTGATAATTTCACGGGGCAAAATCGCCTTTATTGATATGTTTGAATCGAAAGAAAATATATTTGGAACACAAATTTTTAAATATTATATATTTCTTAGCAAACTAATTTTATTTGAAAATCAATAAAATATATTTGGAACGCATATATTAATATATTACAACAAATTATATTTGCAAACAAAATTTCTCAAATAAAATATGTGTTTTATTACAAATAAAATTATTATTTAGGAATTTTTCCAAATATATTTTATTTAAAAAATATTTCCAAAACTTTTGCTGAGTTTTTCAAATTTCAGTTTAAATTTTTCTTGGGTTTCGAATTGTTCCTCCCAGTTATGATACCATATGCAGCATTACCTTCTGTTTTAAATCAATCATTTCAAATTTCTGAGTATTCCAAACCATCATTAGTTGTCAAACCTCTAAGTACTTTATATTGATCCAAGATTATATGATATTAATTATTATTTTTTTACAAACATTAAAAATTTCTAAAAATTTAACTTTGAATTACTGAAAAATTTTACACAATTTATGTATTTTATGAATACTTAAATACAAATAAATATTTGTTTCACAATTAGCAGTCACATTGGGATGTAAACAAATATTTGTTTAGAACAACATCTTCCCAAATACCCAATTTTTGTGTGTACCAAATATTACATGCTTAGAGTCTACCCTAAACATATATATGTTTCAAGCCGAATATGTTTGGGACAATATACTACAGAAGCGATTTTTTTTCAGCGTGTAACCGTATTGACAATGTTGGATATATTACCTCAGTAAGTGGTGAACGATATAGCTTTAGGAATTTTAAGTTCGGGTTTATGTCATATTTGACCTTCGACTGGACATATGTACATATGCATTTTTGCATTATTAGCTTTTCAGAAACTTTTAAAAGCGGTGAAGGAATGAAAATTGTTTTTGGGCACTACTACACAGACCATGGTCGGTCAAAAGTCGCTTGGTATAAAATCGCATCCATTCGAGATCAGTATATACACAACTCAAAACTCTTAAGGAAGTTGTAACGTATAGAAAGAGTGAAAATTGCTTTGGTCACTGCTACACTGACCTCATTCTGATAATTAACCGTATTGACAATGTTAGATATATTACCTCAGTAAGTGGTGAACGATATAGCTTTAGGAATTTTAAGTTCGGGTTTATGTCATATTTGACCTTCGACTGGACATATGTACATATGTACATATGCATTTTTGCATTATTAGCTTTTCAGAAACTTTTAACAGCGGTGAAGGAATGAAAATTGTTTTTGGGCACTACTACACAGACCATACTCTGAGGATTTAAAATTGTTTTTCGCACGCATCGTGTAAATTACTTCATATTTACTTAAAAAGTTTAAAATTTTTTATCTTTTAAGAGGCTTTTGCAAGGACAAAAACAATAATCAAGTTTTTGACAGCGCTAGAACTGACCACTGACAAAAAAAAGCTAAATGAGTAGCCAGTGGTTTATTCCAGGGATGTAACGAATATTCGCTTCATTTTGAACATTAGTATTCGCATTCGCAAAAACCAAATTTGGAATATTAGCTTTCGCAAAAATATATTTCAGTTTTACACCGCCGGGAAGTGTCCCCAGGAAACCGTTATTTGGCAGAGCCGGACTTATTAATGAACCTCTACGAAAGTGAAAGATTGAATAGGGAAAAAACAGTGAAGCTACTTTTGGTTAAATATATCTTGGCTCTACTAACCGTTGACCATTAAATTTTTTCAAAGTTGATTAAACCTATTTATTTCCGTTATTGAAACGAATTTCTATGAACACCCAGAACTAGAAGTGCTGGACCTATTTAACCATGTCCGTCCGTCCATAATATTATAAGCTCCGCCAGACTTTAGCCATTCCTTACTGGTTTTTCAAATATGTTTGTTTTTCTTATAGGATTATTTAAATATTTAATAAATCAACTGCAATACATATATTGAATTTAAAATACAGTATGTAGGAATGAATCTACATAAACATTTCGCTTCCGTAAATCAGTTTTTGGTATTCGCTTCGCATTCACAAAAAAACTAAACTAACTAAAAAAACGCATTCGCTTTCGATAAGGCCAATTTGGTTACATTCCTGGTTTATACAACACTCCTGTCTATGCGTGTGTAAAATTTCAGATTTGTAGCTCTAACAGGATCCTCAGCGGTCAAGTGGTCGAAATTCACTTCGCGAAGTAGCATATTAAAATTTTGGGCATTGGTGTACCTATTCACCAAGTTACAAGAAAATCGGTTCAGCCGTTTTGGGCGTGATGCGGCAACAGACAAAAAAACAAACGATTTTATAATATTAATAGGATGTAAGTACTTGAACTGACATTTTAGAGACTTTTGTAGACAATCGTCATTCCCCTGTCAAAAATATGCACAGTGGAATGGCGATTAAAGAGGAAACAACGAGGTACGACTAACAAACCCTTTAATCTGAGGACATATTTGGATATAGCACTTCGAAATAAGAAGAAACATTTCGGGGTGTCGATTGTTTAAACTTTATCATCCTATAACTCGATAACTTAGCGATATATTGATACATGCCCCTTAGATATTATTCTGAAATTATCTATCCTAATATATATTCAGATCGGGGGGCTTTGGATATCATATCAAAATTTCGTATATTTCGCAAAAAAATTCAAAAATGTATGCGTACCGCTACGTCAACAATCAAAATTGTCGCATCTGGGGCTCGGAAAACCCAAGAGTTATTGTTGAGAAGCCTCTCCATCCTCAACGTGTGACTGTTTGCTGCGGTTTATGGTCCGGCGGGGTCATTGGACCTTACTTTTTCGAAAATGAGGTTGGATTAACAGTTTCGGTGACTGGATTGCGCTATGGAGAGATGATTAATGCTTTTTATGTTCGGAGTTGGATGGTATTGATCTGGACAACGTTTACTTTCAACAAGACGGCGCTACGTGCCACATAAGCAACGAAACCATTGCTCTGTTACGGGAAAAGTTTCCGGACCGTGTTAACTCTCGAAATCTTGTGATTTAACACCTTGCGACTTCTTCCTTTGGGGCCACATGAAAGAATAGGTCTACGCCAACAGCCCAGTGTCGATTCAAGACCTCAAAGATAGAATGCGTGAGGCTATCGAGGACATAGGGCAGCCACTTTGCAATTTGGTTATGGAAAATTTCATGAAAAGGATATGGTCCTGTAAGCGTGGTAGTGGTGGCCATTTGGCTGATGTTGTTTTTCATTATTAACGGCATACCTTCCTCTTTATTATGAAATAAACATCCGATCATGTATCTCCAAAAATGGAATTTTTTTTAATACTAAAATAACACCTCTTGTTGGAAAACACTTTACATCTAAGATGAATAAGGAAAACACATTATTCATTATCATGTTTTCTTTATTACAGATAACTCATCCGAGTCGCCGCGATCACTTTATATTGGAGAATTACTGGTAAGTGGACTGACTTATCATAGTACAATAGTTTTGAAATATTACTTATCTTTAGTCTAGTATCTTTAGTCTCAGTATAAGGCGGCCGGAAGTTGGGCTGCCGTATAGAAAAATTATGGTTATTTTTTCGTTACAAAAAGTGATTTTTAACAACATGAAATTATAGTTCCCACACAAAACTAAAAATTATTATACAATATGTTTCGCTTAGCTGCATTGCACTTAAGTGTATTTTCTCATTTATAGCACAAAAGGGAAAATATTTTGCACGTTGGTTCGCTATCGTTAGAAAATGTTATTATGTATTACTAAATATTGTTTACTTGAATTTCGCTTATGTGCACAATTCAGTTAATAGCAATATTTTTCAGCCACTTACGGGCATTTTTCATACAAGATACAAAATTTAGCGGCCATTTTGGAAAAAATATATCTTTGTTTGTTTTTTTTCATGTACAAATTTCAGTACCAGTATTATAGGTTTTAAAAACATCTGGCCCAACACAAAATTAAAATACTCTGTACCAGAGAGTGGTACAGTTTAGACCCACCCATCGATTCAGATCAGATATCACCATACACTATTTCGGTCCTCATATTAAGTTTGTTCGCAAAATATATGTGCCAATTAACCTGAGATCCTGATAATATTCGGCATGAAGCATTCGTTCACATTAGCCTACTGAATTTCACGAAGCCTACTAAAACAATATGAAATTTTTTTTGTTTGGTTCCAAGACCTAAATACTTTTTTACGGTAAAGTTTATTTTTTAATTTTGTTTTCTAAAATTTCTTTTTTCATGGATGTTACCTTTAGTATTTGGACAATATTTTTGAAGTATAAGCTTGATATAGACGCGATACCATTTAAATTAAAGGAAATTATGAGGACCAAAAATTCAGAAAGCGTCACTTCCACGTAGACAAGGAAGTTTAGTAACTGTCGTTAAAATTATGTTTTTTTATGAAAGCTAGAATCCTAACGAAGAAAACAATGCCTATGCAAAACTACTTTGGATAAATGTATAAATTATTACCCATATTGTAAAAGTATGGAAAATAAAAAACTAATTTTTCATAATTTTTATTTTGCAATTTCGTTTAGAAGCTATGGGTACCTTAAAAATATGTAGACAATTTAAAGTGTTTGTATGTGCAGAAGTTATAAGCCGTAAACTTTTGGACATAATGATATGGGAGGTACAAAAAGGGGCCTGGTTATAACGCCCATTTTGCACAGGACTATAAGTACTGTAAAGGCACTAAACTCCTCAAAATGTTAAATATTTGTATGGACTAGAATAAATGCTATAAGCCGTTAACATTTTGTGCAAAATTTTCCATTTGTATGGGAGATTCCACTTTTTCTATATTATTTCTCGGTGTACCGTACGGAATATCTCTTTTGTGTCTGAAGCAAAGGTGCATCCAGTTCCTTAAAAATCGCAAAAATGTCCAAAAAGTCATAAAATATCTGTCAGTAACATATTGAAAAATACGTATACGTACTGGATGTACTTTTTCGGGTAGGTTTGATTCGCATTTTTTTGCTATTCAATACTACAACTTTGCTACAGGCACATAAGAGATATCCCGTACGGTATACCGAGAAACAAATATAGGAAAATTGCTTAGCATAAACATACTCAGAACGTTTTGACGTACGACCATGCGAGAACTGATAATGCAAGATCGTCATGTGATATAGAGGCATACTTGGACATTTCTTCCACCAGCATACATTCGATATTGCATGAACACCTGGCCGTAAAAAAGGTTTGTTCTCGTTGGATACCGCACAATTTGACAATCGTCCAAAAAAAAGGCTCGTGTCGATTGGTGCAAAGAAATTTTGAAAAAAGTACGATCGCGGTGCTTCAAAAGACGTTTATAAGATCGTCACAGGTGACGAATCTTGGATCTATGCGTATGAGCCCGAAACAAAACAGCAATCGACCGTGTGGATCTTCGAAGACGAGCCAAATCCAACGAAAGTTGTTCGTGGAAGAAGCGCTTCGAAGCAAATAGTCGCCTGTTTCTTCGGCAAAACTGGTCATGTGGCGACTGCTCTGCTTGAGCAACGTAGGACGGTCAGTTCTGAGTGGTACACCACAATTTGTATGCCTGAAGTCTTCGGAGAAATTCGAAAAACGAACAAGAGAAGACGAATCATTGTGCACCATGGCAATGCGAGCTCTCACACATCGGCTCAAACCAGCGCCTTTTTGACCGGCCAAAACGTCGAATTGATGGGTCATCCGCCGTACAGCCCTGATTTGACATCCAATGACTTAGTCTTGTTAACTCACATCAAGAAAAAACTGCTTGGTCAACGTTTTTCGACGCCTGAGGCAGCTGTTGAAGCATTCAAAAACCATGTTTTGGAGGTGAATTTTCAACACACTGCAACCAAAACAATTCACGCTCAAATGACAAAACGGTCTGAGAGAAGTTATGAACAAATGTCATACTTTCCAATGGAAGTTGCAGTTTTCATCTGGCAACACCAGCATTGCCAGGACCGAAATATAAATAGCAACCCTCGTAATTGTTAATTGAGCCAACTTGACTATACGAATGATGCAGAGGTTCTTACTTTTGGGGCTACTTTTGCGTCATATTTTCAGAATTGAGTCTCAAATCAATGAGCTGAAAAATGCTCTACTGTGTTATACTATGTGTGGAATTGTATCTAACGAAATCTTGACCCTTCGTGGGGAGGTACTCGAAGGAGTGGATCAACATAGTCCATCTTTGACCGTAGCCTGAGGTAGAAAAAATATTAACTCATACCAAATTTGAAGTGCACACCAACCAGACAGACAAACGGACTGACTGACGGAAATTGTTAAATGACTTAAAATGGCCCAAAACGGATTTCTGCCAAATATTGTTGGAGTCTCTTAGGTTGCTCCTTAGATGTGTTACACTTTTGGCCCGTAGCATGTGATATATACCCTTGTTCACAATAGTGGGGGTATAAAAACCGGATTATATTAAAATTCTTTTATTTTTTACCAAAATTGCTATAATTACTACATTTATCCATAGACTTTCTTCAAATAGGCATAGTTTCCTTCAACAAAAATGTTGTTGCAGAGTGAAAGCGGTTCAAATTTAGTTATCGTCCCAATGTGGACGATAACTAAGCAAAATTTTCTATCCAATGTGTCTTAAATTCGGAGGAATTATATCGCCCATCCTGTTGGGATCGAACGGCCCCAAAACTATCCTTTAAGCACAGTCTCTTGACTTACCAATAAATTAATTCTTTCTACCCGCTCACTGCCACTTAAATTGCTGTACAATTGTTTACTGGCATTCTTGGCCAAACTCATGACATCTTCATCCTTGGACAACTGTATTATATGTTCCGTAATGGAAACCACTTGCTCGGAAGTAAAGCTGGGCACGTCCACGGGGAGTGCTTCCAAACGCTGTGTAACTAAATCGAATGTACTGGGAGATGCCGGAATCAATGATGCTCTCCTAGATTTGAGCATGAAATAAATTTAGAATAAATCAATCATGATGACAATGTTGTGAGTGTAGACCGACCTACCTTGAGGGTGTATGCTGTGGGCTTGGCGGTAGGCTTTTGGCTATGGAACTTGGTGTCGTACCGCCACCAGTTGCCGTTGTACTGCTCGAGACACCAGCTATAGTCGATACGATGCCAGGTATGGCCAGATTATTGGCCGAATTTACTCGCTTAATACCCTGCGCCAATAATCCAGTCAAACTTGAACGATGTACCTCTAAATTACTGGGAGTTGTAGCGGCTGTTGTGCCATTATTATTAGCCGCATTTCCCTTAGAGGCAATGCCACAGTTGTCCGTGACCGTGGGAGTAACACCATCACAATCCGCTTCCATGGCTACATCGATATCGGCCTCGGTCACCATAAATTCAGGCGTTTGTACCAGTGGTGTAGTTTGCTGCGTCAACGCCGTTGAACAATCGACAGGACCACATACGGTGGCATTCTGACATTTATTGATGCATTTCTTGTGGCAGCACATGAAACATTCGCGACACTGCATGGCATCCTTGAGCCAGATTTTCTTGCCGCAGAAATCGCACTGAGTGGCCCTTTGGAAATGGGTGCGCACAAAGTTGTGGGCACGCGGCTGTGATGGGATGGTATCCGTCGATTTGATAGAGATATTGTCCGAGTAACCACTGTCATCGGTTTTATCTACGGATGTTATTGATCTGAAAATAAATAATTTATATTTAAATCATGTTTCCAAAAGGGTGATTAGGGTGATTCAATTCAATTTAATTAATACGAAAAGTATAATTTATACCAAAAACTTATTTTTTGCTAATAATTTTCTTTGAAACGTATAACAATTATGTATGGAAGCTTATAACGACCATATGACCTTACTTACTTTGATTTAAGTTTAATTTGTTGTTTGGAGGGCGTTTCCGTGGCCGATAAATTTGGATTACCATC
The DNA here is from genome assembly GCA_963930755.1 of Eudasyphora cyanicolor. NCBI lineage: Eukaryota > Metazoa > Arthropoda > Insecta > Diptera > Muscidae > Eudasyphora > Eudasyphora cyanicolor. The sequence continues at coordinate 127,662,561 of OZ005736.1, read as the reverse complement.
CCAGGTGAAAGCAAACAATATATCACCGAAACATAAATTGGGATTAAATCCCGACTGAGAGGACAGATAATGCGTTTTCCTATGGTTACAAAAAAAAAAACAAAAAAAGGTTTATACATACTGAATTTCGCCTTCAATATTTTCCTCAACTTACAAATCTTCTGGTATGGGGGGATTCAATTCATAAGCCTTGAAGCTTTGACTTAGACTCGTCTCACAACATTCTGCCAGTATCTGATATATGGGAATGTTGGTAAAGCCCAATAGCTGATTCTCACCCACACACTTGCCGTAGACGGATATATTCAAAAAGCGACAATGTGGATCAAGTTTGAAGTTGCAAACATCCTCCATGTGTATGAGACGCGACAGTTTACAGTCCACCGTGGAATGTTGGTAGTAATGTTCGACATCGTTGACGCCCGACAAGGTTGTGGTGGGTACCAGGTTGGTCAGGAGACTTTCACAATTTGTTCGTGAAGGAACTTTTGGTAGATTAAGTTGTTGCTTAGCGGCCAACTTTGAAGCTTTCGATTTGCTTTCCTCATCTTTGGAGGAGCCATCGCCATGGTCACGACTTATGGTCTTCTTCAGAGCCTTGGCTATAAGCTTTGTCTTCTTGGGTGAGTTAGTGGGAGTATTGCTGAGGCTGGATTCGCTGCTGGTGTTCTTTTCAACCATGGTTGGTGGACGTATTGTATTCCCGGCAGGCGCTACAGCTGCAGGTTCTGGGGCCTTGAGCGTTGCTACACCATAGCCCGAGCGAGCATCACCCAAATCCTCATAGATATCCAAATCCTCCAAGATAGCATCGTTGCGTATAATTCCCGGTATAACACGATCTATACGTAGGCAAAATACATTTGCCTGCAAGCCTTTTATGACTTTGGCCACTTGTTGTATAGTGGAGACACGTCTTCCCTCAATGGCCAGCAGAATATCGCCCACTTTCAAATTGGATTTACAGGCCGGAGTATTCGGCAATACAGCCTCGATTTCTACGCAATCGGCCGCCGACTGTTTGAAAATAATGCCAATTTGTTGATTTTTGGCCTTATGTATTTCCACGTCCAATGAGACCTTCACATGCCGATCATCCTGTTGCCAGGCCTCAACAAAGGCCAACGAAGCCATCGTAATGGTGCAATAGATGTCGGTCAGGTGTGAGGGACACATAAGACGTGATATTTCCGAGACTTTCACCTCCAGCACCCCGTTGGGTTGTATGTCACCGTCGCCAACGTCTTCTTCGGGTGTCTTGTGGAAGAATGGCTTGTAGCGCAACTTGTAGTTGGGTAGAGTGTGCTTGCGTCTCACCGCTTTGCGTATTTGATTCGATATTAGACTTGTTATATTCGATTGCATCTGCCGTCCTTGATAGCGGGACTCTATGGCCAAATCGAGCTCAGGATCACCGAGAAAGCTTAGCGACCAGTGGGTGTACGGATTGCGGGTGAACTGCAGGCGTGCCAGACCCGAGAGTTGTTTGACTGAAATGGGAAAAAGTTGTGTTATTTGTTTGTTCTTATATTTCTTTACTATATGTTCCACTAAACACTATAGTTTTCCAAATATTAAGGGCCCACCTCAAAAATAAACAAATTCAATCAATTGCCAAAAATGTTTTCCACATAATTTTAGAATAATTTAATGGGAATGTTATAGTTATTTACCAATGTCAAAGTATTGTAGAAATGAGACTACATTTTGCACGTTGAATTTTTTTAACACTGTTTACATAACAGCAAATTTCTGATCCGGTGAGAAATTAATAAACTAATAGCCTTCTTTCCAAAACTACCCCCCCAGACTTATTATCGAAACCCACTTTTCTTGCAATCCATCTCAAATTGTGATTGTATCATGAGTGGATTCATCTAATGTCTACCACTCAATTTATGGATGGCACTGAAGCATATGTCTAGGTTACGTTAGGGGGGCATACCAATTGAGGTCCCTATCTGACCTCATACACATATTTATCAATAATACAAATATCGGTACCGGAAATATCTGTCAGTCTTTCTAGAAAGGCCGACCCCGATGTATCTAGACAGAGAAGGTTTTCAATACTCTCAATTTTCTCATCATCTCCACAGCTTTCGCAGAAGTCATTGGAATTAATTCCCAACCTCCTGGCTTGTTCGCCGTTCAGACAATGTCCCACCAGAACTGACACTAATGTAGACAGTCTTTTTTTAATATTCTAGAAGATATTTTGGCCAGAAATGTCTGGCTTCCCGACATGTGTCGATTTCATTCAATATCTCTTTGTACTGTCTGACTGCCTCTTGCATAAGCCAAAGCTTGCATGTGGACAGTGAAGAAACGCCAGTGTTGGTTACTACATATGTTGCGGCTGAGCCACTTGTCTACTTCCCTTGTTGCCATTATATCGGCTCGATAGATATCTGATAATCAAGACTAATGGTGATTTCGATTCTGAAAAAAATGTTGCCCTGCCGACGTGAAATTCTGAAACATATATGTCCCTTTTAGGTGGAGCTGATGTAGTCCCTCGAATAATTTCAAAATTCGAAAATGTGGTATATAAGTCAAATCTGCAGAAAAGAAATCGCCATAAGTTATTTACAGTGTACTCCGAAGACAAACCTTCTCATCAAGCATCGAACCATCTGTATATAACACTACGAGTATGCAACAGAATTTTTGTCCAAGGTATGTGGATAACAGTTTCTGGTGCAATTAGGTGTCACAAACACGATAAAAATATTAAAAAAACCAGTAAGGAAAGGCTAAAGTCGGGCGGTGCCGACTATATAATACCCTACACCACTCTCGTAATTTTGAATAACTCTGATATATAAATTTTGTAATTCATGTATAAATTGTTTACATAAATTTACTTTTAGGACATTTTATACTTAAATAATACCCTGTACCACAGTGTGGTGTAGGGTATAAAAACGGATGAAACATATATATGGGAGCTATAGCTAAATCTTAACCGATTTTCTTCAAATTCGGTAGTGTTGGTTCATGGATCAAGAAACTCTACCATTCTAAATTTCAACACGATTGGGTGTAAAATACAGCTTTTATAGGACTAAAGGGCCAAATCGGACGAAACATATATATGGGAGCTATAGCTAAATCTTAACCGATTTTCTTCAAATTCGGCAATGTTGGTTCATGGATCAAGAAACTCTATCATTCTAAATTTCAAAACGATCGGATGTAAAATACATCTTCTATAGGACTAAAGGGCCAAATCGGACGAAACATATATATGGGAGCTATAGCTAAATCTTAACCGATTTTCTTCAAATTCGGCAATGTTGGTTCATGGATCAAGAAACTCTATCATTCTAAATTTCAAAACGATCGGATGTAAAATACATCTTCTATAGGACTAAAGGGCCAAATCGAACGAAACATATATATGGGAGCTATAGCTAAATCTTAACGGATTTTCTTCAAATTTAGCAATGTTGGTTCATGGATCAAGAAACTCAACCATTCTAAATTTCAAAACGATCGGATGTAAAATACATCTTCTATAGGACTAAAGGGCCAAATCGGACGAAACATATATATGGGAGCTATAGCTAAATCTTAACCGATTTTCTTCAAATTCGGCAATGTTGGTTCATGGATCAAGAAACTCTACCATTCTAAATTTCAAAACGATCGGATGTAAAATACAGCTTCTATTGGACTAAAGGGCCAAATCGGACGAAACATATATATGGGAGCTATAGCTAAATCTTAACCGATTTTCATCAAATTCGGCTATGTTGGTTCATGGATCAAGAAACTCTACCATTCTAAATTTCAAAACGATCGGATATAAAATACAGCTTCTATAGGACTAAAGGACCAAATCGGACGAAAGATATATATGGGAGCTATATCTAAATCTGAACCGATTTTCTCCAAGTTAGGCAATGTTGGTTCATGGATCAAGAAACTCTACCATTCTAAATTTCAAAACGATCGGATGTAAAATACAGCTTATATAGGACTAAAGGGCCAAATCGGACGAAACATATATATGGGAGCTATAGCTAAATCTTAACCGATTTTCTTCAAATTCAGCAATGTCGGTTCATGGATCAAGAAACTCTACCATTCTAAATTTCAAAACGATCGGATGTAAAATACAGCTTCTATAGGACTAAAGGGCCAAATCGGACGAAATATATATATGGGAGCTATATCTAAATCTGAACCGATTTCAACCAAATTCAATAGCGATCTTAACAGCCGCGAAATACTCTAAACTGCAAAATTTCAGAACGATCGGAGTGAAATTGCGACCTGTAGTCGACGAACAACTTTACATGGACGGACGGACATCGTTAAATCGACTCAGCTAGTGATTCTGAGTCGATCGGTATACTTTAAGGTGGGTCTAGCTGTGTTATTTTAAGGTGTTACAAACATTTGCCGCGAAACAAACTTATAATACCCTGTACCACAGAGTGGTGTAGGGTATAAAAATGTTTATGGTAAATATATTTATACCCTACACCACACTGTGGTACAGGGTATTATAAGTTTGTTTCACGGCAGATGTTTGTAACACCTGAAAATAACACAGCTAGACCCACCTTAAAGTATACCGATCGACTCTGAATCACTAGCTGAGTCGATTTAACGATGTCCGTCCGTCCATCCGTCTGTCCATGTAAAGTTGTTCGTCGACTACAGGTCGCAATTTCACTCCGATCGTTCTGAAATTTTCCAGTTTAGAGTATTTCGCGGCTGTTAAGATCGCTATTGAATTTGGTTGAAATCGGTTCAGATTTAGATATAGCTCCCATATATATCTTTCGTCCGATTTGGCCCTTTAGTCCTATAGAAGCTGTATTTTACATCCGATTGTTTTTAAATTTAGAATGGTAGAGTTTCTTAATCCATGAACCAACATTGCCGAATTTGAAGAAAATCGGTTAAGATTTAGCTATAGCTCCCATATATATGTTTCGTCCGATTTTGCTCTTTAGTCCTGTAGAAGCTGTATATTACATCCAATCATTGTGAAATTTAGAATGGTAGAGTTTCTTGATCCATGAACCAACACTACCGAATTTGAAGAAAATCGGTTAAGATTTAGCTATAGCTCCCATATATATGTTTCGTCCGATTTGGCCATTTAGTCCTATAAAAGCTGTATTTTCCATCCAATCGTTTTGAAATTTAGAATGGTAGAGTTTCTTGCTCCATGAACCAACATTGCCGAATTTGAAGAAAATCGGTTAAGATTTAGCTATAGCTCCCATATATATGTTTCGTCCGATTTTGCTCTTTAGTCCTATAGAAGCTGTATTTTACATCCAAACATTTTGAAATTTAGAAGGGTAGAGTTTCTTGATCCATGAACCAACATTGCCGAATTTAAAGAAAATCGGTTAAGATTTAGCTATAGCTCCCATATATATGTTTCGTCCGATTTGGCCATTTAGTCCTATAAAAACTGTATTTTACATCCAATCGTTTTGAAATTTAGAATGGTAGAGTTTCTTGCTCCATGAATCAACAGTGCCGAATTTGAAGAAAATCGGTTAAGATTTAGCTATAGCTCCCATATATATGTTTCGTCCGATTTTGCTCTTTAGTCCTGAAGAAGCTGTATTTTACATCCAATCATTTTGAAATTTAGAATGGTAGAGTTTCTTGATTCATGAACCAACATTCCCGAATTTGAAGAAAATCGGTTAAGATTTAGCTATAGCTCCCATATATATGTTTCGTCCGATTTGGCCCTTTAGTCCTATAAAAGCTGTATTTTACATCCAATCGTTTTGGAATTTAGAATGGTAAAGTTTCTTGATCCATGAACCAACTTTGCCGAATTTGCAGAAAATCGGTTAAGATTTAGCTATAGCTCCCATATATATGTTTCGACCGATTTTGCTCTTTAGTCCTGTAGAAGCTGTATTTTAAATCCAATCATTATTTTGAAATTTAGAATGGTAGTATTTCTTGATCCATGAACCAACACTACCGAATTTGAAGAAAATCGGTTAAGATTTAGCTATAGCTCCCATATATATGTTTCGTCCGATTTGGCCCTTTAGTTCTATAGAAGCTATATTTTACACCCAATCGTTTTGAAATCTAGAATGGTAGAGTTTCTTGATCCATGAACCAACTTTGCCGAATTTGCAGAAAATCGGTTAAGATTTAGCTATAGCTCCCATATATATGTTTCGTCCGATTTTGCTCTTTAGTCCTGTAGAAGATGTATTTTAAATCCAATCATTATTTTTAAATTTAGAATGGTAGTATTTCTTGATCCATGAACCAACACTACCGCATTTGAAGAAAATCGGTTAAGATTTAGCTATAGCTCCCATATATATGTTTCGTCCGATTTGGCCCTTTAGTTCTATAGAAGCTATATTTTACACCCAATCGTTTTGAAATCTAGAATGGTAGAGTTTCTTGATCCATGAACCAACATTGCCGAATTTGAACCAAAAAAACACTGTCTATTTGAAAAAAATCTATGGATAGATGTAAAAGTTATGAGCCATTTTGTAAATGTTAGGGAAATTCAAAAAAATCTTCTTTCATATTTTTTCGTTTTTAAATGATGTTTTTGCTTATATTGACTTCGCCATATTTGAGAGAGACATATAAGAGACATTGCACTTGTATTTTATTTTATGAGGATTGATGTCAAACATTATAAAATTATAGAGAGGACGAGGTTTTATGGCCATTCGTAACCCTCCATAAAACATGATATACAATGTGAGAGCTATATTGGATGAGATCCGCTCAGATAGAGGGTCATTCAACAATATTTGTGGTTTTTATTTTATGAGGTTTCCCTTCAGTTAAGGCTTTTAGGGGCATGGACATCCCAGTCGTATATACAGGTAGTAAAATTATATGTACGCAATACAAAGTAGTACGCGGCAGTCTTGAAAATATATGTCAGCTACAGGTACTGCAACTTATGTACCTTAAACCCGGAATTTATGAATGAAATTTCTTATTAATAAAGTAGTGTAATTCAGCGCCTCAAAGAGATAAGTCGATTTTCTAAAAAATATTACAAAGTTATATTTCGAAGTATGAGTAAAAGGCAAAGAACTTTTCAATGAGTACATGATCCCGACAATTTCTGCTACATCTGCGGAAAAATATGTAATTAAAAAAATCGACGTGCGTTTAGTAAAATAATAGAAGAAATATATGTGTAATATTTTGGTATACGAGTTAAAAATATGAACGAACCGTGGACACCTAGTATTTTGTGTAATTCGTGCCATGTAAGTCTTACTCGATGGACTAATGGAAGAATGCGGTAAGTACTTTAAAATTAATGTACTCGTATTACAATGTTTTGTGGAATAAAACGTTTTAATTTTAGACTTCACGTGCAATTTGGAATGCCAATGATTTGGAGACAACCATTAATTCACAATACGGACTGCTATTTTTATCTAAGTTAATAGATTGGAGTAGGAAGTGTCCAAGTATAGCTAACAGCCTAATAACGGAAACATCATCAAGTTCAACTGAGTACTCAACTCTGAGCGATTCAAGTTTGATTCAGAAGTCATCGCTTTTAACTCAGTTTCAACTCATTGATCTAGTGAGAGATTTGGAACTGACCAAAGATAAGGCAGAACTACTTGCTTCTGGGATGAAACAGTACAATATTTTGGCCCAAGATGTTAACATATCATATTATAGAGTCCGTGATATACCTTTTTAAACAATTTTATACAACTGTGGATAACGGTTGCTTTTGTAAGGATATTCCCGGATTGTTCGAGCAACTTAATCAAACATACTTGAAGACAGCAGTAAAGAAAGTTTGAAAGCAGTACTTTTACACAACGGAAATCAGAAACCATCGATTCCCATTGCTCATGCTGTCAACATTAAGGATTCATACGAAACAATGGCTAAATTGGTAAAATACATAAAATATGAACATGACTGGAAAATTTGTTGCGATTTAAAAGTAGTTGGTATGTTAAGCATCTGGGATAGCCGATATTTTGCCACCACTGCTTATTAAGCATATGTATGTATTTTTCCAACTTATTTTTCGCTTTACGTATTCCAACAGGTGTAAATATGTCCCTCAAAATTCATTTCTTGCATTCTCATTTAAACTTTTTCCCCGAGAATCTTGGCGACGTAAGTGACGAACATGGCGAAAGGTTTCATCAAGAATTGAAGTCCATCGAAGGGCACTGGGATGAAAGAATGATGGGAGATTATATTTGGTTCCTCATTAGAGAAAGCGATTTCGAAATCTACAAACGTCAACAAAGAACTCACAATTACTTCTAGTGAAACTTGTTCGTGTAAATAAACTCAAATGGACATAATATAAATAAAAGTAATAAATAAAATCGCTATTTAAACAGAAATTAAGAAAAAAGATTTTTTGAAATTATCTTACCTCTACCAAAAGGGCTATAATTTATACATTTATCCATAGATTTTTTTCAAATAGGCATTATCTTCTCCGCCAAGATGCGAAGATTTAAAAAATAAAATAAAATATTTTTTCGATTTTTTTCTATTTTTATTTTTTTTTGTCCCAGGATTTTTTTTTTTTTTAAAAAAATCTGCTTTTTCCAATTTGTTTAATGACTGTTACTAAACCGCTGTTTCTAAGTGAAAGAGATATTTCCAACATTGGTAGCCCACATTAATAGCTTCAATTTAACGTATAAGTCGACCTGATCGAGCATATACTCCAAAAATTATAGTGCAAATACTAAGGGTACCTTCGACGAAAATAGTATTTTTAATAAAAAAAAATTATCCATAAAAAAATTTATAATTAGATTTATTTATTGAATGTTTTTCACATTCGAATTGTTCAGCTTTTTCGATCAACTCTTCCTTTCGAAAGAGAGGTTTTTGTGGTGTATTTTCCAATACACCACAAAAACCTCTCTTTCCAATACACCACAAAAACCTCTCTTTCGAAAGGAAGAGTTGATCGAAAAAGCTGAACAATTCGAATGTGAAAAACATTCAATAAATAAATCTAATTAAAAATTAAATCGATCATTAACAAAAAACTTCTAAAAACATTTAAAAAATTTATGGTTTTGATTTTATATAACAGTGTGCCAGAATCTATACAAAAAAATAATTTTTAGGTCTAGGACACAAACAATTTTTTTTGTTGCATAGTGTAATTAGAGATATTTTATATTTCCTGGTATTCTGCCAACCCATTTCTCACTGGTAGGTACCTTGGTGGCAAGGTTCTCGACGTTGTATACCATAAGCATAAAAACGGTAAGCGTTTTGTTTCGATAGGACGTCAATTGACAACACGGCACAAAAAGTGATTTATAGTAGGTGTAGGGTGACCTAATTTTTTGAAACCTCCATAACTTTTTTGTTTGTGAACAAAAATAAATGTTGTGAGGGCAAAAGTTTCATGGTTTTAAGGAGTCATTATGATCGTAATGTGAAATAGGCATCGTATGGATGTAAAAAAGGAAATACAGGCAGTCAACAGTCACGGATCAAACAAATTTTTGTTGTTCTGAAATTATAGTTGAATAAAATTTAAACGTAAGCGGTGTCCGCCTCAACTTTTTTTTGTGTGTGTTGACCGACCCATACTAATATGTAGTTTTAATTTCTAGTAACATACGAACTAATATTCTTGATACTAATTCTTTTCCTTAAATTTCTGAGTAATGCCTGTTTCCGGAGAGAGAATTTAGTGCGTAGATGGGTCGTCCATTAGACTAACGACATCTTGTGTTTGTGTTTTCTCGACTAAAGATTGAGTCCCCAGATGACTACGACATCTGACGGAGATTGTGTGCAATCCCATTGTGGCATCTTTTTGGGTTCTAATAATTCCTTAGTGGCAACAACGCACTCGATTAAGACGGGAACACAAGCACTAAACTCTATCGCGAACTAATAAAGCTTACAATCGCTTAGGTCTTAATTTTAAATTTTTGAACCATTCAAATTAAGCGATTATGGTGCAACGAAAACACGCCTAATGCTAATCGGAAGTTGGACGACACACACATATTTTTCCTTTAGGTACAATCTGATTAATATTCGTTCCGTCGCTCCATAGTACTATTCTCCAAAATTTAGCATCCACTCTCCATTTAAGTAAGGATGTTACATTTTGCAAAATGGAGCTGGTCTTTATATATTTTTTGGACAGAAGTGAGATTTTCCTTCTGGTGTGTTCTAACAGTCAAACATCGTTGAGTCGTTTTCTTACAAGTCTAATCGAAACATTTGTGCCAAATCACTCAATTATTTCGATCATTAATATACGCAAGGACTTGAAAGGTTCGACGGTGATTTTCTGACAATGACTTCGTCGACTCGGTTCATGGTTCTAGGTGGGGGAATTTTGTGATATTTACTTGTATTAAATAAATCTAGTTATCTCTTTATCGCATTGATGGCATTGTGTACCATTTTTCAGGAACAATCCACAATTTCGGCTATTTGAGATCGATTTTTACCCTTTTCGAATAGTGCGAAGAAAGGTTATAACCTTTCTTTTTTCAAGACTGCAAATGACGACCTCTACCCAATTTTGCAAAAAATATATTTTTCATTTAAGAATCAATTCCAATTTCAAAATACTGGTCATTAAAACAAATTGCTCTATTTCTTTGTCCAACTACAAAACCCTCTATAATCACTTAAAGACCAACAACAAAAAACTATGAATGACAACGGTAAATATTTGTTCTCCTTGCTTCATCCGTTAAAGTGCATTAGCACAAATACAAGCGTGTAACGCATATGAGCCCTAAACAGTATACTGATAATAACAGAAAAATCCAACTAATGGCGGTCGCCTCTGTACCTCACCTTCGTAAAGGCCTCCCGTACTATAGACCAAGCAGCGATATGTAGTGGACTAAAATGCAGGGCCCACATAAGAAGCTAATAACTCTCCTCCATGCTTTATATGACAACGCCAAGTGCCTCATCGCCCACGAGGGGCGATTTTATTTCTTCTTGTCAACAAAGAAATAAACATTAATGTCTTTTGTGTCAGAAAATGTTACATATCCTCTACCTTTCGCCCCTATAACGTCATATTTGTTTCGTTTGTGAAAAAATGCTTCCCCGCGAAAAAGGGTTCGTTTTCTTTTGTAAAAAGTGTCGCACTCGCACGGTGCTATATTTATTTCTAATAAAGTTTGAACAGATGCTTTATTTAGGTGGCGCCATGAAGCATTCATTGTTTTAGTGAGTTAAAAGGCTACCGTTTTGTATTTTTGCAGCAGTACAAGAAGTTCCAGGCGACATTATTAAAATGCTGCTCAACATCCGTTTTTTTTAGCGCCCCAGTAGGTGAGTTAGTAGCGCCTATAAGTTTGATTCCCACCAGATTCTCTGGTCTGTCGTTGCAAAATCTGACCATATGGTCTTTGTAACCCGGCGTCCCTGGACCGTAAATTAGAATATAAATTTACTTTTTATTATAATTCAATAAAATAAGTAAATAAATACATACTTTTTTCGAAAATAACTCACCATAAGATCGGTGTTAGATGCCCTCTTATTCAACATATCTGTCGACAATGTGATGAAACTCGTCACAGCCGAACGAAGTGGTATAAACTAAATGGTCGTCTAGAAGCCTTAGATTATGCTGACGATATCTCTCTATTATATGCAGCTAAAACTGAATAAGTTGGAAATCGAAACAGCTAAATAATCCTCAAGGCAGGGTTACCATAAAGCCTCCTTTCGGAAAACATGCCCTTCTTTCTAACCAATGTCCTTCCGTCGTCCCTCCTTGGTCCATTGTATAGAATCTCCTTGATTTGTTGTGTCGAAAAAAGTATAAGGGCGCATCGCGATTCTTGTTCTCTGGGTCATTTCGAGAAATTTTGCCCAAGAAACCATAGGCCAAAAATGAATTTCGAGCCCCAGATTTTTCCAAATAGGTATTTTCCATTATACTCTAGAATAGAGACAAAACATGGGTTTTCCTTTGCAAAAAATTTGTAAATGGGGGGTTTTTGGAGTCGAGGATTCCATTTTTGAGATTTATTTTTATTTTTGATATATTTTTATTTTTTATCGTCTTTTTTTGAGAAATTTAGCGATTGAATTACGCAGTGCGACAGTCCAAAAACAGCGATACTATTTTTCTTGTTGGTCTTGGCGAGTAAACCAACGTTAGTTCCTTGAAAGTTGCCGGACACCTACAAAATCCGGATTTACTGGTAAAAAAATTGAATTTCCTTGTTTTTGCGCATTTGAACGCCTATAGCGTTGTTTAGTATTAACCGACTTTTAATCTCAAAACGGATTTGGAAAGAAGAAAGTTACACCTTTCGAACGATGTATGTACACTGATAGAAAAAGCTTCGTCATTCTTCAAAAGTCAGCTAACGTACGGATAATCCTATCTATGAATTTGTTCGTCGCCATGACGAATCTCTGTTTAAGTACACGCTGAAAAAAAATCGCTTCTGTAGTATATTGTCCCAAACATATTCGGCTTGAAGCATATATTTGTTTATGGTACACTCTAAATATATAATATTTGGTACACACAAAAATTATATATTTGGGAAGATGTTGTTCTAAACAAATCCTTGTTTTCACCCTAATAACTTTTATTTAGGATTTTAATTCCGAAACAAAAATGTATTTAAATTTAAGTATTCCGTAAATATCGAACCTTAATTGTGTTGTTTTTCAGTAATTTAATGATAATTTTTTAGAAATTTTTAATTGAAATCGTATAATTTTTGATAACATAAATTTACTCGAAGGATTGAAAAAAATGCTGACATGAAATACCCAGAAATTTAAAATGAGTCCCTTAAAACAGAATGCATCAAAAATACCATTTTTGACTGGGAGAAATAATTCGAAACGAAGGAAAAATTAAAAATGAAATTAGAAAAATTCACCAAAGTTTTGAAAATCTTTCTTAAGTTATATATATTTGAAGATATTCCTAAACAATAATTTTATTGGTATATAAATACATATTTTGTTTGAGAAAAATAGTTTGCAAATATATTTTGTTGTAATATATTAATATATGCGTTCCAAGTAAATTTTATTGATTTTAAAATAAAATTTATTTACTCAGAAATATAAAACATTTAAAAATTTGTGTTCCAAATATATTTTCTTTCGATTCAAACATATCAAAAAAGGAGATTTTGCCCCGTGTATACTAGAACCAGAACTATTTAGTGGAATAAAAAACCCCCACAGGGTGATTACATATCATCCCTACGATGAATCGTGCTCATAAGACCCTATGTTTATGCGGAGGAAATCCGTTTTAGAACACATTAAGTCATTTTACTTATGTCCGTCCATCCGTAAGCCTGACTGGAGCGAACGATAACCCTCGAAACTATAGTTTCCAGAGATTAAACAGAGGTTCGTCAGGTCGACGAACAAATTCATCAATAGGATTATCCGTACGTTAGCTGATTTTTGACGAATGACGAAGCTTTTTCTATCAGCGTATATGTTGTTTATTTGAAGATGTACGAATATATGTTAATTTGTCCTACATAAAATTTTTTTCGACATTTTTTAGTTTTGGCAATGTTTTTACCAATAATTTTGCGAAAAAAATCCGGGTGCTCGAAATTCATTTTTGACCTATGGTTTCTTGGGCCGAATTTCTCGAAATGACCCAGAGAACAAGAATCGCGATGCGCCTTTGACACGAAATTAATTGACCCGCCCTAATATATATACCCTATAATATTAAATTATAGGTTATACCTTAGTCAGTTTATTCGACTAACAGTTTCTTAATTGTTATTCCGTACTTTGTCAGAACGATCCATTCTGTCACCTCCCTAATATCAAATATTTTTATCTGATTTACACTATAGTCCAGTCTTGTATAAGTACCTCTTGTCAACGAATGACTCACAAGTGTGTGTACAGTTATTTCTGCACCATGAAGAAAATTGCACTTTATCCGCTGTCAATTCCTCACTATTACGATAGTTCCCTCAAAGGTACTACCGTGGCTGTGGCAGACCTAAAAAGACCGAAGGCATCCAAAATGCTGCGATCATTTTAGGCAATGCATTTTATCATAAATCATCAGTCTGTGGAGGTCATTCTTTGAACCCTATTCAGTATATTACACTAGGTATATTTTTCGAGTTCCATTCACGCAAAATAAATCAGTATAGCATTTTGGGTTCATGGTACGCAGCGAGTATACAATACGAGATGTCAGACGCGTGTTCTGCCCAGTGCTGGAGCACATGTATTGAGAATGTTGAGTTTGAAATTCAGCTTCTTGTCTATTAAAACAAGTAAGAAAATTCAGTCGGGTAAATCGACTTACGAATCCCCTCATATTCAGTCCCACAAAATATTCGTAAATTTATTTATTTTTTAGTTTTAAATAAATTTTATCAATTTAATTTGAATTTAACGACTTTAAAGTATTCACTGGTATTAAAGTTATAAACAGTTAACTTTTGGAGCAAAAAATAAAAAATAACTAATTTTGTGTGGGAGGTACCAAAATGGGCGTGTCAATAACGCCCACTTTTTACTGGACTCTAGGTATTATAACAGCAGTTCACTGTACACAATTTTTAGTATTTGTATGCACTAGTATTATATATTATATATAATATATGGTCACTTTGTGTGGGAAGTACCAAACGGGGTGGCGACACTTCGCCCATTTTTCTTAAGGTGGTAGAGACCGATAAACTGTAACTATGTGGTAAACTGTAAAGATGATTCGGATAAATTGTATAGAAGTTATTAGAGAAAAAATATTTCACTCAATTTGAACCCTTAATGGGGGAGGTACTAGCAAGAGTGGATCAATATGGCCCATCTTCGAACTTAGTCTGAGATAGAAAAAAATATTATCACGTACCAAATTTGAAGTCAATCCGTTACTCCTTTCGAGAGTTATCATGCGATCCAGCCAGACAATCAGACAGACGGACGGACATTGCTCAAATGACGTAAAATGTCCTAAAACGGATTTCAGCCGAACCTACTTATGGTCATAGGTCACTCCTTTCATATATTACACTTTTGTCTCGTAGCAGATGATATACTATACCCTCCTCTCTGTAAGGTGAGGGGATTAATATATGGTTTCTACTGCTGGCAATACATACAGTAGATTTTGGTGAAGGTAATTAATGCTTTTTTGTAGGGTTTACTCTCAGTCCATTATCCTCCTCCCACTTCCCAGTAATGTGGAGGTCCCTTAATCATATCTGGTGTTGCCATATTGTCTGCATATGCGACAATCTCCACTCCAACCTGCACCAGCGAAAGCAGAATACTGTTTATGGCGAGGTTCCAAAGTAGTGCGGAGAGCATACCTTTCTTCATTTGTTGTCCCTATATAAAAATATAAAAGGTTTGCTGGCCCTAGTGTAGCCGATATACCCATATTGGTTGCTTTTTTCAATGTCGTTTTTCCATCACTGTATTGTTAATACATTTCAATGCCAATTTGTGTGTGTAACAATACACAATGGTGCGTCTATTAGTTTGCCTTTTGCAAAAGGCACTACATTACTTTGTATAAGAAAAAAAACACATTTCAATTTCTATGCCAGTTCACTGGCGCAAGGACAGGATTATTATGACAAATCCTTTTTGTTTTGTGTGTCGCCTTACTTTGGGGTGGAGACAGTAACATTGACAACGGCCACCAACAGTTTTTCGAGTATTACTATACATTGAAATAGCTTGCCCCACTGTGTAACCCTTTCAACAAAATTCAATATTTGGGTTTTTTCTAATTTTTTCTATTCTTTACAACTTTCTGGGAAATATGTTGCTTCTAAATGCATTACGCAAAACCACAAACTTTTTCAAAAGTCATCAATCATTTTAATCGACAAAATTTGTATAGCGGCGTCAGTGTTAACATTGTTTGCATTATTTTTGTTGGTCTAATATTTCATAGTAAAAATCTTAACCATTTCCTCTAAATTTGTTACTGGAATTTTCACTTACCCTTCAAAGTCAGTGATCCCTTTTTGCCCAGCACCATATCGGCATCGATGGACGTCCGGAAATTGCCCATATAATGAATTTCCATTAATAAATCCAAATTCTCAATGCGTTCACCGCTCTCGTCCAATTCAATATTGTGGACTCTTAGGGTTTTTATCTCCGGAAATTGATCGCCCAGCTCAAGTTGTTTTATCTGCAAAGAAGAAAGGAAACAACAATCAATTGAAATGAACAACAAGCTCAGCATGAACATCGTCGCCTTGTCAGGTCAGGACTGGTCTCGTCTCGTCTCGTCTCGTTGTCTCCATCTCCATCATCATCATCGTCATTCATATCCCTCCTTGTCGGGAGAAGCAACAGTGGCACCAACCACTTGC
This sequence comes from Eudasyphora cyanicolor, assembly GCA_963930755.1. Lineage (NCBI taxonomy): Eukaryota > Metazoa > Arthropoda > Insecta > Diptera > Muscidae > Eudasyphora > Eudasyphora cyanicolor. Next base: position 127,646,233 of record OZ005736.1, on the reverse strand, counting down.
TGGCCTAGAACCTAATGGGAATAAAAATCACAGAACCAATTTCTGTCACCATTTAACACCTTCACATTTAAATGGCAGACGGTACGTGCGACTGACGACGGCAACAACAACGACAACTACAATGGCACCACAATTGTGACAAGTTTAGCACACATTACGACTGACGACAATGGCTTCTCGAGGAACTCATTCAGAGCGGGTGTCGTTAATTGTTTGTGTACTCAAAGCTCAAAGGATAATGAGACAAATAAAGGCACAACTCAGCGGAATGGATGTTTAACAGGGTGTTTCGGAAAATTGTACTACAGCTTGTTATTTTCGTAAATTTCTGACTTGGGCTGTTATTCCAGAAACAGCCTGTCAGAGATCAGAGATCAAATGTTGCCTACACCCTCTAGAAGTATTGCAGTAAGAAAGTTCAGTCGGGTAAGAAAGAAAGTTCAGTAAGAAAGTTCAGTCGGGTAAACCGACATAAGAATCCTCACCTTCAGTCCCAAAAAAATATTCGTAAATTATTTTTTTTTTGTTTTAATTAAATTATTATCAATATAAATTGCATTTAATAAATTTAATGTATGTAATGCTACACTCAGAAAAAAATGAACCCAAAGATAAGTTAAAATGAACTAAACTTCAGGAAAATTAAACTTCATATGGCGCTAAAGCTATTTTTTCCCAAATCAAGTTCACATTTGTCCTTAATATTAGCAAATGTTTTGAACTTAGTTTTAGTAATAATAATACTAACTTGAATTTAGTAAATATTCCTTTATATCTAGTTCAATTGAACTCATATTAAGGAAAAATTAACTCAGTTAAAGTAAAAATGTACATGAAATTTGAAAAAAATCTAGTTAAATTTTCACTAAAATCAGGTACATTTTTACTTGAAATCAGAATATTTTAACTAAAATCAAGTAAGTTTTTTACTAAGATTAGGTTACATTTTTACTAAATGGAAGTAAAATGATTCCTCAAATCAAGTTCAATTTTACTTGAATATACGAAAATTAAACTAAAATGTAAGAAACGTTTAACTATAAATCAGTAATTTTTGAACTTGCAACTTGTAGAAGTAAACTAAATTTTAGTTCATTACTACTAATATAATTCAGCAAAATATTCTCGGGAATTTTCCAATAAATATTTAGCTCCAATGTATTTGAAACAAATTCAAAAAACCTTCACATATAATCCTATATATTTGCTGCGAAGTTAAATTACTTAACTTCGCAGCTGCTGTTTGAAATGATATTTGAGCAGTTAAGGAAAGAATCTCTTGAAACGAACGGGAATTGTTTGCTTAACGAATATTATTTGAAAACCGTATTATAAATTTCAGAAAAACATGAACTAGAACTAAGGAAATTCGGATATTACTAATTAAAATTTCCTAAAATGATTTATTTTCGAGGAGTAGTAAATGTTTCTTCGACGCTAGGAAATCCTTCCTCGGTAAAAGTCAAAATTTACCAAATAGTAGGAAATTTTTACTTGGTCGATGGAATTTTAAGTAAGTAAAATCATATCCCATTTCCGAGTAAGTAACCAATTTGCAATATCTTTGAATTTAGTTCAATTTACTCATTGAAAGTAAAATTTCCCAGTTTTGAGGAAAATTTAACTAAACATGAGTAAAAATCTTGAACTAAACTGAGATATAGATTTTACTCACATAAACGATTGCCATTTTTCTGAGTGTATTAAAGTTATAAGCTATTAACTTTCGGTGAAAATGGACCTTTGCGTGGCAGGTACAAAGGGGTGTGCCAGTAAGGTAAAGGGGTGTGCCAGTAACGCACACTTTTCTCTGAACTCTAGGTACTATAAATGCATTACACTGTACAAAATTTCGCTGGTATTAAAGTTATAAGCTGTTAACTTTTGGTGTAAAATGGTTCATTTGTGTGGGAGGTACTAAAAGGGGCGTGTCAATAACGCTCACTTTTATCTGGACTCGATGTATTATAAAAGCATTACACTGTACAAAATGTCAAGTATTTGTATGAAATGAAAATAAAGTTATAACTTGTTAACTTTTTGTGCAAAATGGTTCATTTGTGTGAGAGGTATCAAAAGGGACGTGGACACTTCGGCCATTTTTCTCGAGGTGTTAGCGACTAATAAACTAATACTATGTGTGGAATTTCAGAAGATTCGAATAAGTAGCATATAAGTTAATAAAGTATCAATATTTCACTAAATGTTAACCCATTGTGGGGGAGGTACTAGAAGGAGTGGACCAATATGGCCCATCTTCGAACTTAGCCGGAGATGGAGAAAAATAATACCGCATACCAAATTTGAATTCAATCAGTAAATCTTTTGGAGAGTTATCGTGCGCAGACAGACGGACGGACGGGCGAACATTGCTCAAATGACTTAAAATGACCCAAAACGGATATCCGCCGAACATACTTGGGGTCTTAGGTCACTCCCTCGATGTGTTTCACCTTTGGCTCGTATTGAATTATATCGATGGTTTAGTATAACAAGTAAGAAAGTTCAGTCGGGTAAACCGACTTATGAATCCCCTCACCTTGATTGAGTCCCAAAAACTATTAGTAAATTTATTTATTTTTTTGTTTTATTTAAATTATTATCAATTTAAATCGCATTTAATAACTTTAAAGTATCTACTGCTATTACAGTTAAAAGCTGTTTACATTTGGTACAAAATGGTCCATTTGTGTGAGAGGTACCAATCGGGGCGTGCCAATAACGGCCACTTTTCTCTAGACTCTGGTCCATTTGTGTGGGAGGTACCAATCGGGGCGTGCCAATAACGGCCACTTTTCTCTAGACTCTAGGTACTAAAAAGCATTGCACAGTACGAAATTTCAAGTATTTATATGCACTGGTATTAAAGTTATAAGCTGGTAACTTTTGGTACAAAAAGGTTCATTTGTGTGGGAGGTACCAAAAGGAGCGTGGCAATAATGCCCATTTTTCTCTGGACTCTAGGTATTATAAAAGCATTAAACTGTACACAATTTCAGGTCTTTGTATGCACTTTAAACTTTTGGTTCAAAATAGTCCATTTGTGTGGGAGGTACCAAAGGGAACGTGGCAACTTCGCCCATTGTTCTCGAGGTAATAGTGACTAATAAACTAATACTATGTGTAGAATCTCAGAGGATTCAAATAAGTAGTATAGAAGTTATTAAATAATTAATATTTTACTAAATGTTTACCCTTTGTGGGGGAGGTACTAGAAGGAGTGAACCTATATGGCCCATCTCCGAACTCAGCCGGAGATAGAAGAAAATATTACCACATACCAAATTTTAAGTCAATCGGTTACTCCTTTCGAGAGTTATCGTGCGCACCAGCCAGCAGACAGACAGACGGACGGACATTGCACATTCGACTTAAAATCTCCCAAAACGGATATCCGCCAAACATACTTAGGGTCTTAGGTCACTCCTTCGATGTGTTACACTTTTGGCTCGTATAATATATATATACTCTCCTCTCTTAGGTGAGGGGATAAAAAGGGCGGATCTCGATTTTGTTGTTCCTCAACAGGGCTACGAAAAACCGTACAAAAACCAAACAAATTCTTTGACTAGACTTATGGGATTTTTACAATAGCTATAAACCCTTTATTTGCAACTATAGATTTTTAAAAAATCTAAGGTGCGTTTGACAGTTGATGACCAGTTGTTGAAAGGGTTCTTATTGCCAAATTTCAAAAATCAAGATACGCCCTTCTTATATTAAGGCATCGATATATACCCTTCTCTCTAAGGTGAGGGGATAATTAGCGTATGTCCAAATGTCATTAGGAAGAACAAGTGGATTAGTTGGTAAAACTATGCAACAAAATTTTTGTCGAAGGGCTCTGCATAACATTTTCTGATGTAATATGGTGTCCTAAACACGAAAAAACAATTTACAAATAACAATTTGCCATAAAATTTTTTCTTTAAAATTCCCAAATTTCTTGGAAGATGTCTTTAGTATTTGGACCATATTTGTTGAAGTATGATGATGTATTGACCTTGAAACACTGCTACCGCAGTTGGGCCTGTTTCAAAGTATTCTTCCATCTTTCTCTGTCGTTAACATAGGATCTTCATTCTTGTTAACATATTTCTCTGGTGTTTTGCTCTGCACCGTCCTTTTTTCTAGGTCCATAGGGTGAGGTTTTAAAGACTCCTTTTTGCAATCTCATTGTCTTCCATTAGGTGTATGTGTCCAAGCCAATGTAACCGGCGCTGTTTATTTTTGCCGCATCTGCTTCTCCAAAAAGATTATATAGTTCGTCGTTATAGCGTTTCCTCCATGTATTATCTTCAATTCTACCCGGGCCTAAGATTATTCTTACACTTTTTTTTCGAAAATGTTTACAGCATTCTCCGTGATTTTAGATAGTGTCCATGACTCTGCCCCGTATAGCAATACTCAAAGTCTTGTAGATGGTTATTTTAGTTTTCCATGTTATATGTCTCGAGAACAGTTGGGGCTTTTACATGAACAGACAGCGGTTCGCACTTGTAATCTTTCTACGTACTTCCGCTCGCACACCATTTGAAGAGTTTACGTTAGCACCGAGATATGTAAATTCATCGACTCTTTTGAACTCATAACTACCGACTGCCACATGTTTTCCAATGCTTTTTCAACCGTGTTTGGTTAGAGCTTGAGGGCATGTATTTGGTATTTTCTTGATTCACTATGAGTCCAACATCTTTTGTTTTAGCGTCGATCTTAATGAATAGTTCGGCCACACTGCTTTTAGTTCTGCCAATTATGTTAATATTATCTGCGTATTCCAGAATTTGCGTGGTCCTTTAGAAAATTGTGCGTCTGGTGTCCACTTCAGCGAGTCTTATAACCAGGACAGCGAGTTCCAGGACAAAGTTAAAAAATACACATGATAGAGCGTCAACTTGTCGGAAGCCTATATTCGTCATAAACGGCTCCGTGAGATTTCCATTGACTGCGACTGAGCTTTATGTTTCCTCTAGCGTCATTCGACACAATTGTATGAGCTTCGCGGGCACTTCAATTTAAACTAGGGTTTGATAGAATTTTTCCCCATATATAGAGTCAAATGCCGCCTTGAATTCGATAAAAGGTGATGCGTATCAATTCTGAACTCGTGTGTTTTCTCTAGTATATGTCGCAGGGTAAATATTTGGTCAATCGTTGACATCTTTCGCCTTAAGCCGCACTGATAGCTTTCAATTATCTTTTCAGAGTATGGTTTGAGGCGCTCACATAGAATAAATGAAAATATTTTGTAACCTACATTAAGTAGGGATAAACCCCGATAGTTAGCACATTTCAATTGGTCGCCGTTCTTATTTATGGGACAGATTATACTCATCTTCCATTCGTTTGGAATATTTTCACTGCTCCAAATACGGTTCAGTAGACTGCTGAAATGTGCCGATAAATCGTGTCCTCCAGCTTTGTATAGCTCTGCCACAATACCATCTGACGCTGCAGCCTTGTGATTTTTCAATTTGTTTATCGCGCTTTTTATCTCGGGTATAGTAGGTGTGTGGACATTTATAGAACCATGCAGAAGACTCATAAACTAGTTTCTCCACTCTTTCATTATTCCTTCCCTACTCGTTATTAGGGAGCCGTTTTGTGATCTCAGAGATCCCACACATGGTCGGTAGCCTTTCGCGAGTGTGGTCGTCTTTTTGTAGAACCTGTGAACATTGTGTCTTTGTCGTTCGTTTTGTATTCCAAGGAGTTGTGTTTCTATATCAGCCTTCTTCTTCTTCCGGAATAGTTTGCGTTCAGCTCTTCTGAGATCCTTATATTATTTTTCATTTGCTCTCGTGGTGTGGTCTATTTCCCTATTCCATGCATCGTTCTTCTTCTTGTTTAGTTCTGCACAATCCTCATCGAACTATTTTTTTTAGTATATCCTAGGTATTTGGCGGAATTCCATTTTGGGCCATTTTAAGTAAATTTAACAATTTAGCTTTGCGATTGGAGAAAATCGATCAAACTTTTGAAATTTATGTAAAAAAGGTCCAAATCGGAAAAGGGTGGCAACCACACCAATTAAAATTTTGACTTCGGATTTTCACTAACAGATTCTGTGAAACATCTCCTTTAAAATGAGTGTAAATTTGATATACTTTGTGTAACAAACTTTTTCTACAAGACCTAAATACGAATTGGACTTTTTTCGCCAAAAAATTTCCAAAAATGAAATTTTTTCAAAAATTTGACTTTACAGTGCCATAACTTTCTTATTTCTTCATATATATTATCTATTATTTTTTTTCCTGATATTGTACATTTTATTGGCAGTCCATAAAAAAACACACGAACAAAATCGGTAAACTTTTGACTGAGATATTGGCTAAACTCCAAGGCAAAGTCGGCGAAAAAATTAAAAATTCAAATTTAAAATCCACATATCTCGGAAACTACTCAAGATATCTTCAACCTATAAAATGTTTATTGTAGGTCTGATCTAGGGGTATCCACTCCATTCACAGAACACTCCGGACACTCCATTCAAAAGTTAGAAGCCGATGAAAATTTTGTATACCCGAGGTGGTCAACTTTAAGGCCCTGTAGCTCCGCCCCTGTATGAGATAGGGGGCCCAAGTTCCGAACTTAAGCTCTCTAACACCTCTTGTATACACACCTAATTTAATTTGATCGCCATACGATAAGTGGTTTTGAAATGGCAGAATTATGTCCATTTCTTTTCCATTTTAGCCCACTGTGCGTCGATTCTTAGTCGACACTGTTTAGATTGACGACTTCATAAATTTTGAAATTTTTTTTATTATTCTATTTTTACAAGAATTCATAACAGCAAAAATTGGACAAATCGGTTCATATTTTGTTATAGTCACCCTATAGAGGTCGCTCCAAAATATACGTATTTAAGCCATAAGTACCATATTTTCTAAGCATTTAAAGTGAATCTTTGCAGTTTGTATTTAATTAAGACAAGAATTCATTGAACTAAAAATTTTTTAAATCAGTTCATATTTTGTTATAGTCCACCTATAGATGTCGCTCTCAAAAAGTCTTATTTAAGTCATAAACACAACATTTTCGAAGAAATTTAGCTGAAACTTTGCAGCTTATATTCTATTTTGGCAAGGAATCATCTCAATAAAATGTATACAAATCAAATTTTATTTTGTTGTAGTCCCCGTGTAGATGTAGCTCTCAAAAATGCTATTTTAAGCCATAAATAAAGAAAGCTAAAGAACTTGCAGCCTAAAATTTGGCTAAAATTGCAGCGTTCGTTTTTTTTTTGTTAATAATTTACTTAAACAAAAATGATCGTTTCATGATTTGCTCAATATCCAAAAATTTTTCCAGTAATAAAATTGAGTGCAATCCATGGTGGAGAGTATATAGTATATACCCTCCACCATGGATTGCATACTATATATGATTCGGCCGAACTTAACGCTTTTTCTTGATTACTAATTGTTTTATAGACTCTTACTAAACTCTTGTTTCTACTTGAAAGTGATGTTTTCAGCATTTCTAAATAACATAATTTTCAACAAAAAACATGTTCCAAATACTAAAGGTTACTTCCTTGGAAATTTGGATTTAAGAAAAAAAAATAAACTTTACCATACAACAAATTTAGTTTTGGTTTCATAAAATAGTATCCTCAAATAAAGTTTATAGGCCTCGGACACACAAAAAAAATTTTTGTTGCATAGTGCTATTAATATCTACCTTATTTTGAAAAGGCTATAATTCTCATCAATATGTCAAGTCTAATTCTAATAATAATGCTGTAATTCTAAACAAAATCTCCAGTCATGCTCACTGTTGAAATCTCATGTTCACCATATTGAAATTGTCAAATGTTTATCAAAGTGACAAAATTAGCCTCAAACAGATATAGCATTGTCTACGGGCATTTAACAGATTTTTTTGCTAAATACAGATTTTATTCTTACATTGGATATGTTACACTTAAGACTCACTGTTATAATTATCCTGGTATCTATAAATAGTTCCTCAATTTCTGTAAAAAGTGGCATTTTCAAATAAATTATTTCGCTTAATTTTGATTTCTTTTGGATCCTATATCCTGAAGTTACTTTCTGTTAAATATAACTTGGCTCTACTAAACTTTGAATACTAAATTTTTCAAAGTTATTTAATACAACATATTTACTTTAGAATATAATTTCTATGAACACCCAAAAGGAGAAGTGCTGGACCCAGTTAACCATGTCCGTCCGTCTGTAGATGTATCCTTGTAATCTAGGTCTAGGGCGTAACATGGTGCGATAACGGTTAACATTCTGATTTTCCTCATTTTTGAAGAGATATGGGCCTATGATTCCACCAGCCCATAAACCACACCATACTGTTGTTTTTAATGGATGTAATGTTAGCTCTTGGTACTCCTCGGGTTGCTCATCAGTCCAAATACTGCAAATTTGTTTATTAACGTATCCATTGAGCCATAAATGTGCTTCATCACTGAACAAAAATTCACAAAAAAAAAAACGAATTTTCAGAGCCCATTCACTGAATTTGGAAACGCTGTTGTGGTGTGAGTCTTTTCACGATGACTTGCCAAACGATACTGAACAAAAGCGACAAAGCAGTTTGAAATGAGTCACGCGTGATCTGTAGAAAAAGCATATTGAAAATCAATCCTAACGATGAATCACCCGTTTTATTTTCCTTTCGATTTGACATATAGCCAAATTTGAAGTATGAAACGTAACAGATTGGAAAATCACTGGCAAATTAAATAAAAGGTTAATATTTAAATATAACTCTTATATATCCATATCTTCCGATTGTACAAGTGTTACATAATCCACATTTTCCAACCGATCTTTATGAAACTTAAACGAGAGTAGTTTGCATTGATCTAAGAACGAACTCTGGGAGTTATAAGGTGATCATTTCAGATTTAGAGCAATTATATAAATGCTTATACTGTCCTAACAAGGTGGTGTAGGGTATAATAAAGGATGGGCCATTTAAAATTTTAAACTTGAACTACCTATTACTTTGACTTGTGATTTAAGCCCTTTGGATTATTTTCTGTGGGGAGCCATTAAGGATAAATGTTACGCAAAGCATCCAGAGAAAATTGAAGTTTTGAAACATGAAATCGAAGTTGCCATTGAAAAGATTCGACCCGAAACAATCGAAAATGTACTAAAAAAATTGGGCTGGTCGGATAAGGTACTGCCGAGCCAGTCGTTGTAGTCATATGAATGACATTGTGTTCCATTATTAAATGACAAGGTTAAAACTTTCCAATAAAACCAGAAATTTGAAAGAAGTATTTTTTTATAGCCGATTCAAAGTTAAAATTTTAAATGGCCTTTAGCCATAAATAAATATTTTATTTGAAAAGCCGGCCATGTAGGTTACTGACGGGGGTCAAGCCACAGAAATCATGATATAATCTGTGGGCACGTAATGAAATACTTGCATTACATTTTGCCTTGCTTGAATACTTGCTTTCTATCACTGTGCAGGTTGGTCTTAAGCTCTATCTCAGAGAATATCTCAGTTTAAATCATAAATATTTTATATTTAATAAATCAACTGCAATACATATATTGAAGTCAAAAGATAGTATGTAGGAATGAAACTACATAAATTGTTCGCTTTCGTAAATCAGTTTTTAATATTCGCTTCGTATTCGCAAAACGTGAACTGGAATTAAAGTAATTTTCGGTTCAACCTAGGTTTACATTAGTTGCTGCATAGTGCGAGTGACACCAAGAATCGCACAACAAGTTAACTATAAACAAACTAGACGAGGATGTTATACGCCCCATCGCCTCCCGGCTGCCAGTCTCATATCCCAGTCCTTGTCTACCACCTCTCTCCCCTCTCTCCGCCTCACTACCCGCGAAGGAAGGAAAAAGGAAGATGACACACAAAACGAGGACGAGATGTGCGCATATCAAACACAATTGCTGTAGTATGCTCGAGCTCGTGTGGCCACGGAGTTTGGAATGAGGGAATGCTGCAGAAATGGGTCTGGGATTGGTGCTGAGAAGGCATATCGGCAAATCTCACAAAAGAGCAGCGCAGTACACAACATTGCTGGATGCAAAGGATGTTCGAGTATCTCTAGCTGTGCGCCTTTGTGAACTCGTATCGTCCATCTCAAAACGATGGTAATGACGACAATGGCATTGTTTCTATTAACCCACATCTTCCAATGAAAATGAGTTGCAAAATTAGTTGGAATTCTAAGGCTTTCACTTGAGTAAACACAATTTATGTTGGCTTATTTTTAGATTGTGGTGGTGGCTGGGAGCTGGGAATTTCTACATTAGCTTATTGGTATGTTGGTGGTTGTTGAGTATATGTTATAGAACTGAAAATCAAATCATAAATCATGCCTTAGAACCCTGATGTGTCTTATATTCAAATGTACATTACCTCATCATAATGTTGTCCTTTGTCTCAGACATTCCAATAATACAATTCGCCAGTCTTTTGTTCGAAAGACATCTTGTATTTGGACCACAACAATCTAAATCCTTATCGTCAATATGTCCTTGCTGGAATTATGACGCTTTGTGTAGAAGCAATAGGAGAAAAACTGCTTTGAGGCTATGGACAACAGTTAGAGTGAAATGATGCACTACTTCATGAATTATTTATTTTGTTTTATTTAAATAACAAATATTTAAAAAACGGCTTGCGAGTGTTTAGGAACTGAATTATTTTTTTTGTTATAACAGGCGCCACGGTTGGCGACATCTATAAATTTATATAGTCAATTTCGGACAACAAACTGATTTGAGAAAAATTAGAAAATCTCAATCAAATAAACCGTCTGAAAACTACCCTCGCTTTCCAGAAGTGACTGTATAAATGTGCCCATTTTTCGGGGAACAGTAGCTACTTTTAAAACATTGCATTATACCGATTTCCAATGGTTTTGTGTAGTTTAATTAATGGTGTTTTCTTTTGTGCCAAAAAATTCTACATTTTTTCTCCAACCATTTGGGGCCAACAATCAAATAAAAAGTTTACGGCATTGAAAGGGTTAATTTTTTATAAAAATGAAATCTAGAGATCATCAGTTCTATAACTAGCCATGAAAAGTGAAAATCGCACCAAAATTGTGGAAATTATTTCCGGTTTTTTGTAAATGCACTAAGAATTTCAATAAAATCGTAAAAAGTGACTTTACACTGCAATTTGTTAATGGAAGTCACATGGTCCAATTTTTGTGGGTGGTGCCAAAAGGGGAGAGGCAACTTCGACCATTTTTCGTAGGGTGATAGCGACTAACAAAATAATACTATGTGTGGAATTTCAGAAGATTTCGATACGTAGTATAGATGTTATTAAGAAGCAATATTTAACCAAATATTAACCCTTTGCGTGGAAGGTACTAGAAGGAGTGGACCATATTGGTCTAGTCGGGTAAACCGAGTTACGAATCCCCTCACCTTGAGTACAAAAAAAATATTAGTAATTTTTTTTATTTTTTGTTTTAATTAAATAATAATCAATTTAAATTGCATTTAATAACTTTAAAGTATGTACTGATATTAAAGTTATAAGTTGTTAACTTTTGGTGTAAAATGGTCCATTTGTGTGAGGGGTACCAAAAGGGGTGTGCCAATAACGGCTACTTTTCTCTAGACTCTAGGTACTATAAAAGCATTGCACTGTACGAAATTTTAAGTATTTGTATGTACTGGTATTGAGTTTAAAAGCTGTGAACTTTTGGTACAAAAAGGTCCATTTGTGTGGGAGGTACCAAAAGGCGCGGGCCAATAACGCCCATTTTTCTCTGGACTCTAGTTACTATAAAAGCATTACACTGTACAACATTTCTTTCAAGTATTTGTGTGTACTGGTATTAAAGTTATAAGCTGGTAACTTTTGGTACAAAATGGTCAATTTGTGTGGGAGGTACCAAAAGGAGCGTTGCAACAGTGCCCATTTACCCTGTGTTGTAGGTACTATTCAACCATTACACTGCACAAAATTTCATATCTTTGTATGCACTGGTAATAAAGTTATAAGATGGTAATTTTTGGTTCAAAATTGTCCATTTGTGTCGGAGGTACCAAAAGGGGCGTGGCGATAATGCCCATTTTTCACTGTATTGTAGGTAATATTAAACACTACGAGATGGTCGACTCCAAAATGAATTTTGCGAAATTATCTAATTCAACTATTTTGCGATCAAAAATTTCGATTGAAATGTATGTACATAATGTAATGTACATATTTATACAAAATAAATAAAAAAAATAATAAAATTTATGCATTTGAAAGAAAGTTTCATGAAATTTGCAAAAACAACGCCGACTCCGACTCCACAGCCCTGTGAGAATATTATGTTTTTGAATAAATCTGCCAAAAAATATAACAAAAAGGGTCCAGAAATGGCTGGAAGAATACGTATATTTTGCGCTGAACAGTACATAGATACTTCAACTTACGCTATGAGTACCAATAGGGACTTGGGAATAATGCCCATTTTTTTACCGGAATATGGGTACTATAATAGCATTTCACTGAAAACATTTTCAAGTACGAGTATTTATATGAACTAGTATTAAAGTTATTGCCAGTTAACTGTTTGTACAACATTGTCAGTTTGTGTGGGAAGTACCAAAAGAGGTGTGATAATGTCGCCAATTTTTTTGCCGAACTGAAGGCACTATAGAAGCATTACGCTACACAATTTCAAGTATTTGTATACACTAGTATTAAAGTTATTAGCAGTTAACTTTTAGTACAAACTGGTCCCTTTGTGTGGGAGGTACCCAAATAGGCGTGGCCACTTCGCCAGTTTTCTCATCATACAGAAGATTCGGATAAGTAGTATATAAGTTATTAGAGAATCAATATTTCACAAAATGTTAACCCTTTATGTGGGAACTACGAGAAGGAGTAGACCAATAAGGCCCATCTTCGAACTTAGCCAGAGTTTGAAATAATATTATCACACACCAAATTTGAAGTCAATCCGTTAATACTTTCGAGAGTTATCTTGCGCTCCAGCTTGCCAGGCAGACAGATGGACCGACAGACAGAAGGACGGACAGACAGACAGACGGAAGGACGGACAGACAGACAGACGGACGGACATTGCTCAAATGAGTTACTTCAACTGTCCTAAAACGGATTTACGTCGAACATACTTGGGGATTAGGTCACTCCTTCGATGTGTTACACTTTTGGCCTGTATCAGTTTCACCTCGAAGGCTACATTTAATTTTTTTGTTCCATAGTGTTATTTTGTATGGCCGGTATTGGAAGATATTGATGTGTGCGAAGTTTATTTTCAACAAGACGGCAGACAAATGAATAAGGCAATTTTCAGTTGCAGATATCTCGGGAACTCAACGAGGTCACTCTAAGATTCAAAAACATTTTTGTAGACAACGGTTAGGTGAATGCACACATAATTTACTAATTATTCGAATCAGGCGATGAAGATAAAATCTGCACGCGTGAAAACATTTTGTACACCTGAGGTAGCCAAATTTGGGCCTTGTAGTTTCGCTTCCGTATACCATAAGGGGCCCAAATATGAAGCTCAAATTCCTAATACCTCTTCTACAACCGTACCAAGTTTTGCCGCAAACGGTTGTCTGATTAATGGCGATTTCGTTTGTGCAAAAAAATGTGAAATTTTTTCTACATTTTACACTGAATCCGCATTTTTAGGTTCGTTTGTAAAAATGGTGCAGCCGTATGAACGGGTTTTGATTTCGTTTGTAAAATTATTGCACTCCGCAAATGCGAAAATATCGCATTTTACACACTCAGACCAGTACACGGTGTGGAGTGTTGCACCGTCAAAAAGCAAACTTCAGAACCAAACCTAATTGAAAGCGTACATTCTTAATGCACTATCCAATGGTTGCGCCATAATGTAGGTATGGGTTTTACTCACCGCACGATTTTTGTTCGATTGTTCGCATGCAAAATGCGAAATTAGCAGAGGGTGCAGAAACGAAATCACCATAAGAAACGGCGGAATTATTTCCCTTCCACTGTGCGTCGTTTTTACTTATTTCATTTTATAAATATTTTTGAGAACCCCCATATATTCTGTCGGTTTTGGGGTTTGCATACATTTTTCTTTTGTTCTTCCTTTTCTTTCACAAGATAAAACTAAAAGGCAAAGCCAATGATGATAAAATTGTTTAATGTATCGATGTAGTATATAAGTTGCTACGAGTATGCTACATAATAATACAGATAAATCATTATGCTTGAATAGAGAACAACTGAAACAATACATAATAAAAAGGTTAAACCTACTTCGTTTACACTGAGAAAAAATTTTCAAAATGGAAAATTCTCCACATATACACATGAAGAAATTTAAATTTTGTTTCCTTTTGTAAAAAATCCGCTTTTTTTTAGCTCAGTGACGAAGACTTGTAGTACGACACATAATTATACATCGCATATTCGGGTATTCTGTTTTGGTTTTATATAAAGCTTATTTGTCTGCAAATATTTATGCAGCTTAGCAGAGGATAGTATTGTGAGAAAGTAATGAACGCTGCATGAATGTAGATTTAGATTTATACATCCCGATAATCGTATTATCAACCAAGAACGCACACAGCTTAATTTAAAAAAAAACGGTTCACATTTAATAGATTCCTATATTTCGATTTTGCATCTACGGTAAATGAGCTTCCCAGCACACGTGTTATACGCAAGTTTGCGCATCAACTTTGTGAGACTGGCCTGCTAATGGACAACACTCACGGAACCTGTCGTCGTACGGTGGGCACTGATGAGTATGTGGCTGCCGTACCTGAGAGTAGTGTGCGACTCAGTCCTGGAGCATCGACACAGCAAGTCAACATTTTATGCAACAACGTGATGGAAATTTTGCACAAAAATCTCACATTTTTCGCTAACAGTGTCCAATAGACTGAGCAATTGAATGCACTGGAACGTTCGTTTCGTTATTGCATCTGATTTTGGGACTTAGAGCAGCTTCAAATGGACAACGATTTTTGCAAATATTATATTTTCTGACGGCTATGTTAAGAAGCAAACCAGTCGCATCTGGGTATCGAAAAACCCGCAAGTCGTCGATAAGCCAATGCATCCCCAGAGAATGACAGTTTGGTGCGGATTTTTGAGCTTTAGCTTCGTTGGCCCATTCTTAGAAAATGCTGCTGGAAACGCCACTTCCGTTAACGGTGAGCGCTACAGAGACCTAATAAACCATTTGATATTGCCTGACATTGAACACATGTACTTGCACTATACTTGGTTTCAGCAGGAAGTCGTGCCATGCCACACATCCCGGGCTATAATCATTTTCCTCCCGGCGATGTCAACTGACCACCAATGAGCCGTAAGATTTGTTTTTGATCGGGTATCGTGAAGGACCGATTTTAAACGAACATTCCGTTAACTATTCAGGCCAATAAGGCGAATATCGAGCAAGCCATTCGTGAGAAACCATCACCAAGATTGCGGAAACTTTGGGTTAACAGGATGGGCTACTGTGACACCAGCAAAGGCAGCCACATGAATGAAATTGTGTTCCATAAATAATGGGATTTTCTGCTCTTTCGAATAAACCAATTACACTAGTTTACAAAATGTTGACTAAGGGCTATGCATAACATTTTCTGGTGTAATATATGTAAATAAATGTACAAATTGTTTGTTCCGTTTTTTTTGGAAGCTAGCTTCCAAACGAAGAAAGCAATGCCTATTTGAAACAAATCTATGGATAAATTTACAAATTATAGCCCTTTTAATAGAAATAAGAAGATTTCAACACGCACTATTCTGAACATTAGGCCGGGTCGATTTGTGGGGAGGCAAAAAAAGTCGCCATTGCTCAGTGAAAATCGTATTCTAGGGATCAAAATAAGAAACTTTGCCGAAGGAACCATACCTCTTAAACGAATTCTGATGTCCCGGAAAAAATCTCACTGAGCGATTTTTAGATCGAACCGCCCTAGTGAACATGGGTATATATCATTTGCTACGGGCCAAACATGTAACACATCGCAGCAGTGACCTACGAGACCCCAATAATATTTGGCGCAAATCCGTCGAATATTCTTATAAATATGAACTATGTGGTTCACTCCTTCGAGTACCTCCCCCACAAAGGTTTAAAATGTTGTTAAATATTGATTTTTTAATTACTTCAATACTACTGCTCGGAATCTTTCACAATTCCACACATATTATCAGTTTCTTGGTTTTCGAGCATTTTTCCACTAAATCAAGTCGTATGTCATGAATGGCATGTTCAATATTGACTTGTAAATCTTGAAGAGAGACTGGTTTATTTCGAAAGACCAATGACTTCACATAACCCCACAAGAAATAGTCTAATGGTGTTAAATCACAACTTCTTGCAGGCCATTCAATATCGCAATTTCTTGAAATAATCGAATCTCCAAACTTTTATCGCAACAATTCAATTGTTTCATTTACTGTGTGGCACGTAGCCACAATCGGTCAATGGCAAATATTGCTACATAGCTACAATATTGCTCAATGGTGTCAAGGTCGTAGGTCGACTGGAAAGTGTTTTTTTTTTATTTAAAAAAATGGACTTAGCGCACGAAAAGTTGCAATTGGAGAATTATTATTATCACCTCGCCTTAGAGAGGAGGGTATATATCATTTGCTACGAGCCAAAAGTGTAACACATCGAAGGAGAGACCTAAGACCCTAAGTATGTTCAGCGGAAATCCGTTTTGGGTCATTTTAAGTCGAATAAGCAATGTCCGCCCGTCCGTCTGTCTGCTGGCTGGTGCGCACGATAACTCTCGAAAGGAGTAACCGATTGACTTTAATTTTGGTATGTGGTAATATTTTCCTCTACCTCCGGCTAATTTCGAAGGTGGGCCATATTGGTACACTCCTTCTAGTACCTCCCCCACAAAGGTTTAATATTTAGTGAAATATTGATTATTTAATAAGTTCTATACTACTTGTTTGAATCCTGTGAAATTTTTACACATAATATTAGTTTATTAGTCACAATTACATCGAGAAAAATGGGCGAAGTTGCCACGCCACTTTTGGTACCTCCCACACAAATGGACAATATTGAACCAAAAGTTAATAGCTTATAACTTTATTACCAGTGCACACAGATACTTGAAATTTTGTACAGTGTAATGTTTTATAGTACCTAGAGTCCAGAGAAAAATGGGCATCATTGGAACGCCCCTTTTGGTACCTCTCACACAAATGGACCTTTTTGTACCAAAAGTTAACAGCTTTTAACTTTAATACCAGAGCATACAAATACTTGAAATTTCGTACACTGCAATGCTTTTATAGTACCTAGAGTCTAGAGAAAAGTGACGGTAATTGGCACGTCCCTTTTGGTACCCCCACACAATGGAACAGTACATACTTTCACGTTAGTGAGTGCAATTTAAATTGATAATAATTTAAATAAAACAAAAAAATAAATACATTTACTAATATTTTTTTTGGGACTCAAGGTGAGTGGATTCATAAGTCGGTTTACCCGACTGAACTTTCTTACTTGTTTTGATAATAAAACTAAATAATTTGTAAACGTTGTTCTTGCGTATATCTATCCATGATGATACTGAATACAATGAAAAACAAATGACAGATCATGACATACTACAAATGGCCGAAAAGTCACTTCAAAATCATATCATCCCTATTCGAAAACCCATTACTTTACTTCCGATCATTACAAAATGTGACAGAAGAATAAATACTGCTAAATTTGGTGATAATAGGTTCAGATTTAGATATATCCAATTAAACGCAAATCAGTTTTGTTGCCTATTTACTGAATGTTACGCACGAACTGTATATAATTTTCAGAAATTAGGTTTTTGATCGAAGTTGCTGAAAATCTGTTTAGTCGTTTGTTCCTTCTGATTATTGATCTATGAAAGAATATTACGCATTTTAAAATTATCGTTTCAGATCAAGTTTATCGTGATCAACATCTTCAACTACTCTTTGGAATAAGCCTTGTTGAGGAGGTGGAACTTTGAAACTTTGTTAACTGAAATGAAACCAATTAAATTATTCCAAATTATTATGTAGGTTATTATATAATCGGCCCGCCCGACTTTCTGTCATTCCTTACTAGTTTTAAGTATAAGCTCGATAAAGCCGGGATAAAATTTAAATTAAAGGAAATAATGAGGGCTAGAAATGTTCAAAATTTCAGTTTCACGTAGAAACGGAAGTTTACAAAATTTGGTGTTCCATTTGTAGGGGATGGACTAAAGAGACCAAGAAGCTTATACTACATATCTGTGAAATTGTGAGAGATTCTGAGTAGTGGTACAGAAGTTATGAGATAGTCAATGTTGCACTAAATGTTTACTCTTCGTGGGTGAGGTACTCGAAGGAGTGGACTAACATAGTCCATCTTTGACCTTAATCTGAGGCAGAACAAAATATTGACACATACCAAATTTGCAGTGAATCGGCTATCCTGTCGAAAGTTATAGTGCGCACCAACCTGACAGACAGACGGACAGGTTGACGGACATTGCTCAAATGGCATAAAATGGCGCAAAACGGATTTTTCCCAAATATTCTTGGGGTCTTTTTGGTCACTCCATCGATGTGTTACCTTCATCACAATATAGGGTTTATAAAAACCGGATTATATTGAAATTCTCTTATTTCTACCAAAAGTGCTATAATTTCTATAATTATCCATAAATTTTCTTCAACTAGGCATTGTTTTCGTTAAGGTGGTAGCTTTCAAGAACTGATTTTTTTTGCGATATTTTCTCTTTTTTATTATTTTATTATTTTTTATGTTTTTTTTCGTGCCACGAAAAAACTTTTTTTCAAATCAATTTTTTCTAATTTTTCAACGACAGTTACTCAACTTCTGTTTCCACGTGAAAATGTCACTAGTCCTGGAACAAATGCTAAAGGCACTTTCCAAGAAAATAAGAATTTTAAAGAAACATTCAAAAAACATTACCATAAAAATAATTTTTAATATTTTTTCGTGTCTAGGCCTCCATATTACACCAGAAAATGTTATGCATGGCACATCGACAAAAATGTTGTTGCATTATGATATGAGCAAAACAAGTAAATTTGTTTTCACACTGACAGAAAATGTCATAGTATATAACCTTCCCAAACCGGTAATTTTACACAGGTCATATTCATATTATTTTTACAATATTGGTCTATATACCCCAACATACATATGTATATACATACAATAGGTTTTCGTGTACTGTAAGTAAGGAGGGGAAAATGCAGAACACATACCGTTAATTTGTCGAATAATTTTCCCGTTGTTGTTTTTGCTATCAACTCATCCAACTCCAGTGAAAGTTTGCGATAAAACCACTTTCGCACGCGATTTGAGTTCTTCAACTCATGGAATAGGAACTGCATAACGAAATTCAATGACACCAACGACGATGCATCCGCATCCTTTGCAACACTTCCTCCTCCATTGCCGCTAGCACCACTGCCAGAGGCAGCAGCATTTGCGGTTGCTGCTGCTTGCGAAAGACCTCCCAAAGGCGATTGGTTGATAGAGCGAGCGGTTTGATGTAAAGCCTAGAAAATAGAAAAAAGGGAAATTAAAAATGTATAAATATGAATAATTATTCATAGGGTGACGAAAAATGTTGCACACAATTTTTACAATTTTTTTTTTCATTCATTTATAACAGTTTTACATTTATTTGTTGTTTTTATATATTTGCTTAACGGCCCAATGGAGTACCACTTTCATCAAAACGATAATTAAATGTAAAGGTGCTGTCTATGTACGAGTGTAAGCAGATCAATTAGAATGTCGCCGAGGAGGTGTTAGAGGCCAACGATGGCGCTAGAGGCTTTACTGTACATTCAACTAATAGACATCCATGTAAGGTACAAAGGACCTTACATCAAGACACAGGTGGAGCGATACCACAAGTCGTACAAAAAGGTACTAGAATAACTAATCGGACGCATGGAACAGCGGAAATCTTCTATAGAATTCAAGTAGTCCGGCTTGTTGCAGACACCAGTTCAAGTCCCCATTGGAATTTACCGCTACACGGATGGTTCCAAACTAGCTAGAATCGGTTTGTATTGAGCACCTAACCGATCACTTCAAAAGAGGGGACTTTGACGACCACCGTGCTAAAAACACTGAGTTTTATAATAACGTTTTATCATTTGGATGTGCTTCTCAATTGTGGACCTTGACACTATGATTTGGCACTAGTGACTAGATAATAAACAATAGTTTTCGCTGATGCTGTCAAAACCACATGACCACATACTGCCACAGACTGTAATCATAGATCCACCCTAATCGGAAAACCCTTAGTCACTGGGTTTAGAAGTTGTAGCCGATCACTACGAGAACAAGAAAGCTCAACAAAACAATTGCCGTTTCGAATTAATTTACAGAGTTACATCCATTTTAAGTTTTGCTGCGGAAAAGAAAGATTTAGCTACTTTCGCTCTTGGGCAATTATTTGCGGAGTTATAGCCATTTTAAGTTTTGCCAAGGAAATTATAAATATAAGTGATTACAAAATGTTTTTTATTTAAGGGGATATGCGCATTTTAGATATGGCTAAAAATAAGTGAACACAAACTATAATTAGTTAGCGTTATGACGATTTTAAGTTTGAAAGTCTAGCAAAGATGACTAAAACAACATCAGGTAAGGTAAGAAAAAATACAGGTACAGCCGATTGTAAAATACTACTCATGTTCCTGAGAAGTTTGTTACTCATAAGAAATTCGTTGGACATTTTTGTTTATAAACATTTCTTAAACCCTTTTGTATTTTAAGACATTTTTTATGCAGACAATTGGTTACTAATTTTTTTCTATATTTATATTTTTTTTATTTTTATATTTTTTACCTACTAAATTGTCTAGACTTTTTATTTATTAAAAATATTAGTTGTTGGTCCATGATTTTGTTATTTGGTCAATTTTGTTTGGTATATGTTTCAGCTAAAATCTGTACACATATTTCAAATAAGTAATTGAAACAAATGCAAATAAGGAAACAGTTTATGCCTGTTCGGCCAGGCCGAATCTTTTGTTCGTGCCATCGATCAAAATTAACAATATATTAACGCATATAGATATTACAAAATAGCTGTTAAGCTATGTATAGACGATTGTCAGATCTGTCAATGTTATCAACCCTGTTAAAGTGCTGCAAATGACAGATTGTGAGGCAAAGGTGAATTGACAGTTCAGACGATTGCAAGAAAACCTAGCAATTTTATATATTTACAATATATTTTGTAAATATCTACATACATGCAGGATTGTCAATAAAAATATTTTATAGACAGTGTTGCCAATAAGATGTTTTTCTTACAATGGCGCCGTTGTCCATGCATAAATCTGCAAATTATCTCACAATGACTTTTCTGCCAACGTTTCAAGACCAAAATTATATCGCTCACTTACTTCAAGACTGTCATAACTCAAAATTGAAAATTTTCAAGATGTGTAACTATAAGTCCGTATAAAAAAATAAGTAACATAAAATACGATTTTTAAAAACGATGAAAAAGTCATGTAAGTTGTTGTTTACTTATAAACTAAATTTCTTTGAGATTAATTTATGGATATTTGCAAAATTCCCATTTCTGTAAGCGAACCTCAAAAAATTTAAATTTTGAGTTATGACAGTCTTGAAGTAAGTGAGCGATATGTTCACACGATTGTACGTTCAGAGGGTTGCATTTTTCCGCCATTTTTCTGACAATATTGTCCGATCTGGCAATCGTCTATACATAGCTTTACAAACACAGTGTACAAACAAGTGTTTATAAACCAACAACCTGCTTCTGTTACTTGAAAATTTGCTTTCGTTGGCCTGCCAGACGACAAACGACTGATTTGGGTTTCACTGACTACCATCAGAACGACAAGTCGCACGATAATGAACTCGTTCGAAAACGTACTCATTTCAGTGTACATTTTGGTTTCTCTATCAGTCTTCGCTGTCATCTGGGCGAAGACAAATGTCAGATCGAGTCGCTTTGTTTTATTTGTCCACTGATAGGAACAATGGGCAAAAAAACCTTATTCAAAGCAAACATAAATAGATATTAATACAGTTATGGTAAAACCAATTAAATAATAATCAATCTGTATGCATATGTATACATATTTAAGCATTAAAAAGTCAGCATTGCTGCAGCTCGCTACGATGGAAAAAAGTCATCAGTGCACAATGAAGGAGAGAGAGATAAATAAATGAGAGTCTTGCTTCAGCTTAGCTGACCCACACAGGGTTGATGTTGTGCCCACCGCTAGTGTGGAGAGTACAGAGGTGTATTTGTTAACACAGAAAAATGTGTGCTTTTTATATCCTACACCACACTGTGGTACAGGGTATTATAACGAAAGAGAAGAAATAGACCCATCGTTTATTTTACCGATCGACTAATAATCTGTCCATCCGTCCGTCTGTGAATGTATTTTTGTAATCAAAGTACAGGTCGCCGTTATGGTCCGATCTCAACGAAACTTAGCACATATCTTTCATTTGGCCCAAGGACGATCCATATTGGATTTGATTAAAATCGTTTCAGATTTACATATATCTCCCATATATATGTACCTCCGATTTGGCATATATGCAGTGCATAAGCAAAATTATATAGCCCCCGTATATATGTTAACCCCGATTTGACATATAATCTCTGTAGAAACTGTATTTTGTATCCGATAAATACGAAATTAGGCAGAAAGAGGTTTATTATTACATAAAACAACACTGCCAAATTTGGGGGAAATGGGTTCAGATATAGATATAGCTCCCATGTATGTATAACTAATTCCCGATTTGACATGTAAGCGCTGTAGATACTGTAACTGAACCTCACGCAAAGAAAAACGTCGTTTCCGCGAAACGAAATATTAGACAACTACAATTCTCGTTTACGACGACTGAAATTCTTTTGGTCAGAACAAACAATTGCTTACGCGAAATAAGTTTCTGTCACAACAAACGAAATTTCAGTTCCGGCAAACGAGAATTGTACTTGTCTAATATTTCGTTTTGCAGAAAAGAATTGTTTCTTTGCGTGCAGCGAACTTCGTTCCGCCAAAATTTGCTTCCTGTTATTCGGTCAATTCAAATTATTTTTGTATTAAATACAATGAGAATAACTGAATTATAATAATGTCGATGTACATCTAGCGGCAGTCTCAAGTCGTATGGGAGCACTACTTTTTAAGAATGCCATCAAAAACTCCAATCTTCATGACAAATGATGCAAGGGATATCCAGATATTGGTTTAGTATTGGATTTATATGGGTTACGTACGCGCTTCGATAGAGTACTCGAAATATTCTATTTTTATGTGGAGTTATGAGTTATACTGGCCATACCACGCGTCTTTGCACGATATACGAATTCGCCAAGCCCAAAATCGTGAAAATCGTGGGCAATTCCACGGCCGTTCGACCAATCATAAATTCTCCCCCGAGAGCGCTGCATTGGGCAAGTACGATTTCACAAGCCCAAAATTATGAGAATCGAATGTTCTCGAGTTATGAGAATGTATGGACGGTGCCGCGCTCCTTTGACTAATCAGAAAATGTCCTCCACTATGTCTTTTCTTGGGCTGATATAAAAAATTGCGAAAGTCGAACGGTCCGTTCTATTATTATGAGGACATGTGTCCTTGACCTTGCCATCCTTAGACCAGTACGAATTGGTCAAGTCCAAATTAAAAAAATCTAATGATCTGATCTCGAGTTATGATGTTGTTTGGTCAGTTCTACGACCTTTTGACAAATCCTAAATTTTCTTTCATAGTGTCCTTCCTTTGCCAATACGAATCCACTAAGCACAAAAATTGTTAAAATCAAACGATCCGTTCTAGAGCTTTAAGACGGTTCCACGTCCCTTTGACCAATGCTTAATTTGCCTCTATAGTGTTCATCGGCAGAAAGAGGTTTGTTATTACATAAAATAACACTGCCAAATTTGGGGAAAATCGGTTCAGATATAGATATAGCCCCAATCTATATATTACTACCGATTTGTATATATATTACTTCCGATCATTACAAAATTTGACAGAAAGAAGTTTTTTTAATTTAGGAACGAATACTGCTTAATTTGTCCAAGAAAAATTGCTGAAGACACCATAGCTCAAAAATGAATTTCCAGACCCGGGTTCTTTCAAAATAGGTATTTTTCTAAAATATACTATTATATAAAATAGGTATTAACAAATTTAGAAATGCGAGAGCTCGAAATTCATTTTTGAGCTATGGTTTCCTCGGCAACAAGAATAATTCTATTATGCATATATAATTTATCTATGACGTATGCGCCTTATTTGTCAAACAATTTGTCTGAAATGTTTTTTGAAAATGTTTTTGAATTCTTCACAACGAAATAGTAGAACCACATCGATCCATTTGTTAATATAGTAGCCGTATAGAGGTCGCTTGCAAATTTACTTTTATGCAATAAAGACCAAATTTTGAAGTCGATTTGTCTGAAAATCTTCAGATTTTATTTTATTTATACTAAAATTGAGCAAAACGAAAATGTACTATTTCAGTTTACGTTTTGTATATAAATATACCTATATAGTACGTATATAAATGTCGCTCTTAAATACACTATGCAACAAAATTTTTGTCGAGGGGATGGGCATAACATTTTCTGGTGTAATGAAGGACATACACGAAAAAAATAAGAAAAAAAAATTAAGGTAATTTTTTTTTGTAAAAAATGTTCTTTAAAATTCCTAGTTTCTTAGAAGGTGCCTTTAGTATTTGGACAATATTTTTTTTTGAAGTATGTGCTATAAAGCCGGAATAAACTATATATTAAAGAAATTATGAGTACTACAAATGTACTTATAAAACCAGTAAGGAAAGGCAGAAAGTCGGGCGGGGCCGACTATATAATACCCTACACCTCCCTAACAATGCGATAAGGGTCATTGCCATAATAATTTGGAATAATTGGTAAATGGGTAGAAACATATTATCTAATTCTGAAACGATAATCGCTAAATTAAGCAATATTCGTTCCTAAATTGAGAAACATCTTTCTGGAAAATTTTAATGATCGGAAGTAAAATACAACTTCTATAGCGGTTTGATACCAAATCAGGAGGAACATATATATGGAGCTTTAATATAAATCTTATATATGGGGGCTATATCTAAATCCGAACCGATTTTCTCCGAATTTGGCAGTATTCCTTCATGTAATAAGAAACCTCTTTCTGCCGAATTTCGCACTGATCGGATATAAAATACAGTTTTTACAGCGCTTACATGTCAAATCGGGGGTAACATATATATGGGGGCTATATCTAAATCTGAACCGACTTTTTCCGAATTCAGCAGTATTCCTTCATGTAATAACAAACCTCTCTTTGCCGAATTTCGCACTGATCGGATATAAAATAACATTTTTACAGCGCTTACATTTCAAATCGGGGGTAACGTATATATGGGGGCTATATCTAAATCTTAACCGATTGCCATTGCTCAGTGAAAATCGTATTCTAGGGATCAAAATAAGAAACTTTGCCGAAGGAACCATACCTCTAAAACGAATTCTGATGTCCCGGAAAAAATCCCACTTTGACCCATTTAGAGTGCTCCAATCGAGTCCAAATGTATGACCGACCCCCACTAACTTTGGAGGCCCGACCCACCCATGCCAGTAGCACACCCTCTGGAACCCCCTGGGGGTTCCATACATTTGGACTCGATTGGAGCACTCTAAATGGGTCAAAGTGGGATTTTTTCCGGGACATCAGTATTCGTTTCAAAATTTTCCCTTACCCAAAAGTTCGACCCAAATTCCGGGACATCAGAATTCGTTTTAGAGGTATGGTTCCTTCGGCAAAGTTTCTTATTTTGATGGTGCACATGATAACTTTCGACAGGATTAACCGATTGACTTCTAATTTGGTATGTGTGAATATTTTTTCTATCTCAGTCTAAGGTCAAAGATGAACTATGTTGGTCCACTCCATCGAGTTGACTCCCCCATAAAGGGACAACATTTACTGAAATATTGATTATCCCAAAGCTTATATACTACTACTCAGAATCTTTCACGATTCCACACATATTAATATTTGTTTGGTCGCTATCGTCTTGAGAAAAATGGGCGAAGTTGCCACGCCCCTTTCGGGACTTTGATTCCAGTCAATAAAAATAGTTAACATTTTGTGAAGTGTAATGCCTGTACAGTACCTATAGTTCCGTGCAAAATGGTTTTTATTACCACGCCCTTTTTGGTACTATCAATTATTCGCTATCACCTTGAAAAAAATGGGCGAAGATGCCACGTCCCTTTTGGTTAGTTAACTGCTTATAGTTTAGGTTTAAGAGAAGTGATGTCAAAATATATGGAATCCTACAGACCAGAGAAAAATGGGCGTTATTGTTATGTCCCTTGTGGCACCTGTGGCACCTTCCACATAAACTATTTTGTACGAAAATTTAACAGCTTAGAACTTTAATACTAGAGCACACAAATACATAAAAATTTTCTAGAGTGCAATATTTTTATAGTACCTACAGTCTGTCGAAAAAATCGCGTTATTATCAGGCCCCTTTTGGTACCTCCCACACAAAAGTGCCATTTTGTACAAAATGTTAACAGCTTATATCGTGAATACCAATGCATATAAATACTTGAAGTTTTTGCACAGTGTAAATCTTTAAAATTCCTACAGTCCTGGTAAAAATGGAAGTTATCATCGCATCCTTTTTAATACTTTCCATTCAAAAAAATCAAGACATACCACAATTAAATTGCTCATAATATTAGTACATATACCAGTGCATACGAGTATTTACAATGCTCACAAAGTGAGCGTGTATCTTATTTGATTTACACGACTCAAAATTTCCTACTTGTTATTAAACTAATTTGCTACAAACGAATTTTGTTGGTACCTTAGGTTTAGGTTAGGGTGGCAGCCGTTTTTTGTCTGCTCACATAGACCAGTTTAGGTCCATAGTGTTACCACGGACGAAAAAGCCCCTCAACGAAACCAACCTGTTTGCTATAGAAATTTATCGATAGTACGAATATCGGTACCGTTAAGATCTGTTAGACTGTCAATACCCAATCTTCTGGCGTGTTTGCCGATCAGGCAGTGTCCTGTCAGAACTGATACTAACATAGACAATCTTTTCCTCTCTAGTGCGATTAGATATTTTGACCTTCTTAGGTCATAACTTGGTCAGATTTGTCTAGCTACGCTACAGGTGCCGATTTCTGTCCATCTTTTGTTGGACTGGCTGATTGCCTCTTGCCTAAGCCAAAGCTTGCACATGGATAGTGGCGCACCAATATATGCAAATTCTTGAAGAATCTGTAATGTCTAGCAAGTTCATCGGCTTTGCATTTCCCCCTATGCCCACGCATCCATATGAGGTGTATATTAAACTGCTCAGGCATCTCGTTAAGAGATCTGCGGCAGTCGATGGCTGTTTGTGAATTAAGGATGTGACCTCCAGAGAATTGATGGCAGCCTGGCTGTCCGAGTAAATGACAACAACAATGCGTTGCGACTCAGCCACTTAGCGACGTCCCATATTGCCATTATGTCGGCTTGATAGACACTGCAGGTATCTATTTGGTCTTTGAGCTATATCCAAACTTAGTTCTTCATAGTGTACTCCGAAGCCAACCTTTTCATCAAGCTTCGAACCATTCGTATAGAAGTGGAGATGGTCTTTATTACCGATACCTAACGAGTATTTTCGTATTTTTCACTTAAAGGATTTTCCGAGTATAGAATTGAATGCATTATTTATAACATTATTACCTGTTTTTCAGATTGAGATTTTTCTTACTTGATATATCTCGTTCATTCCATAGCAAACGGAATACCTATTTTGGGTCACGATTCTCGATTTCAAAATAAATTTGCATATCGATTATCAGCTCAAAACAAAACATTTTATAGTTGGCTAAAACTAATAAATAAAAATTTTCCAGATCTTTTTAGCATCTTAATCGTGGACGGATTTTTACAAATGAAGGCTCATTTTAAAGGTCGTGAGTTCTGCTTTATATAGCCGGGATTCATTTTCGCATCCTTAACAATTTTAAATGCATCCGATGCAAATGAATTCTGCATTTGTCATTCTGTGAACAATATACATAGTTATGTATATAGCCCCATAAATTCTAAACGAACGCTGAAAATTTGAAGATGGTGTTCAGCCCCGTTCTTTTTTTTTAAAAAATATTTATTATAAAATTCCTGAGATTCGAATATTGCATTTGATATATTTTAAAATCGCGTTTGTTGATTTATACAAATTAGAGCTCTTCTTAAAGATATTGACCAGGAAATCCTCGATATATGCGAAATTTCGGCAATATTTGCATATATCGTTATACGTTTTTCCTCTTAAGTTTTAATTTGCCTACTGGACCAGGGAAACACCATCATAGATATATGAAACCATCATAGATATAGGTATGTAGTCCTATCTAATCTGAGCTGATCCTGCAAATTTTAATCAGGTGTTTTCTTCATTTTCTATATATTATACCATTTTATCTTCAAAATATCAGAAATCGAAATTGTTTTTTTATTGGAATGATTTTTTTTATTTTGTGATTTCAATACATTTCATAATTTATGAATGAAAATCATTGGCATTTTTTAGTAAATATTGTTTTAAAAAAGAATGAGACTAAGCACCATCCTGAAATTTGTAGGGCCAGTTAAGGACAAATGAGGCTATATGACTATATTTTTCTCAGAATTTTAAGTTGGTGTCATTGATGTGCAGGATGCAAAATAAAGTTGCATATGCAACTGAAGCATTTAAAACCTTTAAATTAACAATCATTAATATATCTAAATGAAAGAGCGCTCCAGTAGGCGAGTTGGTAGCGTTCTCGCCTATGAGTTTGGGGGTCGCGGGTTCGATTCCCACCAGAGGCTCTGGTCTGTCGCTGCAAACATTTAGCCATATGGTCTTTGCAACCCAGCCTTTCCCTGAACCTTAAAATTAGAATATAAATTTACTTTGTATTGTAATTCATGTAAATATAAAAAATAAATATATAAATATATCTTGATGAAAGTACTAGTCACGTCCTTCCAAAAAAGCCTTCATTTGTAAAATTCCATCCACGCGCGTTCATAATAAAGGGTGTTTTTTAGATGTGTGGTTTTCAAGAAGAAATAAAACGCATATAATTTAATTTTATGGCCAAGAATTTAGCTTTGTTATAAATATAAGGGTTTGCGCGCCGAATATTTTCTTCTAAGGCGTCAATCGTGTCTGGCTTATCTGCGTAGACAAGCGACTTCACATAACCCCACAAAAAATATTCCAGATGTGTAAAATCGCACGACCATAGGCCCACGATGCTAGATAATGGGCTCACCAAAAGTTTCCTTCAAAAAATTGATTGTTTCTTGTTGGAGCCAAAGGTATTCCACATCAACATACTCCAATTCAGGCACGAAAAAGTCATTAATCAAGGCTCTATAGCAGTCCCCATTGACTGTAACATTATGGCCGGCTCCATTTTTGAAGAAATATGGACCAATGATTACCTCTGTCCATAGAGCACACCAAACAGCGTCTGAACCATGGCTTGTGTGTGATTATCATTACTCCAAATGCGACAATTTTGTTTATTTAAGTACTCATTCATCAAAAAGTGAGCTTCATCGCTGAACAAAATTTTCTTGTGAAAATCGGGATGCGTCGCGGGAACCGTACCATTATTTTGGTAATAAGCTTGTACGTATTGCGAACGTTGTTCCGGAGTAAGTCTATTTATTATGAAATGGCAAAGCAAATTGAGAATAAATCAAGTGAAAGGTGTCAAAAACACCAGCTCCGAAAAAAGTAATGCCAGACTGAAAACCACACGTCTAAAAAAACACCCTACATAACATAAAAAAAAACAGATTTTCTGATATTTTCCCAAATTTTTCTAATTTGTTTTTTTTCTCGCCAACTATATATACAAATTTCCAAGACAATCGGAAATGTCGACAAGATTTTTTTCGAAAAATCGTTGGATTTTATATGTAATGTACGATCTGTGGTTTTCTGAAATAACCGCCTATGCCAGAAACGTTCGATATCGAAATTTTTATTTTATATTATCTATCGATCCATATAACATACACCCAGGAAAATAATTGGTTGGAATTCGATTGTAACAATAAAAAAATAGTACTAGCAACAAGAAGTATATTGCCTACACCGTCTGTCGGTTGTATTTATAAATAATTAGTTGATACAACAATAATAACATGGATAGGATCAAATGAAAATGATTGCAACTAAATCGATGGTTGTATCAATCGAATTAAGATTGTTTTTTTCATTGACACTCGGTTAGTTGTGGTAACCGATTTTAAATTTTCATTATAGTACCATATGATCGATTTTTGGTTGTGACAACCAATGTTTTATTCTTGACAACAGAATTTGTATCAATAGACCAAAGATTATTATTGCAACGAATAATTGGTTACTACAACAGAAAAAATATTAATAAATAATCGTTTATTGGTTATCCCAATCATTTCCCAAATGTATTTTGGGAAATACAACCGAAAGATTGGTTGCTGTTCTTTTGCTGATACATGACAAACAAAAAATAAAATTACTCGACATAAAAAAATCTTCAACATTGTGTTCAAGAACGGTATAGGTAATCAAAAATAATCTCGTGTGGACAATAATGTGTGGAATGCAGAATATGTTGTGCAAAATGTTTTACATAAATAAAAAATAAAAGCAACAATCGTGAAATTGAAAGCACAGGTTTAAGCGAAATTTGCATACAAGTTTTGTGTTTTTTTCGTGTACTAAAATGTTTGTCAAATATTTCCACATCTCATATAGTGATGAATTTGTAATATGGGATTTTTAATTTTGTTATGAATCGTTTTGTTTTTTGTTCAATAAATAAAATAAAAATTAATGAAAACTGTTTTTAATTAAATGTCGGTAGTAACTGACTGACTGACAAATTGTCAGAACAACCAATTTTTTAAAACAGTTGGTTGTGGCAACTACAACAGATAATTTAAGCCACCATTTTCGTAGTTGGCGCAACCAAATATGATTGTTGTCAACATGGAAACAGAAGTATACCACAACCAAAATATTGGTTGTCCTGATGGAATCGCATGATAGTAGACAGAACTACAAAATTCGGTTGGCAAAAAATTCGGTTGAGGCAACCAAACTGTATTCTGTGTGTATGACATTCCTAGATATGGCAAATTTCTCGTAGCTTTTGTCAACACCCTACAATACGTATTTAGTATCAATGTACTGCGAGAGAAAAAACATGTTGGTTTCGATTTGTTGAGATGTGTTATTATTCCAGAAAACCACTGATGTAGGATATATCGATATTTTCACTCGCGGAATTTCTGGATAAACAACAAAATAAACGACTGTTTCCCATTCCCGGAAGAATCCCCAGGATTTCATGAGATCGGAATCAGAAAACCACAGATATAGGATACATCGACATTTTCATTCCTGGAATAAATGTTTATTTACCCGTATTGTTACTTGTATCCTTTCACTCTGACAATATAAACTATCTTCTCATTCCCGGAAGAATCCCAAGGATTTCAAGAAATCGTTAGTACTATGAAGAAACAACTTTAAAGGTTTCTCTTGTGAAAACATCCCCGGAGTGGTACTCGTATTAAGGGAGGTTAATTGCAACTGCTATGTACTGTAGAATAAAATTGTATTACACCAACAAATGGTGGCTTAGTGTTTTGCTTCACCCTGTATGGAAACCTCTAGCTCCCCCTTCCTGTCACCTCACGGGGGAGATATTGAAAATTATTGAATATGCATGAGAATGTGTGTGTAGGAGTAGGGGATGGGGAGTGTTAATAGGAACTGCTACTACTTACCTTCGGCAGTGTGTATTTGGCATTTATATCCTTTTGTTCGGCTGTCTCCTCGGGCAACAGGGAGAATTTCAAATACACATAGTATTGGAAGAGTAGCATGAACACGGCGCCGATTATGAAGAATGTAAAGCTTAACAATATCAACATTGATAGATTTATATCCATATTGATTGCTTGATTGATTGATTAACTACAGTGATGATTGTTTTGGAATTGTGGATTGTTTTGAAACGAAGAATGCGAAAGAATGTACTTTCCATACACAGAGACACTCGCGTCGCGCACCCTACACCACGTACACCTCCACCACCACCACCACCACTGCTACGCAACACAACACAACAGTCAATACACGTCAATAAATTTAGGTTACAATAAAATACGATTTTTTGTACTTTTAAGTGGAATTTATGGGGTTTGTCGTCTGGGATGGGATGCCCTGTTGTAGCTAACGATTCAGCAGCAGGAACTGCGATGAGACGGAAGCCTCAGCAAGTAGTGGTGACCCAAGAAAAATTGGGGTGTGGGTTGTCGATAATTGTCCAGCAGCAGCATTTGTTTGCTTTTCTGGTACTTTGCAAAAGTCTCGAACTAAAGCAGCAAATCACTGAGAAATATTTTTCTCTTTAGAATAACTTTTCCAACACTTGATCCACTTTTATTGCGGATATATCATTTCTGTAAACTATTTTGTATTTTTGTATATTTCCGGATGTTATTCGATTTAATGCGTTTTACTTCATCCGTTCGCAGTTTTTTGTGTCTGTACATAATCTGCACTTGTTCGAAATTACAACGACGTCGTCGAGAAGTACATATTTATAATGCCTTCCTTGTTCGTCACGGGCTTTGGCTGGTCTGAAGTACTTGCGCTCTGGGGTTGCATTGTCACAGCTGTTCCATTCCACAGCGTTTCGCGACAATAACAACCCCCGAAAATCAATAGATGCGCCGGAGTTTCTTATCATGAAAATCAGCTGATTTTCCATGGAATTGAAACAACACTGAGTGCGCTGTGTTGTTTGTTTACGTTTTTCTCCATTCCGTTCGTTCCCCACAACGATTGTGTTTTGACAACAAATGCGGAATTTGTTTTCTTCTTCAGTCTCAATTTTCAACTTTGCAAATGTAAACAAACCTTATCTCTCACAGTACTCTTCGGCTATTGCTTCATCCCTCCTCTGGGTTCCGGTTTCATTGATGTACAACCCCTTCAAGGGGTAGGGGGGTTGCTGGAAGCTCAGCTGAAAAATTAATAAATGTGAATTTTGTTTGGGGTAACGTTTCAGGGGTGTTCCACATTTAAATTTATACAAATCGTCGTGTTATGAGTTCTAGTTAAAAGCAAATTAATCGAAAAACATACATTATAATAACGGCCCCTTTTGATTTTAATAGTAATATTTGGCACAATTATTACTCAAATGAAAATGCATTTTATGGCGTTTTTAGTTTTTAAAAATTCATTGTAGTTTTTGTGGTACAGGTTACCTATCGCAAAAATGTTTCTCTCTAAATTACCGTTTGTTAAAATAGCCATATCTTCTCAAACGTTTCGCGTATTTTGAAGATATTAATACCGATGAAATATTTATGTATGTCCTTTTGGTGGAAAATGGTGGAAACAATCGTTGAATATTTTGAAAAAGTATCAATTCATATCCAAAATGTTTTTGGTACCTACCCCACTTACCAACTTTCAGCCCGATCAGTTTACATTTGTTGTCTCTATGACATTAAGAAGTCAAATCGGGGAGATGCCATATATGGAGGCTATATCCAAAATTGGACCGACATTTCCCATTAATAATCCCAACATATCTGATATAAGAAGTATATGTACCAAATTTCAGCCACCTACCTCAAATGTTATAGATTGTAGCGTGATTACAACAGACGGACGGACGGACATGGCTGAATCGTCTTAGAATTTTACGACGATTAATAATAGGCGTGTTTTCGTTACACCATAAGTGCTTAATTTGTATGGGGAGCTAAGCACTATTAGTTCCCGATGAAGTTTGGTGCTTGTGTTCATGTCTTAATCGTGTATGATGTTGCCAGATTGGGAACCCTATATTTAGCAATATGGCATCCCATTTTTGGAGAGATTTTATCAATTATTGTGAATTAACGGGAAGAAGAAGAACAAAAATGGGAAATTATTTTAATATTTGCAAAAGAGTGTAAACAATTGAACATAGAATAGTAAATATATGTTTTATAAATACTTTTCACGAATTTTTTGTCTGTTTCGCACTGTTCTTTCTTCGCAACTCATGACACCATTGCTACCAGATAGTGAAAATCCGCCACTTATTGCTTATGTGCCAGTTAGTGGAAGTCAGTTGTTTTCGTTGCAAAGTGCTAAACTAAAAGTGCTAGCTTGTAACGAAAACATGCCTAATATGTATGTATACTTTATGGGGTCTCAGATTAATAATTAGTGGTGTTACAAACGGAGTGAAAAATTGAATATAACAACCCCCCCCCCATTCCATGATGGTGGGTATAAAAATGGAAGGCTTTTTTAAAAAAGTCACATGGCAATTTTGAAGTGTGTGTTTCGAAGTGACACTTTTGTAAGTGTGTATGAGTGTATATGCATATGCATTTTTATACCCTCACTTTAGGGTGACGAGGGTATATATTATTTGCTACGGAAAAAAGTGTAACACATCGAAGTGATCTAAGACCCTAAGTATGTTCGGAGGAAATCCGTTTTGGGTCATTTTAAGTCGAATGAGCAATGTCCGTCCGTCTGTCTGTCTGCTGGCTGGTGCGCACGATAACTCTCGAAAGGAGTAACCGATTGACTTCAAATTTGGTATATGGTAATATTTTTTTCTATCACCGGCTAAGTTCGAAGATGGGCCATATTGGTCCACTCCTTCTAGTACCTCCCCCACAAAGGTTTAAAATGTTGTGAAATATTGATTCTTTAATAACTACTATACTAGTTATTCGAATCTTCTGAAATTCCACACATAGTATTAGTTTATTAGTCGCTATCAACTCGAGAAAAATGGGCGAAGTTGCCACGTCCCTTTAGGTACATCCCACACAAATGCACCGTTTTGCACCAAAAATTAACAGCTTATAACATTAATAACGGTGTATAATAATACTTGAAATTTTGCACAGTGTTATGTTTTTATATTGCCTACAGTCCAGAGAAAAATGGGCGTTGTTGCCAGGCCCCTTTTGGTACCTCCCACACAAAGGTACCATTTTCCACCAAAAGTTAACAGCTTATAACATTAATACAAGTGTATAATAATACTTGAAATTTTGTACAGTGTAATGTTTTTATTGTGCTTATAACCCTGTGAAAAATGGGCGTTATCGCCACGCCCCTTTTTGTACCTCCCACACAAAATGGCCAAAGCATACCACAATTTAATATCTCATATTTGTTAAACCCCTTCTGGTAGCTCCCACACAAATTGTCAGAATAATTCGTGTACATAATCTCTATATTTAAAAATGAAATGGTGTTCGTTGGTACGCGATGGTCTCGAAAACGGCTGAACAGATTTTGCTGAATTTTAGCATGAGAATATCTTTTGGTGTGTGGAAGGTTCGTAGCTATATTCGGTTTTGTTTGGATAAAGGGGCGTGGCACCGCCCATACAACGTAAAATTTAAAAGTGGAATATCATAGGTACTATTGGTTCAAAATACTCGAAATTCGATATGTGTGACCTTGGTACCAGTACCTATCATGGAGTCAAAAGCCTAAATTCAAATTCAACCTAAAATTCAAATATGAAATATTTCGAATAATATTGGATCAAAGTTCTCGAAATTGGGTATGTGTGACCTTGGTGCCATTACGCGTCATGTAGCTAAAAACTGGGGCGATAGTGACAGTGGGCGTGGCACCGCCCACACAACCTAAAATTCATATATGAAATATTTAGAGTACTATTGCAGTAAAATTCTCGAAATGCCAGTGCCAGTACGGGTCACAGGCCTAAAAACGGGGAAACAGTGAAAGTGGGCGTGGCACCACCCACACAACCTAAAATTCAAATATGAAATATTTCGAATACTATAGTAGCAAAATTCTCAAAATTGGGTATGCGTGACCTCTGTGCCAGTACGCGTTATGTAGCTAAAAATTAGGGCGATAGTGTTAGTGGGCGTGACATCACCCACCCAACCCAAGCTGACATTTAAAATTGCTAAATTACGAGTATTATAGCTGTAAGAGTCTCCAAATTTGGTATAAGTGACATTGGTACCAGTATGCGTGATGGAACGATAAACTGGTGTGACAGTTATAGTGGGTGTGGTACCGCCGACACATCCTGAAATTTACAAATACTATATTTTGAGTACTATTGCAGTAAGATCGGCGATATTTAGTATTTGTGATTGTGACAGTAGGCGTGGTACCACCCACACTACCAGCAATTCAGAAGTGCAATATTTTGATTGCTATTACACCAAAATTCTCAAAATTTGGTATGTGGAACCAGATCGAGTGCTGGAGCAAGAAACTGGCGTGATAGTAACAATTGGCGTGGCACCGCCCACACAACCTGAAATGTGAAACATGACATCTGAATTTATAATTTTTGCTGAACTATTGCGGAGGGGCGTTGCACTCATCGTCTTGAAGTTTATAGTGGATGCTGTTGATAGCACTCTACGATTAAAAAGCTGTTCAGTGGAAGTGTCTGTGCATACGACACGCTTGCTGGAGAACATTATATCTAGACACGAAATAACTGGAGAACATTATATCTAGATTGACGCTTGACCAAGTGTGTTTAGTAATCAAGTGCCTCCAAAGTTAGCACGTGACTCAACAAAATTGGGAGATATCGGATTAGAGGGCGTGAGTACGCGCATGCGGCAACGTTATAGATAAAATAAATACTGGTAGAATTATGGCACTAATTGGTATGACTGTATTTCGCAGCAACAGAGCGACGTAGCCTCCCAGGTGATTTGACGGGTATTGCAATACACGAAATGTGTGCATTTAAATGCAATATGGATGACCCGAAAACACTGCCGTAATATCAAGAGTGTCAACATATCATATGGCTTTATTTCACTGAAACGCACTTTGAGGGCAGCGAAGCGCACCGGGTCAGCTAGTATTCAATATAACATTACTCACAAAGTGAGGGTATACCTTAGTCGGTTCACCCGACTGAAACTTTCTTACTTGTTTTCTTTTTGCTTATATTCTTGAAAACAAACACAAGTTTAAATTCTAATCAATAAACATTAAACAATAATGGTGACTTAGAAAATAGTTTATGTAAATGTCAGAAATGAAATATTGTTGGAGATCCTTATGCTAATGTTACACATAAATTATTATTTTGTGTTGATGTGAGGCATCAGAAGTCAGGGGTAGTACGATGTTATAAATGACAAAATAATTTCCTACTGTTGCACAAATATAAATATATAAAATGATGTTTTGATGAACTGAAAAAGTTTTATTTTTAAGAATTTACAATATAGTTGTTGACATACTCGTATATAAATTAGTCTTCCATCTATAAACGGAATATCATCTTTCAACTTCTATGGCTGGCAAGGACTCACTATGTTCTTTACAACCATTTCCGAATCGAGATCACAGACACTGCCCTATTCCATTGTCCTGCTGTTTCGGTAGCGTTAGCCGTCTACAAAGTTTCTCCAAGCTTTTCGACACAATTGTTCTAAACATACAAACTTAAATGTACATATGTAATTACAAGCCATATTCCACATTACTTCATATAGTGTTACCATCTAGTGTTTTGCAATTTTTTTGCTTTTGTATTGCAATCCAATTGCAATATCGGTCTCTGGTTCATTCCATATACATAATTATTTTCCCTTCCACAGTTTTGCATTACTTTTCTTTATTTCGGAAGATAGTTTAATTTATTATTCTTTATTATGGAATTTTATTTCTAATATTTACAACAGTTAAATTCTCGCGGACATAGATAATAGGAATGGAAATGGGAGTGAGAGCCTGGCGGCATTAAATTTGTCGCGGCGTTCGGCGCAAAATGAAAAATGTTCACCAATTTTTTTACAACTTTGAATTTGTATGGGATTTCAGCGTGAAATGGGAACATAGTACCGTGCTTAAGGGTCAAGCTCTTATGAATTGACTATGAAAACTCTAAATGGAGCCTTGATGGCCCTAAAAAATATAGCAATTTTATTGAGTCAATAATATAATTTTTCTTGTATATTTTTATACCCTTACTTATGTATATGTTATGTTATAGGTATGTTCAAAAAAATATCGCGAATTTTTAATTTCCGCGGGC
Organism: Eudasyphora cyanicolor; assembly: GCA_963930755.1. Taxonomy (NCBI): domain Eukaryota; kingdom Metazoa; phylum Arthropoda; class Insecta; order Diptera; family Muscidae; genus Eudasyphora; species Eudasyphora cyanicolor. The sequence continues at coordinate 127,608,077 of OZ005736.1, read as the reverse complement.
TACGTGTATTTGATTTTTGATATTTGTGTAGCGTTATGTTGGTACTCATGTCCCTTACTTATGCTGACAAGGTCGGCCATTTGGAATGTTTAGTTAATTTTTGACAGCTGTTGTGCTTGGATGTGTTTTAACCTGTCTTCGATTTTTATCTATTTCAGAAAATGGATCAATGAATCTGCATAAAATTTTGTGTGAAAAACAAAATAAAGTGCCCTGACTCATTCCGAATGTTGACTGTGGCATATGGTGACGCTACCTTGGACCAAAGCAACGTTTATCGGTGGTACAAAATTTTCTTAGAGGGCCGAGAAGATGCGAAGGACGAACAGCGTGCCGGCGCCCAAGTTCGGTCGAACGTAAAGGTTTTGCTCACAGTTTTCTTAGATTGCAGGGGCGTGGTGCATTATGAGTTCTTGCCACAGGGTAGTACGGTCAATAAAGAAGCAAGTTAAGCGCAAATTGCGCGAAGCAATCCGAAAAAACGCCCGGATTTGTGGAAGAACAAAAACTGGCTTTTGCACCATGATATCGTTGCTTTTGCGAGAATATTTGGCCAAAAATAACACAGTAATGGTGCCGCAGCCTTTGACTATTTGTAATTCCCAAAACTGAAAAGGCCCATGAAAGGACGACGCTAACCCACGATTGAGAAGACAAAGACGACATCGAAGGAGGAGCTGAACAAGATCACAAAAAATGATTATTTGAAGTGCTTCGAGGATTGGAAAACACTTTTGGCAGAAGTGTATTATATCCGAGGGGAATTACTTTGAAGGGGACAAAATAGATATTCATGAATAAATAAATACTTTTTGAAAAAATACAAAATTCGCAATATTTTTTGAACATACCTCGTATATTATTTGCTACGGACCAAAAGTGTAACACATCGAAGGAGTGATCTAAGACCTTAAATATATATTCGTTTTGGGTCAATTTAAGTCGAATGAGCAATGTCCGTCCGTCTGTATGCTAGCTGGTGCGCACGATAAGTCTCGAAAGGAGTAACTGATTGACTTCAAATTTGGTATGAGATATTTTTTTCTATATCCGGTTAAGTCTGAACATGGCCCATATTGGTACACTCCTTCTAGTAGTAAAATATTGATTCTTTAATAACATCTATACTTATTCGAATCTTCTGAAATTCCAAACATATTAGAAGTTCATTAGTCTCTACCACCTCGAGAAAAGTGGGCGAAGTTGGCACACCCCGTTGGGTATCTCCCACACAAATGGACCATTTTCTACAAAAATGTTGGTCATACAATTTTACTGTATGTGTCAGACCACACCAATACCCAAAACTTAACACAAAAACCAAAAAAGGTCAAATTCCAATCAAAAACGCTCTTTACTGGTATCGTTATTGCTTCGAACACCTGGTCGTACGACTAACATTGATGCACGAATAGTCCAAGGACGGGTTTTGACTGGAATTTTACCATTTTTTGGTGTTTGTGTTAAGTTTTGGGCTTTGGGGCAAAATATTACAGTTATGTGGGAGCTAGCTTTTCTATAAAGCTGATGAACATACCCTACACAAAAAAAATTATTTTTGTTAAATAATAGTGAAATACTAACATTTTTGAGGTACAATGTGGTTTTTGAGCTATTTAGATTGCCTTGACAAGTTCAGATTGTTTTGATATGTTCACAAAAGTTGTTCAGATTTAACTTGGCTAAAATTTTCCCAAATATTTTTAGTGAAAAATTACGAGTCCCTGTAAGTTATGCTGAAAAAAGTGAAAACTTGGCCTGGCTTGACCTAGTACTGAGAAAGCGAGTCAATAAATTTTGGATTCAATTCAATAAAAATATGGAATATTTTTCAATTGTAGTGCAAAAATAGCCCACATTTCCATAAAGCTAAACCTACCGGGTCCAAAAGATATTATTCTCTTTCTCTTCACACTTACTTAACCTGTATGCCGAATATGAGCGATTTTAGTCCATAAATGAGTAATTTATTAATATATTGACTAAAGCTCCACCAATCGGATCCATATAGAGTTACGCGCACTCACATTGATAACATAAATAAAATGCGTAAAGATAACATCAATCGGTCAAGTCGTTTAGAATGTACACTACACCTTCTCAAGTTTGCAATGAGAAAATGTAAATTACAATGAGAAAATATAAATTCATATTGCGAAATGTAAATTCGTAATGAGAACATAGAATTTCATATTGAGAAATATAAATTCGTAATGAGAAAATAAAGTAGAATAGAAACTCGCAATGAGAATGTGTAAATTCATATTAACAAATGTAAAATTGTATTGATAGAATATAAAATCATATTGGAAAATGTAAATTTATAATGAGAACATGTAAATTCATAGTAAGATGTGTAAATTCATATTGGAAAGTGTAAATCATATTGGAAAATGTAAATTTGTAATGAGAACATGTAAATTCATAGTAAGATGTGTAAATTCATATTGTAAAATGTAAATTTGTAATGAGATGTTTAAATGATATGCATAAATTTGACATGCATATCATTTAAACTTAGTACATCTGCATAGAAAGTACTTGCATGCTGAACTGCTCTTGCACAACCTCCGCCGGTTACTGTTGACCAGGCCTCATCCACAATGTGCTCGAGATATTGCATTCTTTGTTCGCATACAGCCGAACCCTGAACCGCAGGAACACGAAGTTTTGTCCTAACAGCCGTTTTAACTTTAAGTCCTAATATTCTCTATAGGTTTAAGCATTGCAGAATATGGACCTAACCTTAAAATAAGTGCTTCCCCGGACGAATTTTCTTCAACAGCCAACTCAATTCTTGAGTGACATGGTGCATTGTCGCAAACGATAACCAGGTCCCTGGTATTATTTCTCATTTCGGTCCATTTTTGTACGAGATGACAGATCCATTTAGCACATTTCTCTGATGTAAATGATCCCCTTTGTCGTTCCATCGTTGCACGGCACGATGTCCAATTCGTGAACGACCGCGTGACATATGACAAAATAAATTAAAATTGGTTTCGTCCATCCAGACAATCTGTTTGCCATGCTGAACATATTGATTAAGCATTCTGACGTGACCGCTAGCTTAATCTTGTTTTCACTCGAATTCATATTGATGGGTTGCTTACAAGTAAATAATTGCCCTTCTAAATAATTACCAACTGTTGTGAGCGTAACGGAAACGTTAAAATCTGAAAATAGTTTATCGCTAAGCTGTTTTAGAGTTACACTGCAGTCAGTTTCAATCCACGCCACAATGGCTGCGATATGCTCATCCCTTAGCTTATGGGGCTTTCCACCGCCTCTACGTTTCATTTATTTGGTACCTCTCGCAACCCAACGGTGCGCTGTTTTGTAGTTTATTCCTAAAGTGGAAGCAAGTGTTGCCCAATCTTCACCTCGTGATCCTGCGCTAACAATTTTTTCTCTATCCTGTATAAGGTGGTCTTTGTATTTTCGGCGTTGACACCATTCTTGTCCTACAAAAATAATGAAGAAACATTTATTACACAAGAAATACCATACAATTATAACTTACCAACTATTTCTGCTCTGCAGATTGGACAATTTGAAATTCCGGTCAAGAATGTTTCCACACAAATTGTGTGGAATATGTGTTTACAATCTAAAAACATAGTCACATTTTTGTATTGCATATTGCAACGACATACGAGTACTCGCATAGCGCAATTATTTTTAAACTCCATTGCTCTGGTTATATGTTGCCTTTCGGAATGTCTATCTGTGATATTGAATGTCTATCTGTGATATGAACATTACAACAAAGCCAACTTTTCAAATCAGATAAATAAACTGTAAAATATTTGGTAAATTGAGTTAAAAGTTTCTCATTATGAATTTATGTTTTCTCATTTCGAATTTACATTATCTCATTATGCTTTATATGTTCTCATTGCAATTTTACATTTGTCGATATGAATTTAGAAATTCTCATTACGAGTTTATATTCTACGTTATTTTCTTATTACGAATTTATATTTCTCAATACAAAGTTCTATGTTCTCATTACAAATTAACATTTCTGTTGAGTTTATGTTTAGTAGACCTATTTATTTTATGTTTTAGTTGTTCGTTCAGCTTGAGGCCATAAATAAAACAATGTTATTTTTAATATTATTGTTTCATTAAAAATTTTTATTCCCGATATTTCGAACGACTTCGTCGATCATCTTCAGGGGGTTACACTAAACAAATATACATTAAAATTAGTAACAATATACACAACAATTTTCAAAAAGGCATAATTACATTTATAAAAACGAAACAAAAATAAGGTATCCTTTCTTTTTCACTTTACAATGACAACTAAGTTAAGTTTTGATTTACTTGCTATTCTTGTGTATTAAATGTCTATATATGTGTGCGCATTTATCTGTATCTTTTTTAAAATTCAGTCTCTTCTCAGTAGGTACGGCAGTGATGTGTAACATCTCAAGCATGTATCTCCTGTGGTAGTTGCTCTCTTCTTCTAAGTCCAGATTTACACTAGGATATTTTTTTCAGCAGCTTATCCGCTAATTCTCCTTTAAACTTGCTTCTGCGTTTAGACACATAATTTTGTTTCGGATATTTCTGTGTGAATTGTTGTTGTTTCAAAGGCCGAGTGAAAAACACAAAACGTTCAGACCGATAAGCCTGAGTACGGGAGAGTTTTTTCCCCCCTCTTGCCGACTGCCTCTCTCTCCTACAAAACGCCGATAATCTGCTGAACATTCAGCCAATGTAAATAGGGACTAATACGTCAAAGTTCGGTTGGTGACCAGTTAGTGTGCAATGTGCCGCGAGAGCAGTTTTCTGTTCAAGTGGTTTGTCAAGAGCTTTTTGGTCTGATCTATGTGAAGAAAGTCTAGTTTTTAGTTTCGTTCGTGTAGTGCCAATATATAACTTGTTGCATAAGTTGGACTTGTCCCCGTTGCATTTAATTTTGTATACTACGTCATGTTTTTCTTCCTTTTTAAGTTTTGATTTTGTAAATAAACTATTTACTGTACTATAGAATTTTTGTGCCAATTCGAATTTGTCCCTGTCATAAAGGTCTGAGTTCTTAAGTCGTTCAGTGAATCCTGGAATATATGTTACAGTTTTATATAATTTAGTTTGTTTTTCTTCTTGTTTCTTAGGTTTCTTAGCTCTTTGTACATCTCTTCGTAATATGAATTTATATGTTCTCATTACAAATTTACATTTTCCAATATGAATTTACACATCTTACTATGAATTTACATGTTCTCATTACAAATTTACATTTTCCAATATGATTTTATATTCTCTCAATACAATTTTACATTTGTCAATATGAATTCACAAATTTTCCTTACAAGTTTATATACTGCATTATTTTCTCATTAGGAATTCATATTTCTCAATATAAATGTCTATGTTCTCATTACAAATTTACATTTCGCAATATTAATTTATATGTTCTCATTACAAATTTACATTTTCCAATATGAATTTACATATCTTACTATGAATTTACATGTTCTCATTACAAATTTACATTTTCCAATATTATTTTATATTCTCTCAATACAATTTTACATTTGTCAGTATGAATTTACAAATTATCATTACTGCATTATTCTCTTATTGAGAATTTATATTTCTCAATATAAATGTCTATGTTCTCATTACAAATTTACATTTCGCAATATGAATTTATATGTTCTCATTACAAATTTACATTTTCCAATATGAATTTACACATCTTACTATGAATTTACATGTTCTCATTATAAATTTACATTTTCCAATATTTTTTTTATATTCTCTCAATACAAATTTACAATTACCAATATAAATTTACATGTTCTCATTGCAAACTTGAAAATGTGTAGAACTGACGAATATAAAATCTACATATACACCCAAGAAAATAATTGGTTGGAATTCGATTGTAACAATAAAAAAATAGTACAAGCAACAGTAAGTATATTGCCTACACCGTCTGTCGGTTGTATTTATAAATAAATGGTTGAAACAACAATAATAACTTGGATACGATCAAATGAAAATGCTTGCAACTAAATCGATGGTTGTATCAATCGAATTGAGATTGTTATTTTCATTGACACTCGGTTAGTTGTGGTAACCAATTTTAAATTTTCATTATAGTACCATATGATCGATTTTTGGTTGTGACAACCAATGTTTTATTCTTGACAACAGAAATTGTATCAATGGACCAAAGATTATTATTGCAACGAATAATTGGTTACTACAACAGAAAGTAATATGCTGAAAGTTTGCACACATATCGCTTTTTTTGGTTACTGCTACACTGAAAGAACAAACACAATACTCAATTTATTGATAGCGCTAGAATTGACCACAGGGCAAAATATGGTCAGTGTAGCAGTAACCACCTTTTTCCATTATATTAGCGTTTTTAAAAGTTATTAAAAAGTAATTAAAGTTATTTAAGAGCTAAGAATCTAAAAATTAATCTGAAATGAACACCTAGATACCAAATGAACACCTAGGACCCAAATCTGATATTAGCAGCAATACGTGCTCAATTTGGCATTGCGTTCTCTCGCATCGACCGGAATTGCTGAACACCGTTGGATGGTGGATGAACGGCACATTTAGCACTGAAGCTTCCGTTAAACCTGCAGATTGATGAAAATCCAGTTTGCAACATTTCAAAGCAATCAGCCATGGAAAAAGTATTGAAAAATGGTAAATTGATCGTGTGGGATGAATGCACGATGGCGCACAAACGATTATTAGAAGCACTCGATAGAACATTGAAAGATTTGCGCAAAAATAATCGTCACTTTGCGACTTCCGACAAACACTTCACGTGATTCCGAAATCAACAGCGGCAGATGAGTTAAACGCATGTCTGAAGTCATCGTATTTGTGGCGATACGTAAAAACAATTCAATTAAGTATGAATATGAGAGTATTCCTGAGGCAGGATAAAACCGCAGAAGTTTTTTCTAAAGAACTAATGAGAATTGGAAATGGACAAGTAGCGGTAGATACTTTTAGTGGTCTAATATCAATTCCTCCCACAATTTGCCAATTCACTCAAACAAAAAATGAACTCATCACTAATGTGTATCCAAATATAAAACAAAATTATCGTAACTACGATTGGCTAAGGCCTCGCGCAATTATAGCAGCAAAAAATTCTGATGTGAATGAATTGAATTGGACGATTCAAAATCGAATTCCGGGAGAATTGCGTTCATACAAATCAATCGATCGCGTTGAAAATGAAGACGATGTCGTCAATTATCCCGTAGAATTCCTAAACTCTTTGGATTTGCCAGGCATGCCGCCCCATAATTTACGTCTTAAAGTTGGATCTGTAATTGTTATGTTACGAAATCTTCATGCTCCGAAACCGTGCAATGGAACCCGCCTGATAGTGAAAAAACTAATGAAAAATGTGATGGTGGCAAAGATTTTGATAGGACCATTCCAGGGAGAAGAATGCCTAATTCGGCGAATTCTCAGATTTACCATTCAAGTTCAAACGTCTTCAGTTCCCAGTGAAACTTGCATTTGCGATGACCATTAATAAGTCACAAGGACAGTCGCTGGAAGTGTGTGGATTAAATCTGGAAATGTAATGCTTTTCACACGGCCAGCTATATGTGGCATGTTCACGAGTAGGGAAACCATCCTCACTCTTCATTTTCGCTCCGTAGCATAAAACTAAAAATGTTGTGTATCGATCGGCATTAAATTGAATAAAATAATTAATCATTACTTTTGTAAGACTTCATAAAAAATAATATTCATTGAAACTAATACTTCATTTTATACTATTTTCCAAAAAATGTGAACGGTAGCTTATTTTCGATCCAAAAAAAGTAGCGCAACCCAAAAATATATTATGGGTAAAACGAAGTTTGCTGGGTCAGCTTGTTCCTTGTTGTTCTTTAATTTTAACGCAAACTTTTTTTCAGTGTAGTCTGAGATAGAAAACAACATTTCTCAAATGACTTAAAATGTCCTAAAACGGATCTTAGCCGAACATACTTAGGATCTTAGGTCACTCCTTAGTTCATAACAGATTGATCCTTCAGTACACATAAAATTAGGGACATCAATTATTACTTTTTCATGATATTCAAGTATTACAGATATTTTCTCCTCCTTTCAGCAAAAGAACATACATACTTCATTCCAGTGCACTGAAGAGGCGTGGCATAGCTTAAATAACCGGTTAAAAAGATATGACTATTTTAAAAATGGTAGTTTTGAGAAAAATCTCTGAGATAGGTAACTTTGGTGGTCTGTACCACAAAAACTAGAACGAATTTTGAAAAACTAAAAATTCCTAAATATTTCCACACTCTAGGAGAATCATTGTGATATTTAAAGGGGTCATTATTTGTGTTGGTGGAAATGCTTTAGAAATATCTAAATAAGAAATTGTTTAAAATCCTGCCAATATGTATATACATTGTAAGCCCAATATGAGCGTAATCGTTGTTGTAAGCTGTAATTTATAATAAATAGAACAACCAGTAGAGAAAGCGGAAAGTCGGGCCAACCATATGATACGAGGGCTACTATTTATATATTAGGCGTATTTTCGTTACACCATAGGTGCTTAATTTGTTTGGGGAGCTAAGCTCTTTTAAGCATTATTAGTTCCCGATGAAGTTTGGTGCTAGTGCTCCTGTTTTAATCGAGTATGGTGTTGCCACATTGGGCATCTTATATTTCGCAGATGGCATCTCATTTTTGGAGAGATTGTTGTCAGTTATTGTGAATTAACGGGAAGAAGAAGAACGAAAATGGACAATTATTTTAATATTTGCAAAAAGAGTGTGAACAATTGAACATAGCATAGTAAATTTATGTTTTATAAATACATTTCACGAATTTTTTTGTTTCGCACTGTTCTTTCTTCGCAACTTATGACACCAGTGTTACCAGATAGTGGAAATCCGCCACTTACTGCTTACGCACCAGTTAGTGGAAGTGAGTTGTTTTCGTTGCTAAGTGCTGAACTAAATCGCTAGCTTGTAACGAAAACATGCCTATTGTGAACCTAGCAGTAAACCGACTGTAATTTGTGATTTAAAATGGATTTCGTGCTTGTCATACTATTCTCCTTTGACAACTACACACATTTTTATGCATGGAATCAAAGTTATAAGCCGTTAAAATTTTGTGAAAAGTGGTCCATTTGTGTGGGAGATACCAAACGGGTAATAATGTCAATTTTTTACCGGACTGAACGCGCTATAAAAGCATTACACAGCACAAAATTGCAAGTTGGTATTTATATGTACTGGTAAAATTACAAGCAGTTAACTTTTGCTGTCACGGAGAAAAGCCATACTAAATAGAAACAAGTAAGAAAGTTTCAGTCGGGTAAACCGACTAAGGTATACCCTCACTTTGTGAGTAATGTAATATATAACATTACACCAATAAATCTGTCAATTTGTGTGGGAGGTACCAGAAGGGGTTTTCCAAATACACATATTTTTCGGTAAACAGTACATTCTTAAATACATTGCATTGTGCTGAACTATAAGCGTTTATGTGCACTGGTATATTAAAGTTACGAGCTATGTAATTTTGGTATGATTTGGTCATTTTGTGTGGGAGGTACAAAAAGGGGCGGGGTGATAACGCCCACTTTTTACAGGACTATAGGCACTACAACAGCATTACACAGTACAAAATTTCAAGTATTTGTATGCACTGGTATTAAAGTTACAAGCCGTTTACTTTGGTACGAAACGGGCCATTTGTGTGGGCGGTACCAAAAGGGGCTGTACAATGATGCCCATTTTTTACCGGACTATAGGCGCTACAAAAACATTATACTGTAGAAAATTTCAAGCATTTTTATGCACTTGTATTAAAGTTATAAGCAGTTAAATTTTGATGCAAAATGGTCCATTTGTGTGGGATGTACCAAAAGGGGCATGCCAACTTCACCCATTTTTCTCGAGTTAATAGCGACTAATATACTAATATTATGTGCAGAATTTCAAAAGATTCGAATAAGTAGTATAGAAGTTATTAAAGAATCAATATTTCACTAAATTTTAACCCTTTGTGTGGGAGGTACCAGAAGGAGTAGACCAATATGGCCCATCTTCGAACTCATCCGGAGATAGATCAAAATATTACCACATACCAAATTTGAAGTCAATCGGTTACTCCTTTCGAGAGTTATCGTGCGCACCAGCCAGCAGACACACAGACAGACAGACAGACGGACGGACATTGCTCATTCGACTTAAAATGACCCAAAACGGATTTCCTCCGAACATACTTAGGGTCCTAGATCACTCCTTCGATGTGTTACACTTTTTTCCGTAGCAAATGATATATACCCTCGTCACACTAAAGTGTATAAAAATAAAGGATTTCAAATATGTGCATGCATCGAAGTCAAAGTTATAAGCCGTTAACTTTTTGTAAAAAATGGTCCATTTGTGTGGGCGGTACCAAAACGGACAGGGCCACTTTGCCCATTTTTCTCTAGGTGATAGCGACATATAAACTATTACTACGCGTGGAGCTACGGAGGTATCGGATAAGTAGTATATAAGTTATTTGAAAAATCAATATTTCACTAAATGTTAACCCTTTTATGAGGGAGTTACTAGAAGGAGTGGATTAATATTGTCCATCTTCGAACTAAACCTGAGCTAGAAATCAAACCGTTACACCTTTCGAGAGTTTTCATGCGCATCAACTAGACAGATAGACGGACATTGCTCAAATGGCATAAAATGGTCCAAAACGCTTCTCCGCCAAATATACTTGAGGTTTTACGTCACCGTTTCGATGTATTACACTGTTGGCCCATATGGGGGCTTGAGTGAGTTTTGCGAGTTGGACTATATACATATGTACTTATAAACAAAATGTTGTGAAAATTGGCTTAAGGAAATGCCTACCTTCCATTCATCCTCAAACGAATATTTTTGAAATTGTGATTCGGTTTGAAGCAAACTTTTCACGATTTGTGTTTGGTGTATACATATTTGTTCAGTAGAATTTCAGAAAATAATCTCAAAGGATACGCTTACCGCACAGATATCCTACGCCGCAGCGTAGCGTTGCACAGATTTATTTTGAAAGCAAAAAATCAATTTTTCGACAATCACTTTTCAAAAATCGAATGATGTTCTATAGTATAGTGTTTCATTAAGAAAAATCCAGAATTTGTTTTAGCAAAAAATAATATTTTGTCATAGAAAAACTGTAGTTAAGTCACTTATATATTGTTAAGCGAAAACTAATGAACATTTGCATGTAACTCAGAACCCGTTTTTGATGAAACTTGGCATGCATATTTTGTTTATTCTAGGAAGTGTATGTACCAAATTTGAAAGCTATTGCTTAGATAGGAAACATTTTATGAGAAAAAAATATCCGGATTTTACGGGCGGCTGACGTTGGGCGTGGCCGATTTTGATGAAATACCATTTTTTTTCTTAACTTATTCACTATATTACTATGTGCCAACTTGCAAAAATCTATTTTTTGCACAAAAATGTATGAAGCCACTGTGCGTTGTTTGGTAAACAACGGTGGAGGGTATAATACAGTCGTCCTGCCCGATCTTAAGGCCGGGTTAGGCAAACTTAACCGTAATTTAACTTTAGCGCCGCCGTAACGTTGCCCGCTGGAGCATTTACCCAAAACTTCAAAAACTTGCTGTATCACACAGACATTCACAACAAAAATAGCAACAAATTATTTTTATTTTATATTTATTTGCTACTAATCTATCATTTTATTAGTTAGTTATCATCACTTTTCAAAAGTTTCGCATACATTTATTCTCTTTTTTATTATTTTACTAATTTTGTTTGCAAATGCAAGTAAACGTACCGTCCAAATCAAATTTCTGCAGATTCAGCCGTCCGTTTACGTTTCGTTTCCGTTGGCTAATCGTTTACACTGATTTCCATATGTCAGATTGAAACAGTTGATTCGTTTGCCTAACCCAGCCTTTAGTCTCTCCTTACTGTTTTTTTAACTACTTTCCGGGTGGCGTTTGGGGTTGGGTGCCACCCGGAGTACGATTAGTAGAGGCTAGTTCACATCCATGGGGTATTTCTGTAGTTTCCCTCTGGGGTATTTCTGTGGTTTTTCATGGGGTATTTCAGGAGTTTCTTCACCCTACGGATATTATTCTAGAGTTTGTTCACCCTCTGGTGTTTCTTCGGCTGCTAGAGTGTCTTTTGGAGTTTTCTCATTTGCAGAAGTTTCTTACGAGTATACAGCAGAGGTTTCCTCACCGGCAGTAGTTTTTTTTACCAGCAGAGGTTTCATCACCTGCAGTAGCCTCTTCAGGAATTCCTTAATACACCAGAGTTTCCGTCGGTGTTTTCTCAGCCGGGTTAGTTTTCTCTGAGGTTGCTTCTGTGCTTTCTTCGGAGTTCGATGCAGTGATTTCTTGCGGTCTTGCGTCTGTGGTCTCCTCAGAAGGGGCGTTGGGAGATGTAGCATTGTCAGCAGGTGCTTCCGCGCCATCTCAAGCTGGAGATACGCGGGTTGTCGAGCAAAGGCCACAAAAAAAGGTTCTCTAGCGGGAACTTCATACTTAGAAAGCCACTGGTTGCTTATTGCTCTAACTGTAAGTGACATTTGATTATCACCTATTTAAATTGGCGATATTTATGCCAAACTTGATGCCAATTCACCTACCAGTTTTTAACTAAAATATAGTAGCGGAAAACAATGGAAATGTGTCCCTAAAACACTAATTGTTTGCGATAAAATAAAGACTTCTGCGTAATACGGACGAAAACTAACGAAATTCGTATTAAAACCAGTAAGGAAGAACTAAAGTCGGGCGTAGCCGACAATGTGATACTCTACTCCACCCTATTGGAGCAGAATAAGAAGTAAAATTTTCAAGATTTACCAATGCTATTTTCCTAACAACAAAAAAAATTTATACGCTTAGATTCAAATTCGGGATATAAGTATATACCCTGGCTATATCTAAATCTGAACCGATTTTTTCAAAATTCGGCGGTGTGGGTCTTTGGATTAAGAAACTTAGCCAAACCTGCAAAATACAGCTAACATACGCCAAAAGGCCAAATCGGAAGGAACATATATATTAGGAGGCTTCTATATACATATATGTACAAATTTTCCTCAAATTCTGCAATGTGTGCCCTCGAATGAAAAAAACTCTACCATACTAATATCGGATTGAATATATATGTATATACTCGTATCTAAATCTGAACCAGTGTTGCCACTGGAAAAAATTTTTTCCGACCAAAATTTTTCCTAAAACCGACCAAAATCCATTGTAACCGACCAAATTTATAAAATTAAAGTAGTTGGTATCTTGTAAAGTTTGGAGACAACATTTTTAGATTTTGGTGAAATTTGGAATGTTTGGAAAAGTTCATTAACATAAAAAATATGCTAGTTATAATAGAAAATAAAAACATATGTAAACAAGATATAAAAATACTGAAAAGTATTTTAAAACAAGTAAAAATGTGGCCCGCCAGAATCGTATGAACCCAACATCATGGATCGCATTCAATGTTATAATAAAAAAATATATTGAATTGCTCGTTTAAATGATAGGAACATGGCTAAATCTTAATATAACCTCATTCAGTAAAATCGTTGCTATTCGATATTTTTTTGTAGTTTAAGACTAATTATCATAGCCAAATTCCCAAGTTTCAATATAGTCTTTTTCGTTACCTCTTCGTCCCAATGTGGCAACAAATAAATTTATAAATTCGAAAAAAATTTTACAATTAAAAAGGAATTGTGCATTTAAATTTTCAAAATATTTCTTTTGTGCTTGTTTGTACATTTTGTTATCAATGCATTCCCATATATGTAGATATAGAGTGTAGTAAAAAAGTCTTAACTTTTTTTTTTGTAAAACTTTCAATACAAATAGACGCCTGAAAACAAAGAAAACGCTGAAGTGGTAATAATTGTAAAACCAAGCTTTTTATTTTGATTTAGCAATTCAAGGAAATTGCGAAATATCGGAAAAATACATTTAATTTTGAATAAAAAATTATATTCTAATTAAAAAACTGACCACGAGCTTGACTATTACTTAACACAATTTGGATGGAAAAGGTCGAATAAAAATAAACTTATGAAAATATTTTCTTTCTGTTTCCACATTTTTGTTATAAATGCAGAGTGAGTAAATCGGCTCATGTTTATTTCAACGTTTTTTATAAAACTTTCCATTCACATTTTAACATATCTTTCAGAATTTGAATTGAGTTTTTCTTAATTTATGTTAGACGCCAAATACTGACCTAGTTTGTGACAAATAACAATATTTTTTTTTAAGAAAGGACAAAAATCTGAAATATTGTTCATAGCATGCCTTATTTATAAAATGTAAAGTTTAAAGCCTGTGAGTTCTAAAACACAATAGTACGGACTTTTGTTAATTGCAGGATTTTAACATTGTCAATGAATTGGAATTTTCCGTTCTGAACCCAGTTTCTAAATTTGTTTCTTTGAACACAAATGGCAAAATTCCGCAATTATGGTGAGATTTATAAGCCAAAATTTCGGCTTCAATCTACTCTCGGAATACAGAACAGAAGTGAAAGAAATAATTCTTTCCCCAGCATCGATAATTTATACAAGTACAAACCATATTTGCTGTTAACGAAATTTCCTTTGTCACGCCTAAATTATTATTTTTAAATATAAAAATTTTACAATGTATTTGTCTACAATTTCAATCAACAGGTCGATACTGCTTGCAGCGATTAAGAAAAATACTGGCATTCACAATCGACATTTCGAGGTATTTCCAGCGGTGTTATATATGTATTAATCGTCAAATTATTCTGTATTATACTACAACTTAAATATTCGAGAATAAAACCGACCAACATTGAGTTGGTCCGACTATCCGACCAACATTGAGTTGGTCCGACTATCCGACCAGAAAGACAAATTTTTATTTTATCCGACCAAATTTGGTCGGAAATGACCAAAACGGCAACGCTGATCTGAACCAATTATCTTCAAACTCGGCGATGTGGACCCCTGTATCAAGAAACTCCACCCTGTTAAATTTCAAAACGATTGAAAGTGAAATACATCTTCTATAGGGCTAAAATGCCAAATCAAAATGCCACACACTCAGAATAAATTGCTTTAGTAGTTTAATTTCCCAAACATATTCTGCTGGAAACATACACTAAACATATGTTTAGGGTATACTCCTAATATATAATATTTGACACACACAAATATTATAAGTTTGGGAGGAGCTTGTTCTAACAAAAGCATGTATTCCTCCAAATATTTTTTTAATTGAAGTAATATTTTCGAAACAAAGATTAATTTGTATGTAAATATTTTAGCTATGTACCCATGTCTTCATATAAATACATGTTTTCTGTTTTTCAGAAGTTTAAGTACATTTTATCTGAAATTTTATATGTTTGTATAATTAGATTAAGATATACATAGTATGTTCAAAACAATTTGCGAATTTTGTATTTTTTCAAAAAGTATTTATTTATTCATGAATATCTATTTTGTCCCCTTCAAAGCAATTCCCCTCGGATATAATACACTTCTGGCAAAATTTGTTTCCAATCCTCGAAGCACTTCAAATAATAATTTTTTGTGATCTTGTTCAGCTTCTCCTTCGATGCCGTCTTTATCTCCTCAATCGTGGCGTAGCGTCGTCCTTTCATGGACCTTTTCAGTTTTGGGAACAAAAAATAGTCACAGGGGCTAGTTCAGGGGAATACGGTTGCTGCGGCACCACTACTGTGTTGTTTTGCCAAATATTCGCGCACAAGCAACGATGCAGGGGCGTTATAATGGGGCAAAAGCCAGTTTTTGTTCTTCCACAAATCCGGGCGTTTTTGGCGGATTGCTTCGCGCAATTTGCGCATAACTTGCAGGTAATATTCTTTATTGGCCGTACTACCCTGTGGCAAGAACTCATAATGCACCACGCTCCTGCAATCAAAGAAAACTGTGAGCTCGGGCGTCCGGCACGCTGTTCGTCCTTCGCATCTTGTCGGCCCTCTAAGCACATTTTGTACTACCGATAAACGTTGCTTTGGCCCAAGGTAGCTTCACCATATGCCACAGTCAACATTCGGAATGCGTCAGCCCACTTTATTTTGTTTTTCACACAAAATTTGATGCAGATTCTTTGATCCATTTTCTGAAATAAATAAAAATCGAAGACAAGTTAAAACAATCCAAGCACAACAGCTATCAAAAATTAACTAAACATTCAAAATGGCCGACTTTGTCAGCATAAGTAAGGGACATGAGTACCAACATAACGCTACAAAACTATCAAAAATCAAATACACGTAGCCCGCGGAAATTAAAAATTCGCGATATTGTTCGTACATACCTCGTAAATCGTATTAAAGGGTTATCCTAGTAGAGATACTTTTTTAATAGCCTTTTTTTGACAGATCACGTGTGAGTCGTGTCATGATGTCATGTTATTTTGTTAAGTATTGTTTGGCATTTCATCAGACTTACGCCTAAACAACGTTTACAAATTATTCAGTTTTATAATAATCGTACGCCAATTGCGCTAAGTCCATTTTTTTAAATACAAAAGAAGTACTTTCCACTCAACCCACGACCTTGACATCCATGAGCAATATTTTAGCTCTCGTTAAGAGCTGTCTTTTTGCCATTGACTGATTCCCGATCCGACGTACCGGAATCATCGGTCATATTTCTTCAAAAATGATGCCGGTGAGAACGTAACCGTCAATGGCGACCGTTATCGTGCCATGATAACCGACTATTTGATGCCTGAAATTGAAGGTCGTAATCTCGGCGACATTTGGTTTCAACAAGATGGCGCCACTTCCCACACATCGCATCAATCAATGGATTTATTGTGAGAACACTTCGGTGAGTAGATAATTTCACATTTTGGGCCTGTCGATTGTCCACCAAGATCGTGTGATATCACACCGTTAGACTTTTTCTTGTGGGGATATGTAAAGTCTAAAGTTTATGCGGACAAACCCGCTTCGATTCAGGCCTTGGAGCAAACACGCGTCATTCGCCAGTTACCAGTCGAAATGCTCGAACGAGTCATCGAAAATTGGACTCAACGGATGGACCATCTAAGACGTAGCCGCGGCCAATAACTGATAGACATAATCTTCAAAAAATAAATGTTCTTTCAAATGATAATAAACATTCCCCATTCAATTTGAATTTTCCGGGTTTTTTTTCTTTAAAAAAGTAGGGAACCTCGAAATGGATCACCTCTTCTAATCTTTGGTAACTATGAACTGCATTGAAGGATTGGCAAAAAGTGATGAATTGGAATATATATAAATTAACAATTAGGGCAGTGGTACAAAATCTAATGCTGCTTATGACATTTTTAACAATAATGTGTAACACGAAATCTAGGAAAAATTTTAACCTAAAAAGCTTTTTTAAATAAAATACATGTATTTGGAAATGGGAAATACAGCTTCTATTACACTAAATGGCCAAATCGTATAGAACATATATATGTATATGGGTACTTTCAAAATCAAAAAGTGTTCTTATTTTAAAAGTGTTCTTCTCAGCAAGATCGGAGTGAAATTTCGACCTGTACTTAACGAACAATGGACAGACGGACTGACGTGGTTAAATCGACTCAGCTAGTGATGTTGCAGCGGAGTCGATCGGTATACTTTAAGGTGGGTCTAGTTGTAGTATTACTATGTGTTACAAACATCTGCTACAAAAAAGACTTATAATACCCTGTACCACAGTGTGGTGTATGGTATACTACAAATCTAAGGAATTTGCGCGAGAAATTTATTTATCGCATACAACTTATGTAGCTTTTTACTGACATTTTTAGATAATTATTTTTATAAAAACTTATCACCGCCTACTTGATAGAATTTAATTTTTCGTTGCACAAAAATCGTTAATTTTGTATGGAGAGCTAAGCAATTTTAAGCATTATTAGTACTCGATAGTGTTTGTGTTCCTGACATAATCGATTAGGTGTTACCAGTAAGGAATTGTTATAAATTTCAAATACAAGAACCCATAAAGATGTCGCACGCAATATCCATCAGATGTCCTTATTATCCATTAATATGATACCCGTAAATACTCATACACCCACCCACTTTTCTTCAACAGCAAATACACTCCTTGATTTATTTTTTGTTAACAACACGAATGATGTGTTACGCTATGAGCAATTATGCGGATCTGCTTTCTCAAAACACGACATTATTATGTTGTCGTACAACTGGAATGTACCACTGGAGGATCTATATTTTAACTATCGTGATTATAAAAATATAAATGTCATCGATTTGGAAAACGATCTTGCAACATTGAATTGGGACCAGATTTTGTACCACTCGAATGTTAACGATAAGTTAAACATCCTGAACCACAATGTAATTAACCTATACAATAGACACGTTCCTATAAAATATAAACGTATCCGACCAGAAGCAAAGCCTTGGTTCAACCCTCAAACGAAGCTCTTAATACAACGTCGTGATGTAGCTTACCAAAAATGGAAACGGTTTAAGACACCAGAACATCACACAATGTATAAGTCAGCGCGGAGAGCAGTAGTAGCAAAAATACAAAGAGACAAGAAAATGTATTACTACAACAAATTTAATGGCGCACTCTCAAGCAAGAAGACTTGGGCAGAACTTAAGAAAATTAACTTAGGAAATTCAAACTCCTCAAATATTAACGTAGACGTCAATGAGTTGAACGAGAAGTTTGTAAATATTCCCGAAATCGACTCCGAGCCAGAAGAACACAGAGATTCATTCGAATTTCAGATGAGAGAAAATGAATTTAGTTTCCGCAACGTATCTCAGATTGAAGCATTCAACAGTGTAATGTCTATAAAATCAAACTCCGTTGGATACGACGACATTAATCCCAAGTTTCTAAAACTAATACTTTCTCACATAATCTACTACATTACAGATATTTTCAATACTGCAATACTTAGTAGCACTTTCCCACAGGCCTGGAAAATTGCCAAAGTTATACCCATACCAAAAACCAGTAACGAATTCAGACCAATCGCAATACTACCTTACATGTCCAAAGCCTTTGAACGAATAATACATTCGCAAATACAAACATACATTTCGCAAAACAATTTACTATTCCCCAGGCAATCCGGATTTAGGCCAAAACACAGCTGTTTGACTGCGTTAACAGACGTAGTGGAAAGTATTCGGGCCAGTTTGGATGATAGTGAAATCGTCCTGCTGGTCCTTCTTGACCACTCAAAAGCGTTTGACTCAGTACGTCATACAACGCTCTGCCGTAAACTAGCAAGCGACATCAATTTCTCCAGCACAGCAGTGAAATTAATATATTCATACCTGTCACAGAGATCCCAATATACAATTAACAAAGGCTGTTGCTCATCACTATTAACATTGAGAAAAGGTGTTCCACAGGGATCAATTCTTGGGCCACTTTTGTACTCTCTGTACTCCAATGATCTACCGCACCAAGCAATATTTTCAAAAATACAAATGTATGCCGATGACGTCCAATTATTCCAATCCTGTCGAGTGAACTACATTAGCACTGCAGTTAATCAAATGAATGAAGATCTGTCAAGAATACACAGTTGGGCGTCCAATAACAATTTGCGTCTAAATCCCAATAAATCAAAAGTGATTTTAATTCGTAATCGCAATGTGAACATACCAGGTGATGTACATATCCGTCTCGGAGACACAAACATTGATACTGTAGATAAAGCAAGAAATCTAGGAATTATCTTTAACAAACATTTAGATTGGTCAGATCATATAAATGCCGTATGTGGCAAAATATACTCTATGCTGAGAAACCTGTGGACCACGCACTCGTTTGTCCCACAGCACATTCGTCTGCTTTTAGCAAAAAACTACATTCTCCCAACCTTGCTATTTGGAGCTGAATTGTTTTCTGGTTGTAATGCCAAAGACTGGAGAAAGCTAAACACAACGTTCAACAACATTGCGCGGTATGTATATGGCCTAAAACGCTTTGAGCGGGTATCATTCAATGCAAATCAAATCCTACAAATACCACTGGATGCATACTTAAAGTATAAGTCATTAATTTTTCTACATAAAGTAGTATATTACCGAGAACCTCAATACTTGTTCGTAAAAATAACGCTATCCAGATCTAACCGTGGAAATAACATTATTCAATTACTTCACCGTCGACAATCATCCGAAAGACAATTCTACATACGAACAATCCGTCTCTGGAACCAGCTCCCCAACGAAATTCAAATATGTAGCAACGCAGCAAAATTTAAATGCAATAATCAAAAAAGCTAACTCGAATTTTGTACTCTATTTATAATTGTTAAATGTATACATTATTTTTTTATTATTTTTCTGTATTCTTCATTCATTATGTACACTCACACACATTAATTTTGTAACAATATATTTTCCAATACTATCACTTATAAGATGAACATCTTGTATTGGAAACACGTGCACAACAAATAAATAAATAAATATGGCGACACATTATAAAATAAAATATTGTTCATCCAAAGTTTTACGCAAATTTAAATGAGCGATCCATTATCCCACATAAATCTCTCTCCGAATGTTACCATTACATACTCAGAAATTGAAAAAAAAGGAACAGTAGCATAAATTTGATGAACATTAATTTGTATTTTATTAGAAATTGCCAGTACACATTTATGCAATGGTCAATCTATGCGGTGAAAATTATTCCTATTTGATCTTGTCTTTTGAAAGTTCTGCATATAATAATAAATAAGTGGGTTTTGTTGCAAACTGCTAAAATAAAATCGATAGCTTATATCGAGGCCCTACAACAGGAACTGCACCCTTAGAAAGACACTAGAAGTTTAGAGCTCTATATATATATATGAGTTCTGATAATCACCTATTTAAGTTGGCGATATTTATGCCAAACTTATTCCCACTTATCATCTACCAGAGCACATCACTATCGAATAAAATATAGTACTTGAAAAAGAAGGTTCCTATGTAACAGCGCCATCTGAAGTATACTGTGTGCTTGTGGAACGTGGAATATCAATACCAAAGACAACCAGTAAGGAAAGGCAGAAAGTCGGGCGGGGCCGCCATATAATACCCTACACCTCCCTAACAATGCGATAAGGGTCATTGCCATAATAATTTGGAATAATTGGTAAATGGGTAGAAACGTATTCTAATTCTGAAACGATAATCGCTAAATTAAGCAATATTCGTTCCTAAAGTGAAAAACATCTTTCTGGAAAATTTTAATGATCGGAAGTAAAATACAACTTCTATAGCGGTTTGATACAAAATCAGGAGGAACATATATATGGAGCTTTAATGTAAATCTGAACCAATCTTCCCTGAATACTTATTCATGTAAAAAGACCTCCTTGTGTCGAATTTCGTACTGATCGGATATAAAATACAGTCTCTACAGCGCTTACATGTCAAATCGGGGGTAACATATATATGGGAGCTATATCTAAATCTGAACCGATTTTCTCGAAATTTGGCAGTATTCCTTCATGTAATAAGAAACCTCTTTCTACCGAATTTCGCACTGATCGGATATAAAATACAGTTTTTACAGCGCTTACAGGTTAAATCGGGTGTAACATATATATGGGGGCTATATCCAAATCTGAACCGATTTTTTCCAAATTTAATAGTGTTCATCCATATAATAAGAAACCTCTTTCTGCAGAATTTCATACTGATCGGATATAAAATAAAGTTTTTACAGCGCTTACATGTCAAATCGGGGGTAACGTATATATGGGGGATATATCTAAATCTGAACCGATTTCTTCCAAATTTAATAGTGTTCATCCATATAATAAGAAACCTCTTTCTGCCGAATTTCATACTGATCGGATATAAAATAAAGTTTTTACAGCGCTTACATGTCAAATCGGGGCTAACATATATATGGGGGCTATATCTAAATCTGAACCGATTTTAACCAAATTCAATAGGGATCGTCCTTGGGCCAAAAAAAAGATGTGTGTAAAGTTTCGTCGAGATCGGACCATAATTGCGACCTGTACTTTGATTACAAGAATACATGCACAGACAGACGGACAGACAGACAGACGGACAGACAGACAGACAGACAGACGGACATAGCTAAATCAACTCAGAAAGTGATTCTAAGTCGATCGGTATAATAAACGATGGGTCTATTTCGTCTCCTTTTGGGTGTTACAAACAAATGCACAAAGTTATAATACCCTGTACCACAGTGTGGTGTAGGGTATAAAAATACTAAAGATACGGCAGATGGTTTGCACGCAATATACCGAAGATGGCGTTGACTCATTGGGGCCCAATCTTTTACTCGAGAAACAGATGCCGCTAGTGCATAAGGGTCTAATCTTTTTTAAAGAACGGCTGGACTAAGGAATTTCCCACTTAATTATATCTCCGGGACTTGGTATTATTAAGAAATTGAAGTAAAAGTAGAAATGTCGTCAAAACTGGTGAAAATTAATTCGTAGTTTATTAGAAATGAATACTGTACTGTACACATGTGTTCCAAGAAAAACCATGCTCCATCTATGCGGTTAAAATTATCCCTATCGGGTAATTTGATTTGCCTCATCTTTAGTATTTTTGTCTTTGTCAATACAACAACAGAGTGCTTATTGCAGCCACGAACCAATTGCATACTCACATCTATTGTAATCTAATTAGTTGCAACTTCGATCTACAAGTATATTAAGTTGGGTTGAGTTGTTTGGACCATCAAAAACAAATGGGATTTTCGCGTCTACAATGAAAGTTTTTTATTTTATGACTTCTTCAACATGGAATCAGAAATGATACAGTTTTCAACCAAATTATGTACCATTGCTACAAATACAAGGCAACCAGTTTGTTCGTTAGTTATTATAACCTACACCACTCTGTGGTACAGGGGGATAAAAGTTTGTTTTGTGGCAGATTTCACCAGGGATGAACCCTATTGTTCAACATCGGTTTATCGCCCATGTTCTGTATTCCGGTAGCGGATTGAATCCGAATTTCTAATTCATAAAATTGTCCATAATTTCTGTTGGGGGACTTAAACGCAGATTGCCTTTATTTTCCCATTCGAACATATCGCATCTGTTCCACAAAAGGTTAACAACTCAAAATTTATAAACTTTGCTTTTTTGCAAGAAAACAATGTACAATGGCAATTTCTATCCACTGCAAAAAATGTCTATTGATTTTTCTTCATTTTCATAATAATAAACCCTCTCTCTGTGTTTTCAGAATAACGTCTTTAGAATCAACAAAAGAGTTACATTTTGAATTGTCTCCAAGTGTTTAAGCAAATCGGACCGTTGATTTATCATTTAAAGAGTAATATTTTTAGTTGTGCTGTTTTCAACTTATAATCCGAGCAAGATTTATCAGCTAAAAAGGTACAACTTAAAATAATACCACTATTTATATACAAACTTTTTTCAGGAAAAGAGTAACAACTCAAAAAAGTTGTAATTTTTCTATAATCAATTAAAAAAATAAAAAGAAAACTGCGTTATTATTTTTTCAATAATATTTTCTTGCAACGACATATTCTTTTTTTGTAATATATCATTAATATTAACGGAAACAGTTTTTGGCCTCTACTGACTTTTTTTAAATTTTGAGTTGTTACCATTTTGTGGAACAGGTTCGATATATATACATTGGAAAAGGCGAAGCGTCATATCGCCAAAAACCATATATATCGCCCCAAAAAAATCAATGTTAGTTGTTGTTGTAGAACAATTTTGTTTTTGGGCAATATGACAGTCGACATTGGGCATTTTGAACAGTAGATAATTTTTTTTCGCCCAAAAAAAATGGTGCGTCATGACGCCCAAAGTGTACAAACAAATTTATTAGCAAGTGGTCATCACGCTAATCAAACTAAAATGTATCATGAGCACTTTTTGTAAAACAACTTTCGAATCGTCGGAATGCCAAACGGTAGCTTCGCAGACCAAGGAGATCTGTGGTAGGCGGCCTTCGGTAGTAGTTTTTGCGTGGCAGGCCTTCGGCCGGGATAAAAGTCTTTCTCCTCTGGGCTATGTCAAAAGACGGCTACGCGGACTTTGGGCTTTATGACATAGCGTTTGTCGCTTTTTGGGCGATATGACATACATACATGGTTTTGGGCGATATGACATTGGGCGATGTGACGCTGCGCCATTGGAAACATATTTGGGTCCGAAATAACAAATTTAGAAACTCGATTCCGAGCGGAAAATTCCGATTCAAGTCACATTCGGAATACAGAACAGACCCGTATGTGTAGATATTGCCCCCATATACATACGAGTATATCGTCGCTTGGATGACCATCTTACAGAAGTAACATTTTCATCATTTTTCAGAAGAGCAGATTTACTGTTTTTAGACAATCTTGCTTCTTCTCCATGGCGTCATTTTTATTATATATTGCTTAAACAAAAAGGATCTGTCCATGATTTTCTCCATATTCAAAGATTTTTCCAGTAATATAATTGAATGCAATCCATGGTGGAGGGTATATAACATTCGGCATGGCCGAACTTAACGCTTCTACTTGTTTATTTCGTTATCGTTTGTCCTTTTTACAGGACTTTCTTAGTTTCTAGAATACACATTTTGAAATTATTTTTCGCTGGACAAAGCCTTTTTTTAAAAGCACAGTTATTTAAAAATTGATAGTACAGTCTGATCGGTTATGAATAAAATGAGACTATTCCGCAGAAAATCGATGCATAATTAAAAAAGTTCTAATTATTTTGGCAAGTTTTTAACTTCAAATCTTTTTTATTAGTGTTAAAAATACAAAAGCAAATTTTAAAAGCAAAGAATGGATATTTTGGCTTTTTTCAATGACCCAATTTACACGGTGCTACTTGTCCCTGCGACATAAGGCTTGCGACAATAGCTTGTAGACAAAAAGTGTAGAGAAGCTTCCGGGGTAGAAAAAGTTGCTCGAATGAAAATACAAGGGACAAATTGACATTTCATTTTATGAGTGACTGAATACGAAAAACAAATTCAATCAAATAAATGTGAGTGAACGAATAAAAACATAAATTTGTCCCCTAGTTGCTGAAACTAAAGACTCACCGTATAAATGAGCATGATTTTACGTAGGGATTTCAAAAGAGAATTCAAAAAAGTCGCAGGGACAAGTCGCTATGTGTACATTGGGTCAATGTCTAGCATTAAAACAGCATTAGCATTAAAAAATTAATTTCAGAAGATCAGATGAAAGTTCTACCAAATAATTTACTGCTTTAGCTAGTGGAACATTAAAATCTGTTCTTCAATTTTAAAATGCTATCGTATCATCAGGCAAATCTACTTATTGGCTTTTAACTAATTTGAATTAACCGAAAAAAATTTGTTATGCGTTTTTTTCTTCTTCTTCTTGATATTAGGCTCTATTGGGATGCAATTTTTGTTGCCAAAATATTCTTTCCAAGTATAAAATATCTGTTTATAATCCTTAAAAGTACTTATAGTTGCCGTAACCGTTTAGAATGCCTCTCCTTGCATTTGTTGTTTGAAAATATTTGCTTAAATTACACTACAAATTATTCGTGTCACAAACACGAAACAAATATTAAAAAAAAATGTTATGGTAAATTTTTTTTTAAATATTTTTTTTGTAATTCCAGCTTTCATGGAAAGTACATTCAGTATTTGGACCAAGTATAATTGAGCCGTTTGAGCCATGTTATGCCTCAAATTAAAGGGAATTATGAGGGCTACATATGCTGCAAATATCGCTTTCACGTAGAATCTTTGGTTTAGTAACAGTCGTCAAAAATATGAAATTTTATCACATTTTTAAAAAGCCAGCGGAGAAAACACTGTCTATTTGAAAAAATCTATGGATAGATCTAAAAGTTATGAGCCATTTTGTAAATGTTAGGGAAATTCAAAAAAATCTAGTTTAATATTTTTCGTTTTTAAATGATGTTTTTGCTTATATTGAATTCGCCAAATGTGAGAGACACATATAAGAGACATTGCACGTGCATTTTATTTTATGAGGATTGATGTCAGACATTATAAAATTATAGAGAGGACGAGGTTTTATGGCCGTTCGTAACCCTCCAAAAAACATGATATGCAATGTGAGAGCTATATTGGATGAGATCCGCTCAGATAGAGGGTCATTCAGCAATATTTGTTGTTTTTATTTATGATGTTTCCATTCGATTACGCCTTTTATGGGCACGGACATCCCAGTCGTATATATAGGTAGTAAACTATATGTCAGCTACAGTTACTGCAACTTATGAACCTTAAACCAGGAATTTATGAATGACATTTCTTATTAATAAATTTGTGTAATTCAGCGCCTTAAAGAGATAAGTCGATTTTCTGAAAAATATAACAAAGTTATATTTCGAAGTATGAGTTCTGCTACATCTGCGGAAAATATGTAAATAAAACCAGTAAGGAAAGGCTAAAGTCGGGCGGGGCCTACTATATAATACTCTACACCACTCTCGTAATATTGAATAACTCTGATATATAAATTTTGTAATTCATGTATAAATTGTTTACATAAATTTACTTTTGGGACATTTTATACTTAAATAATACCCTGTACCACAGTGTGGTGTAGGGTATACAAACGATTGGATCTAAAGAGCCAAATCGGACGAAACATATATATGGGAGCTATAGCTAAATCTTAACCGATTTTCTTCAAATTCGGCAATGTTGGTTCATGGATCAAGAAACTCTACCATTCTAAATTTCAAAACGATCGGATGTAAAATACAGGACTAAAGGGCCAAATCGGACGAAAGATTTATATGGGAGCTATATCTAAATCTGAACCGATTTCAACCAAATTCAATAGCGATCTTAACAGCCGCGAAATACTCTAAACTGCAAAATTTCGGAGTGAAATTGCGACATGTAGTCGACGAACAAATTTACATGGACAGACATCGTTAAATCGACTCAGCTAGTGATTCTGAGTCGATCGGTGTACTTTAAGGTGGGTCTAGCTGTGTTATTTTAAGGTGTTACAAACATCTGCCGTGAAACAAACTTATAATACCCTGTACCACAGTGTGGTGTAGGGTATAAAAGTTTATTATACCCTACACCACACTGTGGTACAGGGTATTATGACTTTGTGCATTTGTTTGTAACACCCAAAAGGAGAAGAGATATATCCATTGTTTATTATACCGATCGACTTGTAATCACTTTCTGAGTCGATTTAGCTATGTCCGTCTGTCTGTAGATGTATTCTTATAATCAAAGTACAGGTCGCAATTATGGCCCGATCTTGACGAAACTTTACATATATATTTTTTTTTTGGCACAAGGACGATCCCTATTTAATTTGGTTAAAATCGGTTCAGATTTGGATATAGCCCCCATATATATGTTAGCCCCGATTTGACATGTAAGCGCTGTAAAAACTTTATTTGATATCCGATCAGTATGAAATTCGGCAGAAAGAGGTTTCTTATTACATGAATTAATACTGCCAAATTTGAGGGAAATCGGTTCAGATTTAGATATAGCCCCCATATATGTATATGTTACCCCCGATTTGACAGGTAAGCGCCCTAGAATTGTATTTTAAATCCGATCAGTAAAAAAAATTGTCAGATGAGGTTTCTCATTACATGAATTAACACTGCCAAATTTGAGGGAAATCGGTTCAGATTTAGATATAGCCCCCATATATATGTTACCCCCGATTTAACATGTAAGCGCTGTACAATCTGTATTTTATATCCGATCAGTAAAAAAATCTACACAAAGAGGTACCCATGCGCTATATAAGTTATACTTTACTTCCGATCAAAATTTTCCAGAAAGATGTTTCTAATTTTTTATATAAGCGCTATTTTAGAGACCTGAAAGGCTTCAGCGGAAATGAAAATTAAAGCATTACTTAAACCAATTATTCCAAGGTAGTACCAATTATTCCAAGGTAGTACCTACCTAACATACCCTGCATATATTACTTATATTGTGTACGACCAAAAATCGGACTATTTATTGTGTTAAGGCTAATAATAACCACAGTAAATGCAAAAATGTAAAATATTATTATAAGTTCAATTTCTAATTCCACACATTATAAACTCCTCTTTGGAATAAGCCTTGACGTGGCGGGGGAGCTAAGTACTTTCGTAAATGAAAGGAAACTAATTATTCCAACTATTTAAAAAGAAATTCTTAATGTACATTGCCGAGGTGGTGTAGGGTATTATATAGTCGGCCCCGCCAGACTTTAACCTTTCCTTACTGGTTTTAAAGTCATTCTTTTCAAAAAATCGAAGAAGGAGTTTTTGATGGGACTAGAATAAGATGTGAATGAAAGACGTGAATTTCGAATCATATTTGACGTCGGATGAAATTGCAGCATGGAGGTCATTTAAGCTTGTAGTTTCAAATTTCCTTGGATCCAATAAAAGCCCGCAATATGAAACAATGATTAATGATTTGTTAAAAAATTATGAAAAAATTTAAAGATATTGTTTTAAATTTATGTATATAACACATATGTATGTATGTATTCTTCCAAATTTTTTTTTGCTTTATGTATTCCAACAGGTGTAAATATGTCCCTCAAAATTCATTTCTTACATTCTCATTTAAACTTTTTCCCCGAGAATCTTGGCGACGTAAGTGACGAACATGGCGAAAGGTTTCACCAAGAATTGAAGTCCATCGAGCGGCGTTACCAAGGGCACTGGGATGAAAGAATGATGGGAGATTATATTTAGTTCCTCATTAGAGAAACCGATTCCGAAAACTACAAACGTCAACAAAGAACTCACAATTACTTCTAATGAAACTTGTTCATGTAAATAAACTCAAATGTACATAATATAAATAAAAGTAATAAATAAAATCGCTATTTAAATAGAAATTTAAAAAAAAAATTTTTTGAAATTCTCTTACCTTTTCCAAAAGGACTATAATTTCTAATAGGCATTATTTTCTTCGCTAGGATGCAAACTTTTAAAAAATAAAATATTTTTTTCGATTTTTTATATTTTTTATGTTTTTTTTCGTCCCAGGATTTTTTTTTTAAAAAAATCGACTTTTTCAAATTTTTATAATGACTGTTACTAAACCACTGTTGCTAAGTGAAAGAGATATTTCCAACATTGGTAGCCCACATTAATAGCTTCAATTTAACATATAAGTCGACCTGATCGGGCATATACTCCAAAAATTATAGTGAAAATACTAAGGGTACCTTCGACGATAACAGTATTTTTAATAAAAAAACAAGTAAGAAAGTTTCAGTCGGGTAAACCGACTAAGGTATACCCTCACTTTGTGAGTAATGTAATATGGAATATTAAACGAATTATTCTGTCAATTTGTATGGGAGGTACCAGAATGTTTTTAACAAATACACCTATTTTTCTCTGAATAGTAGATTCTTGAAATACATTGCACTGCGCCGAATTATAAGCGTTTTTTTGCACTGGTATATTAACGTTATGAGATATTAAATTTGGTATGATTTGGCCATTTTGTGTGGGAGGTACAAAGAGGGGCGTGGTGATAACGGCCATTTTTTACAGGGCTATATTGACTTCAAAAGCGTTACAATGTGCAACATGTTGTTGTATTTTGGTGCATTGGTACTCATGCTGTGAGCTCTTAACTTTTTGTGCAAAATGGTACCTTTGTGTGGGAGGTACAAAAAGGGGCGTGGCAATAGCGCCCATTTTTCACAGTGCAAAAGACACTATAAAAGCATTACACTGTACAAAATTTCAAGTGCTTTTATACACTGGTATTAATGTTATAACCTGTTATCTTTTGGTGCAAAATGGTACCTTTGTGTAAGAGGTACCAAAAGGGGCGTGAATATGACACCCATTTTTCACTGGACTGTAGGAACTATGAAAGCATTACACTGTACAAAATTTCAAGTATTTTTATGCACTGGTATTAATGTTATAATCTGTTAACTTTTGGTGGAAAATGGTGCATTTGTGTGGGAGGTACCAAAAGGGGCGTAGCAACATGGCCCATTTTTCTCGAGTTGATAGCGACTAATAAACTAATGCTATGTGTGGAATTTCAGAAGATTCGAATAAGTAGTATAGCAGTTATTAAACATTTAATATTTCACAACATTTTAACACTTTGTGGGGGAGGTACTAGAAGGAGTGGACCAATATGGCCCATCTTCGAACTTAGCCGGAGATAGAAAAAAATATTACCACGTACCAAATTTGAGGTCAATCGGCTACTCCTTTCGAGAGTTATCGTGCGCACCAGCCAGCAGACAGACAGACACACAGACAGATAGACAGACAGACGGACGGACATTGCTCATTCGACTTAAAATGACCCAAAACGAATATCCGCCGAACATACTTAGGGTCTTAGATCACTCCTTTGATGTGTTACACTTTTTTTCGTAGCAAATGATATATACCCTCGTCACACTAAAGTGAGAGTATAATTATCCATAAAAAAATTTTTGGTTTTGATTTTATATAACATTTTGCCACAATCTATGCAAAAAATAATATTTAGGTCTAGGACACAAAAACAAATTTTATTGTTGCATAGTGTTATTTGTGTTTTATAGAGCAGTGTTAAATACGTGAAGGTTTAGAGACGAATAAACGACTTCTGGTTTAGTGACTCCATTGCATTTTTGTGTCGTGATTTAGAGACTATTTTTTGAACCAACATAATTTAATGCAATTGATCTCAAATTTTCTTATTTGCAACACCATCTAGTTTTACTGAGAATTCGAACTTCAAAATATTTATTTGTAGAACATTGCTTATGGTTTCGAAATCAATATAATTTTCAGGTTTGAAAAGTAAATATGCAACCAGTACAACATTGAAAAATTTTGATGCTGATTGTATGTTCGAATAGGAGTCAACAATTACCAAATTTAATTTGTGTTGAGATTCATCGAAACACTTGTAAAAATGTATATAATTTCTGGCACTGGTAACTGTAAAATTGATAGATGATTGGCATTGACAAATTAAAACCAGTAAGGATTTTGATATTGAATAACTCTGATATATAAATTTTGTAATTCATGTATAAATTGTTTACATAAATTTACTTTTGGGACATTTTATACTTAAATAATACCTTGTACCACAGTGTGGTCTAGGGTATAAAAACGATTGGATCTAAAGAGCCAAATCGGATGAAACATATATATGGGAGCTATAGCTAAATCTTTACCGATTTTCTTCAAATTCAACAATGTTGGTTCATGGATCAAGAAACTCTACCATTCTAAATTTCAAAACGATTGGATGTAAAATACAGCTTCTATAGAACTAAAGGGCCAAATCGGACGAAACATATATATGGGAGCTATAGCTAAATCTTAACCGATTTTCTTCAAATTCGGTAGTGTTGGTTCATGGATCAAAAAACTCTACCATTCTAAATTTAAAAATGATTGGATGTAAAATATAGCTTCTTCAGGACTAAAGAGCAAAATCGGACGAAACATATATATGGGAGCTATAGCTAAATCTTAACCGATTTTCTTCAAATTCGGCAATGTTGGTTCATGGATCAAGAAACTCTACCATTCTAAATTTCAAAACGATCGGATGTAAAATACAGCTTCTATAGAACTAAAGGGCCAAATCGGACGAAACATATATATGGGAGCTATAGCTAAATCTTAACCGATTTTCTTCAAATTCGGTAGTGTTGGTTCATGGATCAAAAAACTCTACCATTCTAAATTTAAAAATGATTGGATGTAAAATATAGCTTCTTCAGGACTAAAGAGCAAAATCGGACGAAACATATATATGGGAGCTATAGCTAAATCAGAACCGATTTTCTTCAAATTTGGCAATGTTGGTTCATGGATCAAGAAACTCTACCATTCTAAATTTCAAAACGATTGGATGTAAAATACAGCTTCTATAGAACTAAAGGGCCAAATCGGACGAAACATATATATGGGAGCTATAGCTAAATCTTAACCGATTTTCTTCAAATTCGGCAATGTTGGTTCATGGATCAACAAACTCTACCATTCTAAATTTCAAAATGATTGGATGTAAAATACAGGTTCTTCAGGACTAAAGAGCAAAATCGGACGAAACATATATATGGGACCTATAGCTAAATCTTAACCGATTTTCTTCAAATTCAGTAGTGTTGGTTCATGGATCAACAAACTCTACCATTCTAAATTTCAAAATGATTGGATGTAAAATACAGCTTCTACAGGACTAAAGAGCCAAATCGTACGAAACATATATATGGGAGCTATAGCTAAATCTTAACCGATTTTCTTCAAACTCGGCAATGTTTGTTCATGGATCAAGAAACTGTACCATTCTAAATTTCAAAACGATTGGATGTAAAATACAGTTTCTATAGGACTAAAGGCCCAAATCGGACGAAAGATATATATGGGAGCTATATATAAATCTGAACCGATTTCAACCAAATTCAATAGCGATCTTAACAGCTGCGAAATACTCTAAACTGCGAAATTTCAGAACGATTGGAGTGAAATTGCGACCTGTAGTCGACGAACAACTTTACATGGACAGACGGACGGACGGACGGACTTAACCGATTTTCTTCAAATTCGGTAGTGTTGGTTCATGGATCAAAAAACTCTACCATTCTAAATTTAAAAATGATTGGATGTAAAATATAGCTTCTTCAGGACTAAAGAGCAAAATCGGACGAAACATATATATGGGAGCTATAGCTAAATCAGAACCGATTTTCTTCAAATTTGGCAATGTTGGTTCATGGATCAAGAAACTCTACCATTCTAAATTTCAAAACGATTGGATGTAAAATACAGCTTCTATAGAACTAAAGGGCCAAATCGGACGAAACATATATATGGGAGCTATAGCTAAATCTTAACCGATTTTCTTCAAATTCGGCAATGTTGGTTCATGGATCAACAAACTCTACCATTCTAAATTTCAAAATGATTGGATGTAAAATACAGGTTCTTCAGGACTAAAGAGCAAAATCGGACGAAACATATATATGGGACCTATAGCTAAATCTTAACCGATTTTCTTCAAATTCAGTAGTGTTGGTTCATGGATCAACAAACTCTACCATTCTAAATTTCAAAATGATTGGATGTAAAATACAGCTTCTACAGGACTAAAGAGCCAAATCGGACGAAACATATATATGGGAGCTATAGCTAAATCTTAACCGATTTTCTTCAAACTCGGCAATGTTTGTTCATGGATCAAGAAACTGTACCATTCTAAATTTCAAAACGATTGGATGTAAAATACAGTTTCTATAGGACTAAAGGCCCAAATCGGACGAAAGATATATATGGGAGCTATATATAAATCTGAACCGATTTCAACCAAATTCAATAGCGATCTTAACAGCTGCGAAATACTCTAAACTGCGAAATTTCAGAACGATTGGAGTGAAATTGCGACCTGTAGTCGACGAACAACTTTACATGGACAGACGGACGGACGGACGGACAGACATGCTTAAATCGACTCAGCTACTGATTCTGAGTCGATCGGTATACTTTAAGGTGGGTCTAGCTGTGTTATTTTCAGGTGTTACAAACATCTGCCGTGAAACAAAGTTATAATACCCTGTACCACAGTGTGGTGTAGGGTATAAAAACCGACGTGCGTTTAGTAAAATAATAAAAGAAATATATGTGTAATATTTTGGTATACGAGTTAAAAATATGAATGAACCGTGGACACCTAGAATTATTTGTAATTCGTGCCATGTAAATCTTACTCGATGGACTAGTGGAAGAATGCGGTAAGTACTTTAAAATTAATGTATTACAATGTTTTGTGGAATACAAAGTTTTTATTGTAGACATCACGTTCAATTTGGAATGATGCCAATGATTTGGAGACAACCATTCATTCACGATACGGACTGCTATTTTTGTCTAAGTAAACAGATTGGAGTAGGAAGGAGCATTCGCTGGAATTACGGTGAAGTAAAATCTGTCACTTTGCCAGTTGCACATTCGGAAACAATACCAATTCCCAAGTGTCCAAGTAAAGCTAACAGCGTAATTACGGAAACATCATCAAGTTCAACTGAGTACTCAACTCTGAGCGACTCAAGTTTTAGTCTGAAGTCATCGCTTTTAACTCAGTTTCAACTCATTGATCTAGTGAGAGATTTGGAACTGACCAAAGATAAGGCAGAACTACTTGCATCAGGGATGAAACAGTACAATATTTTGGCCCCAGATGTTAACATATCATATTATAAAGTCCGTGATATACCTTACAAACAATTTTATACAACTGTGGATAACAGATGCTTTTGCAAGGACATTCCCGGATTTTTCGAACTTAATCAAACATACAATTCAAAGGAATGGCGGTTACTTGTTGACAGCAGCAAAGAAAGTTTGAAAACAGTACTTTTACACAACGGAAATCAGAAACCGTCGATTCCCATTGCTCATGCTGTCAACACTAAGGAATCTTTCGTATGATTGACTAAATTGATAAAATACATAAAATATGAACATGACAAGAAAATTTGTTGCGATTTAAAAGTAGTTGGTATGTTATGCCTCTGGGATAGCCGATATTTTGCCATCACTGCATATTAAGCTGGGGCTCTCTAGAAATTTTATAAAAGCCTTAAGGAAAGACGGCAATTCACTCTCATATTTAAAAAGTTTATTATACCCTACACCACACTGTGGTACAGAAATAGACCCATCGTTTATTATACCGATCGACTTAGAATCACTTTCTGAGTTGATTTAGCTGTGTCCGTCTGTCTGTCTGTCCGTCTGTGCATGTATTCTTGTAATCAAAGTACAGGTCGCAATTATGGTCCGATCTCCACGAAACGTTACACATGTCTTTTTTTGGCCCAAGGACGATCCCTATTGAATTTGGTTAAAATCGGTTCAGATTTAGATATAGCCCCCATATATATGTTAGCCCCGATTTGACATGTAAGCGCTGTAAAAACTTTATTTTATATCCGATCAGTATGAAATTGGGCAGAAAGAGGTTTCTTATTATATGAATGAACACTGTTAAAATTGGAAGAAATCGGTTCAGATTTAGATATAGCCCCCATATATACGTTACCCTCGATTTGATATGTAAGAGCTCTAAAAATGTTATTTTATATCCAATCAGTGCGAAATTCGGCAAAGAGAGGTTTCTTATTACATGAAGGAATACTGCTAAATTCGGAGAAAATCGGTTCAGATTTAGATATAGCCCCCATATATATGTTACCCCCGATTTGACATGTAAGCGCTGTAAAAACTGTATTTTATATCCGATCAGTGCAAAATTTGGCAGAAAGAGGTTTCTTATTACATGAAGGAATACTGCCAAATTCGGAGAAAATCGGTTCGGATTTAGATATAGCTCCCATATATATGTTACCCCCGATTTCACATGTAAGCGCTGTAAAAACTGTATTTTATATCCGATCAGTATGAAATTCGTCAGAAAGAGGTTTCTTATTACATGAAGGAATACGGCCAAATTCGGAGAAAATCGGTTCAGATTTAGATATAGCTCCCATATATATGTTACCCCCGATTTGACATGTAAGCGCTGTAGAGACTGTATTTTATATCCGATCAGGGAAAATCGGTTCAGATTTATATTAAAGCTCCATATATATGTTCCTCCTGATTTGGTATCAAACCGCTATAGAAGTTGTATTTTACTTCCGATCATTAACATTTTCCAGAAAGGCGTTTCTCAATTTAGGTACGAATATTGCTTAATTTAGCGATTATCGTTTCAGAATTAGATAATATTTTTTTACCCATTTACCAATTATTCCAAATTATTATGGCAATGACCCTTATCGCATTGTTAGGGAGGTGTAGGGTATTATATAGTCGGCCCCGCCCGACTTCTTCTGAAAAATCTACTTTTTCAATTTTTATAATGACTGTTACTAAACCACTGTTGCTAAGTGAAAGAGATATTTCCAACATTGGTAGCCCACATTAATAGCTTCAATTTAACATATAAGTCGACCTGATCGGGCATATACTCCAAAAATTATAGTGAAAATACTAAGGGTACCTTCGACGATAATAGTATTTTTAATAAAAAAATTATCCATAAAAAAATGTTTGGTTTTGATTTTATTTTGCCACAATCTATGCAAAAAATAATATTTAGGTCTAGGACACAAAAACAAATTTTATTGTTGCATAGTGTTATTTGTGTTTTATAGAGCAGTGTTAAATACGTGAAGGTTTAGTGACGAATAAACGACTTCTGGTTTAGTGACTCCATTGCATTTTTGTGTCGTGATTTAGAGACTATTTTTTGTACCAACATAATTTAATGCAATTGATCTCAAATTTTCTTATTTGCAACACCATCTAGTTTTACTGAGAATTCGAACTTCAAAATATTTATTTGTAGAACATTGCTTATGGTTTCGAAATCAATATGATTTGCAGGTTTGAAAAATAAATATGCAACCAGTACAACATTGAAAAATTTTGATGCTGATTGTAAGTTCGAATAGGAGTCAACGATTACCAAATTTAATTTGTGTTGAGATTCATCGAAACACTTGTAAAAATGTATATAATTTCTGGCACTGGTAACTGTAAAATTGATAGATGATTGGCATTAACAAATTAAAAAAAAACAAGCTGAATTTGAATTTAAAAAAATTAAAACTACAATATTTTTTTCGTGTTTAGTCCTCCAAATTACACCAGAAAATGGTATGCACAGCTCTTCGACAAAATTTTTGTAATCTAAAAATTAAATGGGGGATCTGTGTGACATGAATATATGGGAGGTTTTTTAGGTTTAGGTTAGGGTGGCAGCCGTATTTTTTTTGTACAAGCTCACATAGACCAGTTTAGGTCCCTAGTGTTACCACGGGCTGAAATGCCCCTCATCGAAACCAACCTGTTTGATATATAAATTTATCGATAGTACGAATATCAGTACTAGAAAGATCTGTTAGACTGCCTAAAAAGGCCGACCCCAGTATGTCCAGTCGTCGTTTACTCAAAGCGGGACAGTCGCAAAGCAAGTGCTCAATGCTCTCCACTTCTTCCTCATCTCCACAGCTTCGGCAGAAGTCATTGAAGTCAATACCCAATCTTTTGGCGTGTTCGCCGATCAAGCAGTGTCCCGTCAGAAGCTGTACTGACGTAGACAATCGTTTCCTCTCTAATGCGATATTTTGACCTTCTCAGGTCATACCTTGGCCAGATTTGTCTAGCTACCCTGCAGGTGCCGATTTCTGTCCATCTTTCGTTGGACTGCCTGATTGCCTCTTGCCTAAGCCAAAGCTTTCACGTGGATAGTGGCGCACCAATATATGCAAATTCTTCGAGAATTTGTAATGTCGTCCCTTTCCTAGCAAGTTCATCGGCTTTGCAGTTCCCCGGGATATCCCTATGCCCAGGCACCCATATGAGGTGTATATTAAACTGCTCAGCCATCTCGTTAAGAGATCTGCGGCAGTCGAGGGCTGTTTGTGAATTTAGGGATGTTGCCTCCAGAGAAGTGATGGCAGCATGGCTGTCCGAGTAACTGACAACGCCAGTGTTGGTTACTATGTTGCGACTCAGCCACTTGGCGACTTCCCATATTGCCATTATTTCGGCTTGATAGACACTGCAGGTATCTGGTAGTCTGTGAGCTATATCCAGACTAAGTTCTTCACAGTGTACTCCGAAGCCAACCTTTTCATCAAGCTTCGAACCATCCGTGTAAAAGTGGAGATGGTTTCTATTACCTGGTATTCTGCCGACCCATTCGTCTCTGGCGGGAATCATAGTGATGTAATTTCTCTCGAAGGTGTACACAGTTGGTATATAGTCCACTCGGTCGGTTACCATACCACTACACTTTGATATCCTCATGTGACCATAGTTCTTGTACCTCCACAGTGATAGGCAGTTTAATCTTATTGCCGCTTTGGTTGCAACTTCTCTCGCCACAATATTAATCGGCAGTATATGGAGTAGGGCTTGTAGAGACTCGGTCGCTGTAGTCCTTAAGGCTCCGCTTATGCTCAGGCAGGCAGTTCTCTGAACCTTTGTTAGTAGGTTGGTAATGGTTAGTTTGTCAGTTGCCGTCCACCATACCACAATACCGTATAACAGTATTGGACGAACTACTGCTATATATATCCAGTGGACGATTTTAGGAGAGAGTCCCCACCGCGACCCTACAGCCTTTTTGCAGGAATATAAGGCGACGTTGGCCTTCCTTACACGTTTCAATACGTTAAGTCTAAATAACATTTTCCTATCTAGAATTATTCCTAAAAATTTTGCACTTTCAGAAAAGACTAGATCTGTTCCATTTATCCGAGGTGGAGGGTCCACATGTGGGACATTATTCATCCTAGTAAAGAGAACCAATTCTGTCTTGTTGGGGTTAACGCCCAAACCGCTGCTTCTGGCCCATCTAACCAACTTGTTCAGAGCCACCTGTAGGATGTCTCTGAGGACGTTTACGAATTTGCCACTCACTGCGATTGCCACGTCGTCCGCATATGCCACGACCTTGCAGCCACAACGTTCTAGATCTAGCAGGATTTCATTCACCGCTAGGTTCCAAATTAGTGGAGACAGTACTCCTCCTTGCGGGGTCCCTCTGTTTACATACCTTGTTAGAGTTGTGGACCCTAGACATGCTGTTATGCGTCTTCTGGTGAGCAGACTTTGAATTAGTCTAATCAAACTATTGCTAACTTTTAGATGTGACAGTGCCGCAATTACCGCATCTGAGTGAATGTTGTTAAAAGCCCCTTCTATGTCAAGAAATGCCATCATGGTGAATTCCTTGAAATGCAGGGACGATTCGATAGTGCTCACAAGTTCGTGCAGGGCTGATTCTGTAGACTTGCCCTTATTGTAGGCATGTTGGTTCCCCGACAGGAGTTTTGTATCCAGGTTTTCCCTAATGAAATGATCTAAAAGTCTTTCCAGACCTTTCAATAGGAAGGAGGATAGGCTAATTGGTCTGAAGTCTTTTGGCCTAGTGTGTGATATCTTTCCCGCTTTAGGTATGAATACCACTTTGGTATCCCTCCACCGATTAGGGACGTATGAAAGCCTGATACAGCCTACATAAATTTTCTCCACCCAGGGGATAATGTACTTTAACATTTTCTGCATTTCTGCTGGAGTGATGCCATCTGGTCCAGGTGACTTGAAGGGCTCAAAACTGTTAATAGCCCAGCTTATTCTGGATCTCTCAGTCAAGAAGCTAGCGACGCTCGCAGTCCACTCGCACTCTTGTTGGTCCTGCTGATCCTCGGGTTCTGTTACAGAGTTGCCCGGGAAATGTGTGTCAAGCAGTACATTGAGCGACTGCTCGCTGTTTTTGGTCCAGTTATTTGCCTCATCCTGTAAATATCCCACTGTACAGGGTGAAGCAGATAATATCTTCCTCAGCCTAGCGGCGTCGGAGACCTTTTCCACTTCACCACAGAAGGTATACCAAGAGCGCCTTTGCGCCTTTCTAAGCTCCTTCTTATAGATCTTGAGTTGCTCTTTATAGGCATCCCAATCATTAGCGACCCCAGTAGATTTAGCCTTATTGAATAGCTTGTTGCAGGTCTTTTTCATAGCCGTTAGCGCAGAAGTCCACCATTGGGGTTTAGTTTTACCCTTGTACCTTGTTTTCGGACAGGCTTCTTCAAGGGAACTATTGAATGATGTGGTGATATGATCGACCAGATTATCCAGACCGGCTTTGTCATTCGGTTCGTACAGAAGTTTAGAGTTGAGGACTTTCTTGAAATTCTTCTCATACAGGTGCCACTTTGTCTTCCTTACATTTCTGGGGACGGCAGGTTTAGGCGCTTTTTCCGCGAGTTTGAACTCAATATAATGGTGATCTGAGAATGAGTGGTCGTCCAGTACATTCCACCCAATAATTTTGTCTGACAGCCGGTCAGTAGCAAACGTTACGTCGAGTACCTCCTGTCTGTCTTTAATTGTAAAGGTCGGTTTATTACCTATGTTACAAATACTAAGGTTGGTAGTTAGAATAAAGTCAAGAAGCGAATCACCCCTATTGTTTATATCCGTACTACCCCAGATAGTATGATGAGCGTTCGTGTCTGCGCCAATAATCAGCTCGATCTCGTCAGACGTTGCTTCTTCCACTACTTCCCTGAATAGAGCAGTCGGTACTACAGATTCATAAGGCAAGTAGCTGGAGACCACCCAATATATGCGATTACCGATCTCCAGGCTAGCAGCTGTTTGGTCTTTACCACTTAAATTATTCAGGAGAAAGATACTTAGATCTTTCCTGGCCAAAATGCAGGTTCTTGGAGTGCCTTCACAGTTGGCCACAAGCAGTTTAAAGTTGGGTGTCCTAATACCGCACACCCTTCCTCCCACTACGTAGGGCTCCTGTATCAGGACGATGTCTACTGCGCCTGTGGACAGGCGCAGCAATGGAGCCGCTGAGGCTGCTTTAGCGTGATGGAGGTTAATCTGTAGAATTCTTACCATCATTGGTAATTGACAGAAGCATGTCCCCGCCAGATGCGTCAAAGAGTCCGGAGACTCCCCTCAGCCTCTCTGTGTCCGAAGTAGAGCTTTTGTCCTCAGAGAAGGACGTTACAGATCTTCTGTTAGAGTTGGAGTCACCAGAAATAATAGGCGTGGGTACCTCCGCACTTCCAGGAAGTGCCACGGTGGACGACTCACCTTCTGCAGTGGGAGCTATATCCTGCTTGTATATCTTCAAGACTATAGTCTCGAAGCCATATTGTAGGGTTGCACTCGCACCTTGTATATGGGAGGTGGATTCAGCGTTTAGGATAAGATTGACCTGCCGCTTTTTACCATCCGCCTCAC
This sequence comes from Eudasyphora cyanicolor, assembly GCA_963930755.1. Classification (NCBI taxonomy): domain Eukaryota; kingdom Metazoa; phylum Arthropoda; class Insecta; order Diptera; family Muscidae; genus Eudasyphora; species Eudasyphora cyanicolor. Next base: position 127,567,270 of record OZ005736.1, on the reverse strand, counting down.
CCACCTTGCTGATTCTCCAATTATGGGCTGCCAGACCAGGATTGGAATCTTTTATTATTTCTAAGATGTCAGCCGGGTTGGAGGGCTCTTCTGTAACCCAGGTGATGGCTCTAGGGTGACTAGGGATGTTGGTTTTTTCGACAACATCCAACTGGGCACCCGGCCACACCTCACCCGCTCGACTCAGAGCAGCCTTATACAGGTCTACTGATCTGGCATCACCGAAATATAAGAGCTTTACTCTCCCCTGATGCCATCCTGCATCGTTGCAGATTGGTGGTTTGCCCGGCATTTCTCTACGGACATCGAGGTAGTGAGCCATAATGGCTGATTGTACATGACTCCATTTGTCCTTGAGGATGGATCCATCCTCACTACTTCTGTCTATAACGGCCATCACTAGACTCTCCTTCGCCACTTCATTGAAGGGCTTGGTGAGTGTCCTGTTGATAGTGACATTTGGGCCTCTTGCCTTTTTTGAGGGCAGGGGTTCATCAGGTGATCTGATTCTTTTGACTTTATTAGCCGTTAACACAGCTGAATTTGTGGCTATTTCAGCCGGCTGATTGGCCTTAGAAGCATCTAAGACGCCTTTAGAACAGGTAAGTGACTCTTTTTGTTTTTCGGTAAGAGCCGAAACCTCAACAGCCTCCAACTTCGTCAAAACTCTGAGCGCTACACGATGCTCATTGTGCTTCCGTTTTGACGGTCGGACATGACGTTTACCCCTCACCGCACCACCTGTTGTGAGTACTTGGGGGAGATTTTCACCATTTTTGGTGTGGTCGGCTTTGGCCAAGACCAACGGACGGACAGTCGGACGATTGGGGAACCGCGCTCCATCGGAACACGAAGGCATCCCCGTCAAGAGAATTTATTTTTATTTTGTCTGTATTAGACCGTAATAGGTACTACGATGTAGGCCTTACAGACTTTGTACAGATTTTTGCTATTGCGTAATAGGTACTGGTAACTATCCGCTATGTGATAAACACGTCCGTTCACTGCGAATGATCAGCAACGGGAGGTGTATGATAACATCAACCATTATGTTCCACTTTCACTAGGAACCCTTATAAGCTATAAAAAGTCAATTAGGCTAAAACATGTATTCTGTAGAGCGGAACTTTTATATGAGGGATATATAAAAATATGAACCGATATGGGTTAGGTAAACTATGGTTTCTACAACAAAAATAACTAAAGTTTATTTATTTTATTTAAATGAGGGCTAGTAGGTGTCGTCGCTGGTCCTAGAAAATACCCTGTAGCAATTTTCGTAAAAACCAGTTCAACTTTGCGACTTGTAATTTGATCACAAGAATATATCAACAGACGGACATGGCTTAATCATCTCAAAAAGTGAATCTATTCCGATTGATATAAGGAACTAAGGGTCTATATCTTATCTTTTTGGGCGTGACGAACATATGCACAAATCCATAATTCGCGGTACCATACTGTGGTGTCAAATATAATTTAATTGAACTTAAATTTAGCTAGAAGCGCTGTTTTATAAATAATTCAATGACCTTATACCAATACATTTTATTTGCTAGGCTTAAGTTTTAAGCATACATTTCAAGAAACTTTGAAAATATATAGGAAATGGTGTCGTAGTTGTATGAAGTCTTTCAGATATATTTTACTTGTGCATCTCACTAACCCTGTTTCTTAGCCACGGCCTTGGAGGCGGGTTTGGAGTTTCCTCCGGCTTTGGCCTTACCTCCGGCTTTGGGTTTTCCTGCACCTTGGGTGTTGCCCTTGGGTTTCGTTGAGGCTTTATTTTTCTTTGCTGGTTTATTTTTCTTTGTTGGTTTATTTTTCTTTGCGGGCTTCTTTTTGTTTCCGGGTTTTTTAACGGGTTTCTCATCTTCAGTAGTTGCTTCATCTTCAGGAGTTGTTTCATCGTCAGGAGTTTTTTCATCTTCAGGAGTTGTTTCATCTTCTGGAGTTTCTTCACCTACAGGAGTTTCTTCACCTTTAGGAGTTTCTTCGTCAGCTGGTGTTTCTTCGTCAGCTGGTGTTTCTTCGTCAGCTGGTGTTTCTTCAGCTTCGGGTGTCTCTTCATCTTCAACATTCTCCTCTTCCTCAGGTGTTTGATCATCTGCAGATGCTTCTTTTTCTTCTTCAACAGGGGCTGCAACATCTTCAGCTGCTACTTCAGCACCAGCTGGAGCTACACTGGCATCGTCTCCTTCAAGTGGTCGGGCTAAGGCCACGCAGGTAAGGCCCAGCAACAGGAATATAGCTAAGAACTTCATACTTCGATAGGCACTAGTAGTTTTTTGTTCCAAAAACAAGAGACTTCTGATCATCAACTATGCAAATTGGCGATATTTATGCAAACTATTTTCTCCACTTAAATTCTATGTTGCAAATGCCAACTGTAGATAGATTTAGATAAAAACCGTTGAAATACGTCAGCATTTGAAAACACATGTTTTCAATATCATTTCTATGTCTTCTTAATTTAGCGCAAATAATCAAAGTAAATATTTAATTTTTTCAAAGCCAATTTGTTTAAATATATAGAAAATATTTTTTTTTCTTTTGCAAATTTGTGTTTTATATTTTTCTCTAACTCCAGTTACTTGGAATACAATTGCCAATGACAATGTGGTTTGTTAATAAAGCCTTGAACCATTGGACAAAACAAGTCTTATCGCACCTGTTCATCAAAAGTGTAACAACTCAAAATAAAAAAAAATCTGTAGATGTCAAAAACTGCTTCCGTTAATAATATTGATATAAAAAAATATGAAAATATCTTTTTAATTGTTCTGGTACTGACATATTTTTGTTAATATTCATTTTTTGAAATTAATATTTACAAAAACTTTTTTTAGCCTCTACTGAAATTTTTTTCAACGGGTGCGATATATGTATATAATTAAGTATGTTTTTGGTTTGACACTATTTTTATCGCCTCACCTTAGAGAGGAGGGTATATGTATATCATTTGCTACAAGCCAAAGTGTAACACATCGAGGGAGTGACCTAAGGCCCCAAGTTTGTTTGTCGGATATTCGATTTGGATACAAGGTCAGTCTGCCTGTGGTCTTGTGTTTCTGTTTGTCTGTCGCACGATAACTCTCGAAAGGATTAACCGATTGACTTCAAATCCGGCTAAGTTCGAAGATGGGCCATATTGGTACACTTCTTCTAGCACCACCCCCACAAAGGGTTAACATTTATTGAAATATTGACTCTTTAATAACTTCTATACTACTTCCTTGTATCTTCCACACATAATATTAGTCTATTAGACGCTAAAACCTCAAGATAAAAGGGACAAGTTGCTACGCCCATTTGTGGGCAAAATGGCCCACAAATGGTACCTCCCACACAAGCTGACCATTTTGGCACCAAGAGTTAACAGCTTATAACTTTAATACCAGTACATACCTTAAAGTTATTAAATGTAATTTAAATTGATGATAATATAATAAAACAAAGAAATAAATAAATTTACGAGAATTTTTTGGTACTGATGGTGAGGGGATTCTCAAGTCGGTTTACTTGACTGAACTTTCTTACTTGTTTATATTAAAGTTGACTTTAATAAATCGAAAAAAATATCTCTTCCTTTATTCGCGACTCTGCTTTGGAGACATATGCGTTACGTCCATTTTAATAATGTTTCTCTCATTTCGCTACATTTCAAAATTGGACATTTCCCCTGCATTTCATCATTTGTTATTCGCCGATGATTTCCAAAACTACGGAACCGATGGGGTATTCTTATTTTTGAAAGTACACTTTTTCCCCTTATGCTTAAAATTGTCGAATATAAAATTTGGGGTCAAGTGGTTAATATCTAGTGGACCCGGAAATTACTTCAAATGGGCAAAAATTACACTATGCAACAAATTGCAGTTTCTGGTTTAATGAACACAAAAATTAAAAAAAATTTATGGTATTTTTTTTTTAAGTGTTCATTCATATAACAAGAAACCTCCTTCTGCCGAATTTCATACTGATCGGATATAAAATACAGTTCTACAGCGTTTACATGTGAAATCGGGTGTAACATACATATGTATGGGGGATATATCTAAATCTGAACCGATTTTTCTTAAATTTCGCAGTGTTTATTCATGGTATAAGAAACCTTTTCTGCAGAATTTTATACTGATCGGATATAAAATACAGTTTCTACAAAGCTTATATGTCAAATCGGGAGGAACATGTATATGTGGCTATATCTGAATCTGAACTGATTTTCCCCAAGCAGTGTTCATTCGTGTAATAATAATCCTCTTTCTGCAGAATTTTGTACTGATCGGATATAAAATAAGTTTTCTACAGCGCACACATATGAAATCGGGGGTAACATATATATATGTATATATTTATATATTTATATATCAGAGCATATCTAAATCTGAACCGAGTTTTCTTAAATTTAGTATTGCCTCTAAGTGTATCCAGAGACTTCTCTCTGTCAATTGTTATACAAATCGGTTAACAAATGTTGCTTATGCGTTGCATATTTGCCAAATCCGAGGTGCATATATTAGGAGCTATATCTAAATCTGAACCGATTTCCACTAAATTCAAAACTGTGCTTTGATTACAAGAATACATGCACAATAAATTTCATAACTAAATCAACTCAGAAAGTGTTGCGGCGTTATTGCCACGCCCCTTTTGGTACCTCTCATACAAATGGACTATTTTGCACAAAGTGTTAATTGCTTATAATTTTGTTTGCAGTATAACTTTGTTTCCGTTACAAAAAAATGCTCATGTCTGTGAAGATAAATTGTTAATTTAACTAGCAAAGACACAAACCACCAATTTTAACAGAGCGCTGTTAATGGGTTAACAGAGGTATGTTAAGACGAAATGAACCAGCTGCTAGCATATATTGAATCGATTTATGGACGATCAGGCAAATATATATATTAAAACTAAGGTTTATAAAATAGATATAATATCTATGTAGTTGTGTAAACATCAAACTTAGAAGAAATCTCATGGGTTATATATATATATATAGCAACCAAAAGTACATATAATTTTGCAGAATCTTTGTCAGCACAGTAAGTAAACTGGGATACATAGGGTAATATAACTTATAGAAGATGAAAGGTCTTGGAACGACCTTTCAGAATATATATAGACTATATCCCAAAACAATTTGTGAATTCGGATATTTTCGATATAAACCAAACTGTGTTTTTAACAAAGGAGCCCACTGTGCGAAAACGGAAATACATAGGATAATGAAACTTGTACCGAGTGAAAGGTCTTGAAATAACCTTTCCGAATATGAACACAATCCATATCCGAAAACAATTTTTGAATCCGGATATTTTCGATATAAACCAAACAATGTTTTTAACAGAGGAACCCTCTGTGCGAAAACGGAAATACATAGGGTAATGAAACTTGTACAGGGAGAAAGGTCTTGAAATAACCTTTCCGAATATATATAGACCATATCCGAAAACAATTTGTGAATCCGGATATTTTCGATATAAACCAAACAATGTTTTTAACAAAGGAGCCCACTGTGCGAAAACGAAAATACATAGGGTAATGAAACTTGTACCGAGTGAAAGGTCTTGAAATAACCTTTCCGAAGAAATGTAGACCATATTCGAAAACAATTTGTGAATCCGGATATTTTCGATATAAACCAAACAATGTTTTTAACAGAGGAGCCCACTGTGCGAAAACGGAAATACGTACGGTTATGAAACTTGTACAGGGAGAAAGGTCTTGAAATAACCTTTCCGAATATATATAGACCATATCCGAAAACAATTTGTGAATCCGGATATTTTCGATATAAACCAAACAATGTTTTTAACAAAGGAGCCCACTGTGCGAAAACGAAAATACATAGGGTAATGAAACTTGTACCGAGTGAAAGGTCTTGAAATAACCTTTCCGAAGAAATGTAGACCATATCCGAAAACAATTTGTGAATCCGGATATTTTCGATATAAACCAAACAATGTTTTTAACAGAGGATCCCACTGTGCGAAAACGGAAATACATAGGGTAATGGAACTTGTACTGAGTGAAATGTCTTGAAATGACCTTTCCGAATATGTATAGACCATATCCGAAAACAATTTGTGAATCCGGATATTTTCGATATAAACCAAACAATGTTTTTAACCAAGGAGCCCACTGTGCGAAAACGAAAATACATAGGGTAATGAAACTTGTACCGAGTGAAAGGTCTTAAAATAACCTTTCCGAATATATATATATTGTGGAATGGTGCAACAGTTCTGAAGAAGGTATGCATAGGAAAATTTCCACCACCGTCTGCAGAAATGTTAATAAAACAACGCCAACAAACAACGTTTCTTTTGGTGTTAAGAACACACACACAACTGCATATTTTGTGTTGTGTACACACACATGTGCACATATTATTCCAACATCCCTGCAAACATTTTTGTGATTTTTGGCGATAAACTGTTAGGCGATGATTACGCGAACTTTCCCAGCGAATAGGAATCGCCAACCATCGCGTAAGCCTTAGACATAAGCGATGAATACGCTATCGTGCACAATTTACTCGACATTTTTGTGAAAATAATTCAGTTCTGATTAAATATGATGACATGAATCTCATACCATCGTCTTCGCTTTACACATAAGCGATGACTCCGCAATCGTAAACAAGTAACGGCATATTTAAAAGTAAACAAACTTGTTCTGACAACATTTGATGGTAAGAATCGCGTACCATCGCCTAGGCTTTACACCTATGTGTCGAATGAGCGATCACAGACAAGTAACCAGACAATTTTCTGATTCGCAAAATGCGAATCGCCCGCGGTTTGCCAAATGAGATTCGGCCGCGAATCGCCACAGGCGAACGTTTTGGCTGATCGCCTGAGAGCTCGCGAGCGATTCATCGCCGCGATTGCACACAACTCGCGGACGATTCACCCGCAAATCGCCGGCTATAGTAAAATGTTTGCAGGGATATATAAAAAAAATAAAACCGCACACTCACAGAATGAGAACAGGATACGCTCTTCGTTCTCTCAACTCTCTGCGAAATATGCAATCATGTTTAAATACAATATGTTTCCGTGAACGTTTTTCGTTTACAATATACAACAGAAACTACGTTTACGATAAACGTTTTCATCAACTAGAAATATTTCAACCGTTACTGGAAAAGTAGAGAGTTTGAGACAAACGATCTATGTTGACTAACTTCATACTTCTTTCCAATCGCAAAAATCTGAAAAATATCTATAATATATTCCAAAATTTTAACTAATGTATAAATCATAATGCCATTATGATTTTTTTAGTATGTCATGAAGAACAGTACAACTGTCACAAAAATGTACTCAGAGAATTTCCAGTAACAACAATACCAAAGATAACGGTCTTTAATACTCGTAATTCACTAATATAATACGTGGAAAAACAGGTTTGAGTTTTGTTATTTTCTACCGAAGTTATCATTGTTATGGCAGATTTAGTGAGGGTTACCCCAATTTTTTTGTGAGTTTTCTTAAAACTAGGTCTATTTCAAAGAAAACTGATAAGTTTTTAAACAATTTTATTGATAATTTAATTTTATTGATAATAAAATGCTGCCCGTTTTTGCCCCGAATAAAAAAAAAAATTGTTAATATGGTAGTACCACGTATCAGTTTGCCCAAATAGTGGCTATGGGGGCTATATCAAAAATGGATCAATATTGCCCAATAACATAACTGTAGATATAAGAAGTATATGTACCAAATTTCAGCCACCTAGCTCAAGTATTATAGATTGTAGCGTGATTACAACAAACGGACAGACGGACATGTCCAAATCGTCTTAGAATTTAAAAAGATGATTTATGGCGTCTTAGATCAATATTTAGTGATGTTACAAACGTAGTGACAAAGTGAATATGCCCCCATCCTATGATGGAGGGTATAACAATCTTTAAACCGTCATATTTATACCCTACACCACACTGTGGTACAGGGTATTATAACATTGTGCATTTGTTTGTAAGACCCAAAAGGAGCAGAAATAGACCCATCGTTTATTATACCGATCGCCTCAGAATCACTTTCTTGATTTAGCTATGTCCGTCTGTCTGTGCATGTATTCTTGTAATCAAAGTACAGGTTGCAATTATGCTCCGATCTCGACGAAACTTTACACATATGTTTTATTTGGCCCAAGGACGATCCCTATTGAATTTGGTTAAAATCGGTTCAGATTTAGATATAGCCCCCTTATATACGTTACCCCTGATTTGAAGTGTAGGCGCTGTAAAAATGTTATTTTATATCCGATCAGTATGAAATCGGTTCAGATTTAGATATAGCCCGCATATATACGTTACCCCCGATTTGAAGTGTAAGCGCTGTAAAAATGTTACTTTATATCCGATCAGTATGAAATTCGGCAGAAAGAGGTTTCTTATAATATGAATGAACACTGTTAAATTTGGAGGAAATCGGTTCAGATTTAGATATAGCTCCCATATATACGTTACCCCCGATTTGACATGTAAGCGCTGTAAAAACTGTATTTTATATCCGATCAGTATGAAATTCGCCAGAAAGAGGTTTCCTATTATTTGAATGAACACTGTTAAATTTGGAAGAAATCGGTTCAGATTTAGATATAGCACCCATATACACGTTACCCCCGATTTGACATGTAAGCGCTGTAAAAATGTTATTTTATATCCGATCAGTGCGAACTTCGGCAAAAAGAGGTTTCCTTCTACATGAAGAAATACTGCCAAATTCGGAGAAAATCGGTTCAGATTTAGATATAGCCCCCATATATATGTTACCCCCGATTTGACATGTAAGCGCTGTAGAGACTGTACATATTTTATATGCCATCAGTACAAAATTCGACAGAAAGATGTCTTTTTACATGAATGAGTATTCCGGGATAATCGGTTCAGATTTATATATAACATCCGTATATATGTTCCTCCTGATTTGGTATCAAAGCGCTATAGAAGTTGTACTTTACTTCCGATCATTAAAATTTTCCAGAAATATGTTTCTCAATTTAGGAACGAATATTGCTAAACTTAGCGATTATCGGTTCAGAATTAGATAATATGTTCCTACCTATTTACCAATTATTCCAAATTATTATCGCAATGACCCTTATCGCATTGCTAGGAATGTGTAGGGTATTATATTGTCGGCCTTTCCTTACTGGTTTTACTCTAAAATCAAAATGGATGTCATCAAACCGTTTGAAGGATCGTTTTTTAAACAACCTTGTCATTGGAATCAGGACTTCACCAACTGTCAGAATCAGGACTTCACCAACTGTCTTCTTGACCGAACACCTCCAAAAACTGTTGTATTGACGCAGGAAGGCCAAAATTAGAATTTTCTGAATCTTCCCTACGCTCCAAAAAAGCGAAAGGCCAAAGATTTGATCAACAACATCGATGAGGAACATTTGATTATATCGGCTGATAATTTAACAGTTATCCGTTAATTCTGCATCAGAAGGCACCACTTTGAGGAAAATACAAAACCCGAAAAAGATTCCATCTACTTTGCCAGGCACTCGATCTACTCATCAGTATAAGTACAATTTGCTTAAGACAGCATACATCACACATGGACAAAAATAATTTTACCCTTCTTATAACGATGTAAAGAGTTCAAAGCTGTAGTGTTACCCTGAGGATATACGAGTATCAGATACATATACCGAAATTGAATGGCAATCACTTGTTAATCATAGCATAAAGTGGTTATGTGCAGCCCAAAAGGCATCTCTACTTTCTATTCCCGGACTTAACGAAATTTATGCAATTATCAAATGGGGATGTGACGGAGCTGACCACGCCAATTACAAACAAAAATTTTCTGAAAAAACTGGTCTGATAGTAAAATGTTCTTCAAATCAATGGTCGTTCTTAGTAATTTGCAAATATTAAGGGATAACAAATTGTACTATGGAATAAACCTGTTCCCAAGTCAACTGGACATTGCCGACCGAATTTGTATTTGCTAAGGAAAGTCGTGAATTTATTATAAAATAATAGTCCATTAAAGACAAAATTTCAGTTCTACAACCTACTGCAATACAAAGCGAAACATTTTATATTAAGGTGAGTAGTTCGCTAATTCCCTGCATGATTGAAGCAAAGTATGCAGTGCACTATCATCTTACTCACCGAGTCAAGTTTGCTATATACATATGTGGTGCAACTCCGAAACAAATAAATAATTTGGAAGCACTTTCAGAACATAATGTTGAAATTAGTATGCTTGCATTTAGCCATAGCATACCTGTTTTATATAAAACTAGCTGAGCCCGGTGCGCTTCGCTGCACATGTCAAAATTAGCGTTTTAGAAACTGTATTTTATATCCGATCCGTACTTATATCCGAAATTTTATATCCGAAAAAGGTTTGTTATTACATAAAGGAATACTGCCAAATTCGGAGAAAATCGGTTCAGATTTAGATATAGTCCCCATATATATGTTACCCCCGATTTGACATGTAAGCGCTGTAGAAACTGTATTTTATATCCGATCAGTACGAAATTCGGCAGAAAGAGGTTTGTTATTACATGAAGGAATACTGCCAAATTCGGAGAAAATCGGTTCAGATTTAGATATAGTCCCCATATATATGTTACCCCCGATTTGAAATTCAAGCGCTGTAGAAACTGTATTTTATATCCGATCAGTAAGAAATTCGGCAGAAAGAGGTTTCTTATTACATGAAGGAATGCCGCAAAATTCGGAGAAAATCAGTTCAGATTCAGATATAGCCCCCATATATATATGTTACCCCCAATTTGACATGTAAGCGCTGTAGAGACTGTGTTTTATATCCGATCAGTACGAAATTCGACAGAAACAGGTTTCTATTTTACATGAATGAGTATTCTAGGAAAATCGATTCAGATTTATATATAACCTCCATATATATGTTCCTCCAGATTTGGTTACAAAGCGCTATAGAAGTTGTACTTTACTTCCGATCATTACAAAGTTCTCCAGAAAGATTTTTCTCAATTTAGGAACGAATATTGCTTAATTTTGCGATTATCGGTTCAAAATACATTTGCCAATTATTCTAAATTATTATCGCAATGACCCTTATCGCATTGTTAGGGAGGTGTAGGGTATTATATAGTCGGCCCCGCCCGACTTTCTGCCTTTCCTTACTGGTATTAGTAATAAATTCACTGAATGAAAAAATACCGAATTCAGTGGAAAGTCCAGAAAATAGAAATGTATACTTATAAAATTTCCAAATTCTTGTTTCATTGATATTGCATCACATTATCATATTGCGATTGTATTGGAGTGAGCAGCTGTAATTATCGCATACCGAGCATTTTTGTTCATGTATTTCCTATATAATACTTGCAAGATATATCAAAATATGGGCTGGGCCACGCCCACTGGTCCTATTCCGGCCATTTGAAAGCCAATCACGTAGACTGCTACCAGATACATATACGCAAAATTTCAACACTCTCGCTAACAAAATGAGCAAGATAATTCAATTTCAAAATTTGGCTTATATGGGCGGTGGTCCGCCCATTGGTCAGATCCCGCCAATTTTTGGACCAATCACGTGGACTGTCACCAGATACATATCTACAACATGACAGCACTCTAGATAAAAAATTGTGCAAGTTATATCAATTTCAAAATTTGGCTTATAAGGGCGGGGCCACGCCCATTGGTCCGATCCCGCCCATTTTCTGACCAATTACGTAGAATGCCACCAGATACATATACACAACATTGCAGCACTCCCGATAGCAAATTGTGCAAGATATAAAAATTTCAAAATTTGGTCATTGTGGGCGGGGCCACGCCTATTGGTCCGATCCCGCCCATTTTTGGACCAATCACGTAGATCGCCAACGGATATATATACACAAAATTCCAGGTCTCTCGCTAACAAATTGTGCAAGATATCACATTTTTTAAATTTGGCTTATATGGGCGGTGCCACGCCCATTGGTTCGATCCCGCCCGTTTTTGGATCAATCACGTAGACTGCCACCGTTTACATATACACAAAATTCCAGCACTCTCGCTAACAAATTGTGCAAACTATCTCAATTTCAAAATTTGGCTTATATGGGCGGGGCCACGCCCATTGGTCCGGTCCCGCCCATTTTTTCACCAATTACGTAGAATGCCACCAGATACATATACGCAACATTGCAGCACTCCCGCTAGCAAATTGTGCAAGATATCAAAATTTTGTCTATGTGGGCGGGGCCACGCCCATTGGTCCGATCCCGCCCATTTTTGGACCAATCACGTAGACTGCCACCGTTTACATATACACAAAATTCCAGCACTCTCGCTAACAAATTCTGCAAAATATCTCAATTTCAAAATTTGGCTTATATGGGCGGGGCCACGCCCATTGGTCCGATTCCGCCCATTTTTGGAAAATTCACATAATCTGCCATTAAATGCATACAAACAAAATTTCAGCACTATACCTATAATAGGAGCAGAAATATCGGATTTTTAACCTGCGATTTGTATGGGAGGTACCACGCCCCTTTGTCCAATTAATTTTTTTTTCTATATAAACCATCTCGTGAAAATTTAGAATCGAATAAAAAAAAAATCATCCAAATCGCTCCAGCCGTTCTGACGTGATGCCATTACACAGATGAACCGTTTCATTTTTATATATATAGACAAGTAAAAGCGTTAAGTTCGGCCATGCCGAATCTTATATACCCTCAACCATGGATAGCATGGAAACTCAAACCCACCAAATAACTCAAACCTGAAGAAAATAACACCGAAAACACAGAAAACAAGTAAGAAAGTTTCAGTCGGGTAAACCGACTAAGGTATACCCTCACTTTGTGAGTAATGTAATATTGAATATTACTCGAATTATTCTGTCAATTTGTGTGGGAGGTACCAGAAGGGGTTTATCAAATACACCTATTTTTCGCTGAACATTAGATACTTTAAATTCATTGCACTGTGCCGAATTATAAGCATTTATGTGCACTGGTAAAAACGTTATGAGATATTAAATTGTGGTATGATTTGGGCATTTTGTGTGGGAGGTACAAAAAGGGGCGTGGCGATAACGCCTATTTTTCACAGGGCTATAGACACTATAAAAACATTACACTGTACAAAATTTCACGTATTTTTATACACTGGTTTTAATGTTATAAGCTGTTAACTTTTGGTGCAAAAAGGTACCTTTGTGTGGGAGGTACCAAAAAGGGCGTGGCAACAACGCCAATTTTTCCCTCGACTGTAGGCAATATAAGAGCATAATACTATACAAAATTTCAAGTTTTTTTATACACTGTTATTAACGTTATAAGCTGTTAACTTTTGGTGCAAAACGGTGCATTTGTGTGGGAGGTACCAAAAGGGACGTGGCAACTTCGCCCAATTTTCTCGAGTTGATAGCGACTAATAAGCTAATACTATGTGTGGAATTTCAAAAGATTCGAATAAGTAGTATAGCAGTTATTAAAGAATCAATATTTCACAACATTTTAACACTTTGTGGGGGAGGTACTAGAAGGAGTGGACCAATATGGCCCAACTTCGAACTTAGCCGGAGATAGAAAAAAATATTACCACATACCAAATTTGAGGTCAATCGGTTACTCCTTTCGAGAGTTATCGTGCGCACCAGCCAGCAGACACACAGACAGACAGACGGACGGACATTGCTCATTCGACTTAAAATGACCCAAAACGGATTTCCTCCGAACATACTTGGGGTCTTAGGTCACTCCTTCGACGTGTTACACTTTTTTCCGTAGCAAATGATATATACCCTCGTCACACTAAAGTGAGGGTATAAAAATATAGTAGATGAGAACAGTAGGAAACATATAGTAGATGAGAACAGTAGGAATAACAACATGTGGATGATATATATGGGAGCTATATCTAAATATGGACCGATATCGCCCATTTGCAATCCCAAACAACCTGCAACTATAAGAAGTATTTGTACCAAATTTGATCAACCTAGCTCTATTATTGCGGACTGTAGCGTGATTACCACAGACGGACGGACGGACAGACGGACATGGCTAAATCGTCTTAGAATTTTACGACGATTAAGGATATATATACTTTATGGGGTCTCCGATCAATATTTAGAGGTGTTACAAACGGAGTGACAAAATGAATATACCCCCCATCCTATGGTGGAGGGTATAAAAATGTAGAGTGGAAAGCGAAAAAAAAAAATAAAAATATATTAAGGAAAAGGAAAGAATATATTCAAACAGATTTAGGAATGAAGTTCGCTTATGAATTGACATGTCCAAGCAAAATTGAAGCAATACTAATGTCGGCAACACTGTCAGAAGATTTTTCCTGGATGCAGAAACTACTTCTGATATTTATAACTGGGATAAATCTGGAATTTTTAAAAAGATTTAATACAATCCTTTTATGTATCGCCAGTTGATACCAAATACATAAATACCGACATTTTTTGGCAATATGCGGAAGTAACAAGAAATCTTTATTTGTCAGAATATATAAGTAAATGGTACTACATGCCCGTTAGTGTCCACGAAATACTATTTCATGGTAAGTGGATAATTACTTCATGTATTCTTCCGATTGGTCAGCTTTCTGAGGAAGCTCAAGAGTGCAGAAACAAAGATGTTAGAAATTATCGCGAATGTTTAACAAGAAAAACGTCAAGGGTTGAACAATCACAGATCTACTGCACAGACTACTTATATCGTCTGATCCAGATGTTTGCAGTTTGCGCAAGTTATCTGTTACAAAAAGAAAAAAAATTAATACAGACATTATAAATTTATTGTCAGAACATGAAGAATTAGAGGACAGTGACTTCGATTACAAGTTAATACTTTTTACTAAAATATAACTTTTATAGATAGTAATAGTTTTGCTTTTTTACTTAAAAAATACAAAAAAAATAATTCATGTGTATACATATAATAAAAGGAATAAATTGAATTAGAATGAAGGAATATATTCATGAAGCAGATGTTCTGGCGTAAATTTCAGTAATATGGAAATTGTAATCCCTTCAGGAATGTTCAAACATATGTTGGAGGGAATTATGTAGGTTAAAATAGGCGGATGACGTCCACTATTGGTTTAAATTATATTACTGACCAAAAAGTAACATATATACAATTTCTTCAAAACAAAATGCGAATAATTTTGATTCCCAACGAGTGCCAAGCTCACATGTAGCAAGGGTCCGTTTAATCAATTCTCAATATTTATTTAGACATTTTTGTCCTCCTGAATAACATTTAGGACGTTCAAACATTAAACTATAATAATGTATCATTATCAATAAAGACATGTTTCTCATACAAAATTTTAATGTCAATGGGAGGTATCCGTAAAAGAGGCCGGACCTTTTTCTATATCATATGACGCTCCGAAGAAGTTCGAAAGTTATTAATTTAGGCATACAAAGTGTACAAAAAAAATCACAACTTTAAAATAGTTGCACGTGAGTTTTTTATGGGTCTCGACTAGTTCCACAAACTCTTCCAATTAAAATGTCCTTAATTTTATTATGGAATTTGCAGGTCACTATGCATTCAAGAATTATACTGCAATAAAGTTCGTATAATAATTTTTTGTAAAAGAAGCTTAGCGATTAAAAATTTCGATGTACAAACGTGTCAGCTAAGGTTCATTCACAGCGTAATTTTCGATGTCAGTAATCGTCAAACGTGTTCTAAAACGAACAATATTTGGTAAGACCAGACTTTATATTGTACATACATATGTATAAACCTTTTTCAATTGTATAAACCTTTTGAAATATTTACTTTACTTGTATACGTAAATGAAGGCGCCCATTGTCAAAATATTCAGAATTAAAAATTCTATTCAATGGATTTTTTCATTTGCAATTTTAATATATGTATGTATGTATGTACATAATTTACATAAATATCGCCGCTTAGTAAAAGTCATAATCAGACGTATATCGTTTCTATAAAGCCGTACTACTAGTGACTCTCAAATTCGCGAGGAAAATTAACCCAAGAACATGAAGTTCCTAACGGTATTCCTACTGTTGGCCTTTGTGGTTGTGGCTTTAGGACAAACAGTTGCTGCTCCCGAGGAAGCGCCTGCTGAAGATGCGACAGAAGATCCCGATGGTGATACAACTTCAACCACAGATCCTGATGAGGAATCAGATCCCGATGAGGAGACAACACCCGCTCAAGACACAACGCCCACATCACTCCCTGGGAGTACACCTTCAGCTGGTGAAACAACTCCTGCTGGGAAAACATCTCCTGCTGCGGAAACAACAGGCACTGGGGAACCTACTACTCCAGCTGTGCAAACGACGGTATTAACAACTTCCTCTGAGAAACCCACAACGCTAGCTCCATCTAATACTACTCCCTCTACTACTACTTCTACTACTACTACATCTACTACTCCGTCTACTACTACGTCTACTACTACTACATCTACTACTCCATCCACTAGTACCTCTAAAACGTCAACTACTACTCCATCCACTAGTACCTCTAAAACGTCAACTAGTACTCCATCCACTAGTCCATGTACTTCTCCATCCACTACTTCTTGTACAACTTCATTTACCACTCCGTGTACCACTCCGTGTACCACTCCGTGTACCACTCCGTGCACCACTCCCCCTACAACTCCATCCCCTACTCCCTGTACTTCTCCATCTGCTATTTCATCCACGACTCCTTGTACTACTCCATGCACGACTCCTTGTATTACTGTTTCTACACCTTATAAGATAAAGAAAGCTCACAAGAAAGTTACCTGGAAAGCTCACAAGAGAGCTGCCAGGAAAGCTGCCAAGAAAAAGAATGATGCCAGGAAAGCTGCCAGGAAAGCTGCCAAGAAAAAGGAAGCAGCCAAGAAAAAGAAAGCTGCCAGGAAAAAGGAAGCAGCCAAGAAAAGGAAATATTCCAAGAAAAAAAAAGCTGCCAAGAAAAGGAAATATTCCAAGAAAAAGAAAGCTGCCAAGAAAAAGAAAGCTGCCAAGAACAAGTCCGTTGCCAAGAAAATTAAAGATGACAAGAAGAAGAAAAAACGCAGAGGAAAGAAAGGAAAGGGCAAAAAAAATTAATAATAAAAGAGAAAAAATATATAACAGACAAGGTTAAATGCACATTAATATAAATATATATTGTTATTCTACTTGATTCCTAGAGATATAGATTTTGCCTTGCCTACTATTAGTAGCATTGGATGATTTTCTGCCGAATGCATACATAATAAAATACATTAAAATGAATTGAAGTAAATACTGAGTAAAATTTTAATTCAAAACATAAAATAAAAGAAAACCAGTACGGAAAGACAGAAAGTCGGGCTGGGCCGATTATACAAACCCTACACCTCCCTAACAATGCGATAATGGGAATTGCGATAAAAATTTGGGATATCTTAATCTGTACCGGTTTTTTATAATTTCAATAAATAGTGATCGTCCTTGGGCCAAAAAAGAGCACTGTGCTAAATTTCATCACAATCCGACCATAAATACGAGCTGCACTTTGATTACACGAATACATGGACAGACAGACAGACGGACATGGCTAATTCGACTCAAAAGTCATAATACTCTGTACCACAGTGTAGTGTAGGGTATAAACATCGTAGTCGGGCGAGTTCTTATAACTCGCATTGGCCCCAAATCGATTTGTATGCACTTCACCATAGAGTGGAGTTATAATAACTTTATCATTCCGTTTACAGCATCTTGAAATATTGATCTGTGGCCCAATAAAGTATATAAAGGTTGGTTAAATTTAAAGGGCCGATGTTGATTTTGAATAAAACACAAATTATTTAGGAAATTATTGTCATTTCTCTTTATTATGATAATATTGGTATGGTTCAATTATGGCCATAAAAAGTTCGTTATCATTTCACGATAGCGAACACCATTCACAGTAACTGCCTGACTGGCCTCATTTCGAAGAAGTATGGCCCTATGACGTCGCCAGCCCACTAGCCGCACCAAACGAACTGGGCGTACATGCACAGGTGTATTCACATCTCCTACAGACCCGGATTGCTGAAATTTTCGCACAATTCTCCCGATTGTGGACACATTTGGTCGATTATGCTGATCAAAAAAACATCACGAAGTGCACGAAATGCATTTTGATTTGAACGCCCATATTCGTAAAAGGCTTAAAAAACTTTAACGCGTTGCTCGATTGTGTATCTTTCCATGGCTGAAATTGAGTTAGTCTGAAATTGAGAAATGTGAAATGAAATGCAGAAAAAAACTTGACGTTTAGGTGTGGTTCACATTCAGTATCGGCCCTTAAAATGTAACCACCCTTTATGTATTTTCTTGATCGTCGTTAAATTCTAAGACGATTTAGCCATGTCCGTTTGTCTGTCTGTCCGTGTGTTGAAATCACGTTACAGTCCGTAATAATAGAGCTACGTTGATCAAATTTAATAGAAATATTTCTTATACATATTTCTCTACATTAAGAAACTCAAATAACTTTTTTTTCAGTGTATGGAATTCACTTTTCCTTTATTCATGTTAAAGCTCATTAAATTTAATTAAATATAGCTTAATTAGTTTTAAAAATAATGGAACTTAAATGCCCCCTTCCCCCCCCCCTGCTCGTTGATGCATGTGCGGCATCTTACCAAAAAGTTGTTCATTACTGCTTGGAGAGTTGAGACGGGAATGGCCGCAATTGTTTCTCGAATGGATTGCTTTAGTTCATTCAAATTTGTTGGTTTTGCTTTGTAGACTTCCTGTTTGCAATAACCCCAGAAGAAAAAGTCAGGTGCAGTAAGGTCAGGCGACCTGGGGGGCCAACGGAATGTGGAGTTTCTGGATATCAGCTTATTGGGAAATTTTCGCCGCAATTCTGTCATAACAGGCCGGCCTATGTAAGGAGTTGCACCATCTTGCTGAAACCACACAGAGTTGAAAGAAATTCTCATTCGGCGTAATTCTGGATAGAAAAACTCTCTCAACATGCTCAAGTAATGGCCTCCAGTAACTGTAACGGTGTGACCGTTTTCTTCGAAGAAGTAGGGCCCACTGTGACACGAAGTGGATGCAATTCCGTCTCATGGAGTATCTGTGGGTTGGAAGCACTCCATATTCGACAATTTTGTTTGTTTATGTTGCCGTTTAAATCGAAATGGGCCTCGTCAGACATGAAAAGACAGTTCAACATGTTTCCGTCCTCTTCCACCAGTTGAAGCATCTTCTGGGAACATTCCAAGCGAATCGGGAAGTCTGCTGAGTTCACTTTGTTGGCCATTTGAATTTTATATGGGAATAACTCCAAATCTTTGTGCATAATTGACTGCAATGACTGTCTGCTTATACCCATTTGAGCAGATAAGGTTCTTGTCGAAACTCTTGGATTGTTTTGTATGGCATCAGCTACAGCAGCGATTGTTTCCTCCGTCCGAACTGAAGGGTTTCGATGGTGAGGTCTTCTGTTGACTATCCCATGCTCGGAAAAATTGTTAACAAGTCTCTTTATGGTCCATCTGCTCGGAGGATTGCCGCCAAACGTGCCCCTATACTCTCTTTGAACCGAAACTACGGACTTCAGTGCGTAATAGCGGCGGACAATCCAAATTCTTGTTTCAGTATCCCATTTATCCATTTTTGTTAAATCTAAAAATCAATCTGTAAAATAAAAAAAAAAATTAACCAGATTCATTGAATAGAAGTTATTAAATTTTTTTTTGGTAGCAGCTTTCATCAGCCACCCTGTAGTTGCAGCTCATTTGAGATTTCAAATGGGCCATATCGGTCAATGTTTTGGTATACCTCCTCTATAGAGGTCACTCTCAAATACTGCTTTTGAGCCATAGATACCACATTTGAAAAGCAAATTTAGCTGAAACTTTAGAGTTTTTATTCTACTTGGACAAGAATTTATCACAGCAAAAATTTGACAAAACGGTTGATATTTTGTTATAGCCACCCATTTAGAGGTCGCTCCCAAATATGTTATTTAAGCCATTGATACCACATTTTTAAAGCAATTTAGATAAAACTTTGCAGTTCAAATTACATCTCAGTAACAAATTTTTAAATCAATTTTGTTATAATCCCCCAGCTACGCTTGCTTAAGCCATAAACACCACATTTTCTAAGCAATTTAGCTGAAACTTTGCAGTTTGTATTCCATTTTGTCAAGAATTAATCACAGTACAAGTTATAGAAATCAGTTTATATTTTGTTGTAGTCCCCGCGTAGTGCTCGCTCTCCATTCAGATGATTAAGTTGAAGAGTTTGGCTAAAGAATTTGGTTAAAGAAAAATTGCAGCGTTCGTTTTTTAATAATTAGCTTAAACAAAAAGGATCGTTCCATGATTAGCTCAATATCGAATAATTTTTTACGGAGTAGAATTGAATACAATCCATGGTGGAAGGTAACGAAATTCGGCCCGGCCGAATTTACTACCTTTCTTACATGTTGTGTCGTAAGTTTGCATTTTTACACATAAGGAGTGTACGTTTTTGGACCGATCTGACCACTATATCTGATATTCCCGTTATCGGTTATATGCTATAGTAGGCTGGGCCTAAAAATTTTTTTTGACAAATTTCTATTGGCCCAACCTGAGTTACATTAAGACTATTGAAAAAAAATATTCTTGACGCCTTTTGGATAGTCCTAGGGCCTCTGAAGTTTGGAATTCAAATGTCCGTCTGTCTGTCGGTCGTTTTTAGTTTGTTCGCAAAGCGGTGCACAATGGGAAAAAGGGGTAAATACGCGCCCATAGTAGTCTATCTCATGACTACACCGTTTGAGATAGAGTCCTACGGTTTGAACTATCTTCAAGAGAATTCTTTGGAGAAGAAATTGGTGTACCAAGAATTAATTTTACTGTTACCATGTATCGCACAGTGGAGCTACAAAAACGACTTTGTGGAAATTAGTGTAAAAATCAGAATATCGTACCAACTTCAGTGATCTTGATTTTAAATTAAAGCGGACAAAATTTAGTTAATAATCTATTTGAGTTATTTGAATGTGTGTTGCTGCGTTTTAAATATATAGACCATAGAAGTTCAAATATATTTTTGTCAACATTGCGTTAAAAGTCTATAAAACCGGGTAATGCTTTTGAATTTGAAACCAAAACAACATAAATAGGATAAAATCGTCGTATGCAATATTTTTGAAAGCGGAAGTGTTGCACTAATGCAATTACACAATGCGTCGTCGACTGTTAATAAAAGAAAAGTTAAAATAAAAACAAAAAAATCGGTCCACCCTAATATACATTAACTGCAGAAGCGTTTAACTATATTTTTATACTTTTTGTAGAAGAAGTAAACTATAAAAATTACACATATAATCCTAATAATATTAATAGGATTGCTATTTTTGTTCGTAGGACACTACAAACATGCAGCCGGACATGTACCGGTCGTATTTATTATCCGATTTTTCCGAAATTTCGTAAAAGTTATTTTTTTGGACAAAGAAAATCGGTCGATATATTTCGGGAAAATCGGTTCATAGATAGATGTAGCTTGCACACATATTTTCTATATTTGAAGTAAAAAAAGCACATATTAAAAGTACAAAAATCTGCCATAATCGCAAAAAGTCGCAGATAAACTAGGTACTGTTGGATACACCACTAAGTCATCTATCTTCTCTATGTCATATGGTAGTGATCCCACGTGATCCAAAAAAGTTGTATTCCATTTACTGTGTATATTTTTTTCTGAAAAACAAAAAAAACTTTATTTTTACTTGTACACAAAAATTAAGATGAATATAACCTTATTATATGTTACAAGTCCGGTCGCATTTCACCAACAAACGAGAATTCTACAATCATTTTAGCATATACATTTTATCATCGCATTTTTATTTGTATTTCTTAGTAAAACAACAATCTTTGAATGGCCATAACTCGGAATCGCTTAGAGATATTTTCATAAAATTTGAAGGTGATTTCATTAAATGTTATCCACAATAAGACTACCATCCCAAACAACTGATTTTTGAAAGTTGTTTTCAAAGTCCTATGCGCGCATATTTCATCATATTTTCCCATCGTGCGGTGGTTTGCTACAACTGTTCGATCTTAGTGATTTTGGCACAAATAACTTTTTCATATGCATGATAAACTGTACCAAATTTCAGGCATATCGGTTCAGATTTAGATATAGGTCCGACATATATGTATATTCCGATTTGGCACATTTTCAATGTGTAATGAATATTCTCGGAACAATCCAATTCAATTATGGAATAAAACATTGTAGTCCGTTATAAATTTCTTTTTTGTTACATTAGAATGAAAATATGCATGTATGTTGAATGTGTACATACAGTTGTGGTCAAAATACTATCAGCTCCGAGGTATTAAAACAATTTTTTTAAGAGGAACTATTTATATGTTTGCAGCATTTATATATTTGCATTTTAAGGCAGTGGTGTGTAGTTCTTTATAATGTACCAAGTGAAATCATAAGGGTTTTTAATTGTGAGCTCGGACCGCGAGAACCATTTCATAAAGAAATTTGGTGGGTCAAAATAATAGCAGTGCTAGCAAAAAGGTATTGAAAAATTATTTATTAACATAATAATCTAATGTATTTAAAAAACAAGTACGAAAGTTCAGTCGTGTAAACCGACTTATGAATCCCCTCACCTTGAGTCCCAAAAATATATTCGTAAATCTATTTTTTATTTCATTAAATTATTATCAATTTAAATTGCATTTAATACTTTTATAGTTTGTACTGGTATTAAAGTTTAAAACTGTTTACATTTGGTACAGAATGGTCCATTTGTATGGGAGGTACCAAAAGGGGCATGCCAATAACGCTGGACTCTAGATACTATAAAAGCATTTCGTCCGATTTTGCTCTTTAGTCCTGTAGACGCTGTATTTTACATCCAATCATTTTGAAATTTAGAATGGTAGAGTTTCTTGATCCATGAACCAACATTGCCGAATTTGAAGAAAACCGGTTAAGATTTAGCTATAGCTCCTATATATATGTTTCGTCCGATTTTGCTCTTTAGTCCTATAGAAGCTGTAGTTTTCATCCAATCATTTTGAAATTTAGAATGGTAGAGTTTCTTGATCCATGAACCAACATTGCCGAATTTGGAGAAAATCGGTTAAGATTTAGCTATAGCTCCCATATATATGTTTCGTCCGATTTGGCCCTTTAGTCTTATAGAAGCTGTATTTGACATCCGATCGTTTTGAAATTTAGAATGGTAGAGTTTCTTGATCCATGAACCAACACTGCCGAATTTAAAGAAAATCGGTTAAGATTTAGCTATAGCTCCCATATATATGTTTCGTCCGATTTGGCCCTTTAGTCCTATAAAAGCTTTATTTTACATCCAATCGTTTTGAAATTTAGAATGGTAGATTTTCTTGATCCATGAACCAACGCTACCGAATTTGAAGCAAATCGGTTAAGATTTAGCTATAGCTCCCATATATATGTTTCGTCCGATTTGGCCCTTTAGTTCTATAGAAGCTATATTTTACATCCAATCGTTTTGAAATTTAGAATGGTAGAGTTTCTTGATTCATGAACCAACATTGCCGAATTTGAAGAAAATCGGTAAAGATTTAGCTATAGCTCCCATATATATGTTTCATCCGATTTGGCTCTTTAGATCCAATCGTTTTTATACCCTACACCACACTGTGGTACAGGGTATTATTTAAGTATAAAATGCCCCAAAAGTAAATTTATGTAAACAATTTAAACATGAATTACAAAATTTATATATTAGAGTTATTCAATATTACGAGAGTGGTGTAGGGTATTATATAGTCGGCACCGCCCGACTTTAGCCTTTCCTTACTGGTTTTTCTATAGACTCTAGGTACTATAAAAGCATTACACTGTACAAAATTGCAAGCATTTGTATGCACTTGTATTAATGTTATAAGCTGGTAACATTTGGTACAAAATGTCCATTTGTGTGGGAGGTACCAAAAGGGGAGTGGCCACTTTGCCCATTTCCCACTTTGCGAGGGTGGGTGCAATATGATCTTTAATTAATTGATTTTGGCCATCTGATGAAACAACACTTTCTTTTTGCCCAAATTTGTCCTTTTTCCTTAATTTCATCACTTAAACATCACTTTTGAACGTAATCAATAAAAATTAGCCCACGCGCATTCCAAACGACAGATGCTATGACCTTGCCTGCAGATGTAGAAAATGACAAAAGGTATATGCAAATTTTTTCCACAACAACAACAACTAACATTGATTTTTTGGGATACGCCAAATATGCGATGTATATCACTTTTTATACCTTCATTTTAGTGATACGAGGGTATATATCATTTGTTACGGACCAAAAGTGTAACACATCGAAGGAGTGACCTAAGACCCTAAGTATGCCCGGCGTTTTGGGCCATTTTAAGTCGAATGAGCAATGTCTGTCACCTGGCTGGTGCGCACGATAACTCTCGAAAGGAGTAACCGATTGACTTCAAATTTGGTATGTGGCAATATTTTTTTCTATCTCCGGCTATGTTTAAAGAGGCCCATATTGGTCCATTCTAGTACCTCCCTCACAAAGGGTTAAAATGTAGTCAAATAATTATTATTTTATAACTTCTATACTACTTATTCGAATCTTCTGAAATTCCACACATAGTGTTAGTTTATTAGTCTCTATCACCTTGAGAAAAATGGGCGAAGTTGCCACTCCCCTTTTGGTACCTCCCACTCAAATGCACCATATTGCACCAAAAGTTAAGAGCTTATAACATTTATACCACTTAAAATGTTGTCCAGTGTAATGCTTTTATAGTACCTACAGTGCAGTAAAAAACGGCGTTATTACCACGCCCCTTTTGGTACCCACCACACAAAGGTACTATTTTGCACCAAAAGTTAACAGCTTATAACATTAATACCATTAAACGGCTATCCTAGAGGCATACAAAACAGCAATATTTTGTATATGTACATTGCATTCCACATAACTGCGCACAAGTTATCGATAGTTGTATACAATTTTTGTAAGGTATATGACGAACTCTGTAATATGTTATGTTAACACCTGGGGCCAACATATTGTATTGTTTCATGCGAGATGCAAGTATTTCTGCCTTATCTTTGGTCAGTTCCAAATCTCTCACTAGATCAATGAGTTAAGGTTGAGTTATAAGCGCTGGTTTCTGACTGAAACTGGTACGGAAACATCTGCTAGTCTGGAGATCGATAATCACATATATTGGGTGGTCTCTAGTTACTTGCCTTATGAAGCTGTTGTACCGACTGCTCTATTCAGGTCGAGCTGATTATTGGCGCATACACGAACGCTCATCATACTATCTTTGGTAGAAAGGATATAAGCAATAGGGGTGATTCGCTTCTTGACTTTATTCTAACTATCAAATTAACTATTTGTAACAAAGGTAATAAACCGACCTTTACAATTAAAGACAGACAAGAAGTACTCGACGTAACATTTTCTACTGACCGGCTGTCAGACAAAAGTATTGGGTGGAATGTACTGGACGACCACTCATTCTCAGATCACCATTATATTGAGTTCAAACTCGCTGAAAAAGCAACTAACCTTCCGTCCATAGAAATGTGAGGAAGACAAAGTGGCACCTGTATGAGAAGAATTTCAAGAAAGTCCTCAACTCCTAACATCTGTACGAACAGAATGACAAAGCCGGTCTGGATAATCTGGTCGAGCCAAAAACGAGGTAGGGTACAAGGGTAAAACTAAACCCCAATGTTGGACTTCTGAGCTAACGGCTATGAAAAAGACCTGCAACAAGCTTTTCAACAAGGCTAAGTCTTTCGGGGTCGCTAATGTTTGGGATGGCTATAAAGAGCAACTCAAGATCTATAAGAAGGAGTTTAAGAAGGCGCAAAGACGCTCTTTGTATACCTTCTGTGGCGAAGTGGAAAATGTCTCCGACGCCGCAAGGCTGAGGAAGATATTATCTGCTTCACCCTGTACAGTGGGATATTTACAGGATGAGGCAAATAACTGTACCAAAAACAGCGAGCATTCGCTCAATGTACACACATTTCCCCGGGAACTCGCTAACAGAACCAGAGGGTCAGCAGCATCACCAACAAGAGGGCGAGTGGCTGCGAGCGTCGCTAGCTTGTTGACTTTGAGCCCTTGAAGTCACCTGGACCAGACGGCATCACTCCAGCAGAAATGCAGAAAATGTTAAAGTACATTATCCCCTGGGTGGAGAAAATTTATGTAGGCTGTATCAGGCTTTCATACATCCCGAATCGATGGAGGGATACCAAAGTGGTATCAGGTTCATACCCAAAGCGGGGAAGATATCACACACGATGCCAAAAGACTTCAGACCAATTAGCCTATCTTCCTTCCTATTAAAAGGCCTGGCAAGACTTTTAGATTATTTCATTAGGGAAAAACTGGATACAAAACTTCTGTCGGGGAACCAACATGCTTACAATAAGGGGAAGTCTACAGAACCAGCCCTGCACGAACTTCTGAGCACTATCTAATCGTCGCTTAATTTCCAGGAATTCACCATGGTGGCATTTCATGACATAGAAGGGGCTTTTAACAACATTCACTCAGATTCAGTAATCTAAAAGTTAACTCTAGTTTGATTAGACTAATTCAAAGTCTGCTCGACAGAAAAAAATATAGAAAAAGTGCAAAAAATCCACCTTGAGCAAAGAATTTCGTATGACCATTAAATTATTAATTGCGCCAACTAGACTAAACGAATGATGCAAAAGTTCTTCTTTTAGGGGCTACTTTCTCGTCCAATTCTCAGAATTGAGTCCCAAAATGATGTGTTGTACTGTGTAGTTCTATCGGCAGCTACTAAAGTACTGTTTATACGTGAAAATGACATAAATAACACTTGTAGCCCTGATCATTTCAATTTAAAGGACATTTCGGTTCTATCGGATTTATAATTCAAAAAATATGGACCAAATACTAAATGTCCAAACCATGAAAAATTGAACTAAAAAAAGTTGACCTTAACAATTTTTTATAATATTTTTTTCGTGTTTAGGATTCAAAATTACACCATAAAAATATATGTACAGTCCTTCGACAAAAATTTTGGTGCATAGTGAAATCAATGGCCGACAAGTTATTGCCGAAATACGACCGCAAATACTGCGAAAATTTTGTGAAAATCTGAGTTTCAGCTGGAGTTGCTCCACGTGGGGTCGGAGAACCTGTATTATATTTAAACATTAATGACATAAAGTTACTCGTATCTATCCAATAAATTCAGTTTAATTGATATTAAAAATATTTTTATCTTTATTTAGAGTTCTTCAACTCTAAAAACAACATCTATTACTTCGATAGGTTACACATCTTGTCGTAGCAATTAATATATTAGTATACCAACCTCCCTGTAGGGTGAGGTTGTTTAACGATATTGTATAATTCGTGATTTTCTTTGTTCAACAAGTTAAGTTTATGTACATTTTTTTTTCACGTTAGATGTGAGAGGACACATTGCAGGATAGATTTGGTAAGATACGATACGTCAACAATAAAATTTACGTACTATATGTACCTTACCTGTGGTAAGGTTCATTCACAGCGTAATTTTCGAGTTCAATTATATTCAAAGCTGTTTCAAAACGAACAATACTAGCAAAGACCAGACTTTATACACAATAATATTTTCTATTGTATAAACTTTTTGGGAAATATTGATCTTACTTGCAGTCATACAACGCATTGTCTAAATATTCCGAACAATAAAGTTATATTCAATGGATATTTCATTTGCAATTTAAACATAATTTACATAAATATCGCCGATTAGTATAATTCATTGTCAGAAGTAGATTGTTTCCAAAAAAACAGCCCTAGTAGTGGTTCTCAATTTAACGAACAAAATTAACACCAGAACATGAAGTTCTTAACGATATTTTTATTGTTGGCCTGTGTGTTTGTGGCTTTAGGTCAATCTTCTCAGGAGAAAACAACTTCTGGTGAGGATACAAATCCCGAGGAGAACACAACTCCCACTGAGGACGAAACTTCAGTTGCGAAGACAAGTCCTACTGAGGATCCAACTCCTGCTGAGGACGCAAGTTCGGTTGAAAACAGTTCTCCCGCTAATGGCACAACTCCCGCTGAGGAAACTTCTGCCGATGAAGATTCCGCTGAAGTCACAACTCCCCCTGGAGAATTTACAAAGTCCAATGAGCCTTTGACTACCGCTGGTGTATCTACAACTCCACCTGGGGAACCTACAACTCCCCCTGGGGAATCTACAACTCCCCCTGGGGAATCTACAACTCCCCCTGGGGAATCTACAACTCCCCCTGGGAAATCTACAACTCCTCCTGGGAACTCTAAAACTCCTCCTGGGGACTCTACAACTCCCCCTGGGGAATCTACAACTCCTCCTGGGAACTCTAAAACTCCTCCTGGGGACTCTACAACTCCCCCTTCTACAACTCCCCCTGGGGACTCTGCAGCTCCTTCTGGAGAATCTACAACTCCTCCTGGAGAATCTACAACTCCTCCTGGAGAATCTACAACTCCTCCTGGAGAATCTACAACACCCTCTAAAGAAACTACATCTACCGCTATGGTTTCTGCAACACTGCCTGGTGAGCATACAACATCTACAAATCCAGCTGCGGAAACGACTACAATTCTGGTGTCAACAACTTCCTCTGAGAAACCTATAATTCTCACTTCTGAAGCAACTCCGTCTACTACTACTCCGTCTACTACTACTCCGTCTACTACTACTCCGTCTACTACTACTCCGTCTACTACTACTCCGTCTACTACTACTCCGTCTACTACTACTCCGTCTACTACTACTCCGTCTACTACTACTCCGTCTACTTCTACTCCGTCTACTTCTACTCCGTCAACTACATCTCCCGCTGTGGTTTCTGCAACACCGTCTGGTGAGCATACAACATCTACAAATCCAGCTGCGGAAACGACTACCATTCTGGTGTCAACAACTTCCTCTGAGAAACCTATAATTCTCACTTCTGAAGCAACTCCATCTACTACTCCGTCTACTACTACTCCGTCTACTACTACTCCGCCTGCTTCTACTCCGCCTACTACTACTCCGTTAACTACTTCTCCGTCTACTACTACTCCTTCTACTACTACTCCGTCTACTACTACTCCGTCTACTACTACTCCGCCTACTTCTACTCCGCCTACTACTACTTCGTCTACTACTACACCGTCTACTACTACTCCGTCTACTACTACTCCGCCTACTACTACTCCGTCTACTACTACTCCGTCTACTACTACACCGTCTACTACTACTCCGTCTACTACTACTCAACCAACTACTCCCCTTACTACAACGTGTACTACTCCATCTACTACACTGTGTACTACTCCATCCACTACTACTTCTACTACTACATCCAGTTGTCCTTGTACTACTCCATCTACTACACTCTGTACTACTCCATCCACTACTACTTCTACTACTACATCCACTACTCCCTCTACTAATCCATCCACTACCCTCTCTAAACCTTCTAACGCCTATGATAAAGTCCCTGGTAAGACTCCCAAGAAATCTGCCAAGAAAAAGATTGCTGCCAAGAAAAAGATTGCTGCCAAGAAAGCTCCCAAGAAAAAGATTGCTGCCAAGAAAACTCACAAGAAAAAGATTGCTGCCAAGAAAGCTCACAAGAAAAAGATTGCAGCCCAGAAAAAGAATGCTCCTACGAAAGCGAAAACTCCCAAACCCAAGAAAAAGAGAGCTTCAAAGAATGGTGCCAGAAAAACTGTTAAGAAAGCTGCCGGGAAAATTGCCAAGAAAGCTGCCAAAAAAGCTACCAAGGGAAAGAAAGCTGCAGGGAAAACTGCCAAGAGAGCTACCAAAAAAAAGAAAGCTGCCACGAAATCTGTCAAGAAAGCTGCCAAAAAATCTGCCGCTAAACCTAATATAGGTCAAAGGAAAGTTAAAAATAAAACTTCTCCTAAAATGAGTAAAAATAGTGAAAAGAAAGCGAAAAAGGAAAAGAAACTGAAAAGTAAAAGAAGTAAACGCGAAAAAATTTATAAGCGACGAGGTTAAACACATACTATTTCAAACTAATATCTTCAAGAAATCGTTTATTTGGGTCCTATATCAGTAATAGTCCACTTGATTCCCAGAGATATTGAATCTGCCCTAGTTTCTATTAGTAGCACTGAAAGATTTGTTACATATACATTAGGCCGGGTCGATTTGTAGGGAGGCAAAAAAGTCGCCATTGCTCAGTGAAAATCGTATTCTAGGGATCAAAATAAGAAACTTTGCCGAAGGAACCATACCTTTAAAACGAATTCTGATGTCCCGGAATTTGGGTCGAACTTTTGGGTAGGGGCAAATTTTGAAAAATCCCACTTTGACCCATTTAGAGTGCTCCAATCGAGTCCAAATGTATGACCGACCCCCACTAACTTTGGAGGCCCGACCAGTGGCACACCGCCTGGAATCCCCTGGGGGTTCCATACATTTGGACTCGATTGGAGCACTCTAAATAGGTCAAAGTGGGATTTTTTCCGGGACATCAGACTTGTTTTAGAGGTATGGTTCCTTCGGCAAAGTTTCTTATTTTGATCCCTAGAATACGATTTTCACTGAGCACTTCACTGAGCGGGGGTCGGTCATACATTTGGACTCGATTGGAGCACTCTAAATGGGTCAAAGTGGGTTTTTTTCCGGGACATCAGAATTCGTTTTAGAGGTATGGTTCCTTCGGCAAAGTTTCTTATTTTGATCCCTAGAATACGATTTTCACTGAGCAATGGGCGATTTTTAAATCGACCCGCCCTAATATACATACATATGTCTGAAATTACAATAAAATGAATTAATATTAATACTGAATTCATTTTCAATTTTAAACACAAAAAACCATTGTAGTCTGTCGTGTTCTTATCGTGCAATGTGCTATATACATAATAATGCCATTTCTTTAATTTATATTCTTTGTACAAATGTAATCATTGGATAAATATTATTAAATACTGGGACTCTTAAAAGCAAATTTTATCACGGTAAATTTATTAAAAAAAGGTCAACCGTATATCAAAACAACTTTTTTTTATTAATTTAACTAGCCTACAAAATTGTTTTCGTGTATAACATTTTCTGATTTATTTAGATGTTCTTAGCATTAAACCACATAATTTTTTCACGAAAAAAAAATATCAAAAATAGAAAAAAAAATTTATTTTAATTTTTGAAAGTTAGCATCCTAACGAGAAAACAATGCTGAATTAAAGAAAACATATGGATAAATGTCGAAGTTATAACATTTTTGGTAGAAATAAGACAACATAATCCGATTGTTATACCGCCACTGTTGTGAAAAAGGGTACATATCAGATGCTGCGAGCCAAATGTGTGACCTAAGAGTTCCCACGAATAGTTGGCATAAATCCGTTTTATACTACTTTAAGTCATTTTAGCAATATCCGTCAGCCTGTCCGCCTGTTCGTCTGGTTGGTGCGCACTATAACTTTCGACAGGATTAAATTTTAAGTCAATCAAATTTGGTATGTGTCAGTATTTGTTTCTATCTCAGACTAAGGCCAAAGATGGACTATATTAGACCACTCCTTCGAGTAACTCCCCCACGAAGGGTCAACATTTACTTAAATATTGATTACACAGTGCGACAGCCCAAAAACCCAAAACCGCGCTACTATTTTTCTTCTAGGTCTTGACGAGTAGAACAACGTTTGTTCTACGAAATACAAAAACGACGTTTACAACGTTTGTTCTACGAAATACAAAAACCGGATTTACGGGTAAAAGAACGATTTTCTTACCTTTTTTCACTTGGACGCCTATAACTTTGTTAATTATTAACCGATTTTTCAATCTCCAAATTTGGAAAGAAGAGACTTATAACTTTCGAACGATACATATATATTTTGTTTATTTAAAGCTGTGGGGATATAGGTTTATTTGTCCTACAAACACACTTTTTTCAAGTTTTTCCGTCATTTTCTAGTTTAGGCAATGTTTTTACCAATTATTTTGTGTGGTAACAGAACTTGAGTTTATTTTGTCGCACTGTGTTATTTTATAACTTCTATACTACTACTCAGAATCTTTCAAAATTCCCCACATAGTATTAGTTTCTTGGTCGCTATCATCTTGAGAAAAATGAGCGAATTGTCCGTTTGGACCATTTTGCACAAAAAGTTGACGGTTTATAACTTCGATTCCTGCACATACAAACTCTTGAAATTTTGTACTGTGTAACGGTTTTATTTTACTAATTAGGTTAGGTTGAAGAGAGGAGACGTTTAAACGTCTCATGTCCATGGACATACACTTAAGCCAGTGGTTCGGCCTGCTGGGCGCTCCTTATTTATGAATTTTGTATACCTCACGAGTTACAGAAAATTGGTACTAGACACGAATTTTTTCAGTATCTTCCAGTCATATTCTCTGAGATGTGTCAAGTCTGGTAATATGTCGGACCCGAAATGTTGGGATTTTGCATGTGTGAAAGCCGGGCAGTGATACAGAAAATGTTCCATCGTTTAGATGTTTTTCCTGAATTCGTCGTTTCCTGCCTATGCGATGAAGATGTGCTTGTAAGCTTGACTGTCCCGTTAGAACACTCATCATCTTACTAATATCGATCTTGTTTAGTTTCAGAAGACTTCTTGTTTTCTTTTCATTTGGGTCACCCCACAGTATCTTTGCAGTTGCTCCTACTGTTGCTCTATTCCACACAGTTTTGTGAGCCATCACTGCCCAGTGCATCAACTCATTTTTCATGGCTTCGAAAGGTTTCCAATTTTCCAAGTTTTTTACTCGAAGTTCTCTGCCCTTTGAGGCCTAGCTGTTTGCCCGTTCATTTCCAAACAGTCCGTTGTGTCCTGGTACCCAGCAAATACGCAATTGACCATGGGCTGAGTAATCATTTATCGTTCTTTTACAGTCCAACACAGTTCTTCTTTTCTTCTTTTCTTTTACAGAGTCATATTTGGACGTAGTCCCCATTTTGAACCTATAGCTCTTCTGCACAACGACCAACATCTGTGGACCTTTGTAACTCTTTCTTCAAGATGATCTTTCCAGTACAGTTTCTGATCAAAGATTACTCCCAAGTATTTTACTTTTTTAGTTACAGCAATTGTCTTACTCAGGAATCGAGGCCGGGTAAAACGTGGGATCTTCGTTTTCCTTGTAAATAGACATATTTCTGTTTTGTCTGGGTTAACATTTAATCCCCTTGATTGTGCCCAGTTATATGCTATGTTAAGTGCTTCTTCTGCATAATAGATTTGGATGAAAGCCCCTTAGACGTATTACAACGTCGTCTGCATAACAGACTGGTTTAAGTCCTTCATTGGTGAGGGCTTTTAGGAGACTGTGTATCGTCTTAACCCATAGAAGAGGCGATAAAATGCCCCCTGAGGTATACCACGATTTACCTTGTCTCTAATTTTTACGTCATATGATCCACAAATAATCCACCTATTCCTTAGCATATTGTTGATCCAGTTTTTCAGATCCCGGTCAACCTGAAACTCGCCTAAGGACTGGATAAGTTTATCGGTCTGTACATTGTTAAATGCGCCCTCAATGTCTATGCAAACAGCAAGTGTATACATTTCTTTACTGAAGGACTCTTCTATGTGGTGCACTACCTCACGCAGAGCTGTTTCCACTGATCTTCCTTTGACATAGGCGTGTTGTTTGAATTTTAGCCTGTCATCCGCTATTTTACCTTTGACCATGTCATCAATTATTCGCTCCATTGTTTTCAACAGGTAAGAAATTAGGCTAATGGGTCGATAAGCCTTTGGGGTCGTATAACTCGCCTTGCCAGGCTTTGGTATGAAGACCACCCTAGATTCCTGCCAGTTTTTTGGGGTATAAGAATGGGTTAGGCGTGCAGTGAAGACTCCAACCAGATGAGTTGATACCATATCCACCTCATTCTGCAGAAGTGCTGGAAATATTCCATCCGGTCCCGCAGCCTTAAAGGGAGAGAAACTTTTTATCGCTTCTTTAACCATACCTTTCATTCTGTAACTATACAATACATTTTCATTCTGTAACTGTTCCTCTGTTGGTCCAGCATTACCAGTCGGAAAATGAGTTTTCATCAAGAGCCTTACTGTATCCTCTATAGTTCCCATCCATTTACCCGTGTCATCCACCAGTGTTTCGGTTTGGACATGAGTTTTTGAGAGGAACTTTTTCATTTTAGACATGCTGTTAACGCTCTCTCGAAGTGGGCAACTATCTTCGAATGATTTTACAAGAGCCTCGGTAATCTTTTTCACATTGATATCAATGTCTTCTGCACATAGATAACCGCGTGTAGGCTGCCCCAATCGATTTCTAAGTAGATTTCCGAATTTAGTCCAGTCGGTCTTAGCCTTATTACGGAAACTTATGGGGTTTGGCGGAGGCGGTGCAATTTTAAACCTTATATAACGGTGGTCTGAATAGGAGTGTTCATCCGAAACCCTCCACTCATGGATCTCATCAATAAGATTTTCGGAATATATCGTTATATCTAATACTTCCTCCCTAATTTTGTTAACAAAGGTTGCAGTGTTTCCTATGTTAAGAGTTAGGTTAGGTTAGGTTGAGTTTGGTAAGAGTTATGAGCTCAATTGTATTCAAAAATTCTATAAGGGCGTGTCCCCTTTTATTGGTGTTAGTACTACCCCAAGCGATATGATGGGAGTTGGCGTCACACCCAGCTAATAATTCATTACTTGTGTGTTTGGATTCCCTCACCGGACGAGGCAATTCCGACGTAGGTGGCAATGTCGGCGCATCGAATGGCAGATATATTGACGCCAGGTACATATTTCCATTACCTTGCCTCAGCACCGTTGCGTCCGATGTTGACAACTCTGGAGAGAAAACATAAGTTTTTATGGCACAAAATACAAGTCCTTGGACGAGTACCTGTGTTAGCGTAGAAAAGGTTATAGTTCACATGGTTTAATCCAGTAACATTGTTGCTAGTTGTCCATGGTTTCTGGATCAAAGCAATATGAACCCTGCTTTTATTTATGATGTCCATCAGAGCGTTGGATGCTGTCTCGCTCCGGTGGAGGTTTATCTGGATGACCTCAATCATTGTCTTTCCAGTAAAAGTTTCTTTTGGGAGTCTATCCTATCTGGCGGTACTCCCTCATTATTTGGTAGTGGGCCATTCTCCTCCTTTCGTTCACTACCTATTACACCATCTTCCAGTCGAACATGTTTGAGGCGGTGTTATTTTTTGTCGCTCCCTCATTGTTCTGAATCGTTTTGTGGCTCTTTTTAGTTTGATCACCACCTTTGCTGGGAACTTCCTGCAAACGTGGCGGTACTATTGTTGAACTGGTGGTGTTATTGACCACTTCCACATCAGTTTTTGGCAGTGTCTCACTTGTCTCCATCCGTTCACTACCAGTGTTTGCCTCTTCAGACAGTACATTTGGACTCGATTCATCTGTCCTGCCAATCGGGACCTTTCCAATTTTGAAAAAGACTGTCCAGATCAAGAAGTACGCCATGCTCTTCGCCATGACAAGATTTTTCTTGGATTCTGGGTCTATGCCCAACACGAGGAGTCGGTATTCCTATAGAAGAGTTCCCACTTTCTAACGGAAAGTCTTGAATTCTGTTTGCCAATGAGGTCGAGTATGTACTCTGATGAGAACTTACTGGGACATCCCTTAACATATAGGGTCGTTTTTATTAGTTCAGGAATGTCGCTTTTCCCTACCAATTTTAGCTTTGCGCCGTCCCAAGGTGAGGGGAAGCTATCCACAAGTTTTTCAAAATTGCAACTCATTACTTCGATTGGTGGTTCATCCTTAGATTCGAGGACGTACTCTGCTACCCTCGTATAGACCAAATCTTCGAAGTTACTCTTTTCGTCTTCGGGGATTCTGCCAGATGCACTACTACTATCAATTATGGCATAGCATAGATCGTCTCGAAAATGTTGTTTAGCTATATTAGAATAATATGGTGGTAATATGGTGGCTTCATACCCTTCTTTATGGCCAATTGATTTTTCTGTGTCTGTAGAGTCTTTTTGTTTAAAGCCTCATCCTTAACGGATGATTTGGGTCACTGGGTCAACTTTACCGCCCACGATCGAAGGACCCAGACTGGAGACCTCCTTTTGTGTGGTTACGTTAGGCTTCTCCGAATTACTGGATGACGGCGAGCCCTTTTTCTTCTTAGTCACTTTCACAGCGCTATGTTCTTCGGGAGACCTGACTCTTTTAGCGGCCTCCATGTTTGTGTTGAAGGTAGAATTGTCAGGTTCATCCCGTAATAGGTTCTGTCGGTTCAACTTATTCAGTTTCCTTCTTTGTGCCCCTGACAGTCTCTTTGAGTTAGCAACAATAGTGATATTGTTTTCATTTGATTAGTCAGAGTCCCAACTGGTTTTTAAAGGCTGGGGTTGCTTAGAGCCCCAGCTGGGTTCTGCTTCATCTGTCTTATCATTTGTTTTGCCTGCGGCTGGATGTGCTCTTGTTTCATTTTCGGATACGGCACCAAAGCTCGTTTCACGATTGTTCGATAACGACGACACATGACTCGTGAGTGAATCAACGCTTGTCGCCGGCACTGGGTTTTCCCTCCCCTGCGCCGTTATCAGCTTCGTCTTTTTTGGTTTAATCATAAATTGGTTGGGGGAGACACCCCCATTAGCCCGTAATAGGTACGTCGATATAGGCCTTCCAGACTGAGCTCAGAAATTTTTGTCCAGAGACCGATGCATCCAATTCAACCTACGCTTTAAAAACAACAAACCACCTGGTTGCGTAGTAGGTAGGTGAATAGGTATTGCGTAATAGGTTAAAAACTATCTGCTCTGCGATAATACGTCCGTTCGCTACGACAGTCGGCGACTGACTGATTTTACCGATAGCATATTAAAATGGCATTATTGCCACGCCCCTTTTGAAATCTCCCAAACAAAATTATCAAAATAAAAAATATGAAAAATAATTTTTAGAAACTGTTTTTTTTACAAATGGGTCATAACATATACATTTATTCATAGACTTTTTGTAAATAGGCATTGTTTTCTTCGTTAGGATGCTTGCTTTCAAGAAATGGAACAAACTATTTTTTGCGAATTTCTTTATATTTTTTATGTTTTTTTTTAAAGTAATTTTTTTAAATTGTTTTATCGACAGTTACAAATCTTCCATTTCTACGTGAAGGTGATGTTGTCAACATTTCCTTTAATTTCAATGGTATCTCGGCTTTATCGAGCTTATACTTCAACAAGTAAGAAAGTTCAGTCGGGTAAACCGACTTATGAATCCCCTCACCTTGAGTCTCAAAAAAAATATTACATAGTAAATTTATTTATTTTTTTGTTTTTATTAAATTATTATCAATATCATAAATGGTCCATTTGTGTGGGAGGTACCAAAAGGAGCGTGCCAATTACCTCCATTTTTCTCTGAACTCTAGATACTATAAAAGCATTACACTGTATAAAATTGCAAGTATTTGTATGCACTGGTATTAAAATTGTAAGCCGGTAACTTTTGATACTAAATGGTCCATTTGTGTGGACCATTTAGTATCCAAATTTTGTGGACCATTTAGTATCAAAACCACTCTCCAAAAGGAGAGTGGCAATAATGCCCATTTTTCACCGTATTGTAGTTACTATTAAACCATTACACTGTACACAATTTCAAGTCTTTGTATGCACTGGTAGTAAAGTTATAAACTATTAACTTTTGGTTCAACATTGCCCATTTCTGTGGGAGGTACCAAAAGGGGAGTAGCAACTTCGCCAAATTTTCTCGAGGTCATAGTTACTAATAAACTAATACTATGTGTAGAATTTCAAATGATTCAAATAAGTAGTATAGAAGTTATTAAATAATCAATTTTTCACTAAATATTAACCCTTTGTGGGGGAGGTACTAGAAGGAGTGGACCAATATGGCCCATCTTCGAACTTAGCCGGAGATAAAAGAAAATATTACCACATACCAATTTTGAAGTCAATCGGTTGCTCCTTTCGAGACTTATAGTGCG
The DNA here is from genome assembly GCA_963930755.1 of Eudasyphora cyanicolor. Taxonomy (NCBI): domain Eukaryota; kingdom Metazoa; phylum Arthropoda; class Insecta; order Diptera; family Muscidae; genus Eudasyphora; species Eudasyphora cyanicolor. The sequence goes on along the minus strand of OZ005736.1, from coordinate 127,529,277 downwards.
CACTAGCCAGCAGATAGACAGACGGGTGGACGGACATTGCTCATTCGACTTAAAATGACCGAAAACGAATTTCTGCCTAACATACTTAGGGTCTTAGGTCACTCCTTCGATGTGTTACACTTTTGGCTCGTAGCAAATGATAAATACCCTCCTCTCTAAGGTGAGAGGATAAAAAAATATGGTAAAAATACTAAAGGTGACTTCAATGAAAATTGGAATATATAAAAAAATTTAAAAACAATTTACTTTACATAAATTTAGTTTTATTTTCAAAAATATAAAACACAACTATAAAGAAACTGTTTTAAGATCTCGGACACAAAAAAAAATGTTGTTGCCTAGTGAATTCAATAACATTTATTTGGAGCGCAAATATTAATATGCTACAACAAAATATATTTTCAAACTAATTTTCTCAAATGAATATGTATTTACGTACATATAAAATTATTGTTTAAAAATATCTCCAATGTGACGAAAGTTATAGTCATATGAAGTTATAATTTCAGAAAATTGTCCCTGTCAAGAATAAAACCAGTAAGTAAAATCTAAAAGCATGTTTCTGTAACATAAAAATTTGCTTTCGTTCGCCTTCCAGACAACAACAGCTGCCATCAAAACGACAAGTCACACGATAATGAACTCGTACGAAAACGTAATCATTTTAGTGTAAATTTGTTTTGTTTTTCACAAAATGTCAGATCGAGTCACTTTATTTTATTTGTCGTCTGATAGGAACAATGACAAAAAAACGTTATTAAAAGCAAAAATAAGTAGATATTAATACAATTATCGTAAAAGCAATTAAATAACAATGAAATTGTATACATACAGTTTGGTGGCCTCAACCGAATTATTTGCAAACCAAATTTTGTTCTGTCTACTATCATGCGGTTCCATCAGGACAACAAACATTTTGGTTGTGGTATACTTCTGCTTCTATTTTGATAACAATCTTATTTGGTTGTGCCATCTACGAAAATTATAAAATAAAATTATCTGTTGTACTCGTATGTTGCCACAACCAACTGTTTTTAAAAATTGGTTGTTCCGACAGTTTGTCAGTCATATACTACCGACAATTAATTAAAAACAGTTTTAATTAATTTTTATTTTATTTATTGAACAAAAAACCAAACAATTCATAACAAAATTAAAAATCTCATATTACAAATTCATCACTATTATGTGATGTGGAAATATTTGACACACATTTTAGTACACGAGAGCACAACACTTTTATTCAAATATCGCTTAACCCTGTGCTTTCAATTTCATGATTGTTGCTTTTATTTTTATACCCCCCACCATAGGATGAGGCGGTATATTCACTTTGTCACTCCGTTTGTAACACCTCTAAATATTGATCTGAGCTTCCATAAATTATATATCGTCGTAAAATTCTAAGGCAATTTAGCCATGTCCGTCTGTTGTAATCACGCTACAATCTATAATAATTGAGATAGGTGGCTATTTGGTATAGATACTTCTTATAGCTGCAGGTAACTTGCGATTGAAAATGGGCGATATCGGTCCATATTAAGATATAGCACCCATATATAGCATCTAACTTGTTGTTCCTACTGTTCTCATCTACTATTTTTATACCCTCACTTTGGGAAAAAAGTGTAACACATCGAAGGAGTGATCTAAGACCCCAAGTATGTTCGGCGGAAATCCGTTTTAGGTCATTTTAAGTCGAATGAGCAATGCCCGTCCGTCCGTCTGTCTGCTGGTTGGTGTGCACGATAACTCTCGAAAGGAGTAACCGATTGACTTCAAATTTGGTATGTGGTAATATTTTTTCTATCTGCGGCTAAGTTCGAAGATGTGGCATATTGGTCCACTCCTAGCACCTCCCTCACAAAGGGTTAAAATGTTGTGAAATATTGATTTTTTAATAACTGCTATACTACTTATTCTAATCTTCTGAAATTCCACACATAGTACTAGTTTATTAGTCGCTATCAACTCGAGAAAAATGGACGAAGTTGCCGCGCCCCTTTTGGTACCACCCACACAAAGGTACCATTTTGCACCAAAAGTTAAGAGCTTATAACAGTGATACCAGTGTTTTAAACTACTTGAAATTTTGTACAGTGTAATGCTTTTATAGCTCTTACAGTCCAGTGCAAAATGGGCGTTATTGCCGCGCCGCTTTTGGTACCTGTCACACAAAGGTACCATTTTGCACCAAAATTTAACAGCTTATAGCATTAATACCATTGTATAAAAATACTTGAAATTTTGTACAGTGTAATGCTTTTATAGTCTCTATAGCCCTGTGAAATGGACGTTATCACCATGCCCCTTTTTATAGGTGTATTTGTTAAACCCCTTCTGGTACCTCCCACATAAATTGACAGAATAATTCGTCTAATATTCCATATAACATTACTCACAAAGTGAGGGTATACCTTAGTCGGTTTACCCACTTGAAACTTTCTTACTTGTTTTTTGTGTTTTTCGGTGTTATTTTCTTTAGGTTTGAGTTATTTTGAGAGGTGAGAGGTGGCCGAACTTAACGCTTTTACTTGTTTAATTATGTAAAACATTTTGCACAACATATTTTGCATTACAAACATTACGCTATGCAACAAAAAACAATGTTTGTGTCCCAGACCTAAAAATTATTTTTTTATAGATTGTGGCATACTGTTATAAAAAATCAACACCAAAAATATTTTTATGGATAAATTTTTTTAAAAAAATTTATTATTTTTAATTTTTTTCTTTATTAAAAAAATTTTTATTAAAAATACTATTATCGTCGAAGGTACCCTTAATATTTGCACTATAATTTTTAGAGTATATGCCCGATAAGGTCGACTTATACGATAATTGAAGTTATTAATGTGGGATACTAATGTTGGAAATATCTCTTTCACTTAGAAACAGTGGTTTAGTAACAATCATTAAACAAATTGGAAAAAGTAGATTTTTTTTAAAAAAAAAAAATCCTGGGACGAAAAAAATATTTTATTTTATTTTTTAAAAGTATGCAACCTATCGAAGAAAATAATGCCTATTTGTTAAAAATCTATGGATAAATGCAGAAATTATAGCCCTTTTGGTAGAGGTAAGAGAATTTCAAAAAATCTTTTTTTTTTAAATTTCTGTTTAAATAGCGATTTTATTTATTAATTTTATTTATATTATGTACATTTGAGTTTATTTACTTGTACAAGTTTCATTAGAAGTAATTGTGAGTTCTTTGTTGACGTTTATAGATTTCGGAATCGATTTCTCTAATAAGGAACCAAATTGGTAACGCGGCTCGATGGACATCATTTCTTCGCGAAACCCTTTGCCATGTTCGTCGCTTAAGAAAAAGTTTACATGAGAATGCAAGAAATGAATTTTGAGGGACATATATTTAAACCGGTTGGAAAATATAAAGCGAAAAATAAGTTAGAAGAATACATACATTTGTGTTATTTACATAAATATAGAAAAATATATTTCTTATCAATATTTTCATAATTTTTTAACAAATCATTAATCATTGTATCATATTGCGGGCTTTTATTGGATCCAAAGAAATTTGAAACCACAAGCTTAAACGACTTCGATGCTGCAATTTCATCCGACGTCAAATATGATTCGAAATTTACATCTTTCATCAGTTTCCTTATTTTAGGACCATCAAAAACGCCTTCTTCGATTTTTTGAAAAGAAAGACTTTTAAATAAACTTTTTAAATATGAGAGTGAATTGCCATCTTTCCTTAAGGCTTTTACAAAATGTTTAAAGGGCCCCAGCTTAATATGCAGTGGATGCAAATTAATGTTTTCTTTTTGGACGAGAGGTGTGTAATTTATGTTGTTTCCACCCAATGTAATGTGTTTTTTTGTTGGCCATTTCTTTCTTTTGTATTGATCTACGCGAGCACGGCTATCCCAGAGGAATAACATACCAACTACTTTTAAATCGCAACAAATTTTCCAGTCATGTTCATATTTTATGTATTTTATACATTTAGCAATTTGTATTCGTTTGATTCATTAGTGTTGACAGCATTAGCATTGGGAATCGACGGTTTCTGATTTCCGTACTGTTTTCAAACGTTAACATCTGGGGACAAAATATTGTACTGTTTCATCCGAGATGCAAGTAGTTCTGTTTTATTTTTGGTCAGTTCCAAATCTCTCACTAGATCAATGAGTTGAAACTGAGTTAAAAGCGATGACTTCTGACTCAAACTTGAATCGCTCAGAGTTGAGTACTCAGTTGAACTTGATGATGTTTCCGTAATTACGCTGTTAGCTATACTTGGACACTTGGGAATTGGTATTGTTTCCGAATGTGCAACTGGCAGATTTTAACAGATGTGGCAGTGACAGACAGATTTTACTTCAGCGTAATTCCAGCGAATGCTCCTTCCTACTCCAGTCTATTTAATTCCAAATTGCACGTGATGCCTAAAATTAAAACGTTTTATTCCACAAAACATTGTAATACATTAATTGTATAGTACTTATGTACTTGTAAAGAACTTTCAGGTTCATAAGTTGTACATGTAGCTGACATATAGTTTGCTTTGAACGTAGAAACCCAATATTTTCAAGACTGCCGCGTACTACTTTGTATTGCGTACAATAATTTTACTACATGTATATACGACTGGGATGTCCATGCCCCTAAAAGGCGTAACTGAATGGAAACCTCATAAATAAAAAAACCACAAATATTTTTGTATGACCCTCTACCTGAGCGGATCTCATCCATTATAGCTCTCACATTGCATATCATGTTTTATGGAGGGTTACGAACGTCCTCTCTATAATTTTATAATGTCTGACATCAATCCTCATAAAATAAAATGCAAGTGCAATGTCTCTTATACGAGTATGTCTCTCTCAGATATGGCGATTTCAATATAAGCAAAAACGTAATTTAAAAACGAAAAAATATGAAACATGATTTTTTGAATTTCCCTAACATTTACAAAATGGCTAATAACTTTTACATCTATCCATAGATTTTTTTCAAATATACAGCGTTTTCTTCGTTAGCAAGCTGGCCTTTTCGTATTTTTTATGTTTTTTTTTTGTATTTTTTCTGTTATTTATTCGTTGCAATAATAATCTTTGGTCTATTGATACACTTTCTGTTGTCAAGAATAAAACATTCGTTGTCACAACAAATATCGATCATATGGTACTATAATGAAAGTTTAAAAGTAGTTACCTTAGTTGCGGTAAATGAAAAAACAATCTTAATTCGATTGATACAATCATCGATTTAGTTGCAAGCATTTTCATTTGATCGTATCCATGTTATTATTGTTGTTTCAACTATTTACATATATATGAATACAACCGGCACACGGTGTATGCAATAGAATTTTTGTTGATAGTAAAATTTTTTTTATTGTTACTATCGAATTGCAACCAATTATTTTCCTGTGTGTATGTATACTCGTACATATTTAAGCATAAAGAAGTCAACATCAACAGCTCGCTAAAATGAAAAAAAACATTAGTGCACAATGAGAGAGACGTGAGAGAGAGATAGAGAAAGAAATGAGAGTCTTTGTTCAGCTCAGTAGAGGAACTAGTTCCATGTCTTCGGTTTTTATAGTTCCTAAATTAAATCCATTATTCTTGTTTTCTCTTTAGTCCAGCGATGGGCAAAAGCACTACCCGGGGTTTTTCCTCTCACGTGTACATGAGCACACACATTGAATGAGAGTTCACTATCATTCAGTCGCGCTTGGACATTCGATCGACGAGGTTGTGTCCAGCGTTGCCGTTTTGGTCATTTCCGACCAAATTTGGTCGGATGCATTTTAAATTTCTCTTTTTGGTCGGATGGTCGGACCAAATGGATTTTGGTCGGTTTTATCAAATATACCTCGAATATTTAAACTGCATTACAATACAGAATAATTTGAAGATGTTCGATCTTTTTAAAATAATATCAGAGTATATTACATAAAGTTAACCTTTCCCAGTTAGGAATACCTTGAAATGTCGATTGCAAATCTCAATCTTTTTCTTAATCGCTGCAAACCGTATCGTACCGTAAACAAAGCTAAGTGCAGCAAGGTAGTTTTTCGGAAGAGGTGATCAAAGTTTGATGATTTTTTAAATCTGTGTGGAATTCCTTTATAATGCAAATCGAATAACATGTGCTGTTTTGTAAATAACATTTTATTGGGTTGACGGATAAACACCAAATGCTAAGTCGACTTATCATGTTTTAGAATGGATGTATTGATATATATTGCTATAAAAATGTGTATGAAAGTAATAATTTCAGTTTTCACATTTCGTTTCCGGAAATGTGGTTTGTAGCTGTCTAAAATATCGTTCGTGTAAAAATCTCAGCATAATTTTAGTTTGAGGACTTTTAAAGATTCTCTATAAATACAGATCACTTTCATTTTGTAGGAGTGTAATTAAAGAAAAACTCAATACAAATTGCAATAAAATGTTAATTGCATATTTATAAACAAATGTAGAAATATACTTGAGTCAGCTTGTATTCCGCCACAAATTAATATCGAAAACCAGTAAGGAAAGGCTAAAGTCGGGCGGGGCCGACTATATAATACCCTACACCACTCTCGTAATATTGAACAACTCTGAAATATAAATTTTGTAATTCATGTATAAATTGTTTTACTTTTGGGACATTTTATACTTAAATAATACCCTGTACCACAGTGTGGTGTAGGGTATAAAAACGATTGGATATAAAATACAGCTTCTACAGGACTAAAGAGCCAAATCGGATGAAACATATATATGGGATCTATAGCTAAATCTTAACCGATTTTCTTCAAATTCGGCAATGTTAGTCCATGGATCAAGAAACTCTACCATTCTAAATATCAAAACGATTGGATGTAAACTACAGCATCTATAGGACTAAAGGGTCAAATCGGACGAAAGATATGTATGGGAGCTATATCTAAATATTAACCGATTTTCTTCAAATTCGGCAATGTTGGTTCATGGATCAAGAAACTCTACCATTCTAAATTTCAAAACGATTGGATGTAAAATACAGCTTCTATAGAACAAAAGGGCAAAATCGGACGAAACATATATATGGGAGCAATAGCTAAATCTTAATCGATTTTCTTCAAATTCGGTAGTGTTGGTTCATGGATCAAGAAACTCTACCATTCTAAATTTCAAAATGATTGGATGTAAAATACAGCTTCTACAGGACTATATATGGGAGCTATAGCTAAATCTTAACCGATTTTCTTCAAATTCGGCAATGTTGGTTCATGGATCAAGAAACTCTACCATTCTAAATTTCAAAACGATTGGATGTAAAATACAGCTTCTATAGGAATAAAGGGCCAAATCGGACGAAAGATATATATGGGAGCTATATCTAAATCTGAACCGATTTCAACCAAATTCATTAGGGATCTTTACAGCTGCGAAATACTCTAAACTGCAAAATTTCAAAACAATCGGAGTGAAATTGCGAACTGTAGTCGACGAACAACTTTACATGGACAGACGGACGGACGGACAGACATGGTTAAATCGACTCAGCTAGTGATTCTGAGTCGATCGGTATACTTTAAGGTGGGTCTAGCTGTGTTATTTTCAGGTGTTACAAACATCTGCCGTGAAACAAACTTATAATACCCTGTACCACAGTGTGGTGTAGGGTATAATTATTGATAACAAAAATGTGGAAACGGTCAGAAATGAAATACAATTAAAATTATTTTAAAACAATTCGTTACTTTATTAAATTTTGACAAAAAGAAAATAATATATACATTTCTGCAGTAACATAATAAATAATTTAAACTTGTATTTAGAAATGTTTATAAATTCTTCGGTAAAAATACAATACATATTAAACTTTATTCCTATACTTGAAGTATGTATTGTAATAATTGTATCATCCATTTTTTCTTCATGTGTACGCTAAGCAACAAGCGACGACACAACCTCGTCGATCGAATGTCCAAGCGCGACTGAATGATAGTCAACTCCAGGGATGATAAATTTGATACTTTAGTACTTTTTTTGGTACTTTTCAGACCCTCAAAGTACCGTGATACTCCCGCGACACATTTGATACTTTTTATCAAACATGTATTTGCACGAAAATAATATACACTTTTTCAAAAAAATTATATAAATCGTACAAATGCTCTTTCCACATGGTTCGACATAGCTACGTAACGCCAAGAAATATGATTGGCTCTTGTATTACAACAAAATTCAGTTTCTTTTTATCGTGTATGAAATCGCGACTTTCAAGTTTCAAAAGTGTAAAAATTTGCGATTTGACAAATTTTGAAGCAATTTTAACAAGGAGCGACACTGGATAAAATACAATGTAAAGTCAATTAATTTTATATTAAAGCTGTACCTACATGAATTACCTTTTCTACAGATGATTTTATGCAATATGAAACATCTTTCATGATAATCGGCTAAAAATTCGTTCTCTAGAGAGTCCAGAATTCTAATCGGAAGGTACCTCTATATAAGTAGAGTCTAAATCAAAACATTGACCGATTGTATCAATTTCCGTAAATATCCGTTTATATTTGCGTATATAAGATTTTAGTAGCTTGTTATCAAGAAATTGATTACTGGATCTTACCAATTTAAACAAATTTTAAAATTGGTACTTTTTGGGTCGAAAATGTACCTTTTTAGAACGATTTTTGTACCATTTGGATACTCTCAATTATCATCCCTGGTCAACTCTCATTCAATGTGTGTGCTCATGTACACGTGAGAGGAAAAACCCCGGGTAGTGCTTTTGCCCATCGCTGATTTAAAGAGTCGGACGGACCATCTATTAGTTTGATTGTTTATGGTTCTTATAGCCCATTCTTTCACTCTTATTGTGGAACGGTTCCCTTTATGTATCCAGTTCATATTTGTGAAATGATCTCTGTTACTCATTGTGACATTTTGTCAGCAGATTTTATAACTGCAAGATAAGAGATTGCTTAACATACCAAAATGTGTGCGTTAAGCTCGACGGCGCCTTAAATATGTTTTTTTTAATTAGGAATTTCTTACTACTTTTACATTATATAGGGACAACACCTTGGCTAAAATACAAAATTTTTCAAATAAACTACGAGTTGTTTAGTAAAAATTATTTTTTTTAAAGCGTAAATAGAGTTTTTACTACACTCCGTATCATAACTATAGACGCATTACATTTTTTGTGTTATTTAAAGTTTAAGAAATATTTTTAAGGGACTTATTGTTGTTTATTGTAGTAGTATAACGGTATTTTGTTTATGAAAATTTGAGCCACCATCTCTTTAAATTGAGAACATTACCACTCATAACTGTATTTCTTAGAGTTGCATAACTATAGACGCATTGTAAGAAAACCATTTCAAATGAGTGCAAATAAAAGTTGTGTCAACAAATTAAAAATCAATTTGGTTAAATTTGTTTCGGTTTGTAAAGTTAAACAAAATGCCACGTGGTACGTACCTTACTGAAATTGAAAAAGGCAAAATTTTAGCTTTTTTAGAAAGTGGTTTAAGCTATCGAGAAATTGGACGAAAAATGAATCGATCGGATAAAGTTGTTGGAAATTTTGCAAAAAATCAAAGTGGATACGGGAAGAACAAAACAGGGGGACCAAAAAAAAGCTATCAGAGAGAGACAGACGCCGTGTTATTAACGCTGCTAGCAATTCCATGAAAAGCCTTTCCCAGATTGCTAATGAGTGTGGCATAAATGTGTCAAAACCTACCATAAGTAGAGTCTTAAAAGAGTCTGGAACAATCACCAGACAAAAGCTTATGACAATGCCAAAACTACTCCCTCGTCACAAACAAGCACGCATGGACTTTGCAAAGAACAATTTGCAAACAAACTGGAACAAGGTAAGTTTCATGATTATTGATTTTTTTCATTTTTCTAATTTATCAACTCCTTTAATTTTTTTATTTTTTAGGTGATTTTTTCGGATGAGAAAAAATTCAATCTTGATGGTCCAGATGGTTTCAATTGCTATTGGAGAGATCTACGGAAGGAACCACGATATTTCTCAAAACGAAATTTCGGTGGCGGTTCCTTAATGGTCTGGGGAGCATTTTGTAGCGACGGTATGCTTGATTTAGCATTTCCTAGTTGTCGGATGAATTCAATGGAGTACGTTGAAGTCTTGGAAGATAAATTATTGCCATTTTGGGAAAGCAGCAACAATGAAGGACTCATTTTTCAGCAGGACAACGCGTCAGTTCATAAAAGTCGCCATACTCAAGAATGGTTGCAATCAAAAAATATTCAAACTATGGACTGGCCCGCATGTTCTCCTGACCAGAACCCAATCGAGAACATATGGGGAATCTTGGCCCGTCGTGTCTATGCAGAAAACCGCCAATACCAAACTGTATTTGACCTCAAAGAAGTGGTTATCGATGAATGGCGGTCAATCGATGAAGATTTGCGAACAAATTTGATAGACAGTATGAAGGATAGAATTTTTGAACTTATTCAAAATAAGGGAGGCCCTACCCATTATTAATTAATGTTATTTTATTTTATTTAAGTTTTTAAAAATAAATTTATCTAATTTTGTAAAAGTGCGTCTATAGTTATGAAATATCAATAAGTTTGAAAGTGTAGAATTAAACGAAAACCATAAATAGTATATGAATTATTTTTGTTGAATAATATGTGTTTTTGATAATTTTATTGTGTATGATAACATTATGGGTCTAAATTTTTTTCAACTAACATACCAACTGAATCAAAGATGCGTCTATAGTTATAATACGCAGTGTATAGGGGAAAAACACGTCAAAAGGCCCACTTTTTTCAATTTTATTCCGATCGCGTCAAAACTTGGTGGGGTTGCAGAAGTACTTTGGGTATGCTATGTGCTTAAAATACAGCTTCCTAGCGTGATACGTTATGAAGATACAGGGTGTGAAAGTTGGAAATTTTGACCATTGTATCTCCCGACTACGTGGGCCGATTTGAATGAACCGCGGCTTATATGGCAGCTATTTAGAAACGCACAAAATGTGCATTGATAATTGTTTGCAAATATTCAATTTTCATATTTTTTTCTCGCGACTTATGTTTTCCTCGCGATTTTAATTGTGTTCCGCGGATGGGATTCTATATCTTTAAACTACAAAAATTAAGTCCATTCTGTTTACTTTATCAATACGAATTTTCGCTGTGGGATGAAAACCACAACAAAAGCTGTGGAAATTTTGAATGTCAAACCTACTACTACAAAATAACTTATTTCGCAAAAAGTCGACGTCGCATTTTTTACACTGGCCTACAATATTGCACTGGTCCACTCGAATCCTAGCGAGCAGATATCGGACACGATCTCGATGGATTTTGAGGTTCTAAATCCAAATATAAAATCAAAAATGCAATATATATTCGCGTTTTTGAGATATTGTATTAATTATGTGATAAAAGTGCTGATTTTAGGCTTTTTGAAAACAGAATGGGGACAGACGCACTTTTACCAAAAAAAATTGCAGGTTTCTCAAAATAATCGCTTTGCTAATAAAACGAGTATCAAACGAATTAAAAGTTAATTTTATAAAGGGTCAACATCTTACACCATCTCGTAGATATCATATTTTAATTTTTTTTATTATTCCAATTGTAGCTATATTAAAAATACGATTTCTCCGACTAGGTTTCCCGGGAGATATCTCGGAGATGACTTACGATTATTACAGTTGTTGAATACTCGTATTAATTGAAAAGCGATTATTTTCCGAAAACTGAATTTTTTTTGTAAAAGTGCGTCTTTCGCGATTCTGTATTAATAAAAGCTGTAAAATCAGCATTTTTATCACATAATTAACACAATATCGCAAAAACGCGAATATATTGCATTTTTGATTTTATATTCGGATTTAGAACCTCAAAATCCATCGAGATCGTGTCCGATATCTGCTCGCTAGGATTCGAGTTGACCAGTGCAATATTGTAGGCCAGTGTAAAAAATGCGACGTCGACTTTTTGCGAAATAAGTTATTTTGTTGTTCTGGCGTATTTGGCTATAGAATGTCACCATTACATTTTATTAATCGTGTTTCCGGTCCACATCTTAGAATAAACTCACTTTATAATACGAAAGAAGTAATGAAAAAATAGTAGGTTTGAAATTCAAAATTTCCACAGCTTTTGTTGTGGTTTTCATCCCACAGCGAAAATTCGTATTGATAAAGTAAACAGAATGGACTTCATTTTTGTAGTTTAAAGATATAGAATCCCATCCACGGAACACAATTAAAATCGCGAGGAAAACATAAGTCGCTAGAAAAAAATATGAAAATTGAATATTTCCAAACAATTATCAACGCACATTTTGTGCGTTTCTAAATAGCTGCCATATAAGCCGCGGTTCATTCAAATCGGCCCACGTAGTCGGGAGATACAATGGTCAAAATTTCCAACTTTGACACCCTGTATCTTCATAACGTATCACGCTAGGAAGCTGTATTTTAAGCACATAGCATACCCAAAGTACTTCTGCAACCCCACCAAGTTTTGACGCGATCGGAATAAAATTTAAAAAAGTGGGCTTTTAGAGGTGTTTTTCCCCTATAGCCACTTTGGGTAAATTACCGATAATTATTTATAATTTTTCGGAAAAGAATACAGTAACATTTATAAAATGATGCGTTTTTTTTATTGAAATCAGCATTATATAATTATTTACGGCTACTGACTGAAAAATGGACGGAAAATGCCACAGATATTGCTACTTTCAATCCGGAACTGAATGGAACTAAATGAAGGACCTAGTTCCTTTAGCGGAGCTGAACTAAAAGGAGCGATCACTTAAGTGAGCCGGAATTACCCAACTCTACAGCTCAGCTGACCCAACTAGGGTTGATTTTTGGCCACCGCTAGTGTAAAGATCACAGGGGTGTATTTGCTAAGGTCGACAATACACAAATTTGTTCCTTTTTAAAACGGATGTTCTGAAATTATTGATATGGCAATTACATTATTTTCCTATTGGTAAATTGCTAACGTCATTGACACAAGGCCAGGCGAACGAATGAACGAACCTTAGAGAAACCAGAATCCTTACGAAAGTGAGTGACTAACTTGTCGTTCGCAGAGATTTTCGTTAGAAAATCCATTAAGCTAAGTACACACCATTGCCAGATCGGACAATATTGTCAGAAAAATGCAACCCAGTGAACGTACAACTGTGTGAACATACAATTTTTGTCTCGCAACGTTGGCAGAAAAGTCATGGTGAGGTAATTTGCAGATTGTTAGATGTGCGAAGATGGGACAACGGCGCCATTATCAGAAAAACATTTTATTGGCAACACTGTATAACTAGCTGACCCCAGCAGACGTTGTCCTGTCCATCCTGTTTGGGATGTATTGGTTTGTTAAACATTGATATTTCATTTTAAAAATGCATACATTCCGAGTTTCAGGAAAAAATCATCAACAAAATGTATATTGACCATATGTCCACTACAGAGCCATCTACCTGATAGAATCATACCTACAGATTAATATTAAGACAAACCACACATACATACGTTTTAAATTTCAGTCAAATCGGTCTGGAAATGCGAATTTTGCAAATAACTTGACCGCTCCGCAATTTATCGTGGTAAAAATATTTCTAAAACACAAATGACCCCAAACTGAACATATATCGCTTTTATGGTTTGGGAGATCATGCGTTACTAACAAACGTACAAAGTATTTTATATATAAAGATGTGTATAACGCCTATTTATTGATAGTTCACAGCGAAGTTTGAAATGTGTCCTTCTACACAATGGGACCAAATAGGGTTCAACACCAATTGCTCACTCAACGAATATTAATGAAAAATATAACGCCATAGTTGTGGTCTTGCAGAACATCATGAACATCAATGGACAGCAAAATACATAGATACCCCAAATATCCTTGATTTTTGTGAATCTGGAATATCAGAGACAAAACACACCACTGGGTTAGAAAAGACTGGTCCAAGAAGGAAAACATGTTCGTTGCAGAAAATAATATCATTAACGACCCCTTAGTTGGACGAGATAAAATCATCTTTCCTCCCCGGCATATCAAGTTGAGCCTTGTGAAGCAATTTGTACATGTTTTTGATCATGATCATGATCATTGTGATCATGCTTTGCATATATGGAAATGAAAATGCCTCAGTTCAGTATGGAAAAAATTAAAGAAGTACTCAAAAAATGTCTGCACATCAAGTTGAAATCTATGCTGAACTGGTAAACGAGATGCTTAACAGTTGCAAATACCTTGGCTGTAACATGGGAATTAGACCGGGTCACTAAAAAAGTGATCAAATAAGGTAAGGTAAGCTTTCATATTCCACCTCGCATTCCATATTACACAAGAAAATGTTATGCGCAGCCCTTCGACAAAAATGTTGTTGCATAGTGTTATTATACTGTGGTCAGTGTAGCAGTGACCAAAGCCATTTTCACTCATTCAGTACTCTAAAAGTCCATTAAAAGCTATTATCCTACTAATTTATGTGTGTATACAGATCTCCAAAGGAAAAAAATTGGAATTCTAGATTGTGGCCAGTGTAGCAGTGATCAAAGCCATTTTCATTCATTCTCTGCATTTCAAAATTCTTTAAAAGTTGTTTGTTTTATTTTTCCAGTACTTTAAAATCACATAAAGAGCTATGGACCTACAGATATATGTGTATATACCAATCTTCAAGGAAATGCGTCGTCAGGCCTATGGTCAAGATGGACACAAAAACGGCGACCAACATTTTTTTAAAAGTTTTTTCTAAATTAATATGTTTGTATCCATTTGAGTGTGGTCAATACGAGTATGTATGCACGTGATCAAGTTTTGAAATATGTGATATTATGTGGTAAGTGCAGTAGTGACCAAAACAATTTTCAATCTTTCAAAAGTGACTTAGGAGCTTAGAATCTATAAATTAATATATATAAACTGATCTTCTAGGAGATGCGGAATCAACTATTCCATTTTCAGCTTGGGGTCAAACCGGCCATACAACCGCCGGTTATGATTTCTTTTTATGCTTTCTACTATAACAACTAAACGGATTTAATCGAAACATGGAACGTAGATATCATGGTATCTATACGTAGTATGTTCAAAACAATTTTAGAATTTTGTATTTATTCAAAAAGTATTTATTTATTCATGAATATCTATTTTGTCCTCTTCAAAGTAATTCCCCTCGGATATAATACACTTCTGTCAAAAGTTTTTTCCAATCCTTGAAGCACTTCATATAATTATTTTTTTGTGATCTTGTTCAGCACCTCCTTCGATGCCGTCTTTATCTCCTCAATCGTGGCGTAGCATCGTCCTTTCATGGGCCTTTTCAGTTTTGGGAACAAAACCCAGTAAGGAAAGGCAGAAAGTCGGGCGGGGCCGACTATATAATACCCTACACCTCCCTAACAATGCGATAAGGGTGATTGCGATAATAATTTGGAATAATTGGTAAATGGGTAAGAACATATATATGTGGATATACCTAATTCAGAACCGATAATCGCTAAATTAATCAATATTCGTTCCTAAATTGAGGAACATCTTTCTGGAGACTTTTGTAATGATCGGCAGTAAAGTACAACTTCTATAGCGCTTTGTAACCAAATCAAGAGGAACATATATATGGAGGTTATATATAAATCTGAATCGATTTTCCCTGAATACTCATTCATGTAAAATAGAAACCTCTTTCTGCCGAATTTTGCACTGATCGAATATAAAATACAATTTCTACAGCGCTTACAGGTCTAATCGGGGGTAACATATATATGGGGGCTATATCTAAATCCGAACCGATTTTCTCCGAATTTAGCAGTATTCCTTCATGTAATAAGAAACTTCTTTCTGCCGAATTTCGCACTGATCGGATATAAAATACAGTTTTTACAGCGCTTACATGTCAAATCGGGGGTAACATATGTATGAGGGCTATATCTAAATCTGAACCGATTTTCTCCGAATTTAGCAATATTTCTTCATGTAATAAGAAACCTCTCTTTGCCGAATTTCGAACTGATCGGATATAAAATTAAATTTTTACAGCGCTTACACGTCAAATCGGGGGTAACGTATATATGGGGGCTATATCTAAATCTGAACCGATTTCTTCCAAATTTAACAGTTTTCATTCATATAATAACAAACCTCTTTCTGCCGAATTTCATACTGATCGGATATAAAATAAAGTTTTACATGTCAAATCGGGGCTAACATATATATGGGGGCTATATCTAAATCTGAACCGATTTTAGCCAAATTCAATAGGGATCGTCCTTGGGCCAAAAAAAAGATATGTGGAAAGTTTCGTCGAGATCGGACCATAATTGCGACCTGTACTTTGATTACAAGAATACATGCACAGACAGACGGACATAGCTAAATCAACTCAGAAAGTGATTCTAAGTCGATCGGTATAATAAACGATGGGTCTATTTCTTCTCCTTTTGGTTGTTACAAACAAATGCACAAAGTTATAATACCCTGTACCACAGTGTGGTGTAGGGTATAAATAGTCACAGGGGGCTAGGTCACGGGAATACGGTGGCTGCGGCACCATTACTGTGTTGTTTTTGGCCAAATATTCGCGCGCAAGCAACGGTGTGTGTGCAGGGGCGTTATCATGGTGCAAAAGCCTGTTTTTGTTCTTCCACAAATCCGGGCGTTTTTGGCGGATTGCTTCGCGCAATTTGCGCATAACTTGCAGGTAATATTCTTTATTACTACCGTACTACCCTGTGGCAAGAACTCATAATGCACCACGCCCCTGCAATCAAAGAAAACTGTGAGCTCGGGTGTCCGGCACGCTGTTCGTCCTTCGCATCTTCTCGGCCCTCTAAGAACATTTTGTACCACCGATAAACGTTGCTTTGGTCCAAGGTAGCTTCACCATATGCCACAGTCAACATTCGGAATGCGTCAGCGCACTTTATTTTGTTTTTCACACAAAAATTGATGCAGATTCTTTGATTCATTTTCTGAAATAGATAAAAATCGAAGACAAGTTAAAACACATCCAAGCAAAACAGCTGTCAAAAATTAACTAAACATTCAAAATGGCCGACCTTGTCAACATAACGCTACAAAAATATCAAAAATCAAATACACGTAGCCCGCGGAAATTAAAAAAAATTCCCGATATTTTTTGAACATACCTCGTATATATAAAGAAGAATGTGTATTTGTTTGTTGGTTTGTTTGTTTGTTGGTTGGTTTGTTTGTACCGTATAGACGTCTAAACGGCTGGACAGATCTTCTTGCAATTTTCACAGAATGTACATGTTTGGGGCGTGGTGAAAATAGGGTACTTGAATTTTCGATATATCAAGTGGGAGTGGCACATAAGATAAATTTTAAAATTCAGATATCCTGCACAATTTGTTAGTTAGAGTGCTGTAATTTTGTACATATGTATCTGGTGGCAGTCTACGTGATTGGTCCAATTTACTTATCTTGCACAATTTGTTAGCGAGACTGCTGTACTTTTGTACATATGTATGTGGTGGTAGTCTACGTGATTGCTACAAAAATGGGCGGAATCGGACGAATGGGCGTGGCTTCGCCCATATAAGCCAAATTTTGAAATTGATATATCTTGCACAAATTACACTATGCAACAAATGAACACTTTTTGAAAAATACACGAACCTGACTGTATAGCTTCGATTCTACTACCAAATTGTAGTATAACCATATACTCAGTTTGGCGAGATTGGTGACCAATTTTTTTTTATGGGCCTCGAAATATTCGGAAAATCAGTGGACCCCCTGAAAAAAGGTGTCATCGGTTTTTGAGCAACAGCTACTTCAGACTTGGTGATAGCGCTTAACTATATTAGGCAATAATGTTGCTAAGAACACGTAGAACAAAGTCTGTTAACATTTCATGCCAAGAAAATTTTGTTTTCCTGCACTTTTTTTCGAAAAACAGGATTAAATTTATTTTTTTTCACTTTTTTCGGCATAACTTTAAGGGATCGCTGATTTTTTACTAACAATATTTGGCAATATTGTAGCCACGGTAAATCTGAACAACTTTTGTGAACACATCAATACAATCTGAACGTGTCTAGGCACCTTAAATAGCTCAAAAATCCTCATTGTACCCCAAAAATGTAAGTATTTCACTGTTATGAAACAAAAATATATTTTTCTGGTATAGGATATGTTCAGCAGTTTTATAGAAAATATTAAGGCCAATATTTTTGTGGAACATTTTAACCCTCTAGCTCCCCCACATAACTGTAATTTTTGGCCCCATTTTAACAAATCGTAAAAAACACCCCTTAAAAGGGGGAGGGCGGGGATGAAATGTTCTACAAAAATGTTCGCCATAAAATTTTACTATATGTGTCAGAACACACTAAAACCCAAATCTTAACACAAAAACCCAAAACACGGTCAAATTCCTGTCAACAACGTTATTTACAATATCTTCATTGCTTCAACCACTAGATCGTACGACTAACATTCCTGCATGATCAGGAATTTGACCTTTTTTTGGTGTTTGTGTTATGTTTTGAGCTCTGGTGTGTTCTGACACATATAGTAAAATTTTATGGCGAACATTTTTGTAGAACATTTCATCCCCGCCCTCCCACTTTTAAGGGGTGTTTTTTACGATTTGTTAAAATGGGGCCAAAAATTACAGTTATGTGGGGGAGCTAGAGGGTTAAAATGTTCCACAAAAATATTGGCCTTAATATTTTCTATAAAGTTGCTGAACATACCTTATACCAGAAAAATATATTTTTGTTACATAACAGTGAAATATTTAAATTTTTGGGGTACAATGTGGTTTTTTGAGCTTTTTAGAGTGCCTAGACACGTTCAGATTGT
The DNA here is from genome assembly GCA_963930755.1 of Eudasyphora cyanicolor. Classification (NCBI taxonomy): domain Eukaryota; kingdom Metazoa; phylum Arthropoda; class Insecta; order Diptera; family Muscidae; genus Eudasyphora; species Eudasyphora cyanicolor. The sequence goes on along the minus strand of OZ005736.1, from coordinate 127,510,450 downwards.
AATGACATGTTCACAAAAGTTGTTCAGATTTACCGTGGCTACAATATTGCCAAATATTGTTAGTAAAAAATCAGCGATCCCTTAAAGTTATGCCGAATAAAGTGAAAAAAAATAAATTTAATCCTATGTTTTTCGAAAAAAAGTGCAGGAAAACAAAATTTTTTTGGCATGAAATGTTAACAGACTTTGTTCAACGTGTTCTTAGCTACATTATTGCCAAATATAGTTAAGCGCTATCACCAAGTCTGAAGTAGCTGTTGCTCAAAAACCTATGACACCTTTTTTTAGGGGTTCACTGATTTTCCGAATCTTTCGAGGCCCATAAAAAAAAATTGGTCACCAATCTCGCCAAACTGAGTATAGGGTTATACTACCATTTGGTAGTAGAATCGAACCTATACCATCAGATCCGTGTATTTTTTTCACTGTTGCACAGTGTTATTAGCGATAGTGCTGTAATTTTGTGCATATGTATCTGGTGGTAGTCTACGTGATTGGTCCAAAAATGGGCGGGATCGGACTAATGGGCGTAGCCCCGCCCTTGTAAGCCAAATCTTAACATTAAGATATATTGCACAATTTGTTAGCAAGGGTGCTGTAATTTTGTGCTTATGTATCTGGTGGCAGTCTACATGATTGGTCAAAAAATGGGAGGAATCGGATCAATGGGCGTGGCCTCGCCCATATAAGCAACCTTGTGAAATTGAGGTATCTTGCACAATCTGTCTGGTGGAAGACTACGTGATTGGTCTAAAAATGAACGGGATCAGACCAAAGGGCATGGCCCCACCCATATAACCGAAATTTGAGCTATCTTGCACAATTTAGTAGTGATAGTACTGTAATTCTGTTTATATGTATCTGGTTGTAGTCTACGTGATTGTTCCAAAAATGGCTGGGATCGGACCAATGGGCGTGGTCCCACCCATATAAGCCACATTTTGAAATTGAGATATCTTGCACAATTTGTTAGCCATAGTAATGTAATTCTGTTTATATGTAGCTGGTGGCAGTCTACGTGATTAGTCCAAAAATGGGCGGGATCAATCCATATATATAAATGGATGTGTGTATGTTACTTATGGACTCCAAAACGGCTGGATCGGTTTTGATGAAATTTTCAGGGAATATTCAGATAAGCCTAGAGGGTGACATATGCTTTATAAGTTCTTGATTGAGGGGGCGTGGATGCGCCCATATAAGCCAATTTTTTAAGTGATTCCTACTGTCCGTACCTACGAATAGATTAACGAGATTCCTACTGTCCCTATCTACATGAGACATATCTTGATAAATGGGCAACGAAGTTGACCGGGTCCAGCTACTGAAATATATGAAATTGTATAACAAATTATTAGATTTTCTGATATGCGTTTTGCGACCTCTTGCTCTTGACCTTTTGAGAGGTATTATGGAGTAAGTTTGCAGAAATTTGAACAAATTTTAATTCTTTCTGATATTCACAGTGACGATTAAGAGCTAGAAACCTATTTTTATAAGAGGCAAGGATATATTCTAATTTTCAGTTTGTGGTCAGTGCAGTAAATATTTTCATATCATTTGAGCTTTTGAGAACGTCTGGTATTATTTTTTAGTAATTTGATAGACTTTCAAGTAGGCAGATCGTGAATATTAAACCAATTTTTTATGATCGGCGTGTGATCAAACAACAAAGCAATCTGCAGCGCTCAAGTGATCAAAAATCACTTGGCGAAAATTTAAATTCAAATTATGCATTTTTCAAAATATTGGCGTATCTGTCCACCAATTTTGAAGAAAATGGACGCCATGCTGGAGCAAACTAATAGTAATTTTATGATCGGCCTATGCCCAAACCAGACAAAAGTAGTCGAGAACCAAAAATAATTCCAGAACCAATAATAACACTATGCTAGTCGAAAAATTTAACAAAAATGAGACCCTATGGATAGACCTATTTCGACCATGCTGAATCCAGTGGCATTAGCCGTTTTTCTAGGTTAGCTCTTGTTTTCGCAATATTGTACTTCAAAGTATGTTGTGAAATCAGATATTGTAGTTATATCGGTGGTGATTTTGAAATGGAAGACTTCGGAATGCACCCTTCAGTCCAAAGAATGAAATAAAGGGAACCTTAGAGAAATATTTTTCTCAAACCTGTTGTCCCCGTTTCTCATCTTGTCATCCAAAAAAACTGCAATCAAATTCTAGCATATGTCAAAAATCATCTACATCTACGAAACATTTAGTTGGCGTCGTTGAGAAAAGTATTCCTCGTGAAAAAATACTATAAGTCCTCTCTCAACGTTTTGATGAAAATTAAGCAGATTTCGAGTTATTACATAATTTGAGTATTTTTCTACTATAGCAGAAAATATTTATTGATATTACTTTTTGACTTAAATTTTTGTAAATTATTTTTTGGTTAGTGTCTATAGAAATTACAAAGCTAGCCAACAAAACCTGCTATGGTATGAATTTTTCATAAATATATTAAAAGGCTATTTTTTGCGAGGAATATTTTTCTCAAAGACACAAACTCAAAATGTCGAAGATTTGTACGATTTTTGACATATGATAAGATTTCATACTATTTTTTTTTGGGATAGGGAGAAGCTGGGACGACTGTGCTGAGAAAAATAATTCTGCAAAGGTTCCCTTTATTTCGTTGCTTGGACTGAAACGTTTGACATATGGAACGATTTTATTGCAATTTTTCAGGGGTAAGGGGGTGAGAAGCGTGGGTGGCTGTTTTGAGAGATATAATTATCCAAAGGTACCTTTTATTTTGTAACGAACCGCTGTCCTAAGTACAGATCTCAGGGAAAATGGGAGGGTAATTTGAGGACTGCCAGTTACACAACTTATTTAAAAGGGGATAGTAAATTTTGATAGAGGAGGTTAAAGAAATTTAGGAACAGAACGGACTGCCAAATATAAGTGATCATGCTTCGCGACTTACCCTATGTTTCATCAAATTTTAGTCGTTATTTAGTTAAAATCCATTATAAGCATTGACAAATTTTAATTAAGATAAATTAAGGATATATCATCCAAATTAATGTCTATAAGTAATACCGAATTAGATATGAAATATTGCAACGTGACAAAAATTAAAAAAAATGTACCTTTGCAATAAATGATTCTCGATTAAATTAACAGATAATGAGCTTAAAATGTATGTTATATAAGGTTAGAGATTAGGTAATAATATGTAAGCTAAAAGTAAAGTGTAATACAACAAATAAAAATAACTTACATGATTTCTCTGCCATGAAGCGATCGCTGCATCGTAGATTGGAGATAATTTCTATGTGGGAATTAGTGTGTTAAATTAAATATAATGTTAATAAATGGATTCCTTAAAATTAGGAGTGATATGATGTCCAACATTTTAGAATTGATGCTTGCAAAAACTTCATTTAATCTCGGGATTAATAATAGGCTTCATAACTTGAATTCTGGAGTCATTCGCATGGATTAAGATTATAATCGGAACTTATCGCTTAATTCTTCTTTGCATCCGACGAATATTGCATAAGATGATAGGCATATACACATAAATTGATTGAAGATACTAGGAATTTTTAGGTAGATTTTGGTCCATTCGTTTCATTCATTGCGTGTAGAAACAAAACCTTCGCCATAGGCTTAATTCTTTAATCCATTTAACAGAAAAATCTCCAACAATATAGTAAGATTAACATGTCCCTTGATTCGCTCGTTTATTGAAGTATGTAGTTAACGGAAACTTGCATCAACGGGAATATAACTAATAATCTATCAACAGCCAATATCGAGATGTCCAATAATATTAATTTCTTGAATATATTTATATATACAAATTTTCTTTCACTATTTAATATAACAGAACGATGTTTTCGTTCGAAAGATTTCTTCCAGAATGAATACATAAAAAAATTCTTTTCATTTTTTTGAAAATTTTTGAAAACTCAAATTCTTTCTTATGACTGAAGCAAACTATGTTACAAAAAAAATATTCATAAGTACCTTCATGCTCCACAATTACAACACCACTAATAATAAAAAAAAAAAAAAAACTATATTTACCTCACCAAATATCTTTGGCATGAAATACACCTACATTTTTGGTCTCGCAATCTTCCAACCTGTAGTTGCAATTTCCTATCTTCTCTAATACGCAGGCCTTAATTCCTACGGGAGCTAATTTTGCATTGAAGTGATTAACCATGCTACTCTGTGGAAAACTCCTTCTTATAACAACCTGCCCTTTCTGAAATGATCTTTTCCTACTGCGTAAATTATACGATTTTGCATTCCTCTCATAAGCTTTCCTCATTTTATCTACTACCATATCTCTGAGATATTGAAATCTGTCCGTTCTATTCAATGCAGGCGGTCCATCAGATAAACTGTCCAATTTCCGCATCAGCTTATAGTCATCACCATGGTTGAGCATATTCTGACCAAATACTACATAATATGGGGAAATACCTATTGATTGGTGGATGCTACTTCTAAGAGAGCTGTTGATACTGCTAAGGTATATGTCCCATTCTCTCTGGTCCTTACGAATATAAGATCTAAGTGCCTCATTAATGCTTCTATTGACTCTTTCGCTGGCATTGGACTGAGGAGCATGGACGGCCGTAAATACGTGGTTGACACCATGACTAGCGGCGAAATCAGCGAATTCTTTACATCTAAATTGGCTGCCATTATCGGTAACAATAGTTTCAGGCACACCAAAACAGTGAAATATCTCCTCTTTCATAAACTTGATAATGTCACGAGAACAGAATTTTCTAAGTGGTTTAAGGAACGTGAATTTAGAAAAATGGTCCAATACTATACATATGCCAATGTTACCCTTCCTACTGCGAGGAAATGGCCCAATTAAGTCCACATATAATTTCTGAAATGGACGCTGAGATTCTGAAATATTACCCATTAGCGGACGCAAACTTTGGTTAGGTATTTTTGACGTCTTGCAAAGATCACAATCCGAAATAAATCTTCTTACGTCGGCAACCATACCTGGCCAATAAAAGAATCTTCGAATTCTGTGCAAGGTCTTTGCTATACCGTTGTGTGCTGATGTGGGAGGAGTATGACATGCAATTATAACCTCTTCTCTGAGTTCCTTAGGAACGATCAATTTCCATTGCGAGTTCTCGTCAAAATTAGCCCTATAATAGACGAACTTATCCACCGTCATGTAATCAGTCAACCGGGATTTTACAGTCTCTTCACGTAGCGATTTATAATCGGATGATTCAAATGCTGCTGATTGTAAATTTATAGCTGGCAATACGTCTATGTCGATCTGCGAAATATCTTCGCCCTCAAATTTCCTAGATAACGCATCTGGTACAACATTTTCTCTACCTCTCCTGTGCTCTATGATGAAGTTGTACCCTTGAAGCTTGAGTGCCCATCTGGCTAACCGACCGCTGAGATCCTTTTGATGCATCAACCATTTCAAGCTCGCATGGTCAGTTACCACGGTAAAATCATGACCCTCTATATGTATTCTGAATTTCTTAATGGCAACCACCACTGCCAAGCACTCTAATTCAGTTACTGTATAGTTACGCTGGGCACCATTCAATTTCTTTGACATGTACGCAATTGGCCTTTCTACTCCATTTTCATCTGCCTGTGCTAACACCGCACCTAATCCCGTACTGCTGGCGTCGCACTGTACAATGAACCTCTTGCCATAGTCGGGATGTACGAGCACGGGTGCAGTCGCGAGCCTAGTCTTCAATTTCTCGAATGCCTCTTGCTCGGTCGATGTCCACCTGAACGTTTTCCTTTTCGACTGCAATTCGGTCAGGGGAAAGGTTATCGTGGCAAAATCCTCTAGAAACCGCCTATACCATCCTGCCATACCAAGAAATTGACGTAGTTGCCTAACATTCCTAGGGGCAGGATACTCCAGTATAGCTCTTACTTTCTCCGAATCCGTCATAATTGAGCCATTTCCAACCACGTAACCCAAATATTTCACTTGTTTCACTGCCTTTCTCAAGAGTTGTGCCACCTCGCATAAATGAGACATGTGCTCCTCAAACGAGTTGGACACTACCAACAAATCATCTAAATAGACGAAAACATGGTTCCTTAATCTATAAGATATGACTTTGTCCATCAGTCTGCATAACGTTTGTGGGGCATTACAAAGCCCAAAAGGCATTCGACAAAACTGGTACATCGGACGATTTGGTATCGAAAATGCAGTCTTGGGTTTTGAATCCTTTGAAAGACTGACTTGCCAAAAGGCATCTTTAAGATCAATCTTGGATATTATATGCACCGGTGTTAAACGAGACAGTAGGCCATCAATATTAGGCATTGGATATGCATCCTTTACCGTGGCTTCATTAAGTCTTCTTGAATCCAGACAAAAACGTACTTTTCCAGGTTTAATTACTAGCACGCCGGGAGAAGACCAAGGTGAGTGTTCCGCCTCTTCTATAACCCCTAATGCCAGCATCCTATCAATTTCGTCGCACAAAATTTTCTCACGGGCTGGAGAAATTTGATAGAATCTCTGCTTGATGGGCTTAGCTTCTCCTGTATCTATCACATGCTCCACCAAAGTCGTTCTACCTAAACCTTCTTTCTCGGATGATGGAAATGCAGCAATGACAGAGTCCAGCTGTTGGCGTTGTAATGAAGTAAAATCAAAGTTATATTCGTCAGTTTTAACGGAAGATATATCCGAAACGCTACTAACAATTTTTATATCAAATAAATTCCAAAAGTCGATTCCACAAATTACGTTCTGTTTCAATTCCGGTACCACTAAAATTCTCAGGACTTTGGTGTGTTCCCCAAAAGATAGGTCTACATTAATAATACCTGCTACACGTTGTATCTGACCATCCGCCGTCTTGACGTTCCCCTTAAATCTCATTAGGTCAGAAGATCGGTTCGAAATAACTTCGTCTGCCAAAGCACTTCCGAAACATGTAATAGTTGCGCCGCTATCAAGTAGGGATAAATATGTTTTCCAAATACCTTAACATTTACGTAAGGACGAGTGTCGATTTCCCTAACCTTAACCGAGGCTATGCAATGCTTCCTAAGACTTTTACGAGTTCTCCAATAATTATGCATCCTTGCGGCAGATCGAGTCCTATTTCTAGGTGTACAAACTGTTTCGTGTGTAAGCCTTAATTGGTTGTGGAATAACAAATTCTCGTCCACCTGCCTTCCGATCTCCTCACTCCGTATAAATGTATCTACTTTCGAAACTTTTGGTGCGGATGTGAATCCCTTGGTGGGCTCACATCCTTCTTCGAGTTTAAAGACTTCGACTTTGATAAACAATTTGGACAAGTAGGTTTATACGAATTTAATCTTCCGCAACCATAGCAGAAAATACGCCGCGGTGCCAAGCAGATCTGGTATCCATGTACAATTGCCTCACAATTCCAACATCGTAATTCTGACAAGTTCAATGCATTTATATCTTCATCTACATCGTCTTCTACCTCTACCTCAACCTCTGAGACCTGCTTTCTATGTATAAGGCTATTACGATTCGACCATTGCCTCATTTCCTCGTTGAATCGTTCATGTTTTCTTACTTCAGATCGAAGAACTGAAATATTCGGAATATTGACATGAAGCAACTCGTAGCGAAGTTCATTCCGAAGATTTCGAATTACAATCTCAACAAATTCATGTTCATTCAATGGAGTCTGCAGTCGGTCACCCATACCTATTAGTATATCTAAGAAGTCTTCGAAATTCTCATTATTCCTTTGCCTGCGTCTACGTATGTCATCCATTATATCACTATCCGTTAAAATGTCCCTAAATTGCTTTCTTGAAGCCTCACATAAATCTCACCAGGAGAAGGTTCCTTGTGTTTGACGGTGAAAACGCCAAAACCACTGCTTTGCCTTGCCATCAAACAAAATATGGGCATGTTGACAAAGGAGCTCGAAATTCCCATTTAAGTGGAGGGAAACTAGTGTTCTAACCCTATATATAAAATCTTCTATCGGAACGTCGCCTAACGATCCCTTGAAGGTAATGTGCCAATTATTTATCAAATTAGCTATCTTTTCAGTAGAAGTGGTAATATTATCAGATATCGCAGGAACTGACAACCTACCCTGTGCTGCCCTCTGACGTACATATGAATTGGTCCCTTCATTGTTACTAGTACCAGAACTTCCATAACCTGAGGTCATATTCAAATTCGACATTGCATTTCTTAATTCCCTGCCTATAGTGTTTGACATTTCATTCCGAAAAGTTTCCAAGGACCTCTCCACTACTTGTAATATATGCTGATCACTACTTGTATCATCCCTGTGTGGATCATCACTATGTGTATCCTCTCCGTGTGTCTCATCCGTGTGCGGATCATCCCTGTGTGTATCAACCCTTTGTTGATCATCCCTAGCCTGACGATTCATTGCAGCCTCGTGCTGAGCCTGTTGTCGTGTTCTAACCCCACTAGTTACACTCTCCGTATTTCGGCCTGCCTCCGGTGTAACTACCTCTTCAATATCAGAATCAATACGTAAATTTAGAGAATTACCCGCACTTGGGCTTCGAACCAAAGGCATATTTAAGTCGTGAATTAACCAAGTTAACAAAAGATGTGAATATAAGCAACTTATACAATATTCGACTGTAGAATTGAATCCTTTATATTGTGTATTGACTACTCCATAAGGCAGTCGCGAAACAAAATCAAGAGTCCTCATTTTAGATTTATTCCTAAAAATTTCTTTAACTTATTGCCAAATTTCGTTATCAAGAATATATGCCAGGTATATATTAAGGTTCAAGTTCCTCAAAATACAAAATCCTTAAACATAACAACTTGATATTACTTGATCCTTATTGATTGGATAAGAACATATCTAAGACATCGCTCAAATATTCCAACTCAAAAGAAGATCAAGACCTATTCGATTTGTTATTGAGTTTGGTCAGTGCTGACATATGGCCAACATTGCAGTTCCAAACTCATGTAGTAATTCGATTTGAAAAGACACAACATTCTTTATAAGCAAACGTTCATGGTACAGATGTAAATAACCACAATCTGAAGATGTTGTGCCCCACGTTGGGCGCCAAAAATTATGTAACGAACCGCTGTCCTAAGTACAGATCCGACCTTGCTCAGGGAAAATGGGATGGTAATTTGAGGACTGCCAGTTACACAACTTATTTAAAAGGGGATAGTAAATTATGATAGAGGAGGTTAAAGAAATTTAGGAACAGAACGGACTGTCAAATATAAGTGATCATGCTTCGCGGCTTACCCTATGTTTCATCAAATTTTAGTCGTTATTTAGTTAAAATCCATTATAAACATTGACAAATTTTAATTAAGATAAATTAAGGATATATCATCCAAATTAGTAATACCGAATTAGATATGAAATATTGCAACGTGACAAAAATTAAAAAAAAAGTACCTTTGCAATAAATGATTCTCGATTAAATTAACAGATAATGAGCTTAAAATGTATGTTATATAAGGTTAGAGATTAGGTAATAATATGTAAGCTAAAAGTAAAGTGTAATACAACAAATAAAAATAACTTACATGATTTCTCTGCCATGAAGCGATCGCTGCATCGTAGATTGGAGATAATTTCTATGTGGGAATTAGTGTGTTAAATTAAATATAATGTTAATAAATGGATTCCTTAAAATTAGGAGTGATATGATGTCCAACATTTTAGAATTGATGCTTGCAAAAACTTCATTTAATCTAACTACATACTTCAATAAACGAGCGAATCAAGGGACATGTTAATCTTACTATATTGTTGGAGATTTTTCTGTTAAATGGATTAAAGAATTAAGCCTATGGCGAAGGTTTTGTTTCTACACGCAATGAATGAAACGAATGGACCAAAATCTACCTAAAAATTCCTAGTATCTTCAATCAATTTATGTGTATATGCCTATCATCTTATGCAATATTCGTCGGATGCAAAGAAGAATTAAGCGATAAGTTCCGATTATAATCTTAATCCATGCGAATGACTCCAGAATTCAAGTTATGAAGCCTATTATTAATCCCGAGATTAAATGAAGTTTTTGCAAGCATCAATTCTAAAATGTTGGACATCATATCACTCCTAATTTTAAGGAATCCATTTATTAACATTATATTTAATTTAACACACTAATTCCCACATAGAAATTATCTCCAATCTACGATGCAGCGATCGCTTCATGGCAGAGAAATCATGTAAGTTATTTTTATTTGTTGTATTACACTTTACTTTTAGCTTACATATTATTACCTAATCTCTAACCTTATATAACATACATTTTAAGCTCATTATCTGTTAATTTAATCGAGAATCATTTATTGCAAAGGTACATTTTTTTAATTTTTGTCACGTTGCAATATTTCATATCTAATTCGGTATTACTTATAGACATTAATTTGGATGATATATCCTTAATTTATCTTAATTAAAATTTGTCAATGTTTATAATGGATTTTAACTAAATAACGACTAAAATTTGATGAAACATAGGGTAAGTCGCGAAGCATGATCACTTATATTTGACAGTCCGTTCTGTTCCTAAGGTTCCCTTTATTTCGTTGCTTGGACTGAAACGTTTGACATATGGAACGATTTTATTGCAATTTTTCAGGGGTAAGGGGGTGAGAAGCGTGGGTGGCTGTTTTGAGAGATATAATTATCCAAAGGTACCTTTTATTTCGATCTTTGAACAGAAGCGAGTATTCCCAAGTCATCCACTCCAAAATCACCAACAAGATAACGAACCTCTCTAATTTGGCAACAAAATTTGTGATCGAATATAGCGAAAACAAGAGCTATCCTAGAATAACGGCTACTGCCACTGGATTCAGCATGGTCCAAAGAGGTCTATTCATTGGGGGTCCGGATATCGCAAAAACAGGAGCTAACATGGGAATTATAAGCTGTTAACTTTTGGTGCAAAATGGTCCATTTGTGCGGGAGGTACCAAAAGGGGCGTGGCAAATTAGTCCAACTTTCTCAAGGTGGTAGCGACTATTAAAGTGATAAAGGGTGGGCCATTTTAAATTTGAACTATCGATTACTTTAACTTGTGATTTGATCCCTTTGGATTATTTTCTGTGGGGAGCCAATAAGGAAGAAGAGATTCGACCCGAAGCAGTCGAAAAGATACTGAAAAATTGGGTTGATCGGTCGTGGTAGTCGATTGAATGACATTGCGTTCCATTATTAAGTGACAAAGTTCAATCTTTCCAATAAAACCAGAGATTTGAAAAAACCAATACTTTTTTATAACCGATTGAAATTTAAAATTTTAAATGGCCCACCCGTACCTGAGTCGATCCCGTAACTTCAAAGGTCATTCCAAGACCTTTTATCCTGTTCAAGTCCCATTACCCTAGGTTTCCCTAGGTTAAAATCGTTTTATATCAAAAATATCCCGATTCAAAAATTGATTTATGATATAGTCTATAGTCATGATATTATGATATAGTCTATCACAGTGGGCTCCTATGTTAAAAGTGTTGTATGTTCTGTATCAAAAATATACCGATTCACAAATTGTTTTGGAATATGGCCTATATACATATTCTGAAAGGTTATTTCAAGACCTTTCACCCTGTTCAGGAACCATTACCCTAGGTATCCCCATTTTCGCACTGTGGACTCGTATGTTAAAAGCTTTTTATGTTTTGTACAGGGTTTTCCAACAAGAGGTGTTATTTTGAATCACCCGGTATTTCGGTAACTGTCACTTTTGAAGCTTTTATTCTTTGACATTTGACAAGTAGAAACTACGCCATTACTAAAAATGGAACGATAAACGATCATTGAACGATACAAAACGATCAAGAAACGAACAAAAAAACGATACGAACGATACAAAATCATCTTGACTAATGAGGCCCATTTCCACCTCGGTGGCTACGTCAACAAGCTAAATTGTCGCATCTGGGGCTCGGAAAACCCAAGAGTTATTGTTGAGAAGCCTCTCCATCCTCAACGTGTGACTGTTTGGTGCGGTTTATGGTCCGGCGGGGTCATTGGACCTTACTTTTTTGAAAATGAGGTTGAATCAACAGTTACGGTGAATGGATTGCGCTATCGAGAGATGATTAATGATTTTTTATAATCGGAGTTGGATGTATTTATCTGGACAACGTTTACATTCAACAAGACGGCGCTACGTGTCACACAAGCAACGAAACCATTGCTCTGTTACGTGAAACGTTTCCGGACCGTGTTATCTCTCGAAGGGGTGATCACCATTGGCCACCGAGATCTTGTGATTTAACACCTTGCGACTTCTTCCTTTGGGGCCACGTGAAAGATAAGGTCTACGCCAAAAGCCCAGCGTCGATTCAAGACCTCAAAGATAGAATTCGTGAAGCTATCGAGGACAGCCACTTTGCGATTTGGTTATGGATAATTTCATGAAAAGGATATGGTCCTGTAAGCGTGGTCGTGGTGGCCATTTGGCTGATGTTGTTTTTCATTATTAACGGCATACCTTCCTCTTTATTATGAAATAAACATCCGATCATTTATCACAAAATATAGCATTTTTCTTTGAATACCAAAATAACACCTCTTGTTGGAAGGCCCTTTATCAAAAATATACCGATTCACAAATTGTTTTGGGATATAGTCTATACATATTCTGAAAGACCTACCGTGCTGAGAAAAATTTTGCAAATATATATGTACTTTTGGTTGCTATATATATGTATGTATTATACTCATGCGAGTTTTTGTTCTTCGACGTGTATACAGCTGAGTGAATATTTTTTCTATTTTATACACTTTATTTTTAGTATGTATCTCTGCCAGATTGGTCACAAATTGATTCACTAGATGATAACAGGTGCTTCACATCGACTTAAAATACCACTGTCAACCCATTAACAGACCTCTGTTAATATTGGTGGTTTGTGTCTTTGCTAGTTAAATTAACAATGTATCTTCACACACATCTTTTTTTATTGTCGATTTAAATTGTATATGGCCTACCCTGTACTGTGTATGAAATTTCGGAAAATTCGAATAAGTTATTAGAGAATCAATCAATGATTAATCATTAAATTGTAAGCATTTGTGGGGGAGGTTTTTAAAGGAGTGGACCAATACGGCCCCTCTAGAGCTTATCGGGAGACAGAAAAAAAGATGACCGTATACCAAATTTGATATTAATCCGTTACTCCTTTCGAGAATTAACGTGCGCACCAGCCAGCAGACAGACAGACAGACGGACGGACATTGTTCAAATGACTTAAAATGGCCCAAATCGAACTTCCAGCAAACATACTTGGGGCCTTAGATCCCTCCTTCGATGTGTTCCACTTTTGGTTCGTAGAAAATGATATGTACCCTCCTCCCTGTAGGGTGTGGGGATACAAATATAATAACAAAATATTAACCAGTGTTTGAAAAAAAGAAATGCAAACGCTATTTATTTTTTAGTGAGTTCCGTATACTATGATTTTGAGATGACGATCGCAAACACTATCATAACCTACGGTTCTTCGCAAACGTGGGTTGTGGGTTTTCTTAAGTGAATTCAAACGGAATACACTACGTTTAGCGTTCTGCTCTTTTTTATGCGCTACTCCACAGGTCGAAAATATGAACCGATCTTTATGAAAATTGGTACAGAATCATATAATAGACTAGGGACGACCCCTATTGAAAATGGGGCACATCGGTCCATTTTTTTCATATAACACCGCACATTTCTTAACGCTCTGGAGATTATACCCTACGGGCAAAAGTGTAACACAATAAAGAAGTGACCTAAGACCCTAAGTATGTTTGGCGGTGACCTGGTTTTTGGGTATGAGTTTCAATTTAAAATTTCACAAACACGTTAGCCACTTAGGCAGTAATACCAAATAAATTTAAAAAAATAAAAAAACGTGATTTCGAGACACAAAACCTTTATTTTGATATATATGCAGGTCACATCCCATAAATTCCTTTTAGGCTGTCAAAGCAAATGGCATAAGCGTTCGCTTGAATTAAAAATAAACCAGTAAGGAAAGGCAGAAAGTCGGGCGGGGCCGACTATATAATACCCTACAACTCCCTAACAATGCGATAAGGGTCATTGCGATAATAATTTGGAATAATTGGTAAATAGGTAGGAACATATTATCTAATTCTAAACCGATAATCCCTAAATTTAGTAATATTCGTTCCTAAATTGGGAAACATCTTTCTTGAAAATTTAAATGATCGGAAGTAAAGTACAACTTATATAGCGCTTTGACACCAGATCAGGAGGAACATATATATGGAGGTTATATTTAAATCTGAACCGATTTCCCTAAATACTCATTCATGTAAACAGACCTCTTTCTGTCGAATTTCGTTCTGATCAGATATAAAATACAGACACTGATCGGATATAAATTTTTACAGGGCTTACATGTCAAATCGTGGTAACTTATATATGGGGGCTATATCTAAATCTGAACCGATTTCTTCCAAATTTAAAAGTGCTCATTCATATAATATGAAACCTTTTTCTGCCGAATTGCATACTGATCGGATATAAAATGCAGTTTTTACAGCGCTTACATATCAAATCGGGGCTAACATATATATGGGGGCTATATCTAAATCTGAACTGATTTTCTCCAAATTTGGCAGTATTCCTTCACGTAATAAGAGACCTCTTTCTGCCGAAGTTCGCACTGATCGGATATAAAAAACAGTTTCTACAGCGCTTACATGTCAAATCGGGGGTTACATATATATGGGGGCTATATCTAAATCTGAACCGATTCTCTCCGAATTTAGCAGTATTCCTTCACGTAATAAGAAACCTCTTTCTGCCGAATTTCATACTAATCGGATATAAAATAAAGTTTTTACAGCGCTTACATGTCAAATCGGGGCTAACATTTATATGGGGGCTTTATCTAAATCTGAACCGATTTTAACCAAATTCAATAGGGATCGTCCTTGGGCCAAACAAATGATATGTGTAAAGTTTCGTCGCGATCGGACCATAATTGCGACCTGTACTTTGATTACAAGAATACATGCACAGACGGACAAAGTTATAATACCCTGTACCACAGTGTGGTGTAGGGTATAAAAAGTAGTTTCTGACAAAAAAATTTAATTTCGCAAAAAATAAATCGCAAAAAAATATTTTTGCGAATTTTTTATTTTTTTTAAATAGTTTGAAGAAAAAGCTATCGAAGAAACTTTGGGCACAATTTTCAAAACGCAATAGGTAAAAAGTTATTTGGATGCGACAGAAGGGCCTTTTGACCAAAATGTCAAAATTCAACACCCTCCATTTCGGACAATCCTTAACCGATCTGATTTAAAATTTGTGTCATAACTACTATCCAATAGGACTAAAGTTGGTGCAAGTTTCATCCCAATCAGAAGACATCGTTTTTAAAAATACACTCACTTGATATGAAATCCCCATATTCTTAATCGTCGTAAAATTCTAAGACGATTTAGTCATGTCCGTCCGTCTGTTGTAATCACGCTACAGTCCGTAATAATAGAGCTACATAGGTTGATAAAGTTTAGTAGAAGTATTTCTTATAGCTGCAGGTTGTTTGGGATTGCAAATGGGCCATATCAGTTAATGTTTTGATATAGCTCCCCTATGGAGGTCGCTCCTTATTAAACGTTTTTGAGCTGTAGATACCACATTTTTAGCAGTTTTTTATACCCTCCACCATAGGATGGGGGGTATATTCATTTTGTCACTCCTTTTGTAACACCTCTAAATATTGATCTGAGACCCCATAAAATATATATATAACTTTTTTAACGTCGTAAAATTCTAAGACGATTTAGCCATGTCCGTCTCTCCGTCAGTACGTCTGTTGTAATCACGCTACAGTCTATAATACTTGAGCTAGGTGGCTGAAATTTGGTATAGATACTTCTTATAGCTGCAGGTAACTTGGGATTGAAAATGGGCGATATCGGTTCATTTTTAGATATAGCTCCCATATATAGCATCTAACTTGTTGTTATTCTGTTCACCTACTATATCTTTTTTGTGTTTTTCGGTGTTATTTTCTTTAGGTTTGAGTTGTTTTGTGAGGTCACATGCTATCCATGGTGGAGGGTATATAAGATTCGGCATAGCCGAACTTAACGCGTTTACTTGTTATACCCTACACCACACTGTGGTACAGGGTATTATAAGTTTGTTTCATGGCAGATGTTTGTAACACCTGAAAATAACACAGCTAGACCCACCTTAAAGTATACCGATCGACTCAGAATCACTAGCTGAGTCGATTTAACGATGTCTGTCCGTCCGTCCGTCCGTCTGTCCATGTAAAGTTGTTCGTCGACTACAGGTCGCAATTTCACTCCGATCGTTCTGAAATTTAGCAGTTTAGAGTATTTCGCGGCTGTTAAGATCCCTATTGAATTATGTTGAAATCGGTTCAGATTTAGATATAGCTCCCATATATATCTTTCGTCCGATTTGGCCCTTTAGTCCTATAGAAGCTGTATTTTACATCCGATCGTTTTGAAATTTAGAATGGTAGAGTTTCTTGATCCATGAACCAACATTGCCGAATGTGAAGAAAATCGGTTAAGATTTAGCTATAGCTCCCATATATATGTTTCGTCCGATTTGGCCCTTTAGTCCTATAGAAGCTGTATTTTACATCCGATCGTTTTGAAATTTAGAATGGTAGAGTTTCTTGATCCATGAACCAACATTGCCGAATTTGAAGAAAATCGGTTCAGATTTAGATATAGCTCCCATATATATCTTTCGTCCGATTTGGTCCTTTAGTCCTACAGAAGCTGTATTTTCCATCCGATCGTTTTGAAATTTAGAATGGTAGAGTTTCTTGATCCATGAACCAACATTGCCGAATGTGAAGAAAATCGGTTAAGATTTAGCTATAGCTCCCATATATATGTTTCGTCCGATTTGGCCCTTTAGTCCTATAGAAGCTGTATTTTATATCCGACCGTTTTGAAATTTAGAATGGTAGAGTTTCTTGATCCATGAACCAACATTGCCGAATTTGAAGAAAATCGGTTCAGATTTAGATTTAGCTCCCATATATATCTTTCGTCCGATTTGGTCCTTTAGTCCTATAGAAGCTGTATTTTACATCCGATCGTTTTGAAATTTAGAATGGTAGAGTTTCTTGATCCATGAACCAACATTGCCAAATTTGAAGAAAATCGCTTATAATTTAGCTTTAGCTCCCATATATATGTTTCGTCCGTCCGTCTGTCCATGTAAAGTTGTTCGTCGACTACAGGTCGCAATTTCACTCCGATCGTTCTGAAATTTTGCAGTTTAGAGTATTTCGCTGCTGTTAAGATCGCTATAGTTGAAATTTGCTTGAAATCGGTTCAGATTTAGATATAGCC
Organism: Eudasyphora cyanicolor; assembly: GCA_963930755.1. Classification (NCBI taxonomy): domain Eukaryota; kingdom Metazoa; phylum Arthropoda; class Insecta; order Diptera; family Muscidae; genus Eudasyphora; species Eudasyphora cyanicolor. Next base: position 127,493,105 of record OZ005736.1, on the reverse strand, counting down.
CCCATATATATCTTTCGTCCGAGTTGGCCCTTTAGTCCTATACATCCAATCGTTTTGAAATTTAGATTGGTAGAGTTTCTTGATCCATGAACCAACATTGCCTAATTTGAAGAAAATCGGTTAAGATTTAGCTATAGCTCCCATATATATGTTTCGTCCGATTTTGCTCTTTAGTCCTGTAGAAGTTGTATTTTACATCCAATCATTTTGAAATTTAGAATGGTAGAGTTTCTTGATCCATGAACCAACACTACCGAATTTGAAGAAAATCGGTTAGGATTTAGCTATATCTCCCATATATATGTTTCGTCCGATTTGGCCATTTAGTCCTATAAAAGCTGTATTTTACATCCAATCGTTTTGAAATTTAGAATGGTAGAGTTTCTTGATCCATGAGCCAATACTACCGAATTTGAAGAAAATCGGTTAAGATTTAGCTATAGCTCCCATATATATGTTTCGTCCGATTTGGCCCTTTAGTTCTATAGAAGCTGTAGTTTACATCTAATCGTTTTGAAATTTAGAATGGTAGAGTTTCTTGATCCATGAACCAACACTACCGAATTTGAAGAAAATGGGTTAGGATTTAGCTATATCTCCCATATATATGTTTCGTCCGATTTGGCCATTTAGTCCTATAAAAGCTGTATTTTACATCCAATCGTTTTGAAATTTAGAATGGTAGAGTTTCTTGATCCATGAACCAACATTGCCGAATTTGAAGAAAATCGGTTAAGATTTAGCTATAGCTCCCATATATATGTTTCGTCCGATTTTGCTCTTTAGTCCTGTAGAAGTTGTATTTTACATCCAATCATTTTGAAATTTAGAATGGTAGAGTTTCTTGATCCATGAACCAACACTACCGAATTTGAAGAAAATCGGTTAAGATTTAGCTATAGCTCCCATATATATGTTTCGTCCGATTTTGCTCTTTAGTCCTGAAGAAGCTGTATTTTACATCCAATCGTTTTGAAATTTAGAATGGTAGAGTTTCTTGATCCATGAGCCAATACTACCGAATTTGAAGAAAATCGGTTAAGATTTAGCTATAGCTCCCATATATATGTTTCGTCCGATTTGGCCCTTTAGTTCTATAGAAGCTGTAGTTTACATCTAATCGTTTTGAAATTTAGAATGGTAGAGTTCCTTGATCCATGAACCAACACTACCGAATTTGAAGTAAATCGGTTAAGATTTAGCTATAGCTCCCATATATATGTTTCGTCCGATTTGGCCCTTTAGTTCTATTGAATGTATTTTACATCCAATCGTTTTGAAATTTAGAATGGTAGAGTTTCTTGATTCATGAACCAACATTGCCGAATTTGAAGAAAATCGGTAAAGATTTAGCTATAGCTCCCATATAAATGTTTCATCCGATTTGGCTCTTTAGATCCAATCACGCTGTGGTACAGGGTATTATTTAAGTATAAAATGTCCCAAAAGTAAATTTATGTAAACAATTTATACATGAATTACAAAATTTATATATCAGAGTTATTCAATATTACGAGAGTGGTGTAGGGTATTATATAGTCGGCACCGCCCGACTTTAGCCTTTCCTTACTGTTTTTTTTTTTAAATCAGTTCATATTTAGCCGCCTAAAGATGTCGCTCCCAAAAATTCGTATTTTAGCCATACACACGACATTTTCTAAGAAATGTAGCTAAAACTTTGCAGTTTTTATGCTATTTTGCCAAGAATTCATCTCAATAAAATGTGTACAAATAAAATTTCATTTTGTTGTATTCCCGGTGTAGATGTAGCTCTTAAAAAAGCTATTTCACGCCATAAATACCACATTTTTCAGGTGAAGAGTTTGGCTAAAGAATTTGCGTCTTAAAAGTTGCAGCGTTCGTTTTTTTTTTAATAATTTACTTAAACAAAAAGGATCGTTACATGATTTGCTCCATATCCAAAGATTTTTCCTGTAATAAAATTGATTACAATCCATGGTGGAGGGTATATAAGATTCGGCATGGACGAACTTAATGCTTTTACTTGTTTATTTTCCCGCCTCTCAACTGAAAAGACAACACTGTCCATTTCCAGAGGCATCTGTCAGCTAACTCCTGTCGACAATTTTATAATGTTGTACTCGAAGGAGTCAACCAACATGGTCCATCTGTGATCTTAGGCTGATATAGAAAAAAATGTTCATAGATACCAAATTTGAAGTCAATCGGTTACTCCTATCGAACATTATCGTGCGCTCAGGCCAGCCAGCCAGACAGACGGACGGACGAACATCGCTAGAATGATTTAAAATGGCTCAAAACTGACTTTCTCTAAATATTTTGGGGGTCTCTTAGGTCACTCTTTCGATGTGTTATAATTTTAGAGTGCAGAAACTTATATATGTATACCCTCGTTCACAACAGTGGGGGTATAAGAACATGATTTTGTTGAAATTCCCTTACTTCTACCTAAAGGAATATGATTTCTACATTTATCCATAGGTTTTTATCAAAAACCGCTAGCTTTCAAACAATGGAACAAACACAATTTCTGTTTCTACGTGAATGTCATATTTTCAGTATTTGTAGCCCTCATAATTTCCTTTAAGCCATATGATGCAAATACTATAGATGCAAGTAGCATCTAAGAATATGGCCATATTTAAAAAAATAACCATACAAAATGATTGTTTGTATTCTGTTTAGGACACCTTATTACACCAGAAAATGCTATGCACAGCCTTTCGACATTTGAGATTCAATATATCACTAAATTTTCTTGAGGGAGGTACTATGTAGAAGAAGTGGACCAATATGTCAGATCTTCGAAGTAAACCTGAGATAGAAAACATTTTATCATGTACCAAATGTGAAGTTAATCAGTTACTCCTTTCGAAAGTTATCCTGAGCACCAGCCAGAGGGACGGACATTCTATAAATGACTTCAAATATCCTAAAACAGACACGGGTCTTAGGTTGTGGTACGCTTTGGTCCGTAGCAAATGACATGAGGGGTAATTAATGAGGGTATAATTAATCGATATTGCTGACCGTAAAAAAATAATTATCACATATTTTTCCAGCATTGAGTATATTATTTTATTTTATATATAAAACAATTTTAATATCTGCATTAACATTTTCAATTACGTTATGTTTTTTGCATTTTAAAAACTCGACAGGGAGTAAATAGCTTCAAAAAAATATTGCAATAAAATACTTACTATTATGTACTTCTTTTGTCTGTCTAGCATTCTTAGTATTAAAAAAACAAATATTGGTTTTATATTGCAAACAATTGCTGTCTAAGCATTTTCTAAGACAATTGACACCTGCAATGTGAAATAAGAAATCGAAGCACATAATTTGTATATAAACCGCCTTCTGGTGCAGGGAATTATTAGATGTGACTTGGTTTTGTGACTACTTGGGTCTATCAGTATTCTTAGGCAACTACACGACGAACATGAAGTTTTTAGCCATATTTCTAGCGTTGGCCCTTGCGACATTAGCCGCAACTGCAGAGGAAACAACTACAGCGGCTCCAAAAACCACGGCTGCAGCAGAATGTGCGTCTGAAGTAGCAAACACGACTGCAGCAGACAGTACTACCGTAGCTGAAGCTAATCCTCCTATAAAACCCAAAAAAAATAAAAAGGATGAGAAGGCTAAAAAAGAGAAGATGGAGATGAAAAAGAAGAAGGAGGAAGAGAAAGAGAAGGAGAAGGATGAAAAGAAGGAGAAGAAAGAAAAGACAGCAAAGAAAGAAAAGAAAGAGAAGAAAGAGAAGAAAGAAAAGAATCAGAAAAAAGCGATGAATGATAATATACCTAAGAGGGCTAACAAAAATGCCGGCCACAAAAATGGTAGGAAACATGATTAAGCTTTTAAAAAAAAACTCTGAAAGTATCTTTCTTCGTAAAATTAATTATAAATTGTATACGTAAAATGAATCATTAATTGTTAAAAAATTTTAAAAATCTAACGAAATAAATAATCTGTAAATAACTTAACTGTGTGAAGTATAGCAGCAACAGGTCAATTCTTATATACGGGGGTCTTTTTTAAAAAAAGGTTTTTTTTTTATTATAATTTTATTTGCAATGTAACCGAGAGCTGTTAATCTCCAATAAGCTTAACAAAGTTATAACATATTACATTTTATATTAGTTGTTTACAAAAGGGAGATCTAAAATATGAGGTCTCTTAAGACGTCTTAATTCATCTGTATCGTCCAAAAGAGTAATGGCGAGAACATTTGTGTGGTAACTTAATCTATTTAGGTAATTTAAACTATATCGAGCAATCTCACTTTTGAGAATATGGACATCAAGATCTTTATGTATGTTATTATTTTGTTATATTTTGTTATTATTATTTATATCTTTGAAGAATCTATGTGTGTGAAGATAAATACGTATTTAACTAGCGAAGACACAAACCCTAATATGAAAATTAAAAGTCGGGGTATTTGAGGAAAATTAGGTTTTTCTCGAAAACTAGAGCGTATTTTAAAGTGAAATTAAGTTACCATGGTAAAAACATATCATTTTGTTTAAAAAAAATTACCATCTGACCTAGAGGGCACATAGAATAGATTTGATAACTAGGGAACTTCGGAAGAAAATATATGACCATATCTGGAAGATGGGACTTTGTACCGACAAGGCCTGCATACTGAAAGAAGCCCTAGGAAGGCTCTATTGACCCATATATAGCGTTTTTCCCAAATCAATTTCAGCCTCCCAAAAACGTCATTCCAAAATGGCCCATTTTGATGGGAATTTCTGAAGAGGAGCAGTGGCCACAACTGGAAGACGGGAAGGCTCTATCGACCCATATATAGCGTTTTTCCCAAATCAATTTCAGGCTCCCAAAAACGTCATTCCAAAATGGCCCATTTTGATGGGAATTTCTGGAGAGGAGCAGTGGCCACAACTGGAAGATGGGACTATGTACCGACAAGGCCTGCATATTGAAAGAAGCTTTAGGAAGGCTCTATCGACCCATGTATAGCGTTTTTCCCAAATCAATTTCAGCCTCCCAAAAACGTCATTCCAAAATGGCCCATTTTTATGGGAATTTCTGGAGAGGAGCAGTGGCCACAACTGGAAGATGGGACTATGTACCGACAAGGCCTGCATATTGAAAGAAGCTTTAGGAAGGCTCTATCGACCCATGTATAGCGTTTTTCCCAAATCAATTTCAGCCTCCCAAAAACGTCATTCCAAAATGGCCCATTTTTATGGGAATTTCTGGAGAGGAGCAGTGGCCACAACTGGAAGATGGGACTATGTTCCTAGGGCTTCTTTCAGTATGCAGGCCTTGTCGGTACATTGTTCCATCTTCCAGTTGTGGCCACAGCTCCTCTCCAGAAATTCCCATAAAAATGGGTCATTTTGGAATGACGTTTTTGGGAGCCTGAAATTGATTTGGGAAAAACGCTATACATGGGTCGATAGAGCCTTCCTAAAGCTTCTTTCAATATGCAGGCCTTGTCGGTACATAGTCCCATCTTCCAGTTGTGGCCACTGCTCCTCTCCAGAAATTCCAATCAAAATGGGCCATTTTGGAATGACGTTTTTGGGAGCCTGAAATTGATTTGGGAAAAACGCTATATATGGGTCGATAGAGCCTTCCTAGAGCTTCTTTCAATATGCAGGCCTTGTCGGTTCATAGTCCCGTCTTCCAGTTGTGGCCACTGCTCCTCTTCAGAAATTCCCATCAAAATGGGCCATTTTGGAATGACGTTTTTGGGAGGCTGAAATTGATTTGGGAAAAACGCTATATATGGGTCAATAGAGCCTTCCTAGGGCTTCTTTCAGTATGCAGGCCTTGTCGGTACATAGTCCCATCTTCCAGTTGTGGCCACTGCTCCTCTCCAGAAATTCCCATCAAAATGGGCCATTTTTGGAAGGACGTATTTGGGAGCCTGAAATTGATTTGGGAAAAACGCTATACATGGGTCGATAGAGCCTTTCTAGGGCTTCTTTCAGTATGCAGGCCTTGTCGGTACAAAGTCCCATCTTCCAGATATGGTCATATATTTTCTTCCGAAGTTCCCTAGTTATCAAATCTATTCTATGTGCCCTCTAGGTCAGATGGTAATTTTTTTAAACAAAATGATATGTTTTTACCATGGTAACTTAATTTCACTTTAAAATACGCTCTAGTTTTCGAGAAAAACCTAATTTTCCTCAAATACCCCGACTTTTAATTTTCATATTAGGGTTTGTGTCTTCGCTAGTTAAATACGAATTTATCTTCACACACATCAAATTTTATGCAAACTAATTTCCGGGAGAAACTTATATATATGACCAAAAAAGTTACCAAATGCGAGGCGGAATATGTAACAAACAATATTTTTTTGTGTTCGAGACGTAAAAATTGTTTTTGTATAAATTGAGGCATTCTATTTTATGAAACCAAAACAATTTTTGTTTATAGTAAAGTTATTTTTAAAAGAGTTATTTTCTAAAATTCCAATTTCATGGAAGTTTCCTGTAGTATTTGGACCAAATTTGTTGAAGTATAAGCTCGATACTGTTCAAAATAACATTACCGGGATAACATTCAAATTAAAGGAAATTATGAGGGCTAAAAATGCTGAAAACATAGCTATAACGTAGAAACGGAAGTTTAGTAACTGTCGATAAAACAATTAGAAAAAGTTTAATTTTTTTTTTAAATGGTTTTTTGCTTGCGCGGAAAAAGCCATAAAAAATAGACAACAATTTGCAAAACATGTTTGTTCCATTTTTTGAAAGCTAGCATCCTAACGAAGAAAACAATGCCTTTTTCAAAATGTTTATGGATGACTGTAGAAAATAAAGAACTTTTGTTAGAAATAAGAGAATTGCAACATAATCTGGTGTTTATAACCCCACTATAGTGAACAAGGGTATATATCAGATGCTGCGGGCCAAAAGTGTAACACATCGATGAGGTGGACCAAGAGACTCCAAGAATATTTGGCGGAAATACGTTTTGGGTTATTTTACCTATGTCTGTCTGTCTGGTTGGAGCGCTATCATCTTCAGAAAAATGTGAGAAGTTGCGACGCCCCTTATGGTACCTCCCATACAAATGGACAATATAAGACAACAATTTAACGGCTTATAACTTTGATTTCAGTCCATACAAATACTAGACTTTTTGTGAAGAGTAATGATTTTATAGTATCTACAGTCCAAGGAAAAATTGGCGTTATAGCCACGCCCCTTTTGGTACCACCCATACAAATGGACCATTTTGCACAAAACGGCTAATAACTGTGTTTCCAGTCCATACAAATACTGAAAATTTTGTGGAGTGTAATGACTTTACACTACCTATAGGCCCGTGCACAATGGGCGATATTAGCACGCCCCTTTTGGTACCTCCCATACAAATGGGCTATTTTGCACAAAAAGTAAACTTATATGTTGGATATGGGTCATAATTTATTGTTTTCTTCTATTTATTGTTTTTTTCTATTTTTTATGGTTTTTCTCGCGCCAGCAATACACGATTTTTTTGAAAAAATCTAAATTTTTTCTAATTGTTTTAACGACAGTTACTAAACTTCTGTTTCCACGTGAAAGTGGCATTACTAAAATTGTGTGGTCCTCATAATTTCCTCTAATTTAACGTGTATTCCGGCTTTATCGGCCTTACTTCAGAAAATATTTAAGGCACCTTCCAAGACAATTGGATTTTTAAAGAAAAGTTTTAAAAAAAAATTACCATACATATTTTTATACCCTACACCACACTGTGGTACAGGGTATTATAAGTATGTTTCACGACAGATGTTTGTAACACCTGAAAATAACACAGCTAGTATACCGATCGACTCAGAATCACTAGCTGAGTCTATTTAAGCATGTCCGTCCGTCCGTCCGTCCGTCCGTCCGTCCGTCTGTCCATGTAAAGTTGTTCGTCGACTACAGGTCGCAATTTCACTCCGATCGTTCTGAAATTTTGTAGTTTAGAGTATTTCGCAGCTGTTAAGATCGCTATTGAATTTGGTTGAAATCGGTTCAGATTTAGATATAGCTCCCATATATATCTTTCGTCCGATTTGGCCCTTTAGTCCTATAGAAGCTGTATTTTACATCCAATCGTTTTGAAATTTAGAATGGTAGAGTTTCTTGATCCATGAACCAACATTGCCTAATTTGAAGAAAATCGGTTAAGATTTAGCTATAGCTCCCATATATATGTTTCGTCCGATTTGGCCCTTTAGTCCTATAGAAGCTGTATTTTACATTCAATCATTTTGAAATTAAGAATGGTAGAGTTTCTTGATCCATGAACCAACACTACTGAATTTGAAGAAAATCGGTTAAGATTTAGCTATAGCTCCCATATATATGTTACGTCCGATTTGGCCCGTTAGTCCTATAAAAGCTGCATTTTACATCCAATCGTTTTGAAATTTAGAATGGTAGAGTTTCTTGATCCATGAACCAACATTGCCGAATTTGAAGAAAATCGGTTAAGATTTAGCTATAGCTCCCATAGATATGTTTCGTCCGATTTGGCCCTTTAGTCTTATAGAAGCTGTATTTTACATCCAATCGTTTTGAAATTTAGAATGGCAGAGTTTCTTGATCCATGAACCAACATTGCCGAATTTGAAGAAAATCGGTTAAGATTAAGCTATAGCTCCCATATATATGTTTCGTCCGATTTGGCCATTTAGTCCTATAAAAGCTGTATTTTACATCCAATCGTTTTGAAGTTTAGAGTTGTAGAGTTTCTTGATCCATGAACCAACATTGCCGAATTTGAAGAAAATCGGTTAAGATTTAGCTATAGCTCCCATATATATGTTTCGTCCGATTTTGCTCTTTAGTCCTGTAGAAGCTGTATTTTACATCCAATCGTTTTGAAATTTAGAATAAACAATTTAAACATGAACTACAAAATTTATATTTCAGAGTTATTCAATATTACGAGAGTGGTGTAGGGTATTATATAGTCGGCCCCGCCCGACTTTAGCCTTTCCTTACTGGTTTTATAATTTTTTTGTGTTTAGGACTCCATATTACACCATAAAATGTTATGCGCAGCCCTTCTACATAAATTTTGTTGTATAGTGTTATATTGAGGGCCGCACTGACCGCGCTCAAAAATGCTTCAATTTACAATTTCTCAAGGGTATTAGCTATATTTTTTCGCGGCAAGTAATAGCATAAACAAAGTTCACACGAAATTATTCCTCCATGCGTCCCTCGAATTTTTCGCAACTGGCCTGTACCTCTGGAACAAATAATTTGGCCACAACTTAAAATGGATAAAAACATGACAGTTCTAGCCTTTTTTCCACATTTTTGAAATCTATTTTCTAGGGACGGAAGTACATGATAATAAGCCCCAAAAATCGAACAAAAACGATAAATATGGATCCCAAAATTTTTTGAGACTCATATGCAAAAAATATTGGAGTGTATTTTGCTGGGGCCCAATTTCATTCCGCCCTTTTTTCTTATATTCTTTTAAAGTTTCGTAGATAATAGCAACATTTTCTGGTCTGCAACTTTGTTTTTGTGGTTTATCGAATTCCAACAACTTTTGCTCCGAAATCTGTATACAAAGCGAGAAATGTGATAAAACACACACATTCCACTATGTTAAAAAAATTTGACTTTTGCCAATATGTACAAGTATCGTATCGGTGCATATTTTGATAAAGCTTCCCTCTCTAGCAGAGGTCGCTCTCAAATAAACAAGCCAACTGACTACTCAACAATTTGACTTAAAGTATGCAGTATAAAAATACTTTTTGTTAAGAATCTTAGGTGTCTAATTTTTTCATTTGATTTGAGGTAAATTGGTTGTGTTTTATTGATACTAAAAGCATGCAGAAGTATTATTTACCATATCGGTCTATATTTTATATAGTTCCCATATAGAGGACAACTTAAAATATCTTTGTTTCCGCATTTACATACGTCATAGTATGTCACAGTATGACAGAACCATATTGGTTTAAGATTGGGTTATTTTCCACTTCGAAGATGTGCCTGTTATAGAATTGAATGCAATCCATAGTGGACGATGTTGGATGTTTTTTTTACGAGCTTGAGAACTTAAAATTGTAATACAAGATAGAAATTTTGTAATTACAATCTGTAGATAATTTTATGGCATTTATTTTTTAATATGATTTCCGCCATATGTCCTCCGCGGCAACGAGTTACATGGTTCATTCGATCAGTCCAATTTTTAACTATTTTTCCAATAAATCTGGCCGTATGGCGTCAATCGTGGCTTGAATAGTGATTTGCAATGCTTCTTCCATAAAAAGAAATCCAGAGGCGTTAAATCGGACGATCGAGGGGACCACTGAAAAGGACGACTCTGAATGTCGTTTCTGTTTAGCTGATTAGTTTTTGGAAACAAAAATTCAGTCAGAATGGCTCGATAGATACCAAATACGGCAATTGTGCTTATTGACGTAGTCATTTAACCTGAAATGAGCTTCATCACTAAAAACAATTCTTTGATTTGAACTTCGCGAACAGACTTACTTTTAAACCCTCACATTAGTGTGACGAGGCTATACATCATTTGCTACGGGCCAAAAGTGTAACACATCGAAGGAGTGACCTAAGACCCCAAGTATGTTCGGTGGAAATCCGTCTTGGGTCATTTGAGCAATGTCCGTCGGTACGTCCGTCTGTCGCTGTATCTCTCTGCTGGCTGCTGGTTCGCACGATAACTCTCGAAAGGTAATATGTTTTTCTATCTCAGGCTAAGTTTGAAGGTGGTCCATATTTGCCCGTCCATTCCTTTTAGTACCTCCTCCACAAAGGACTAACATTTAATGAAATTTTAACCCAACATACCATATAGAAATAAAACTGCATTACAACTTAAGAACAATATTATAAAAATAGTGAATTCACAATCAGTTTTTAACAATGCTTGAGGAACTCTTATATAAACAATTGTTTCTTAATTATCAACAAGTACCGTTATGCTTACACACAACCGTTCCTTAAGTGTGTAAGAGAAATCTGTCAACATTAAAATTTTTTTTTTTTGCCTGCGGCGCATTAGATAACGATCTAACATCGTCTTGTACAATTTTCAAATATTGTTTGGGGTTGAGTTCATTATAACTTTTTATTTAAGACATAATTACTAATTGGTTTTTATCCTGTATATACACTGGGTGGCCTAAAATGACCAGAGGGGTTTGAATTCCTTATAACTTTTTATACCCTCACTTTAGTGTGTCGAGGGTATATATTATTTGCTACGAAAAAAAAATTAACACATCGAAGGAGTGACCTAAGCCCCAAGTCGAATGAGCAATGTCCACCCGTCCGTCCGGCTGTCTGTCTGTCAGTCTGCTGGCTGGTGCGCACGATAACTCTCGAATGGAGTAACCGATTGACTTCAAATTTGGTACGTGGTAATATTTTTTTCTATCTCCGGCTAAGTTCGAAGATGGGCCATATTGGTCCATTCCTTCTAGTACCTCCCCCACAAAGGGTTACAATTTTGTGAAATATAGAATCTTTAATAAATGCTATACTACTTATTCCAATCTTCTGAAATTCCACACATAGTATTAGCTTATTAGTCGCTATTAACTCGAAAAAAATGGGCGAAGTTGCTGCCCCTTTTGGTACCTCCCACACAAATGCACCCTTTTGCTCCAAAAGTCAACAGCTTTAAACATTAATACCAGTGTATAATAATACTTGACATTTGGTACAGTGTAACGCTTTTATAGTCCCTACTTTTTTTGCTTGCGGCGCTTTACAGCAAATGTATCCTCCATACAATGTAAGATTTTCAAATCAATTTTTCCTGCGTCTCATTACACTATTTCCAATAGCATACCAATTATTAAGTACTGCGCGCTTCTCATTATGGTGTTAAACTAAGTATTATTTGTATAGGGTGATCTAAGTAGAGATACTATTTTCAATAGCCTTTTTTTGACAGATCACATGTGAGTCGTGTCATGCTGTCATGTTATTTTTGTTAAGTATTGTTTGGCATTTCATCATGGAAAGATTTACGCCTGAACAACGTTTACAAATTATTCAGTTTTATTATCAAAATAATCGTTCGCCAATTTTTTTGAATCAAAAAAAAACACTTTCCGGTCGACCCACGACCTTGACACCCATGAGCAATATTTTAGCTCTCGTTAGAGCTATCTTTTTGCCATTGACCGATTCCCTATCCGACGTACCGGAATCATCGGTCCATATTTCTTCAAAAATGATGCCGGTGAGAACGTAACCGTCAATGGCGACCGTTATCGTGCCATGATAACCGACTATTTGATGCCTGAAATTGAGGCTCGTGATCTCGGCGATATTTGGTTTCAACAAGACGGCGCCACTTCCCACACATCGCATCAATCAATGGATTTATTGAGAGAACACTTCGCTGAGCAGATAATTTCACGTTTTGGGCCGGTCGATTGGCCACCAAGATCGTGTGATATCACCCCGTTAGACTTTTCCTGTTTGGATATGTAAAGTCTAAAGTGTATGCGGACAAACCCGCTTCGATTCAGGCCTTGGAGCAAAACATCACGCGTGCCATTCGCCAGTTACCAGTCGAAATGCTCGAACGAGTCATCGAAAATTGGACTCAACGGATGGACCATCTGAGACGTAGCCGCGGCCAACATTTGATAGACATAATCTTCAAAAAATAAATGCCAAAGAATGTTCTTTCAAATGTTTTTTTCTTTAAAAAAGTAGGGAACCTCGAAATGGATCACCCTATATTTAAGACATAACTATTTTTTTTTAAATACAGAATATTAATGGAGAATATTTTTTATTTATTTTTTATTATACCCTACACCACACTGTGGTACAGGGTATTATAAGTTTGTTTCACGGCAGATGTTTGTAACACCTTAAAATAACACAGCTAGACCCACCTTAAAGTATACCGATCGACTCAGAATCACTAGCTGAGTCGATATAACGATGTCTGTCCGTCCGTCCGTCTGTCCATGTAAAGTTGTTCGTCGATTACAGGTCGCAATTTCACTCCGATCGTTCTGAAATTTTGCAGTTTAGAGTATTTCGCGGCTGTTAAGATCGCTATTGAATTTGGTTGAAATCGGTTCAGATTTAGATATAGCTCCCATATATATCTTTCGTCCGATTTGGCCCTTTAGTCCTATAGAAGCTGCATTTTACATCCGATCGTTTTGAAATTTAGAATGGTAGAGTTTCTTGATCCATGAACCAACATTGCCAAATTTGAAGAAAATCGGTTAAGATTTAGTTATAGCTCCCATATATATGTTTCGTCCGATTTGGCCCATTAGTCCTATAGAAGCTGTATTTTACATCCGATCGTTTTGAAATTTTGAATGGTAGAGTTTCTTGATCCGTGAACCAACATTGCCGAATTTGAAGAAAATCGGTTAAGATTTAGCTATAGCTCCCATATATATGTTTCGTCCGATTTGGCCCTTTAGTCCTATAAAAGCTGTATTTTACATCCAATCGCGTTGAAATTTAGAATGGTAGAGTTTCTTGATCCATGAACCAACACTACCTAATTTGAAGAAAATCGGTTAAGATTTAGCTATAGCTCCCATATATATGTTTCATCCGATTTGGCTCTTTAGATCCAATCGTTTTTATACCCTACACCACACTGTGGTACAGGGTATTATTTAAGTACAAAATGTCCCAAAAGTAAATTTATGTAAACAATTTATACATGAATTACAAAATTTAATACGAGAGTGGTGTAGGGTATTATATAGTCGGCACCGCCCGACTTTAGCCTTTCCTTACTGGTTTTTATTTTCACGTTGTTCAATTGTGTTCTGTCCCATTTAGATTCTTTTTTATAAATACTAAAAAGAAATAAAAAGGAATTCAAACCCCTTCGGTCATTTAAGGCCACCTAGTGTATATACAGGATAAAAATAAATTAGTAATTATGTCTTAAATAAAAAGTTATAATGAACTCAAACCCCTTTGGTCATTTTGGGCCACCATGTATAATGTTTTCTCATGAACATGCTATTTCTTTTTTACGCTAATAATTTCAAATTCATACTTCCTTCAAAATTTAAATAATGAAATAAGTACCAAAAAATGAAATAAATACCAAAATTTTTAAGAAATGAAACAAGTCCCAAATTTTAATTAAATTAGGGAATTATTTCATTGGACCTTTTTTGTGTGTTTTACAGGAACCCAACATTTTGGGATTTATTTCATCATGAAATAAATCCCAAAATGTATGCAATTTTTTGGGGTTTATTTCATTTTATTTTTGGGTGTTATTTCATTTGGCTTTATTTCATAGAGCCAAAATGTTATGCGCAGCCCTTCTACAAAAATGTTTTGCATAGTGTTATATTGAGGACCGCACTGACTGCGCTCAAAAATACTTTAAATCACATTTCCAAAAGATGTGAGCTATAATTTTTCGCGGAAAGATCTAACATAAACAAAGTTCACACAAAATTATTCCTCCTTAACTCTGGAACAAATAATCATGTTTCTATCCAAATTTAACATGGATAGAAACATGATATTTCTAGCCTTTTTTCCACATTTTTGAAATCTATATTCAGGGGACGGGGAGTAAATGATAGTAAGCCCGAAAAATGGAACAAAAACGAAACTAAGCCCCCACCCCCAAATAATTTTTGTTGTTTGATATGAAATTTTTTGGGACCCATATTCAAAAACTATATATTTTTTGTTAAGAATTCTCCACTATAAAAAAGAACGGTATCGTTTTGCCATAGTCACCATGTAGAAGACGTTCTCATGTGTTCTACACCATTTTCAACTGTAATTCGGAAAAAATCAATTCAATTTCGAATAAGATCAATTGAAATTCGAAGATTCCATTTGAAATTCGAAAAAGGTCAATTGAAATTCGAAGATTCCATTTGAAATCCGAAAAAAATCAATTGAAATTCGAAATACATCAATTGAAATTCGAAACACATCAATTGAATTTCGAAACATATCAATTGAAATTCGAAAAACATCAATTGAAATTCGAAAAACATCAATTGAAATTAGAAATACATCAATTGAAATTCGAATTTTTCCATTTGAAATTCGTAAAACACAAATTGAAATTCGAAAAACATCAATTGATATTCGAAATACATCATTTGAAATTTGAAAATTATTATTATTTAAACACATTTGCTGACTAAATATTAACATATAATGTGACGAACAGAAAACATATAGATGATCTTATCTTTTATGAATATTTATTCAAAATTAGTTGAAACAAAACATATTTAAATATTTTAATATTAAAGGTTTAACACAGACAAATTGTATAAATTAAATGCTACCCCATCTAATATACAGCATTGCTTTTGTTTACATTTTTCGAATTTCAAATGATGAATTTCGAATTTCAATTGATGTTTTCCGAATTTCAATTGGTGTATTACGAATTTCAAATGGAAAAATTTTAATTTCAATTGACGGATTCCGAATTTCAATTTTATGAATTTCAAATGATGTGTTTCGAATTTCAATTGATGTTTTTCGAATTTCAATTGATGTTCTTCGAATATCAAGCGATGTGTTTCGAATTTCAATTGATGTTTTTCGTATTTCAATTGGTGTTTTTCGTATTTCAATTGACCTTTTTCGAATTTCAATTGGAATATTCGGAATATTGGAATGTAATCGATTTAGAAACTGTATTTTATATCAGATTAGTACGAAATTTGGCAGAGAGAGTTATCGTATTACATGAATGAACACTGCAAAATTCGGGGAAAGTCGGTTTAGATTTAGAGATAGTCGCCATATATATGTTACATCCGATTTCATATTTAAGCGCTGTAGAAACTGTATTTTATATCTGAAATTACGAAATTCGGCAAATGGGAGAGTTTTCTTATTACATGAATAAACACTGCCAAATTCGTGAAAAATCCGTTCAGATTAAGATATAGCCCCCATATACCTATGTATGTTTCACCCGATTTGACATGTAAGCGCTATAGAAAAAAAGTACGAAATTCGGCAGAGAGAGGTATCTTAATTCAGGAACTAATACTAATAATCGGTTTAGGCTTAGATATAGCCACATACATATATACTACGGTCCTGCCTACGCAGTATTTAACGCTATTGAAACTGTCATAACAAAGATAAGCATTTAAAAAATTGCGTTTATTGTGTAGATAAGGGAAGTTAAGTTCCTTAGTTTTTTTCGGATTTTATTCCTAATATGTACTTTATTACGAGATCATTAAAACTTTTTATAATAAAATACGTAAGAGTTGAAAATATAATCTTCGATTTTTTTAAAGAAATATATCAATTATTTCATTCTCAGCAGAAATGTGTTGGTGGCTCTTTGGTCAGTCCAGTGAATCATCAAAACAGTGACGACAAGAGAGAGCTAGAGTAAAATAAATTTTACTAAGCAACAGAGCGTAGGCCAGTACTACCATGTAAGTGCTTTTGGCATTTTTCAGACTCCTAAAACGCCAAATTGTCTGGCTAGAACCAATCAAAAAATCGTGAAACATGCACTTTTCTTATTTTTAGTTGTTATTACTTTTACTGTTACCATTTTTTACGCTTTTATATTGTTCTTTTTTTTTTTTTTGAACTGCCTCTTGAAAATTGTTAATAGTTTATGCCTATGTTTAAAACATTGCGGGAGGGCCCTCCCCCCTGGATACGTCCCTGCACCCACTCATAATACACTGCTATTTTTGTCTAAGTAGTCGGATTGGAGTAGGAAGGAGCATTTGCTGGAACTACGCCGAAGTTAAATCTATCACCTTGCCAGTTGAACATTCGGACAAAATAAGATTTCCCCAATGTCTAAGTATGGCTAACAGCATAATTACGGAAACGTCAACAAGTTCAACTGAGTTATCAACCCACAGCGGTACCAGTTTCAGTCAGAAGCCAGCTCTTATAACTCAAGCTCAACATAATGATCTAGTGAGAGATTTGGAACTGACCAAAGATGATGCAGAAATTCTTGCATTTCGCATGAAACAATACATTATGTTGGCCCCAGGTGTTAACATAACATATTACAGGGTTCCTCATATACCTTAGATAAAGTTTAAAACAACTATGGATAACATACATGTGCTTTTGCAAGGACATCATAGGAATATTTATTTGTTGACAGCAGCACAGAAAGTTTAAAGGCAGTACTTTTGCATATCGGAAATGAGAAACATCGACGATTCCTATCGCTCATGCTGTCAACACTAAATCCTACGAAACAATGGCAAAATTGTTACAATACAAAAAATATGAACAACATGATTGGAACATGTGTTGCGATGTTATGTCGAATGCAAGGTGGATATGCAAAATATTGCCGTTTTTTATACCTCTGGGATAGTCGTGCTCGAGAAAATCATTACAGAGGAATGAAGGGCTAACTAGAGAATAAATTATATTGGGTGAAAACAACATCAAATACACACCTCTTGTCAAAAAAGGAAATATTATTTTGCCACCACTGCATACTAACCCTGCAGCTAAAATCATTTCTAGTTGCGTATTGAACCAGTCATAAGCTAATTTCAATGTGACCTATGCAAACCCATTCGCATCGCTGCCTGCAAAAACGATTATCTGAGTTGCTTAACAGTACTTACTTGGTACCTTAATGGTGGTTGCAGATCGACACGTTCGCCTCTCTGCCGTCAGCAGCAGAGAAATAAGCAAAAACGATTGAACTGTATTACGAGCAGTTTGGTGGTGGCAGAGTAAATGTTTCTCTCTCCCACCACCATTCTCTTGTACTCTTTTATTCTCAAATATAGTAATAACTGAACTAGATATTAACTAGTACTGAATTGTAAACAAATGAACTAGTTGGGTGCCTATGACAAGCCAATGTTAAAATCGATAGATCGTTATATGAAAAAAGGACAGATATGTTACTAGTTTGAAGTAAAAAGCAACTATAGCAAGTATATTTCTATATACAAACTAGCCATTTTGGCTGCAGGGAAGCTGGGACTCTTTATACATTTTATAAAAGCCTTCCGAAAAAAGGGTAATTCACTCTCATATTTAAAAATTTTATTTAAAAGTGCTTCTTTTCAAAAACTTTAAGAAGGTATTTTGATGGACCAAAAATAAGGAGACTGATGTACATTTCAAATCATATTTAACATCGGAGGAAATAGCAACATGGAGGTCATTTAAGCTTGTTGTTTCAATGTGAAACATTGATTAATGGTTTGTTTAAAAATTATGAAAAAAATTTGTAAGAAAATCAGAGCTCCGAAATTCGAGCGAGTTTTACTCGCTACTCGAATTCGAACGCGTGTACTCCTGCGAGCAGTGTTGCCGCTGGAAAATTTATTTTCGGCCCAAAATGTTCCCGGAAACTGCCCAAAATCGACTTCATCTGCCCAAATAAAAACCATGCGTTATAAAGTCAAATCTAGAGGGACCTATGTACGGGGGCTATATCAAAACATGGACTAGCGTTGTTCGTGTGAAGAATTCCGGGTATAAATAATTTCATCCCGATAAGTTGGCATTTGTCGTCTCTATGACGTTAAGAAGTAAAATCAGGGAGATGCTATATTTGGGGGCTATATCAAAAAATTTACCGATATCGTCCATTTTCAACTCCAAATTACCTGCAGCTATAAAAAGTATATATACCAAATTTCATTCTAATTCAATTATTGTAGATTGTAGCTTGATTACAACCGACGGACGGACATGGCTATATAGTCTTCGAATTTGACGACGATTAAGAATGTAAATATTTTGGTGCCTCAGATCAATACTTAATTTGTGTTTCTTTTATAACTTAGAAATTCTATGTACAATTTATTCTATACAGGAAAAAAGGAAATTATAAAACAAACTATAATGGGTTGAAAATGTACGCTCAGCGGCGCCAGAACTGTGTGGAATTGCTAATAAATTCAAAATGATGCTTGAAAGATTTGCGAAAAATTGTTCACAGTTCACAGACAACTTTTCCCCAAAAAGAGGAGGGTTTAGTGTCGCTAAGACGGAGTAAATTCGGGGTCACATTCAACAAGGTTAAGGAATTTCTTACCAAGTGGCAAAATTGAGAAATCTTACTTGGAAAGCACGTTTTCGGAGGTTACATATTTAACAGCTTTAAACTTTCATTTTTAAAATTGATTCCCTTTTCTATTTACTTAGCAATTCGATGTTAATTCGAAAATAGCTGATTTTACTTCCGTTTTTCTGATTGAGCCAATGAATATTTTGGAAGAGATAAAGTGATTGATTTTACTATGTAGTCAATGTCTATGATATTAACCAGTTCTTTTTTTATGAAATTGCTTAATAACAGGTGGCGCAAAAGTAACCTTACGAGCGTATGTTAGACGCGATTGGCGGTCAGCAGCTAACAGCTGATGCACCGTCTGGACTTTGTACGGAAACATCTTCAAATCTTGTACCAAAATTCGCTGTAGAGACCGTCGACTGATACCCATTTGCGTGGCACGTCGTCTGGTCGATGTCGACGGCGCTTCCATGACATCCTCGGCTACAGCAGCAATATTCTCTGCAGAACGGCTACTCCGGGGTCTGCCACGCCTGGCAGCATCTCGTGTTGTGCCAGTCTCTTCGAGGCGAGCGGCTAAACGTCGCAGTGTTTCACCAGTAGGCGTTGGACGGCCAGGAAATCTGCGACGAAATTCACGTTGTGTCAAAGTCACCGACCGATTATTGGTCAAGTCAGCAATATTCCGCGTTCTGGAGCAGTGTAGCGTAACATTGTTTATTAACGTGTATTTCGCATGTGTTTACTACACAAATGTCAAAACAAAACTGACATTAGGGGCCAATCGCAAAATTTATAGCATTTTCTGATAGGAGGACTATTTTTGCGCCACATGTTATAAGAAAAAAATTTGATTTTCTTCCTGTATATAGGTAGCGTAAACGTGGTCTTTCCGCTTGAATTTTCTTTGCTCAAATTAGTAGTAATGCCTAGAATATATGTTAGAAAAAATATAGCATTTAACCCTGCTAGTCATTTCTTCTTCAATGCCACCAGCACAAATTCCTTGCACTTCATAGCAACACGAAATTAAATACAATTTCTATCAATCCCATTGCTCAAAAATTCTTGAAATAAATAAGGCGAAAGCCTTGCCTTTGCTTGTGTCGAACATTTTATGTAAAATAATTCTGGTTTTTTCAAAATAATTCTCCAACTACACCAGACACCGTCTGTTGCTAAGCCAACCATATTTTACAAAGAAATTTTGCACGACCCAAAACATTCCTGGTGGAAAAAATATGCCCAAAATCTGCCCAAACTAAAAATTTTAAATTTTTTATGCCCAAATTTGGTCCGAAATGCCCAAAACGGCAACACTGTCTGCGAGTGAAAAAAAAATCGAGTAAAATTTCCTCGAAATCGAGCAGATTATACTCTTGCTGAGTTTTTCTCATACAGTGCGCGTGTGCGAAGCAATTACCCAGCAAAAAATAAAAGAAGTACTTCCAAACATTTTTTCAGCATTTAATGAAGCTCTCCTAAATAACTTGCCAAAATGTAATTTTAGAGTATAAATTATTAAGCTATAATCAAAACGACTGGATGTAAAATAAAGCTTCTGAAGTGATAAAAACTCGGCAATGTAGGTCCTATTATTAAGACACTGCTAAATTTCAAAATGTGAAATATAGCTTCTATAGTGCTAAAAGGCTTAATCGGAAGAAATATATACAGGGTGGCTGATATGTAATGCAACAAAGTAAAGCGCTATTTTTTTTAATTTTTTAAAAATTTTATTGTTCAAAAGCAAAAAATGTCGGAAATAACATAAAATTTTAGAAACAGTTTAGATTTGTTCGAATTGGCCACCTTTGGCACGAATTATGGCCTTCAAACGGCCGACAAAGCCATCACACGCTGCACGAAGGTGGCTCTGTGGTATTTTGGCCCATTCCCGGCGAAGCGCCGTCTTGAGATGATCGATACTTTGGTATTTTTTAGTGCAAACCTTACTCTCTAAAATTCCCCAGGCGCAAAAGTCCAACGGATTGAGATCCGGAGATCTTGGTGGCCATTGTGCGGTAGAAACGAAGCGAGGAACCTCCTTTTTAAGCCACTCTTGGTTGACGCGTGCTGAGTGCGATGGTGCTGAGTCCTGCTGGAATGTCTATGGTCTGCGGCCGAAATGTTTGTCTGCCCAGGGCTTCAATACTGTCTTTAGGACATTTTCCCGATAATATTCGGCATTTATTTTGACCCCATGGTCGATGAATACGAGCGGGGAGCGACCATCGGCCGTTACGGCGGCCCACACCATTACCATGGGCGGCGCTTGAGTTCTGGTGGCCAATCGAAGGTGTACATTTTCATTTTGTTTGTTCACAAACTGCTCAATTTGGAATGGCTTCTCATCCGAGAAAACCAAATTCGGTAACTGGCCACTTTCGTGCAAGCGAAGCAACTCCTTGGCTCTTTCCAGTCTAACTTTTTTTTGTGCATCGGTGAGCTCTTGAACTTTGTGGAACTTCAATGGCTTTAGTCCAAGCTCATTTTTTAATATGTGTTGTATCCTTTCTCGCGATATGTTCAGCTCACGAGCAATTTTTCTACCACTGCGGCGTGGATTTCGATCAAATCTGGCTTTCACTTTTCGGATCATTTCTGGTGTTGTTACCGTTTTTTTCGTCCACTTTTTGGACGCGATGCAACACTGCCAGTATCACGGTAACGAGCAATGGTACGAGAAACAAAAGATTTATTCACATTTACACGCTGGAGGGCTCTAACGATAGCCACTTGTGTTTTTCCACCCAAATATAAAGCAATCACGCTTGAATTCCATCTCGAATAACTTTTTTCTGAACGCAATAGATCAAAATGCTTTTGTAAGCTTGTAAACAATAAAATGAACTGTCACTGAAATAAATCTGTCAGCTATCAGACTAGCGGTTTAGAAATGATAGCAACCTGAAATTGGTTGCAATACATATCAGCCACCCTGTATATCTAACCCGATTTTCTTCAAATTTAGTATTGTCAGCTTGTAACTTTTTTCTGACTTACTTATTCCAGACCTCTTTTACCTTTCAGTGTAGAGGTTTTCTGCAAAGTTGTCTCCATTCTGATCTATTTTGGGCCTTTACCCATACCACCGTAATTTATTTCTCACGATTTTATCAATTAATGGCTCTAATGATAGATTTGCTTTGAGGGTGTCGTTCCTTATTTTATCTCTTCTTGTTTTCCCGTATGTTCGGCGAATATATTTCATTTCCGTAGAACTTATTTCTGCCAACTTTTATACATATCGGTTAAAATATGCTCTTATATACTGCATAGATGCCAAATTGGAGGTAGACATGTATATATGGGAGCTATATCTAAATATGAACCGATTTTTACCAATTTCAATAAGGATAGTTCTTGGTCCAAAATAAAGATATGTGCACAGTTTCTTTGAGATCGGACTATATTTGTGACCTGTAAAATCGACTCAGAACGTGATTCTATGTCGATCGGTATAATAAACGATGGGTATATCTCTTCTCCAAATGCACAAAGTTGTAATACCCTATACCAAGGTGTGGTTGTGTAAGTTACAATTTAATATTATATATAATTACGGAAATTAATTATACCTTATCCCACACTATGGTACAGGTTATTATAACATTGTGCATTTGTTTGTAACACCCAAAAAGAGAAGAGATAGTACAATCGTTTATTATTATTATTCTTAAGTTCAAGGCGAGAAGCAGACCATTGAATAGAAACGCTTACAAAAAGATGATGTTTTATAAAATATACAATCGAAGACTGCAATAATATCATGGAACTTATGGTTTATTTATTTATGCTTGAATATTTAAAATTAGCAATTTGAAATGTACATATAAACAGAGAAGGATATTTTCATTTCCGGATCATAAGATGGGAATTTTTATCGCTTGTTGGGATGCTCTTTTTTTGTTGGGTAGTTTTTTTTTATTTTTAAAATTTTACACATATTTTCATTACATACATACCTCTTTTATTACTCGTTATTTTTTTATTACCGCAATTTCTATTTTTCCACTCGATTTCACTCTTAGAGCAGGGATCGGCACACTCATACAACCATACAAAAACATTTCTCTCTCAATGAAAACTGAATGAATTATTTTATACTCATTCAATGTGTGAGAGGAGAGAACCGCCAATGGGCGCTGTTTTGCCGATCTCTGTCTTAGAGTAAACTCTCACTCTATTTCGAAGATTTTTACTCCCACTCTTAACTTTTAAAAAGGAGCACTCGCGAGCGCTCGCACCTAAAATAAACGAGTGGAGAGTAACACTCGTAATCTTCGTGTAATCTTCTTCGCGAGTATTTTTCACTCGCGAGTAAATATGAGCTCTGAAGAAATTGGTTTTATATATTTATAAATTCATCTAACCTATATTTATTTTTCTAGCTTATTTTTCCAACAGGTGTAAATACGTCCCTCAAAATTCATATCTTGCATTCTCATGCAAACTTTTTCTCATTGGCGACGCACAATGGAAAAAAATGGGTAAATACGCGCGCATAGCTGTATTTTTTATCTCACGACTATACCGTTAGAGATAGAGTCCTACGGTTTGGGCCATCTTCAAGAGAATTCTTTAGAGAATAATTTGTTGTAGCCAGATTTTTCTTACTGTTACTATTTATCGCACAGTGGGGCTTCAAAAGAGACTTTGTGAAAATTAGTGTAAAACCCCGAATATCGTGCCAACTTCCATGATCTTGATTTTAAATTAAAGCTGACAACATTAAGTTTAAAATCTGTTTCAGGTGCTTGATTGGGTGTTGCTGCGTTTTAAATATGCAGACCATTGAAGTTCAAAAATATTTTTGTCAACATTGCGATAAAAGTCTACAAAACCTGCCATGCTTTTAAAATTGAAACTAAGACAACTTAAATAGGATAAAATTGTGGGCTGCAATATTTTTGAAAGCTGAAATTTTACTATAATGCACTTTAAACAATGGGTCGTAGACTGATAATAAAAGAAAAGTTAAATTAAAAACAAAAAATAATCGGTCCACCCTAATACACACAAACTGAGGAAGCGTATATATTTTATTGTAACTATATTTTTATAGGTTTTGTAGAAAAAGTGAAGTATAAAAATTACTATAATCCTTATAATATTAATAAGATCTCAATTTTTAATCGTACTTGATAAAACTTGCAGCCGCGTGTTAATCCTTTTATCCTCGTCCGTTCAGTACCGTTCGTAATTATTATCAGATTTTGCCGAAATTTCGCAAATATTATTTTTTTAACCAAGAAGATCGATCCATATGTTTCGGAAAATCGGTTCGTAGATTGATATAGCTCCCACACATATTTTCTATATTTAAAGAAAAAAAAAACACATATTTAAAGTACAAAAATCTGCCATAATCGCAAAAAGTCGCAGATAAACTAGGTACCGTTGGGTTCATTCCTAAGTCACCTCTCTTCTCCATGTTATATGGTTGTTGGTGCCGAAAAAGAAAATAAATAAAAAACCCGATTTAGTTTTAAATATTAAAAAGGGAGCCGTAAGCTCGTATTTATTTATGCAAGGATTGGTAAACAAGATTACCTTAATTAAAGTACAACAATATGTACGGATGTTTGCAACAATATGCAGAGAGGGGAGCGATGCCGTCGATTAGAGAGATCGTTAGCGATTGATTAGACGGTGAAAGGTGGTGGCGTTCGCGGGGAAATGTCAAAATACTTACTCGCTAATATCTACAAAGGTACTCTTTCAGTGTTGTAACAAAGGGAGTACATAGATATTAGCGAGAAGGAAAGTACCATAAACAAATACCATGGTACACTCAATTAGGTATGACAGTTTCACTTTCAAACTTAAACATGCCGCCCACCTTGCAACATCTAGATACGTCTAAGATAGTTAACGTATAAAGCAGTGAGTGAGTTTTTTTTTTTTTGTAATTCATTATTCATTTTTTTTCAAAAAACACTTAATCTAAATGGGCCAGTAGGGACCCAGAAGCCAGTAGGGACTTCTCTACGACAAACAAACGAACCCGAATGGGCCAGTAGGGACCCCAGCGAGAACGCGATGGGCCAGTAGGGACCCTTAAAAATAATAACACGCCGCGATGGGTCAGTAGGGACCCTTTGCAACTCAATGAGGCCAGTAGGGACCCTAGCAGTTGCATACGTGACAAAGATTGCGGAGTTTGATCGGTCAGAATGACCAATTTAGAGATAGGTCCTCTTACAACGCCGTTTTCCGTGCGTACTTTAGCAACGCGAACATGACCGTCAATCCCGGGGTGAACATCAATGACGCGGCCTAATTTCCACGACGTAGGACTTTGAAGCTCGTGTTTCACGACGACGAGATCACCCTTTTGTATATCCCCTTCCGGAAATTTCCATTTATACCGCTTGTGCAAAGTTGTCAAATACTCAAATTTCCAACGCAATCAAACCTGATGAGCTAGCGCCTGAACTTTCCTTAACCGATTCGTCTTGGCCATGACAATCACTGGACCTACCCAGCCGACGGGGTCAAAAAGTTTCGCGATAGCAGAAAGAACTTCCCGTTTAGTATAGGAAGATTTCTTGACTATAGGTGTCACCACGAAGTAAAAAGTGTCTAACTGCGCGTTCCAACGAATCCCCAAGGGTTTAGAACCGCTGTTCTCCACAAAAGTCAGAACCTCCGCATCCACCAAATGGTCAGATGGGAAACAATCTAAAATTGATGTATCATTCGCTGTACATTTACGAAGCTCAAACTTAGCTGACGCGAGAGCTGCGATTAATTGGTCCCGAGCGACCAAAGCAGTCTCCAGATCGTGGGTTCCCGCAAGAACATCGTCCACGTACATACTCTTACGCAAGATATGAGCCGCAAGAGGAAACTCATTCTCGGTGTCGTCAGCTAGCTTCAAAAGAGTTCTAATGGCCAGATATGGGGCGCAGTTCACACCGAAGGTGACTGTTTGCAGTTCGAAGTCTTGTACCGGTTTTGTGGGAGAATCTCTGAACATAATTCGTTGAAGGGGCGTATGCGCAGGATCAACCCGAATTTGTCTGTACATTTGCGTAATTTTGAACAATTTCTGACATCATGCCCCTAACAATTTAAACATAAATTATGCCGTTTGATAACCGAATACCTTTCCGATGGTGAAAGTTGTTTGAACCGATGGCACTTTGACAGTTTATGGCTGTGTCTAGGGCAGAGTACACAGTTACTATTAGTTTGAGCACGAGAAGGCTTCGGAGAGGTTGCATTCGTAAAATGCGTCCTAACCTTCTTCGTATTTGACGCTTTTTGGGGTTCGGGTCCCCGAAGGTCACTAAGGCATACAAGAGTGCGAATCCTTTCCGTAAGAAAGGTATCCATCTCTCTCCACGAAGAAAGAGCTGATTTGTCCCTGATACTTTGTTCCCATAAAGACTGGGTAAGCCTCGGCAAACGTTGCAGGCAAATAAAGATCAGGATCGGATCCCAATTGTCCGTACTTATATCGTAAGTAGATAGTGCTGAAAGACAGCCATTAATACCGCGTTGTATCGATTTTAACCCCGAACTAGTCTCACTTGATAAAACCGGAAGGTCAAAGAGAGTGTTAATTTGGTTATGCACAAGTATTCTAGGGTTATCATAAGATTCCCTCAGTGCTTGCCACGCAAGCTCGAAGCTGCGATGGGTCAGCGGAAATTTCGAGACAATTTCTCGCGCTTCCCCACTGGTTTTACGTACCAGATGACATAATCGCTCAATGTCGCTCAGTCGAGAATTATTTATATACATTGCGCCGAATAAGTCCCTAAAAGTGGGCCAGGATATAAAATCTCCCTCAAAAACGTCAACATCACACGGAGGCAGAGCCAGATTGTGCATGACGTCACCCATAGACGCCATTTGCCTCCTTTCCCTATTCGACCGGTGGGAAGGTGTCGCGGAAGGCAGAGTTCTATTAGAAACGTTCCCGGGAGGAAGCGTTTCATTCGCTAGCGAATCATTAGGAGCAGACCGAATTGAATGCTCAGATTCTGAGTTCGACAAGGATGTTCTCGAAGACCAGCGCTTCAAGTTTCGGAACTCTGACAATTTCCTATTAATTGTCGCTAGACACCTCATAAATGTTGAGTACGAAGACTCATATTTGCTGTCCGCAGCGTCGATGTCGCTTTTCTCTACAGTCTTTGTAGGCTGCAAATAACTAATATATTTTTCGTACGCTTCCTGAACTCGTTGCCAAACTTTATTGACCTCCGAGCTACGTACCTCAAGAATAAACAAATCAAGCTCCTCGTCTTTTTCTGCAACAAAGTTTGCATTAAATTTGATAAGAACATCCGAAGCTCTTACGAAAATATCGAGAGGAGTGAGAGACATTTTGTTTATGAAGTTTCAAAAAAAATCAAACAAAAGTGACTAAAACAAAACAAAATTCCCCAAAGAATCAAACAAAAATCTAACTTCGATTGGACTGTAAATGAGAGAATCGCTAAAATTTACCTATGTAAATTTAAATGGATCGGAACACCAAAAATTTCCAATGGAATTTAGTTCCTTTCTAGCAAAAAATCGAAAAAACCAAAAAAATCCACCAAAAAACTATCTACCGAATGTAGAAGAAGCTTTGCCTGAGCTCCAATAACACAGGAGAACAATGTCAAAAAGCACAAAAAACGCGAGTCCGAAAATGATAAAATCGAAAATCTCAAAAAAAAATTCGAAAAAGCTCAAAAATGTCAAGAAAGCCAAAAGTCACTGAAAATTCGACAAAATCAACCAAGAAAAAAAATCTAAAATTTTCTTTGAAATTTAAAACGCAAATAGGATATATTTTATAAAAGAAAAAATTCAAATATAAAACCAAGATAAAAAATTTAAATTTCAAAAAACTTCACGCGTACCGAAACATTTTTAAATTATTATTTTCTTTCGAAAATATCGAAATTTAACGAATGTAGAACGTAAATCACGTGTACCGATTGCACGGTATTCGAAAATTCCGAAAAAACTTGAAAAATACTTCAAAATCCGATTATTAGTTGGGTTGGCATTTCACCAATAAACGTGCATTCTACAAGCATTTTACTATATGCATTTTATCATCGCAATGTTATTTGCATTTATTAGTAAAAAAGACAAACTTTGAATGGTCATAACTCGAAATCGCCTGAAGATATTTTCATAAAATTTGAAGGTATTTTCATTAAATGTTATCCAGAATAAAATAACACTCCCAAAAAATTGATTTTTGAAAGATGTTTTCAAAGTCCTATGCGCGCATATTTCATCGTATTTTCCCATCGTGCGACGTAAGTCATGAACATAGCGATAGGTTTCACTAAGAAATGAAGTCCATCGGGCGGCGGTACCAAGGACACTGGGATAAAAGAATGATTATATTTGGTTCCTCATTAGAGAAACCGATTCCGAAATCTAAAAGCGCCAAAAATGATCTCACAATCACTTCTAATTAAACATCTACATATAAAAAGCAAAACTGTACAAATGTAAATAAACAAAATGTTAATGAAAGCATCAAATGTAAACATCAAATTTAAACAAAAATTAAATTTAAACAAAAATTAAAAAAAGCATAAAGGCGGAATGTGCGTTCACTTTCGCACCTTGCTTAAGCAAATGGGTACTGAGGGAGAGCTGAGAGAACTTAACGAAATGTTCACGTAAGTACATTATGGTTTGCCGCATATGATTTATATGTACTCGCACAGTTGCTTAAGTTGGCTTAAGTCAGCTCATGCATATTATAGATGGGCCTTAATTTTTATAAAATTCTCTTACTTCTACAAAAAGTGCTCTACACTTAAACCTCGTGTTATGCGATTGATTCGTTCCGCATAAAACGATACACTAGTTGCATATAAAAACTTCTGATTCGTTCCTGAATTTAAAAAAATCGCGTAAATTCAAATCGAAGCTTAAAAAATCAAATAAAATCGCATAAAAAGAAAAGAAAATACGGACAATAAAGAAAAAACAAATTTGAATAACAATTAATATTTATATATCAGATTCAGAATCGACAAATACTTGTCTGCGCTGTTTCTGGATTGCCTCAATATAACTGTTCAAACGTGACACCACACTTTTGAACATCAGTGTGAAACGTCCACTGCTGCGCGGCATTATGTGTGTAGGTGTACAAATGCGAATGCATTACATTACCATACATGCATAACCTATACACTCATCACTCTAAAGTACTCATTACATGCACCTATTACTCTAATTTCCCATTTGTTTACTTGTCGCTTGCCATTGTAGCTTAACGAATGTCGGTAGTTGAGCTTAGAAGAGATGGATGGCAAGCACAAGTAATCAGTATTTTACCGATCTTCAAATGAAACTCGTCCGCCTCTCCCCCGTGATAAGTGATTAACGGCCTGTTTCTGTATTTTCAACGAAAGTTTCTGCGAACGAAAACCAGTCACTCACTTTCTTCAGGAATTTGGTTTCTCTAAGGTTCGTTCGTTCGTTCGCCTGGCCTTACGTCAATGACGTTAGCAATCTACCAAATAGAAAATAATGTAATTGCCAGATCAATAATTTCACAACTTCCGGTCTAAAAAGGCACACTTTTTTGTATGGTTGACCTTAGAAAATACACCTCTGTATCCATTACACTAGCGGTGGCCTAAAATCAACCCTGGGTGGGTCAGTTGAGCTGATGCAACACTCTCATTTCTTTCTCTCTCTCTCTCCCGCCTCTCTCATTGTGCACTGATAAATTTTTTCCATCTCAGCGAGCTGCCAATGTTGACTTCTTTATGCTTAAATATGTATACACATGTATACAATTTTATTACTATTTAATTTTATTACCATAATTATATTGATATCTACTCATTTGTTGCTTTTAATACCGATTTTTTGTCATTGTTCCTATCAGTCGACAAATAAAATAAAGTGACTCGATCTGACATTTGTGTTCACCCAGATGACAGCAAAGAGAGATAGAGAAACCAAAATTTACACTGAAATGATTACGTTTTCGCACGAGTTCATTTACGTGCGACTTGTCGTTGTGATTGTGGTTAGTGAAACCCAAATCAGCTGTTTGTCGTCTGGCAGGCGAACGAAAGCAAATTTTTAAGTTACAGAAACAGGCTGTAAGTGTTAAGTGAATGTTGTAATTTATATTGCCAATTTATAGTAGGAACTCTGCCGGAAACCAATGTGAAAAGATACGACAGGAAACAAAGGAAAATGTCCACATGTAATTCGAGAATATAATCGCCACAAAGGCGGAATAGATTTGTTAGACAGTCTGATGGGTCGTTACAAAATTAACGTGAAGAGTAGAAAATGGTATATACGTATATTTTACCATTTAGTAGAATTGACAATGGTAAATGCTTGGCAAGTCTACAAACGGGTCCTTACACAAAATGGTGTCTTTTGTGTAAGGACCAGAGGTAGCAGCTTGTTTATGTAGAGCACAAACAAAGTGATCAAAACCAGGGAGACCGAGTGCAGTTGAAAGAGAAATTCAAATAAAAAAGAAACAGAAATCTGCACAACCTATACCACCTCAGGACATTCGGCAAGACCGGTTTGATCATTGGCCAATGACCCTGGACGCAAAAATGCGATGCAAATTCCCGAATTGTAAAGGTTTCACTAGAATGAAGTGTGAAAAATGTGGCATTGATCTATGCCTCAATAAGAATACCAA
The DNA here is from genome assembly GCA_963930755.1 of Eudasyphora cyanicolor. Lineage (NCBI taxonomy): Eukaryota > Metazoa > Arthropoda > Insecta > Diptera > Muscidae > Eudasyphora > Eudasyphora cyanicolor. The sequence continues at coordinate 127,462,462 of OZ005736.1, read as the reverse complement.
ATGCTTCAAAAATTTTCATGTTGGTTAAGAAATGCACAATGTAGCATTTGGCAACAATCCCTTTTTTAATAAAAAAAAACAATTTTTTCAACAAATAAATTAAAAATACATGTTTTTTTTCGTTATTATCACTCCATTACATACAAATTAAATCATGAAAAAAGAGGAGATCATGCATTTAAGGGTTAAATAAAAGTTATTGTACAACTTGAACATTTAAACACCAAATCTTTTAATTCGAAAGGCAAAACAAACAATACTTGATTAATACCTTGATTAAGAAGAATGTTTCGTGTTTAGTTTTGTTCCAGAAATTACTGATTTTCTTATGGAAACGTCATTTTTTAATCGATTTTGTCTCAAGGTATATCGTTGGTCTTGTTATCTTATTTTGTTATGCCCCCAGGAAAATAATTGGTTGAAATTCGATTGTAACAATAAAAAAGTAGTACTAGCAACAAAAAGTATATTGTCCACACCGTCTGTCGGTTGTAATATATAATTAGTTGAATCAACAATAATAACATGGATACGATCAAATGAAAATGCTTGATACTAAATCGATGGTTGTATCAATCGAATTAAGATGGTTTTTTTCATTAACACTCGGTTAGTTGTGGTAACCAATTTTAAATTTTCATTATAGTACCATATGATCGATTTTTGGTTGTGACAACCAATGTTTTATTCTTGACAACAGAAATTGTATCAATAGACCAAAGATTATTATTGCAACGAATAGTCGGTTACTACAACAGAAAAAATATTTATAAATAATCGTTTATTGGTTATCCCAATCATTTCCCAAATTTAGAATAATTAAATGTATTTTGGGAAATACAACCGAAAGATTGGTTGCTGTTCTATTGCTGATACATGACAAACAAACAATAAAATTACTCGACATAAAAAAATCTTCAACATTTTGTTCAAGAACGGTATAGGCAATCAAAAATAATCTCGTGTGGATAATAATGTGTGGAATGCTGAATATGTTGTGCAAAATGTTTTACATATATAAGAAATAAAAGCAACAATCATGATATTGAAAGCGCAGGGTTAAGCGATATTTGCATAAAAGTTTTGTGTTTTTTCGTGTACTAAAATTTGTGTCAAATATTTCCACATCTCATAATAGTGATGAATTTGTAATATGGAATTTTTAATTTTGTTTTGTTCAATAAATAAATAAAAATGAATGAAAACTGTTTTTAATTAATCGTCGGTAGTATATGACTGACAACTTGTCAAAACAATCAATTTTTTTAAAAAATTTCTTTGTGGCAACTACAACAGATAATTTAAGCCAACATTTTCGTAGTTAGCGCAACCAAATATGATTGTTGTCAACATTGAAGCAGAAGTATACCACATATTGGTTGTCCTGATGGAATCGCATGATAGTAGACAGAACTATCAAAATTCGGTTGGCAAATAATTCGGTTGAGGCAACCATAATGTATTCTGTGTGTGGTAATATCATAAATAAATAAACATTTTTAGCACAAAAGCTTCAAAACGGAAAATTTTGTATGCTTAGCTTGTTCACTTCTACCACAATTAAATCACTAATTTTGGAATTCACGGCAATAATGTCATTCCAGAAGTCCATAAATGAATTTCCATTAATTGTAAGTAAATTCGTCAACCACCCATGTAGAGTTCTAAGCTAATATTTGTTTCATCAATGTTTTAATTCTTTAAATAAAAATTGTTTTGTAAAGACCCAAAAAAAAACAAAAAAATTAAAACCGCATAAATTTGAATTTGCATAAAACGAGGTTTGGGTGTAATTTCTTCATTTATTCATCGTTTTTCTTCAAATATGCGTTGTGTTTTTTTGTTAGATTTCTAGCTTTCAGAAAAAGTATAAATATAATAGGTATAAAAATAAATTTTGTATGGGCTTTTCGTACGAGAAGAAATCGATATTTTTGACTAAAATTCAATTCAACAAAAATTTATAATTGCTTTATCGACAGCTACTAAACATTGTTTTGCTTTGTTTAAGGTCTACGACAATAAAAATGTGTTGCATATTTTTTGTTCCATATTGATCGAAAAACAAAAACAGTAATTTCATAAAACTGTTATCGCCTTTCCTGAAAAACCATCTAGTACGTCTTAACATTCTTTATAATAGGGGTATCGATATGTATATGTATGTAGCTATATGTATAATTAATCTATTAAGCTTCACTTTTAAACATTTTTACGAATGTACTTTACGTATGTAGAGTTCGTTCGCTGCAAAATTTTCCATTTTTTTTTATCTGAAAAACTGGATCAACAATATGCTAAGGAATAGGTGGATTATTTGTGGATCATATGACGTAAAAATTAGAGACAAGGTAAATCGTGGTATACCTCAGGGGGCATTTTATCGCCTCTTCTATGGGTTAAGACGATACACAGTCTCCTAAAAGCCCTCACCAATGAAGGACTTAAACCAGTCTGTTATGCAGACGACGTTGTAATACGTCTAAGGGGCTTTCATCCAAATCTATTATGCAGAAGAAGCACTTAACATAGCATATAACTGGGCACAATCAAGGGGATTAAATGTTAACCCAGACAAAACAGAAATATGTCTATTTACAAGGAAAACGAAGATCCCACGTTTTACCCGGCCTCGATTCCTGAGTAAGACAATTGCTGTAACTAAAAAGGTAAAATACTTGGGAGTAATCTTAGATCAGAAACTGTACTGGAAAGATCATCTTGAAGAAAGAGTTACAAAGGCACACAGATGTTGGTCGTTGTGCAGAAGAGCTATAGGTTTAAAATGGGGACTACGTCCAAATATGACTCACTGGCTTTACATGAGCGTGATTAGACCAATAATTACCTACGCCTGTGTAGTGTGGTGGACATCAATGGACAAGAAGTGCAACTTAATACCTTTGCAAAAAATTCAACGTACACAGAGCCGAAAATACAATGATTTTTTTACCCATGTGTCTGGTTAAATTGTTCATGGTAAATGTTTGATTACGAAGACAAAAATAACCTTATATAAGTTCAAATGTACATGAAAAATGGTTAAGTTAACATTATATATGGTTGGTTTTTTTGAAAGAGAGGCAGAAAAATGTGCGAGATAAACAAAATTCGGCTCTGTTGTGGTCGACGTTTTTCAACTGCTTTGTGTTAGACGAAGTTGAGTATTAAGTTAAACGAAGTTGAAACGAATGCGACTGTCGTCATAAGAGAATTTATCTCGCTCATTGAAAACACCACCAAATGCCAGCTTCGGTGCTTGATCGAGTGCGGGAGTTCAGTTGGTGTTGAATAGTCGATGGGACTAGTGCTGTTGTCGGAAGCTGTTGGTATAGAGGTAAGTAGTAAAACATTTTGTAAAGAACTGCATTCATAAGTATGTATGTACATATGTATATTTAAAAAGTGAAATAATAAAATATGTGTGTTAAAAATGTTAATAGTGTTTTGTGCCTGTTTAATTATAGTAAAGGCGAATGTAATATTAATATTATTTTTTGTGATTATGCCATTACAATTGTGAAATTCAGTGGTTAAGAGTGGAAAAATATATGTACACGCTGTCGCATTAACTGAGCATGAAAAAACAACAATGAACGCTTAAATACAGAACTGGAACATTTTCTTATATCGTCGGCTCAATGCTATTTGGTTCCATACGCCATTTTGTATGATCGGAGAAAAACGCAATTTATTCTTTGATTAAAAACGGGACTGAAGAGTTATACACTTTTTATTTCATAGGGCTCCCAGTGTTCGTATGATTCTCATGCATTTCTATGCCATTACATTCAAAAATAAGAAAGTTATAACAATTTTTGTACCTGGCATTTTGGCCCATATCCACTTTTATTTTAATATTTTTTCGTATTTGTATTACATGGACCACAAAAAGGGTCGGTATGGAAGGACAGTAATTTACATATTGTGATCGAAAGAACGTAATATACTGAGTCAAAAATATGGGCGATAGAAAAATGGAGACAACACAAAAATATTAAAATTATTTCCCGTTATTCAGAGTTAAATACATTTACCGTACCAATATCTCGAAAACTAGGCGAGATAGGAAAAAAAAGATTGCAGATTCTGAAGGAACATGCTTGAAACCTATATTATCAACTTCTAACTCAAAAACACAAAAATGGCGTATGGACCAAAATAGCATTAAGCCGACGATATGTACATATTTATACGTACAAAAATTATTCAAGAAGATTTGACTTTTATGCATGACTTATGACGTTACAGTTTGGTTTACTTCTGGTATTTTGCTGAGATTTTGTAAATTTCCAAACATCATAGATTTTTAAAATCCTACAATTAACAAAAAATTTTACTATTGTGTTCTAGAATTCACATGCTTTAGTCATAAATGATGAAAGTTAAAATTTATTTTTAACGTTGCAATCAGTTAAACAAAACTTAACACATTATTATTAAGACTTTCTATGAATAATTGTCCATCCATTTGTTATTTGTCACAAACTATATCATACAACTTCATCGTATTCTTTATTTTTAGGCGTCTAATATAAATTAAGAAAAGCTCAATACAAATTCCCAAAGAAATGTGCATTATCTTACACTCTGCATTAATAACAAAAATGCGGAAACAAACAGAAGAAAATTTATTTAAAATTATTTCTAAATGCAGAATTTCTTTTTTATTTTTACATATTACATTTTGCAATTTAAAAATTGACTTTTAGCTATTAGGATATATCCATATTCCTCTGTCACGGATCAATCTACAATAATATAACCAGTAGCTGTTTGGAGTTGAAAATGGACCATATCGGTCCATGTTTAGATATAGTCCCCATAGAAGGATTGCAACCTTTACCTAACCTTTACACATACTTCAACCAATTGACATGACATTTTGCGAAATTGGCTCTAAGTTTACATAGAACTACTTACACTTACAAGGATCATCGCAGGACGATGATTTAAAGTCCCATCCAATTTGAATTCTTGCCGCCTTTGTAACAAATATTAATATTTTGGGCTGCAATTCGGCAATTATTATTTCCTTTAGTAATGGATCGCATTGGACCACATTTGTATATATCCCCCTTATAAAGGTCAAAAAACGATTTGCTTTATTGACGCCGTAACAATCAATTATGCCAAGCTACTGAAATAAAATTTGGCGAATTTCACACAGAATCAATAAATCGGTCAATTGCAGATGTATTTCCTGTTATAGCATTGAATGAGAGTATGATGATGTAGAGTATATTCGATTCGGATGGACAACTTTTCTAAACATTTCAAGTTTCATCAAAATCGGAAAATGTTGTCATCAAACTTTACAAAATATCGAAATCTTCATTTTATAAATTTGGTCGGCTACAACAAATTTTGGTCGGTTTTTGGGAAGATTTTGGTCGGAAAAAAATTTCTCCTGTGGCAACACTGGTACATACATACATATGTTGTTAGAAGTGCTTTCGTAATACCTACATACATACATATAAACGATGTTTTTGTTTTTTTCTTTTCAGTTGTTTCTTTTTCTGTGGCTTGCGGCAGCTTGTGCTGGGAGTCCGGCCTTGAATCTGTTGGTAAGTTGTGCCAATACTAGAAACTGTTGATAAGCTGTATCAATACTAGTTGTAGTGTGCGAAGTAATTACAGGAAAAGTGGTATGCATGCAAACATTTGTTTTTTTGTATACCCTCACTTTAGTAATACGAGGGTATATCTCATTTGCAACGGGCCAAAAGTGTAACACATTGAAGGAGTGATCTAAGACCCTAAGTATGTTTAGCGCATATTAGTTTTGGGTCATTTTAAGTCGAATGAGATATGTCCGTCCGTCTGTCTGCTGGCTAGTGCTCACGATAACTCTCGAAAAGAGTAACCGATTCACTTCAAATTTGGTATACGGTAATATTTTTTTCTATCTCCGGTTAAGTTCAAAGATGGGCCATATTGGTCCATTCCTTCTGGTACCTCCCACACAAAGGGTTAACATTTAGTGAAATATTGATTCTTTAATAACAACTATACCTTGGTCGGTTTACCCGACTGAAACTTTCTTACTTGTCTTTAATATACAATTCAATGCACTTCCTTGAAGTATCATCCATTGACTTACCCAATCCTTGATTTTTATATCTATTCCGATTATGATTTTTCATAAGTATGTATGTACATATGTATATTTAAAAAGTGAAATAATAAAATATGTGTGTTAAAAATGTTAATAGTGTTTTGTGCCTGTTTAATTATAGTAAAGGCGAATGTAATATTAATATTATTTTTTGTGATTATGCCATTACAATTGTGAAATTCAGTGGTTAAGAGTGGAAAAATATATGTACACGCTGTCGCATTAACTGAGCATGAAAAAACAACAATGAACGCTTAAATACAGAACTGGAACATTTTCTTATATCGTCGGCTCAATGCTATTTGGTTCCATACGCCATTTTGTATGATCGGAGAAAAACGCAATTTATTCTTTGATTAAAAACGGGACTGAAGAGTTATACACTTTTTATTTCATAGGGCTCCCAGTGTTCGTATGATTCTCATGCATTTCTATGCCATTACATTCAAAAATAAGAAAGTTATAACAATTTTTGTACCTGGCATTTTGGCCCATATCCACTTTTATTTTAATATTTTTTCGTATTTGTATTACATGGACCACAAAAAGGGTCGGTATGGAAGGACAGTAATTTACATATTGTGATCGAAAGAACGTAATATACTGAGTCAAAAATATGGGCGATAGAAAAATGGAGACAACACAAAAATATTAAAATTATTTCCCGTTATTCAGAGTTAAATACATTTACCGTACCAATATCTCGAAAACTAGGCGAGATAGGAAAAAAAAGATTGCAGATTCTGAAGGAACATGCTTGAAACCTATATTATCAACTTCTAACTCAAAAACACAAAAATGGCGTATGGACCAAAATAGCATTAAGCCGACGATATGTACATATTTATACGTACAAAAATTATTCAAGAAGATTTGACTTTTATGCATGACTTATGACGTTACAGTTTGGTTTACTTCTGGTATTTTGCTGAGATTTTGTAAATTTCCAAACATCATAGATTTTTAAAATCCTACAATTAACAAAAAATTTTACTATTGTGTTCTAGAATTCACATGCTTTAGTCATAAATGATGAAAGTTAAAATTTATTTTTAACGTTGCAATCAGTTAAACAAAACTTAACACATTATTATTAAGACTTTCTATGAATAATTGTCCATCCATTTGTTATTTGTCACAAACTATATCATACAACTTCATCGTATTCTTTATTTTTAGGCGTCTAATATAAATTAAGAAAAGCTCAATACAAATTCCCAAAGAAATGTGCATTATCTTACACTCTGCATTAATAACAAAAATGCGGAAACAAACAGAAGAAAATTTATTTAAAATTATTTCTAAATGCAGAATTTCTTTTTTATTTTTACATATTACATTTTGCAATTTAAAAATTGACTTTTAGCTATTAGGATATATCCATATTCCTCTGTCACGGATCAATCTACAATAATATAACCAGTAGCTGTTTGGAGTTGAAAATGGACCATATCGGTCCATGTTTAGATATAGTCCCCATAGAAGGATTGCAACCTTTACCTAACCTTTACACATACTTCAACCAATTGACATGACATTTTGCGAAATTGGCTCTAAGTTTACATAGAACTACTTACACTTACAAGGATCATCGCAGGACGATGATTTAAAGTCCCATCCAATTTGAATTCTTGCCGCCTTTGTAACAAATATTAATATTTTGGGCTGCAATTCGGCAATTATTATTTCCTTTAGTAATGGATCGCATTGGACCACATTTGTATATATCCCCCTTATAAAGGTCAAAAAACGATTTGCTTTATTGACGCCGTAACAATCAATTGTGCCAAGCTACTGAAATAAAATTTGGCGAATTTCACACAGAATCAATAAATCGGTCAATTGCAGATGTATTTCCTGTTATAGCATTGAATGAGAGTATGATGATGTAGAGTATATTCGATTCGGATGGACAACTTTTCTAAACATTTCAAGTTTCATCAAAATCGGAAAATGTTGTCATCAAACTTTACAAAATATCGAAATCTTCATTTTATAAATTTGGTCGGCTACAACAAATTTTGGTCGGTTTTTGGGAAGATTTTGGTCGGAAAAAAATTTCTCCTGTGGCAACACTGGTACATACATACATATGTTGTTAGAAGTGCTTTCGTAATACCTACATACATACATATAAACGATGTTTTTGTTTTTTTCTTTTCAGTTGTTTCTTTTTCTGTGGCTTGCGGCAGCTTGTGCTGGGAGTCCGGCCTTGAATCTGTTGGTAAGTTGTGCCAATACTAGAAACTGTTGATAAGCTGTATCAATACTAGTTGTAGTGTGCGAAGTAATTACAGGAAAAGTGGTATGCATGCAAACATTTGTTTTTTTGTATACCCTCACTTTAGTAATACGAGGGTATATCTCATTTGCAACGGGCCAAAAGTGTAACACATTGAAGGAGTGATCTAAGACCCTAAGTATGTTTAGCGCATATTAGTTTTGGGTCATTTTAAGTCGAATGAGATATGTCCGTCCGTCTGTCTGCTGGCTAGTGCTCACGATAACTCTCGAAAAGAGTAACCGATTCACTTCAAATTTGGTATACGGTAATATTTTTTTCTATCTCCGGTTAAGTTCAAAGATGGGCCATATTGGTCCATTCCTTCTGGTACCTCCCACACAAAGGGTTAACATTTAGTGAAATATTGATTCTTTAATAACAACTATACCTTGGTCGGTTTACCCGACTGAAACTTTCTTACTTGTCTTTAATATACAATTCAATGCACTTCCTTGAAGTATCATCCATTGACTTACCCAATCCTTGATTTTTATATCTATTCCGATTATGATTTTGGTGGGACATCGGCTTTCTATCAGATTGCCTTTGTTATTAATCTCCTCTCTCCTATAAGTTTGCCGTAAGATCGGACTAAGCTCAGTACCCCGAACTAAGTGCCTAACCGTCCTGGGCCCTTAATAATCGAAAGATTCAGGGAGTTTACGTGGACGGCACCTTTTGAGCGGGGACTGAAAACATGTTGGTCAAGCACAGAAACGTAGGCACTTAACTTATAGTCACAGAGCAGATTTTTCCATCAGATCAGCCCATCGGTAAATGCTTATGCTCTTTGAAATACAGAATTTAGGTAAAAAGTCAAAAGATCTTCTTAGAATTGCACCCTTTTTTACATTTATACTTATATTTTCTAACCTTTTTGTTTTTTTTTTCTTTTCAGGTGTTTCTTATACAGGGTTGCCCATATTCGACGGACCCACGGACTCGTTGGGCCCATTCCAATCGACGAGGCTTGTCCGCAGGCAACAATCTTTGCGTCAATTGCATTTTGTACGGGAACAAATGCAAATCAACGCGAATAATCCGTTGTAAAGTGGACCGAGCCATGCCCAACTGCTGAGAACGGCGTTTTTGGGATGTTCTTGGGGACCTCTCAACACTGGCTCGTACGGCAGCGATATTCTCGGCCGATCGCCTTGGTCGACTTTTATTTGGCCTCTTCGGATTAGAAAGAGCCTCACCAGTCGAAAATTTTTCGTATAAACGCTTAATGGTGTTCTTAGAAGGCGCACTTCTCACATTTTTTAATATTTTAAAAGCACGTTGACTTGACTTCTTCTGTTGAATGTAAATTTCAACTATTTCAGAGCGCTCGCGTGGCGGGTATTGTTCCATGGTAAAAATCCGCTTGGACTGACGCTTCAAACGTGGTATGTCATTAAGCGATCTGACATCTCTGTCAAAAGTTATGGCGTTGCCAGATGGGTCCGTCGAATATGGGAGACCCTGTACATACATATATATTAACATATATTTTGTAAATAAAATAAAAAATAAAAATGCGAAAGTTAAATTTTTCTTGTTTTATTTGATATAAATTATTGAAACAACTATGTTTCTGGTTACATGAAGTAACCACTAAATAGTTAAATTAACAATAAAAAAGGTTTCAATAACAATCTTCATAGTTAACAATATTAACAATTTCATTGTTAAATTGAACATGCCTTGTTTCAATAAATTAACTATGAAATGTTAATATTAACAATTTTCATGGTTAAAAAATTCAAAAATGCATTGTTAAAGTAACAATTATTATTATAATATTAACAATTTTCATGGTTAAAAAATTCAACCATGGAATATTTAAATTAAATATTATTATTGTTAAATACCAGTCAACAAGAAAATGTTCAAATTAACCTTATATAACGTAGACTCCAAATCATGCTTATTTATGGTTAAGTTAACCTTATATAAGATTAATTTTTGGCTCAGTGTATGTGCTGTCTAGGCATAAGCGGGGCATTTAAAACTGCACCAACAACAGCGTTGGAGACTATACTGCACATCCAACCAATAGACATCCGTATAAAGTATGAGGCAGCCCTCACAGCAAGACGTCTACAAGTGATGGGTGAATGGATAAATCGAGACCACAAGTCGTACCATCAGAAGATTTTAGAATATCTAGTTGGTCACATTCAAACGCCAGAAATCTCGGACCGCATTCCTGAAGTGCGGCTTACAGCTACCTGTGATACGTTTGTGCCAGACAGACGCTCCTGGGAAAATGGAACTTTGGCCCATGTGCCAGTGGGAACCAGCTGCTACACGGATGGGTCCAAGCTAGGAGGAAGGACGGGTCTGGGACTTTTTATTGATGAACCAGAAGTCGAACTTCACTTCCGCCTCCCTGACCATAACACGGTATTTCAAGCAGAAGTTCGAGCAATCACGGAGTGTGTGAACTGGCTCAGTAACACGACAAAGCCTAAATATGCCAACATCTTCACAGATAGCCAAATGGCGATTCAAGCAATAACATCGGAAAGGGTCAAATCCAGAACGGTGTTGGACTGTAAAAGAACGATAAATGATTACTCAGTCTATTGCGTATTTGCTGGGTACCAGGACACAACGGAGTGATTGGAAATGAACGGGCAAACAACTTGGCTTCAAAGGGCAGAGAACTTCGAGTAATAAACTTGAAAAATTGGAAACCTTTCGAAGCCACGAAAAATGAGTTGAAGCACTGGGCAGTGATGGCTCATAAAACTGTGTGGAATAGCGCAACAGTAGGAGCAACTGCAAAGATACTGTGGGGTGACCCAAATGAAAAGAAAACAAGAAGTCTTCTGAAACTAAACAAGATCGATATTAGTAAGATGATGAGTGTTCTAACGGGACACTCAAGCTTACAAGCACATCTTCATCGCATAGGACTAGCAGGAAACGACGAATGCAGGGCATGCAGAGAAAACATCGAAACGATGGAACATTTTCTGTGTCACTGCCCGGCTTTCACACATGCAAGATCCCAACATTTCGGGTCCGACATATTACCAGACTTGACTCATCTCAGAGAATATGACTGGAAGATACTGAGAAAATTCGTGTCTAGTAGCGATTTTCTGTAACTCGTGAGGTATAAAAAGATCATAAATAAGGAGCGCACGACAGGCCGAACCACTGGCTTAAGTGTATGTCCATGGACATGAGACGTTTAAACGTCTCCTCTCTTCAACCTAACCTAACCTAACCTGTACGATTGTACTATATTTAAAAATCATAATTGATATTTCAAGATCCAAATTCGCAAACTTAGTGCGAATTTCAACATATTTGTCCCCTGTATGTGCCATTTATTTAACTTGTTTTTCCCCACGGTTTAAGTAGAAGAACCTATTTGGAAAAAACATTAGCTTTGGTTTGTGCTGTGAGAGCTGCCTGTGCACTCTTGGACCACATTCAACACTTAATGCACCACTGCTCCATATTAAACACTTTTTATTACACTGTCCTTCTAAAGTGCGAATTTTTATACGTATCTGGGACTATTGTTTCCCTATTTTTCCCCCACTTTCCACATTTAACCATATTACTGTATTTAACCTTTTTTGTTTTACCGTACCATATTTAACCCTCTTTGCTCCACTAAACCATATTTAACGTATTTTTTCCCCCTCTGTAATATACTGAACAATTTTTGCTAGCCCCAACTGCATCATTATATTAAAAGCATAAATTTTGAAAAAAAAATTCTTATTTCATATTTAAGTTACCCTCTCTCCCTGCATCGTTATTTTACCCACTGTACTGTATGTACGCTTTTTGACCCACTGTTTTGGGTCCACTGAATCAAATTTAACACCTTTTTGACCTACTATAGTTTGTCCACTATATCTAACCATTTTTGCCCCACTGTACCATAGTTAACACATTTTTGCCCCACTGTTCCATAGTAAACGTTTTTTGCCCCACTGTACCATAGTTAACACATTTTTGCCCCACTGTTCCATAGTAAACGTTTTTTGCCCCACTGTACCATAATTAATCCATTTTGTTGCACGTTACCATATTTTACTATTTGTGCCCACTGTAACCATATTTGTCATACTGTACCATATTTAACTATTTGTGTCCCACTGTACCATAGCTAACACATATTTTCCCGCTGTTCCATAGTTAAAGCATTTTGCCCCACTGTAACATATTTAACCCATTTTATCCCACGTTACCATAATCAACTAATTGTGCCCCACTGTACCATAGTTAACCCTTTTTGCCCCCCGGTTTCTTATTAAACCCATTGTCTCACTGTACCATATTTAACAGGTTTTGCCCCACTATACCATATTTAACCCTCTTTGCTCCACTGTACAATATTTAACACAGTTTTGCCCTACTGTACTGTATAGTAAACCATTTTTGTCACACGGTACCATATTTAACCCTTTTTATACCCTCACTTTAGTGTGACGAGGGTATATATCATTTGCTACGGAAAAAAGTGTAACACGTCGAAGGAGTGACCTAAGACCCCAAGTATGTTCGGAGGAAATCCGTTTTGGGTCATTTTAAGTCGAATGAGCAATGTCCGTCCGTCTGTCTGTCTGTCTGTCTGTGTGTCTGCTGGCTGGTGCGCACGATAACTCTCGAAAGGAGTAACCGATTGACTATAAATTTGGTATGTGGTAATAATTTTTTCTATCTCCGGCTAAGTTCGAAGATGGGCCATATTGGTCCATTCCTTCTAGTACCTCCCCCACAAAGGGTTAAAATGTTGTGAAATATTGATTCTTTAATAACTGCTATACAACTTATTCGAATCTTTTGAAATTCCACACATAGTATTAGCTTAGCTTATTAGTCGTTATCAACTCGAGAAAAATGGGCGAAGTAGCCACGTCCCTTTTGGTACCTTCCACACAAATGCACCATTTTGCACCAAAAGTTAACAGCTTATAACATTAATAACAGTGTATAAAAATACTTGAAATTTTGTACAGTATTATGCTTTTATATTGCCTACAGTCCAGGGAAAAATGGGTGTTGTTGTCACGCCCCTTTTGGTACCTCCCACACAAAGGTACCTTTTTGCACCAAAAGTTAACAGCTTATAACATTAAAACCAGTGTATAAAAATACTTGAAATTTTGTACAGTGTAATGTTTTTATAATGTCTATAGCCCTGTGAAAAATGGGCGTTATTGCCACGCCCCTCTTTGTACCTCCCACACAAAATGCCCAAAGCATACCACAATTTAATGTCTCATAACGTTTATACCAGCGCACATAAATGCTTATAAGTCGGCACAGTGCAATGAATTTAAAGTATCTAATGTTCAGCAAAAAAAAGGTGTATTTGATAAACCCCTTCTGGTACCTCCCACACAAATTGACAGAATAATTCGAGTAATATTCAATATTACATTACTCACAAAGTGAGGGTATACCTTAGTCGGTTTACCCGACTGAAACTTTCTTACTTGTTTCCCCATTGTATCATAGTAAATACATTTTTATAGTTAACGCTTTTTGCCCCACTGTACCATTTTTAACCCATTTTGTCCCACTTTACCATATACATATAACTACATATTTTGACCCCACTGTACCATAGGTAACCTTTTTTGCACAAATGTGCCCCATTCAACTCTTTATCTCACTGTACAAAATTTTTAACCCACTGTACCATATTTAACAAATTTTTGTCTCACTGTACTGTATTTAAAATGTGTCTCCACGCTAGCATACTTAAACCTTTTTCATCGACTGTAATATATTTAATGATATTTTCTCCACTCCACTATTTAACCGTTATCTCATGTTTAAGCTCCAATTTTGGCAGATTGTTCCCTTTTTCCCCATGCTCCATAATTAACCCGTCTTATCCCACTGTGCGTCTTAAAGTTAAAATTACTAAAAATCACTTGCAATCTCTAGTTTATGTTCCAAAAGTTACCCTGGAACCATTGATCCATGTTTGACATTTTTAAGCCATTGTACTATATTTTACACTTTTTGCCCCAAAAACTACGAATAAAAAAAATATTAATACCCCCGTTGTCATAAAGACATCCCTCGCTTCAATTTTCACCAGGCTTTAAATTTGGCGGTGGTACCATATCTATACCTTTCTGTCCCTCTGTGTCCCTATTTTTTTTCAAAAAATCGCTCCTTGCTCTTGTTTACGTCCCAAGAGCTACTCTCACACCAAATTTCACGATTCTAGGTCTTGTCATTTGGATTTGGCTGTTGTAGCACATCTTTCCCTTTTTGTGCAAAATTGTGTTGTATTTTCGTGCATTGGTACTCACGCTATAAGCTCTTAAGTTTTTTATAAAATTGTACATTTGTGTGAGAGGTACCAAAAGGGGCGTGACAATAACCACCGTTTTTCACAGGACTGTAGGCACTATAAAAGCATAACACTGCACAAAATGTCAAGTATATTTATGCACTGGTATTCAAGTTATAAGTTGTAAAAATTTAGCGCAAAATAGTACATTTGTGTGGGTGGTACCAAAAGGGGCGCGTCAACAACGCCCAATTTTCACTGGACTATATACAAAATGTTAAGTATTTGCATGAAGTGATATTATAGTTATAAGCAGTTAACTTTTGGTGCAAAATGGTCCATTTGTGTGGGAGGTACCAAAAGGAGTGCGGCAACTTAGCCCATTTTTCACGAGGTGATATTGACTAAGATACTAATATTATGTGTAGAATTTCACAAGATTCGAATAAGTAGTACAAAAGTTATTAAAGAATCAATATTTCACTAAAAGTTAACCCTTTGTGGGGGAGGTACTAGAAGGAGTGGACCAAAATAGCCCATCTTCGAACTCTTCCGGAGATAGATAAAAATATTACCGCATGCCAAATTTGAAGCCAATCGGTTACTCCTTTCGAGAGTTATCGTGCGCACCAGCCAGCAGACAGACAGACGGACGGACATTGCTCATTCGACTTAAAACGAATATCCGCCGGCATACTTGGGGTCTTAGGTCACTCCTTCGATGTGTTACACTTTTTTACGTAGCAAAAGATATATACCCTCGTATCACTAAAGTGAGGGTATAAAAATGTGGCTTAAATTATGGCTTAAATAAGCATTTTTGGGAGCGACATCTAGTTGACTATAACAAAATATGAACTGATTTAAAAAATGTTCACTGCGATGAACTCTTGTCTTCACTAAATACATACTGCAAAGATTCAGTCAAAATGCTTAAAAAATGTGGTATTTATGGCTTGAATACCTATATTTTGGAGCGACCTCTATAGGGTGACTATAACAAAATATGAACCGATTTGTAAAATTTTTGCTGTGATGAATTCTTGTCAAAATATAATACAAATTGCAAAGTTTCGGCTAAATTGCTTTAAAAATGTGGTATCATAGGCTCAAAACCCGTATTTTGGAGCGACCTCTATAGGGGAGCTGTATTAAAACATTGGCCGATCCATTTCGAGGTTCCCTACTTTAAAAAAAAAATACACAGAAAATTCAAATTGAATGGGGAATGTTTATTATCATTTGAAAGAACATTCTTTGGCATTTATTTTTTGAAGATTATGATCTATCAAGATCTATCAAATGTTGGCCGCGGCTACGTCTCAGATGGTCCATCCGTTGAGTCCAATTTTCGATGACTCGTTCGAGCATTTCAACTGGTAACTGGCGAATGGCACGCGCGATGTTTTGCTCCAAGGCCTGAATCGAAGCGGGTTTGTCCACATAAACATTAGACTTTACATATCCCCACAGGAAAAAGTCTAACGGTGTGATATCACACGATCTTGGTGGCCAATAGACCGGTCCAAAACGTGAAATTATCTGCTCACCGAATTGTTCTCTCAATAAATCCATTGATTGATGCGATGTGAGGGAAGTGGCGCCGTCTTGTTGAAACCAAATGTCGCCTTCAATTTCAGGCATCCAATAGTCGGTTATCATGGCACGATAACGGTCGCCATTGACGGTTACGTTCTCACCGGAATCATATGGACCGATGATTCCGGTACGTCGGATCGGGAATCGGTCAATGGCAAAAAGATAGCTCTTAACAAGAGCTAAAATATTGCTGTGGGCCGACTGGAAAGTGTTTTTTTTTTGGATTTAAAAAAAATGGACATAACGCAATTGGCGAACGATTATTTTGATAATAAAACTGAATAATTTGTAAACGTTGTTCAGGCATAAGTCTTTCCATGATGAAATGCCAAACAATACTTAACAAAAATAACGCCTCATACGTGATCTGTCAAAAAAGGCTATTGAAAAAAGTATCTCTACTTAGATCACCCTTTATTATTACGGACTTTATCGTGATTACAACAGACGAACGGAAATGGCTAAATCGTCTTAGAATTTTACAACGATTAAGAATATATATACTTTATGGGGTCTCAGATCAATATTTAGAGGTGTTACAAACGGAGTGACAAAATGAATATACCTCCCATCCTATGGTGTAGGGTACAAAAAACAAAAAAAATTCAGATGTTTTCTGCATCTGAAATCTGAAAAACATTTGCGAAAATATCTGAATAGTGTATTTTGGAAATTATATATTGTGGACGGGATTACTTTGAAGTATATATATTCATGCTGGTGAATTCAATGTTTTTACATGCATCAGTTACATATTCACTTCATTTTGCATCTTGCATATCAATGACACCAACATAAAATTCTGAGAAAAAAATATAGTCTTATAGCCTCATTTGTCCTTAACTGACCATACAAATTTCAAGATGGTGTTGTGCCTCGTTCTTTTTTAAAACAAAATGTATTAAAAATTCCAATAATTTTCTTTTATAAACTATAAAAAAAATTGAAATCACAAAATAGACAGAATCATTCCAACAAAAATAATTTCGATTTCCGACATTTATAAGTAAAAATGATATTACATAAAGGCTTGTCCATTACGGACATAACAATTTTATATATTAATAAACACAGAATATTTAATATATGCGGTTCAAATTTATTCCAGGTTTAGTACAAATGTAACATTTTAATAATGAAATTCGATTTCGGTCATATGACCACCACGAGCCCGTCTACAGCGGTCTATTCTTAAGACCCAATTTTACACTACTCTTGCACACATTTCGACCGGAACGTTAGCAATTTCGCGTTGGATGTTGTCTCTGAGCTCGTGTAAAGTTGTTGGCTTGTTGGCATAGGCCAATGACATGATGTGACCCCATAAAATAAAATCCAATGGCGTTAAATCGCATGAACGACCGCATCATTTCTCGAGATAATACGTTGACCGAAATCGCCTTTCAGTAAATCGATTGTAACGCGTGCTGTGTGGCTAGTGGCACCGTCTTGTTGAAACCCATATCTGAGATGTCAAGCTCATCCAATTCTGGCTAAAAATAAATTTCTAACATGGCACGATAGCGCTCTCCATTGACGGTAACATGTATACATATCACTGCCGAAAATTGGAGTAAGCGCTCTTAAAGTTGCGACCACCGACTCAGGATTTTGGTAGTAATTTTAAATGATTTCCAAACGTTGCACGTCTTAGGTTTAGGTTTAGGTTAGGGTGGCAGCCGTATTTTTTTTTACAAGCTCACATAGACCAGTTTAGGTCCCTAGTGTTACCACGGGCTGAAATGCCCCTCATCGAAACCAACCTGTTTGATATATAAATTTATCGATAGTACGAATATCAGTACTGGAAAGATCTGTTAGGCTGCCTAAAAAGGCCGACCCCAGTATGTCCAGTCGTCGTTTACTCAAAGCGGGACAGTCGCAAAGCAAGTGCTCAATGCTCTCCACTTCTTCCTCATCTCCACAGCTTCGGCAGAAGTCATTGGAGTCAATACCCAATCTTTTGGCGTGTTCGCCGATCAAGCAGTGTCCCGTCAGAACCTGTGCTAACGTAGACAATCGTTTCCTCTCTAGTGCGAGGAGATATTTTGACCTTCTCAGGTCATACCTTGGCCAGATGTGTCTAGCTACCCTGCAGGTGCCGATTTCTGTCCATCTGCCTGATTGCCTCTTGCCTAAGCAAAAGCTTGCACGTGGATAGTGGCGCACCAATATATGCAAATTCGTCGAGAATTTGTAATGTCGTCCCTTTCCTAGCAAGTTCATCGGCTTTGCAGTTCCCCGGGATATCCCTACGCCCAGGCACCCATATGAGGTGTATATTAAACTGCTCAGCCATCTCGTTAAGAGATCTGCGGCAGTCGAGGGCTGTTTGTGAATTTAGGGATGTTGCCTCCAGAGAATTGATGGCAGCCTGGCTGTCCGAGTAAATGACAACGCCAGTGTTGGTTACTATGTTGCGACTCAGCCACTTGGCGACTTCCCATATTGCCATTATTTCGGCTTGATAGACACTGCAGGTATCTGGTAGTCTGTGAGCTATATCCAGACTAAGTTCCTCACAGTGTACCCCGAAGCCAACCTTTTCATCAAGCTTCGAATCATCCGTGTAAAAGTGGAGATGGTTTCTATTACCTGGTATTCTGCCGACCCATTCATCTCTGGCGGGAATCATAGTGATGTAATCCACTCGGTCGGTTACCATAGCACTACACTTTGATATCCTCATGTGACCATAGTTCTTGTACCTCCACATTGATAGGCAGTTTAATCTTATTGCAGCTTTTGTTGCAAGTTCTCTCGCCACAATATTAATCGGCAGTATATGGAGTAGGGCTTGTAGAGACTCGGTCGCTGTCGTCCTTAAGGCTCCGCTTATGCTCAGGCAGGCAACGTTGCACGTAAGTGAACTTTACCATGATGAAAATGTGGACTTCGACTAACGTTTTGACACTGAAAGATCATTTATCAGTAAGGAGAGGTTAAAGTCGGGCGGGGCCGACTATATAATACCCTACACCACCTCGGCAATGTACATTAAGAATTTCTTTTTGAATAGTTGGAATAATTAGTTTCCTTTCTTTTACGAAAGTACTTAGCTCCCCCGCCACGTCAAGGCTTATTCCAAAGAGGAGTTTAATATAATGTGTGGAATTAAAAATTGAACTAATAATAATATTCCACATATTTGCATTTACTGTGGTTATTATTAGCCTTAACACAATAAATAGTCTGATTTTTGGTCGTACACAATATATGTAATATATGCAGGGTATGTTAGGTAGGTACTACCTTGGAATAATTGGTACTACCTTGGAATAATTTGTTTAAGTAAGGTTTTAATTTTCATTTCCGCTGAAGCCTTTCAGGTCTCTAAAATAGCGCTTATATAAAAAAAATTAGGAACATCTTTCTGGAAATTTTTAATCGGAAGTAAAGTACAACTTATATAGCTCTTTGGTACCAAATCAGGAGGAACATATATATGGAGGTTATATATAAATCTGAACGGATTTTTCTTGAGTTCTCATTCATTGAAAAAGAAACTTCTTTCTGTCAAATTTCGTACTGACCGGATATAGAATACAGTCTCTACAGCACTTACATGTCAAATCGGGGGTAATATACATATGGGGCCTATATCTAAATCTAAACCGATTTTCTCTGAATTTGGAAGTATCCCTTCATATAATAAGAAACCTCTTTGTGTAGATTTTTTTACTGATCGGATATAAAATACAGATTGTACAGCGCTTACATGTTAAATCGGGGGTAACATATATATGGGGGCTATATCTAAATCTGAACCGATTTTCTCTGAATTTGGAAGTATCCCTTCATATAATAAGAAACCTCTTTGTGTAGATTTTTTTACTGATCGGATATAGAATACAGATTGTACAGCGCTTAAATGTTAAATCGGGGGTAACATATATATGGGGGCTATATCTAAATCTGAACCGATTTCCCTCAAATTTGGCAGTATTCCTTTATGTAATAAGAAACTTTTTTCTGCTGAATTTCATACTGATCGGATATAAAATAAAGTTTTTACAGCGCTTACATGTCAAATCGGGGCTAACATATATAAGGGGGCTATATCAAAATCTGAACCGATTTTAACCAAATTAAATAGGGATCGGCCTTGGGCCAAAAAAAATATATGTGTAAAGTTTCGTCAAGATCGGGCCATAATTGCGACCTGTACTTTGATTACAAGAATACATCTACAGACAGACGGACATAGCTAAATGGACTCAGAAAGTGATTACAAGTCGATCGGTATAATAAACAATGGATCTATCTCTTCTCCTTTTGGGTGTTTCAAACAAATGCACAAAGTCGTAATACCCTTTACCACAGTGTGGTGTAGGGTATAAAAATGTTTGAGGGTGCGTTGGCATAAAAATACGAAAATGTTATGTCCCTATTGGCGATATTTATTATAGAGGCAAAGAAGGTCTTATGCAGAAGAATATCTTAGTTCAAATCAACAACGATTTAAAGACCAAAATAAAAGAAACGAAAATACAATTTTACATAAATATATTTACATTACAATAAATTTACTAAGACATGAAATCAAATGATATCCTCGTTCGAATATTTTTGCTGAAGATCCTTTTTATTCCTCCAATTTGTATAAAAACAGTCGATCGGGACCTGTTACAAAGATATTTAAAAACATTTATTAATATCAAATTTAAATTCGATATTTAACATTTAACCTAGTCCTCCCTCTTTTTTAAACGGAAACCGAAGTCTGAATGATTCTAAATCTGCAGCCTTTAACAGTTTTATAAATCAATATTTCCAAACGTATTTAATATTGATCGAAATACGACGCTTAGGTGACCAAATCATCGTTCCTGTGATAGATTTTTCGTTTCGTGAATAAATTTACGTTCATTTTCAAATTATTCTTTAAGGGCCATTAACAATAAACAAATAAACTAGGGTTAAGGTTAACTACAGGTTATAGCTGTCAAATTCCATACAATTTAACTTTCGTTAGCTCTAACGCTCGGTTATTTTGTTTTGTGTTAATGGGGGTAAAATCAATTTACTTTAAAAAAAAACATAAATAAAATACATTACAAATAAAGGGTGGTTAAATTTTAAGGTTCTATGTCGGTAATGTGCGGAATTATCTCATCCTTTAGCTCTTGAATTGTTGCTGGCTTATCGACGTACACCTTTTCTTTCAAAAAAACCCTAAAGAAAGAAGTCCAACGGTGTCAAATCACATGATCTTGGCGGCCAATTGTCATCGCCACGACGTGAGATAACACGGCCATTGAATTTTTTGGCCAAAAGAGCCATTGTTTCGTTAGCTGTGTGGCAAGTGGCACCGTCCTGTTGAAACCACGTATTGTCCACATCTATATCTTCCAATTCGGGCCATAAAAAGTTCGTTATCACCTCACGACAGCGAACAGCATTCACAGTAACTGCCTGACCGGCCTCATTTCGAAGAAGTATGGCCCGATGACGTCGTCAGCCCAAAAGCCGCACCAAACGAACTGGGCGAGCATGCACAGGTGTTTTCACATCTCCTACAGACCCGGTTTGCTGAAATTTGCGCACAATTCTCCCGATTGTGGACACATTTTGTCGATTATGCTGATCAAAAACCATCACGAAGTGCACAAAATGCATTTGGATTTGAACGCCCATTTTCGTAACGCCCATTAAAAAACTTCAACGCGTTGCTCGATTGTGTATCTTTCCATGGTTCAAATTGAGTTAGTCTGAAATTGAGAAATGTCAAATGAAATGCAGAAAAAAACTTGACGTTTAGGTGTGGTTCACATTCAACATCGGCCGTACAATTTAACCACCCTTTACATAAGAGTATCGTATATTTATCATAAATTAAAGAACTAAAATTTTCTTGAATTGTATACAATTCATGGATACTTCATGTTTCACGAACTTTTTCTGACATCCACTTGATTGATATCATCGTACTAAGTAATATTAGAGAGAGAACTATTTTATAAGATAAAGACGGAATATTTAACAAAATTCCAATATCTGAAAACATAATAGAATTTTTCTAATAGAATTTTGCTAGAAGCTCATATGCAGTAATGATCTTTTTTATGTAAAATAAAAAAAAAACAAGTAAAATCGTTAAGTTGGGCCATGCCGAATCTTATATCCCCACCACTATGGATTGCATACAATTTTATTACTGGAAACATCTTTGGATATGGTGCAAATCATGAAACGATTCTTTTTCTTTAAGTATATTATTAAAATAACGAACGCTGCAATTTTTAGACAAATTTTAGGCCGCAAATTCTTTAGCCAAACTCTTCGCCTGAAAAATGTGGTATTTATGGATTCAAATGGTATTTTTGAGAGCTGCATCTACACGGGACTACAACAAGATAAAATTTGTTTGAATAAATTTTACTTAGATGAATTCTTATCAAAATAGAATACAAACTGCAAAGTTTCAGCAAAATTGCTTTAAAAATGTGATATCTATGGCACAGAAACCGTATATCAAACCAGTAAGGAAAGGCTAAGGTCGGGCGGGGCTGACTATATAATACCCTACACCACTCTCTTAATATTGAATAACTCTGATATATAATTTTTGTAATTCATGTATAAATTGTTTACATAAATTAACTTTTGGGACATTTTATACTTAAATAATACCCTGTACCACAGTGTGGTGTAGGGTATAAAAACGATTGGATGTAAAATACAGCTTTTACAGGACTAAAGAGCAAAATCGGACGAAACATATATATGGGAGCTATAGCTAAATCTTAACCGATTTTCTTTAAATTCGGCAATGTTGGTTCATGGATCAAGAAACTCTATCATTCTAAATTTCAAAACGATTGGATGTAAAATACAGCTTCTATAGAACTAAAGGGCCAAATCGGACGAAACATATATATGGAAGCTATAGCTAAATCTTAACCGATTTTCTTCAAATTCGGTAGTGTTGGTTCATGGATCAAGAAACTCTACCATTCTAAATTTCAAAATGATTGGATGTAAAATACAGCTTCTTCAGGACTAAAGAGCAAAATCGGACGAAACATATATATGGGAGCTATAGCTAAATCTTAACCGATTTTCTTCAAATTCGGTAATGTTGGTTCATGGATCAAGAAACTCTACCACTCTAAATTTCAAAACGATTGGATGTAAAATATAGCTTCTATAGAACTAAAAGGCCAAATCGGACGAAACATATATATGGGAGCTATAGCTAAATCTTAACCGATTTTCTTCAAATTCGGTAGTGTTGGTTCATGGATCAAGAAACTCTACCATTCTAAATTTCAAAATGATTGGATGTAAAATACAGCTTCTACAGGACTAAAGAGCAAAATCGGACGAAACATAAATATGGGAGCTATAGCTAAATCTTAACCGATTTTCTTCAAATTCGGCAATGTTGGTTCATGGATCAAGAAACTCTACCATTCTAAATTTCAAAACGATTGAATGTAAAATACAGCTTCTACAGGACTAAAGAGCAAAATTCGGCAATGTTGGTTCATGGATCAAGAAACTCTACTATTCTAAATTTCAAAACGATTGGATGTAAAATACAGCTTCTATAGAACTAAAGGGCCAAATCGGACGAAACATATATATGGAAGCTATAGCTAAATCTTAACCGATTTTCTTCAAATTCGGTAGTGTTGGTTCATGGATCAAGAAACTCTACCATTCTAAATTTCAAAATGATTGGATGTAAAATACAGCTTCTTCAGGACTAAAGAGCAAAATCGGACGAAACATATATATGGGAGCTATAGCTAAATCTTAACCGATTTTCTTCAAATTCGGTAGTGTTGGTTCATGGATCAAGAAACTCTACCATTCTAAATTTCAAAATGATTGGATGTAAAATACAGCTTCTACAGGACTAAAGAGCAAAATCGGACGAAACATATATATGGGAGCTATAGCTAAATCTTAACCGATTTTCTTCAAATTCGGCAATGTTGGTTCATGGATCAAGAAACTCTACCATTCTAAATTTCAAAATGATTGGATGTAAAATACAGCTTCTACAGGACTAAAGAGCAAAATCGGACGAAACATATATATGGGAGCTATAGCTAAATCTTAACCGATTTTCTTTGAATTCGGCAATGTTGGTTCATGGATCAAGAAACTCTATTATTCTAAATTTGAAAACGATTGGATGTAAAATACAGCTTCTATAGAACTAAAGGGCCAAATCGGACGAAACATATATATGGGAGCTATAGCTAAATCTTAACCGATTTTCTTCAAATTCGGTAGTGTTGGTTCATGGATCAAGAAACTCTACCATTCTAAATTTCAAAATGATTGGATGTAAAATACAGCTTCTACAGGACTAAAGAGCAAAATCGGACGAAACATATATATGGGAGCTATAGCTAAATCTTAACCGATTTTCTTCAAATTCGGCAATGTTGGTTCATGGATCAAGAAACTCTACCATTCTAAATTTCAAAATGATTGGATGTAAAATACAGCTTCTACAGGACTAAAGAGCAAAATCGGACGAAACATATATATGGGAGCTATAGCTAAATCTTAACCGATTTTCTTCAAATTCGGTAATGTTGGTTCATGGATCAAGAGACTCTACCATTCTAAATTTCAAAACGATTGGATGTAAAATATAGCTTCTATAGAACTAAAAGGCCAAATCGGACGAAACATATATATGGGAGCTATAGCTAAATCTTAACCGATTTTCTTCAAATTCGGCAATGTTGGTTCATGAATCAAGAAACTCTACCATTCTAAATTTCAAAACGATTGAATGTAAAATACAGCTTCTATAGGACTAAAGATCCAAATCGGACGAAACATATATATGGGAGCTATAGCTAAATCTTAACCGATTTTCTTCAAATTCGGCAATGTTGGTTCATGAATCAAGAAACTCTACCATTCTAAATTTCAAAACGATTGGATGTAAAATACAGCTTCTATAGGACTAAAGGGCCAAATCGGACGAAAGATATATATGGGAGCTATATCTAAATCTGAACCGATTTCAACCAAATTCAATAGCGATCTTAACAGCTGCGAAATACTCTAAACTGCAAAATTTCAGAACGATCGGAGTGAAATTGCGACCTGTAGTCGACGAACAACTTAAATCGACTCAGCTACTGATTCTGAGTCGATCGGTATACTTTAAGGTGGGTCTAGCTGTGTTATTTTCAGGTGTTACAAACATCTGCCGTGAAACAAACTTATAATACCCTGTACCACAGTGTGGTGTAGGGTATAAATATTATTGCATACAAAATTTGAAGTCAATCGGTTAATCTTTTCGAGAGTTATCGTGTGCACCAGCCAGACTGACGAACTTACATTGCTCAAATTACTTAAAATTACCCAAAACGAATTTCCGCCAAACATACCTGTGGTCTTAGGTCACCCCTTCGATGTGTTAGACTATTGGCTGATAGCAAATGATACATACCCTCCTGTAGAAGGTGAGGGGATAATCAAAGCACTCTCGCTAACATATTGTGCATGATATCTCTATTCCTGCCACAGGAAACATACATGTATGTATAAAATATTACAGTACTATCCTAACAAATTGTTCAAAATTTGGCTTATAAAAGGTTTTCCAATAAGTGCAATATGATTTTTTTTGAAAAAAAACACACTTATTATTAAGGAAATTCAAAAGTTTGTTTATTTAATGTGAAGTACAATCATTACAATTAAGTTCTAAATAAAACCTCATTCAAATGGCCTCCACGACTTCTTCTGCAGGAACGAATTCGATGAACCCAATTTTCGAGCACTTTTTCCACTAAATCAAGTCGTATGTCATGAATGACACGTTCAATATTGACTTGTAAAGTTTGTAGAGTCTGGTTTGTTTCGAAAGTTCAATGACAATGTGTTAAATCACAACTTCTTGGTGGCCATTTAATATCACAATTTCTTGAAATAATGAAATCTCCAGTCTCTTGTCTCGCATTATTTTTGCTCTATTTTTGCTCTAGCTCCTTAACGGTACATCGGATCGGGAATCGGTTAATGGTAAAAAGATAGCTCTTAACAAGAGCTAAAATATTGCTCATAGGTATAAAGATCGTAGGTCGACTGGAAAGTGTTTTTTTTAACGTAGCGCACGAAAAGTTGCAATTGGAGAACGATTATTTTTATAATAAAACTGAATAATTTGTAAGCCTTGTTTTTGCGTATATCTCTCCATGCTGAAATTGTAAACACTACTGATTACAATGAAAAACAAATCACAGATCAAGACATATTACAAATGACCGAAACGCCACTTCAAAATCATATGATTCCTATTGGAAAACCCGTTATATATGATTTGTTTTTCATATATCATATGAAACATTTTTTTGGCTGAAAAATAAGACATATTTCGCAATATGTAAGAAATATTTCGTGATATTCACGAAGATAATATTTTCAGCATGGTATCTCTAAGTGTTCTGACATTCCATTGTCCTATTCGTATCATTTTTCGTATGCCAAGGGTCGTCAACGTTGATGTTTTAGGTATTGTATTTCTCTTGTAGCAGTTTCCGAAATCATTTGAGCCTCAGATAGATGGGTGATTGGTCCATCGTATCCTAGGTTGGTGGTGGGCCAATTACTCGTCACGTCTATCCAGGAATCACTGGCACTCGGACATTTAGTGGGCATTCGTTCCCGAAACCCTCCGAAACTCTCCCCCATAACCCCTGAGCTATTCGCGACTGCTTATTTAATTCGCAACTACCCAATATATTTATTTGGGGGTTCCGCAACCGGTGGACGCATCCGTTAGCACTCAGCTGTGCTTCCCCTTAGGGCGGGTTTCAAATAATTAGGGTTGAAAAATTAAAAAAATCGGTATATTAAAAATAATATTTGCACTTGTTATACCTACCCTCCAATATAGGATGGGTGTATATCAAATACATAAATGTTCAAGATATTTTATTGGTAGAAAAATATCGGTAAAATTGGAGTTTGTCATACCAAAGTGTGGGATATCAATGTTTATAATTCTACGCATAATATTCCACCTCAAGATTATTCAACCTAAATAAACCTATTTTGAAGCGACTACTACTTATTATTGGGAGGGAGCCACAGCAAAAATAACGGAAAACAATACTATAGTTGAGATACCAGATCTGCCAATATTTGCCTTCCCGAAATTATACACAAATAACGATGTCTACACGCTTAACAAATATTTACGAAAGTGCCCAGGGTAAAGTTCACTCACAGCTTAATTTTCTTTTTAATGTATCTTCAAAGCTGTTCAAAGCCGAACCATTTGCTTTTATATAGTACATACGTACATCCAAATTAAACAGTCTCTATTGTATAATTTTGTTGTTGCAATATTTACTTATACTTTACTTGCCTGAGTAAATTCATTTATATTTGCATTATGAAAAATTTACGAGTTATTGTCAGAAGGAACATGTTTCTAAACATTTACCTACAAAACGAAGGAAGAAAACAAGTAAGACAATTTCAGTCGGGTAAACCGACTAAGGTTTACCCTCACTTTGTAAGTTATCGAATGTGGTTAGTTATGGCAGAAGTTATGGGAATGTTGTGTTCACATAAATCTGTCAATTTTTGTAGGGGTAGCATAAGGGTCTTGACAAATACATATATTTTCGACTAGCAATAGATACTATCCAGACATTGTACTGTATCGAGTTGTATATTTTATGTGCACTAGCATTAGTGTTATGAGCCACTCAATATTAGTATTAGGGCGTGGCAATAATGATGGACTGTAAGTACTATTAAATCATTATACTGCACATAATTTCACATATTTGTATGTACTGGTATTAAATTTATAAGCAGTTAACTTTTTGCAGTTAACTTTTTGTAGTTAACAAAGTGGTCCCGCCCCTTTTGGGACTTTGCCCATTTTCCCCAAGGTGAAAGCGACAGTTAAACTATTAATATGTGTGGAACTACCGAGGATTCGGATAAATAGCACAGAAGTTATTAGAGAATCAATATTGCTCTAAATATTTATTTATTTATTTATATGAATTACAATACAAAGTAAATTTATATTCTAATTGTAAGATCCAGGGAAAGGCCGGGTTACAAAGACCATATGCAGCGACAGACCAGAGCCTCTGGTGGGAATCGAACCCACGACCCCCAACCTCATAGGCGAGTACGCTACCAACTCGCCTACTGGGGCGCTCTGCTCTAAATATATTTCCCTTTATGAGGGAAGTATTAGAAGGAGTGAACCAGTATGGACCATTTTCGAACTTAGCCCGAGATAGAAAGAAATATCATAACATACCAAATTTTAAGTCAATCCGTTACTCTTTTGTGAGAGTTGTGGTGCGATCCAGCCAGACGGACAGATAGACGGACAGACAGCCAACAGACGGACATTGCCTGAATGATTCTGAATTAGCAACATGATTAAAAAATCGATCTGATACCCAATAAGACAAAAGTTATGGTCATTTCATGTAATGTTTTCAAGAAACTGTAATTTGTTGTGATTTTTTTCGAAAATGTTATATGTCGTATTTTATTATAGAAGTTCTGGAAGACTTTTAAAAAAATATAATATGTATGTCCTAAAGAAAACTTCTCGCAAAAAAGAACGGGTCAAAGTTGCCAAGTTTCTCCAATTTTTACCATTTTTTATACAAATTGCAAAAGCAAGCCATATTTTCTGTAATTGCGAAACTAAAATATTAAAACCTTTACTACAAGGTGGCGCAAAAGTAATCCTCCTTTCCGAAAATGCTATAAATTTTGCGATTTGCCCCTAATGTCAGTTCTGTTTTGACATTTGTGTAGTAAACACATGCGAAATACACGTTAATAAACAATGTTACGCTACACTGCTCCAGAACGCGGAATATTGCTGACTATTTATTTGACCAATAATCGGTCGGTGACTTTGGCACAACGTGAATTTCGTCGCAGATTTCCTGGCCGTCCAACGCCTACTGGTGAAACACTGCGACATTTAGCCGCTCGCCTCGAAGAGACTGGCACAACACGAGATGCTGCCAGGCGTGGCAGACCCCGGAGTAGCCGTTCTGCAGAGAATATTGCTGCTGTAGCCGAGGATGTCATGGAAGTGCAGTCGACATCGACCAGACGACGTGCCACGCAAATGGGTATCAGTCGACGGTCTCTACAGCAAATTTTGGTACAAGATTTGAAGATGTTTCCGTACAAAGTCCAGACGGTGCATCAGCTGTTAGCTGCTGACCGCCAATCGCGTCTAACATACGCTCAAGCCATCCTTAATCACCACCAAGAGGAAAATGATTTTTCATCAAAAATAATCATGAGTGATGAGGCCCATTTCCATCTTAGCGGGTACGTAAATAAGCAAAATATATGCTTCTGGGGCACTGAAAATCCGCGTGTAACCCACGAAGAGCCATTACACCCGCTCAAAGTCACTGTATGGTGTGCTGTTTTCGCTGGAGGAGTCATCGGACCTTTTTTCTTCGAAGACGTCGCGGGCCAAACGGTTACTGTGAATGGTGAGCGCTACAGAGCAATGATCAACGAGTTCTTTTTGCAGCAACTTGATGAATTGGGATTGGAAAACATGTGGTTCCAACAGGACGGTGCAACGGCACACACTGCACGTGCCACAACCCATATGCTGAAGGATGCATTTGCCGGGTGCCTAATCTCCCGTTTTGGCGATTTGCACTGGCCAGCAAGATCGCCTGATTTGACCGCTCCAGACTTCTTTTTGTGGGGCTTTTTGAAGTCGCGGGTTTATGTCAACAAGCCTCAGACTCTTGCAGCTCTTAAAGACAATATCCGTCAAGAATGTGAGGACCTATCGACGGAAGTTTTGGCCAAAGTGATGGAAAATGCCATAAAAAGGGCTCAAATGAGAATCAACTGTGGCGGCGGCCATTTACATGACATC
Organism: Eudasyphora cyanicolor; assembly: GCA_963930755.1. Lineage (NCBI taxonomy): Eukaryota > Metazoa > Arthropoda > Insecta > Diptera > Muscidae > Eudasyphora > Eudasyphora cyanicolor. The sequence continues at coordinate 127,432,311 of OZ005736.1, read as the reverse complement.
ATATTCTCGACTTGATGTAAAAAAAATTAAAAGACCAAATAAAAATAATCCACAAGAAGAATCAAAGTTTTTCATTTTTTTTTTAAATTGCAGCCAAAAAACATCGAAAGGTTACTTTTGCACCACCTTGTACTTTTAGATGTGGTAAGTTGTTGCACATTGAACTACAAAGTGAATTTGGAGCTCGGCTTTTAGTATAGTAGACATAGGGACAAGTAAAAAATCTATTTTTTGGGGATTTTTGGAAATTTTTTGAAATTGTGGGATTGACTTTAGCGAATCACTTTTGATTTCTGATGTCAAGACTCAAAATTCAAAATTTAATATATTAATTAATATATTTCAATGAGAAATTTTATTAATTATTAAATATATTGTGGCAGTGTTACATTACATGTTACAAAAAATGGGTAATGTACTACTTTGTGAGAAATTACTGTAAGTGGACTGTAGACTTTAGTTCGACACATTCTCACAAATTGTAAAGGGGAGTATTTTCGTATGAAATCAATAGAATAGAAATAAGAACACAATAGGAAAGTTTTAGTTTGAATTCAATGTTTATTTATTTATTTATAACTCCTTCGAACGTAATTCAAAGTGCCGTAGAGCATGAGCTTCTTACCCTTGGTGTTTCTGCAGCAAAAGTGCTGGTTTCTGGCTTAACCAACCAAACGAAGAGATAAACTGGACGAAGCTGAATTGGAAAGTAATTTGAAGATGGATGCTCTTAGTCCAATTGAGGGAAAGCTTTTTCAGCTAAATCTCAATTGGGCTAAGAGCGATCATGAGTACATAGATACTTAGCGAATAACTTAGCTAAAATGACTGTTAAATCCAAACATTTCATTATATTTAATTCATAATTTCTTATTTCAAATTACTTAAATCTAATATCTGTTGAACACGGTTCAACATACTCCTTTGAACCGTCTTTTGCAGTACTGCAAAATTAAATTTGACATGCGCCTGAGATCGTCCACCCGAAAACGGTGCTTTGGGCAATAGGCATGTTCGTTGGCGATCTGGTCGTTAGCTAGCAAGATTTCCACGCTGACTGGGCTGTGGAAATTTGGATCCGCCAGATCAGGTATATGGTTGTAGATCTCAGTATATATCTTATCGGTGGTTTTCTCTGGGAGGGGAATATTGAGCTGTTGTCGCACTCGACCTGTGACTTGCACCATCACCGATTTATCATTGAATGACTGCAGATTGATTGTACAGAATTCTTTTCCGTCTCTCGATGTCGCTCGGACCTACTTCTATGTCCAGTCGTCCTTGGTGGTGACTGGCGCGCAGAAATCACTGGACTTCTTGGTCGAACTGGGGTAACGGAACGACTTCTGCTTCTCCGGTTTTGAACAACATGACGGTGTCTTCTTTGCCTGGGTTCGTCCATGTGAAGTTTTGTATGATGGTTTCGGTTGCAGACTTCACATCTATTTCTGGACCGACACCACTCACTAGTGTGGCCCACACACAAACAGTTAACGCAATAGTTCTTCTGCAACAAGACATAACGACGCTCTGCAACCTGTTTCTTAAAAATTCCGCACAAAGTCGAGGATAATGCCTTTTTGTAGCAAATCGTATATGTGTTATGTTTGATTGTGAAGGGAAATGATTTGGAATAGTTGGTATTATTTTTTTTTTTTGGGGTTTCGGAAGTTGGCAAAATATATAATTTTACTAAGGGACGAGTGATCATTCCATTCTGAGTGCGTATTTCCGCCACTCTAACTCGTGAGTCACAGCCTGTAAACTGTAAAGACCTTTACTATCCTACCTAATCTCCACTCTGTGGGTGGTAAGTTGTCTATCTTCTTGTAGATTTTCTTCTTACCCTTGGTGTTTCTGCAGCAAAAGTGCCGATTTCTGGCTCAGCCAACCAAACGAGTAATTTCAAGATGTATGCTCTTATTCCAATTGAGTGAAAGCTTTTTCAGCTTAATCTCAATTGGGCTAAGAGTCATCATGAGTACGTAGATACTTAGCGAATAACTTAACTAAAATGACTGTTAAATTCAAACATTTCATTATATTTAATTCATGAATTCATAGTTTCTTATTTTAAATTACTTAAATCTAATATTTGTTGAACACGGTTCAACAGGTAATTTTTTTATTTTATTGCGAAAAGGCACATGTAATAATTTGGACATATAGAGATAATTATAAAATGAAATTACAAAAAAAGTATTAAAATATATTTCTTTTAAAATATTTTATAGATTTATAAAGTTTCCGTCTGCCTTTGAAAACATTTTTGTTAATTCCCGATTCTTTCCTACTAATCCGTATGTATTAGAGCCAGATATACACCGACACATTTCTCATTACCTTTTCTGAATAGACCACAAACATTTGCTATTTAATTAAAAAAGTTGCCATTAGATATACCCATTTGAAAATAATCCCACAATTTTCGAAAATTCTTATAAATGGGATTATTCGTTTTCCCCTACATGTACTATACTAAAAGCCGGGCTCCAAACATATTTGCAGTTCAGCGTGCAACATCTCACTGCATATAAAACAAGTAAGAAAGTTTCAGTCGGGTAAACCGACTGAGGTACGAGTATACCCTCACTTTTTGAGTAATGTAATATGGAATATTACACGAATTAATCAGTCAATAAATACATTGCACTGTGTCGAGTTATAAGCGTTTATGTGCACTAGTAAAGGGTTTTCCAACAAGAGGTGTTATATTGGTATTCAAAGAAAAATGCCATTTTTTTAGATAAATGATCGGATGTTTATTTCATAATAAAGAGGAAGGTTTGCCGTTAATAATGAAAAACAACATCAGCCAAATGGCCACCACGATCACGCTTACAGGACCATATCCTTTTCATGAAATTTTCCATAACCAAATCGCAAAGTGGCTGCCCTATGTCCTCGATAGCCTCACGAATTCTATCTCTGAGGTCTTGAATCGACGCTGACTGTTGCCGTAGACCTTATCTTTCAATGAAGAAGTCGCAAGATGTTAAGTCACAAGATCTCGGTGGCCAATTGTGATCACCTCTTCGAGAGATAACACGGTCCGGAAACTTTTCCCGTAACAGAGCAATGGTTTCGTTGCTTGTGTGGCACGTAGCGGCGTCTTGTTGAAAGTAAACTTTGTCCAGATCTATACCATCCAACTCCGACCATAAAAAATCATTAATCATCTCTCGATAGCGCAATCCATTCACCGTTACTGTTGATCCAACCTCATTTTCGAAAAAGTAAGGTCCAATGACCCCGCCGGACCATAAACCGCACCAAACAGTCACACGTTGAGGATGGAGAAGCTTCTCAACAATAACTCTTGGGTTTTCCGAGCCCCAGATGCGACATTTGTGCTTGTTGACTTAGCCACCGAGGTGGACATGGGCCTCATCAGTCGATCGTTTTGTATCGTTCGATGATCGTGTATTGTTCCATTTTTAGTAATGTCGCAGTTTCTACTTGTCAAATGTCAAAGAATAAAAGCTTCAAAGGTGACAGCTACCGAAATACCGGGTGATTCAAAATAACACCTCTTGTTGGAAAACCCTGTGTATTAACGCAATAAGCTATTCAATTGTGGTATGATTTAATCATTGTGTGTGGGAGGTACCAAAAGCGGCGTCGTGGTAACGCCGATTTTTCACAGGACTGTAGGTACTTTAAAAACTTTACACTGCGCAAAATTTTGTAGTACAGGGCGGCTGATGAAAGCTGCTACCAAAAAAAATTAATAACTTGTTTTCTATTTAATGAATCTGGTTAATTTTTTTTTATTTTACAGATTGATTTTTAGATTTAACAAAAATGGATAACTGGGACACTGAAACAAGAATTTGGATTGTCCGCTGCTATTACGCACTGAAGTCCGTAGTTTCGGTTCAAAGAGAGTATAGGGACACGTTTGGCGGCAATCCTCCGAGCAGATGGAGCATAAAGAGACTGGTTACCAATTTTTCCGAGCATGGGACAGCCGACAGAAGACCTTACCATCGAAACCCTTCAGTTCGGACGGAGGAAACAATCGCTGCTGTAGCTAATGCCATACAAAACAATCAAAGAGTTTCGACAAGAACCTTATCTGCTCAAATGGGTATAAGCAGACAGTCATTGCAGTCAATTATGCACAAAAATTTGGAGTTATTCCCATATAAAATTCAAATTGCCAACAAAGTGAACTCAGCAGACTTCCCGATTCGCTTGGAATGTTGCCAGAAGATGCTTCAAATGGTGGAAGAGGGCGGAAACATGTGGAACTGTCTTTTCATGTCTGACGAGGCCCATTTCGATTTAAACGGCAACATAAACCAACAAAATTGTCGAATATGGAGTGCTTCCAACCCACAGATACTCCATGGGACGGAATTGCATCCAGTTCGTGTCACAGTGTGGTGTGCAGTTTCATCTCGCTGCATTGTCGGGCCCTACTTCTTCGAAGAAAACGGTGACACCGTTACAGTTACTGGAGGCCGTTACTTGAGCATGTTGAGAGAGTTTTTCTATCCAGAATTACGCCAAATGAGAATTTCTTTCAACTCTGTGTGGTTTCAGCAAGATGGTGCAACTCCTCACATAGCCCGGCCTGTTATGACAGAATTGCGGCGAAAATTTCCCAATAAGCTGATATCCAGAAACTCCACATTCCGTTGGCCCCCCAGGTCGCCTGACCTTACTGCACCTGACTTTTTCTTGTAGGGTTATTGCAAACAGGAAGTCTACAAAGCAAAACCAACAAATTTGAATGAACTAAAGCAATCCATTCGAGAAACAATTGCGGCTATTCCCGTCTCAACTGTCCAAGCAGTGGGGGCATTTAAATTCCATTATTTTTAAAACTAATTAAGCTATATTTAATTAAATTTAATTTAATTTAATGAGCTTTAACATGGATAAAAGAAAACTGAATTCCATACACTGAAAAGCTATTTGAGTTTCTTAATGTAGCAATATTCATCAGCCCCCCTGTATTTTCGTGCATTGGTACTCATGCTTTTAACTTTTTGTACAAAATGGTACATTTGTGTGTTGGGTGCCAAAAGGCGCGGGGCAATAACGCCCATTTTTCACATGACTGTAGGCATTATAAAAGCATTACACTGTACAAAATTTCAAGTATTTTTATCCACTGGTATTCATGTTATAAGCTGCTAACTTTTTGTACTAAATGGTCCCTTTGTGTAACAAAAGGTGCGGGACCACTTCAGCAATTTTTCTCAAGTTGATAGCGACATATAAAATATTACTATTTGTGGAATTACAGAGGATTCGGACAAGTAATATAGACGTTATTAGATAATCAGCATTTCACTAAATGTTAACCCTTTGTGAGGGAGGTACTAAAAGGAGTGGACCAATATGGCCCATCTTCGAACTTACGGATACGGATTTCTGCCAAACATACATACATTTACCGTTGCAAATGATATATACCCTCGTCACACTAAAACAAGGGTATAAATAGTAGAGATTCAATATTATATCATACTTGTTTTACCCTCCGCCTTGGGATGGGCAGGATACTCATTTTATCACTCCGTTTGTAATACCAAGAAATATCGATCTGAGAATCCAAAATGTATAAGGTGGATTTTATGTCAGGTGAGTGAATTTTTAAAGCCGATGTCTAATGATCGGGATGAAACTTTCATCAAGTTTAGTCCTATTGGATAGTAGTTATAACACCAGATTTCAACGAGTTGGAGGGTGTTGAATTTTGTCAAACGGCCTATTCCCAAAATTAGCTTGACATATAGAAGGCGGTAATAGTTTGAAAAACAAAATACTTTCATGAAAAGTGTTAACCTTCTAAAACATATGCTTTAAGTTACAAGACTCCATGTTATTTAGATTTTTTTTAGCAACAAATCCACAAAATGATCTTGGATGACCGTCGGTTGAAGGTTCGTTAGCTAGCTGAAGTCGTAGGCATTTTAAAAAGTGTTACACATCACATATAGCCGGAAAATTTGATGATAAGAAAGCTGTGCTTTTCAAATGTGTGAGAAACAGTTCGACAATGACGAAAAAAGAAATAGCGTGTTTTCAATTTTCAAAATCTTAAAAAGGCGAAAATCTGTAATTCGAAAATATTGAATTTTTTTTTGCGCAATACGTAAAAACATAAAACAATAAAATATTTAAATCCAAAAATAAGAAAACTAGTCAACTAAAGCCCAATTTTTAAAATATACCCGATATCTCAAAATAATCCTTGGGTCCTTTTAATTTAGGTCTAATTTTGTTTTTTTTACAGAACTCAAAAATGTTTACTACAACAAAAAATATTGAGTTTTGGCCGATGGATTTTGATTTGAACCACTGTGCGACGCACATTGCTCTGTCTTCATGTATCGATGTGACGAAAATAGAAGGAGTAACCCTTATATACTACTTATTTGAATCATCTGAAATTATTACTATTAGTATCAGGCGCAAAATATGGGTTTGTTCTACAAGTTAAAGGAGATTGTTTTAGGAGTACCACCTAAGAAAATCTTTAGACCCAAAGCAAAATAACTTTTTCGAAATTTGGTGGGCGAATAATTTGAAAAAAGATTTTTGTATTTTTATCCGCTCACCTTAGAGAGGAGGGTATATATCATTTGCTAAGAGCCAAAAGTGTAACACATCGAAGGAGTGACGGATATCAGTTTTGGGTCATTTAAAGTCGAATGAGCAATGTCCGTCTGTCTGCTGGCTGGTGCGCACGATAATACACGGTAGAAATTTGGTATGTGGTAATATTTTCTTCTATCTCCGGCGAAGTTCGAGGATGGGCCATATTGGTCCACTCCTTCTAGTACCTCCCCACAAAGGGTTAACATTTAGTGAAATATTGATTATTTATTAACTTCTATACTACTAATTTGAAGCCTCTGAAATTCTACACATAGTATTAGCTTATCAGTCACTATTATCTCGAGAACACTATTATCTCGAAGTTGCCACACCCCTTTTGGTACCTCCCACTCAAATGGACCTTGTTGTACCAAAAGTTAACAGTTTTTAACTTTAATACCAGTGCATACAAATACTTGAAATTTCGTGGAGTGCAATGCTTTTATAGTACCTATAGTCTAGAGGAAAGTGGCCGTAATTTACACGCCCCTTTTGGTTCCTCCCACACAAATAGGCCGTTTGACAACAAAAGTTAACAGTTTATAACTTTAATACCAGTGCACATAAATTCTTGAAATTGTTTACAGTGTAATGTTTTTATAGTACCTAGTGTCCAGAGAAAAATGGGCGTTGTTGGCACGCCCCTTTTGGTACCTCCCACACAAATATACCTTTTTGTACCAAAAGTTAATAGCTTTTAACTTGAATACCAGTGCAGACAAATACTTGAAATTTCGTACAATGCAATGCTTTTATAGTACCTAGAGTCTAGAGAAAAGTGGTCGTTATTGGCACGCCCCTTTTGGTACCCCCCACACAAATGGACCATTTTACACCAAAAGTTAACAGCTTATAACTTTAATACCAGTACATACTTTAAAGTTATTAAATGCAATTTAAATTGATAATAATTAAAACAAATAAAATAAATAAATGTACTAATATTTTTTTGGGACTCAAGGTGAGGGGATTCATAAGTCGGTTTACCCGACTGAACATTCTTACTTGTTTAAGAATTCGATCATCTATATGGCACAAAAAAATCTACATTTTATGCGTTGGCGACTGTTTTTGGAACACCCCTACAAATTATATTTGAAAATATCGTTTTTAGACATAAAAAATATATATTTTTTTAAGTATGTTCGCTTTTATTTTAAGTTTTTATTTTTTAATTAAACGTAACAGTACACATATTGTCTTTGAAGAATAAAATTTTAGGGATTTGTACCAACTTATTTTTCTCATTCCAATTACACTTGAAATTTGTTTTTTACATTAACAAAAAAAAAAATTCTAAAGCAATTTTGAATAATACAAATGCAATTTTTTGCCGACTTCGCATTTTTGTATTATTAGGAACTCGATTAACTATCATATACAAAAAGTTTGGTTTAATTTCCCTTCGTTTTGCCCAAAATATATTTTTGGTTGCAATAATTTTGAGTATTCAGGATTCCTCCAAGATTTCATTTCAATGAATAATATTAGTTTTAATAAAATCTAAAAAAGTATTGACCTATTATTGTATTCAATTTAATGCTGACAGTTATACAACATTTTTTGTTTTATGCTCTGGAACGTACATGAAGAGTGAGGATGGTTAGCCAACTCGGGAACACGCCACATACAACTGGCCGTGTGAAAAGCAGGTTTATCCAGATTTATCACACACACTTCCAGTGATTGTCCTTCTGACTTACAATTGTCGTTCCGACTTGTTTATTCAAGTTTCACTGGGAACTGAAGACGTTTGCACTTGAATGATAAATCGGTTGAACGCAAAGGAATTCGCATAATTAGGCATTCTTCCTCCTTGAATGGCCCATTAAAAATCCTTTCCACCACCAAATTGTTCATTAGCTTCGTCACAATCAGTCGTGTCCTATTGAACAGTTTCTGGACATGAAGAATTCGTAAATGACTACAGATCCATTTTTAAGACGTAAATTGTGGAGCGGCATGCCAGGCAAATCTAAAGAGTTTAGGAATTCAGCGGGATTATTTATTTTTAATTTTCAACAGTATCGATTAATTATCCCCTCACCTTAGAGAGAAGGGTATATATCATTTGCTACGAACCAAAAGTGTAACACATCGAAGGAGTGACCTAAGACCCTAAGTAAGTTCGGCGGATATCCGTTTTGAGTCATTTTAAGTCGAATGAGCAATGTCCGTCAGTCTGCTGTCTGGTGCGCACGATAACTCTCGAAAGGAGTAACCGGTTGACGTCAAATTTGGTATGTGGTAATATTTTCTTCTATCTCCGGCTAAGTTCGAAGATGGGCCAAATTGACCCACTCCTTCTAGTTCCTTCCCCACAAAGGGTTAACATTTAGTGACATTTTGATTATTTAATAACTTCTATACTACTTATCACTATTTCCTCGAGAAAAGTGGTTGAAGTTGCCACGTCCCTTTTGGTAGCTCCCACACAAATGAACAATTTTGAACTAATAGTTAATAGCTTATAACTTTATTACCAGTGCATACAAAGACTTGAAATTTTGTACAGTATAATGGTTTAATAGTACCTACAATACAGTGAAAAATGGGCGTTATCGCCACGCTCCTTTTGGTACCTCCCACACAAATGGACCATTTTGTAGCAAAAGTTACCACCTTACCACCACCTTATAACTTTAAGACCAGTGCATACAAATACTTGCCATTTTGTACAGAGTAATGCTTTTATAGTACTTAGAGTCCAGAGAAAAATGGGCGTTATTGGCCCGTCTCTTTTGGTACTTCCCACACAAATGGACCTCTTTGTACCAAAAATTAATAGCATTTAATGTTAATACCAGTACATACAAATACTTGAAATTTCGTACAATGCAATGCTTTTATAGTACCTAGAGTCTAGAGAAAAGTGGTCGTTATTGGCACGCCCCTTTTGGTACCCCTCACACAAATGGACCATTTTACACCAAAACTTCACAGCTTATAACTTTAATACCCGTGCATATAAATACTTGAAATTTTGTACAGTGTAATGCTTTTATTGTAGCTAGATTCCAGAGAAAGAGACCGTTATTGACACGCGCCTTTTGGTACCACCCACACAAATGGACCATTTTGTACCAAATGTAAACAGCTTTTAACTTTAATACCAGTACATACTTTAAAGTTATTAAATGCAATTTAAATTGAAAATAATTTAAATAAAACAAAAAATAAATAAATTTACTAATATTTGTTTGAGACTCAAGGTGAGGGGATTCATTAGTCGGTTTACCCGACTGAACTTTTTTTACTTGTTTTTATACCTTCACTTTAGTGTGACGAGGGTATATATCATTTGCTACGGAAAAAAGTGTAACACATCGAAGGAGTGACCTAAGACCCCAAGTATGTTCGGAGGAAAACCGTTTTGGATCATTTTAAGATGAATGAGCAATGTCCGTCCGTCTGTCTGTCTGCTGGCTGGTGCGCACGATAACTCTCGAAAGGAGTAACCGATTGACTTCAAATTTGGTATGTGGTAATATTTTGTTCTATCTCCGGCTAAGTTCGAAGATGGGTCATATTGGTCCACTCCTTCTAGTACCTCCCCCACAAAGGGTTAAAATGTTGTGAAAAATTGATTCTTTAATAACTGCTATACTACATATTCGAATCTTCTGAAATTCCACACATAGTATTAGCTTATTAATCGCTATCAACTCGAGAAAAATGGGCGAAGTTGCCACGTCCCTTTTGGTACCTCCCATACAAATGCACCGTTTTGCACCAAAAGTTAAAAGCTTATAACATTAATAACAGTGTATAAAAAACTTGAAGGGAAAAATTGGCGTTGTTGCCACGCCCTTTTTGGTACCTCCCACACAAAGGTACCTTTTTGCACCAAAAGTTAACAACTTATAACATTAAAACCAATGTATAAAAATACTTGAAATTTTGTGCAGTGTAATGTTTTTATAGTGTCTATAGCCCTGTGAAAAATGGGCGTTATCGCCACGCCCCTTTTTGTACCTCCCACACAAAATGCCCAAATCATACCACAATTTAATATCTCATAACGTTTTTACCAGTGCACATAAATGCTTATAATTCGGCACAGTGCAATGAATTTAAAGTATCTAATGTTCAGCGAAAAATAGGTGTATTTGATAAACTCCTTTTGGTACCTCCCACACAAATTGACAGAATAATTCGAGTAATATTCAATATTACATTACTCACAAAGTGAGGGTATACCTTAGTCGGTTTACCCGACTGAAACTTTCTTACTTGTTATGAATGTATTTCTCCCGAATTTTGATTTTAAATCGTCCAATTCAATTAATTCACATCAGCATTTAATTTTATCGTTTGTTCACGGCGGTGGAATCGATATTAAATCACTGAGAGTATCTACCGGTATTTGTCCAGTTCCGGTTTTCATCAGCTCTTTCGTGAAACTTATTCTCTTCTTCTCAATTGTTGTTCCTCATTGTAATCTTCTTGATGTCTCGCCCGAGCTGATTCTCTGTCAATAGCACGTACTCCTTCCGTGTGGTTTGCGCAACATTTCTGATTAGCGTTGCATTCTGAGAACGCGACCAATGTTACCTCTTCTTGGCATCGTAATAAATATCGATCAATAATATCACTCACGAAGTTATAATACACAATGATATGTATGTATGTATGTATTTCGAAAATTAAAATAATTTCATTTGAAAAATCAATAAAAACTGCTCAAGCTATCACATGAGAAAAAAAATATGTGGTTGTTAAATGAATAATAGCCTTAATAAGTCATGAATCTAAGTAGCGTGATATTTAAGGCACACTCGTATCAATATGTGCGCAAATGTTCAGCATATTACTTCTTATAGGAGGTCTCAGTGGTCAAGAGGGCAAATTTTCGTTGTATAGTTCTCATATTTTCAAAGATTTAGGCTTGTTTCATATTAGATGCTTCCAAAATCACAAACATAACAGTCACGTTTTTGATAGCGAGAACTGACCACTGGCCAAAATCCGATTGTATGAAAAGTCCGGGGTATATAAAACTCTTGGGTCCATCCGCATGCAAAGTCTCAGCTTTCTTGCTCTTACAGAAGACTCAGTGGCCAATTAGTCAAAAATCACTTGGCGTAAAATCACATCCGTTGTATATCTGTATGTATGCACATAAGTTTGTAGGCTCATAGTTCTTAAAAGATTTTGTTTAGTACTGAATGTGCGAAAGTCGCTCTGATCACTGCAGTTTGACCTCAGGCTGGACATTGATTAGTAATCGCATCGCCTTTGAGTTCGTGTGTAACACTTCATATTTACAATGTTTCAGCTTTTGATCTTATAAAATGCTTCTGAAATCCAAACACAATACTCAATTTTGTGATAGCGCTAGAACTGACCACAGGGCAAACAAATTACTCCGTGAAAATTCTGTTGTTTATACAATACTCTGGTCTATGCATGTGCAAAGTTTCAGCTTACTAGATCTTACAGGAAGGAGCCTCAGCGGTCAGGTGGTCAACGCCTCCTGTTGAGAATTTTGCGACTTTTATTTTTCCTAAACATTCGCGTAGCAATTACAAACAAATCCGCAGAAGGAAGTATCGTATTTGGTCCAGTAGTTTCCAAGTTTTAAGCAGTCGAACAAACCACGATTCATTTTTATCCCCTCACCTTAGAAAGGAGGGTATACAGGGTGGCTGATATGATCTATTGCATTCAGAAAAAATGTAATTCGTGATGGAATTCAAGCGTGATAGTGTGATTGCTTTATATTTGGGTGGAAAAACACAAGTGGCTATCGTTAGAGCCCTCCAGCATTTAAATGTGAATAAATCTTTTGTTTCTCGTACCATTGCTCGTTACCGTGATACTGGCAGTGTTGCATCGCGTCCAAAAAGTGGACGAAAAAAAACGGTAACAACACCAGAAATGATCCGAAAAGTGAAGGCCAGATTTGATCGAAATCCACGCCGCAGTGGTAGAAAAATTGTTCGTGAGCTGAACATATCGCGAGAACGGATACAACACATATTAAAAAATTAGCTTGGACTAAAGCCATTGAAGTTCCAAAAAGTGCAAGAGCTCACCGATGCACAAAAAAAAGTTAGACGGGAAAGAGCCAAGGAGTTGCTTCGCCTGCACGAAAGTGGCCAGTTACCGAATTTGGTTTTCTCCGATGAGAAGCCATTCCAAATTGAGCAGTTTGTGAACAAACAAAACGATCGGGTTTACTTGCCAAAGAGGTCAGCTGAAAATTTACACCTTCGATTGGCCACCAGAACTCAAGCGCCGCCGATGGTAATGGTGTGGGCCGCCGTAACGGCCGATGGTCACTCCCCGCTCGTATTCATCGACCATGGGGTCAAAATAAATGCCGAATATTATCGGGAAAATGTCCTGAAGACAGTATTGAAGCCCTGGGCAGACAAACATTTCGGCCGCAGACCATGGACATTCCAACAGGACTCCATCGCACTCAGCACGCGTCAACCAAGAATGGCTTAAAAAGGAGGTTCCTCGCTTCATTTCTACCGCACAATGGTCACCAAGATCTCCGGATCTCAATCCGTTGGACTTTTGCGCCTGAGGCATTTTAGAGAGTAAGGTTCGCACTAAAAAATACCAAAGTATCGATCAACTCAAGACGGCGCTTCGCCGGGAATGGGCCAAAATACCGCAGAGCCACTTTCGTGCAGCGTGTGATGGCTTTGTCGGCCGTTTGAAGGCCATAATTCGTGCCAAAGGTGGCCAAATCGAACAAATCTAAACTGTTTCTAAAATTTTATGTTATTTCCGACATTTTTTTCTTTTGAACAATAAAATTTAAAAAAAAACTTAAAAAAATAAAATTAAAAAAATATAGCGCTTAACTTTGTTGCATTACATATCAGCCACCCTGTAATGTTTTTATAGTACCTAGAGCCAGAGAAAAATTGGCATTATTGGCACGCCCCTTTTGGTACCTCCACACAAATGGACCTTTTTCTACCAAAAGTTAACAGTTTTAACAATAATACCAGTGCATACAAATATTTGAAATTTCGTACAGTATGTTTTTATATAGCGTGATCCATTTCGAGGTTCCCTACTTTTTTAAAGAAAAAAAGCACAGAAAATTCAAATTGAATGGGGAATGTTTATTATCATTTGAAAGAACATTCTTTGGCATTTAATTTTTGAAGATTATGTCTATCAAATGTTGGCCGCGGCTACGTCTCAGATGGTCCATCCGTTAAGTACAATTTTCGATGACCCGTTCGAGCATTTCGACTGGTAACTGCCAGTGCATATAAATACTTGAAATTTTGTAGGGTGTAATGTTTTTAGAGTCCTGAGAAAAATGACCGTTAGTGGCACGCCCCTTTTCTCACCTCCCACACAAATGGACCATTTTGTACCAAAAGTAAAATGCTTTTAACTTTAATACCATTGCATACTTTAAAGTTATTAAATGTAATTTGACAGAATAATAATTTAATTAAAACAAAAAAATAAATAAATTTACGAATATTTTTTTGGGACTCAAGGTGACTGAACTTTCCTACTTGTTATATATAGATTTTACAACGTTCATCTAAGGTAGTTTATTTTTTGGTGCAACAACAACTGTTGCTGGCGCACCAACAACTGTTTCTGGTGCAACAACAACTGTTGCCGGTGCAACAACAACTGTACTAACTACAACAACTATTGCGTCAAATGCTGCTGTTAAAACTACTACTAAGTGTAACCAAACAAGATCTACCACAAAAAAGTGCGCTACTGGAAAAACAACTACATAGAAAGCATAGAAATGAAAAGAATCACAAATGTAAAAAGATTAGACACAGCAACAGAAAGCATAACAATTGACAGGTGAACAGAAAGTGTGGATCCAAGGAGAAAGTAACAGCCTGTTTCTGTAACTTAAAATTTTACTTTCGTTCGCCTGCCAGACGACAAACAGCTGATTTGGGTTTCACTAACTACCACCAGAACGACAAGTCGCACGAAAATGAACTCGTACGAAAACGTAATCATTTCAGTGTAAATTTTGGTTTCTCGATCTCTCTCTGCTGTCATCTGGGCGAACACAAATGTCAGATCGAGTCACTTTATTTTATTTGTCTACTGATAGGAACAATGAAAAAAAAAAACGTTATTAAAAGCAAAAACTAAGTAGATAATAATATAATTATGGTAAAAACAATTAAATAGTAATAAAATTGTATACATATGTTTACATATTTAAGCAAAAAGAAGTCAATATTGGCTGCTCGCGAAGATGGAAAAAATCATCAGTGCACAATGAGAGAGACGTGAGAGAGAGAGAAATAAATGAGAGTGTTGGATCAGCTCAGCTGACCCATCCAGGGTTGATTTTTGGCCACCGCTGGTGTAAAGGATACAGAGGTGTATTTTCTAAGGTCGACCATACAAAAATGTGTGCTTTTTTAGACCGGAAGTTGTGAAATTATTGATCTGGCAAGACATTTTTTTTCTAATTGGTAAATTGCTAACATCGTTGACGTAAGGCCAGGCGAATGAACGAACGAACTTTAGAGAAACCAAATTCCAGACGAAAGTGAGTGACTGGTTTTCGTTCGCAGAGACTTTCATAATACACATTAATCAACAAGGAGTAAGAAGAGCAACATGCGCAAGAAAAGTAAAGAGTGTAACAATATTAAGACCAAGTGAGAAAAGAACGGAGTGAGAAAAGAAAAAACATGTGTTAGAAAAGTAAACAGGAGAATTAAATGCAAACGAGTGAAATGTCCACGAAAAATTAACAGATCATGCAAAGTAACAAGAGTAAAATGTCCACGAAAAATAAATAAAGAAAGCAGAGTAAAATGTCCACAAAAAAAATAATAGGGATAAGGAAAAGGAAAAGTATGCCTGGAAATGCTTGTCTCGGAAAGTAAAATTTCTACATATACATACACGATATACACATAAAACGATATAATAAATGTTCAGTTCTCTGAACTGAATTGAGCAGGTAGCTATAGAGTTGTGATGATATTTTGTCTTATGTGATTTGATAATAAGAAATACAAATACATGGGTGAAACTTATGCCAGACATATGGCTGAAATAGGCATCACACACTCTGTAGTGAAGAAAAGGGACAAGTCATAAATTGTCGTATTTTATAGTTTTATTTGTAACAACAACAATGTCTATATGTTGATTGTTATCTTTGGCGACCAGCGGTGCACATAGATGTGCACTGCGTAGGTCGTTGTGCTATAAAAATGTCTTCTCTCTTTTCGTCTTACTTATAAGATAGGTTAAGAATTATTTGGTTAGTCTTAAGTTAAGAGAAAATATTGTAAATAAAATTAGTTCCTATCTAGAACTCAAGTCGTTCAGGTCTTGTTATTTTCTGCTGCTCGGCTACAAACAATAAAATTAAAAAATGTCTCTCTCGAAAATGCCTCGCTACGAACATAAGTATTCGTTGTTTTGACATAGCTTGACGAATATGTTTTGCTTGACAATTCTAACTGAGATAAACTTTGAATGTTACAGATATTTCGTACCCAAAATGTAGCCAACATGGAACAAATATTATGTTGAATCAAGAAGCAATATTCTTCAAAATTCGTAAGAAATGAGTTTTACAAAAATTGCTTTTGTAAATCTTATCTACAAGGTCATAATGTTCATGAACATCATGACGCTTTAAAAAGGTCCGTGGACATTGGAGCATTTTATAAGTGTCGAAATTCACACAATAGCCATGTGTCGCTACGTCCATGGAACTTACTATTTACACTGAAATTCATCATTGAAGATAACTATCAATTTGTCGAAATGTCCAAAGCCGGCAACGCGGATCAAAGTGTTGCTATGTTCGTGGCCTTTGGCAGGGGTTAAAGATTTTCTCATCTGGAATATGTCCAACGGCTACGCGAATCATAGTGTCTGGCGTGGACACCTCAGTTGGGCGGGGTTAAAAATGTTCTCCGGGTATGTCCAAAGACGGCTACACCAACCATAGTGTCCGGCGTGGAAACCTCAATTGGTTGATGTTGTTGTTGTATTGTAACAACTGTAGCAACTGTTATTCGGTCAAAAATACAGCTCTAAGAGGCATAGCTTCTTCCAAACGAATAAGAATTATTACCTCACTTCTGTTATTTCAACACGAAAAAATCACGCCAAGTAATAATCACAGCTAAAACTTGCTGAAGGATCGGAGTAGCATCCGTGAAATAGCTATGCGAGGAGCTGAGCTCTCAAGTAATTGCATTTGCTTCACTGTTTTTAAAAAAACTTTGCATTCTATAATACATAATAAAGGCAAAGATGGTCTAGAGCCAGGATAATATCCTAGTGACAAATCAACAACAATTTAAAGACCGACATAAAAACAAACGAAAATGCAATAGTAAAATAGTTTCTTGATCCTATATGTATATTTTTCCTACTTTGACTACATTGTGGGATAATACATTCAAAATCTATCTCAATTTCCAAATAACAGTAGATTTTAAACACATTTTATACATCGGTATAATGGAAACAAATCATAGGACTAAACCAATTATTTTAAAAAAATTCCCAGCAAAATTTCTTATTACCAAATAATACGACGAGCAAGCAAAGTTCGATAATGGTAAGTACTTATTATTTAGCCACTTTTCTCATTATTTGTACATGGTGATGTCATCGGAGGAAAGTACTTCCCAAAAGCTTACAATTAAGTAGCATAATAAGTACTTATTTGTAGCACAGGCATATAAGCACATACATAAATATGTGCTTATATATTCACGATATTAAGTACTTGAATAATGCATTACCAATTAGTTATAAAATAAGTAGTAGATATGTAGAATTGGCCATTTAAAGTGATTTTTTTGCATATTGTCGCGCATGTTTCTCGAAACAAACAATTTCCTCATTCGAATTCGATTCGAATTTCTGAACCCAAACCCCCATGTGAAGAATTTTTGAACTGTTTAACATTATAGGATATAAGTAAATATTTATGGTATTTTCATTAAAATCTGCACGTATTGTTTGAAAACATATTGACATGATGATGTATATATTCATCTTGTACAATAACCCACATATAGTCACAATTGTATTAAAAGGGTGGTTAAATGTAAAGGGCCGATGTTGATTTTGAGTAAAACAAAAATTATTTAGGAAATTATTGTCATGTCTTTTTATTATGAGGTATGGTTCAAGTGTATATGGAACAAAATATCGGCCAAATGGTCCAAATTTTCGATGACGCTGAGGCATAATTGAGGATCTATGCCGTTAATGTGCCGAATTATCTCATCCTTTACATCCGTACACCTTTTTTTTGTCAAATAACCCCAAAGAAAGAAGTCCAACGGTGTCAAATCACATGATCTTGGCAGCCAATTGACATCGCCACGACGTGAGATAACACGGCCATTGAATTTGTTGCGCAAAAGAGCCATTGTTTCGTTAGCTGTGTGGCAAGTGGCAACGTCCTGTTGAAACCACATATTGTCCCATCCATATCTTCCAATCCGGGCCATAAAAAGTTCGTTATCATCTCACGATAGCGAACACCATTCACAGTAACTGCCTGACCGGCCTCATTTCGAAGAAGTATGGCCCGATGACGCCGCCAGTCCATAAGCCGCACCAAACGAACTGGGCGAGCATGCACAGGTGTTTTCACATCTCTTACAGACCCGGTTTGCTGACATTTGCGCACAATTCTCCCGATTGTGGACACATTTGGTCGATTATGCTGATCAAAAATAGATCACTAAAAGCAGGAAATACATTTTGATTTGAACGCCCATTTTCGTAAAAGGCTTAAAAACTTTAACGCGTTGCTCGATTGTGTATCTTTTCATGGTTCAAATTGAGTTAGTCTGAAATTGAGAAATGTCAAATGAAATGCACAAAAAAACTTGACGTTTAGGTGTGGTTCACATTCAACATCGGCCCTTACAATTTAACTAACCAATTTAACCAACCAGAAAATCTACCAATTTCAACTTAGCATATTTTGGAATGAAGTTGTCGATATAGTAAAAAAACCTCTTCATATCTTGCTATACCCCTTTTGCTGCCACCTACAGAGCTTGAAAGTCAGAAGTTTGCTTTCTAGGGTGCTTACAGTTTTATGAAAATTCGCATTTTCTTGGAATGTGCCTTTTGTATTTGGAAAAATTCCATATTTAAATAATGAGGACTAAAAATGTTAGTAATGACACTTTCACGTAGAAACAAAATTTTAGTAACTGAGAAAAAAATACGCCAAAAAATCGTGTGTTCAATTATTGAAAGTTAGCACTCTAACGAAGAAAACGATGTCTATTTGAAGAAAATGTATGGATAAATGTCCGGTTTTTATACCCACACTATTGTGAACAAGGGTATATATCAGATGCTGCGGACCAAAAGTGTAACATATCGATGAAGTGACCTAAGAGATCCCAAGATTTTTTTTGCCGAAATCCGTTTGTGGCTATTTTAAGACAGTTTTGCAATTTGTACAGCGTAGTATATTAATTAATTTGAGTTATTGCCACACCCCTTTTGGTACCTCCCAAACAAAATTGCCAAAATAAAAAATATGAACTAGTATTCTTTTCAAATAGGCACTGTTTTCTTCTTGGAAATTGGAACAAATAATTTTTTTTTGCAATTTCTTTATGTTTTTTTGTGCCAGAAAAAAATCATTTTTTCTGATTGTTTTAACGACAGTTACTAAACTTTAGTTTCTTCGTGAAAGTGGTGTTTTCAGTATTTTTATCGCTTATAATTTCCTCTAATTTGTCTCTACCTTATCCAGTTTTTACTTCAAAAAATATGATTCAAATACTAAAGGTGCACTCCATGAAAATTGGAATTTTAGAAAATAAAATTTAACAATAAACAATTTTAGCTTTGGTTTCACAAAATAGTATGCCTCAATCTATACAAAAAGAAGTTTTCAGGTCCCGAAACCAAAAAAAAAATTTTTTTGTTACATAGTGCTTGGATCGTTGCTTGGAAAATTTTATGAATATCCGTTCAAATTTAGTTATAACCCCCGAATATACTTACTTATATCCCGAATTCGAATCTAAGCGCTGTGATGAACGCCATATCTTTAAACCCAAGATAAATTCAAAATCTGTCACTCCACCATCACTGTTTGCAAAAATGCATTTCTTTGTCAGGAATTTCATACATATGACTTGAAACACTCATATGACTTAAATCCAGTTTTTGTTTGGTGGTCAGAAATATTCGGAGGGGGTAGTCCAATTTATTATCATATTTTAGTTCTGTTTTGATTTCAAGTTAGCAGAAACGTCACAGCATATTCATATTAAACTGGTCGAAAACGTCCTACCGAATCCAGTTGGTACTATCGATTTATCGCACGATCCCCGATAGCGCAATTGAGATTTCATGATCAATAAACCAGCTGGACAAAACAATTATAAAAAGCTTTATAAGGATGAATTTTACATTTTCATTCAATTGATTTATTAAGAAGATGTACGATCATGGTTGCATTACATAAGTTGTATCGATAAACCGCCAGAAGTTATCGGATATGCAGAGCACTTTAGAACATTTGACATTTTGCTTTCATTGTTCGAGAAACTGGGTCAAGCGAACTATAATTTTACTTCGGAATTAAAAGAACTTCCTTTCCATTTGATACACCAAAGCGGTAACAACACATCAAGAGACAACAAAAATCCAAGAAGTTCTGACCCATCAATATCGGTCATTTATCAGTGAACATCAAATTATTATATACTTGACTTCGCTGTAGATTCCCAAGTCAAGATTTCCGAGGTATGTACGAGTGCGTCAATTAAAAAAAGGAACAACTTTTATAATACTATAAATCTTTTTAGGAATGGATATAGTGACATCAATATACCCAGGTTCATCCTGGGCATCTTAACTGTAACCCTGTCCAAGCAAAAACTGGGTTCTGACAAAATGAGATAACCTGAATTTGCCTTGGTTAAGACAATCTCCACCAAGAGCTGAACTTGGGATTACATAACTTATATCCCACACAATTTTCTGCCTTGGTTACGGCAGTCCCAATCCCTTGGAACCTCACTTCCTTAACTGTAGATCAAACGCACATTGTGCGCATTTTTTTTGGTACAGTAGGCAAACTCCCGCTTTGGCTTCATTTTATCTATAGGTGGGTACTATGTTTTTTCGGCACGAAAAAATTTCGCAAAATGTTATTTCGAGTTGAAAAATGGAACGCTTTTTTACAAAGTCGCATGGCAATTTAGAAGCGTGTGTGTCAAAGTGTCACTTTTTTATGTATGTATGTGTATATATGCATTTTTTCTTTTTGCTAATATTCTTGAAAACAAAATTCGAATCAATAAACAATTGGAATAATGCCAACTTAGAAAATAGTTAATTTAAATGTCAGAAAGGAAATAGTGTTGGAGATCATTGTGCTAATGTTATACATAATTTATTAATTTTGTGTTCTTCCGGTGGCGATGTTTGTGAGACATGAAAAGTCAGGGTAACGAAATAATTTCCTACTGTTGTACGAATATAAATAAATAAAATGATGTTTTGATTAATCGAAAAATATGTTATTTATGTTATATTATATTTAAGCATTTACATTATATTTGTTGACATATATAAATTATACTTCCATCCATAAACGGAATATCTTCTTCCAACTTCTATGGTCTCCAAGTTCTTTACAACCATTTCCAAATCTAGATCACAGGCACTGTCCAATTCGATTGGCCTACTGCTTTAGTACACTGCTTTTGCACACAATTGTTCTAAACATACAAACATAAATGTACATATCTAATTACAAGACAAATTCCACATTATTACATTTAGTCACATGTCCTTCCAGTGTTTTGCTTTTGTACTGCAATCCAATTGGAATTTCGCTCTTCTGGTTTATTCCATAAACATAATTATTTTCTTTTTCACATCTTTGCATCCTTTTTCTTTATTTCGGAAGACAATTTAATTTATTATTCTTTATTAGGAAATTTTATGTATAATATTTACAACATTTGAGTTTCTTGCGGACAAGAATAAATATAAACAAATGGGAGTGTTACGGTGGCGGCATTAAATTTGTTGCGGCGTCAATTTGTAACGGCGTTAAATTTGTGGTGGCGCAAAATGTTACTTTTTCGCGTTGAAATAAACAGAGTACCACAAACGAAAAAATTTCGCAGCTTTTTTCGCGACTTTGTTTTTATATGGGATTTCAACGCGAAAAATGAACATAGTACCACGCTTATACGAGAAGAAAATTGCCAGCCTAACCATCATCTTCTCAGCCACACTCCGACCAACTTGTATAGCTACATGCATAGAATTGTAGCATCGTTGATGAAATTGGTCAGGACAGAATTTGCCACAGGATGAACTGTTCATATTATTGGATATACGCTGACCTACTGATGAATGAACAAGAACATCCACTTAATCACAGAAATTTAATTTACTGAGTCCTAGTAATTTAAGAAAAAAAAAGTATCAACATAAGTATAAAAATGAATTTCTTATATTTATATTTAAAGCTTAAACAAATACATACATATTTTAAAATTTATTAGGCCTTTACAAAGTTCCCCTTTGAATATACAACCTACAAATCAATAAAATTAATCATCAATCTACTGCAAGAACTATAATCAAACATGACATCTAATTAATACAGCATAGCAATACAACATGTGGAAGGCCTTCAACGTGATCCCGGCGTGCTGGTAAGTTTTTTCCCGATGATATGTTTTAGTTTGAAAATGGTCTTGCACAGATATTTTTCCTCGGGTGTAAAATATAGCGAAAGAGAGTGAATGATATTACATGAGGACGTACATAGTAATAAAGAAGTGATTTTTTATGTGCTGCCCCCATTCTGTGTAAAGCAAGAAAAATATGAATAAAGCAAATTATGGGACGTCACAAGAGATCTGACCGCATTTATGAATGACTATTCAAAGACATTCAACTGTTATAAACCTGCTCTCACGTAAAATCTCTCACTGTAGGCGTTACGACGAAATCCCTTCTATGACAAACTCCAATAACAACGATAGCTCAGTAGTGGAGGCGATGTATGTTTGTTCACGTATGTAGAGACCGACGTTGTTGATGCAGTAATGCAAAGGGCGAAATAGAAAATAAATAAAACACAAGAGTTTAGTATTTCCAAAAGAGATAAAGGCTGAGCTTTATTTCGTATTAATGATAACGTATATTACCATGTAGCGATGCGTAGGATCCGTAGAGATCCAAACGGCACGATAGCAAAGCGACATTCGCGAGTGCGAAACAACGACTATTAGTGATGTGCGCGATTGTATCGCCTAACAAAGACTAGTTTCAATACGAGAGCCTCTGCTTGCGGGAAGTCTCTCTCTACATCCGAACCAGGGATGATAATTGAGAGTAACTAAATGGTACAAAAATCGTTCTAAAAAGGTAATTTTTCGACCCAAAAAGTACCAATTTTAAAATTTGTTTAAATTGTTCTTCATATCTTGAAATAATGAGATACAAATTAGTAAGATCCAGTAATACATGAACAATTTCTTGATAACAAGCTACTAAAATCTTATAGCATCGTAAAACCTTTGGTTTGTACAAGCCTACACCACACTGTTGGAGCAAAATAAGCACACATATAATTGTTAAATTTCTGAAATGCTTCAATTTAAAATCTTACAGGTCGCAAATATAAACCGATATTTCCGGAAATTGATACAAAATCATTTTTCATCCCTATTGAAAATGGGGCATATCGGTCCACGTTTTGATTTAGACTCTACATATATAGAGGTACGATTAGAATTCTTGACTCTCTAGAGAACGAATTTTTAGCCGATTACGATGAAATATGTTTCATATTGCATAAGATCATCTGTTTGAGTTTTTGGTGTAGATGCCACGTTTTTCAATCTACTTGCCTTTAATCTTTTCTTATAGGTTTTTAATTTCGTTAAAAATTTGTCAAATCGCAAATTTTTTCACTTTTGAAACTGAAAAGGCGCGATTTCATACACAATAAAGAGAATCTGAATTTTGTTGTAATACAAAGAGCCAAACATATTTCTTGGCCTTGCGTAGCTATGTCGAACCATGTCGAAAGAGCATGTGTACGACTTATATATTTTTTTTGAAAAAGTGTATGTTATATTCGTACAAAGACATGTTTGATAAAAAAGTATCAAATGTGTCGCGGGAGTATCACGGTACTTTGAGGGTCTGAAAAGTATCAAAAAAAGTACTAAAGTATCAAATTTATCATCCCTGATCCGAACTATGCGAATAACGTCCCGGGAGAGTCGGAGAGAGATACAACGCTGGAAGTCTCTCCTTACAATCCGTGCCATGCGAATTGGGAGAGTTTGCAGCGAGATTATTTTAATCCCTCTACGATCCGTGCTGAGCGAATTCGTCCCAAGAGAGTCGAAGGAGAGCACCAGACGCTGAAAAGCCCTCTCACAATCCGTACAAGCGAATATCGTCCTGGGAGTGTTGTAGCCAGTGTTGCCACAGAAGAATTTTTTTCCGACCATAATATTCCCTAAAACCGACCAAAATTTGTTGTAGCCGACCAAATCTCTAAAATTAGGCGAGGTTGTTTATATTTGGTAAAGTTTTCAGATTTTTATGAAACTTGGATTGTTTGCAAAATTAATTAACTTAAAAAATATGCCAGTTATAATAGGAAATAAAAATATATGTAGACAATATTTAGAAATACTGAAAAGTATTTTAAAACAATTATATATGTGGTACTTCCGAATGGCATATACCCTACATCATGGATCGCATTCAATGTTATAACAGGGAAAATATCTTGAACTGCTCGTTTAAATGAGAGGCACATACGAGTAGCTAAATATTACTCTATCCTCATTCTGTAAAATCGTTACTTTTTGATATTTTTGTATTTTATGCCTAATTATCGTCCCCAAATTCCCAAGTTTCTAGAAAGACTTTTTCGTCACCTTTTCCTTCCAATCCGCTAAAAAGTCAATTTATAAATTGCAAAAATAAATATAAAAATAATAAAAATACTTTTCAATATATTTTCTTTGTTATTGTTTCCACATTTTTTTTATCAATGAATTCCCATATTAATACAGAGTCTATTTTTATTTTTGTACAACTTTCAATATAAATTTTAACTTGGCTTTGGGACTTTGTATTAAGTTTTTATTTAATTTCAATTAGAACAATTGAATGAACAATTTTACATAGAAGGCGTAACTGATTCCAACGTTAAAATACAATTTAAAACTTCCATCATTTATTACAAAAGACTATAAGTTGTAGAGTGCAATTTTACGAAATTTCGTAAAATCTAAGTTCAGTAAAGTAAAGTTCAGTTCAGTTCAGTTCAGTAAAGTTCCGAAATTAACAAAATTTCAGCAAAATACCAGAAAACAAAATTTCACAATTATGGTTATATTTAAGAACCCACATTTCTGTTTTAATCCGCTCTTGGAATACAGAACAGGAGTGAAAACAACAATTCTTTCCCCAGGGCCGATGTTGGAGACAATTACAAACCATATTTCTGGTTAACGAAATTTCCTTTGTCGAACTGAAATAATTATTTTCAAACAAATTTTTATTACAATGTATTTGTCTACAATTTCGGCTGCTACTGTTTCCAGCGACATCAAATATATTGGGATTCATAATCGACATTTCAATGTATTCCAAACGGTGAAAAGCTTTAACTTGCAGTAATATTCTTAGACGTTAATCTTCAGATTATTCTGTATTATTATGGATTTTAAATATTCTAGAATAAAACCGACCAAAATTGAGTTGGTCCGACCATCCGACCAAATAGAAAAATTTTAATTCCATCCGACCAAATATGGTCGCAAATGACCAAAACGGCAACGCTGATTGTAGCACTTCTTCTCCTTCAACCCGCCAGGGTTGCCAATCAACGAAGGAGATGCACAAGCTTGAGAAGTTGCCGACAATGTTACGAACTTAAACAGATACATTTATATAAATGCATTGATATAACGTATTTGAAGTGCTGTTGTAAATCATTCCTAACTTATATTTTGTCCCAAATTTTTCTAATAATTTTTCATATGCATTAAAATTATTTGAATAAATGATGTTAGGGATTACAATGAATTGCTTAAAGAATATAAATAAGATGTTTTCAAACTGGGATGTATGTAGATCAGTAGAAGTGGAATAGGATCCATTTTGGGGTTTTAGATTATTTTATATCTGTCTCTAGAACAATGGTAGGCAAGGGTTTTGAGACGAATCTCTCAAAAACACCTGAGAGAGTTAAGGTGATTCAGTTATCGTTAAATACCACAATTTTCCATTTACATTTGAATTATCTAATTGTTTTTTTTTAATTCATGTAAATCATATAATTTTGGCTCATAGTTAATTCCGTAAAAAAGGGAGTCTATAACAATAATTATTGTAATGGGAACATAGTTTAGTGCGATTAGGACACGAACCCCCCACCCGACTGAAGTTAGCGCAAAAAAGGCTCCCGCAGTCCTATTTCAAACTAGATCTCTCAATGCTAAAAAGCGAATATATAAAATGGCATTAGGTTTCAATTTGATCCTGTACATTACAGCGCTTTAAATTGCTTTTTTGATAGATCATTATCATATCATAGATCATTATATAAGTATTCTGCTCCCATAGGGTGGTGTTGTCGTCATATTGTCGTCTCCGCCCTCCCTTACTGTTTTTTTTAATTAAAACCACTTAAAAACATCGAAAAATTCTCAATTATTATATTATTATTATTATATAAGTATTATATCGTAAAGTCAGATCGATCATGAATAAAATAAGACCGTTACGGAGAAAATCGGTGCATAATTTGTAAGTCTACAAACGTAGAATACTCGTATTCGGTTTAGTAGTGTATGTACAAGTTTAAAGAAATTTGTATTTTTTTTATACCCTCACTTTAGTGATACGAGGGTATATATCATTTGCTACCAACCTAAGGCCCTAAGGAGTGACGTAAGACCCTAAGTATGTTTGGCGGATATTCGTTTTGGATCATTTTAAGTCGAATGAGCAATGTCCGTCCGTCCGCCCATCTGTCTGTCTGTCAGTCTGCTGGCTGGTGCGCACCATAACTCTCGAAAGGAGTAACCGATTGACTTTAAATTTGGTATGCGAAAATTTTATTCTCTATCTCCGGCTAAGTTCGAAGATGGGCCATATTGGTCCACTCCTTCTAGTACTTCCCCCACCAAGGTTTAACATTTAGTGAAATCAATATTTAGTAACTTTTACACTTCTTATTCGAATCTTCTAAAATTCCACACATAGTATTAGTTTATTAGCTGTCGCTATCACCTAGAAAAAATGGGCGAAGTTACCACACTCCTTCTGGCACCTCCCACACAAATGAACCATTTTGCACCAAAAGTTAACAGCCTATAACATTAATACCAGTGAATAAAAATACTTGAAATTTTGTACAGTGTTATGTTTGTATAGTACCTACAGTCCAGTGAAAAATTATTACGTTATTGACACGCCCCTTTTGGTACCTCCCTCTCAAAGGTACCATTTTGGTAAAAAAAGTTAACAGCATACAGTGTGAGTACGAATGCACGAAAATACAACAACATTTTGCACAGTGTATCGCTTTTAAAGTACCTGTAGCCCTGTGAAAAGTGGGCGTTATCACAATGTCCCTTTTTATACCTCCCACACAGAATGACCAAATTGTATAGCTCATAACGTTAATACACCAGTGCACAAAAACGCTTATAAGTCGGCAGGCACAGTTCAAGGTTTTGTATTTTTTAAACTTCTTCTGGCAGAATAATTCGTGTAGGGTAAACCGACTGAGGGTTACCTCAGTCGGTTTACCCTACCCGACTGAAACTTTCTTACTTGTTTAATAACTAAGTTGCTAGATTTGCAAAATTAGCTACAACTTTTTAAATTACCATCGATTTTCTTCGGAATGGTCTCAAGTGTTTTTAAGGAATCTACCTGAAACATTGCAGTTTGTATTCATCGCAGCATGAATTATACAGATGGGTTCACATTTTGTTATAGTCTTCCTATAGAGATCGATCCCAAATACGTTTATCAAAGCCATAAATACCACATCTTCTAGATGATTATGACGAATTCTTGCTGTTTGTGCTTAAATTCTGCACAACATAAATTTAACTTATTGTAGCATGTTTTTATATAGTTCTACTGTTCAATAGAAAAGGTGAAATTTAATTTCTCTTTAAAAATGTATTTTTATTCATCAATTTCTAGTTTGTCCCCTTCAAAGCATTCTCCCTCAGAAGCAGTTCTGATTGCACTTTTTGATATGGCCTTGAGCTCTCTCAGCGATTCGGTTTTTATCTCCTCAATCGTCGCAAAACGCCGTCCTTCCATGTGTCTCTTCAATTTTGGGAACAGGAAAAAGTCGCAGGAGCGCAAATCTGGTGAATGCGGTTGGTGAGACATGATTGCGGTATTCATTTCGGCCAAAAAATACCAACAAGCAATGACGAGTGATCAGGTGCATTATCGTGTCTAATATAAAGCTATGAATTGTAGTTCCAAAATTCCGGGCGTTTTTTCGTATTGCTTTCTGCAAGCGGCGCATAACTTCAAGATAATACCCCTTATTAACCGCACTACCATGTGGCAAGAACCAATGATGCACTACGCCACGGTAATCGCTGAAAACAGTGAGCAAAACCTTGACATTTGACCGAACTTGGCGTGTTTTTTATTTGAACTTGGCTCTTCTTGTCAATAGGACGATTGGACTTTGGTCTCTATGTCATAACCACATAACCATAATTCGTCACCAGTTATGACTGTTTTTTTTGTTCAAAATTCAGCAATTTTGGAACGAAATTCGCTACCACACGCTTCATGCTTGAAATTTCAAGTGCTTTTAAGCACTTTATTCCATTTTTTACACAAACTTTTATGCAAATTCTTTTACCCATTTCTTCCACAGCATAAAATCGCCGAAGAAGCAGAACACGTCTAACTGTTATGTCGCTCACAACCAAACTAAACACAAACGTACTCAACTAAGAACATATGTTCGAGACAAGCGCGCCAACAAAAAAACAGGGTGTTTTTTTTAGTTCTCTAGTTTTCAATCTGGCAATACTTATTTCGAAGTTGGTCTTTTTGACAGCTGATTGATTTGCCGTTTCATAATGAATAGACTTACTCCGGAACAACGTTTGCAAATCTTGTAAATTTATTAGTAACATAATGGTTCGGTTCGCGCGACTCTTCGCGCAAGAAAGCAAGATAAATTTGTTCAGCGATTAACTCACTTTTGGATGAATGAGTACGTTAATAAACAAAATTGTCGCATTTGGAGTAATGATAATCCACAAGCCATTGTTCAGACGCCGCACGGTGGTCCAGAATTTAATTTTACTGGCCAAAACGCCATTTTTTTTCATCAAAGATTTGTGAAATGTTGATGCGTGGCAGGCGTGACGAGCTGCCGAAACACACATTTTTGTTATTTAAAAAAAACGTAATTTTGGTACATTTTTGTAGAAGGAAATTGCCATTTCTCGCAAACTATAATTGGTAGCTAGGTAGGATAGTATACTTTAAGAAATGTTATAATGTGTTACTGTACTGTTTACACGTGGTGTGTTATTATATGTTTCCACAGGTACTAAGGGTGATCCAAGTAGAGATCCTTTTTTAAATAGCCTTTTTTGACAGATCACGTGTGGGTGGTGTCATGCTACTTTTGTTGAGTATGTTTGGCATTTGATCATGGAATGACCTACGCCTGAACAACGTTTACAAATCGTTCAACTTTATTACGAAAATTCACGTTCTGTGAGGAATGGGTTTCGTGCACTTCGCTCAACTTATGGTCAACATAATCGGCCTATTGAGCGTACTATTCGCAACACCATCACCCATCTTGAGACCCAGCATTCATTATTGGATAATATTCGACCGAATAGACCACGTCCAGCACGCAGTGAAGAAAATGTAGCGGCCGTAGCTGAGAGTGTACACGAAGACCGAGGAGAGTCGATTCGGCGCCCTTCGCAGCAACTCGGAAAGCATATAAAAAATTGAAAGCATATAAAATATAGCTTGTGCAAGAACTGAAGCCGCTCGACCTTCCCAAGCGAAATCGTTTCGCTCTATGGGCTCTTGAAAAGTTCCAAGAAGATCCGACGTTTTCGAGCCAGATTTTGTTCTGCCATGAGTCCCATTTCTGGCTCAATGGGAATGTAAACAAGTAAAATTGCCGCATTTGGGACGAAGAGCGACATGAAGAGATTCAAGAGCAGCCACTTCATCCAGAAAAAACAACGGTTTATTGTGGTTTGTGGGTCGGTGGAATCATCGGTCCATATTTCTTCAAAAATGATGCCGGTAAGAACGTAACCGTCAATGAGAACGTAACCGTCGTGCCATGATAACCGACTATTTGATGCCCGAAATTGAAGCTCGTGATCTCGGCGACATTTGGCATCAACAAGACGCCGCCACTTCCCACGCATCGCATCAATCAATGGATTTATTGAGATAACACTTCGGTGAGCACATAATTTCACGTTTTGGGCAGGTCGATTGGCCACCAAGATCGTGTGATAGCACACCGTTAGACTTTTTCCTGTGGGGATATGTAAAGTCTAAAGTTTATACGGACAAACCCGCTTCGATTCAGGCCTTGGACCAAAACATCACGCGTGTCATTCGCCAGTTACCAGTCGAAATGCTCGAACGAGTCATCGAAAATTGGACTCAACGGATGGACCATCTGAGACGTAGCCACGTCCAACACAATTTGAGACATAATCCTCAAAAAGTAAATGCCAAAGAATATTCTTTCAAATGATAATAAACATTCCCCATTCAATTTGAATTTTTTGTGTTTTTTTTTGTTCTTTAAAAAAGTAGGAAACCTCGAAATGGATCACGCGTTATTTAATATCGACCTATGTAGTTTGTTTTTAAGAGTGATAATTTATTTAACAAGAATGATATGATTTCTTTGAATAAAAACCCACTTATTGTTAAGGAAATTTAAAAGTTTTTTATTTAATGTGAGGTACAATCGATACAATTAAGTTCTAAATAAAACGTAATTCAAATGACCCCCACGACTTCTTCTGCAGGAACGAATTCGATGAACCCAATATTCGAGCACTTTTTCCACTAAATCAAGTCGTATGTCATGAATGGCACTTTCAATATTGTCTTGTAAAGCTTGAAGAGAGTCTTGTTTATTTCGAAAGACCAATGACTTCAAATAACCCCAAAATAAGTAATCTAATGGTGTTAACTCACAACTTCTTGAAGGCCATTCAATATCACAATTTCATGTAATTATCGAATCTCCAAACTTTTCCCTCAGCATTTCAATTGTTTCATTTGCTGTGTGCCACGTATCCACAATCGGTCAATCGCAAAAAGAACGCTCTTAACGAGAGCTAAAATGTCAAGGTCGTAGGTCGACCGGAAAGTGTTTTTTTATTTTAAAAAAAAATTGACTTAGCGCACGAAAAGTTGCAATTGGAGAACGATTATTTTGATAATAAAACTGAATAATTTGTAAACGTTGTTCTTGCGTATATATCTCCATGATGAAATTGTAAACACTACAGAATACAATGAAAAACAAATGACAGATCATGATATATTAGAAATGGCCGAAACGTCACTTCAAAATCATATCATCACTGTTGGAAACCCCTTTTCTTTTGCACATGTACTGACCTGTCTGTAGAACACTTTTTATATATAGTTATCAATATACGAGTATTTATATAGCATATAGTTATAAAAATTTAAAAAACATCTTTTATTTTTTTTAAAAAAAAAAGTTCGAGGAAAACATTTTTTTTGAGTAAATTTTTTTTTTAATTTTCAAAATTTATAATTAAAATGGTTTATTTACCCGCATTTGACCTTCTTTTAATAAATGAAGAAGATGAAAAAAACAAAAACCCTACAATTCCATGCAAAATATTAAAAAAATTCAAAAGTTCAATTTTAACCTTGAATTCCACAATAACTGAACCAACTGAACCGATTTTTATGAAATTGAAAGTGGAGAAAGGCTTGATGAGTAATCTGTCGAATGAAAAAATATCTCTATCCGTTCAAAAGTTACAGAGTGTTGGCCAGTAAAAAACGATTCTGGACCACCGTGCGCCGTTACATCCACAGAAGGTAGCAGTTTGGTGTGCTCTATGGGCAGAGGGAATCACATAACACCATAATGTTACAGTAAATGGGGAACGCTATAGAGCCATGAATAATTAATTTTTCGTGCCTGAATTGGAGGATGTTGATGTGGAGGACTTTTAGTTAGTTAGAAGGAAACTTTTGGTGAGCGCATTATAACGCGTCGTATGCCTGTGGCGTTGCCTCCAAGATCGTGCGATTGAACACCGCTGGACTATTTTTGTGGGGTTATGTGAAGTCGTTTGTCTACGCAGATAAGCCCTATACGATTGACGCCTTCAAAGAGAATTGCTGACATACAGCCCCAAATGTTGCAAAAAGTGGTCGAAAATTGGGCCTCTTGTCTGGAATTTATTCGAGCCAGCCGCGGCGGCTACTTGTCCGAAATCATTTTTTAAGCATAATGGCAAACCCTTATCTTTATAATAAAGCTAAATTCTTGGCCATAAAATTAAATTATCTGCATTTTATTGCTTCTTGAAAACCACACGTCTAAAAAACACCCTATTCACACTTTCTATTGAACAGACCCCGTGAATACTTGTTCAAGCTGAATAAACCAAATTTTTCAGAAAAAACTATAAATTTTTAAGCGATTTTCGAATAACTCGTCGCAATAAAAATAAACCATATCAATTAATGAATAGATATATACTAGTCACCATTTAGTAGTCGCTGTCAAATCTATTCCTTTATGCGCAATTTTTTTCTAATAATTTGATATAGCAGGAAGGAGCAGTGTTGTTCCACAATTAGCTTCATTTCGTAAGTTTTCCCCGTTATGTAAATGACTGCAGTCAATGGTGAAGGGAATATAAAATTCGGGCCGGGTGAACATACTACCGTTCTTTTATTATCTGCTCTGGACAAAAGTGTAACATCTGAAAGGAGTGACATATGACTCAAGTATATTTGGCGGAAATCGGTTTTGCGCCATTTTGATTTAATTTGATTATAGTCCGTGCGTCTGTCTTTTGATGTGCAGGCTAACTCTCGAAATGATTACCCGATTGAATTCAAATTTGGTATGAGGTAATATTTTTGTTCTATCTCAGGCTAAGTCTGAAGATGGGCCATATTGGCCAAAACAACCCCCCCCCCCGCAATTTTTTCACACGACTAGAGGCAACTAATGTAATAAGAATGGAATAAAAATGGGGAGTCGGAGACCAAAATTTCTTAAAGCATCAGATATACCACCATATGTACTAAACCTCTGCATCAAGACATTCATTTCTTCGTCTACAGTAGTGTACACTACTTCACTGCACACTGAAACATTGTATATTTTACTCGATTGACACCACTATAGAATGATCGAAAAAAAACAACAAACACTTCACACTGTTTGATGTTTACAATCTAGTCGTGTACTCCAAAAATAATGAATAATAAGATATGTCATCCCGGAGCGAGTAAGTTATCAGATACGAACGAATAAAAATTTCAACGAGTAGGACTTCAAAGAGTGAGATTTTCCGCGGATTTCGGACCGATTTTCCCGAATTTTTTGTAATTGTCACAATTATAAAATTAATATCAATCGATTAGTGCAAAAAAAGTTGAAATCACCTTCGCGGAAAAGTGTTTTTTCGCGTGTGACATTTCATTCCTATTCGTCCGTAACTGATAGATTTTGACAGTTCTCGGGATGACTTATCTTCATAATTTATAATTTTTGGTGTACTCTGCTCGTTCGGTTGTTGTATTCTTTATACTCGTTTCAATTCGTCAAACGATGAGTATAATGAAGCGAGTACAGTGCTGTTTTCTGTTTCTTCAGTATGTACACTAGTGTATTTACCCCTCAAAATCAATAAATTTCTAAGGTGGTCCGTCGCTCTTTGTTGTTGCGTCTCTCTTTGCAATGACAATGAGTACAGTAGTGCAGTGTACACTGAAATCGAGTATTTCAGTTTTTGTGTACAGTACTTGAATGAGTGTACTTCTCCATTGTCTTGTTACTTATTTGTTTTGAAACCTGTTTGGCGGTTACTGTTCTCTTCACTCATTCATTTGTTTTGTCAAAATAGAGTGTGTGGCAGTAAGTATTTGATAAACAACTGAATGTCTTGAAAGGCCATTCAAGACATTCATTGCAGAGGTTTAATATGTACATATATACGAGTACATTTGATATATTTTCTAAACTCTTTGCACGCTTAATAATATTTACTACTGTAAATTTTCCAAGACAAGGTTCATTCACAGTTTAATTTTCGATTTATATTTTCATCAAAGCTGTTCAAAGACCAACAATATTTGCAAAGCTTAACATTTATATACTCGTACATTGAAATTAAACAAACTCCATTGTATCAATTATTTTTAATATTTGTTTTACTTGGCTCATTGCATGGCTAATAGCATTGCATTGATATTTCATCCAAACAATGTTTTTTTGTTCGATGTCAGTTTTTTTAATTTGCAATATCAAATCGATTGATAGCCCATTTTACATAAATAACGCCGATAAATACGAGTGATCATCAGAAGTAACTTGTTTCTAAACAGCAAAGCTACCTCTATACCAACGATATTTACGAAAACCATCGAGGCAGTAACATGAAGTTCCTAACGATATTTGTATCGTTGGCCCTTGTGGCTGTGGCATTAGGGCAAACAAATGATACAACAACAACAACAACAACTGCTGCACCGACAACAACAACAACAACTGTTGCACCGACAACAACTGTTGCACCGACAACAACAACAACTGTTGCACCGACAACAACAACAACTGTTGCACCGACAACAACAACTGTTGCACCGACAACAACTGTTGCACCGACAACAACAACTCCAACTGATACAACAACAACAACTGTTGCACCGACAACAACAACTCCAACTGATACAACAACAACTGTTGCACCGACAACAACAACTCCAACTGATACAACAACAACAACTGTTGCACCGACAACAACAACTCCAACTGATACAACAACAACAACAACAACTGTTGCACCGACGACAACAACTCCAACTGATACAACAACAACTGTTGCACCGACAACAACAACAACAACTGTTGCACCGACAACAACTGCTGCACCGACAACAACTGCTGCACCGACAACAACTGCTGCACCGACAACAACTGCTGCACCGACAACAACTGCTGCACCGACAACAACTGCTGCACCGACAACAACTGCTGCACCGACAACAACTGCTGCACCGACAACAACTGCTGCACCGACAACAACTGCTGCACCGACAACAACTGCTGCTCCGACAACAACTGCTGCACCGACAACAACTGCTGCACCGACAACAACTGCTGCTCCGACAACAACTGCTGCACCGACAACAACTGCTGCACCGACAACAACTGCTGCACCGACAACAACTGCTGCACCGACAACAACTGCTGCTCCGACAACAACTGCTGCACCGACAACAACTGCTGCTCCGACAACAACTGCTGCACCGACAACAACTGCTGCACCGACAACAACTGCTGCACCGACAACAACTGCTGCACCGACAACAACTGCTGCACCGACAACAACTGCTGCACCGACAACAACTGCTGCACCGACAACAACTGCTGCACCGACAACAACTGCTGCTCCGACAACAACTGCTGCACCGACAACAACTGCTGCACCGACAACAACTGCTGCACCGACAACAACTGCTGCTCCGACAACAACTGCTGCACCGACAACAACTGCTGCACCGACAACAACTGCTGAACCGACAACAACTGCTGCACCGACAACAACTGCTGCACCGACAACAACTGCTGCACCGACAACAACTGCTGCACCGACAACAACTGCTGCACCGACAACAACTGCTGCACCGACAACAACTGCTGCACCGACAACAACTGCTGCACCGACAACAACTGCTGCTCCGACAACAACTGCTGCTCCGACAACAACTGCTGCACCGACAACAACTGCTGCACCGACAACAACTGCTGCACCGACAACAACTGCTGCTCCGACAACAACTGCTGCACCGACAACAACTGCTGCACCGACAACAACTGCTGCTCCGACAACAACTGCTGCACCGACAACAACTGCTGCACCGACAACAACTGCTGCACCGACAACAACTGCTGCACCGACAACAACTGCTGCACCGACAACAACTGCTGCTCCGACAACAACTGCTGCACCGACAACAACTGCTGCACCGACAACAACTGCTGCTCCGACAACAACTGCTGCACCGACAACAACTGCTGCACCGACAACAACTGCTGCACCGACAACAACTGCTGCTCCGACAACAACTGCTGCACCGACAACAACTGCTGCTCCGACAACAACTGCTGCACCGACAACAACTGCTGCACCGACAACAACTGCTGCTCCGACAACAACTGCTGCACCGACAACAACTGCTGCTCCGACAACAACTGCTGCACCGACAACAACTGCTGCACCGACAACAACTGCTGCTCCGACAACAACTGCTGCACCGACAACAACTGCTGCACCGACAACAACTGCTGCACCGACAACAACTGCTGCACCGACAACAACTGCTGCACCGACAACAACTGGTGCAACAACAACGGCTGCAACAAGTGATACAACTGCTGCAACATCAACTGCTGCAACAACAACGTCTGCAACAACAACGGCTGCAACAACTGATACAACTGCTGCAACAACAACTGCTGCGACAACAACTGCTGCGACAACAAGTGCTGCAACAACACCTGCTGCAACAACAAGTGCTGCAACAACAAGTGCTGCAACAACAACTGCTGCGACAATAACTGCTGCCACAACAAATGGTACTACAACAACTGCTGCTACAACAGCAACTACTGGTACTACAATAACTTCTGCTACAACAACTACTACTGTTACTACAACAACTGCTGCAACAATTACTGATACTACAACAACTGTTGCTGCAACAGCAACTAATGGTACAACTGCAACTACTAGTACTACAACAACTGCTGCAACAGCAACTACTGGTACTACAACAACTGCTGATATAACAGCAACAACTGGTATTCAAAAATCTACTGCTACAGCATCAACTGCTAGTACAACAACTGCTGCAGCAGCCGCTGCTACAATGACAAGTGTTTCTGGTGCATCAACTATTGCAGCAAATGCTGCTGTTAAAACTACTACTAAGTGTAACCAAACAAGATCTACCACAAAAAAATGCGCTACTGGAAAAACAAGAAGAAAGCATGGATATAAAAAGAAGCACAAATGTAATAAGAAGGGACACAGGAGCAGAAAGCATAAGAATGGACAGCTGAGCAGAAAGCGTGGATCCAAGGAGAAAGTTAATGTCCAAATAAACATTAACCAACGAGGAGGAAGAAGAGCAAAATACTCAAGAAAAGTAAAGAGAGTACCAAGAAGAAGACCAGTAAGAAAAGGAAAATATGGAAGGAAAGTCAAAAAATTTGTGAAAAAAGTAAACGGGAGAAGAAAAGTAGAATGTCCACCAAAAATGAACAGAGCAAAATGTCCACCAAAAATGAAAGGTGCAAACATAGCAAAATGTCCACGAAAAATGAAAAGAGCAAAATATCCACGAAAAATGAAAGGAGCAAACAGAGCAAAATATCCACGAAAAATGAAAGGAGCAAATTTTCCACGAAAAATGAAGAGAGCAGACAAAGTAAAATGGCCACGAAAAATGAAGAGAACAGGCAATGTAATAAGTCGACGAAAAAAAATAATACAGATGAGAAAAAGGAAAAGTACGCCTGGAAAAGTTTGTTTTGGAAAATAAAATTTCTACATAAAATTAAATGATATGCACATAAAACGATATAATAAAACTATTATAATTTCACAATAAAAAACAGAAAAAGGCAATATATTCTCTAATATATTATCTGAACATGCCACGCTACGAACATACGTATGTTCGTTTTGGACATTGGAGCATATAAAAAGAGTCGAAATTCACACAAAAGCCATGTGTCGCTACGTCTATGAAATATACTATTTACACTGTAATTGATCATTGAAGGCAACTTTCGAGTTGTCGAAATGTCCAAAGCCTGCAACGCGGATCAAAGTGTTTCTATGTTCGTGGCCTTTGGGCGGGTGTTAAAGATTTTCTCCTCTGGGGTATGTCCAAAGACGGCTACACGAACCATAGGGTTTGTCGTGGACACCTCAAGTGGTTGATGTTGTTGTTAATACATTTGTGTTTCTATGTTCGTGGCCTTTGGCCGGGGTTAAAAATTGTCTCCTCTGAGGTATGTCCAAAGACGGCTACGCGAACCATAGTTCATTTTGGCGTGGGCACCTCAATTGGTTGATGTTGTTGTTGTTATTTTAAAAACTGTTATTCAGTCAAAAATCCAGCTCTAAGAGGTATAGGTTCTTTCAAACGAATAAGAATTATTACCTCACTTCTGTTATTTCAACACGAAAAAATCTCGTCAAGTAATAATCACAGCTAAAACTCGTTGAAGGATCGGAGTAGCATCCGCGAAATAGCTATACGAGGAGCTGAGCTATGAAGTAATTGCATTTGTTTCACCGTTTTTAAAAAACTTTGCATTCTATAATACATAATAGAGGCAAAGATGGTCTAGAGCCAGGAAAATATCCTAGTGACAAATCAAAAACAATTTAAAGACCGAAATAAAAACAAACGAAAATACAATAGTAAAATAGTTTCTTGATCCAATATATATTTCCTACTTTGCCTAGATTTTTGGGTTATACCTTCAAAATCTATCTAAATTTCCAACAGACAACGACGAAGGGAGTACATACTCATTTTCTACGGATAATTTTAAAGTTTTCGTAGTTATATTTTCTCATCCTGATGATGTCGTTCGAAGAAGGACGAAATATTGAATGAAAATAATAAAAAACACATCAAAAAACCAACATAGACCTCGAGCTCATTTTTGGATAAATATCAAACAAAAATTAAAAACACAGGTCGAATATACAAAATTACACACTCAAATTTCCAAATAATAGTAGATTTTAAACATGTCGAACATATTTTATACATCGGCATAACGGAAACAAATCATAGGACTAAAACGATTTTTTTCAAAAAATGTTCAATAGTAATAAAAAATCAATAAAAGAAGATGATGTTTTGACATCTTCATTTCAACACACGCTAAGTAGAATAGGTATATTATCAGTGACATTGTATTTGTTAATGCTAAATATTTCAAACTGTATTCAGTCAAAATATGGTGTTTATCCATAAAATGTTATATACAAAATCAATTAACGTTATAGAAGAATTCCATACAAATTTAAAAAAAAATCATAAAACTTCGATCACCTCTTCAGAAAAATTACCTATTTCGACTTAGCATATTTTGGAATGCAGTTGTCGATATAGTTAAAAAAAACTCTTCATATCATGCCATACCCCTTTTGCTGCCACCTACAGAACTTGAATGTCAGAAGTTTGCTTGCTAGAAAGCCTACACTGTAGACCATTTATTATTTTTTCGGTACTGATTTCCGGGCCGAAAAAGTTTCCATTTGACCTACAAACCTCCAATAAAAAATTTGGTGCCGATTGGATAACGCTAAGGTCTGCCCAAAGTTGTTTGAAAACACAAAACTCACTTTACATGAACAAAATTTGGGTTTTTATCAAATGTCACATGTTCAAGTAATTAAAAAATATTTTATTAGCATGAAAAGTTTTTAAATGGTCTTTGAATAAAATTTTCTTTCTTACAATCTGGAAAACGATCGAAAATTCTCCGACCCCAAACTATTGCTGTGTAATAATTTGAGCGATTTCGTCTCATACAAAACCAAACATTTTTTCGGTGCTTTTGGATTGAGTACTGAATTTTTAAAGCATGACCCATCCATTTGGCAAGTAAATGAAGATTATCAAGATGCTCTCGATGTTTGTTGTTAACGACACTGCTGAACGCGGTGTACAATTTATGAATGATTACAACAGAATACTTACGAAAGACGAAGAACAAAATCAATTTATATTACAGTGCATTGAAGAATATCGTAGAAAATGTCCCTCACATAACAAGTCAGATCTAATATAATATTGAATTAATTGTATTTTTTGTTTTTTTCACCTATCTTAATATTTAAAAACTATTTATTAATTAATAATACAAAGAAATGTAATTTTACTTATTTAAGCATACGATTGTTGAATAAAAAAAATATTTCCCCTATAAAGTGTGTTCTAAATTTTGAATGAACTTTGGGCAGACCCTAGGGTTATCAGATCGGCACACAAATTTTTATGGAAGTCTTGTAGACAAAAATGGAAACTTTTTCGGTCCGGAAATCAAAGATCGCAGCAACTTTCACTTTTTGCATCATGTGCTATAAACGGTCTAGCCTACAGTTCTATGAAAATTCGTATTTTCTTGGAATGTGCCTTTTTTAATTGGACTTTTTTTTTATTTAAATTATGAGGACTACAAATGTTAGTAATGACACTTTTACGAAGAAACAGAAGTTTACTCACTGTCGTTAAAATAATGGTACGAAAAAATCATAAAGAATGGAAAAAAATTAACAAACTAATTGTTTGATCCAATTATTGAAAGTTAGCATTCTAACGAAGAAAACAATGCCTATTTGAAGAAAATGCATGAATAAATGTCCAGTTTTTATACCCCCACTATATCAGATGCTGCGAACCAAAAGTGATGGAGTGAACTAAAAGACCCCCAAGAATTTTTGGCGGAAAACTGTTTGTGGCCATTTTAAGTAATTTTGGTTATGTCCAGGTAATGACAGGATTAACCGATTAGTTCACGTCGATGGAGTGAACCAAGAAACCCCAAGAATTTTTGGTAGAAATCCGTTTGTGGCCATTTTAAGTCATTTTTGTAATGTCCGTCTGTCTGTCTGGTTGGTGCGCACTATAATTTTCGACCGGATTAACCGATTGACTTCCAATTTTGTATGTGTGCAAATGCACGATTATGCACAAAAAGTTAACGACTTATAACATTGATTCCAGTGCAGTACTTATAGCCCCGTGCAAAATGGGCGCTATTACCACGCCCCTTTTGGTACCCCCCATACAACTAGACCATTTTGCACAAAAAGCTAACGGCTTATAACTTCGATTCCTGCACATACAAACACTTGAAATTTTGTTCAGTGTAATGTTTTTATTGGTTTTTTTTTTGGTATCTCCCAAACAAAATTTCCAAAATATGAAAAATATTTTTTTAATTTCCCATTTTTTACAATATGGCTCATAATTTATACATGTATCAATAGACTTTTTCCAAATATGCATTGTTATACCCTCACTTTAGTGTGACGAGGTTATATATCATTTGCTACGGACAAAAAGTGTAACACTTGGAAGAAGTGACCTAAGACGCCCAGGTATGTTTGGCGGAAATCCGTTTTGGGCCATTTTAAGTCATTTGAGCAATGTCCGTCCGTGTGTCTGTCTGGCTGGAGCGCACGATAACTCTCGAAAGCAGTAACGGATTGACGCCAAATTTGGTATGGGATAATATTTTTTCTATCTCAGGCTATGTTCGAAGATGAATCATACGGTTCCACTCCTTCTAGTACTTCACAAAGGAATAACATTTAGTGAAATGTTGATTATTTAATAGCTTCTATACTACTTATCAGAATTCTCTATAATTCCACTATCAACTTGAGAAAAATGGGTGAAGAGCCCGCGCTCCTTTTGACACTTCCCACACAAAGGGACTGGTTAGGTGTGGCGCTTGCCAGCTAGGGAGATAACTCCAATAACAACGCTAGCTCATGTGTTTCATTTACATTCTGTCTATTGCAAAAATTTAATCGCAACAAATACAAAAATGGTAGAGAGATTCAAAAATTGCTGGGTAGAATTAACTGCGCAGTTTCGATAGACACCACTGTATCGTCGTCAGAATTCAAAGCAATAGTATGTATGGCTTCAACCTAAATCAGCTGAAAAACTTATGGAAGCAGTAACTTGGTGTTAATAAGAACTACGAACTAAAAACCATATTTCACAGGTTCGGTGAAATATGGTTTTTTTTTGAACGACGTTTACTAAATTTTCGTTTCTTCGTGAAAGTGATGTTTCCACCATTTCTAGCCCTCATAAGTTCCTTTAATTTTAATGGTATTATCAAGCTTATACTTCAAAAAATATGGTCCAAATTCTAAATGTAACAGTAAAATTGGGAAGAAAAAAATTAAAAAAAAAACTTTACCATACCATGTGTAACCATTTGCCCATAACTTCAGAAGCAGTCATTATAACGCCTCCAAATTCTTTATTTCAGATTACTTTTCCAATTGCTATATTCTTATGTCTGGGGCACCTGACACACAATGACCCCAATTTCATATTACATTAGTCCCGAAGTGTGAATATAATCTTCTAGTGGTGTTAATCGACTGCTATTTTCTTATATGATTTTTTTTAATACCAGAATTAACGTTATGTCCGTATAATGGCATTTTGCCCAATGCAGTT
Source organism: Eudasyphora cyanicolor (assembly GCA_963930755.1). Taxonomy (NCBI): domain Eukaryota; kingdom Metazoa; phylum Arthropoda; class Insecta; order Diptera; family Muscidae; genus Eudasyphora; species Eudasyphora cyanicolor. Next base: position 127,390,137 of record OZ005736.1, on the reverse strand, counting down.
ACTGTAGTTATCGTATTTAAAGAAATATTGTTATTTTCTCGTTTTGCTTTGTGTAATTAAAATGCATCAATTATATAGTTTTTTTTAACATTTTATTTTCCAAGACAATTTAACATTTTACTTGCGGCACAATGTTCTTTAGGGACACATTTTGTAATCTGTACTCTTCTTCCGTTTGTTCCTTCACATGCTTGTCTTACTCCACCGACTTCACCTACTTTTCTTACCCCACCTACTTTTCTTACTCCACATGCTTTTCTTACTTCACACTCTTTTCTTGCTCCATTTACTTTTTCTACTATTGGACATTTAACGTTTACTTTTACATTAACAACATTCCCCTTTCCGCACCTTAGCTTTCCATTCTTATTCTTTCTGTTCCTTGGTCTAGTCTTGTTACACTTGCGATTCTTTCCACATCTAGGTTTTCTAGTTCTTCCGCCAGTACATTTTTTTCCGGTACATCTTAAGGGTGCTGTAGTAGTATCTTCCTCCGTTTCCTCCATTTCTACTGGTTCCTCCGTTGTAGTAACTTCCATATCAGTAGTTGTGTATGCTTCAGTAGTTGTGGGTGCCACAGTAGTTGTGGGTGCTTCAGTAGTTGTGGGTGCTTCAGTAGTTGTGGGTGCCACAGTAGTTGTGGGTGCTTCAGTAGTTGTGGCCGCTTCAGTAGTTGTGGGTGTCACAATAGTTGTGGGTGCTTCAGTAGTAGTCGATACTACAGTAGTTGTCGATACTACAGGAGTTGTCGGTGCCACAGTAGTTGTCGGTGCTACAGTGGTTGTCTATGCTACAGTAGTTATGGGTGCCACAGTAGTTGTGGGTGCAGTTGTTGTTGCAACAGTTGTCTGCCCTAATGCCACAGTCACAAGGGACATCGATAAAAATATTATTAGGAATTGCATGTTACTGCCTTAATTTTCCTCGTAAATTTCGCTGGTTAAGGTAGCGTTGTTATTTAGAAATTGATATTGCAAATAATTTGATATTGCAAATAAAAAAAATTTATCGAACGAAAATCAATTGTTTGGAGAATTAATGCAATGCCATTAGCCATGTACTGAGACAGGTAAAGTAAATATTGAAAATAATTGATACAATGGTGACTGTTAAATTTTAATACATATAAAGGTTAATTTTTGCAAATATTGTTTGTCGTTAAACAGCTTTGAAGAGAATAGAATTCGAAAATTAAGCTGTGAGTGAACGAACCCAGCCTTGGGAAATTTATATCGTAAATACTGTTAAACGTATATAATCTTTAGACAATTTTTTACTGTGATGTAAACTTCTTAAGCTTAAAGGTATTCCACTATTAAACTCTGATATAACAAGCAAGAAAGTTCAGTGGGGTAAACCGACTTATGACTCCCCTCACCTTGAGTCCCAAAAAAGTATTCATATATTTATCCCCTCACCTTAGAGAGGTGTAAATACATCGAAGGAGTGACCTAAGACCCAAGCATGTTCGGCGGATATCCGTTTTGCGTCATTTTATGTCGAATGAGCAATGTCCGTCCATCTGTCTGTCTGCTGGCTGGTGCGCACGATAACTCTCGAAACGACTAACCGATTGACTTCAAATTTGGTATGTGGTAATATTTTCTTCTATCTACGGCTAAGTTCGAAGTTGGGCCATATTGGTCCACTCCTTCCAGTACCTCCCCCACAAAGGGTTAACATTTAGTGAAATATTGATTACACTACGCAACAACAAAAAATTTTTTTTGTGTCCTAGACCTAAAATATAAAATCAAAACCAAATTTTTTTTTATTTTTTTTAAATTTTTTTTTATCAAAAATGCTGCACTATAATTTTTGGAGTGTATGCCCGATCAGGTCGGGCATGCGTTAAATTGAAGCAATTAATGTTGGAAATATCTCTTTCACATAGAAACAGTGGTTTAGTAACAGTCATTAAACAAATTGGAAAAATAAGATTTTTTTTCAAAAAAAAAAAAATTGTCATAAATTTAAATAAATACTTAAAATTAAGAAATTTACTTAATTTTAAGTAAATTGTCTTAATTTTAAGTAAATTGTCTTAATTTTAAGTACAAAATGTTCTTATTTGGAAGACTAAGGACGTCTTTGGAGCATTTCTTTAAATATATGAAATTTTTTTTTCAGTGTGGGACAAAAAATAACATAAGAAATAGAAAAAAAATATATTATTTTCTGATTAAAAATTTTTTTCTGATTAAATATATTATGCACTGAAAAAAAAGTGTACTGAACGTCATTGAAATTTTCTTAACTATTAAGATTTTTTCTTTGATTTGGCTCCAAAGACAAAGACTATTAAAATAAGTACATCTACAATTAAAGTCGTTAATCATCTTTAAATTAGAACATCAAACGTCTTTGAAAGAATTACGCTTTATACTTCGATGAAAGACATCACATTTTTAAGTCAATTACGCCTTGTGCTTAATTAAGTACATAAAATGACTTCAGATTAAGTACATTCAGATTAAGTAATTAAACCAAGCACATGATATACTTATAATAATTAAATAAAAATATTTTTTATTCAATTATTTGTTTACACGTTCATGGTAATTTTTATTAATTGCTTCTCTATTAAAACATTTGATTTCGATAAACAGTTTATTCAGTATGCTGGACAGCATACATACCTGACGATACCCATAGCCATCGGAAATATTTATTCTAATGGACAAATAAATGATGTTTTGCAAACTTGTACCTAGTTGAAATGCGTTACATTTGAACGTTATGAAAACGAATCGATCTCTTCGTCAATGACATCCTCGTTCGAAAATGTTTGCTGAAGATGACTTTTATTCCTCCAATTTGCATAAACATCGGGACCTGGTACAAATAATAATATATATTAACATCAAAATTAAATTCGAAATTAAACATTTAACCTAGTCCTCCTTCTTTTGTAATTGGCGCAGGAGTTTGAGTGATTCAAAATCTGCAGTCTTTAAGAATTTTATTATTCAATATTTCCAAACGTATTAACGATTTATATTGTCCAAATTATCGTCCCTGTGATAGATTTTTCATTTCGTGAAAAAATTTGCGTTAATTTTCAAATTCATCTTGAAATTGTATATATTTTTTTATCAATTTACTTCAAAAAATATTCGTAAATAAAATACATTGCAAATACATAAAAGTATCATATATTTATCACAAAATAAAATAACTAACATTTCCTCGTTTTGTATAAAATTCATGGATACTTCATGCTTAACAACTCTTTCCGACGTCCACATGATGGATAGCATCCTACTGATATTAGACAGAGGGAGACATATTCTATATCTAATCTGCAGATATTAATTTGTATTTTAAAAACATTCATGTCCATTATAACTGCGTTAAACATTAAAAATTTTAAACGTAATTCGAATATTTTGAATATTTGATAAAGTCGTAAAATTTCTGAAAATTACAATATCTGAAAATGATTAGCATTTATTTTAAAGTTATAATGAACAACAGAATTTAAAAAACAATATTAATGTAATAGAATTTACCAAAAGGAATATTATTAAAATATAAATATCGTCGGTACGCCGACGAAAACTCATATGTGTAATTTTTCGATTTTTTTATTGTCCTAAAGGTCATTTGACTACCCACCAAAGCATTTTGCGCTATTTTCACCAGTTCCAAAGTTACATAACACTCCTATTTGTACCCCTCTATAGAAATGCTCCGACAAAAACTCCTATGTATTGTAGAAACAGCATGTCCCAAGGGATAGAAGGTTGGCTTGGATTCACGTCAAAAAACGGCTTATGAAGTTTTGTTCAGAATAGCGGGGATATTCGACTGTGAATAGATCAAAATCGGATCTGCTTCCTTTCGCGAGTTATCGCGAAAACATAACTTTTACTCAAAACAAACTATTTATTAATAACTTTGATTTGTAAAGAAAAATCCGGAAATTTAGAACTGTAACACAATTTCCTTTAAATATGATCATTTGTGATCAATTTTTTATATTGCGAATTTTGTGTAATCCATAATAATAAATTGATATCAGCATTTCCGCGATAAATATCCCACAATAAATAAATTTTGAAAAAAAAATTATGTTCGGAATTATTTTATTATATAATGCTATTATCGCGCGTACGAACAGTTCTAGGAAAAAGTGATCCACGGACGTTTTGGAAATAAGCGAAAGGCCTACAACTTCTTCTTTAACAAAAAAAATTATAGTAATTTGGTAAGGATTTACAGTGTGTTAAAACTTTTGTATGCTTTGCCTTTTATATGAGGCATATTTTGAATTGACATGTTGTAAATCCCTACCAAATTATTAAAAATTGTTGTTAAAGAAAGAGTTGTAGTCGTTTTTCATTCTCCCAAACTTTCTTTGACAACTTTTTCTTAGTACTGACCTATGAATGATTTCTGCGATTTAATGTAATTAAGTTGAGGTTTTTGATTAAAAATATTTTTTATCGCGAAAACTCGCCAAAGGAAGCTGATCAGATTTTGATATCTTCATAGTTAAGTAGATGGGATGATTCTGAAGAAAACCTCATTCGCAATTTTTGCCGTTTTCAGAGGAAGAAAAAAACTTTCTAACTGTTTCTATTTTGTATAATTTTCTTTCTGCAAATACGCGAATGTTATTTTACTTGTTCCGCTTAAATATCACAAATTTTTAATTATAATTATCATAATTATCCGTTTTTATACAGACTTCACATGTTTTGCATTTTTGTGTTATCTTATCACTGCCAAAGGTGGAAAACAACACGTTGGCGTTTTCTTTTTTCTAGATGATGTATTTTTAAATGCTCTTTCATTCTAATAGAAATCTCAATATTGGATGTAGCATATTTGCATGCTTAGCTAACGATATTCTTTTTATACCCTCACTTTAGTGTGACGAGGGTATATATCATTTGCTACGGAAAAAAGTGTAACACATCGAAGGAGTGATCTAAGACCCTAAGTATGTTCGGAGGAAATCCGTTTTGGGTCATTTTAAGTCGAATGAGCAATGTCCGTCCGTCTGTCTGTCTGTCTGTCTGTCTGTGTGTCTGCTGGCTGGTGCGCACGATAACTCTCGAAAGGAGTAACCGATTGACTTCAAATTTGGTATGTGGTAATATTTTTTTCTATCTCCGGCTAAGTTCGAAGATGGGCCATATTGGTCCACTCCTTCTAGTACCTCCCCCACAAATGGTTAAAATGTTGTGAAATATTGATTGTTTAATAACTACTATACTACTTATTCGAATCTTCTGAAATTCCACACATAGTATTAGTTTATTAGTCGCTATTAACTCGAGAAAAATGGGCGAAGTTGCCACGTCCCTTTAGGTACCTCCCACACAAATGCACCGTTTTGCACCAAAAATTAACAGCTTATAACATTAATAACGGTGTATAAAAATACTTGAAATTTTGCACAGTGTTATGCTTTTATATTGCCTACAGTCCAGAGAAAAATGGGCGTTGTTGCCACGCCCCTTTTGGTACCTCCCACACAAAGGTACCATTTTGCACCAAAAGTTAACAGCTTATAACATTAATACAAGTGTATAATAATACTTGAAATTTTGTACAGTGTAATGTTTTTATAGTGTCTATAGTCCTGTGAAAAATGGGCGTTATCGCCACGTCCCTTTTTGTACCTCCCACACTAAATTGCCAAATCATACCACAATTTAATATCTCGTAACGTTTATACCAGTGCACATAAACGCTTATAATTCGGCGCAGTGCAATGCATTTAAAGTATCTACTGTTCAGCGAAAAATAGGTGTATTTGATAAACCCCTTCTGGTACCTCCCACACAAATTGACAGAATAATTCGTGTAATATTGAATATTAGTCGGTTTACCCGACTGAAACTTTCTTACTTGTTAATGCACAAAATAACTGTTTATTTATTGAATACGGAAAACAACGTTCGATTTTCGTTCATTGTTGTTCTATTTGTTCTTCTTCGGCTTTATTTCGTTCTTCTGTTTTTGTCAAAATAACAAATTCGAAAACGCACATAAACTCGACGACTCTGAATTTCCGCATACACTCACAGTTCTAAATCTACCCATTCTTGTCTCATCGTCGTATGAGCAGCCAAGCTACTCTGAATTTTCGCACACACTCACATTTCTAAATTTACCCATTCTTGTCTCATCGTCGTATGAGCAGCCATTCGATGTGTGCGGACAATTTTCGACTACCTGCGAAATAGCATTGCCACAATTTAAAAGATAACTAATCTTTAATTCAAAAAACAAAGAAAAGTTGACTGAAAATTAAGGGTAAATTGTTTTTAAAAACATGACATGAGAATTTCTACATTTTTAAGGAAAAAATCTTACAAACTATTAAAATATGTACTTGAGTTAATGACAGTTGCACTACAATCAATTATTTTTTCTTTAATTTTATGACGTAACGTTAAAGTCAACATGACATAGTATTATAGATATCTTAACATAGTAGTAAGAAATTTTACTTTAAACGAATGAAAATTTCTTTGAAATCAAGTAAATTTGCTTAAATTTAAAGAAATTTTTTCTTCAAACAAAGACAGGTTAAATCTATGATTTAAAGGAAAAATGGTTTTTAATTTCATGTCAACTTTTTTCAGTGTGTAGCGTTTATTTACATGAACAAGTTTCATTAGAAGTAATTGTGAGTTCTTTGTTGACGTTTGTAGATTTCGGAATCGGTTCTCTAATGAGGAACCAAATGTAATCTCCCATCATTCTTTCATCCCACTGTCCTTGGTAACGCCGCTCGATGGACTTCAATTCTTGGTGAAACCTTTCGCCATGTTCGTCACTTACGTCGCCAAGATTCTCGGGAAAAAAGTTTAAATGAGAATGAAAGAAATTAATTTTGAGGGACATATTCACACCTGTTGGAAGACATAGAGCGAAAAATAAGTTGGAAGAATACATACATATGTGTTATATACATAAATATAAAAAAATATATTTCTAACCAATTTTTTCATAATTTTTTAACAAATCATTAATCATTGTTTCATATTGAAATGGAAATTTGAAACTACAAGCTTAACCGACCTCCATGCTGCAATTTCATCCGACGTCAAATTTGATTCGAAATTCACATCTTTCATCAGTTTCCTTATTTTAGGCCCATAAAAAATCCTTCTTCGATTTTTTGAAAAGAAAGACTTTTAAATAAACTTTTTAAATATGAGAGTGAAATCATCTTTCCTAAAGGCTTTTACAAAATTTTTAAAGATCCCCAGCTTAATATGCAGTTTTGGCAAAATATCGGCTATCCCAAAGGCATAACATACCAACTACTTTTAAATCACAACAAATTTTCCTGTCATGTTCATATTTTATGTATTTTTATCAATTTAGCCATTGTTTCGTATGATTCCTTAGTGTTGACAGCATGAGCAATGGGAATCGACGGTTTCTGATTTCCGTTGTGTAAAAGTACGGCTTTCAAACTTTCTTTACTGCTGTCAACAAGTAATCGCCATTCCTTTGAATTGTAAGTTTGATTAAGTTTCTCGAACCATCCGAGAAAGTCCTTGCAAAAGCATCTGTTATCCACAGTTGTATAAAATTGTCTGTAAGGTATATCACGGACTCTATAATATGATATGTTAACATCTGGGGCCAAAATATTGTACTGTTTCATTCCAAAATGCAAGTAGTTCTGCTTTATCTTTGGTCAGTTCCAAATCTCTCACTAGATCAATGAGTTGAAACTGAGTTAAAAGCGATGACTTCTGACTCAAACTTGATTCGCTCAGAGTTGAGTACTCAATTGAACTTGATGATGTTTCCGTTATTAGGCTGTTAGCTATACTTGGAAACTTCCTACTCCAATCTATTAACTTAGACAAAAATAGCAGTCCGTATCGTGAATGAATGGTTGTCTCCAAATCATTGGCATTCCAAATTCCACGTGAAGTATAAAATTAAAACGTTTAATCCACAAAACATTGTAATACATTAATTGTAACGTACTTACCGCATGCTTCCACTACTCCATCGAGTAAGATTTACATGACACGAATTACACAAAATACTACGTGTCCACTGTGGATTTTTCTTAATAACATATTTTCGACAGATGTAGGAGAAATTGTCGGGATCATTTACACATTGAAAAGTTCTTTGCCGTTTACTCATACTTCGAAATATAACTTTATAATATTTTTCAGAAAATCGACTTATCTCTTTAAGGCGCTGAATTACACTAATATATTATTAGGAAATTTCATTCATAAATTCCGGGTTTAAGGTACATAAGTTGCAGTACCTGTAGCTGACATATAGTTTGCTTCGAACGTAGAAACCCAATATTTTCTAGACTGCCGCGTACTACTTTGTATTGCGTACATATAATTTTACTATCTGTATATACAACTGGGATGTCCATGCCCCTAAAAGACGTAACTGAATGGAAACCTCATAAAAAAACCACAAATATTGTTGAATGACCCTCTATCTGAGCAGATATCATCCAATATAGCTCTCACATTGCATATCATGTTTTATGGAGGGTTACGAACGGCCATAAAACCTCGTTCTCTCTATAATTTTATAATGTCTGACATCAGTCCTCATAAAATAAAATGCAAGTGCAATGTCTCTTATATGTCTCTCTCACATATGGCGAATTCAATATACGCAAAAACATCATTTAAAAAGAAAATGACTCAGAACTTTTACATCTATCCATAGATTTTTTTCAAATAGACAGTGTTTTCTTGTTAAGCATGCTGGCTTTTTAAAAATGTAATAAAATCATTTTTTCGATTTTTTTCTCTATTTTTTATGGTTTTTTTTTGTACCAGGAAGAAGTGTTATTTTAAAAAACATCATTTTTTTCTCATATTTTTGACGACTGTTACTAAACCAACGATTATACGTGAAAGCGATAGTTGCAGTATATATAGCCCTCATAATTCCCTTTAATTTGAGGTATAAGACGGCTCAATCAGGCTTATACTTATGGTTTAAATACTGAATTTAATAAAAAAAAAATTACCATAAAAAATTTTTTAATATTTTTTTCGTGTTTGTGACTCCTAGTTGCACCAGAAACTGTTATCCACTTCCCTTGGACAACAATTTTGTTGCATATTATTATTTAATAAATTCTATACGACTTATTTGAATCCTCTGAAATTCTACACATAGTATTAGCTTATGAGTCACTATTACCTCGAAAAAAATGGTCGAAGTTGCCACGCCCCTTTTGGTACCTCGCACACAAATGGACTATTTTGTACCAAAAGTTACCAGCTTATAACTTTAATACCAGCGCATATAAATACTTGAAATTTTGTACAGTGTAATGCTTTTATAGTGCCTAGAGTCCAGAGAAAAATGGGCGTTATTGGCCCGCTCCTTGTGGTACCTCTCACACAAATGGACCATTTTGTACCAAAACTAAACAGCTCTTAACTTTAATACCAGTACATACTTTAAAGTTATTAAATGAAATTTAAATTGATAATAATTTAATATTTCACTAAAAGTTAACCCTTTGTGGGGGAGGTACTAGAAGGAGTGGACCAATATGTCCCATCTTCGAGCCGGAGATAAAATATTACCGCATACCAAATTTGAAGTAAGTCGGTTACTCCTTTCGAGCGTTATCGTGCGCACCAGCCAGCAGACAGACACACAAGCGGACGGACATTGCGCAAATATCTTAAAATGATCCAAAACGGATTTCCGCCGAACATACTTAGGTTCTAAGGTCAATCCTTCAATGTGATATATACCCTCCTCTCTAAGGTGAGGGGATAAAAAGAAATAGTGAAAACATCACAATTGTTCTGACCACTGGTCATATCCCATGAATCAGAGTATTATATTGAGAATTGAAAATTATTTTTCGCGCATATAACGGGTTTTCCAATAGGGATGATATGATTTTGAAGTGACGTTTCGGCCATTTGTAATATGTCATGATCCGTCATTTGTTTTTCATTGTATTCAGTAGTGTTTACAATTTCATCATGGAGAGATATACGCAAGAACAACGTTTGCAAATTATTCAGTATTTCGTTCCTCTTTGAGGAACATCTTCAGGAATATCTATAACATTGTTGAAAATAAAACAAAAACAACACTAAATATATTAAAAACATCATAAACATCGTTCACTTACGAGTATGTAAACAAAACTAACACAAAACATAAAAAGACATACATATGTCCTGCCTTGTTGTCGTCTGTTTTCTTACTAGCTGATCATTTTCTTACTCGATTCTATTTAACTTCTTTATTAGAAGTCTATAGTTGTTTGCACACCCTTCTATGTCTGCTTTGTAGTTAATGCGTTTTGTTGTTGTTGTGTTAATGATGTGCAGTGTCTCTAGCATTAACCTTTTGTTGTAATTACTCTCACTCTCTATTACTCGTACTCCTTCTAAGTCGGGTTCGTGTTTTGTTGCAGCACAGTGTTCTGCCAACGCTGTTTTTTGTGTTAAATTTCTATTTCTTAGTTTGATGTCCGATTTATGCCCGGCTAGTCTTGTTTTTAGTTTGTTTTTTGTTGTTCCGATATATATTTTATTACACTCTGTTGTTTCGTTTCCGTTGCATTTTATTTTGTATATTATATTGGATTTTTCCAAATTGTCAATAGGTTCCTTCATGTTAGTAAACAGTTTCTTAAGTGTGTTCTTTGTCTTTGGTGCTATTTTGTACTTGTTTTTGTCTAAACAGTTCGCATTATCGAAGCGTTCTGATAGTTTTGGAACGTAAGTAACTGACTTGTACAATGTTGGACCGATCGTTGTGATTTTTGTGTTCATTTCTTTATTTATAAGCGTAGAGATTGTTCTTTTGGGGAAGCCATTTTCTTGTAAAATAGTTTATATTTTTTGCCATATTTTTGTCATGGAATTGTGTGTCGCTAGTATTGAGGACCCGGTTTATAAAGTTTGTGGCCGTGTTGAAAATGATTCTTTTGGGGTGATTCGAGTGGTAGTTTAGCAATCTACCAGATGATGTTCCTCAAAGAGGAACGAAATATCGAATAAATAAAAAAACATCAAAACTTGACCTCGAGCTTGTTTATAAATTAAAAACAACTAAAATACAGAATAAAGGTCGATTATTCAGAAAAGACATTTCAAATTATTCAGTTTTATTATCAAAATAATCGTTCTCCAATTGCAACCTTTCGTGCGCTAAGTCCATTTTTTTCAATCACAAAAAAAAAAACACTTTCCAGTCGACCTACGACTTTGACATCCATGAGCAGTATTTTAGCTCTCGTTAAGACCTATCTTTGTGCCGTTGACCGATTCCCGATAAGACGTACCGGTAAGGAGAATGGAAAATGTTTTTTTGGATTTTAAAAAAAATTTACAGCATAATTTTCAAATGTGTACGGAAAGTTTATTTATACTCTAGATAAACTTTCCGTTCACATTTTAAAATTATGCTGTCAATTTTTTTAAAATCCAAAAAAACATTTTCCAGTCGACCTACGAACTTGACACTCATAAGCAATATTTTACCCCTCGTTAAGAGCTATATCTTTGCCACTGACCGGTTGTGGCTACGTGCCACACAGCAAATGAAACAATTGAATTGTTGCGAGAAAAGTTTGGAGATTCGATTATTTCAAGAAATTGTGATATTGAATGGCCTCCCAGAAGTTGTGATTTAATACCATTAGACTATTTATTGTGGGATTATTGAAGTCATTGGCCTTTCGAAATAAACCAGACTCTCTTTAAGCTTTACAAGTCAATATTGAAAGTGCCATTCATGGCATACGACTTGATTTAGTGGAAAAAGTGCTCGAAATTGGGTTCATCGAATTCGTTCCTGCAGAAGAAGTCGTGGAGGCCATTAGAATGACGTTTTAATTAGAACTTAATTGTATCGATTGTACTTTACATTAAATAAAAAACTTTTTAATTTCCTTAACCATAAGTGTGTGTGTCAAAGAAACCATATCACTCTTATTGGAAAACCCTTTATATAGAACATCAATATAAAGCTAATTTCCTTGTTTATATTCTTCACCGTGCCACTTCATTGCAGCAACGAAACTTTAATTAATCAAACGTGTTCATTGATACAATGAATTTTTTTTTGAGTGTAATACATTGCCATAATAGTTAAATACAAACTAATCTTTGTTTCAGAAAAATCAGTTTCAAATACTAAAAAAAATATTCAGATGAATTCATTCTTTTGTTTAGAACAAATTATTACATATTTGGAGTATACCCTAAACATATGGATGTTTCAAGCAGAATATGTTTGAGATAATATACTACTGAAGTGATTTTTTCAGCGTCTACAAAGCTGTAAGTTGGCACACGCATAGACAGAAATCTTGTATAAACCACGGACAATTCACATATTCGATTTTTGGCACGTTGTCAGTTTTGGCGCTAACAAAAACTTTAATCTTATTTGTCCTTTCAGAAGCCTCTCATAAGATACAAAGTTAAAACTTTGTAAACATGCAGTACTACAAACGGCAAATAGTTATATGAGAGAAAAATTATTTTGAAATCTCTGACTGTGGTCAGTAAGGCAGTGGCCAGAACAATTTTCATTATTTCATATTTTATATTTTTTAGCAAATAAATTTTATTTGAAAATCAATAAAATATATTTAAAACGCATATATTAATATATTACAACAAAATATATTTGCAAACTAAATTTCTCATATAAAATGTGTGTTTATTTACAAAAAAAAAATATTGTTTAGGAATATTTTATAAATATATATTATTTAAATTTCAGTTTTAATTTTTCCTTGGATACCATATGCAGCAACTTCTGCTTTAAATCAATCATTTAAAATTTCTGTGTATTCCAAATCATCATTAGTTGTCAATCGTCCGAGTAATTTATATTGATCCAATATTATACGATTTAAATTATTATTATTTATTATATTGTATATTTGAATCATGATTATGACATAGAAAAAAATTAAAAAATAAATTCAAAATGGAAAAATCATCCCCAAATGTTTTCAGGCACACAATATACAATAGAATGAAATATGTATGTTGGATGAGTTGTGGTTTTTCTGGACCCATGCTTAAATTATCCCCACGTTGCATAATAATTAAACAAATAGAGATGTTTCTTCAAATTGTCTGAGATGCAAATATCCCGCATCCAGACTTCGTCTTTCCTTTCCGATAACAACACTAACAAGAAAATGCTGAAAAACAGTTTTTTATATACAAATTATTTCTAGTCATGTGCTATTGGGATTGTGACTGCTATCATTGAAAATTATAACAAAACCAGTAAGGAAAGACAGAAAGTCGGGCGGGGCCGACTATATAATACCCTACACCTACCTACCAATGCGAAAATGGGCATTGCGATAAGAATTTGGCAGTGTTCATACATATAATAAGCAAACTCTCTCTGCCGATTTTCGTACTGATCGGATATAAAACACGGTTTCTACAGTGCTTACATGTCAAATCGGGTGTAACATATATATTGGGACTATGTTTAAATCTGAACCGATTTTACCCGAATTTGGTAGTGTTCATACATGTAGTAAGAAAACTCTCTCTGTTAAATTTCGTACTGATCGGATATAAAGCACGATTTCTACAGCGCTTAAATGTTAAATCGGGTAGAACATATATATGGGGGCTATATCTAAATCTGAACCGATTTTCCCGAATTGCGCAGTGTTTTTTCATGTAATAAGAGAACTTTCTCTGCCGAATTTCGTACAGGTCGGATGTAAAATACGTTTTCTAAAGCGCTTTCATGTCAAATCGGGTGAAACATATATATGGGGACTATATTTAAATCTGAACCGATTTTCCCCGAATTTGGCAGTGTTTATTCATGTAATAAGAGAACTCTCTCTGCCAAATTTCGTACTGATCTGATTTAAAATACAGTTCCTACAGCGCTTACATGTCAAATCGGGTGAAACATATATATGGGGACTATATCCAAATCTGAACCGATTTTAACCAATTTCAATAGGGATCGTCCCGCCAAAAAAGAGCACTATGCTAAATTTCATCACAATCGGACCATAAATACGACCTGCACTTTGATTACAAGAATACATGGACAGACAGACGGACATGGCTAAATCGACTCAGAAAGTGATTCTGAGTCGATCGGTATAATAAACAATGGGTCTATCTCTTCTTCTTTTAGGTGTTACAAACAAATGCACAAAGTCATAATACCCTGTACCACAGTGTGGTGTAGGGTATAAAGAGCTTCCATTTGAAACCCAGAATAGCAAATTGTTTTTACTATCACAAATGTTGTTACTATCACAAAAATTTTCTTGTCACTCGGTCGAGAATAGGGGTGTAATTTTTAAAAATGAAACATTGAATTACTGAAAAATTTTACACCAGTTAGGTATTTTTGCAAATAAATAGTTGTTTCGGAAATAATAGTCCCAAATAAAAACATATTGGGATGTAAACAAAATTTTGTGTAGGACAACATCCGCCCAAATATATAATTTTTTGTGTGCTAAAAATTATGTGTTTAGAGTGTATCCTAAACATATATATTCTTCTTCAAACATTACATATACATTCTATGACTGTTAGAATTTCGAAAAAATCCTGTCCATTTCAGAGTCTACCTCATAAGGGCTACCCTCACACAAAATTTCACGATTCTAGTCTTGCTATTTGTATTTGGCTGTGTACCACATTTTTCCCTTTTTACCCCACTGTGTAAATGTTCGAATTTCGAAAAATCCTGTCAATTTCTGAGTCTACCTCAGAAGGGCTACCCTCACACCAAATTTCACGATTCTACCTCTGCCATTTGAATTTGGCTGTTGTACTACATTTATCCCATTTTTCCCTTTTTACCCCACTGTGTACGTAAATGTTAGAATTTCGAAAAAATCCTGTCCATTTCAGAGTCTACCTCATAAGGGCTACCCTCACACAAAATTTCACGATTTTAGTCTTGCTATTTGGATTTGGCTGATGTACCACATTTATCCCCTTTTACCCCACTGTGTGCGTAAATAGTCGAACTTCGAAAAATCCTGCCAATTTCTAAGTCTACCTCATAAGGGCTACCCTCATACCATATTTCAGGATTCTAGCTCATTTCGTTTAGATTTGGCGGGTGTAACATATTTATCCCTTTTTGCCCCATTGTGCGGCTAATAATTCTAGCTTCAGCCGTTTGGCCTGGGCGATGATCAGTCAGTCAGTCAGCCAGTCAGCCAGTCACGCAACAATTTTATATATATAGATAAAAATATAAGTAACATGAAAAATGTCTTTAGTCTAAAATATGGTTGTATGATTGTTTACTTATAAACTTAATTTCGCTGATATTAATTTATGGACATTTGCATAATTCGCATTTCCAGAAGGCAACCTCAACAATTTTAAATTTTGAATTTTGTCACTCGTGAAGTGAGTCAGCGATATGAACTGATAAGAAAGTTCAGTCGGCTAGACCGACTGAAGAATCGCCACCTTCAGTCCCAAAATTTTTTCGTTAATTTGTTTATTTTTTGTTGTAATTAAATTATTATCAATTTAAATTGCATTTAATAACTTTTAAGTATGTACCGGTATTAAGGTCATAAGCTCTTAACTTTTGGTGCAAAATGGTCTATTTGAGTGGGAGGTACGAAAATGGAAGGGCAACTTCGCCCAATTTTCTTGAGGTGTTAACGACTAATACTATGGGTGGAATTTCAGAAGATTCTATTAAGTATACGAGGCAATATTTCTATTTTTGATATGTTTGAATCGACAGAAAATATATTTGGAACACAAATTTTTAAATATTATATATTTCTGACCAAATAAATTTTATTTTCAATAAAATCAATAAGTATCATTTGGAACGCATATATTAATTAATATATTACAACAAAATATATTTGCAAACTAATTTTCTCAAACAAAATATGTGTTTATATACAAATAAAATTATTGTTTATGATATCTCCAAATATATTTTATTTAAAACAAGATTTTCAAAACTTTGCTGAATTTTTCGAACTTCAGCTTTAATTTTTTCCCGGTTTTGGAATTATAAATTAAAAATGGCAAACATAGCATTAGCTTCGGATTTAAAGCACTTATATTTAATTTATGCATATTCCAAGTCATAATTTTTTGTCAATCCTTCAAGCAATTTATTGTTATACAAGATTTCAATTATAAAGAAATTTTACAAACATTCAAATTTTCTAAAAAACGAACTTCTAATTGCTGAAGACTTTAAACAATTAAAGTATCGATATATTTCCATGCTAATAAATCTTTATTTGGGATATACTATATCAAAATAAACAAGTAAAAGCGTTAAGTTCGGCCATGCCGAATCTTATATACCCTCCACCATGGATAGCATGTGACCTCACAAAATAACTCAAACCTAAAGAAAATAACACCGGGAATACAGTTGGCAACCCTGAAGAGTACAGACGTTTGATCGAAAGGTGTCCGCGAAAGGAGCATTAAAATATTTTTTAAAATATAACAAACCACAACTTAATCGTAAAAAAAGTGGCAAAGTGTTCTTATTCGGTGGCCCTACGTTTAGAAACATTAAAATATGAACGGTAAAAATCGTCGAAGTATAAAAAATAATAAAATTATTTGTGCCCAATGCAAATTGCAAGTTTTGGAGAGTGATGGCTCGATTCAATGCGATGGTTGCGAGAGTACTTTCCACCCGCAATGTACGAAACTAGACAAAAGAGAATTTGAAAAACTTCTCTCTGACGACTCTCTTGAATACAACTGTCATATTTGTAACAAATCACAATCATCGCTGGAACATGATTTGGCGATAATAAAACAGAAAGTAGATCAGCTGGATGAAATAAACAAAGCTATCAAGTATATGTCATCTCAGTATGATGAACTTTTAAAAGGAGTCAAAACAAACAAGAAGAAGATTGATAAATTGGAAAAGGAAAATAAATCACTCAAAGAAGAAGTAACGAACTTGAAATCTTCAATCAAATTTTTAAATGATGCAAGAGTCCAAAATGACTGTGTAATAAGAGGTGTTAAATCTGATGAGCCTGCTGTTAATGTTGTGCTGGACATCGCAAAGAAAATTGGATCTTCTACTTCAGAAAGTCATATCGAAGAGGCGTATTTTATTGGTAAAAACAAAGAGGCTGGCCAGAGCAAATCAATTGTGGTGAAATTTTCCAATCAGAAAAATAAGAGAATGTTTATGGATAATAAAGCGAAACTGAAAGAGAAGGAAGAAATGAAGAATGTTTACATAAATGATTTTCTATCAAAGGAAACCCAAGAACTATTCAACTATGCAAAATCTGTCAAAGCTGTGGGATACAAATATGTTTTTTGCAAGGGAAACAAGGTGTTTGCAAAGAAAAATGAAAAAACTCGTGAATTTTTAATCAGATCAAAAGGAGATGTAGACAAATTGCTGATGAGTTTGACAACTGGTGAATCTGGACGGAGACGTGTGATTATCCCTAATGATGAAAGCTCTAATGATGATGAAGCGGAGGACAACTCTAACATGTCAACATAATTGAGTTGAGTTGATTGTATACAGTGGCAAAGTATCTTTTTTTCTTTATGAACAATCAGTATTTTCATGATTATAAATCTTATAATGAATATATTAAACATATTAATTATGATTTTGTAAATGTTTTATCAATTAATACTAGAAGTGTTTCTTCAATTTCAAAATTTAATAAATTTAAAGAAGAATTAAGCAATTTTACAAAATTACCGAATATTATAGCAATTCAAGAGTCGTGGTTCGATGAGCTGTGCGTGCAGCTGTACAATATTCCTGGTTATGAAGCGATACATTGTTGTAGGAGTGATGGTTATGGAGGAACTTCACTATATTTATCTAAAAATATGAAATATGAGGTACTTGCTAAGCGAAGTGAGAATTTTATGGATTGCATAATAATTTTATTGCCAGAAATAAAATTCAACAATAAACCGTTACATTTGGTAAACTTATACAGGTCCCAGAAGTGTGACTATCAATCGTTTTTTAAGAATATTGAAAATATACTGGAGGGAATTGGCTCCGGTGAATGTCTAGTTGTTGGTGATTTCAATGTGGATATGAATACTAATAATTCGAATGCTATGCTACTGGGTAATTTGTTTAGTGAATATGATATGTACGCACATCACAAGTTTATAACAAGACCAATTAGCGGAACTTCGATAGATGGAGTGTTTGGCAACTTAAAAGATGACATTGTTGTACATTCTATTGAAAATCAATTCACGGATCATAACTATCTAAGCTGTATTGTGCGAACTGAAATTGCATTAAATGACGAAGTTGAGGAATACGTTTATAGAATTAACTACAACAAGCTTGGAGAATACTTTGATGAGAATATGAAGTTAAATTTTAATGAAAGTGATCCATCAGAACAGTGTAACGATTTGGTCAATTGTTTTAAGAATGCAATAGCATTCAGCTCTGAACGGAAAAATATCCACAAAGATCTGCATCATAAATTGACGCCATGGATGACCAAAAGCTTGTTTGATTTAATTAAATTTAAAAATAATTTGTTGAAAAAAAGGAAGAAAAACAAACTCAATAACCTCTTATCGGATCAGATTAAGAGAATTAGTAATGTCATCAAATGTGCTAAAAGAAATTTAGTTGATTCATATTACAAGAACTGTATCGCATCCTGCGAAAGCGACCCTAAAAAAGTGTGGCGCTTTTTAAATAACGAGTTAGGAAGAAACTCTTCTAAAATGAACCTGCTAAGAGACGAGAGAGGGAACCAAATATTGTCTGATGATGAAAAGGCAATTGCTCACAACAACTACTTCTATGATACAATAGATGAAATGCGTGGTAATATTATTATAAATCCTGATGACAATATAAACAAGCTACGTACACTATCATCCTGTCGAACAACCTTTAGCTTTCATAATGTTGATTTGGTTCTGGAAAGCATGCCAAAAAATAAAGGATCCGGTCATGATGGCATAACCATGAAGATGTTATTAATGCGCAAGCCATTTATATCGATTATCTTGACAAGAATATTTAATAGCATTGTTGGAAAATCGAGTTATCCCGATGTTTTAAAAATCCACAAGATTATACCGATACCTAAAAATGTTGGTGCTTGTAACGTCAATATGTATCGTCCAATATCCCTGTTGTCAACTGTAAGCAAAGTATTTGAGAAAGTTATGTTCAACCAAATGTCTGACTATATAGAAAATAACAACATGATATTTAGCAGACAGTATGGTTTTCGTAAAGGATCTGGTACGGAGGCAGCTGTAGTAAGCTTAATTAATGATATATGTGATGGTCTTGACAATGGATTTAATGGAGTGGCAGCAGTATTTTTTGATTTGAGCAAAGCTTTTGACCTTGTTGATCATGCAGTTTTAATAAAAAAATTGAAATTTTTCGGCTTTCAAGAACCAACTCTAATGCTAATAAAGAGTTATTTAAGTAATAGAGAGCATTATGTACAAATTGGTAACAGTAAAAGCAGCTTAAAAGCGGTGAAGTGTGGAGTACCACAAGGAAGCATCATTGGTCCCCTGCTTTTTAAGATGTATATCAATGATATACAAAACATTCCTTTCAAAGGAAAATTATACATGTTTGCCGATGACATATGTATTTTGTACAACTACAAACACCCAATGGTCTTACGAACACAAATCGAATATGATGCCTCTATGTTATTTGAATATGCTCGGCTTAATAAATTAACCATAAATGCTGAAAAAACTCAATTTGTGAGATTTCGACCCTACGTTTTGAAAAGGGATCCGGAAATGGCAATTTATATAGATGGTAAATTAATTTTTGAAAAGCTATCTGCTAAATATCTTGGTGTAAACCTATCGTATAACCTTTCCTGGGATAAGCAAATTGAAATGGTGAAGACAAAAATATCACGAGCAACTGGAATTCTGCGAAAGTTTAAGACAAAACTATCAACTGAAACTAAGCTTCAACTATATTATGCATTAATTCATAGCTACCTTACATATGTTCCAATTGTATATGGATACAAAAATACCGTTGCATTAAGGTCATTGCAATCTGCCCAGAACAAAGCTTTGAAAGTTGTGTATAATTTACCATCGGATTACTCTACAGTGCAATTATTTAAAGACAATGCTAGATGTGTACTCCCTGTGAGAGGAATATACAAACAGAACATCCTAGTATTCATGTTTAAATCTATGAAACAACTTGGTAATACTTTTATCCAATTTTATCAACATTTTGATGAATCGCAAAGATACACACGTCAACAAGCCAATCTGAAATCTACGAGATGCAGACTTGAATTGACCAAGCAGAGAATACAATATGCTGGACCTCATGAATACAATGCATTGCCACAGACTCTTAAAAATGTTGCTACGATTTCGGGTTTCAAAAGAAATATAAAAACATATTTATTGGAAAGGCTAGAAACACTTCTCTAAATAACATTAAGATTGAATTGCCATTTAATATCAATGATTGAATAATATCTTTAATACTACCACCATTTAATTAATACTAAAACCTTAATTGTAATTTTATGGAATTTTCTTTTGCCAACTAGTCTCCAATAATGCCTATTGGCGCGGAGGCACTCATAATTTGTAAATATTATTATGAAATAAAAATGAATTCAAAAAAAAAAAAAAAAAAAAAAAAAAAAACACAAAAAAATATAAAGGGTCCGCCAAATAACTTTTTTTTTTGAAAACATCGCGCAAAGCATCGAGTGTAGCCTCTTCAATTTTTGTGAACAAAAATTCAACATGGCCCGATAACGATCGCCATTGACTGTAACGGCCACTCCTTGCTCATTTTCGAAGAATAATGGCCCAATTATGCCTCTGAACCAAAATCCGCACCAAACAGTGACTCGTTTTGGGTGTATCGGCTTTTCAATGTATGCGTGCGCGTTTTCTGTGCCCCAAATGCGACAATTTTGCTTGTTTACATACCCGCCAAGATCAAAATGAGCTTCATCTGAAAAGATGATTTTTTGGCAAAATCGGCATCTTCTGTAAGTCGATCGCTCCCAGCGTTGTTCAAGCGTATACACAACCATATTCGTTAAGCGGAAGGATAAAACTAATTATCTGTCAAATCAGATATGAGCTAAGTGTTACCATTCACGAAATAAGCACTAGTTGGAAAAAAAACGTTAGATGGCGGACCCGTTAGTAGATGAGAACGGTAGAAATCACAACAAGTTAGATGCTATATATGGGAGCTATATCTAAATATGGACCGATATCGCCCATTTGCAATCCCAAACAACCTGCAACTATAAGAACTATTTATACCAAATTTTATCAACCTAGCTCTATTATTACGGACTGTAGCGTGATTACAACAGACGGACGGACGGACGGTCAGACGGACATGGCTAAATAGTCTTAGAATTTTACGACGATTAAGAATATATATACTTTATGGGGTCTCAGATCAATATTTAGAGGTGTTACAAACGGAGTGACAAAATGAATATACCCCCCATCCTATGGTGGAGGGTATCAAAATATTAGGATGTAAACATAGTTTTGTTTAGAACAACATCCCCCCAAACATATAATATTTGTGTGTGTCAAATATTATATATTTGCAGTGTACCCTAATATATATGTCGATTTTTTTCAGCGTGTAGTACAGAAGTTATTAATGGATCTATATTTCGCTTAAATTTAACCTTTGTGAGGGAGGTACGAGAAGGGATGGACCAATATGGCCCACCTTCGAACTTAGCCAGAGATAGAGAAAAATATTACCGCATACCAAATTTGAAGACATTCGGATAATCCTTTCGAGAGTTGTCGTGCGTACCAGCCAGCAAGACGGACGTTGATCATTCGACTTAAAATTAACCAAAACGGATATCCGTCGATAATACTTAGGCTCTGAGATCACTCCTTCGATGTGTTACACTTTTGGCCCGTAGCAAATGATATATATTAGTTTCGAAATTGAGAAAATTTGTTGACTAGTGCTGAAATTAGTGGAAGTATATGTGATTAGCTCAAAAAGGGAAAAGATCAGGCCACGCCCATATGAATCATGTTTTGAAATAGAGATAACTTTAACAGTTTATTAGCGAGAGTTCTGTGTTTTGTATATGCATTTGGTGGTACGAGGGTTGCTATATATATTTCTGGCCTAGGCAACACTAAGTGTCGCCTGGCGCCAGCTGACATTTCCATTGGAAAGTTTGACATTTTTTAGCATAACTTCACTCAGACCGTTTTGTCATTTGAGTACGAATTGTTTTGGTTACAGTGTGTTGAAAACTCACCTCCAAAACATGGTTTTTGAACGCTTCGACAGCTGCTTCAGGCGTCGAAAAACCTTGACCAAGCAGTTCCAAAAAATTTTCGATAATTTGTTTATTTTTTGCTGTAATTAAATTATTATAAAAGGCTTACCAATGGGCTCACCTGCTTCCCCAGTGATAGCAGACATTGTTATGGAAGAATTATTAGACGCCACGATGAGGAACAACCTAAATTATTAACAAAATATGTGGACGACCTATTCGCGATAATGAGAAGAGATGACGTAGAAAACATGATGGATACGCTCAATTCATTCAACAGATGCATTCAATTCACAATGGAAAAGGAAATTGACAACAAGCTACCTTATTTGGACTCATTGATAATCAGACGAGGAAACGAACTTAAAATGGATTGGTACCAAAAGAGGCTGTCGCCTCTGGAAGACTAATAAACTTTTACTCCAAGCACCCAAGAAGGACTATTATAAATACAGCGACTAATTTTATATCCAGAGTACTGACCATTAGTGACTTAGAATTTCACAAAACCAATAATTAAATTATTATAAAAGGCTTACCAATGGGCTCACCTGCTTCCCCAGTGATAGCAGACATTGTTATGGAAGAATTATTAGACGCCACGATGAGGAATATGAAATGTAAACCTAAATTATTAACAAAATATGTGGACGACCTATTCGCGATAATGAGAAGAGATGACGTAGAAAACATGATGGATACGCTCAATTCATTCAACAGATGCATTCAATTCACAATGGAAAAAGAAATTGACAACAAGCTACCTTATTTGGACTCATTGATAATCAGACGAGGAAACGAACTTTAAATGGATTGGTACCAAAAGAGGCTGTCGCCTCTGGAATACTAATAAACTTTTACTCCAAGCACCCAAGAAGGACTATTATAAATACAGCGACTAATTTTATATCCAGAGTCTGACCATTAGTGACTTAGAATTTCACAAAACCAATAAAAATAGAATAAAAAATATATTGACCAAGAATGAATTTCCGAAAAGAACGATAAACGAATTATTAAGGAGAGCGATGATGAAAAAGGACAAGAAAGATAAAAACGGAGAACCAAGAATATACATATAATTCTGTATCCCATATACCGGGACTATCTGAACGATTTAAAAATTCTAACATATATGACAAAAATAAAATCGAACTAGCATTTAGGACACAAAACACAACCAACCAATTATTCAGCAGGACAAAATCAAAGCGGAAAAAAGTAGACAAATCAAATTTGGTATATCAGATAAGGTGCAATGGTGACGAATCCGACGTATGCCAAAAGGTATATGTAAGGACGACAAGGACTAAACTTATAACTAGATTATCGTCACATAAATCGGACCAAAAGGCTATGGAAAAACCGTTGGAGCAGAAGACGGCTTTGGCAGCTCATTGCATACTAACTAGACTCAAACCTGACTTCAATAATGTAGATGTATTAATAGAAGAGAAAAATCCATACAGACGATACACATTAGAGATGCTCTTAAGAACAAATATCCCGACAGAGAAGAGACTTAAGTATAAGACAGACACAGATAAATGCTCTCAGATGTATAGACATATAATTAATAAGCACGGACGAAAAAAATTTTAGTTGACAAGTAATTTCAAGGAAGCAAGTCGAACTGTTTAAAAGCGAAATTTAAAATTGTATGTTAAAATATTATTGTTTAAATAATTGTGCTTTTTGAATCTGTTTTTCGTGTTTTTGTATTAGATTAAAACTCCCTGATGATGACTAACGAAGTTAGTCGAAATATAGGAAAATAAAAATAAATAATTAAAAAAAGATCAAATCGCTTTTTTAATTACAAAAAAGGACCTCAAGCCGAACAATAATCAAAACTGGATTATTATCAATTTAAATTGCATTTAATAACTTTTAAGTATGTAGCGGTATTAAGGTCATAAGCTCTTAACTTATGACCGAGGGTTGCTATATATATTTCTGGCCTAGGCAACACTAAGTGTCGCCTGGCGCCATCTGACATTTCCATTGGAAAGTTTGACATTTTTTAGCATAACTTCACTCGGACCGTTTTGTCATTTGAGTACGAATTGTTTTGGTTACAGTGTGTTGTATACTAACCTCCAAAACATGGTTTTTGAACGCTTTTGAACAGCTGCTTCAGGCATCGAAAAACGTTGACCAAGCAGTTTTTTCTTGATGTGAGTGAATAAGAATAAGTCATAGGGTGTCAAATCAGGGCTGTACGGCGGATGACCCATCAATTGGACGTTTTGGCCGGCCAAAAAGGCGCTGGTTTGAGCCAATGTCTGAGAGCTCGCCGATGTGTAAGAACTCGTGGCGACTGTTCCGTTGCTCAAGCGGAACAGTCGCCACATGACCAGTTTTGTCGAAGAAACAGGCGACCATTTGCTTCGAAATGCTTCTTCGTTGGATTTGGTTCGTCTTCGAAGACCCACACGGTCGATTGCTGGTTTGATTCGGGCTTATACGCATAGATCCAAGATTCGTCACCTGTGACAATCTTATAAACGTCTTTTGAAGCACCGCGATCGTATTTTTTAAAATTTCTTTGTACCAATCGACACGAGCCTTTTTTTGAGCGATTGTCAAATTGTGCGGGATCCAACGAGAACAAACCTTTTTTTCGGCCAGGTTTTCATGCAATATCGAATGTATGCTGGTGGAAGAAATGCCCAAGGAAATCTCTATCTCACGGTATGTCACATGACGATCTTGCATTATCAGTTCATGCACGGAATCAATGTTCTCTGGCTCAACGGCCGTTTTTGGACGACCTTCGTCTTTGAGCCAGCGTCGGCCACGATTGAATTCACTAAACCAGTTTTTCACAGTGCTATAGGATGGTGCTTCATCGCCATACAAAGATTTAAGTTCATCGATGCACTCTTGTCGTGATAATCCACGTCGAAAATTGTGAAAAATGACGAAAATGTTCACGAGTTAATTCCATTTTTGTGCCAAATTGATTTTTTCAAGTCACTGTAAACAACACAAATGATGGTCGTACGTCAAAACATTCTGAGTACGTTTATGCTAAAAAATTTCAAACTTTCCAATAGAAATGTCAGATGGCGCCAGGCAACACTTAGTTTTGCCTAGGCCAGATATATATAGCAACCTCGTAGTCTACGTGATTAGTCGAAAAATTGGAGGAATAGTGCAATGCGCAGCGGTCGAAATGGCATACGTAGCGGAATTTAATTAAAATTTTAAATAGGAGTAGTATATACTTTTTTGCTATCAATATTCGCATCGCGGTTAGTTTTCTAACATTACATATGTTTATGAAATCAGGCTGACTGAACACGAAGCTGACACAAACAAAGCCGAGGAAAACAGAGCTTTGGCGCAACATGTAAAAGAGTGTGGGCATATGGTAGACTTCAATAACGTAAAAATACTCGATAGAGAGAAATAGAGATACACTCTCTAGAGTGTAGCCTTAGAATACAAGAGAATATACAAGTCAATAAATTCCAAAGAAGATGACAACACTAAACTGCAGTATTCACTTGCAATACATTGAAGTGTTCGGTTCCTGTGATATTAGTATTAAGTTTTGCTGCAATATTTACCTGTTTAATTATTAATTACACTGTGTGTGCAAAAAATGTATATGTACTCGATGAAAACAACGTACTCCGCATAATTTTGGCCTGTTACTTCGAATGCCGTTTTTTCTGTGACATCGCGTTTTCGAGATATTTAGCCACAAAGTTTGCTGGGTAAACGAAGAGGTTAGTAAATTTATAAAAAAATTTAGTATAGCAAACTTCGGAATAGATGTTCCATGTCACAGAATGAAAGAAAGGAGACTCTTTACCCGACACCCCCGCACATCAACTTACCCCCGAAAATTTGCCACCAACAATAATGTTTTATCAAAAGTCGTAGAAGTCGATACATTTGTTTGATGGTGAATTGCCCAAAAAGATTCCCTGTAAAACATTACAATTTTTTGTTGTAAATTATAACACTTCTACAAAGTTACGGTAACCACAAAAATAATGTTTGTGGATATTTTGAAGGCCAAAATATATGTATTTTTATACCCTACGTCACACTGTGGTAAAGGGTATTATAAGTTTGTTTCATATCGGATGTTTTGTAACACCCAGAAATACCACAGCTAGACCCACGTTAAAGTATACTGATCGAATCAGAATCACTAGTCCACTTAACCATGTCTGTCGGTCCTTCCGTCTGTCCATTTATGTTTTTCGTTGAGAACAGGTCGCAATTTCACTCCGATCGTGCTGAAGTTTTGCAGTTAGGAGTCTATCGTACCTAGAGAGAACCCTATTGAAATTAAAAAAAATCAGATTTAGCTATAGCAGCCATATACAGGGTTTTCCAAAAAGAGGTGTTATTTTGAATAACCTGGTATTTCGGTAGCTGTCACTTTTGTAGCTTTTATTCATTGACATTTGACAAGTAGAAAATACGCAATTACTAAAAATGGAACGATACACAATTCAACAACGCATTAAAATTATCAAAATTCGAAAATTATCGAAAAATCATCTTGACTTATGAGGCCCATTTTCACCTCGGTGGCTACGTCAACAAGCAAAATTGTCGCATCTGGGGCTCGGAAAACCCAAGAGTTTTTGTTGAGAAGCCTCTCCATCCTCAATACCCTTTTATGGCAATCAAATGGTTTTTTAAATATGTCGTAATTATTGGTCATGCATTGAGTATTATGTGATCTTGAAATGTATGTACCTTTGTTCTCAATTTTTTAAAGATATCCTATAGAGAGGATATATTTTAAAAGCCATTGGGTTGCCATAAAAGTAGGGCCCTATAATGATTTTTTGCAAGGAATATGTTTTTTCTATACTTATATAGTTCATGTAGTTACTAACCCTTCCTTTACCAGCAAAAATTGTGGATAAATACGATATAATTAAAAAACACTGGTTTGGAGGCAGTTTTTCACGGGCACGGCAATGAGAGGGGTAATCGGGCGTTTTGAGAAAAATACTTCTTGAAGTGTCTCTTTTATTTTGTTCTTTGACATGGAACATCTATTTCGTACCCTTCTATACAAAAATTGTGATTGAATTCTCTGACTATGTCAGTGTAGCAGTGACCAGAACAATTTATATTCTTTCACTGATTTTATAAGTTCCTTAAGAGTTAAGAATATACACTACTAATTAATATGTGTACCCTGAACTCCAGCGTATGCGATATTGACCGCTTGATCGTTGTGGCTGCTATAAGAGGTAGAAACTGATTTTGCATAATTATAGACTTGAGTGTTGTAAAGGGTGGTTAAATTGTAAGGGCCGATGTTGCTTTTCATTTGACATTTCTCAATTTCAGACTAACTCAATTTGAACCATGGAAAGATACACAATCGAGCAACGCGTTAAAGTTTTTTAAGACTTTTACGAAATTGGGCGTTCAAATCAAAATGCATTTTGTGCACTTCGTGATGTTTTTTTGATCAGCATAATCGACCAAATGTGTCCACAATCGGGAGAATTGCGCGCAAATTTCAGCAAACCGGGTCTGTAGGAGATGTGAAAACACCTGTGCATGCTCGCCCAGTTCGATTGGTGCGGCTTATGGGCTGGCGACGTCATCGGGCCATACTTATTCGAAATGAGGCCGGTCAGGCAGTTACTGTGATTGGCGTTCGCTATCGTGAGATGATAACGAACTTTTTATGGCCCGAATTGGAAGATATCGATGTGGACAGTATGTGGTTTCAACAGGACGGTGCCACTTGCCACACAGCTAACGAAACAATGGCTCTTTTGCGCAACAAATTCATTGGCCGTGTTATCTCACGTCGTGGCGAAGTCAATTGGCCGCCAAGATCATGGACTTCTTTCTTTGGGGTTATTTGAAAGAAAAGGTGTACGTCGATAAGCCATCAACAATTCAAGAGCTTAAGGATGAGATAATATGGCACATTAACGGCATAGAACCTCAATTATGCCTCAGCGTCATCGAAAATTTGGACCATCGCCATTTGGGCGATATTTTTACATATTTTACAATAATTTCCAAAATAATTTGTGTTTTATTCAAAATCAACATCGGCCCTTAAAATAACATACTGGTTATTCACATTGAAGTGTTTTGGTACAATCCTTAATATTTATTATTTTCTACTTCAAAGCGTCTTAAATGGCACAACGATAAAAGTTATAATGCTAGTTTTTAATATTGTTTCTTTGCAGGAAGAAATAAATGAAAAATGTATGTATTTGTTTTTATTCTGAATCATTTGTTTTTGTTCTAGTTTATTTGAACTACCACCGCACAGTGTCACGGCCGTGGCCAAAAATGGTATAAGTCAACAGGCAAATTTTGAGACAAACTAAAATTAGTTTAATAGTAAAATCTCCAATTTTAAAAATATAAAGTTTTACTTTGATACGCCAACGCCAGTTCTTACGGTATTGTAGTTCTTAGCAATGCAATATTTCCGTTGTAATGTGTTGAAATTTTGAGTTTTTGTTCTTGGTGTGAATTCAAATATTTAAAGTAACTGTCGGTATAAACTGTAATAGAATGATAAGTTCGTTGAGTATTTAATCTGGCAACACTGTTGCTGATTCATAAAATTCTTTCAAAGTATAAATATCGTTAGCAAATTAATAAATGGAAAACAAAGTGCTGTGTTGAAAAAAATTACAACTTTGGCGGTCAATTAAAAAAATGTGTCTCAAACGACCTTCGCATTTTTTTCATATTTTGATGCTAAAAGTACGTATTCACATATCTTCTTTATATATAAAATCCTTTGTACGTTTGTTAGTAACCCATGATCTCCGAAACCATAACAGCGAATGGGCTGAAAATTTAACAATATATTCGGTTTAGGGTCATTTGTGTTTTAGAATTATTTTCACCGCGATAAATTGCAGAGTGGTCAAGTTATTTGCAAAATTCGCATTTCTGGAGCGATTTGACTGAAATTTAATGTGTATGTGTGGTTTGTCTTGATAATAGTTTGTATGTATGTCTCCGGTAGATGGCGCTGTAGTAGACATATGGTCAATATATTTATACCCTACACCACACTGTGGTACAGGGTATTATAAGTTTGTTTCACGGCAGATGTTTGTAACACCTTAAAATAACACAGCTAGACCCACCTTAAAGTATACCGATCGGCTCAGAATCACTAGCTGAGTCGATTTAACGATGTCCGTCCGTCCGTCCATGTAAAGTTGTTCGTCGACTACAGGTCGCAATTTCACTCCGATCGTTCTGAAATTTTGCTCCCATATATATGTTTCGTCCGATTTGGCCCTTTAGTCCTATAGAAGCTGTATTTTACATCCGATCGTTTTGAAATTTAGAATGGTAGAGTTTCTTGATCCATGAACCAACATTGCCGAATTTGAAGAAAATCGGTTCAGATTTAGATATAGCTCCCATATATATCTTTCATCCGATTTGGTCCTTTAGTTCTATAGGAGCTATATTTTACATCCAATCGTTTTGAAATTTAAAATGGTACAGTTTCTTGATCCATGAGCCAACATTGCCGAATTTGAAGAAAATCGGTAAAGATTTAGCTATAGCTCCCATATATATTTCATCCGATTTGGCTCTTTAGATCCAATCGTTTTTATACCCTACACCACACTGTTTCACAGGGTATTATTTAAGTATAAAATGTCCCAAAAGTAAATTTATGTAAACAATTTATACATGAATTACAAAATTTATATATCAGAGTTATTCAATATTACGAGAGTGGTGTAGGGTATTATATAGTCGGCACCGCCCGACTTTAGCCTTTCCTTACTGGTTTTTTGATGATTTATTCCTGAAACTCGGGATGTATGATTTTTTTTAATGAAATATCAATGAATAACAAACCAATACATCCCAAACAGGACGGGCAGGACAACGTCCGCTGGGGTCAGCTAGTATGTATATAAATATCAGCGACAGCTATGGTTTTTATCCCCTCACCTTAAAGAGGAGGGTATATATCATTTGTTCCGAGCCAAAAGTCTAACACATCGAAGGAGTGACCAAAGAAACCAAGTATGTTTGTGGAAATTAGATTCTGGTTATTATAAGTCATTTAAGCAATGTCCGTCCGTCTGTTTGTCTGTCTGAGTGTGTGTCTGTATGTCTGTCTGCTTGCTGGTGCGCACAATAACTCTCGAAAGGAATAACATATATGGTATGCGGTAATATTTTTCTCCATCTCCGGCTAATTTCGAAGATAGGCCATATTGGTCCACTCCTCCTAGTAAATACCTTTCCCACAAAGGGTTAACATTTAGTGAAATATTGATTGTTTAATAACTTATATTCTGTCTATTCGAATCTTCTGAAATTCCACACATAGTATTAGTTTATTAGTGCTATCACCTCGACAAAAAATGGGCGTTTCGACCATTGCACTAATCCTCAAACTTTTCGACCAATCAGGCAGACTACCACCAAATGCATATACACAAAATTACAGCACTCGCTAATAAACTGTTAAACGGTTCCACGGATATCCGTTTTGGGTCATTTAAAGTCGAATGATCAATGTTGGTCCGTCCGTCTGTCTGTCTGCGTGGTGCAGACGAACACTCTCGAAAGGATTAACCGATTGACTTCAAATTTGGTATGTGGTAATATTTTTTTCTATCTCCGGCTAAGTTCGAAGATGGACCATATTGGTCCACCCCTTCTAGTACTTCCCCCACAAAGGTTAAAATTGAGCGAAATATAGATTCTTTAATAACTTACGTAGTGCATTACTTACTTGAGTCTTCTGAAAGATAGCATTAGTCGCAAACACATCAAGAAAATTAGGCAAAGTTGCCACGCCCCTTTTGGTACCTCCCACACAAATGGATCATTTTGCACCAAAAGTTAATTGCCTATAGCTTTAATACAGTACATAACAAATACTTGAAGTTTTCTACAGTGTAATGCTTTTATAGTATCTAGAGTCCAGAGAAAAGTGGGCGTTATTGGCACGCCCCTCCCACACAAATGAACCATTTTGCACCAAAAGTTAAGAGCTTATGACTTTAATACCGGTACATAATTTAAAGTTATTGAATGCAATTTTAACTGATATTAATTTAATTAAAACAAACAATAAATTATAAATATTTTTTTGGGACTGAATGTGAGGCGATTCTTAAGTCGGTTTACCCGTCACTTCAAGAGTGACAGAACTCAAAATTTAAAATTGTTGAGGTTGCCTTCTGGAAATGCAAATTTTGCAATGTCCATTAATTCATATCAGGGAAATCCTATTAATATTATAAAATCGTTTGTTTGTCTGTTTGTTTGTTCCAGCATCACGGCTAAACGGCTGAACCGATTCTCTTGAAACTCGGTGGACAGATAGACAAATACCTGGGTAATGTCGTAGGCTACTTTTATTTTCGATTTTCCACCATGTTATTTTCGACCACTTGACCCCTGAGGCTCCTGCAGGTGATAGAAAGCTGACATTTTGCACACACTTAGACAGGAATGTACATATTGTAAACAACAAGCTACTTATATATTCGTTTTATGACCGGTGGTCTGTGTTTGCGCTATCGAAAACTTGAATATTATGTATGCCCTTGCAGGAGCTCTTATAAGATAAAATGCGAAATGTGAAGCAGTGACCGAAGTAATTTTCTTTATTTCTCTCAGAACTTTCAAAAATGCCTTAAGAGCTACACACAAATCAATACATGAATGTACATATGTGAATAGCACTGTTACGAAATGATCTGACCGAAGTCCCTCTTGAATTCTAGATGGACGCTGCAGCGACAAAAAATGTATTAAGTCTTTTCGGAATGTATACATACGAGTATATCGGCTACCATAAAATATCAAAAAAATATGCATATGTATGCATGTACCTATATGTATTTTGTGTGTGGTCAATATGTACGCGATCAGAAGAAAGATATAATTTTGTACAAAATCGTCATATTTTTTAATTGAAAATTTAAATGTGGTTACACAAAAATGTTGAAGAAAAATACATACATACATATGTATGTTAATAAATATGTACATTATTTTTTGTCAATGCGTTTTAACAATTATTATCGTTCAGGCCACTTAAATAGGCATTGTGTGTAGTTAAAGACCTTTCCATGAGACGCCAATGCACCAAATTGGCAGTATTATTGGCTGCAGTTCGATTGAAAATACGAAGATATTTTGAATTTTTTCTATTGATGGTTTTTTTATTATTTTGATTTTGTTATAATTATGACATATGTACCAGTATACGTATGTATGTGTAAACACACATACATAATTATTTCAATTTTTATTCATACATAAACACAAACAAGTATTTGTGAACAAAACTGTCAGAAAATGCCGGAAAAACGAAAAGCTAATTTAGCTAGGGTTACGAGAAAAGCGTTAACGGTAAAAAATAACCGAATTAGTGAAACGGTGCAACAATTGTTCTTCGCCTATTTGTGCAATCACAACGGCAGTCATTACAAAGATCAAGAGAAAATGAAGAACAGGCAAGTATGCGACGTGTTGCGCAAAGTCAGCGTCAATCTGCTTTGAGATGTGTCGAAACCGAAGATCAGAGAAATTATCGACAACATGTTCAAAGGCATCGACAATCTCATCTTAGAATTGGAGAAACTGAGGAAGAAAGAAATGTTCGACTGACAGATCAAACGCAACGCCAGGCTTCAATACGTATAGCTGAAACAGAAGAACAGGCAAAACTTCGACGGTATGTACAATCTCAACGTTAGAACCAACTAAGGACAATAGAAACAGATGCTCACGCGTTTCAAGTGGAAAGAATTTGTTTGTGTTCACACAAAACAGAAAGACTAGAAATGTCGTTTATAGGAGCATTCTCTCACAAAGTTAATATATGAGTTTGTTAATATAAAATGTTTCACTTGCGTTATTTCCATTATTAAGTTGTTTGCAAATATGTTACTAAAAATTATATTAAACTTTAATTTCATAAATTTATTGTCTAATTCTATTTAAATAAAAGTTACTGTACAATTTCGTGAGGGATTACCTAGTAGTGGACTGTAGATATTAGTTTTCGATATATCCTCACAAATTGTAAGCCGCAAATTTTCGTATGAAAATAGAGATAAAATAAAAACGCAAGAAACCTTTAGTTTGTAATTTGAAGTTTAGTTTATTGATAGTTGGGATATGCAAGAATTTGAACGTAGTTCAAATAAGGCGCCGTAGAGCACGAGCTTATTACCCTAATAGTTGATGCAGCAAAAGTGATTGATTTCGTTGGCACAGAAACTTAACCAACCAAACGAAAGAGAAAATTTAACGAAGCTGCGAATTGGAAAGCAATTTCAAGATGGATGCTCTTAGTCCAATTGAGTGAAAGCTTTTTCAGATCAAACTCAATTGGACTAAGGGTTTCCATTAATACGTAAATACTTAAAGAACTAAAAAAAAGAACGTTATTTCAAAAATAAATAGTAATTCATTTATATATGTATGTGGAATTCAGTATTTCATTTGCTTATAGCTAATGTTTGTTGAACACGGTTCAACATTCTCCCGCCTGTTGTGGTATCACAACGTTAGATTTGACATGCGCCCGAGATTGTCCACCCGAAAACAGTACTTTGGGCGATAGGCATGTTCGCCGAGGTCTGAATCATACCAGCTTTCAAGATTTTGGCGATCTGGTCGTTAGCAAGCAGGATTTCCACGCTAACTGGACTGTGGAAGTTAGGGTCGGCCAGATCGGGAATATGGTTGTAGATGTCCGTGAATCTTTTATCGGTGGTTTTCTCTGGGAGGGGAGTATTAAGTTGTTGTCGGACTAGACCAGTAACTTGCACCTTCACCGACTTGTCATTGAACGATTGGAGGTTAATTGTACCGAATTCCTTTCCATCCTTATGGGTGGTACGTAGGTTGACACGGTCGACTAAAGACTTTAGAATTATCGTTTGTGCTGCACCCGAATTTAGTAACAATCTGGTTGTGTCGGTTCCACCAGGAGCGAGTACTCTTGCCAACGCTGTGGGAAGGAACACGTGCCGCGTGGATCGGCCGCTTAACCGCTCACTGATGGACCGAGCCCTCGAGCTTTCCACATTGGCGTTCTCTGGACGAGTTGAACGTTCGCGACGGCGCACTGACCGACTTCTGTGTATAGTTGGTCTTGGTGGTGACTGGTGCACCGGCATCACAGGACTTCTTGGTCGAATTGGACTAACGGAACGACTTAGGCTTCTGCGGTTTTGCTCAACAGAGCGGTTTCTTCTTTGCCTGGGTTCATCCATATGAAGTTTTGTGTGGTGGTTTCGGTTGCAGACTTCACATCTATTTCGGGACCGACACCACTCGCTGGTGTGCCCCAAACACAAACAGTTGAAGCAGTAGCTTTTCTGCAACACGACATCTCGGCGCTTTGCAACCGTCATTCTTAAAAATTCCGCACAAAGCCGGAGATGATGCCTGTTTTGGCAGACGCGGCATTTTGGGGAGCTATAGAAAAATCTTGTATGTTAAGTTTATGGTGCAAGTATAGTGGCTTGGACCAGTTGGTATTGTGTGTGTTATGAGGTTGGTAAAATACATAGTTTTACTAAAGGGCGAGTAATCATACCATTCTGAGTGCGTATTTCCGCCACTCTAACCCGTGAGTCACTGCCCGTAAAGACCTTAACTATCTTCCCTAATCTCCACTCTGTGGGGGGTAAGTTATCGTCTTTGACAACTACTAAATCATCCTCTTGTAGATTTTGCTGAGTGGTTTTCCACTTGTATCTCTTCTGCAGTTCAGATATGTATTCATTTTTCCAACGTTTCGCAAATTGTATCTGCAAAAGCTTTAGCCTTTGCCATCGATTGACAATACACAGAAAGAAAAAATTGAGTAATCCGTACTTGCATCAAGCCGTAGCGGTGTCAAAAGTACGTTAAGTACGGATTTTCTTAAACCAAGTACAAAATACTTGAATCAAGTACGGATTTTTAAGCCCTGAATTCTTAATCTTAGCGCTTATTAAGCCTGATTAGGCTTGATTTTAAGCCGAAAAATTCTTATTTCAAGCATAAAGAGATTGATTTAAGAATTTTATCGGATTCATTTGAGTTCGAAACGGGCTTCAATGAAGAAATTTTTGATTGAATTAAGCCTGTCCAATACTTGATTTAAGCCTGATAATACTTGATTTAAGCCTGATCAGTTCTTGATTTAATCCTAACCAACACTTGATTTAAGCCAGATTAGTTCTTGATTTAAGCCTGGTCATACTAGATTTATTGTGCTTTCTTTCTTTTTGTACCTATATACCATTTATATTAATTATACCATTTTTGCCACTGTATTGCAAAGAATGCAATTTTTTAAAATGGTATGTCAAAATACAACTGCTTGACAGCAAAAGTAAAAGTTTTGCTGCATTTATTCGATTTAAATATGAAACATATAAGGAATAGCATCAACGAAACGAATAAGAATTATTAACAACTTCAAAAAACTAAAATCAAAGAAAACCACGCCAAGTAATGTATTTGCAAACACTGCTTGAACGAGAAAAGAATTGGATATGGTCGCGCACAAATGTTTATACATATACATCTCGACAATTTATATGCATGTGTGTTTGATGTTGCGTCAGCCAAAATCAACCACTTGCATGAGAGTGTTTGAGAGGGTAATTTTATTGTGCTCTATAATGGTTCTGTCTCTCAGAGATTAAAGTAAGCTTTTTTTTCTTACTTTTGAGCCATATTAGGCTTAATTCTCCTTTTCAAGAAATGTTTACTTGATTTCAAGCATTAAATGCTTATTGTAAGCCTTTCAGCGCTTGATTTTTTCAATTTAATCCTATTTATACTTGTTTTAAGAAAAACTTAGTACGAACGTACTTAAATTTTTAAGTACGATTTCGGCTTAAATTAAGAATTTTTTACTTGAATTTAGTATGGCATTTTTCTTTCTGTGTAGAGAGATTATCAGAGTACTCCTCTGGTGGCGCAACAAGTGGAGAACCCCTCAGCAAATGACCTGGTGTTAATGCTACCAACTCCGTAGGAGTTTCAGATATGCGGGACATGGGTCTTGAGTTCAGAATACTCTCAATTCTCACCAAAAGTGTAGAAAATTCTGCATACGTAAATTTCAAGTTATTTGCAACCTTTTTAAAATGAGATTTCATACTTTTTACTCCCGCTTCCCATAACCCACCCATGTGGGGTGCCTGGGGGGAATAAAATGCCATGTAAACCCGTGTATGTTGTATTTATCAACTAATGACTTTTCAGCAGTTTGTAGAAAATTCGTATATGCCCGACTTGCACCAACGAAATTGGTGCCATTATCGGAAAACATTTTGGCTGGAAGCCCTCTTCTACCTACAAACCGGTCGAATGTTGCTAAAAATGATTCCGAAGATAACGCCGAACATACTTCTAATTGTATAGCACGTGTAGATAAACACACAAAAACTGCAGCGTATCCTTTTTGCAATTTTGCATTTCGTAATTTGGACGTCTTTAACTCAAAGGGTCCTGCGAAATCTACACCAGTATTAGTGAATGGCAGGGAAAATGTACATCGTTCCGGGGGAAGCGCAGCCATTATTTGATTCCTTATTCGATGTTTGTATATTGTACATATCTTACAACTTTTTATGCAATGTTTGACGGCATTTTTTAATCGGATCACATAAAATTCTTGTCGTATAAATCGCAACATTCCTTGATGTTCCGCATGCAACAAGATTTTATGTGTGAATTCGATTAGAAGTTTGCATAATCTGGATTTCTCTGGAAGTATTATTGGATGCCGTTCATTGTAGCTGAGATTCGAATCAGACAACCGTCCATTGAGTCGTAAAAGTCCATTTTTATCGCAAAAGGGATTGAGGGTGAGAAGCCGGCTTTTAGAGTTTATGGGTGAACGAGACTTAGAATTCTCATATGAATACTCACAGAATACTCATATGTAATGTTTGAAGAATCCACACAACTTGCAAGAAGTTTTGGAATAGAAGCTACTACCTAGAAGAGTAGGCACTCAAAAGTATAGGGCTCATATTCCTGGTTCAGATGCCAAGGCGTATTTTAGGACAACATTGTTCATACCATATCTGGACGAAGTAATATCACATTTAAATAATAGATTTTCCGAACATGACGCTATAATTACAAGTCTGTTTATTTGGAGTATACCCTAAACATATGGATGTTTCAAGCAGAATATGTTTGAGATAATATACTACTGAAGTGATTTTTTCAGCGTCTACAAAGCTGTAAGTTGGCACACGCATAGACAGAAATCTTGTATAAACCACGGACAATTCACATATTCGATTTTTGGCACGTTGTCAGTTTTGGCGCTAACAAAAACTTTAATCTTATTTGTCCTTTCAGAAGCCTCTCATAAGATACAAAGTTAAAACTTTGTAAACATGCAGTACTACAAACGGCAAATAGTTATATGAGAGAAAAATTATTTTGAAATCTCTGACTGTGGTCAGTAAGGCAGTGGCCAGAACAATTTTCATTATTTCATATTTTATATTTTTTAGCAAATAAATTTTATTTGAAAATCAATAAAATATATTTAAAACGCATATATTAATATATTACAACAAAATATATTTGCAAACTAAATTTCTCATATAAAATGTGTGTTTATTTACAAAAAAAAAATATTGTTTAGGAATATTTTATAAATATATATTATTTAAATTTCAGTTTTAATTTTTCCTTGGATACCATATGCAGCAACTTCTGCTTTAAATCAATCATTTAAAATTTCTGTGTATTCCAAATCATCATTAGTTGTCAATCGTCCGAGTAATTTATATTGATCCAATATTATACGATTTAAATTATTATTATTTATTATATTGTATATTTGAATCATGATTATGACATAGAAAAAAATTAAAAAATAAATTCAAAATGGAAAAATCATCCCCAAATGTTTTCAGGCACACAATATACAATAGAATGAAATATGTATGTTGGATGAGTTGTGGTTTTTCTGGACCCATGCTTAAATTATCCCCACGTTGCATAATAATTAAACAAATAGAGATGTTTCTTCAAATTGTCTGAGATGCAAATATCCCGCATCCAGACTTCGTCTTTCCTTTCCGATAACAACACTAACAAGAAAATGCTGAAAAACAGTTTTTTATATACAAATTATTTCTAGTCATGTGCTATTGGGATTGTGACTGCTATCATTGAAAATTATAACAAAACCAGTAAGGAAAGACAGAAAGTCGGGCGGGGCCGACTATATAATACCCTACACCTACCTACCAATGCGAAAATGGGCATTGCGATAAGAATTTGGCAGTGTTCATACATATAATAAGCAAACTCTCTCTGCCGATTTTCGTACTGATCGGATATAAAACACGGTTTCTACAGTGCTTACATGTCAAATCGGGTGTAACATATATATTGGGACTATGTTTAAATCTGAACCGATTTTACCCGAATTTGGTAGTGTTCATACATGTAGTAAGAAAACTCTCTCTGTTAAATTTCGTACTGATCGGATATAAAGCACGATTTCTACAGCGCTTAAATGTTAAATCGGGTAGAACATATATATGGGGGCTATATCTAAATCTGAACCGATTTTCCCGAATTGCGCAGTGTTTTTTCATGTAATAAGAGAACTTTCTCTGCCGAATTTCGTACAGGTCGGATGTAAAATACGTTTTCTAAAGCGCTTTCATGTCAAATCGGGTGAAACATATATATGGGGACTATATTTAAATCTGAACCGATTTTCCCCGAATTTGGCAGTGTTTATTCATGTAATAAGAGAACTCTCTCTGCCAAATTTCGTACTGATCTGATTTAAAATACAGTTCCTACAGCGCTTACATGTCAAATCGGGTGAAACATATATATGGGGACTATATCCAAATCTGAACCGATTTTAACCAATTTCAATAGGGATCGTCCCGCCAAAAAAGAGCACTATGCTAAATTTCATCACAATCGGACCATAAATACGACCTGCACTTTGATTACAAGAATACATGGACAGACAGACGGACATGGCTAAATCGACTCAGAAAGTGATTCTGAGTCGATCGGTATAATAAACAATGGGTCTATCTCTTCTTCTTTTAGGTGTTACAAACAAATGCACAAAGTCATAATACCCTGTACCACAGTGTGGTGTAGGGTATAAAGAGCTTCCATTTGAAACCCAGAATAGCAAATTGTTTTTACTATCACAAATGTTGTTACTATCACAAAAATTTTCTTGTCACTCGGTCGAGAATAGGGGTGTAATTTTTAAAAATGAAACATTGAATTACTGAAAAATTTTACACCAGTTAGGTATTTTTGCAAATAAATAGTTGTTTCGGAAATAATAGTCCCAAATAAAAACATATTGGGATGTAAACAAAATTTTGTGTAGGACAACATCCGCCCAAATATATAATTTTTTGTGTGCTAAAAATTATGTGTTTAGAGTGTATCCTAAACATATATATTCTTCTTCAAACATTACATATACATTCTATGACTGTTAGAATTTCGAAAAAATCCTGTCCATTTCAGAGTCTACCTCATAAGGGCTACCCTCACACAAAATTTCACGATTCTAGTCTTGCTATTTGTATTTGGCTGTGTACCACATTTTTCCCTTTTTACCCCACTGTGTAAATGTTCGAATTTCGAAAAATCCTGTCAATTTCTGAGTCTACCTCAGAAGGGCTACCCTCACACCAAATTTCACGATTCTACCTCTGCCATTTGAATTTGGCTGTTGTACTACATTTATCCCATTTTTCCCTTTTTACCCCACTGTGTACGTAAATGTTAGAATTTCGAAAAAATCCTGTCCATTTCAGAGTCTACCTCATAAGGGCTACCCTCACACAAAATTTCACGATTTTAGTCTTGCTATTTGGATTTGGCTGATGTACCACATTTATCCCCTTTTACCCCACTGTGTGCGTAAATAGTCGAACTTCGAAAAATCCTGCCAATTTCTAAGTCTACCTCATAAGGGCTACCCTCATACCATATTTCAGGATTCTAGCTCATTTCGTTTAGATTTGGCGGGTGTAACATATTTATCCCTTTTTGCCCCATTGTGCGGCTAATAATTCTAGCTTCAGCCGTTTGGCCTGGGCGATGATCAGTCAGTCAGTCAGCCAGTCAGCCAGTCACGCAACAATTTTATATATATAGATAAAAATATAAGTAACATGAAAAATGTCTTTAGTCTAAAATATGGTTGTATGATTGTTTACTTATAAACTTAATTTCGCTGATATTAATTTATGGACATTTGCATAATTCGCATTTCCAGAAGGCAACCTCAACAATTTTAAATTTTGAATTTTGTCACTCGTGAAGTGAGTCAGCGATATGAACTGATAAGAAAGTTCAGTCGGCTAGACCGACTGAAGAATCGCCACCTTCAGTCCCAAAATTTTTTCGTTAATTTGTTTATTTTTTGTTGTAATTAAATTATTATCAATTTAAATTGCATTTAATAACTTTTAAGTATGTACCGGTATTAAGGTCATAAGCTCTTAACTTTTGGTGCAAAATGGTCTATTTGAGTGGGAGGTACGAAAATGGAAGGGCAACTTCGCCCAATTTTCTTGAGGTGTTAACGACTAATACTATGGGTGGAATTTCAGAAGATTCTATTAAGTATACGAGGCAATATTTCTATTTTTGATATGTTTGAATCGACAGAAAATATATTTGGAACACAAATTTTTAAATATTATATATTTCTGACCAAATAAATTTTATTTTCAATAAAATCAATAAGTATCATTTGGAACGCATATATTAATTAATATATTACAACAAAATATATTTGCAAACTAATTTTCTCAAACAAAATATGTGTTTATATACAAATAAAATTATTGTTTATGATATCTCCAAATATATTTTATTTAAAACAAGATTTTCAAAACTTTGCTGAATTTTTCGAACTTCAGCTTTAATTTTTTCCCGGTTTTGGAATTATAAATTAAAAATGGCAAACATAGCATTAGCTTCGGATTTAAAGCACTTATATTTAATTTATGCATATTCCAAGTCATAATTTTTTGTCAATCCTTCAAGCAATTTATTGTTATACAAGATTTCAATTATAAAGAAATTTTACAAACATTCAAATTTTCTAAAAAACGAACTTCTAATTGCTGAAGACTTTAAACAATTAAAGTATCGATATATTTCCATGCTAATAAATCTTTATTTGGGATATACTATATCAAAATAAACAAGTAAAAGCGTTAAGTTCGGCCATGCCGAATCTTATATACCCTCCACCATGGATAGCATGTGACCTCACAAAATAACTCAAACCTAAAGAAAATAACACCGGGAATACAGTTGGCAACCCTGAAGAGTACAGACGTTTGATCGAAAGGTGTCCGCGAAAGGAGCATTAAAATATTTTTTAAAATATAACAAACCACAACTTAATCGTAAAAAAAGTGGCAAAGTGTTCTTATTCGGTGGCCCTACGTTTAGAAACATTAAAATATGAACGGTAAAAATCGTCGAAGTATAAAAAATAATAAAATTATTTGTGCCCAATGCAAATTGCAAGTTTTGGAGAGTGATGGCTCGATTCAATGCGATGGTTGCGAGAGTACTTTCCACCCGCAATGTACGAAACTAGACAAAAGAGAATTTGAAAAACTTCTCTCTGACGACTCTCTTGAATACAACTGTCATATTTGTAACAAATCACAATCATCGCTGGAACATGATTTGGCGATAATAAAACAGAAAGTAGATCAGCTGGATGAAATAAACAAAGCTATCAAGTATATGTCATCTCAGTATGATGAACTTTTAAAAGGAGTCAAAACAAACAAGAAGAAGATTGATAAATTGGAAAAGGAAAATAAATCACTCAAAGAAGAAGTAACGAACTTGAAATCTTCAATCAAATTTTTAAATGATGCAAGAGTCCAAAATGACTGTGTAATAAGAGGTGTTAAATCTGATGAGCCTGCTGTTAATGTTGTGCTGGACATCGCAAAGAAAATTGGATCTTCTACTTCAGAAAGTCATATCGAAGAGGCGTATTTTATTGGTAAAAACAAAGAGGCTGGCCAGAGCAAATCAATTGTGGTGAAATTTTCCAATCAGAAAAATAAGAGAATGTTTATGGATAATAAAGCGAAACTGAAAGAGAAGGAAGAAATGAAGAATGTTTACATAAATGATTTTCTATCAAAGGAAACCCAAGAACTATTCAACTATGCAAAATCTGTCAAAGCTGTGGGATACAAATATGTTTTTTGCAAGGGAAACAAGGTGTTTGCAAAGAAAAATGAAAAAACTCGTGAATTTTTAATCAGATCAAAAGGAGATGTAGACAAATTGCTGATGAGTTTGACAACTGGTGAATCTGGACGGAGACGTGTGATTATCCCTAATGATGAAAGCTCTAATGATGATGAAGCGGAGGACAACTCTAACATGTCAACATAATTGAGTTGAGTTGATTGTATACAGTGGCAAAGTATCTTTTTTTCTTTATGAACAATCAGTATTTTCATGATTATAAATCTTATAATGAATATATTAAACATATTAATTATGATTTTGTAAATGTTTTATCAATTAATACTAGAAGTGTTTCTTCAATTTCAAAATTTAATAAATTTAAAGAAGAATTAAGCAATTTTACAAAATTACCGAATATTATAGCAATTCAAGAGTCGTGGTTCGATGAGCTGTGCGTGCAGCTGTACAATATTCCTGGTTATGAAGCGATACATTGTTGTAGGAGTGATGGTTATGGAGGAACTTCACTATATTTATCTAAAAATATGAAATATGAGGTACTTGCTAAGCGAAGTGAGAATTTTATGGATTGCATAATAATTTTATTGCCAGAAATAAAATTCAACAATAAACCGTTACATTTGGTAAACTTATACAGGTCCCAGAAGTGTGACTATCAATCGTTTTTTAAGAATATTGAAAATATACTGGAGGGAATTGGCTCCGGTGAATGTCTAGTTGTTGGTGATTTCAATGTGGATATGAATACTAATAATTCGAATGCTATGCTACTGGGTAATTTGTTTAGTGAATATGATATGTACGCACATCACAAGTTTATAACAAGACCAATTAGCGGAACTTCGATAGATGGAGTGTTTGGCAACTTAAAAGATGACATTGTTGTACATTCTATTGAAAATCAATTCACGGATCATAACTATCTAAGCTGTATTGTGCGAACTGAAATTGCATTAAATGACGAAGTTGAGGAATACGTTTATAGAATTAACTACAACAAGCTTGGAGAATACTTTGATGAGAATATGAAGTTAAATTTTAATGAAAGTGATCCATCAGAACAGTGTAACGATTTGGTCAATTGTTTTAAGAATGCAATAGCATTCAGCTCTGAACGGAAAAATATCCACAAAGATCTGCATCATAAATTGACGCCATGGATGACCAAAAGCTTGTTTGATTTAATTAAATTTAAAAATAATTTGTTGAAAAAAAGGAAGAAAAACAAACTC
Organism: Eudasyphora cyanicolor; assembly: GCA_963930755.1. Lineage (NCBI taxonomy): Eukaryota > Metazoa > Arthropoda > Insecta > Diptera > Muscidae > Eudasyphora > Eudasyphora cyanicolor. Next base: position 127,346,367 of record OZ005736.1, on the reverse strand, counting down.
AATAACCTCTTATCGGATCAGATTAAGAGAATTAGTAATGTCATCAAATGTGCTAAAAGAAATTTAGTTGATTCATATTACAAGAACTGTATCGCATCCTGCGAAAGCGACCCTAAAAAAGTGTGGCGCTTTTTAAATAACGAGTTAGGAAGAAACTCTTCTAAAATGAACCTGCTAAGAGACGAGAGAGGGAACCAAATATTGTCTGATGATGAAAAGGCAATTGCTCACAACAACTACTTCTATGATACAATAGATGAAATGCGTGGTAATATTATTATAAATCCTGATGACAATATAAACAAGCTACGTACACTATCATCCTGTCGAACAACCTTTAGCTTTCATAATGTTGATTTGGTTCTGGAAAGCATGCCAAAAAATAAAGGATCCGGTCATGATGGCATAACCATGAAGATGTTATTAATGCGCAAGCCATTTATATCGATTATCTTGACAAGAATATTTAATAGCATTGTTGGAAAATCGAGTTATCCCGATGTTTTAAAAATCCACAAGATTATACCGATACCTAAAAATGTTGGTGCTTGTAACGTCAATATGTATCGTCCAATATCCCTGTTGTCAACTGTAAGCAAAGTATTTGAGAAAGTTATGTTCAACCAAATGTCTGACTATATAGAAAATAACAACATGATATTTAGCAGACAGTATGGTTTTCGTAAAGGATCTGGTACGGAGGCAGCTGTAGTAAGCTTAATTAATGATATATGTGATGGTCTTGACAATGGATTTAATGGAGTGGCAGCAGTATTTTTTGATTTGAGCAAAGCTTTTGACCTTGTTGATCATGCAGTTTTAATAAAAAAATTGAAATTTTTCGGCTTTCAAGAACCAACTCTAATGCTAATAAAGAGTTATTTAAGTAATAGAGAGCATTATGTACAAATTGGTAACAGTAAAAGCAGCTTAAAAGCGGTGAAGTGTGGAGTACCACAAGGAAGCATCATTGGTCCCCTGCTTTTTAAGATGTATATCAATGATATACAAAACATTCCTTTCAAAGGAAAATTATACATGTTTGCCGATGACATATGTATTTTGTACAACTACAAACACCCAATGGTCTTACGAACACAAATCGAATATGATGCCTCTATGTTATTTGAATATGCTCGGCTTAATAAATTAACCATAAATGCTGAAAAAACTCAATTTGTGAGATTTCGACCCTACGTTTTGAAAAGGGATCCGGAAATGGCAATTTATATAGATGGTAAATTAATTTTTGAAAAGCTATCTGCTAAATATCTTGGTGTAAACCTATCGTATAACCTTTCCTGGGATAAGCAAATTGAAATGGTGAAGACAAAAATATCACGAGCAACTGGAATTCTGCGAAAGTTTAAGACAAAACTATCAACTGAAACTAAGCTTCAACTATATTATGCATTAATTCATAGCTACCTTACATATGTTCCAATTGTATATGGATACAAAAATACCGTTGCATTAAGGTCATTGCAATCTGCCCAGAACAAAGCTTTGAAAGTTGTGTATAATTTACCATCGGATTACTCTACAGTGCAATTATTTAAAGACAATGCTAGATGTGTACTCCCTGTGAGAGGAATATACAAACAGAACATCCTAGTATTCATGTTTAAATCTATGAAACAACTTGGTAATACTTTTATCCAATTTTATCAACATTTTGATGAATCGCAAAGATACACACGTCAACAAGCCAATCTGAAATCTACGAGATGCAGACTTGAATTGACCAAGCAGAGAATACAATATGCTGGACCTCATGAATACAATGCATTGCCACAGACTCTTAAAAATGTTGCTACGATTTCGGGTTTCAAAAGAAATATAAAAACATATTTATTGGAAAGGCTAGAAACACTTCTCTAAATAACATTAAGATTGAATTGCCATTTAATATCAATGATTGAATAATATCTTTAATACTACCACCATTTAATTAATACTAAAACCTTAATTGTAATTTTATGGAATTTTCTTTTGCCAACTAGTCTCCAATAATGCCTATTGGCGCGGAGGCACTCATAATTTGTAAATATTATTATGAAATAAAAATGAATTCAAAAAAAAAAAAAAAAAAAAAAAAAAAAACACAAAAAAATATAAAGGGTCCGCCAAATAACTTTTTTTTTTGAAAACATCGCGCAAAGCATCGAGTGTAGCCTCTTCAATTTTTGTGAACAAAAATTCAACATGGCCCGATAACGATCGCCATTGACTGTAACGGCCACTCCTTGCTCATTTTCGAAGAATAATGGCCCAATTATGCCTCTGAACCAAAATCCGCACCAAACAGTGACTCGTTTTGGGTGTATCGGCTTTTCAATGTATGCGTGCGCGTTTTCTGTGCCCCAAATGCGACAATTTTGCTTGTTTACATACCCGCCAAGATCAAAATGAGCTTCATCTGAAAAGATGATTTTTTGGCAAAATCGGCATCTTCTGTAAGTCGATCGCTCCCAGCGTTGTTCAAGCGTATACACAACCATATTCGTTAAGCGGAAGGATAAAACTAATTATCTGTCAAATCAGATATGAGCTAAGTGTTACCATTCACGAAATAAGCACTAGTTGGAAAAAAAACGTTAGATGGCGGACCCGTTAGTAGATGAGAACGGTAGAAATCACAACAAGTTAGATGCTATATATGGGAGCTATATCTAAATATGGACCGATATCGCCCATTTGCAATCCCAAACAACCTGCAACTATAAGAACTATTTATACCAAATTTTATCAACCTAGCTCTATTATTACGGACTGTAGCGTGATTACAACAGACGGACGGACGGACGGTCAGACGGACATGGCTAAATAGTCTTAGAATTTTACGACGATTAAGAATATATATACTTTATGGGGTCTCAGATCAATATTTAGAGGTGTTACAAACGGAGTGACAAAATGAATATACCCCCCATCCTATGGTGGAGGGTATCAAAATATTAGGATGTAAACATAGTTTTGTTTAGAACAACATCCCCCCAAACATATAATATTTGTGTGTGTCAAATATTATATATTTGCAGTGTACCCTAATATATATGTCGATTTTTTTCAGCGTGTAGTACAGAAGTTATTAATGGATCTATATTTCGCTTAAATTTAACCTTTGTGAGGGAGGTACGAGAAGGGATGGACCAATATGGCCCACCTTCGAACTTAGCCAGAGATAGAGAAAAATATTACCGCATACCAAATTTGAAGACATTCGGATAATCCTTTCGAGAGTTGTCGTGCGTACCAGCCAGCAAGACGGACGTTGATCATTCGACTTAAAATTAACCAAAACGGATATCCGTCGATAATACTTAGGCTCTGAGATCACTCCTTCGATGTGTTACACTTTTGGCCCGTAGCAAATGATATATATTAGTTTCGAAATTGAGAAAATTTGTTGACTAGTGCTGAAATTAGTGGAAGTATATGTGATTAGCTCAAAAAGGGAAAAGATCAGGCCACGCCCATATGAATCATGTTTTGAAATAGAGATAACTTTAACAGTTTATTAGCGAGAGTTCTGTGTTTTGTATATGCATTTGGTGGTACGAGGGTTGCTATATATATTTCTGGCCTAGGCAACACTAAGTGTCGCCTGGCGCCAGCTGACATTTCCATTGGAAAGTTTGACATTTTTTAGCATAACTTCACTCAGACCGTTTTGTCATTTGAGTACGAATTGTTTTGGTTACAGTGTGTTGAAAACTCACCTCCAAAACATGGTTTTTGAACGCTTCGACAGCTGCTTCAGGCGTCGAAAAACCTTGACCAAGCAGTTCCAAAAAATTTTCGATAATTTGTTTATTTTTTGCTGTAATTAAATTATTATAAAAGGCTTACCAATGGGCTCACCTGCTTCCCCAGTGATAGCAGACATTGTTATGGAAGAATTATTAGACGCCACGATGAGGAACAACCTAAATTATTAACAAAATATGTGGACGACCTATTCGCGATAATGAGAAGAGATGACGTAGAAAACATGATGGATACGCTCAATTCATTCAACAGATGCATTCAATTCACAATGGAAAAGGAAATTGACAACAAGCTACCTTATTTGGACTCATTGATAATCAGACGAGGAAACGAACTTAAAATGGATTGGTACCAAAAGAGGCTGTCGCCTCTGGAAGACTAATAAACTTTTACTCCAAGCACCCAAGAAGGACTATTATAAATACAGCGACTAATTTTATATCCAGAGTACTGACCATTAGTGACTTAGAATTTCACAAAACCAATAATTAAATTATTATAAAAGGCTTACCAATGGGCTCACCTGCTTCCCCAGTGATAGCAGACATTGTTATGGAAGAATTATTAGACGCCACGATGAGGAATATGAAATGTAAACCTAAATTATTAACAAAATATGTGGACGACCTATTCGCGATAATGAGAAGAGATGACGTAGAAAACATGATGGATACGCTCAATTCATTCAACAGATGCATTCAATTCACAATGGAAAAAGAAATTGACAACAAGCTACCTTATTTGGACTCATTGATAATCAGACGAGGAAACGAACTTTAAATGGATTGGTACCAAAAGAGGCTGTCGCCTCTGGAATACTAATAAACTTTTACTCCAAGCACCCAAGAAGGACTATTATAAATACAGCGACTAATTTTATATCCAGAGTCTGACCATTAGTGACTTAGAATTTCACAAAACCAATAAAAATAGAATAAAAAATATATTGACCAAGAATGAATTTCCGAAAAGAACGATAAACGAATTATTAAGGAGAGCGATGATGAAAAAGGACAAGAAAGATAAAAACGGAGAACCAAGAATATACATATAATTCTGTATCCCATATACCGGGACTATCTGAACGATTTAAAAATTCTAACATATATGACAAAAATAAAATCGAACTAGCATTTAGGACACAAAACACAACCAACCAATTATTCAGCAGGACAAAATCAAAGCGGAAAAAAGTAGACAAATCAAATTTGGTATATCAGATAAGGTGCAATGGTGACGAATCCGACGTATGCCAAAAGGTATATGTAAGGACGACAAGGACTAAACTTATAACTAGATTATCGTCACATAAATCGGACCAAAAGGCTATGGAAAAACCGTTGGAGCAGAAGACGGCTTTGGCAGCTCATTGCATACTAACTAGACTCAAACCTGACTTCAATAATGTAGATGTATTAATAGAAGAGAAAAATCCATACAGACGATACACATTAGAGATGCTCTTAAGAACAAATATCCCGACAGAGAAGAGACTTAAGTATAAGACAGACACAGATAAATGCTCTCAGATGTATAGACATATAATTAATAAGCACGGACGAAAAAAATTTTAGTTGACAAGTAATTTCAAGGAAGCAAGTCGAACTGTTTAAAAGCGAAATTTAAAATTGTATGTTAAAATATTATTGTTTAAATAATTGTGCTTTTTGAATCTGTTTTTCGTGTTTTTGTATTAGATTAAAACTCCCTGATGATGACTAACGAAGTTAGTCGAAATATAGGAAAATAAAAATAAATAATTAAAAAAAGATCAAATCGCTTTTTTAATTACAAAAAAGGACCTCAAGCCGAACAATAATCAAAACTGGATTATTATCAATTTAAATTGCATTTAATAACTTTTAAGTATGTAGCGGTATTAAGGTCATAAGCTCTTAACTTATGACCGAGGGTTGCTATATATATTTCTGGCCTAGGCAACACTAAGTGTCGCCTGGCGCCATCTGACATTTCCATTGGAAAGTTTGACATTTTTTAGCATAACTTCACTCGGACCGTTTTGTCATTTGAGTACGAATTGTTTTGGTTACAGTGTGTTGTATACTAACCTCCAAAACATGGTTTTTGAACGCTTTTGAACAGCTGCTTCAGGCATCGAAAAACGTTGACCAAGCAGTTTTTTCTTGATGTGAGTGAATAAGAATAAGTCATAGGGTGTCAAATCAGGGCTGTACGGCGGATGACCCATCAATTGGACGTTTTGGCCGGCCAAAAAGGCGCTGGTTTGAGCCAATGTCTGAGAGCTCGCCGATGTGTAAGAACTCGTGGCGACTGTTCCGTTGCTCAAGCGGAACAGTCGCCACATGACCAGTTTTGTCGAAGAAACAGGCGACCATTTGCTTCGAAATGCTTCTTCGTTGGATTTGGTTCGTCTTCGAAGACCCACACGGTCGATTGCTGGTTTGATTCGGGCTTATACGCATAGATCCAAGATTCGTCACCTGTGACAATCTTATAAACGTCTTTTGAAGCACCGCGATCGTATTTTTTAAAATTTCTTTGTACCAATCGACACGAGCCTTTTTTTGAGCGATTGTCAAATTGTGCGGGATCCAACGAGAACAAACCTTTTTTTCGGCCAGGTTTTCATGCAATATCGAATGTATGCTGGTGGAAGAAATGCCCAAGGAAATCTCTATCTCACGGTATGTCACATGACGATCTTGCATTATCAGTTCATGCACGGAATCAATGTTCTCTGGCTCAACGGCCGTTTTTGGACGACCTTCGTCTTTGAGCCAGCGTCGGCCACGATTGAATTCACTAAACCAGTTTTTCACAGTGCTATAGGATGGTGCTTCATCGCCATACAAAGATTTAAGTTCATCGATGCACTCTTGTCGTGATAATCCACGTCGAAAATTGTGAAAAATGACGAAAATGTTCACGAGTTAATTCCATTTTTGTGCCAAATTGATTTTTTCAAGTCACTGTAAACAACACAAATGATGGTCGTACGTCAAAACATTCTGAGTACGTTTATGCTAAAAAATTTCAAACTTTCCAATAGAAATGTCAGATGGCGCCAGGCAACACTTAGTTTTGCCTAGGCCAGATATATATAGCAACCTCGTAGTCTACGTGATTAGTCGAAAAATTGGAGGAATAGTGCAATGCGCAGCGGTCGAAATGGCATACGTAGCGGAATTTAATTAAAATTTTAAATAGGAGTAGTATATACTTTTTTGCTATCAATATTCGCATCGCGGTTAGTTTTCTAACATTACATATGTTTATGAAATCAGGCTGACTGAACACGAAGCTGACACAAACAAAGCCGAGGAAAACAGAGCTTTGGCGCAACATGTAAAAGAGTGTGGGCATATGGTAGACTTCAATAACGTAAAAATACTCGATAGAGAGAAATAGAGATACACTCTCTAGAGTGTAGCCTTAGAATACAAGAGAATATACAAGTCAATAAATTCCAAAGAAGATGACAACACTAAACTGCAGTATTCACTTGCAATACATTGAAGTGTTCGGTTCCTGTGATATTAGTATTAAGTTTTGCTGCAATATTTACCTGTTTAATTATTAATTACACTGTGTGTGCAAAAAATGTATATGTACTCGATGAAAACAACGTACTCCGCATAATTTTGGCCTGTTACTTCGAATGCCGTTTTTTCTGTGACATCGCGTTTTCGAGATATTTAGCCACAAAGTTTGCTGGGTAAACGAAGAGGTTAGTAAATTTATAAAAAAATTTAGTATAGCAAACTTCGGAATAGATGTTCCATGTCACAGAATGAAAGAAAGGAGACTCTTTACCCGACACCCCCGCACATCAACTTACCCCCGAAAATTTGCCACCAACAATAATGTTTTATCAAAAGTCGTAGAAGTCGATACATTTGTTTGATGGTGAATTGCCCAAAAAGATTCCCTGTAAAACATTACAATTTTTTGTTGTAAATTATAACACTTCTACAAAGTTACGGTAACCACAAAAATAATGTTTGTGGATATTTTGAAGGCCAAAATATATGTATTTTTATACCCTACGTCACACTGTGGTAAAGGGTATTATAAGTTTGTTTCATATCGGATGTTTTGTAACACCCAGAAATACCACAGCTAGACCCACGTTAAAGTATACTGATCGAATCAGAATCACTAGTCCACTTAACCATGTCTGTCGGTCCTTCCGTCTGTCCATTTATGTTTTTCGTTGAGAACAGGTCGCAATTTCACTCCGATCGTGCTGAAGTTTTGCAGTTAGGAGTCTATCGTACCTAGAGAGAACCCTATTGAAATTAAAAAAAATCAGATTTAGCTATAGCAGCCATATACAGGGTTTTCCAAAAAGAGGTGTTATTTTGAATAACCTGGTATTTCGGTAGCTGTCACTTTTGTAGCTTTTATTCATTGACATTTGACAAGTAGAAAATACGCAATTACTAAAAATGGAACGATACACAATTCAACAACGCATTAAAATTATCAAAATTCGAAAATTATCGAAAAATCATCTTGACTTATGAGGCCCATTTTCACCTCGGTGGCTACGTCAACAAGCAAAATTGTCGCATCTGGGGCTCGGAAAACCCAAGAGTTTTTGTTGAGAAGCCTCTCCATCCTCAATACCCTTTTATGGCAATCAAATGGTTTTTTAAATATGTCGTAATTATTGGTCATGCATTGAGTATTATGTGATCTTGAAATGTATGTACCTTTGTTCTCAATTTTTTAAAGATATCCTATAGAGAGGATATATTTTAAAAGCCATTGGGTTGCCATAAAAGTAGGGCCCTATAATGATTTTTTGCAAGGAATATGTTTTTTCTATACTTATATAGTTCATGTAGTTACTAACCCTTCCTTTACCAGCAAAAATTGTGGATAAATACGATATAATTAAAAAACACTGGTTTGGAGGCAGTTTTTCACGGGCACGGCAATGAGAGGGGTAATCGGGCGTTTTGAGAAAAATACTTCTTGAAGTGTCTCTTTTATTTTGTTCTTTGACATGGAACATCTATTTCGTACCCTTCTATACAAAAATTGTGATTGAATTCTCTGACTATGTCAGTGTAGCAGTGACCAGAACAATTTATATTCTTTCACTGATTTTATAAGTTCCTTAAGAGTTAAGAATATACACTACTAATTAATATGTGTACCCTGAACTCCAGCGTATGCGATATTGACCGCTTGATCGTTGTGGCTGCTATAAGAGGTAGAAACTGATTTTGCATAATTATAGACTTGAGTGTTGTAAAGGGTGGTTAAATTGTAAGGGCCGATGTTGCTTTTCATTTGACATTTCTCAATTTCAGACTAACTCAATTTGAACCATGGAAAGATACACAATCGAGCAACGCGTTAAAGTTTTTTAAGACTTTTACGAAATTGGGCGTTCAAATCAAAATGCATTTTGTGCACTTCGTGATGTTTTTTTGATCAGCATAATCGACCAAATGTGTCCACAATCGGGAGAATTGCGCGCAAATTTCAGCAAACCGGGTCTGTAGGAGATGTGAAAACACCTGTGCATGCTCGCCCAGTTCGATTGGTGCGGCTTATGGGCTGGCGACGTCATCGGGCCATACTTATTCGAAATGAGGCCGGTCAGGCAGTTACTGTGATTGGCGTTCGCTATCGTGAGATGATAACGAACTTTTTATGGCCCGAATTGGAAGATATCGATGTGGACAGTATGTGGTTTCAACAGGACGGTGCCACTTGCCACACAGCTAACGAAACAATGGCTCTTTTGCGCAACAAATTCATTGGCCGTGTTATCTCACGTCGTGGCGAAGTCAATTGGCCGCCAAGATCATGGACTTCTTTCTTTGGGGTTATTTGAAAGAAAAGGTGTACGTCGATAAGCCATCAACAATTCAAGAGCTTAAGGATGAGATAATATGGCACATTAACGGCATAGAACCTCAATTATGCCTCAGCGTCATCGAAAATTTGGACCATCGCCATTTGGGCGATATTTTTACATATTTTACAATAATTTCCAAAATAATTTGTGTTTTATTCAAAATCAACATCGGCCCTTAAAATAACATACTGGTTATTCACATTGAAGTGTTTTGGTACAATCCTTAATATTTATTATTTTCTACTTCAAAGCGTCTTAAATGGCACAACGATAAAAGTTATAATGCTAGTTTTTAATATTGTTTCTTTGCAGGAAGAAATAAATGAAAAATGTATGTATTTGTTTTTATTCTGAATCATTTGTTTTTGTTCTAGTTTATTTGAACTACCACCGCACAGTGTCACGGCCGTGGCCAAAAATGGTATAAGTCAACAGGCAAATTTTGAGACAAACTAAAATTAGTTTAATAGTAAAATCTCCAATTTTAAAAATATAAAGTTTTACTTTGATACGCCAACGCCAGTTCTTACGGTATTGTAGTTCTTAGCAATGCAATATTTCCGTTGTAATGTGTTGAAATTTTGAGTTTTTGTTCTTGGTGTGAATTCAAATATTTAAAGTAACTGTCGGTATAAACTGTAATAGAATGATAAGTTCGTTGAGTATTTAATCTGGCAACACTGTTGCTGATTCATAAAATTCTTTCAAAGTATAAATATCGTTAGCAAATTAATAAATGGAAAACAAAGTGCTGTGTTGAAAAAAATTACAACTTTGGCGGTCAATTAAAAAAATGTGTCTCAAACGACCTTCGCATTTTTTTCATATTTTGATGCTAAAAGTACGTATTCACATATCTTCTTTATATATAAAATCCTTTGTACGTTTGTTAGTAACCCATGATCTCCGAAACCATAACAGCGAATGGGCTGAAAATTTAACAATATATTCGGTTTAGGGTCATTTGTGTTTTAGAATTATTTTCACCGCGATAAATTGCAGAGTGGTCAAGTTATTTGCAAAATTCGCATTTCTGGAGCGATTTGACTGAAATTTAATGTGTATGTGTGGTTTGTCTTGATAATAGTTTGTATGTATGTCTCCGGTAGATGGCGCTGTAGTAGACATATGGTCAATATATTTATACCCTACACCACACTGTGGTACAGGGTATTATAAGTTTGTTTCACGGCAGATGTTTGTAACACCTTAAAATAACACAGCTAGACCCACCTTAAAGTATACCGATCGGCTCAGAATCACTAGCTGAGTCGATTTAACGATGTCCGTCCGTCCGTCCATGTAAAGTTGTTCGTCGACTACAGGTCGCAATTTCACTCCGATCGTTCTGAAATTTTGCTCCCATATATATGTTTCGTCCGATTTGGCCCTTTAGTCCTATAGAAGCTGTATTTTACATCCGATCGTTTTGAAATTTAGAATGGTAGAGTTTCTTGATCCATGAACCAACATTGCCGAATTTGAAGAAAATCGGTTCAGATTTAGATATAGCTCCCATATATATCTTTCATCCGATTTGGTCCTTTAGTTCTATAGGAGCTATATTTTACATCCAATCGTTTTGAAATTTAAAATGGTACAGTTTCTTGATCCATGAGCCAACATTGCCGAATTTGAAGAAAATCGGTAAAGATTTAGCTATAGCTCCCATATATATTTCATCCGATTTGGCTCTTTAGATCCAATCGTTTTTATACCCTACACCACACTGTTTCACAGGGTATTATTTAAGTATAAAATGTCCCAAAAGTAAATTTATGTAAACAATTTATACATGAATTACAAAATTTATATATCAGAGTTATTCAATATTACGAGAGTGGTGTAGGGTATTATATAGTCGGCACCGCCCGACTTTAGCCTTTCCTTACTGGTTTTTTGATGATTTATTCCTGAAACTCGGGATGTATGATTTTTTTTAATGAAATATCAATGAATAACAAACCAATACATCCCAAACAGGACGGGCAGGACAACGTCCGCTGGGGTCAGCTAGTATGTATATAAATATCAGCGACAGCTATGGTTTTTATCCCCTCACCTTAAAGAGGAGGGTATATATCATTTGTTCCGAGCCAAAAGTCTAACACATCGAAGGAGTGACCAAAGAAACCAAGTATGTTTGTGGAAATTAGATTCTGGTTATTATAAGTCATTTAAGCAATGTCCGTCCGTCTGTTTGTCTGTCTGAGTGTGTGTCTGTATGTCTGTCTGCTTGCTGGTGCGCACAATAACTCTCGAAAGGAATAACATATATGGTATGCGGTAATATTTTTCTCCATCTCCGGCTAATTTCGAAGATAGGCCATATTGGTCCACTCCTCCTAGTAAATACCTTTCCCACAAAGGGTTAACATTTAGTGAAATATTGATTGTTTAATAACTTATATTCTGTCTATTCGAATCTTCTGAAATTCCACACATAGTATTAGTTTATTAGTGCTATCACCTCGACAAAAAATGGGCGTTTCGACCATTGCACTAATCCTCAAACTTTTCGACCAATCAGGCAGACTACCACCAAATGCATATACACAAAATTACAGCACTCGCTAATAAACTGTTAAACGGTTCCACGGATATCCGTTTTGGGTCATTTAAAGTCGAATGATCAATGTTGGTCCGTCCGTCTGTCTGTCTGCGTGGTGCAGACGAACACTCTCGAAAGGATTAACCGATTGACTTCAAATTTGGTATGTGGTAATATTTTTTTCTATCTCCGGCTAAGTTCGAAGATGGACCATATTGGTCCACCCCTTCTAGTACTTCCCCCACAAAGGTTAAAATTGAGCGAAATATAGATTCTTTAATAACTTACGTAGTGCATTACTTACTTGAGTCTTCTGAAAGATAGCATTAGTCGCAAACACATCAAGAAAATTAGGCAAAGTTGCCACGCCCCTTTTGGTACCTCCCACACAAATGGATCATTTTGCACCAAAAGTTAATTGCCTATAGCTTTAATACAGTACATAACAAATACTTGAAGTTTTCTACAGTGTAATGCTTTTATAGTATCTAGAGTCCAGAGAAAAGTGGGCGTTATTGGCACGCCCCTCCCACACAAATGAACCATTTTGCACCAAAAGTTAAGAGCTTATGACTTTAATACCGGTACATAATTTAAAGTTATTGAATGCAATTTTAACTGATATTAATTTAATTAAAACAAACAATAAATTATAAATATTTTTTTGGGACTGAATGTGAGGCGATTCTTAAGTCGGTTTACCCGTCACTTCAAGAGTGACAGAACTCAAAATTTAAAATTGTTGAGGTTGCCTTCTGGAAATGCAAATTTTGCAATGTCCATTAATTCATATCAGGGAAATCCTATTAATATTATAAAATCGTTTGTTTGTCTGTTTGTTTGTTCCAGCATCACGGCTAAACGGCTGAACCGATTCTCTTGAAACTCGGTGGACAGATAGACAAATACCTGGGTAATGTCGTAGGCTACTTTTATTTTCGATTTTCCACCATGTTATTTTCGACCACTTGACCCCTGAGGCTCCTGCAGGTGATAGAAAGCTGACATTTTGCACACACTTAGACAGGAATGTACATATTGTAAACAACAAGCTACTTATATATTCGTTTTATGACCGGTGGTCTGTGTTTGCGCTATCGAAAACTTGAATATTATGTATGCCCTTGCAGGAGCTCTTATAAGATAAAATGCGAAATGTGAAGCAGTGACCGAAGTAATTTTCTTTATTTCTCTCAGAACTTTCAAAAATGCCTTAAGAGCTACACACAAATCAATACATGAATGTACATATGTGAATAGCACTGTTACGAAATGATCTGACCGAAGTCCCTCTTGAATTCTAGATGGACGCTGCAGCGACAAAAAATGTATTAAGTCTTTTCGGAATGTATACATACGAGTATATCGGCTACCATAAAATATCAAAAAAATATGCATATGTATGCATGTACCTATATGTATTTTGTGTGTGGTCAATATGTACGCGATCAGAAGAAAGATATAATTTTGTACAAAATCGTCATATTTTTTAATTGAAAATTTAAATGTGGTTACACAAAAATGTTGAAGAAAAATACATACATACATATGTATGTTAATAAATATGTACATTATTTTTTGTCAATGCGTTTTAACAATTATTATCGTTCAGGCCACTTAAATAGGCATTGTGTGTAGTTAAAGACCTTTCCATGAGACGCCAATGCACCAAATTGGCAGTATTATTGGCTGCAGTTCGATTGAAAATACGAAGATATTTTGAATTTTTTCTATTGATGGTTTTTTTATTATTTTGATTTTGTTATAATTATGACATATGTACCAGTATACGTATGTATGTGTAAACACACATACATAATTATTTCAATTTTTATTCATACATAAACACAAACAAGTATTTGTGAACAAAACTGTCAGAAAATGCCGGAAAAACGAAAAGCTAATTTAGCTAGGGTTACGAGAAAAGCGTTAACGGTAAAAAATAACCGAATTAGTGAAACGGTGCAACAATTGTTCTTCGCCTATTTGTGCAATCACAACGGCAGTCATTACAAAGATCAAGAGAAAATGAAGAACAGGCAAGTATGCGACGTGTTGCGCAAAGTCAGCGTCAATCTGCTTTGAGATGTGTCGAAACCGAAGATCAGAGAAATTATCGACAACATGTTCAAAGGCATCGACAATCTCATCTTAGAATTGGAGAAACTGAGGAAGAAAGAAATGTTCGACTGACAGATCAAACGCAACGCCAGGCTTCAATACGTATAGCTGAAACAGAAGAACAGGCAAAACTTCGACGGTATGTACAATCTCAACGTTAGAACCAACTAAGGACAATAGAAACAGATGCTCACGCGTTTCAAGTGGAAAGAATTTGTTTGTGTTCACACAAAACAGAAAGACTAGAAATGTCGTTTATAGGAGCATTCTCTCACAAAGTTAATATATGAGTTTGTTAATATAAAATGTTTCACTTGCGTTATTTCCATTATTAAGTTGTTTGCAAATATGTTACTAAAAATTATATTAAACTTTAATTTCATAAATTTATTGTCTAATTCTATTTAAATAAAAGTTACTGTACAATTTCGTGAGGGATTACCTAGTAGTGGACTGTAGATATTAGTTTTCGATATATCCTCACAAATTGTAAGCCGCAAATTTTCGTATGAAAATAGAGATAAAATAAAAACGCAAGAAACCTTTAGTTTGTAATTTGAAGTTTAGTTTATTGATAGTTGGGATATGCAAGAATTTGAACGTAGTTCAAATAAGGCGCCGTAGAGCACGAGCTTATTACCCTAATAGTTGATGCAGCAAAAGTGATTGATTTCGTTGGCACAGAAACTTAACCAACCAAACGAAAGAGAAAATTTAACGAAGCTGCGAATTGGAAAGCAATTTCAAGATGGATGCTCTTAGTCCAATTGAGTGAAAGCTTTTTCAGATCAAACTCAATTGGACTAAGGGTTTCCATTAATACGTAAATACTTAAAGAACTAAAAAAAAGAACGTTATTTCAAAAATAAATAGTAATTCATTTATATATGTATGTGGAATTCAGTATTTCATTTGCTTATAGCTAATGTTTGTTGAACACGGTTCAACATTCTCCCGCCTGTTGTGGTATCACAACGTTAGATTTGACATGCGCCCGAGATTGTCCACCCGAAAACAGTACTTTGGGCGATAGGCATGTTCGCCGAGGTCTGAATCATACCAGCTTTCAAGATTTTGGCGATCTGGTCGTTAGCAAGCAGGATTTCCACGCTAACTGGACTGTGGAAGTTAGGGTCGGCCAGATCGGGAATATGGTTGTAGATGTCCGTGAATCTTTTATCGGTGGTTTTCTCTGGGAGGGGAGTATTAAGTTGTTGTCGGACTAGACCAGTAACTTGCACCTTCACCGACTTGTCATTGAACGATTGGAGGTTAATTGTACCGAATTCCTTTCCATCCTTATGGGTGGTACGTAGGTTGACACGGTCGACTAAAGACTTTAGAATTATCGTTTGTGCTGCACCCGAATTTAGTAACAATCTGGTTGTGTCGGTTCCACCAGGAGCGAGTACTCTTGCCAACGCTGTGGGAAGGAACACGTGCCGCGTGGATCGGCCGCTTAACCGCTCACTGATGGACCGAGCCCTCGAGCTTTCCACATTGGCGTTCTCTGGACGAGTTGAACGTTCGCGACGGCGCACTGACCGACTTCTGTGTATAGTTGGTCTTGGTGGTGACTGGTGCACCGGCATCACAGGACTTCTTGGTCGAATTGGACTAACGGAACGACTTAGGCTTCTGCGGTTTTGCTCAACAGAGCGGTTTCTTCTTTGCCTGGGTTCATCCATATGAAGTTTTGTGTGGTGGTTTCGGTTGCAGACTTCACATCTATTTCGGGACCGACACCACTCGCTGGTGTGCCCCAAACACAAACAGTTGAAGCAGTAGCTTTTCTGCAACACGACATCTCGGCGCTTTGCAACCGTCATTCTTAAAAATTCCGCACAAAGCCGGAGATGATGCCTGTTTTGGCAGACGCGGCATTTTGGGGAGCTATAGAAAAATCTTGTATGTTAAGTTTATGGTGCAAGTATAGTGGCTTGGACCAGTTGGTATTGTGTGTGTTATGAGGTTGGTAAAATACATAGTTTTACTAAAGGGCGAGTAATCATACCATTCTGAGTGCGTATTTCCGCCACTCTAACCCGTGAGTCACTGCCCGTAAAGACCTTAACTATCTTCCCTAATCTCCACTCTGTGGGGGGTAAGTTATCGTCTTTGACAACTACTAAATCATCCTCTTGTAGATTTTGCTGAGTGGTTTTCCACTTGTATCTCTTCTGCAGTTCAGATATGTATTCATTTTTCCAACGTTTCGCAAATTGTATCTGCAAAAGCTTTAGCCTTTGCCATCGATTGACAATACACAGAAAGAAAAAATTGAGTAATCCGTACTTGCATCAAGCCGTAGCGGTGTCAAAAGTACGTTAAGTACGGATTTTCTTAAACCAAGTACAAAATACTTGAATCAAGTACGGATTTTTAAGCCCTGAATTCTTAATCTTAGCGCTTATTAAGCCTGATTAGGCTTGATTTTAAGCCGAAAAATTCTTATTTCAAGCATAAAGAGATTGATTTAAGAATTTTATCGGATTCATTTGAGTTCGAAACGGGCTTCAATGAAGAAATTTTTGATTGAATTAAGCCTGTCCAATACTTGATTTAAGCCTGATAATACTTGATTTAAGCCTGATCAGTTCTTGATTTAATCCTAACCAACACTTGATTTAAGCCAGATTAGTTCTTGATTTAAGCCTGGTCATACTAGATTTATTGTGCTTTCTTTCTTTTTGTACCTATATACCATTTATATTAATTATACCATTTTTGCCACTGTATTGCAAAGAATGCAATTTTTTAAAATGGTATGTCAAAATACAACTGCTTGACAGCAAAAGTAAAAGTTTTGCTGCATTTATTCGATTTAAATATGAAACATATAAGGAATAGCATCAACGAAACGAATAAGAATTATTAACAACTTCAAAAAACTAAAATCAAAGAAAACCACGCCAAGTAATGTATTTGCAAACACTGCTTGAACGAGAAAAGAATTGGATATGGTCGCGCACAAATGTTTATACATATACATCTCGACAATTTATATGCATGTGTGTTTGATGTTGCGTCAGCCAAAATCAACCACTTGCATGAGAGTGTTTGAGAGGGTAATTTTATTGTGCTCTATAATGGTTCTGTCTCTCAGAGATTAAAGTAAGCTTTTTTTTCTTACTTTTGAGCCATATTAGGCTTAATTCTCCTTTTCAAGAAATGTTTACTTGATTTCAAGCATTAAATGCTTATTGTAAGCCTTTCAGCGCTTGATTTTTTCAATTTAATCCTATTTATACTTGTTTTAAGAAAAACTTAGTACGAACGTACTTAAATTTTTAAGTACGATTTCGGCTTAAATTAAGAATTTTTTACTTGAATTTAGTATGGCATTTTTCTTTCTGTGTAGAGAGATTATCAGAGTACTCCTCTGGTGGCGCAACAAGTGGAGAACCCCTCAGCAAATGACCTGGTGTTAATGCTACCAACTCCGTAGGAGTTTCAGATATGCGGGACATGGGTCTTGAGTTCAGAATACTCTCAATTCTCACCAAAAGTGTAGAAAATTCTGCATACGTAAATTTCAAGTTATTTGCAACCTTTTTAAAATGAGATTTCATACTTTTTACTCCCGCTTCCCATAACCCACCCATGTGGGGTGCCTGGGGGGAATAAAATGCCATGTAAACCCGTGTATGTTGTATTTATCAACTAATGACTTTTCAGCAGTTTGTAGAAAATTCGTATATGCCCGACTTGCACCAACGAAATTGGTGCCATTATCGGAAAACATTTTGGCTGGAAGCCCTCTTCTACCTACA
This sequence comes from Eudasyphora cyanicolor, assembly GCA_963930755.1. Classification (NCBI taxonomy): domain Eukaryota; kingdom Metazoa; phylum Arthropoda; class Insecta; order Diptera; family Muscidae; genus Eudasyphora; species Eudasyphora cyanicolor. The sequence continues at coordinate 127,328,294 of OZ005736.1, read as the reverse complement.
AACCGGTCGAATGTTGCTAAAAATGATTCCGAAGATAACGCCGAACATACTTCTAATTGTATAGCACGTGTAGATAAACACACAAAAACTGCAGCGTATCCTTTTTGCAATTTTGCATTTCGTAATTTGGACGTCTTTAACTCAAAGGGTCCTGCGAAATCTACACCAGTATTAGTGAATGGCAGGGAAAATGTACATCGTTCCGGGGGAAGCGCAGCCATTATTTGATTCCTTATTCGATGTTTGTATATTGTACATATCTTACAACTTTTTATGCAATGTTTGACGGCATTTTTTAATCGGATCACATAAAATTCTTGTCGTATAAATCGCAACATTCCTTGATGTTCCGCATGCAACAAGATTTTATGTGTGAATTCGATTAGAAGTTTGCATAATCTGGATTTCTCTGGAAGTATTATTGGATGCCGTTCATTGTAGCTGAGATTCGAATCAGACAACCGTCCATTGAGTCGTAAAAGTCCATTTTTATCGCAAAAGGGATTGAGGGTGAGAAGCCGGCTTTTAGAGTTTATGGGTGAACGAGACTTAGAATTCTCATATGAATACTCACAGAATACTCATATGTAATGTTTGAAGAATCCACACAACTTGCAAGAAGTTTTGGAATAGAAGCTACTACCTAGAAGAGTAGGCACTCAAAAGTATAGGGCTCATATTCCTGGTTCAGATGCCAAGGCGTATTTTAGGACAACATTGTTCATACCATATCTGGACGAAGTAATATCACATTTAAATAATAGATTTTCCGAACATGACGCTATAATTACAAGTCTGTTTAATATCGATCCGATACGAGTTGTAAATCTAATAAAGGAAGATTTCGAAGAAGTCAAACTTTTTTACAAAAACGATTTAAAAAATTCAGCAAAATCTGTTTTAGCTGAAATAAGTATATGGATTGATTATTGGAAGCAGAGGAATGATAAGCCATCAAATGCATTAGATGATATTTCAGTTTGTGATGAGGACATGTTCCCAAGCGTCTTTACCCTTTTGCAGATACTGGCCACAATACCTGTGACAACGGCATCTGCTGAGCGAAGTTTCTCGACGTTAAGAAGAATAAAAACTTATCTCCGGAACAGAATGGAAGGAGAAAGGCTATCTTATCTGGCTTTGATGTCTATATACAAAGATGAAGTCAAAATCGATGGAATAATTGATATATTTCTTTATTTTATTATAAAAAGTTTTACTGATCTCGTACTACAGTACACATTTATATTTAGGAATAAAATTCGAATAAAAAACTAAGGAACTTAACTTCCATTACCTACACAATAAACGCAATTTTTTAATTGTTTATCTTTGTTAGGGGCCGTTCAAGTATTACGTAAGCAGATTTATTGCAATTATTTACCCCCCCCTCCCCCTTGTCATCAAAAGTAAGCAAAGCTCTTATCCCCCCCCATGCTTACGTAAACATTGTTATATGCATTTTTCAGTTAATGTATTCTATTTTTGTTATTCATTCATGAGCAGCAGTTAAAATTCTAGAAATAAGAAAATAGGCTTAGGATAGAGGACTTTAACGCACATAATATTCATTTAAACAAACTTTATTGATACGGTATTCAACATAGAGTAAAGTACAAATATTATAATCTTATTAAGTAATATTACGAACTAAACAAAATTCTTTTAAATTTTTGGTGTACATATTAATTCCAATTAACAGTCTTCAGTCCATGACACCCGAATCCATGATTCTAAGTTTTCGATGACATTGGATGTTTGCTGCTCAATGTTGTGTGTCTGCTCACTTTCATTCGATTTTGGAATGTCTACGTCGTTTTCATCGAGCCATTCAACATCTTGGTGCTCTAAATTTTGAATAATGCACATCAGTTCATTAGCACGACGAGCAGCCACTCTTAAAGGCCTAACTTTCATATCAGTGTGCGTGTTTACTTTTTTATGGATCTTCTCGATGTGACGATTTAGTGACTTGACGGAAGTATGATAAAGACCACACGTTTTGCATGTTCGACTTAATAGCTTCAATTTTACCGTCGGACAAAAATAATCGTATGACATTTGTAGGAAATCTTTGAGTGAAGAATTTAAGCGTAGAGCTAAATTGACTGGAAGATTGAGAAATTGCCCTCCATCATCCAAAACCAAGTCATCAACTGTTTGTTTTACTTTTACTGGTGGTGGAAGAAACCTGTTGTCTAGTAATCTAAATAGGCCACTTCTTGGACGACAGCATTCTATGTTTCTACATTTTACAATTTGAAGTAAGTATTGGCTTTCACGCACATGTTCTGAATACCATTCAATATCTGGCAAATCAGGCAGATCTTGTTCGCCCGGCCCAACATATTGTGCAGTAACATGATAGCCATCAATTTCCATTGAACTCCATATCTCAGCTAACACATTTCCTGCAAACTCGAAATTGGATCTTTCTAAATGTTCATTAATTGTAACACCACGTGCATCCAAATGTGACCCAAAATGGTCATGAGGCAATATCAAACCAGCCAGTTCCCGACTAAGAGGAGCCATTCTGCGCTTTACTCTGTTATACGCACTTCTGCCAGGAGCATTGGTAGCTAAAAACAATGCATCGAGATCATGTCGCTTAAAGTGTTTAATAGCAAACCCTATAACTTTTGTATAACGCGGATTTTCATCTGGCCCTCCATCAACCGTCATGATTACTACTGGTTTTACCAACCCATGGTCAGTTTTAGCTAATGCTTGAAACTCTTCAAGTTCGAGAAGCGTCTCGAAATCATGAGCATGAGTATTTGCAGTAGATGAACTATGCTTTCCACATCGAATAGCGATGTATGTTGGTCCAAAATATCCAACGGCTTGCGGTTGTCCTAGCATACTGGAAGTGATTTTGATACCAGCATAAACTGATGGTATTAATTTATGCCGCTCAGCGATTACCCAGTCGTGATCAGGCAATTTGATTCTATATTCCATGTGCATTAGAAGAGGTGCTTGCTTATTTGCCGCAGTTACACCAATAGGGACCCGAGCTTTATCATCTTGAGATATGAAAAATACTTGATCAATACTTGTCATATGTGGAAAAAAGTAAAGAACTACTGCTGACGTAATCACCATCTCCAACACCCCCCCCCCCCCAATGTCATCAAAAATAAGCAAAGCAAAGACCCCCCCACCCCCCTATAGTGCTTACGTAATACTTGAACGGCCCCTTATGGAAAAAAAGGTTGGGCCCCCCCCCCCCGAACCAAAATCCTGGATACGTCCCTGCTCTTACGTATCAAAAGGGATTCGAAAACAACTATTCAATGTCCAGCCTAAGGTCAAACTGCAGTGACAAAAGCAATTGTCACTATTTCAGTACTTAAGCCAAGTGATTCTTGACCAAGTGACCGCTGAGTATCCTGTAAGAGTTCTCGCACTATCAAAAACGAGAGTGGTATTTATTTCCTTTCAGAAGCCTTTTAGTAGAAACAAACCTAAATCTTTCTAAATATGTAGTACTATACATCGAAAATTTACCCTCTCGATACCATGGAGAACAAGTAAAAGCGTTAAGTTCGGCCATGCCGACTCTTATATACCCTTCAAAATGGATTGCATTCAATTTTATTACTGTCAAAATCTTATTTTTGTTTAAGTAAATTATTAAAAACAAGTAAAAGCGTTAGGTTCGGCCATGCCGAATCTTATATACCCACCACCATGGATAGCATGTGACCTCACAAAATAACTCAAACCTAAAGAAAATAGGGTATAAAAATATAGTATACTAGCCGATACCCGGTGCACTTTGTAGCCCCCAAAATGGCATTTTAGTGATATAGAGACATGTGATGTGTTTCGTATAATAAACTTGACACCCCCAAATATAGTTTTATATAAATTTCTTAACGTATTGATGTTCTCGCTTTAACAGAACTGAATGTTTACATTGATACTTAAACTAATAATTTCTTACACTGATCCAGTCATGGCCTCAAAGTGATGTCAAATACATCTACACCAAACTTCCTAAGCTTGAAGATTTTTCTAATAATAATATCGGATCAGTCTACTTGAAAGTCTATCAGAGTCCTGAAAATAATAACAAATGACCTCAAAAACCCAAACGGTATGAACATATTTTTGATCGCGATCACGCTCTTAGCCAGCGCATCATATAGCATTTTAGCTCTAATCGGCCCTTTAAATATCGGAAAGAATTATATTATTCTGGTCGCAACTGTTCAAATTTCGTTAATCTGAGGAGGGTATTATTCACTATATGTCAGAGTTCAAGAGGTCGCAAAACGCGTTTTCGCGTCATTTCATCTTTGTATGAAATGACGTTTTCGCGTCATTTTTATATGGGCTCAGTGGTCATGGGTCCCCAAACGCGTAGCGGAGAAAGAAATGCTTAATATGTTATGGTAATTAAAATTATATCACATAATTCAAAACCTGACAACATGCATACATATTGACCACAGTCAAAGTTAGCTTCATTTTTGTTAAATATGTTGCCGCTGCAATAGACGGGATATATATTTCTTAAAAAAAATTAAAAAATGTTGGTCGTGATTTTTGTGTCCATTCGGACCTCAGGTCGGACGACGCATTTCCTTAAAGATCGGTATATATATGGAATTTTTCAAAAGTCGCTTGGTGAAAAATCGCCTCCGTTGGCGATCAGTACACACACATAGATTAGTAGGACCATAGCTCTTAAAGGTCTTTTAAAAAAGATTGAAATCCTTTGGTCACTGCTAAACTGACAACAGAGAATTGACCGAATTGACTATATTAGATATGTTATAGAAAGTGGTGAGCGATATACTTAGAAAAGGCTTTAAAAATTTTAAAACGCAGTTTTATGTCCGGTTTGACTTCAGACTGGACATCGAAATATTGTTTTCGCATCTCCATTGATATCAGTTTGTAGATATAAATTTGTATATCCTTAGCTGTTAATAAACTTTTAAAATCAGTGAAATAATGAAAATTGTTCTGGTCAATGCTACATTGACCACATTCAGAGAACTAACATTTATTTTAGGGCATATATTTGCCGTTAATAGTACTTCATATATATGCAAAGTTTTAATTTTGTAAGAGGCTTCTGAAAGAACAAAAACAAAACTTATGTTTTTGATAGCGCTAGAACTGACCACAGGCCGAAAAATTATTAAGTGAGTAGCACGTGTTTTATACGATAATCTTGTCATTGTGTATGCAAAATTTCAGCTCTCTGGGTCTAGTAGGTGCCTCAGCGGTCAAGCGGGCGATTTGTCACGCCCACTTTTTGCAAACACTTTTTTTCCAAAACCTTCTCAGACCAAATAGCTTTCAAACAAAAGAAGAAATTTTAATATCGGTCCAGTGGTTTAAGAGTCTATAGAACACATACATACATACAAACATTTTTCCATTTTTATATATATATGTAGAAGATAGAAGATGTATAGCAGATGAGAACAGTAGGAATCACAATAAGTAAGATGCTATATATGGGAGCTATATCAAAACATTGACCGATATGGCCCATTTGCAATCCCAAACAACCTGCAACTATAAGAAGTATTCGTACCAAATTTGATCAACCTAGCTCTATTATTGCGGACTGTAGCGTGATTACAACAGACGGGCGGACGGACGGACAGACGGACATGGCTAAATCGTTTTAGAATTTTACGACGATTAAGAATATATATACTTTATGGGAACTCAGATCAATATTAAGAGGTGTGACAAAATGAATATACCCCCCCCATCCTATGGTGAATGGTATACAAAGGATCGCTGCAATTTTTAGCCAAATTTTAGGGGTGATAAAATGAATATACCCCCCCCATCCTATGGTGAATGGTATACAAAGGATCGCTGCAATTTTTAGCCAAATTTTAGGCCCCATTTTTGAGAGCTACATCTACACGGGGACTACAACAAAATAAAATTTGATTTGTATAAATTTTTTTATTTTTTTTATTTATTTATTTATATGAATTACAATACAAAGTAAATTTATATTCTAATTTTATGGTCCAGGGAAAGGCCGGGTTACAAAGACCATATGGCTAAATGTTTGCAGCGACAGACTAGAGCCTCTGGTGGGAATCGAACCCACGACCCCCAAACTCATAGGCGAGTACGCTACCAACTCGCCTACTGGGGCGCTCGTTGTATAAATTTTATGGAGATGAACTCCGACCAAAATAGAATACAAACTGCAGTTTCAGCTAAATTAGCTTAAATTAGCCTTTTTGGGAGCGAAATCTATAGGTGGACTATAACAAAATATGAACTGATTTAAAAACTTTTTACTGCGATGAGTTCTTGTCTTAATTAAATTTAAACTGCATAGATTCAGTTAAAATGCTTAGAAAATGTGGTATTTATGGCTTAAATACGTATATTTTGGAGCGACCTCTATAGGGTGACTATAACAAAATATGAACCGATTTCTAAAATTTTTGCTGTGATTAATTCTTGTCAAAATAGAATACAAACTACAAAGTTTCTGCTAAATTGCTTTAAAAATGTGTTATCTATCAAAAACCGTATTTTGGAGCGACCTCTGTAGGGGAGCTATATCAAAACATTGACCGATATGGCCCATTTGCTATCCCAAACAACCAGTAACTATAAGAAATATTTCTACCAAATTTGATCAACCTAGTTCTATTATTACGGACTGTAGCGTGATTACAACAGACGAACGGATGGACATGGCTAAATTGTCTTAGAATTTTACGACGATTAAGAATATATATACTTTATGGGGTCTCGGCTCAATATTTAGAGGTGTTACAAACGGAGTGGCAAAATGAATATACCCCCATCCTATGGTGGAGGGTATACAAATTGAGGATTGTTCAAATGGGCGTTGCGCATCCGACATAACCTCATACGAAGGTTGCTAAATATATATGGATGGCGCCAGGCAAACTAAGTGTTGCCTGGCGCCATCTGACATTTCCATTGGTAAGTTTGACATTTTTTAGCATTAACGTACAAAGAGCGTTTTGACGTACGGCCATCATTTGTGTTGTTTACAGTGACCAACTGGTTTAGTGAATTCAATCGTGGCCGACGCTCGCTCAAAGACGAAGGTCTTGAAGGTGGTCCAAAAACGGCCGTTGTGCCAGAGAACATTGATGCCGTGCATGAACTGATAATGCAAGATCGTCATGTGACATATATTGAGATAGAGGCATCCTTGAGCATTTCTTCCACCAGCATACATTCGATATTGCATGAAAACCTGGCCGTAAAAAAGGTTTGTTCTCGTTGGATCCCTCACAATTTGACAATCGCTCAAAAAAAGGATCGTGTCGATTGAAGCAAAGAAATTTTTAAAAAATACGATCGCGGTGCTTCGAAAGACGTTTATAAGATTGTCACAGGTGACGTATCTTGGATCTACGCGTATGAGCCCGAAACAAAACAGCAATCGACCGTGTGGGTCTTCGAAGACGAACCAAATCCAACGTAAGTTGTTCGTGGAAGAAGCACTTCGAAGCAAATGGTCGCCTGTTTCTTCGACAAAACTGGTCATGTGGCGACTGTTCCGCTTGAGCAACGGAACAGTCGACAGCTCTCACACATCGGCGAGCTCTCACACATCGGCGAGCTCTCACACATCGGCTCAAACCAGCGCCTTTTTGGCCGGCCAAAACGTCCAATTGATGGGTCATCCGCCGTACAGCCCTGATTTGGCACCCAATGACTTATTCTTATTCACTCACATCAAGAAAAAAATGCGTGGTCAACGATTTTCGTCGCCACAAGGTGCTGTTGAAGCGTTCAAAAACCATGTTTTGGAGGTGTCTCAATCGGAGTGGAAAAAGTGCTTCGACAATTGGTTTGAGCGCATGCAAACGTGTATAAATCATGCTGGAGAATACTTCGAATAACAATAAAACCATTTTTGATGATAAATATTAGCATTTTCATTATTAGGCCAGAAATATATATAGCAGCCCTCGTAGCTCGAGTATGGAGCGCTCGAATTTTCACGATTTCGGGCTTGGTTTATTCTTATTGACCAGGGAAGGATCATGTGTAGGAAAGGTATAAAAATTTAGAATTGGTATAAAACATTGAAATTCGTCAAATGGGCATGGCGCGGCCTACACAACTTCATAGCTCAAGACTGGGTCGTCCGATTTTCGTGATTTTGGTCTTGATGGATTCGTATTGGCACTAGGGAGGGACACCATGGAGCAAACTAAGAATAGCTCAAGAATTCATCGTTAGATTTTCGCGATTTTGGGCATAATGGATTCGTTTTGCCTCCGGGGAGGGACACAATGGAGGACGATTTAGAATTGTTCATATACAAACTCATAACCCGAGAACTAATCTTTTGATTTTATGATTTTGGTCTTGATGGGTTCGTATTGGTTGAATGATTGAGGAATCTTTACAATTGGTCAAATGGTCGAACAGCGAACACGATCTCATAACTCGAGAATAGTTCTTTCGATTTTCAGGTGAAAACCATTGCACCGATCGTGTTGAAGTTTTTTGGTTTAAACATTTAATAGCATTGTACAAAATCTGATCAGTACGACGTGGGTGTGCATTCGGTAGATGTACATCGACATTTTGATAAACAAAGCATAAACATGTTCGTATTATTATTTTCATTACATTAACGAATTTGGGTGGAAAGAATTTCGCCGGCCAGCTAGTATTTCATAAATAACGGTTTTAAATTGCACTTAAATCATTCCGAGGCAGTGTCTAAGCGCTATAGAAATTTTCGGCTTAGCGTCATACCGCCCAAAACCCATGAATATCATATCGCCCAAAAAAAGCGAAGATGGCTACAAGGACCAAAGGGTGCCTTGGCGTTTAAAGATTTTCTTATTTAAAGAAAGCGTAATTATTAAAGTAAAGGTTCGATGAAAAATTTTGGGCGAAATTTAATAAAGCTATATGACATTTTTAAATAATCGATTTTGGGTGATAATTCGCTTTTTGGGCGATGTGATCCTATGCCAAATTTTCACATCCGATTATCACGGAATGGTCACTGCCAAGTTAAAGGAAATTCGAATTATATTTAGACATTGGCCCTGTATATACTTACATATATTTATTCCAATTCCACATGTGAGCATTGCAAAAGCAATTTTCCTACATCCGATCCAATTTATGACATTATAGTATTTAAATAAATGTTGTTATTTTTTTGCATTGCGTGATTACAATGCATCAATAATATCGTTTTATTTTGTTGAAGAGTCTTATTTTCCAAGACAGTTTAACATTTTACTTGCGGCACAAGATTTTTCAGGGACACATTTTTCTACACGCTTTCTTCTACTTTGCTCTTGTGCTTTTCTTCCTCTATATCCTTTACTTCCTCTACGTCCTTTTATTCCGCTACATACTTTACTTCCTCTACGTTCTTTTTTTTCTTCACATACGTTTGTTCCTCCACGTTGTTTTCTTCCTCTACATCCTTTGCCTACACAACGACCTTTTCTTCCTCCACTTACATTTCTTGATCTATTTACACTTCTTGCTGGTGGACATATTACGTTTACATTAACATTAACAGCATTCCCCTTTCCACACCTAAGCTTTCCATGCTTATTCTTTCTGTTCCTTTGTCTACTCTTGTCACACGTGCGATTCTTTCCACATCTAGGATTTCTTCCGGCAGTGCATTTCTTTGTGGTACCTCCTACGGGTGCTTTAGCTGTAGTTGTACTGAGAGAAGATTTAATAGTAGTTTCCTCCGGTCCCTCGGTATCATCAGTTTCCCCTGCTTCTTCCGGTTCCACCGTTGTAGTAACTTCCATATCAGTAGTTGTAGTAGCTGTGGGTGTAGTTGTGGGAGTAGTTGTAGTAGTTGTGGGAGTAGTTGTGGGAGCTTCAGCAGTTGTCGATACTACAGTAGTTGTAGGTGCTACAGTAGGTGTGGATGTTGTAGTAGATGTGGGTGCTGCAGTATTTGTGGGTGCTGCAGTTGTAGTTGTTGTCGTTGTTGTTGTAGTTGTTGTTGTTGCAGTTGTTGTTGCAACAGTTGTTTGCCCTAATGCCACAGTCACAAGGGACATCGATAAAAATATTATTAGGAACTTCATGGTGCTGCCTTAATTTCGTCGTAAATTTCGTTGGTAAATGTAGCGTTGTTATTTAGAAACAAGTTACTTCTGATAATCCCTTGTATTAGCCGGCGTTATTTATGTAAAATAGACTGTCATTCGATTTGATACTGCAAATAGAAAATCCATCGAACAAAAATCAATTGTTTGGAATATTAATTCAATGCCATTAGCCATGTACTGAGGCAAGTAAAGTAAATATTGAAAATAATTGATACAACGAAGATTGTTTAATTTTAATTCATATATGTACATATAAAGGTTAACTTTTGCAAATATTGTTTGTCTTTAAACAGCTTTGAAGAGAATAGAATTCGAAAATTAAGCTGTGAGCGAACGAACCCTGCTTTTGGAAGTTTACATTCGTAAATATTGTTAAACGTGTAGAATTTTTGGCAAATATATAACATATTGGAATATCTGCGACATCTACTACATTTATTGTCAAGGCCAACATATTTGTATCCCCTTGATATTGCAGTATTAGTAATCGCTTCAAAATAAGTTGATTTGTACATATTTGAAACGTGTGGTTTTCAAAAACTAGCTAGAGAATGGCATTGAAGCAGCTGCACAGGTGCTTTTCATAATATTCAACAAAGAATTGTAAACATTGATATTCACATTTTGACACGACAAAGTTCGATTTTACGATGTATTTGTGCCAAGTTAATATCTTAACCACAAAAAATACATTTACGAGGTGGTCAGAAAATTAGCCAACCTGACAAATAGATGGCGGTAGTAGTTTGAACAAATTACATTCGTGAAAAGTGCCAACCTTCTAAAATACATGTTTTATGTTTCAAGGCGCCACGTTGTTTAGTTTTTTTTTGAGCACTCAAAAGTAAACGATCTCAGTGAATTTGTAAACATGAAAACCGATATGTAATTCAATACTTTCATTTGAATGGTTTCGGTCCAACCAATATTAAAACCGAGCTAGATTCTAATTTGGGGTAGTCTGATCCTTCCTTTGCGACTATAAAATATTGGGTGACAGAGTTTAAACGGGGCCGTACGAACTGCCAAGACGAACACCGTAGTGGTCGACCAAGTGAGGTGTCCACGCCAGAAATGGTTAACAAAAACCACAAAATGGTATTGGAAGACCGTCGGTTGAAAATTTGATGATGAGAAAGCTGTGCGCAAGATGGGTTTGGGGTTTGCTCACAATCATGAAAATGCACCAGTTCAAACATCACTATTCCTTCGGCACGCACCGCATTCGCCAGATTTAGCTCCTTCGATACATATCGTTCATTTAGAAAAAAAACGTCACAAGTCAAAATATGACATTTCACTTAAGTTTGATTTAAATGATCTACACACGGAATACAGTTTGGTTGCCTCAACCAAATTATTTGCCAACCAAATTTTGGTAGTTCTGTCTACTATCATGCGATTCCATCTGGACAACCAACATTTTGGTTGTGGTATACTTCTGCTTCCATGTTGATAACAATCATATTTGGTTGCGCCAACTATGAAACTGGTGGCTAAAATTATCTGTTATATGTTGCCACAACCAACTGTTTTAAAAAATGGTTGTTCTGACAATTTGTCAGTCATATACTACCGACAATTAATTAAAAACAGTTTTCATTAATTTTTATTTTATTTATTGAACAAGAAATCAAACAAATCATAACAAAATTAAAAATTCCATATTACAAATTCATCACTATTATGAGATGTGGAAATATTTGACACAAATTTTAGTACACGAGAGTACAAAACTTTTATGCAAATATCGCTTAACCCTGTGCTTTCTATTTCATGATTGTAGCTTTTTATTTATGTAAAACATTTTTCACAACATATTCTGCATTCCATACATTATTATCCACACGAGTTTATTTTTGACTACATATATCGCTCTTGAACAAAATGTTGAAGATTTATTTATGTCGAGTAATTTCAAAAAAAGAACATTTCAGCAAAAGAACAGCAACCAATCTTTCAGTTGTATTTCCCAAAATAAATTTAATTATTCTAAATTTGGAAAATTATCGTGATAACCAAAATAAAAACAATCTTAATTCAATTGATACGAACATCGATTTAGTTGCAAGCATTTTCATTTGATCGTATCCATGTTATTATTGTTGTTTAAACTATTTATATTTATATAAATACAACCGATGTTGGCAATACACTTTTTGTTGCTAGTACAATTTTTTTATTGTTACAATCGAATTCCAACCAATTATTTTCCTGGGTGTATTTTAAAGGACCTTAACTTCTAAACAAGTTGAGATATCTTCACAGATAATACCTTAAATCTAAGTTCAAAACATATACATGCATTCACCACAGCTAGGCAACTGCCTTTTGACAGAAAATTATATGCTTAGTGTAGTGATTTTTTCGATATATATAATAAGTTTTCATTTTTAAGATAATAATATTAGCCGCAAATCAGGCATCAAGTAGCCGTTCAGACCTTTCATCCCACACACTATTATATTTAGTGTGGAAGTTAGAGCCGTTTGAAAATCGGTCAATCGGTATAATGTTTTATATAAAAGGATATTTTTCAAGGAATTTTAGATTCCCAAAGAAATTTAAAGTGATCTATAGATCTTCGCAAAGTCCTCATATGCCAAAATATCAAGAAAATTCTATAAGATTTGGTCAAAATTACGATTCAATTTTTAAAATTTCAAAAAACACTTGAAATTATACCAATTTCAAAAGGACCTTAACTTCGAAACTAGTTGAGATATCGCCTGTTGACATAAACGTATATGCTTAAAGTAGTGACTTTTTTCGATTATTATAATAACTTTATATTTTCAAAATAATAATTTTAGCCGAAAATTGTGTCAGTTATTAAGTAGACCTTTAGTGTGAAGCATCAGTTGATATCCTATTATATTTAGTGTGGAAGTTACAGTCGTTTGAAATCGGTCAGTCGGTATAATAGTTTTATATAAAAGGATTTTTTTAAGGAATATTCGGTTCTCAAAGAAAATAAAAGTGGTATATACATCAGCGCAACGTCCTCTATCATATATTATGAAAATCCAAGAATGAAAATCCAATTTTTAAATTTTCAAAAAAAAGCACTTAAAATTATATATATTTTAAAAGGATCTTTACTTCTAAACTAGTTGAGATATCTTCAAACATAATACCTTAGATGAAAGCTCGAAATGTCTACATTCACCACAATATGGCACAGTCGTCTGTTGACATAAAAACATATGCCTAATGTAATGCATTTTTTTCGATAATTATAATAAGTTTAGATTTTTAAGACGATAATATTAGCCGCAAATTGTATCAGGCATCATCAGTAGACGTTCAGACCTTTCATTTGGGGTATCAGTGGATTGTCAATTTTATTTAGTGTAGATGTAACAGTCGTTGGAAAATCAGTCAATCGGTATAATAGTTAAAATATCATGAAAATTCAATAACTTTCGGTCAAAAATTAATATCCAATTTAAAATTTTGAAATTTTAAAAAAATGAGAATAACTTATATAATTTTATGTTTTAATGGAATTGAACTTGCGACAATTAGTTTAAAAGTTACAGGATATTTTAAGTCAATATACAGTACAAACTCGATTACCGCAACTAATACAAATTTGGTCAGTTTCAATAAATGCGATAGTTGCGAAAACCTAGTTACAAAAAATTAATGCCTGTTACCCTAAGTCTACATACACAAAAAACACAAAAAATTAGTTATTAAATACCAGTAATTAAATAAAATTGTATTATTTATTTATAGACGCTTGACTTGCAAGTTGCAACTAATATGACAATTTTTTCAACATGGAATTATGATAAATCACTGCCTCTGTTTCAATATACAATATATATATTCGTTATTTATTATACCCTACACCACACTATGGTACAGGAGGTTTTAATTTTTTTTTGGCGGATTTGCAACAAATGCTACTGCTAGACCGTTCTACTCAGAATCACTAGCTGTCTTATGTTGTTCGTTAAGTTCCTGGTAAAATTTGACAATAAGACCTCTTTCACACTAGGGAGGAAACCTATTGGAGTTGGTGAAAATCGGTTCAGGTTAATATTGCCCCCAGATATAAACGTTTCTTTAGATTTGGCCTTGTTACGCTATGGAAGCTGTATTCCACATTCAATCATTATTTTTTGTTAATTTATTAGGGTAGAATTTATTTATCCAAGAAAGCATATTGTTGAATTTTAACAAATTATGTTTAGATTTATAAAGTAATTATCTCATATTTATATTTATAATATCAGAGCTTATTCTGCTCTAAGAAGGTGCTGTACAGTATCATATAGTTGGCTTCACTCGGCCTTTCCTTATTTGTTTTGTACTCGCTTAGGAATGTTGTATAGTCTTACAAAAATACTTATTTTGTTAGGTAAATATAATCAGAGCTTTCCTAAAACTGTTTTACATAAAAACTCGATAGTTTGGTTAACTTTATAGATATTTTTGGCATACTTAAATATTTAGTTAAATGCTTCGATTATTTTATCCTCCATTGTTACCAAAATTGTTTCCCAAACATTTTTTGATTGCAAAAGTTCTATCACATAATTGGTACATTTTGAACAATACATCTCGGAGTCGACCATAATTTTTCGACTACGGACTCTGACTCCGGGCATATTTCCCAGACTCCGACTCCTAGACTCCGACTCCGACTCCACAGCCCTGGTTAGATTGTATGATTTCCTCACATAAATAGACTTAGGTCTGCATTTTAAATAAACGTTTATTACTTTACTTTTCTTAATCGCTGAGGAGTAGCTGTCCAGAACTTACAATAAGACCGGAGCACGACTACTCTCGTTGATGGTAGAATAAAACGTGATCTTCCCACAGCCAAGCTGGCAGTCTTTTATTTTCAGAAACACTTAAAACTATATGACAGAGACCATCTGTAGGGTGTACAATAAATATACGTGCCCGGCAATTGCCATGGGCCTACTTCCATAAGTCCTTTAAGCGTGTTGTGGCCCATAAGTCCTTTAAGAGTGTTACCTACTGACCTCACATGTCAGTAGGCAACACTTAAGTGTATCTTCGTAAACCACCTTTTGTGAATTGTCGTTATAAATTAAATAGATCATAATCAAGAACAATGGCACACCCGTTCTGTTGGAATTATTTATTCATTCCTCCAAAAAAAGTTATGTAGTTATGTATCCACGTAGCTGACATACCCCAGATGATAAAATCTTTAATCCCGGCCGAAGGCCGTCCAGTCAAAAACACTTTAGTCCGCGTTGCCGTCGTTGGACATGCCCCGACCTTTTGCCGGGAAGGTTTTCCTAAAGACTCACAGAAAACATACTATCCAAATGAACCACTCTCAAAGAATGCGTTTCACATATTTATTACTATTGCTTTATTATTTTTGAGACTGCCGGTTTTTTTCCAAAACAGTAACCGGTGACTACAACTACCCAAATATTAGGGAGTGCGTTAAAAAACGGTGAGACAAATCAGTATGTGTCACTGCTACATGATGAAGGGTATTATTACAGTACTTTATTGAATTGTCATATTGCCAAATAAAATTTTGGGCTTTTTGACATTGCGTTTGGGCGATATGACATTTCCAGATATCCAATTTGGGCGATACGACATACAAGGTTTTGGGCGAAAAATTTGGGCAATATGACATATGCATTTGGCCAATTTGCCATTTTGCAAAAAAAAAGTATGTCATCGTGGAATAGTCCATTACCCATTGCGGCCTTATGTTTCTCATTGGAAACACCGGAAAATATATACATATACACGCTGAAAAAAAATTGCTTCTGTAGTATATTGTTCCAAACATATTCTGCTGGAAACATACATATGTTTAGGGTACACTCCAAATATATAATATTTGACACTCACAAATATAATTTGTTTGTGAGGACGTTGTTCTAAACAAAATTATGTTTTCATTCCAATATTTTTTTATTTGGAAATAATATTTCCAAAACAATGATTAATTTGTATTTAAGTATTTTGGCAATGTATTGATGTCTTAATTTAAAGTTTAATTTTTTAGAAATTTTATATGTTTGAAAAATAAAGTTAAAATTTAAATCGTATAATCTTGGGTAACGACAAATTGATGGATTGACAATTGGACTATTTATAAATTAAAAATAAGTGCTGTGAAACAAAAGAAAATGCTGATTACGACATTTTTACCTATAAAGTATAACACGAAATCTAGGAAAAACTAAATTGAAAATTGCCGAAGTCAACAATGTTTTAAAATTATTTTGAATATAATGTATTTGGATAAATTCTAAAACAATATCTTTGTTTGTTTGTAAACACATATTTTATTTGTGACAGTAAGTTCGCAAATATATTTTGTTGTAATATATTAATACTAGCTGAGCCCGGTGCGCTTCGCTGCCCATGTCAAAATTAGCGCTGTAGAAACTGTATTTTATATCCGATCAGTACGAAATTCGGCAGAAAGAGGTTTGTTATTACATGAAGGAATACTGCAAAATTCGGAGAAAATCGGTTCAGATTTAGATATAGCCCCCATATATATGTTACCCCCGATTTGAAATTCAAGCGCTGTAGAAACTGTATTTTATATCCGATCAGTAAGAAATTCGGCAGAAAGAGATTTCTTATTACATGAAGGAATACCGCAAAATTCGGAGAAAATCGGTTCAGATTTAGATATAGCCCCCATATATATGTTACCCCCAATTTGACATGTAAGCGCTGTAGATACTGTGTTTTATATCCGATCAGTACGAAATTCGACAGAAACAGGTTTCTATTTTACATGAATGAGTATTCAAGGAAAATCGATTCAGATTTATATATAACCTCCATATATATGTTCCTCCAGATTTGGTTACAAAGCGCTATAGAAGTTGTACTTTACTTCCGATCATTACAACGTTCTCCAGAAAAATGTTTCTCAATTTAGGAACGAATATTGCTTAATTTAGCGATTATCGGTTCAAAATAAGATATATATACACACACACACACACCACATTTACCAATTATTCCAAATTATTATCGCAATGACCCTAATCGGCCCCGCCCGACTTTCTGCCTTTCCTTACTGGTATTAGTGATAAATTCACTGAATGAAAAAATACCGAATTCAGAGGAAAGTCCAGAAAATAGAAATGTATACTTATAAAATTTCCAAATTCTTGTTTCATTGGTCATGCATCACATTATCATATTGCGATTGTATTGGAGTGAGCAGCTGTAATTATCGCATACCGAGCATTTATGTTCATGTATTTCCTATATAATACTTGCAAGATATATCAAAATATGGGCTGTGCCACGCCCACTGGTCTTATTCCGCCCATTTGTAAGCCAATCACGTAGACTGCTACCAGATACATATACGCAAAATTTCAACACTCTCGCTACCAAAATGAGCAAGATAATTCAATTTCAAAATTTGGCTCATATGGGCAGTGGCACGCCCATTGGTCAGATCCCGCGAATTTTTGGACCAATCACGTGGACTGTCACCAGATACATATGTACAACATTACAGCACTCTAGATAAAAAATTGTGCAAGATATATTAATTTCGAAATTTGGCTTATAAGGGCGGGGCCACGCCCACTGGTCCGATCCCGCCCATTTTCTGACCAATCACGCAGACTGCCACCATATACATATACACAAAATTCCAGCACTCTCGCTAACATATTGTGCAAGATATATCAATTTCAAAATTTGGCTTATGTGGGCGGGGCCACGCGCATTGGTCCGCTCCCGCCCATTTTTGGAAAAATCACGTGGACTGCTACCAGATACATATACACAACATTGCAGCACTCTCGCTAGCAAATTGTGCAAGATATCGAAATTTCAAAATTTGGTCTATGTGGGCTGGGCCACGCCCATTGAGCCGATCCCGCCCATTTGTGGACCAATCACGCAGACTGCCACCATATACATATACACAAAATTCCAGGTCTCTCGGTATAAAATTGTGCAAGATATCACATTTTTAAAATTTGGCTTATATGGGCGGTGCCAGGCCCATTGGTCCGATCCCGCCCATTTTTGGAAAAATCACGTGGACTGCTACCAGATATATATACACAACATTGCAGCACTCTCGCTGGCAAATTGTGCAAGATATCTCAATTTAAAAATTTGGTCTATGTGGGCGGGGCCACGCCCATTGAGCCGATCCCGCCCATTTTTGGACCAATCACGGAGACTGTCACCAGATACATATAAACAAAACTGCAGCACTCTTGATAATAAATTGTGCAAGATATCGAAATTTCAAAATTTGGTCTATGTGGGCGGGGCCACGCCCATTGGGCCGATCCCGCCAATTTTTGGGCCAATCACGTAGACTGTCACCAGATACATATACACAACATTGCAGCACTCTCGCTAGCAAATTGTTCAAGATATCGAAATTTCAAAATTTGGTCGATGTTGGCGGGGCCACGCCCATTGGGCCGATCCCGCCAATTTTCGGACCAATCACGTAGACTGTCACCAGATACATATACACACAAATACAGAACTATCTCTAATAAATTGTAGAAAATATTTGAATTTCAAAATTTGGCTTATATGGGCGGGGCCACGCCCATTGGTCCGACTCCGCCCATTTTTGGAAAATTCACATTATCTGCCACTAAATGCATACACAAAAAATTTCAGCACTCTAGCTAAAAATTTTTCTCAATACCAAAATTTGACCCATATGGGCGGGTCCACGCCCACTTGATATATCGAAAATTCAAGTACCCTATTTTCAGCACCCCCTACACATGTACATTCTGTGAAAATTTCAAGATGATCGGTCTAGCCGTTTAGACGTCTATACGGAACAAACATACAAACAAACAAACCCACAAACAAACCCACAAACAGACACTCTCTTTTATATATATAGATATGCGTTCCAAACAAAATTTCTTGATTTTCAAATAAAATATATTTGTTCAAAAATATATAATATTTAAAAATTTTGGTTCCAAGTATATTTTCTTTGAATTCAAACATATCAAAAATGGCGATTTTCCTCCGTGTACATACGTATATAATACGGCTACACAGACCAAAATGTGATGGCGTGGACGGCCTTCGGCCGGTGTTATACGAGTATATTATATTCCAAAATGGTTACACGGTCAAAATTTCTGGTGTATTTCCAAAGATGGCTACACGTACCAAAGACGGGTGATCCAAGTAGAGATACTTTTTTAATAGCCTTTTTTTGACAGATCACGTGTGAGTCGTGTCATGCTCTCATGTTATTTTTTTTAAGTATTGTTTGGCATTTCATCATGCAAGGACTTACGCCTGAACAACGTTTACAAATCGTTCAACTTTATTACGAAAATTCACGTTCTGTGAGGAATGTGTTTCGTGCACTTCGCTCAACTTATGATCAACATAATCGGCCTACTGAGCGTACTATTAGCAACACCACCACACATCTAGCACGCAGTGAGGACAATGTAGCGGCCGTAGCTGAAAGTGTACACGAAGACCGTGGAGAGTCGATTCGGCGCCGTTCGCAGCAACTCGGACTGACGTATGGAATGACTTGGCGCATTTTACGTCGAGATCTTAAATTGAAAGCATACAAAATACAGCTTGTGCAAGAACTGAAGCCCCCCATCCATCCCAAGCGACATTGCTTCGCTCTATGGACTCTTGAAAAGTTCCAAAAAGATCCGACGTTTTCGAGCCAAATTTTGTTCAGCGATGAGGCCCATTTCAAAGCAAAGCAAGCAAAATTGCCGCATTTGGGACGAAGAGCAACCTGAAGAGATTCAAGAGCTGCCACTTCATCCAGAAAAACAACGGTTTGGTGTGGTTTGTGGGCCGGTGGAATCACATATATATGGGGAAAAACACGTCAAAAGGCCCACTTTTTTCAATTTTATTCCGATCGCGGCAAAACTTGGTGGGGTTGCAGAAGTACTTTGGGTACGCTATGTGCTTAAAATACAGCTTCCTAGCGTGATACGTTACGAAGATACAGGGTGTCAAAGTTGGAAATTTTGACCATTGTATCTCTCGGCTACGTGGGCCGATTTGAATGAACCGTGGCTTATATGACAGCTATTTAGAAACGCACAAAATGTGCATTGATAATTGTTTGCAAATATTCAAATTTCATATTTTTTCTCGCGACTTATGTTTTCAACAACAAAAACAATTATTCCGAAAAAAGTCAACGCCGGATTATTTACACTGGCCTACAATATTGCACTGGTCAAATCGAATCCAAGCGAGCAGATATCGGACACGATCTCGAAGGACTTTGAGGTTCTAAATCCGAATATAAAATTTAAAATGCAATATATATTCGCGTTTTTGAGATATTTATTAATTATGTGATAAAAATGCTGACGCACTTTTACCAACAAAAAAAAATCAGGTTTCGCAAAATAATCGCTATAGAATGCCACCATTACATTTTTTTCTGGTCCACATCTTAGAGTAAACTCACTTTATAATACGAAAGAAATAATGAAAAAATAGTAGGTTTGACATTTAAAATTTCCACAGCTTTTGTTGTAGTTTTCATCCCATCCGAAAATTCGTATTGAAAAGGTAAACAGAATGGGCTTCATTTTTGTAGTTTAAAGATATAGAATCCGGCGACCTGTCATAACGCCCAACGGACATAACGCCCAAATTTTTTTTTGGGCCTTATGACTTCTCTAAGTGCGGTCATAACACCCAATTTTGTTTTGGGCCTTATGACCTCTCTAGATGCGGACACAAGGCCCAAAAAAGAAGGGACATAACGCCCAATTTTTTTTGGGCTTTATGACCGCGCCTTATGCGGTCATAACGCCCAAATATTATTTTGTAATTCTCTCTCTATTAATGTGTAAAGTCGAATACTTTTGGGAAAAATGTATTATGATTGTAAAAGAAGTTAATTCAGGCTCAGAAATGCCTTCGATGGTTGTAATTGAAATATTCATTCAGTTGTTTTTGAAACAGTGACGAGAATGGGTGATATAGTTGAATTTCAGTTTGTTGGGGTGCTCGCAGAAACTGCAAATTAGTTTACACCAAATGCAAAAGGAAAAACCTAAATATAGAAGCATTGGCATTATTTTCAATAGGGTATGATATATGTTGATATTAAGTCTTAAAGCCATACGTATGATGAAGATAAATACTTGCAGAAAAGCCGAGTGCAAAGAATTCTACAAGCAATCGCGCGCGCGATTACTCGTAGAATTCTTTACACTCGGCCATACTAACATATTTGAAATGTCTGGGAAATTAAATTTGGATAAGGCCCTATACGTATGACGAAGATAAGGACTTGAAGAAAAGCCGAGTGTAAAGAATTCTATGAGTAATCGCGCGCGCGATTACTTTTTTCGATTTAATACTACCATATTTGATATGTTTGGGAAATTAAATTTGGATAAGGCCCTATATGTATGATGAAGATAAGAACTTGCAGAAAAGCCGAGTGTAAAGAATTCTACGAGAAATCGCACGCGCGATTACTCATAGAATTCTTTACACTCGGCTTTTCTTCAAGTTCTTAACTACATCACAAATATTGTTTTTCGATTTAATAATACCATATTTGATATGTTTGGGAAATTAAATTTGGATAAGGCCCTATATGTATGATGAAGATAAGAACTTGCAGAAAAGCCGAGTGTAAAGAATTCTACGAGAAATCGCGCGCGCGATTACTCATAGAATTCTTTACACTCGGCTTTTCTGCAAGTTCTTATCTTCATCATACGTATTGCTTTAAGACTTAATATAAACTTATCATACCCTATTGAAAATAATGCCAATGCTTCCATATTTAGGTTTTTCCTTTTGCCTTTTTAGGAAATTGTGGGGCAGGTGGAAGAAATTTACATTTGATTTAAATTGAACCATATCTTGAAAGTACTTCCAATAAATATTAAATAATCACATAAATTATTACTACTTATCATTACAAAAACAATAAAAAGGACATAAAGCCCAAAAAAAAATTTGGCCCATATGTCCGAGCATGGGTCGGTCATAAGGCCCAAAACCAAATTGGGCGTTATGACCGCAATTATAGAGGTCATAAAGTCCAAAAAAAATTTTGGGCGTTATGTCCGTTGGGCGTTATGACCGGTCACCATAGAATCCCATCCGCGGAACACAATTAAAATCGCGAGGAAAACATAAGTCGCGAGAAAAAAATATGAAATTTGAATATTTGCAAACAATTATCAATGCACATTTTGTACGTTTCTAAATAACTGTCATATAAGCCACGGTTCATTCAAATCGGCCTACGTAGCCGAGAGATACAATGGTCAAAATTTCCAACTTTGACACCCTGTATCTTCATAACGTATCACGCTAGGAAGCTGTATTTTAAGCACACAGCGTACCCAAAGTACTCCTGCAACCCCACCAAGTTTTGACGCGATCGGAATAAAATTGAAAAAAAGTGGGCCTTTTGACGTGTTTTTCCCCTGAAAAACTGGGGTGATAGTGACAGTGGGTATGTGTGACCTTTGTGCCAGTACGCGTTATGTAGCTGAAATCTAGGGTGATAGTGTTAGTTGGCGTAACATCACGAGTATTATTGCGGTAAGAGTCTCCAAATTTGGTATATGGGAGCTTAAACTACCAGAAATTCAGAAGTGCAATATTTTGATTGCAATTGGACCAAAATTCTCGAAATTTGGTATGTGGAACCAGATCGAGTGCTGGATCAAGAAATCGGCGTAATAGTAACAGTGGGCGTGGCACCGCCCACACAACCTGAAATGTGAATCATGACATATGAATTACATGCACTATTTCAGCTAGCCTGTAAAAATGGGTGTAACCTTCGAACCACAACCAATGATTGAACCAAAAACTGGCTTCGTATTAACAGTGGGTACTCCTACACAAACTGAAATTTCAAAATTCAATATTTCGATCACTATATCAGCCATGGTTTCGAAGTTTGGCTGTCTGGACTTGGTATCAGTAGCGGCGATGGAGCTACAAACAGGAACGATGGAAACAGTTGGTATGACACCCCCATATAAATAAACCAGTAAGGAAAGACAGAAAGTCGGGCGGGGCCGACTATATAATACCCTACACCTACCTACCAATGCGAAAATGGGCATTGCGATAAGAATTTGGCAGTGTTCATACATGTAATAAGCAAAATCTCTCTGCCGATTTTCGTACTGATCGGATATAAAACACGGTTTCTACAGCGCTTACATGTCAAATCGGGTGTAACGTATATATTGGGACTATATTAAAATCTGAACCGATTTTTCCCGAATTTGGCAGTGTTCATACATGTAATAAGAAAGCTCTCTCTTTTAAATTTCGTACTGATCGGATATAAAACATGATTTCTACAGCGCTTAAATGTTAAATCGGGTGAAACATATATATGGGGGCTATATCTAAACCGATTTTCCCCGAATTTGGCAGTGTTCATACATGTAATAAGAAAACTCTCTCTGTTAAATTTCGTACGGATCGGATATAAAACACGATTTCTACAGCGCTTAAATGTTAAATCGGGTGAAACATATATATGGTGGATATATCTAAATCTGAACGGATTTTCCCCGAATTTGGCAGTGTTTATTTGTGTAATAAGAGAACTCTCTCTGTTAAATTTCGTACTGATCGGATATAAAACACGATTTCTACAGCGCTTAAATGTTAAATCGGGTGAAACATATATATGGTGTCTATATCTAAATCTGAACCGATTTTCCCCGAATTTGGCAGTGTTTATTCATGTAATAAGAGAACTCTCTCTGCCAAATTTCGTACTGATCTGATTTAAAATACAGTTCCTACAGCGCTTACATGCTAAATCGGGTGAAACATATATATGGGGGCTATATCTAAATCTGATCGTATTTTCTCCGAATTTTGTAGTGTTCATTCACGTAATAATAAAACTCTCTCTGCCGAATTTCATAAAGATCGGATGTAAAATGTGGTTTCTACGGCGCTTGCATGTCAAATCGGGTGAAACATATATATGGTGGCTATATCCAAATCTGAACCGATTTTAGCCAATTTCAATAGGGATCGTCCTTGGGCCAAAAAAGAGCACTATGCTAAATTTAATCACAATCGGACCATAAATACGACCTGCACTTTGATTACAAGAATACATGGACAGACGGACAGACAGACAGACGGACATGGCTAAATCGACTCAGAAAGTGATTCTGATTCGATCGGTATAATAAACAATGAGTCTATCTCTTCTCCTTTTAGGTGTTACAAACAAATGCACAAAGTCATAACACCCTGTACAACAGTGTGGTGTAAGGTATAAAAATTTATAACGCAATATTTGAAATCGTATTGCAGCAATATCTTTGCAAAAAAGAGTGCCCTTATCACTCAACCCGAGATGTGGATTTGAAACATTTCCAATATCATTGCAGGATAGTTTTGAAAAATTGAACGTAAATAGTATCGATGGACAAAGTACTCAAAACGAAATATATGTATGGGGCTTGCACTCATCGTCTTGAAGTTTATAGTGGATGCTGAATCTGATTAAAAAGCTGATCAGTGGAACTATCTGTATATACGACACGCTTGCTGAAAACGAAATAACTGGAGACCACTGACGCTTGACCAAGTGTGTTTAGTATTCAAGTGCCTTCAAAGTTTGCACGTGACTCAACAAAATTGAGAGATATCGGATTAGAGGGCGTGACTACGCGCATGCGACATCGTATAGAAAAAACCAGTAAGGAAAGGCTAAAGTCGGGCGGGGCCGACTATATAATACCCTACACCACTCTTGTAATATTGAATAACTTTATTTATTTATGAATAAATTTATATATTTATTCTAAATTTCAAAACGATTGGATGTAAAATACAGCTTCTACAGGACTAAAGAGGAAAATCGGACGAAACATATATATGGGAGCTATAGCTAAATCTTAACCGATTTTCTTCAAATTCCGCAATGTTGGTTCATGGATCAAGAAACTCTACCATGCTAAATTTCAAAAAGATTGGATGTAAAATACAGCATTTATAGGACTAAAGGTCCAAATCGGACGAAACATATATATGGGAGCTATAGCTAAATCTTAACCGATTTTTTTCAAATTCGGTTGTGTGGGTTCATGGATCAAGAAACTCTACCATTCTAAATTTCAAAATGATTGGATGTAAAATACAGCTTCTATAGGACTAAAGGGCCAAATCGGACGAAAGATATATATGGGAGCTATATCTAAATCTGAACCGATTTCAACCAAATTCAATAGCGATCTTAACAGCTGCGAAATACTCTAAACTGCAAAATTTCAGAAGGATCGGAGTGAAATTGCGACCTGTAGTCGACGAACAACTTTACATCCACAGACGGACGGACATGCTTAAATCGACTCAGCTAGTGATTCTGAGTCGATCGGTATACTTTAAGGTGGGTCTAGCTGTGTTATTTTTAGGTGTTACAAACATCTGCCGTGAAACAAACGTATAATACCCTGTACCACAGAGTGGTGTAGGGTATAATAAATACTGATATAATTATTGCACTAATTGGTATGACTGTACTGAATGAGCGATGTAGCCCTCCAAGTTGATTTGACGGGTATTGCACTATACGAAATTGGTTCTATTCACTGAAACGCAGGGCAGCGAAGCGCACCGGGTCAGCCAGTCGCTCAATATTTCTTAAAAAATGATACCGGTGAGAACGTAACCGTCAATGGCGACCGATATCATGCCATGATAACCGACTATTTGATGCCTGAAATTGAAGCTCGTGATCTCGGCTACATATGGTTTCAACAAGACGGCGCCACTTCCCATACATCGCATCAATCAATGGATTTATTGAGAGAACACTTCGGTGAGCATATAATTTCACAGTTTGGGCCGGTCGATTGGCCACCAAGAACGTGTGATATCACACCGTTAGACTTTTTCCAGTGGGGTCCTGTGTAAAGTCCAAAGTTTATGCGGACAAACCCGCTTCGATTCAGGCATTGGAGCAAAACATCACGCGTATCATTCGCCAGTTACCAGTCGAAATGCTCGAGCGAGTCATCGAAAATTGGACTCATCGGATGGCCAATCTAAGACGTAGCCGCGGCCAACATTTGATAGATATAATTTTCAAAAAATAAATGCCAAAGAATGTTCTTTCAAATGATAATAAACATTCCCCATTCAAATTGAATTTTCTGTGTTTTTTTTAAAAAAAAAAGTAGGGAACCTCGAAATGGATCACGCTTTATATCTGCGTGGCCGGGTTTACAAATTTTCTTATTTACTAAAGTAAAGGTTCGACCAACAATTTTGGGCGAATTTACATTGGACTATATGACATTTTTAAATAATCGATTTTGGGTGATATGTCGCTTTTTGGGCGATATGATCCTACGCCAAATTATCACATTCGATCATCACGAAATGATCACTGAAAAATTTAAGGAAAATCGAATTATATTTAGACATTGGCCCTGTATATATTTAGAAATTTTCCTACATCCGATCCCAATTAATGTGATTACAGTATTTAAAGAAATATAGTTTTTTTGCATTGCGTGATTACAATGCATCAATAATATCGTTTTATTTTATTGAAGAATCTTATTTTCCAATACATTTTAACATTTTACAAGGTTTTTTAGGGACACATTCTTTTACACACATTCTTCTACATTGCTTTTGAACTTTTTTTCCTCCACATCCTATACTTCTTCTACATCCTCTAGGTTGTTTTCTTCCTCCACGTTGTTTTCTTCCTCCACGTTGTTTTCTTCCTCCACGTTGTTTTCTTCCTCCACGTTGTTTTCTTCCTCCACGTTGTTTTCTTCCTCCACGTTGTTTTCTTCCGCCACTTACTTTTCCACCACAACGTACTTTTCTCAACGTACTTCTTCTACCTACATTTCTAGCTCTATTTACTCTTCTTGCTGGTGGATATTTTACGTTTACTTTAACATTAATAACATTCCTCTTTCCACACCCTTGCTTTCCATTCTTGTTTCCTCGGTTTCTTTGTCTATGCTTGTCACAATTGCGAATCTCTCCAGGCTTTCTAGTTGTTTTCCTGGCAGTACATTTTTTTGTGGTACCACATACGGGTGCTGCAGTTGTAGTTGTAGCTGTACCGAGAGAGACATTGGTGGTACTTGAACTGGGAGACGCATTGGTAGTAGTTGAAGTGAGAGAAACATTGGTAGTAGTTGTACTGGGAGAAGCAGTGGTAGTAGTTGTACTGAGAGAAGTTGTAGTAGTAGTAGTTTCCTCCGTGTCGTCCGTTTCCTCTGTATCCTCCGTTGTAGCAACTTCAGTAGTTGTTGGTGTTGTCGTCGTTGCAGCAGCAGTTGTTGTTGAAGTTGTTGTTGGAGTTGTTGTTGGAGTTGTTGGAGTTGTTGTTGGAGTTGTTGTTGGAGTTGTTGTTGTTGTTGTTGGAGTTGTTGTTGGAGTTGTTGTTGGAGTTGTTGTTGTTGTTGGAGTTGTTGTCGGAGTTGTTGTTGTTGTTGGAGTTGTTGTTGGAGTTGTTGTTGGAGTTGTTGTTGTTGTTGGAGTTGTTGTTGTTGGAGTTGTTGTTGGAGTTGTTGTTGGAGTTGTTGCAACAGTGGTTTGCCCTAATGCCACAGTCACAAGGGACATCGATAAAAATATTATTAGGAACTTCATGTTACTGCCTTAACGTTCGTCGTAAATTTCGTTGGTAAATGTAGCTTTTTTATTTAGAAACAAGTTACTTCTGATAATCACTTGCATCAGTCGGCGTTATTTATGTAAAATGGGCTACCATTTAATTTGATATTGCAAATACAAAAATTTCATCGAACGAAAAGCAATTGTTTGGAATAACAATGCAATGCCATTAGCCATGTACTGAGGCAAGTAAAGTAAATATTGAAAATAATTGATACAATGGAGACTGTTGAATTTGAATTCATATAAAGGTTAACTTTTGCAAATATTGTTTGTCTTTGAACAGCTTTCAAAGAGAATAGAATTCAAAAATTAAGCTGTGAGTGAACCCCTTGCCTTGGAAAATTTACATGCGTACAAATTGTTAAACGTGTAGATTTTTTTAGCGTGATGTAAATTAAAAGTATTCCACTATCAGGTATTCCACTATTAAACGCTGATAAAAAAGGAACAGAGAAAACATCACAATTGTTCTGACCACTGGTCATATCCCGTGAATCTGAGTATCTGAGTATTGAGAATTGAAAATTATTTTTCGCGCATATCGCACCAGTTTCACAAAAGGGTAACAATGCAACATTTTTAAATTTTGCAATTTTGCAAGAAAATAACATACAATGGCAATTTCTACCCACTGCAAAAAATGTCCATGTATTTTTATCCTTTTTCATAATAAAAAGCCGTTATGACTCTCTCTGCGTTTTCAGAATAACGTCTTTAGATTCAACTAAAGAGTTATATTTTGAATTGTCTCCAAGTGTTTAAGCAAATGGTACCATTGATTTATCATCTAAAGGGTAATATTTTTAGTTGTGCTTATAATCCGAGTAAGATTTTTCAGTTAAAAAGGTACAACTCAAAATAATACCACTATTTATATACAAACGTTTTTCATGAAAAGTGTAACAACTCAAAAGAGTTGTTATTTTTCTATAATAAATAAAAAAAAAAACAAAAATTTCTTTTTATTGTAACGACATATTCTTTTTTTGTAATATATCATTAATATTAACGGAAACAGTTTTTGGCCTCTACTAAAATTTTTAAATTTTGTGTTGTTACCCTTTTGTGAAACAGGTGCGATATATTTGTGGGTTATAGTACATCACAGTTACACAATTTTAGCTTTGTAACTTATAAGCGGCTCTTTTAAATAATACTCAAGTATTTGATAGTGCTGCAACTGTCCACAAGCCAAAAAATTGCTACATGGGTATCAAACACCCCTGTGTGCAAATCTTTAACAGGAGTCCCAACGTCCACGTTTTCGAAAATGACCTAGCAAAAAATCAAAAATTAAAGTAAACTATTTTTATTTCCGAATAAACTGTTCAGCCATTTAAGCGTGATCCTGGAATTATCGATAACAACCTATTTTAATTCGTTATTATTATTGCAGTAATAGCAATCGCTGTAAAAAGTTGATATAGATTTAAAAATGCGTGAGGTTTCAATAAACTTGTGAGAGAAAGACTTTGAAGCATTGTCACAGCTTAGTTCCGAAATATTCTTCAAAGAATTGTAAACTGTTATAACACATTTTGATACGGCAAACGCCGAACCACAATAGATACATTTATATAAAGGGTGGTTAAATTTTAAGGGCAGATGTTGATTTTGAGTAAAACACAAATTATTTGGGAAATTATTGTCATTTATTTTTATTATGATAATATTGGTATGGTTCAATTATGTATGGAACAAAATAACGGCCATACGGCCGCCGCGACGTCGGCGGCACACCTCCAGCCGATGGTCCAAGTTTTCGATGACGCTGAGGCATAATTGAGATTCTGTGCCGTTAATGTGCCGAATTATCTCATACTTTAGCTCTTGAATTGTTGCTGGCTTATCGACGTACACCTTTTCTTTCAAATAACCCCAAAGAAAGAGGTCCAACGGTGTCAAATCACATGATCTTGGCGGCCAATTGACATCGCCACGACGTGAGAAAACACGGCCATTGAATTTTTTGCGCAAAAAAGACATTGTTTCGTTAGCTGTGTGGCAAATGGCACCGTCCTGTTGAAACCACGTATTGTCCACATCCATATCTTCCAATTGGGGCTATAAAAAGTTCGTTATCATCTCACGATAGTCAACACCAATTAACAGTAAGTGGCCTCATTTCGAAGAAGTATGGCCCGATGACGTCGCTAGCCCATAAGCCACACCAAACGAACTGGGCGAGCATGCATAGGTGTTTTCACATCTCCTACAGACCCGGTTAGCTGAAATTTGCGCAAAATTCTCCCGATTGTGAACACATTTGGTAGATTATGCTGAACAAAAAATCATCACGAAGTGCACGAAATGCATTTTGATTTGAACGCCCATTTTCGTAAAAGGCTTAAAAAACGTTAACGGGTTGCTCGATTGTGTATCTTTCCATGGCTCAAATTGAGTTAGTCTGAAATTGAGAAATGTCAAATGACATTCAGAAAAAAAATTGACGTTTAGGTTTGGTTCACATTGAACATCGACCCTTACAATTTAACGACTCTTTATTTAACTCTTTAAAATTCCGAGATTTGATGCTGATACTCTAAAAAAAATGACAAATCTTCTGAATAAAGCAATTTGAAAAATTCTAGAGATTCTGGGGGGTAATTGCATTGGCATTTACAGAGAAATTAAGATACAATTTTATGCTATATTGAGGTTTTTGCAAATGTACTTGAAAATATATTTTTGTATTTCGATATCTTATATTCAAAACCCTCTATCTTAAATTTTTGCAAAAATGAGATTTTTATGTTAAAATATTCGGTAAAATAAGGCGCATCTATGGTACTAATTTGGAAATAAAAAAAAACAAAAATTTAGATTTTATGGTCATTTTTGTAATTTCTCTATCTTACACACTTATTTTTTGTGAATGCAATACCCTCTATCTCTTCATATATTTGGGACTATTTTTTGCTTGTTTTTTTTCCTTCTAAAAGATGGTTCTTTGGTGAAAAGAGTATGCTAAACCGGAATTTGGTAAAATTTTTTTAGTCGAAGCTTTAGTTTTCAAATTATGACTATTTTTATATCTAACCTGTGATTCCACAAGAATACCATTTTCTATGACAATTTGAAAATGGATTCAAAAATGAACCCCAAGAAACAGATAATACTTAAATAAAAAATTAATCATTAATTCATTGTTATTATTATTTTTATTATAATATGTATAATTATATATTAAAAAAACTGTGGAATTCATAAATAATTTTTTTTCCTCTATCTTTTTTTATACATGAAGAATTTTTGAATATCAATACCCTCTATGTTCCATAAAATGGCTCGTGGTGCAAATATTAAAAAAGATATTATTTAGTAGTTCACGTAGTTAGGTGTAATAAACATTGTAGAACAAACAATTTTAATTTTCTTTAAAATTAGGAATATAAACGGTTTTTTGGCTCTACTGAACAATTGTGTTTTTTAAGATAGAGGATATTGAATATAAACTGTCGATTTAAAAAAAGGTAAGATAAAAGTCAAAAAGTATCAAAGTCCAGGCACAACACGCTGACAAAACGTTTCTTTTTGTTTGTGTTTTGTTGCAAACATATTCGGTATACAACATACAAATGTCTAGGGAGCACACGATTTTTTTAAATTTGATACAACAAGAGGGCGTACCCCGCTTGTTTTGAAACCCGGATATCTGGAGCAATTTTGTCCTCAGCGTGCAGCCTACGACATTATTTCAAGTGGGCGTTGCCTTGCCTATACGACCCTTTTCTACAAATGAAATGTATGGAGAAACACTCAACCAATTATCTTCTTGTTTGCATTTTGGTGGGAGTCTACATGATTGGTCCAAAAATTGGATGAATAGGACAAGTGGAAATATCTGCAGAACCATTGCACCAATTGTCGTTATATATTTGCCATATACATAAGTATTTGACAGCATTATGCGTGACTTAACAGAATATTGAGGTTATCGGAAAGATGGGTGTGGCACCGCCCACATGACTCCCCTATGGAAAACGATATACCAGAAGAAATTTGGTATGGATGTATTTACCAGTAGTGTGCGTGACTCAAAAGAAAACTGGCGAAATAGTTTAGTAAAAACCCACAAATCGGTATCAACTACTTTTGCTGCGATTACTACTGCTGCAAAAAGAAGGGAATACAAATGGGTTATCCGTGACAATAAATGTAGTAAATGTAGCAGATATTCCAACATATACTGAATTGAGGCGCCGTGTCATATCGCCCAAAACCATGTACGTCACAGCGCCCAAAAAGCGACATATCGCCCAAATTAATTACATGGAAATGTCATATCGCCCAAACGCGATGTCGTAAGGCCTAAAGTTTTTTTTTTGGCGATATGACATTGCAATAAATATAAAATGTTGCAAAGCATAGCGTTACAACAGAACTGTAATAATAAAATTCATCATGTAGCGGCGATACATATTGATTTGCGTCACCAAAGACGGTTACGCGTACCATAGTGCACAGGCGTGGGCGGCCTCCGGCCGGGATTTAAAATGTTCTCCTTTGGGGTATGTCAAAAGACGGCTACGCGGACCTAATAGTCACAAGGTGGACGGCCTTCGGCCGGGGATAAAGATGAAGGCCGTTCACGTACAAACAGTTTGGTCAGCGTAGTCGTACCCAGAAGAGTACGACTACTACGGCCGAAGGCCGTCCACGCAAATACTACGTCTACCCCAGATTCCGACGATTCGAAAGTTGTTTTTGAAAAATGCTCATGATATATTGTACTTTGACAAGCGTAATGGACATTTGAAAATAAATGTGTTTGTATACTTTAGACGTTATGACATATGTAACTTTTTTTTGGGCGAAAAAAATAAAATATTACCTACTGTTCAAAATGACATATTGCCCAATGTGGATGTCATATTGCTCAAAAACCAAAATTTTCTACAAAAACAACTAACATTGAATTTTTTTTGGGCTAAATGACGAACATAGTTTTGGGCGATATGACGCTACGCCTGAATTAATATTATAAAATCGTTGGTTTGTCTGTTCCTGCATCACGCTCAATCGGCTGAACTGATTTGCTTGAAGCATGGTCAACAGATAAATACATCAATACCTGTAAATTAAAATAGGCTACTTTGGTTTTCGATTTTCCGCCAAATGATTTTTGACCACTTCACCACTGAGACTCCTGTTAGAGCTACGTGAGGGAAGATCGATATTTTTGATATGCCTAAATTGGAAGACAATTATTTGAAACAAAAATTTTTAAAATATGCTAGCTGTCCCAGCGAACTTCGTTTCGCCCAAATTCTTTAATGTAATGAAAATAATAATACGAGCATGATCAGACGTATGATCCTGTAAGTCGGACAATTAAAATCTGTTATATTTTATTAAATATAATGGGAATAACTGAAGTTTATAACAATGTCGATGTACAGGGTTTTCCGATAAGAGTGATAAGATTTGTTTGAAAAAAACACACTTATTGTTAAGGAAATTCAAAAGTTTTTTATTTAATATGAAGTACAATCGATACAATTAAGTTCCAAATAAAACGTCATTCAAATGGCCCCAACCACTTCTTCTGCAGGAACGAATTCGATGAACCCAATTTTCGAGCAATTTTCCCACTAAATCAAGTCGTATGTCATGAATGGCACGTACAATATTGTAAAGCTTGAAGAGAGTCTGGTTTATTTCGAAAGACCAATGACTTCAATAACCCCACAAGAAATAGTCTAATGGTGTTAAATCACAACTTCTTGGAGGCCATTCAATATCACAATTTCTTGAAATAATCGAATCTCCAATCTTTTCTCGCAACTAATCAATTGTCTCATTTGCTGTATGGCACGTAGCCAAAATCGGTCAATGGCAAAATGATAGCTCTTAACGAGAGCTAAAATACAAGGTGTCAAGGTCGTAGGCCGACTGGAACGTGTTTTTTTTTTGGATTTTAAAAAAATTTACTTAGCACAGGAAAGTTGCAATTGGAGAACGATTATTTTGATAACAAAACTGAATAATTTGTAAACGTTGTTCTTGCGTATATCTCTCCATGGTGAAATTGTAAACACTACTGAATACAATGAAAAACAAATGACAGATCATGACATATTACAAATGGCCGAAACGTCACTTCAAAATCATATCATCCTTATTGGAAAACCCATTACATATACTACACTTTCACGTCGTACTGATCAGATTTGTATAATGCTTTTAAAAATATTGATTTAAAACTTCAAGACGATTGGTGCTATGGTTTTTCAGATTTCGTTCTCAGTATTGTATTAATATGGGTTACGCTCTTGCTAATTCAACATATCTCGAAATATTATATTTTTACGTGGAAGGCCAAAATGTTGGCCATACCACGCATCTTTGCATTAAATTTTCCTCAATAATGACCTTCCTTGGGCCAATTCGAATTCGTTAAGCCCAAAATCGTGAAAAACGAAAGATCCGTTCTGGTGTTATGAGATTGTGTTCGCTGTGACACGCCCGTTTGACCAATCCTCAAGTTTCCTCACTAGTCTCCTTTATTGGACCAATACGAATCCATCAAGCTCAAAATCATAAAATCTAAAGAGTTGTCCTCGAGCTATGAGGTTGTGCTGGCCGTGTCGCGTCGCTTTGAACAATCCTAAATGTTCCTACATAGAGTCCTTCATTGAGCCAATACGAATACACCAAGCCCAAAATCGTGAAAATTCGAACAATCCTACCCTGAAAATATAATCGTACATCAAAATAATGAAAAAGTTTCTTCAATTGTTTTTCATTGAATTGATGTTGTTATTGCATTGATTTAGAGATCTTCATTTTGATGATCGTCAACTTCAACAAAATTGTGTACTACATCAAAACAATGAAATTTCGTACATCAATATTTCATCACATTCATACACTTGTAAAGTGAAGCCAGTAAAAAAGTCCTAAAGTCGGACGGAGCCGACTGTGCGATAGGGTATCACACACGCAGCCCCACCAAAGCAGATGTATTGTGATGTTTTATAAACGTGGTTCATATAATTATTTGTCAAAAAAATTTTATTTTACAGCAGCTTTATGTAAAAACTAGAAAATGCGAACAGATTTTCTCAAAATTTCTTGAATTTTAAAATGATTGGATATAAAATACAGCTTCTTCTGAAAGAAAATTGTCTACTTCAATTGTTCGATTTCAATAAAATTTGCGTGACATACAATTGTACATATGTTAACATTAATTCATTTAGTTTATTTATTGGACATCGGGTAAAAAGACTGTTACATCTCCAATTCCTAAATTTCACTAAGGAAGATTTAATTGGTCTGTAAAAAATTAAAAGGCAAGCAAATCGAATCTATAGAACTAGAACTGACCACAGGGCAAAAAATTACTACGTGAAACGTTCGTTGTTTATACAACACACTGGTCTATGAACGTGCAAAATTTCACCTTTCTAGCTCTTACAGGAGCCTCAGAGTTCAAGTGGTCAGCGCCAGCTGTTGAGAATTTTGCGACTTATCCAAACTTTGGAGTGGACCAATATGGCCCATCTTCGAACTTAGCCGGAGATGGAGAAAAATATTGCCGCATACCAAATTTTAAGTCAGTCGGTTAATCCTTTCGAGAGTCATGGTGCGCATCCTCAGATCGTATCTCTGAATTTATATTATAATGAACATTTTTAAAAGTATGATGAGAAAAGAAATTTGTCGTCATCAAAACGAGAAAGGGCCTGTCATTATATTTGAAAAGTTTGCAGGAGACGCTAAATATAATACAAATGTTGTTGTTAGAAGAACGGGGGTTTCGGGATAATATCTAAACTTAATGATGAATATATAAAATCACACAAATTTGTCATTTTTCTACAAATTTGTCATTTTTCTTGTTGTTACGCCCTTTTTTTCGTATCTGATGATATTATCATCATTTCTGATTTTTTTCGTTTTTTGTCAATTAGACGAAAAAAGGAGTTTACAAAATCTATCCACAATGGGGCGGGTCGATTTAAAAATCGCCCATTGCTCAGTGAGAATCGTATTCTAGGGATCAAAATAAGAAACTTTGCCGAAGGAACCATACCTCTAAAACGAATTCTGATGTCCCGGAAAAAATCCCACTTTGACCCATTTAGAGTGCTCCAATCGAGTCCAAATGTATGACCGACCCCCACTCAGTGAAGTGCTCAGTGAAAATCGTATTCTAGGGATCAAACTAAGAAACTTTGCCGAAGGAACCATACCTCTAAAACGAATTCTGATGTCCCGGAAAAAATCCCACTTTGACCCATTTAGAGTGCTCCAATCGAGTCCAAATGTATGGAACCCCCAGGGGGTGTGCCACTGGCATGGGTGGGTCGGGCCTCCAAAGTTAGTGGGGGTCATTCATACATTTGGACTCGATTGGAGCACTCTAAATGGGTCAAAGTGGGATTTTTCAAAATTTGCCCCTACCCAAAAGTTCGACCCAAATTCCGGGACATCAGAATTCGTTTTAGAGATATGGTTCCTACGGCAAAGTTTCTTATTTTGATCCCTAGAATACGATTTTCACTGAGCAATGGCGACTTTTTTTTCCTCCCCACAAATCGACCTGGCCTAATCCACAACCTCCTGTCGCGAAAGCCAGCTAGTTGAAGCATATTTAAAAATAACATAAGTAGCGGTTCCAAATTATTCTTGAAATTTAATTAGCTTTTTCTTCGATTGGAGCTGTATCAAAAATAGTAATTAATTTCTTTTGTACATTTTTCGATATTTGTTGGCACGCAAGAATA
The DNA here is from genome assembly GCA_963930755.1 of Eudasyphora cyanicolor. Lineage (NCBI taxonomy): Eukaryota > Metazoa > Arthropoda > Insecta > Diptera > Muscidae > Eudasyphora > Eudasyphora cyanicolor. The sequence continues at coordinate 127,291,819 of OZ005736.1, read as the reverse complement.
TGCAGAATTTTGTCATTTCAGTAAAAGGAAATTTTGCAATACTTTCCAGAAACTTGCTTATTTGAGCAGTATTTTTGGCAACATTCATTTTCTTTAGATGACATTCACGGCTATATGTGGTTCAATATGTGTTAGTCCACCAATAATGGCAACATTACATACTGTGCATTTTTTTTTCATTAGTGTAGCTGACCAGCCACGGATATTTCTCAACCCATTCTTCACGAAATGTTCCGATTGACTTCATTTGTTACCATAATACACAAAATGTTTATACGCGAGCAGTTAGTGGTCGTAAAGCAATGATAACTATTTGCATAAATCGCTGTCTCTAATATCTGATAGCTAAAATTGTTGGCTATTTCGTACTATTGGCGTTGAGAATAGTACGAAATAGACTGTTCCTAACCAGATAAGCTGTAGAAGAATGTCTTTACAGAAGCTTATGCTCTTTTAACGATAATAAAATACAGATTTCGATGGTAAAGTACTTCATATCGAATGCCGTGATCTACCCCCCGTTTTTGCGTAAAATTTTAGATGCGCCTTAGAGTCTAAACAGAATTAGAAACACTGACGGCGCTAAAAATTAATTATATGTCAGTGGCAAGTACTAAAAAGGACTTAATTTTCGGAGGGGGTACTGAAGTATTTTTCGAGATGATAAAATACTGAAAAAATTAACGAAGTACTAACTTTTTTCATATGAAAAGTACGCGGAAAATGCTTTAAGGTACGATATTATCTATTTTCAATATCTTATGCCTTGTAGCATTAAAATTACCTTGAAAATCCCATTACAGAGGCAAAAAGTCGATTTTTATGAACTTTGACCTCGCCCACTGCCTCCAATTTTCATTTAATTTTTTAGTATTGTGGGTCATTACTCACACATACTAGGGCAACATTTTCTGAGAATTTGAGAAAGATCTAATTTTTGGCCTGTGTTAAGGTGGCGGGTTTCCCAGCAAGGGAGGTGAGGGTAGGCGAGGCGACGAATCCCTTCTATGACAAACTCCAATAACAACGATAGCTCAGTGGGGGAACGATATGTGTTTGTTCACGTATGTAGTGACCGACGTTGGCGATGCAGTTAGGTTAGGTTGAGAAGAGGAGGCGGTGAATTTCCGCCTCATGTCCTTGGACATATGTACACATAAGCCAGTATTCGGCCTGTTGTGCGCTCTAATTGTTATTAAGTTATAAAGTTATTTTAGGAACTCTGTACTGTCGACATAGTCCTTAATCTTCTTCCAGTCTACGCCCCTAAGTTGGGTCAAGTCTGGTATAATATCATTTCCTAAGAAACGGTGTCTATGTTCGCGAACGCTGGGCACTGGCAGAGGAACGCTGGGCACTGGTCCAGGAACGCTGGGCACTGGCAGAGGAAATGCTCCAACGTTTCGTCATCCTCCCCGCATGCCCTACATACGCTGTCATCTACAACTCCTATCCTATGTAGGTGTGCTTGTAAGCATGTGTGTCCTGTAAGGACACACATGATCTTACTAGTTTCTACCCTGCTCAATCTCAGTAAGGTCTTGGTCTTGTCCTCGATTGGGTCACCCCACAAGACCTTCGTTGTCTTCCCAACGTTATCACTATTCAATAGCGTGATATGGGCGTTCTTCGCCCATATTTTTAGTTCAGAACGCGTAACTCCGAAGGGTTTTGCGTTCTCTAGTGTTGTTGTTTGCAAGTCTCTGGCTCTAGATGCCAAGGCGTTTGCTTTCTCGTTACCCCTTACTCCGCAATGACCAGGCGACCATATGATGCATATAGTGCCGTGTTCGGAGTAGGCGTTAATCGCCATTTTACAATCTAAAACTGTCCTCGACTTCACCGTTCTAGACGTTATTGCCCTAATAGCCATTTGGCTACCTGTGAAAATATTCACATTTGTTGGTCTTGTGTTAGCCCCAAGCCAGCTCACACATTCGCCGTGAGGGCAGCTTCATATCTAATCTGTATATCTATTGGTTGGATATTCAAGAATGTCTCCAATGCCCTACTGGATGTGGTCCTCATTGTCCCGCTTACGCCGAGACAACACATTCGTTGGACCTTTTGTAATATCATTATGTTGCACTTATTCATCATTGATGTCCACCACACTACTGATGCGTAAGTTAAAATAGGTCTGATTACGCTCTTGTAGAGCCAGTGTGTCATACTTGGATTAAGGCCCCATTTTGAGCTAATGACTCTTCTACATAGTGCCCAGCAAATGTGAGCTTTGTTCGCTCGTTCTTCTATGTTCGCTCGTTCTTCTGTGCTACTCTGTATCTTATTTTTATGTCGCGGGACACGCAATTTATCCATCTATTCCTTAGCATGTGGCTTATCCAGTCTCGGAGAGTCCGGTCCACCTGAAACTGGTCTTAGGATTGGATGAGTGTGTCGGTCCGTACATTATTGAACGCCCATTCAATGACAATACATACCGCAAGTGTATACATCTTTCCATTGAAGGATTCTTCTATATTGGCGATGCAGTAATGCAAAGGGCGAAATAGAAAAGGAAAATAAATAAAACACAAGAGTTTAGTATTTTCGATAGTGATAAAGGCAGAGCTTTATTTCGTATTAATGATAACGTATATTACCATGTAGCGATGCGTGGGATCCGTAGAGATCCAAACGGCACGAAGCAAGGAGTCGAAAATCCGCAACAGCCTCTGCTTGCGGGAAGTCTCTCTCTACATCCGAACTATGCGAAGTCTCTCCTTACAATCCGTGCCATGCGAATATCGACTTGGGAGAGTTTGTAGAGAGATTCTCTAAGATCCGCCCTGAGCGAATTCGTCCCAAGAGAGTCGAAGGAGAGCACCAGACGCTGAAAAGCCCTCTCACAATCCGTACAAGCGAATATCGCCTGGGAGTGTCGTAGCAGAGGCTTCTTTTCCTTCAACCCGCCAGGGTTGCCAATCAACGAAGGAGATGCACAAGCTGGGGAAGTTGCGCGACAATGTTACGAACTTAAACAGCCTGTGACACTATAGAAAGGCCTACCCATATATTTTATTTAAAAATGATTTTTAAATCTTTGCTGATTTTTTCAAATTTTAATTTTTCTCGATTTCTTGTTATATTTTATAGTTTAATATAAAATAAGCGTTTTTCCTTTTGATTTTCAGCACTACTTTTTAATTTATAAATATTCCAATTCATCACTTATTGTCAAAACGTCAATGCAATTTATCGTTACGCTTAAATTTTAATCAAATTTTACAAATCATAAATCATACTTTTGTCTTAAACACCATCCTCCCAAACATATAAATTTGTTTGTGTCAAATATTACATATTTGGAGTCTACCCTAAATATATTGAAAGCTTTTATTCAAAAAATTACTATGACCAAAAACAAAATTTTTCGAGAGAGAGAAAAAAACGCTTTTTTCCCTTAGTTTTAAGGGTAATTATTAATTACTTTTCTACAGTGTAATCTAAATATGATAGCTATTGATACAATTAAAAAGTTTTCATTGCCAATTACACAGTGCAACAACCAAAATGGGAATGGGATGAAACCAGTTGCAAATGAAAGTTGACATTATCAGCTCAGTGCTAGATTTTTGTTACACGCATTTGTACCTGGAAGGTGTCGTAGGCTACTTTGATTTTCGATTTTCCGCCATGTGATTGTCGACCAATTGACGCCTGAGGTTCCTGTAAGTCCTAAAAAGATACAGTTTTACGTACGCGTAGACAGTTGTGTTGTTTACACCACGGACTTTCAAATATTCGTTTTTTGGCCCGTGGTCAGTTCTCGCGCTACCAAAAACATTAATATTATTTTTGTCTTTCGGAATCCTTTTATACGACACAAAGTTAATATTTTGTAAGTATGAAGTACTGTAAACGGTTCATATATGCGAGGACAGTAATGACGGATAGTGGTCAGTGTAGCAGTAACCAGGAGGTTAAAGTATTCTTCATCAAAATTCACCTTATCTGTATATATAAATATGGATGTGTGTGTATTACGTTTGGATTCCAAAATAACTTTACCGATTTTGATGAAATTTTCAGGGAATCTTCAGCTTAGCATAGGGAGTGACATAGGCTATATTAGCTTTTTATTGGAAAGGGCGTGGGGCCCCAACCATATATGCCAATTTGTTCAAGATGTCTCAATTTCAAAAATTGGCTCACACGGGTGGTGCCACGTCCATTGGACTGCCACCAAATGCATATACACAAAATTACAGCACTAAAATCAGCTAGCTCACAAACCTGCAACCAACGGGCATCCAATACCATTTTGTGGATTTTTTAACCCATTTCTGGCGTGGAAACCTCAATTGGTCGACCACTACGGTGTTCGTCTTGGCAGCTCGTGCGGCCCTGTTTAAACTCTGCCACCCAATATTTTATAGTTGTAAACTAAGGAGCAGACTACCCCAAAGTATAATCTAGCTCAGTTTTAATATTGGCTGAACTGAATCCTTCCAAATGAAAATATTATATTATAAGTACATATCGGTGATCATTTTTTTCCATGTTTACAAAGTGCTCCAAAAAAAACTAAAGAATCATAAAACATATATTTTAGAAGGTTGCCACTTTTCACGAAAGTATTTTTTTCAAAGTACTACCGACATCTAATTGTCAGGTCGGCTTATTTTCGGACCACCCTCGTAAATATATTTTTTGTGGTTAAGATATTAACTTGGCACAAATACTTGGTAAAATCGGACTTTGTCGTGTCAAAGTGTGAATATCAAAGTTTACAACTCTTTGATGAATATTATGAAAAGCAGCTGTGCAGCTGCTTCAATGCCATTCTCTAGCTAGTGTGTTGAAAATCCAAACGTTTGTAAATAATATATCAACTTATTTTGAAGCGATTACTAATACTGCGATAACAAGGGGAAACAAATATTTTGGCCGTGACAATAAATGTAGTAGATGACGCAGATATTCCAATATATATATATATATATATATTCTAAAAATTCTACACGTTTAAAAATTTTTAAATTTCCCAGGGCAGTGTTCGTTCGCTCACAGCTTAATTTTCGAATTCTATTCTCTTCAAAGCTGTTTAAAAACAAACAATATTTGCAAAAGTTAACCTTTATATGAATTCAAATTAAACAATCTTCGTTATATCAATTATTTTCAATATTTACTTTACTTGACTCAGTGCATGGCTAATGGCATTGCATTAATGTTCCAAACAATTGTTTTTGTTCGATGGATTTTCTATTTGCAGTATAAAATCGAATGACAGTCTATTTTACATAAATAAGGCCGACTAATACAAGTGATTATCAGAAGTAACTTGTTTCTAAATAACAACGCTACCTTTACCAAAGAAATTTACGACGAAAATTAAGGCAGTAACATGAAGCTCCTAATAATATTTTTATCGGTGTCCCTTGTGACTGTGGCATTAGGTCAAACAACATCTACTGTAGTGCCGACAACTACTGTAGCATCGACAACTACTGTAGCAACCACAACTACTGAAGCACCCACAACTACTGCAGCAACCGCAACTACTGAAGCACCCACACCTACTGAAGCACAGACAACTACTGAAGCACCCACAACTACTGAAGCATCCACAACTACTGAAGCACCCACACCTACTGAAGCACAGACCACTACGACAACTATGAACGATACCACAATGTATGATCCTGATATGGAAGTTTCTACAACGGAGGAACCGGAGGAGGTACCGGTAAGTGGTGCCACAACCAAATGTCCTGTCGGAAGAACAACGAGAAAGATTAGATGTAGAAAGAATCGTACTTATAACAAGAATAGGCCAAGGAACAGAAAGAATAATAATGGAAAGAAAAATGTTGTTAATGTGAAAGTAAACGTTATATATCCAATAGTACAAAAAGTAAATGCAGCACGAAAACCACGTGGAGCAAGAAAAGAATGTGGAGTAAAAAAAGAATGTGGAGAAAGAAAAGAATGTGCAGTAAGAAAAGGATGTGGAGTAAACAAAGTATGTGAATTAAAAAAAATGAGAAAAGTAGGGATAACACAAGGTGTCCCTAAAAAATCCTGTGTCGCAAGTAAAATATTAAATTGTCTTGGAAAATAAAATTCGTAAATAAAATGATATTGATGCATTGTAATTTCACAATGCAAAAATATAAAAAACAATATTTCTTTAAATGCGATAACTACAGAAATTGCATTGCGCAAAATGTCATTCTACGGACCTTAAATTAATTTTTTTATAATAAGATAATAACTTCACGTTGTGACTAATACAATATGAAATTTTGTACTTTTTGTGGCAAAGTAATCTAAAATAAAGAATTCCGAGTACTTAAAGTGATTGCTTCTGAAGTTAAGGGCAAATTATTATTATTTTGTCGCTATGTGTGGTGAGCGCAATTGGTTAGTTTGGATGGCGAGTGAAACCGAGCGGCCACAGAGACTATATATGATTCATTGTGGTTCCTCACAGTTCATCTTCTCCAATCCCTCAGTTGAGTCTTGAGTTACGATCCGATTCCTTGTCGAATTTTGGATGGTTAAGTGGAGCCAATCCTTTTAATTCGTAAAGTGCCTGAAAGAAAAAGGAACCGAGTATCTAGATTCTTCTACACGATAAGATAGTACATTGGCAAAGCGGTATCTTCGATACAGTCAGGATCCTGACACCGTAGACACATATCATCACTTCGTAAGCCAATTCTAAACATATGCTTATCGAGATTGTTGTGTCCTGTTATAAGGCCCACTATCAAACGTAAATGTACTTTATCCAAGTTTAGCAGCGTCTCTGTATTCTTTATGGACCCTTCATCCCAAGGCAATATCTTTGTGGCCAGGTACGATTATATATATTTGTGACCAGGAAAAAACGCACTTAAAACGAAAAAACGAAATTCAAAAGTTTTTTATTTAATGTGAAGTACAATCGATACAATTAAGTAATACATAAAACGTCATTCACGACGTCTTCTTCAGGAACGAACTCGATGAACCCAATTTTCGAACCCTTTTTCTACTAAATCAAGTCGTATGTCATAAATGGCACGTTCAATGTTGACTTGTAAAGCTTGAAGAGAGTCTGGTTTATTTCGAAAGGCCAATGACTTCAAATAACCCCACAAGAAATAGTCTAATGGTGTTAAATCACAACTTCTTGGAGGCCATTCAATATCACAATCGAATCTCCAAACTTTTCTCGCAACAATTCAATTGTTTCATTCGCTGTGTGGCACGTAGCCACAATCGGTCAATGGCAAAATGATAGATTTTAAGGAGAGCTAAAGTATTGCTCATGGGTGTCAAGGTCATAAGTCGATTGGAAAGTGCTTTTTTGGATTTTAAAAAAAATTGACTTAGCGCACGAAAAGTTGCAATTGGAGAACGATTATTTTGATAATAAAACTGAATTATTTATAAACGTTGTTCTTGTGTATATCTCTCCATGATGAAATTGTGAACACTACTGAATACATTGTAAACACTACTGAACAAATGACAGATCATGACATAATACAAATGGCCGAAACGTCACTTCAAAATCATATCATCCCTATTGGAAAACCCGTTATTACACAGTACAGTATTTTTCTCTTCATTGATTTGGGACTTTATTCTTGTAGCCCCAAAAATAAGAACTTCTGCAACATTCGTTTAGTCAAGTTGGCTCAATTAATAGTTTAATGGCCCTTTTCTATATTTTTTGCTCTTTTCTATATTTTTTTCTTGGCATACCGTACGGAATATCCCTTTTGTGTCAGAAACAAAGTTGTAGATATTGAATATGAGAAAAAAAGAGCAACTAACCTACCCGAAACCAGTAAGGAAAGGCAGAAAGTCGGGCGGGACCGACTATATAATACCCTACACCTCCCTTACAATGCGATAATGGTTATTGCGATAATAATTTGGAATAATTGGCAAATGGGTAAGAACATATATATGTGGATATATCTAATTCTGAACCGATAATCGCTAAATTAAGCAATATTCGTTCCCAAATTGAAAAACATCTTTCTGGAGAATTTTGTAATGATCGGAAGTAAAGTACAACTTCTATAGCGCTTTGTAACCAAATCAGGAGGAACATATATATGGAGCTTATATATAAATCTGAATCGATTTTCCCTGAATACTCATTCATGTAAAATAGAAACCTCTTTCTGTCGAATTTCGTACTGATCGGATATAAAATACAGTCTCTACAGCGCTTGAATGTCAAATCGGTGCTAACATATATATGGGGGCTATATCTAAATCTGAATCGATTTTCTCCAAATTTGGCAGTATTCCTTCGTGTAATAAGAAACCTCTTTCTGCGGAATTTCGCTGTGATCGGATATAAAATACAGTTTCTACAGCTATTGAATTTCAAATCGGGGGTAACATATATATGGGGGCTATATCTAAATCTGAACCGATTTTCTCCGAATTTGGCAGTATTCCTTCATATAATAAGAAACCTCTTTCTGCCGAATTTCGTACTGATTGGATATAAAATACAGTTTCTACAGCGCTTACATGTCAAATCGGGTGCAACATATATATGGGGGCTATATATAAATCTGAACCGATTTCCCCCAAATTTTGTATTGTATCTAAGTGTATCACGAGACTACTCTCTGTCAATTTTTGTACAAATCGGTTACAAAATGTTGCTTATACAGTGCATATATGCCAAATCGGAGGTACATATATATGGGAGCTATATGTAAATCTGAACCGATTTTAACCAAATTCAATAGGGATCGGCCTTTGGCCTAAAAAAGATATGTGCAAGGTTTCGTTGAGATCGGACCATAATTGCGACCTGTACTTTGATTACAAGAATACGTCTACAGACAGACAGACGGACAGACAGACGGACAGACAGACAGACAGACAGACGGACAGACAGACGGACATAGCTAAATCGACTCAGAAAGTGATTACAAGTCGATCGGTATAATAAACAATGGGTCTATCTCTTCTCCTTTTGGGTGTTACAAACAAATGCACAAAGTCATAATACCCTGTACGACAGTGTGGTGTAGGGTATAACAAATTGTATCAAATGCCTTAAAAATCACAAAAATTGCCTTTTTTACCACTTTCCCCTTTTTTTCTCAATAACTGGAATTCGAATTCACAAATATGCTTTTTTTCTTTATAAACTTTATTTTGCATGAAAATAAAAATTCCGATTCATATTACTGCTATGCTTACACAGAAATTATGTGATATCAATATACATCCTCGTTGAAGTTAACGCTTGTGGTTGTGATGATCTTCGTTGGTTGTTCATATTCATGTTCAGAGTCTGCATCCGAGTTAGACATAATATTCAAGGGCATGTATTGTTCAGTGTGTCCAACAATTTCAGTGTTATCTTCATCTTCGATGCTTTAATTTTCAAATTGCATAATTTTAGAACTCCACTGGTTATAGTGGTTCGAAAGCATATTTGTGAATTATTCACATTATAAGGGTATTATAACAACTTTCTCAAACTGTGTTCGGCGTAAAATCTGCCCCCCCTTAAATCTGTTTCATCAAAATAATGACAATACGCTGTTTTGAATTCCTCAGTAAAGAAGTGTTTTCTATCCTGATTGCCTATTTTTGGAATAATATGACCACAAGCGTAGCAATAATTATGCAATTTTGGGCACTTGTTATTTACCGTATAGAAATTTTGAATGCTTTTCTGCTTTTTTATATTTTTTACTCTTAATTATAATTTAAAATTTTAAAATTTTACTTTTCGCGTCAATACTACGTATTTTTCAATAATGGGGGAATGGTTAAAAAATGGGAATTTTTTAAATTTTTAAGGCACTGGATGCACTTTTTTCGGTTTTCAATATCTACAACTTTACTTCAGACACAAAAGAGAGATTTCGTACGGTATACGGAAATATAGCCGAGTCATTCGAGTTGGCAACCCTGTTGGATAAAGACGTCAAAAATTGTGCTCGCGATCGCAGTGATTTATTCATCCAAAAACGAAGTAGAAACAAAACATAACAAACACAAAGATATAAAAACGTAAACAACAAACAATTCGCATTTCGGGAATTATCAAGTATTCCTGCAACTGGACGTAGAAGTACCAAACCGAAAAAAGTTTTTTGTGCTCAGTGCAAACTTGGAGTGAATGAAGTAAAGGAAGAATGCATACACGGAGGAAAATCGCCATTTTTGATATGTTTGAATTCAAGGAAAATATACTTGGAACCAAAATTTTTAAATATTTTATATTTTTGAACAAATATATTTTATTTGAAAATCAAGAAATTTTGTTTGGAACGCATATATTAATATATTACAACAAAATATTTTTGCGAACTTACTGTCACAAATAAAATATGTGTTTACAATCAAACATAGATATTGTTTAAGAATTTATCCAAATACATTATATTTAAAACAATTTTAAGACTGTTGACTTTGGCTATTTTGAATATTATTTTTTCCTAGATTTTGTGTTATACTTTACAGGTAAAAAAGTCGTAAGCAGCATTTTCTTTTGTTTTTATATATAATTTTTAATTTGTAAATAGTCCAATTGTCAATCCATCTATGCTATTTGTCGTTACCCAAGATTATACGATTTACATTCTAATATAATTTTTCAAACATATAAAATTTCTAAAAAATTAAACCTTAAATTTCTAAAAAAAGCATCAATACATTGCCAAAATACTTAAATACAAATTAATCATTGCTTTGGAAATATTATTTAAAAAAAAAAAAAATATTAGGATGAAAACATAATTTTGTTTAGAACAACATCCTCACAAACATATTATATTTGTGAGTGTCAAATATTATATATTTGAAGTGTACCCTAAACATATGTAAGTTTCCAGCAGAATATGTTTAGAAAAATATACTACAGAAGCGATTTTTTTTTAAGCGTGTAGAGTGTGATAAATGCGCGAAAACATACCATGCAATGTGTACGAAACTAAACAAAAAGCAGTACGAACACTTCCCTGCAGGGAAATGAATTGGTTTAAAAGTAACTTAAAACTAGTTTTTTAATAAACACAACGATTATTTTCCATAAGTCCAACTGACTATTTTAACATGGGCGTGCGCTAGGCAGTGGACAATTATCCATCCCTGCATGACTTTTCAACTAGTTAAAAACTAATTATTTTTGACTGATTTATATTGAGATTAAAAAAATACAATTATTTATCTGACGGAATGAAGTTAGTTTGTATTTAGAATTATTCAAATGATTATAAATGGGTATATTTTAAAGTAACTATTTACGAGTACTAACTTAATTTGACTAAACGTGTATTTAGACCAGAAAAATATCATTTTTTATTAGATGAAATGAAGTTAGATTACATCTAATTTCATTAAAATAATTTTGAATTGAGAATTGAAATTGAGATCATGTATTTTTTTTAATTTCAATAGTATTAAAAAAGTAAGACCATAAACATTAAAATTTTTAATACTGATTTTTATAAATTATGAAAGCGTATTTTTTTAATAAAATGCAAGGCTTTTCGCAATTCCTTATCAGGATCTATTGACAGCGATCGCGAAGCTTCCATGATACATTTGAAAACGTTTCCGAAGTCCTTACTCCGCTTCTTTCCATGAGTGCCATCGATGCTAAACATCTAATTTCATTAAAATAATTTTGAATTGAGAATTGAAATTGAGATCATGTATTTTTTTTTTTAATTTCAATAGTATTAAAAAAGTAAGACCATAAACATTAAAATTTTTAATACTGATTTTTATAAATTATGAAAGCGTATTTTTTTTAATAAAATGCAAGTCTTTTCGCAATTCCTTATCAGGATCTATTGACAGCGATCGCAAAGCTTCCATGATACATTTGAAAACGTTTCCGAAGTCCTTACTCCGCTTCTTTCCATGAGTGCCATCGATGCTAAAGTCACGTATTTATCCCTTGGACTTGGATAGCGAATGACTCTTTTCGTTCTTTATGTCGCTCAACCAAGTTTTTTTTATTTATGGAATGCAATTCTAACTGTTTCTTGTTTAGTGGAAAGAAGGATGACGAAATTACATGTGTTTTGTTTTTGCACTTTGGTGGAACGAAAATGTTTTTGTGTTTAATTTTGTTGAGCTGTAGATAATTTTTCAACCAACATATAGTTAGTTCTAGAATAATTTCTTTATAACTGACATTTTTTTAAACCAGTTGATAAAATTCCCACAGGGAATTGCTACACAACGAAGACGAAGAATACCTATGTCATGTGTGTTATATAAACAACTCTGCTACAGTTTCAGAGCAACTGCAAAGAATGGAATCAAAGCTTAACAAACTAGATCAGCTGGTTGAGTCTACGAATTGTATGTCTGCGAAGTTCGATGAGTTAATGAATGGCATAAGTGCTAATAAGAAAAAATTGATAATGTTGAAAAGGAAAATGTAAAACTTAAATGTGAAATAAAAGAATTAAAAGACACTGTTAAAATGTTAAACGACCAACGTGTAAAAACCGATTGTGTACAAAAAGGGGCGTGGCGATAACGGCCATTTTTTACAGGGCTATAGGCACTTCAAAAACGTTACAATGTGCAAAATGTTGTTGCATTTTCGTGCATTGGTACTCATGCTGTGAACTCTTAACTTTTTGTGGAAAATGGTACCTTTGTGTGGGAGGTACAAAAAGGGGCGTGGCAGTAGCGTCCATTTTTCACAGGGCTATAGACACTATAAAAGCATTACACTGTACAAAATTTCAAGTATTTTTATACACTGGTATTAACGTTATAAGCTGTTAACTTTTGGTGCAAAATGGTGCATTTGTGTGGGAGGTACCAAAAGGGGCGTAGAAATTTGGCCCATTTTTCTCGAGTTAATAGCGACTAATAAACTAATGCTATGTGTGGAATTTCAGAAGATTTGGATAAGTAGTATAGCAGTTTTTAAATATTCAATATTTCACAACATTTTAACACTTTGTGGGGGAGGTACTAGAAGGAGTGGACCAATATGGCCCATCTTCGAACTTAGCCGGAGATAGAAAAAAATATTACCACGTACCAAATTTGAAGTGAATCGGTTACTCCTTTCGAGAGTTATCGTGCGCACCAGCCAGCAGACAGACAGATAGACAGACGGAAGGACATTGCTCATTCGACTTAAAATGACCTAAAACGAATATCCGCTGAACATACTTAGGGTCTTAGATCACTCCATCGATGTGTTACACTTTTTTTCGTAGCAAATGATATATACCCTCGTCACACTAAAGTGAGGGTATAAAAATGTATCTAATCCTAATCAGTCGTTAATAGTAAAATTTAATTCAAAAGTTGCAAAATATAAGCTAATGGAAGCAAAGTCAAAACTAAAAGGAAACGATAACACAAAGAACATTTTTATAAATGACTTTTTAAGCAAAGAATCGCTGGAGTTATTCAATTACGCCAAATCATTGAAATCTGTTGGATCTGTTGTTTATACTAATGGCAACAGCATTTATGTGAAGAAAAGTTCAATAACAAGACCCAGAGTCATTCGAAGAAAAGAAGATGTCGATGAAATTCTACTACAAGCTACAACAAATACTTTTCATACAAGAAGGTCATTGAGAAGAATACCACCCCCCCCCATGATGAGTCCGATGATATAGAAATCGATACCCATGCCCAGTTTTTGTCTCCTGATCAACAACAATAAAACAAGAAACTAAGTATAAAACTTGTATTATTTAAGATTTAATTATTTTATATTATGTCTACAAATACAAATAATAATTATTTTGAAAATATTGAACATTTTGGTGATTATTTGAAAAAATTAAATGTAAATCTATTTAACATATTGTCTGAAAACATCAGAAGGATATCTTACGTTAATAAGTTTAACACATTTAAGTCAATGCTATCACAGCTTCCAGTCTTACCTAATGTAATTGCAATACAAGAAACATCTGACAATCTGATTTAACTCAAATCTATAAAATATCTAATTATAACGCAGTACATTGCTGTAGAAATGACGGATATGGAGGGACGTCCTTTTACGTGCGTGACAACATAACATACACGGTTGAACTTTGTGAAAGTAAACAATCTATTGAAGCTATTCGAATTTCGCTCGAAAACTTTAATGAAAATAAAAGACCACTAAAGATAGTCACATTTTACCGCTCACAACGCTGCGATTTAAATACTTTTTTACAATATCTGGAAAATGTGCTGTGTAATAATAGCCGAACTGCAACTGTTGTGTTAGGAGATTCTAACATTGACTTAGCAAATGCCACATCTTCTTCTGACCTTTGTACCACCCTGGCTTGTGTCGACTTTGAATCTTGTCACTCCTTAGTTTCTCGTCCAGATAGCGGAAAGTGCATAGACCACGTCTATAGCAATGTAAAAAACAGACTATCTGTTGATTCAATTGTGTGTGATATCACGGATCATAATATAATTTGGTACAAAATTCAAAGTTCCATTCCAAATAATATATATGTTACCAGAAGTTATAAACAATCTATCATTGATTTGATTGCACAAACATTTCAAACTAATTCAAATACTTTCAATCATAGCGGAAATCCCTCAACTGATACTTCTGAGCTAATAAGCGTGCTTTCCAGCAGTATAAATCAAAATACAGTTTATAAAGAGGAACAAGTATTAGCAAAAACTCTCTTAAATCCTTGGACTAATAAAAACCTGCAATCGCTCAGGAAGTTTAAAGAGAAATTATTAGCTAAAAGGAGGAAATATGGAGGGAATGGTAGAATTTAATTCACATTGAAACATATAACTAGAATTATAAAAGTGACAGATAAAATATGTATGAATAACTATGTACTTACAAAGTACTGTTGAATCTCTGTGTAAAAATCATCAAAAATGTTGGAAATTTTTAAATGAATGTCTGGGAAGAAAGGAGCATGGGTAAATTGTTTTAAGGGGAGATAATGGCGCATTAATTGAAGATATGAAAATAAAATGTGGTGTATTCAATGAGTATTTTTTGAATGTTCCCAAACTGTTAAAGGACCGGATAGAAAACCGTGATGATGACTCGTGCAACAAGCTCAATACCCTTGTTCAGTGCAATTCTGAGTTCTCATTTCACTGTACAAATAAAGAGGAAGTTACTGAACTTATAACTAATCTCAAATCCAGTAAAGGTCCAGGCTACGATGTATATCGAGTAAAACAATTAAAAGATGTAAAGATACTGTTAGCACACACCTGGCGGATATATTCAATGATATGGTTCGTACGTCTATCTTCCCCGAAATACTCAAAACGGCACAAATAGTCCCTGTACCCAAATCTAGCAGTTCTCAAACAACAGCAGACTTTAGGCCAATTGCTTTACTGCCGTTAATTGATAAATTTTTTGAAAAACTTATGCATAAGCAGTTGGAGAGTTGGATCTGTTTTCTATGATTTTTCGAAGGCATTTGATGTGGTCGATCATGATATCTTGCTTAATGAACTTCCATTCTATGGCATTCATGGAAGTTCTCTACAACTGTTGGAAAGCTACATTAGAAACAGAAAACAATTCGTCGAAATAAACGGAGTTAAAAGTGAAATCGGTATTGTTGAACATGGAGTACCACAAGACAGCGTTTTGGGCCCATTATTTTTCATAGTGTATTTGAATGACATTTCAAAGCTTAAATTGTATGGAGAACTAGTTATGTATGCAGACGATATATCCCTATTTTACCCTTACAATCATGATACTGTTTTAAAGTATCAAATGGAGCATGATGCTGGGGCCATATTGGAATATTGTAGATTGAACAAGCCAATACTGAACTCTAACAAAACAAAAATAATACGTTTTCGTCCGCATTGCAATCGAAATGATCATCCCTTCAACATTAACATTGAAGAGTCTCAAGTTTATGAATCCTGGTCCTTGAAATATTTGGGAATTCTTTTACAGAACAACTTAACATGGAATTGCCATATCCTTGACTTGAAAGCTAAGGTAGCACCTGCGATTGGAATGTTATCTATCTATCTATATATATAAAAGAGAGTGTCTGTTTGTTTGTTTGTATGTTCGTTTATTCCGTATAGACGTCTAAACGGCTTGACCGAACATCTTGAAATTTTCACAGAATGTACATGTATTGCGGGTGCTGAAAATAGGGTACTTGGATTTTCGATGTATCAAGTGGTCGTGGACCCGCCCATATGGGTCAAATTTTGGTATTGAGAAAAATTTTTAGCTAGAGTGCTGAAATTTCGTGTGTATTTATTTAGCGTCAGATTATGTAAATTTTCAAAAAATGGGCGGAATCGGACCAATGGGCGTGGCCCCGCCCATATAAGCCAAATTTTGAAATTGAGATATTTTGCACAATTTGTTAGCGAGAGTGCTGGAATGTTATGTATATGGTGGCAGTCTACGTGATGGCTCCAAAAATGAGCGGGATCTGACCAAAGGGCGTGGCCCCGCCCATATAACCCAAAATTGAGCTACCTTGCACAATTTAGTAGCGAGAACGCTGTAATTTCATGTATATGTATATGGTGGCAGTCTACGTGATTGGTCCAAAAATGGGCGGGATCGGCCCAATGGGCTTGGCCCCGCCCACATAGACCACATTTTCAAATTTTGATAACTTGCACAATTTGCTAGCGGGAGTGCTGCAACGCTGTGTATATGTATCTGGTGGCATTCTACGTAATTGGTAAAAAAAATGGGCGGGATCGGACCAATGGGCGTGGCCCCGCCCATATAAGCCAAATTTTGAAATTGATATATCTTGCACAATTTGCTAGCTAGAGTGCTGTAATGTTGTTCATATGTATCTGGTGACAGCCCACGTGATTGGTCCAAAAATTGACGGGATCGGACCAATGGGCGTGGCACCGCCCATATAAACCAAATTTTGAAATTGAGATATCATGCACAATTTGTTAGCGAGAGTGTTGAAATTTTGCGTATATGTATCTGGTAGCAGTCTACGTGATTGGCTTACAAATGGGCGGAATAGGACCAGTGGGCGTGGCACAGCCCATATTTTGATATATCTTGCAAGTATTATATAGGAAATACATGAACAAAAATGCTCGGTATGCGATAATTACAGCTGCTCACTCCAATACAATCGCAATATGATAATGTGATGCATGACCAATGAAACAAGAATTTGGAAATTTTATAAGTATATTTTTCATTCACTGAATTTATTACTAATACCAGTAAGGAAAGGCAGAAAGTCGGGCGGGGCCGACTATATAATACCCTACACCTCCCTAACAATGCGATAAGGGTCATTGCGATAATAATTTGGAATTATTGGTAAATGTATTTTGAACCAATAATCGCTAAATTAAGCAATATTCGTTCCTAAATTGAGAAACATTTTTCTGGAGAACTTTGTAATGATCGGAAGTAAAGTACAACTTCTATAGCGCTTTGTAACCAAATCTGGAGGAACATATATATGGAGGTTATATATAAATCTGAATCGATTTTCCTTGAATACTCATTCATGTAAAATAGAAACCTGTTTCTGTCGAATTTCCTACTGATCGGATATAAAACACAGTCTCTACAGCGCTTACATGTCAAATTCGGGGTAACATATATATGGGGGCTATATCTAAATCTGAACCGATTTTCTCCGAATTTTGCGGTATTCCTTCATGTAATAAGAAACCTCTTTCTGCCGAATTTCTTACTGATCGGATATAAAATACAGTTTCTACAGCGCTTGAATTTCAAATCGGGGGTATCATATATATGGGGACTAATCTAAATCTGAACCGATTTTCTCCGAATTTGGCAGTATTCCTTCATGTAATAACAAACCTCTTTCTGCCGAATTTCGTACTGATCGGATAGAAAATACAGTTTCTACAGCGCTAATTTTGACATGGGCAGCGAAGGCACCGGGCTCAGCTATACAAATATAAAAATAAGTTTGATATTAAAACAAAACTTTTGCTTTACAATTCGTTAATTCAAGTCATCTCAATTATATGCCATTGATATATGCGTACAAGAAAAGTGTACAACTGCGGTCTCTACAAAGAATTCAAAATAAGGCACTGAAAATCGTCTACAACCTTCCTCGCACTTATTCCACCCTTGTATTGTATGACAATGTTTCTAAAGTTACGTTACCAGTTCATGGATTATATAAGATGCAGCTGCTTATTTACATGTTTAAATCAGTCAGGAACCTTGGTACGCGAGAGATTGAATTTCGCACTAATCAATCAGTTGTCAATACGAGAAATAGATTAAATCTGAGAGTCAAACGATGTCGTCTTGAAATAACTAAACAGAGAATAGAACACAACGGATGTTCTGAATACAATCATCTTCCCCAAGATTTTAAGACTATATATTTTATTTCTTCATTTAAGAGATGTCTAAAAGCACATTTATTTCGTGATGTGAGAATGCTTCTTTTGTAATTTATTGGTATCAAGAACAAAGAGAAATATGTACATATGTAAATATATAAGACTAAATGCATTTTAACTTGTCAACTCGCCCCAAAAATGTCTGTCAGGCGCTGGGGCAAATATTTCATTGTAAATATATCTAATGAATAAAATTGAATTAAATTAAAAAAAAATAGATGCAAATCCACCTTGAGCGAAAAAAATCGTATGGTCATTAAATTAGTAATTGACCCAACTTGACTAAACGAATGATGCAGAAGTTCTTATTTTTGGGGCTACTTGCACGTCCAATTCTCAGAATTGAGTCCCAAAGTAATGTGTTATGCTTTGCCTCGAGAATCATACGCTCTCCACCTTGGACCTTGAAATTGCATATATTTCCGCTTAAAAGATGATGCATTCGTTACGTAGGCGAAAAGAGACCGTCAAATCAAGCTCTCGGCGGAATATTCCACCGCCAGTACCCTCATCAATTATGTATCCATTCGTGAACACATTAAGTCGTGGATCCTTACGTTTCCTTTCAAACATTCTGCCAGAGTGCGGAATTCGATGTTACCCCTTCTCTTACAATATTGTGACCAATCATGTAGTCAGTCTCGGAATAGGCCACGGAACCATATACGAATCGAGTATGTCAAAATTGGTACCTAGCAAAAGGTTCTGCTGAGCTAGTCGTGTCAGTGTCAGTTCCGCACTCTCTTTTGTGTGCAAAATGCACTTTAATAATGCATCCTTGATGAAAACAACTTACCCCGCATAATTTCGACACGCTAAATCGAATGACACTAACAGCTTTTTTCCCATGACATCGCATTTTCGAGATATGTACCCACAAAGTTTGCTGGGGAAACAAGAAGTTAGTAAATTCAAACACAATTTTAGTATAGAAGGCTTCGAAATAGATGTTCCAGGAAGTATTTCCCTCAAAACGCCCGATTATCTCACACATTACTTTGCCCCTGAAAAACTCCCTCTATAAATAATGATATATTAAAAGTCATATAAATCGATGGATTTTATGGGTAATGTATTCCACAAAAAGATTCCTTGTAAAAAATGACACTAGGCCCCCACAACACACTTTTATGGCAACCCAATGGTTTTTGAAATATATCGTAATTATCCACAACATTTGCTGGGTAAAGGAAGTATTAGTAAGTACAGGTACAATTTTAGTATAGAAAGCTTCGGAAAAGAATTTCCATGTCAAAGAACGAAAGAGAGGAAACACTTCAGGAAGTATTTCTCCCAAAATAGCCGACAACCCCGTTCACCCCCTTATCCCTGAGAATCCTCCTCCAATAATAATGATTTATCAAAAGTCGTGAAAATCGATGGATTTTTGGATAATGTATTCGACAAAAATATTCCCTATAAAAAATCACTATAGGCCCTCACAATACACTTTTATGGCAACCCAATAAGTTTTTAAATACATTTTACGCAATACATACATCTCGGAGTCTACCATAATTTTTCGACTCCGGGAAAATTTCCCCGATTCCAACCCCTAGACCCTGACTCCAACTCCACAGCCATTCTGACATGAGTATAAGGCAGCGAAAGCTTTCTTGCTACGAGCATCTTTATTTGCTATACAGTTTAATTTACGATCAACATGATACATAAAAATTTAGCTGAGTTGGACCGTTGAATTGTAGTTCCGTGAAGTGTCAGTATTCTAGACTCCGGTAGTTTATTTCTCTGAGTGAATAGTATCAGATCTCCTTTGTTGGGTTAATATTCAAACCACAACCTATTGGACATTTTGTTATATCTCTTTGAGAACCCTGCCGATGAGTCCAATGTGGATACGAATTTTTTACTACTAGGATCCACGAAGAGGTGAAATAGCACCCGCTTGAAGGGTTCCCCATGTCACCCTCCAAATCTTGGATGTATTTGCGAAGCAGGCCGTTACATACCTAAAATTTAACATAGTCATAATTCAGTTTACAACAAATACACCTATACCTGTTTCGCTTAACACCGCTTCGATGGCTGAGAGGAGGCCGTTATTGAAGGCACCTTCTATATCGAAGAATGCTGCAAGCGTGAACTCATTAAAGTTCATGTCTCTCTCAATATGATGGACAGCATAGTGTAGAGTTGACTCTACTGATCTGTCTTTGATGTACATATACATGTTGACTGACTCCTTAAGATCTTTTATAAATATCTATTAAGGAGATTCGTCTCCCTAACAATGTGATAAAGGTCACTGCGATAATAATTTGGAATAATTGGTAAGTAGGTAGGAACATATTATCTAATTCTGAACCGATAATCGCTAAATTAAGCAATATTCGATCCAAAATTGAGAAACATCTTTCTGGAAAATAATAATGATCGGAAGTAAAGTACAACTTCTATAGCGCTTTGATACCAAATCAGGAGGAACATATATATGGAGGTTATATGTAAATCTGAATCGATTTTCCCTGAATACTCATTCATGTAAAATGATAAAATACAGTCTGTACAGCGCTTACATATCAAATCGGGGGTAACGTATATATATGGGCTATATCTAAATCTGAACCGATTTCTTCTAAATTTAAAAGTATTCATATAATCGCAAACCTCTTTCTGCCGAATTTCTTACTGATCGGATATAAAATACAGTTCTTACAAATCAAATCGGGGGTAACATATATACGGGGGATATATCTAAATCTGAACCGATTTTCTCCGAATTTGGCAGTATTCCTTTGAGTAATAAGAAACATCTTTCTGCCGAATTTCGCACTGATCGGATATAAAATACAGTTTCTACAGCACTTACATGTCAAATCGGGGTTAACATATATATGGGGGCTATAACTAAATCTGAATCGATTTTCTCCGAATTTGGCAGTATTCCTTCATGTAGAAAGAAACCTCTTTTTGCCTAATTTCGCACTGATCGGATATAAAATAAAATTTTTAGCGCTTACATGTCAAATCGGGGATAACGTATATATGGGGGATATATCTAAATCTGAACAGATTTCTTCCAAATTTAAAAGTGTTCATTCATATAATCTAAATATATCTAAATCTGAACCGATTTTCTCCGAATTTGGCAGTATTCCTTTGAGTAATAAGAAACATCTTTCTGCCGAATTTCGCACTGATCGGATATAAAATACAGTTTCTACAGCACTTACATGTCAAATCGGGGTTAACATATATATGGGGGCTATAACTAAATCTGAATCGATTTTCTCCGAATTTGGCAGTATTCTTTCATGTAGAAAGAAACCTCTTTTTGCCGAATTTCGCACTGATCGGATATAAAATAACATTTTTAACGCTTACATGTCAAATCGGGGGTAACATATATATGGGAGCTATATCTAAATCTGAACCGATTTTCTCCGAATTTGGCAGTATTCCTTCGTGTAATAAGCAACCTCGTTTTGCCGAATTTCGCACTGATCGGATATAAAATAACATTTTTACAGCACTTACATGTCAAATCGGGGGTAACGTATATATGGGGGCTATATCTAAATCTGAACCGATTTCTTCCAAATTTAACAGCCTTCATTCATATAATAAGAAACCTTTTTCTGCCGAATTTCATACTGATCGGATATAAAATAAAGTTTTTACAGCGCTTACATGTCAAATCGGGACTAACATTTATATGGGGGCTATATCTAAATCTGAACCGATTTTAACCAAATCTTGGGCCAAAAAAAAGATATGTGTAAAGTTTCGTCGAGATCGGGCCATAATTGCGACCTGTACTTTGATTACATTACCATACCTCTAAAACGAATTCTGATGTCCCGGAAAAAATCCCACTTGGACCCATTTAGAGTGCTCCAATCGAGTCCAAATGTATGACCGACCCCCACTCAGTGAAGTGCTCAGTGAAAATCGTATTCTAGGGATCAAAATAAGAAACTTTGCCGAAGGAACCATACCTCTAAAACGAATTCTGATGTCCCGGAAAAAATCCCACTTTGACCCATTTAGAGTGCTGCAATCGTGAGTCCAAATGTATGACCGACCACCACTAACTTTGGAGGCCCGACCCACCCATGCCAGTGGCACACCCCTGGAACCCCCTGGGGGTTCACAATTGTGAGGGTATAAACAGGCGATTTCAACATTCATCCATAGATTTTTTTAGAATTCTTTCTGGCTTTTAAAAATGGAATTGAATAATTTTTATTATTCGCACTATCATCTACGTGAAAGTGAAATTCCCAATATTTGTAACCTCCCTTAAATTTAAAGCGTATCTCGGCTCTATCAGGCTGATACTTCGAAAAATATGGTCAAAATACGTTCACATATAACAAATTTTTTAAAATATTTTTTTCGTGTTTGGGACACCAAATTACACCATAAAATGTTGTACACAGTCCTTCGACATAATTTTTGTTAACTAGTGATATTTGCCCCATCGTGCTCCTAAAAGTATGAATTTCAAAAAATCTTTTAACTACGGTTTATATTCTAAATGTTACCACCGCAGCCTTGGACTATATAAAAACCTCATTTTTAACCTTTTCTACACCAATGATGTTTATTTAACCGTTTTGCATCACCGTAGCATATTTAACTATTTTTATACCTCAGACCACACTGTAGTAGTTCAGTGGTATTACTAGTATGCATTTGTGCATTTGTTTGTTTGTTACGCCCAAAAAGAGAAGAACTAGAACCATAGTATATTATACCGATCGACATAGAATCACTTTTTGAGTCGATTTAGCCATGCCCGTCAGTCTGTCTGTCTGTCCATGTATTCTTGTGATCAAAGTGCAGGTCGTATTTATGGTCCGATTGTGATGAAATTTAGCACAGTGCTCTTTTTGGCCCAAGGACGACCCCTATTGAAATTGGTCAAAATTAGTTCAGATTTAAATATAACCCCCAAATATATCATATCCCGATTTGACATGTAAGCGCTGTATAAACAGTATTATATATCAGATCAGTACGAAATTTGGCAGAGAGAGTTGTCTAGTTACATGAATGAACACTGCCAAATTCGGGAAAAATCGGTTCAGATTTAGATATAGTCCCCATATATATGTTTCAACCGATTTGACATGTAACAGGGACCATTTTATAACTAATTTGCTACATAGTGCCATATTAAACCCAGTGTAACCATCATTGTACCTCAAGTTTCACCCACTTCACTGTGTCCCTAAAATTATGAATTAAACGAAAAGCAGTTCTTATCTCTAGGGACCATATTCAACCCATTTTTCCCAAACTCTACCATATAGTATAACCTATTATTCTGTTTTGCCTCACTGTGCGCGTAAAAGAAGTACGAAAAATGTGGTCTTGTCAGGAGTCTAAGTCCCAAGGGTTACCCTCGCACCAAAGTTTACGATTATAATCTCATCTTGTATGGGTTTGTCTGTGGTACCATATGGTCCCACAGTGCACTTAAAAGTATTTAATGTGAAATCGCCCAATTTTATACATGGGAGATTTCAAGTCAACTGAGTGGATTCTTAAATGTGATGTCTTCTGATCGGGACGAGACTTGCATCATGTTTAGTCCTGTTGAATAGTAGCTATGACAAAATATGTCAACGAGATCGGTAAAGGATTGTAGGTATCTACAAAAACCAGGCCTCGGGAATTGTCGTTATAAATTAAACAGATCAAAATCAGGAACATATTCAGTAACAAAGCCACACCCGTTCCGTTTTTTTAAATTTCTTTTTTAAAAAATAAAAAAATTACAGAAATATTTGTTTGTGATTTTTTTGCGAAAGTAAAACATTCTATGATGTTTTTGTCTAAAAAACACTTTTTGTATTTTTATTTTTTGCTCAAACGAAAGCTTTGGTCATTTACTTTATTTGTAAAATATGTTTTATTTTATTTTGTTAATGGAGAACCTCTTAAAAATATTGTGTCAAAATTTGAGACGAATCGGAGCAAAACTAACAAAGATACAGCAGGCTGAGCAACCGCGCCTCATGCGTGACTCAGTACATCAGAAAAACTTTAAAGCGTTTTCCCACAACACACATTTTCAAAGTCGGTGTCCATCATAACATCAAAACTACTACACCAATCGTTTTGGAATTTTTTACACTATTTCTGTAAATAATTTACGAGGTAATTCTGCATATATTTCTTAAAATTTATTTATATTTTTTATTTTACTATAACAAATTAGAAGTTATGAAAAAACGCGTTCTTAACTTCAAAGTTTTCCCAAAAATTGAAAAATAGAACTTTCGATAAACCTTTATTTGGTATTTTTGATAATCCACCAACTAGCTATGATGAAGACCGCAATTCAAATTTTTTCCGAGACGTTTCAGAATAATTTCTGGCGTTGCCATATTTTTTAAAATTTATTCATGGCACAATATACTTCGAAAGATATACCATAATATACCTTTAGTTTTAATCAAAATATTTTAACTGTGTCGTCAAAAAACCAGCAAAAATGTGTCTTTTTTGCACGAATTAAGGTTCCACCCCCTTAAGAGATAGTGACGTATTAGTGGATTGGGACTTGTCTATCAAACTTAAGAGAAACATCTAAAAAATAGAGCTTGAACCACATATAATAGCATAACTCGAGAACTTTTCACACTAATTGGTTCAGGAAAGCTTTAAGGAATTCCAAATGAAGTAACTTTAATTTTTTTCTGAAATCATTCTTACACCCCATCAGCGGTCTCAACGATATCTTACAAGATATTGTGAAAAAATCCAATTTTTTAAGAACATTTTAAATTAAAATTACAAATTCAAACAAGAGGTGTTATTTTGAATCACCCGGTATTTCGGTAGCTGTCACTTTTGTAACTTTTATTCTTTGACACTTGACAAGTAGAAACTACGCCATTACTAAAAATGGAACGATACACGATTAAACAAGCACCTTGTCGGACCGCAATACAGAAATTGGTGGAAAAATTCGAGCTGTTGGGACAAGTTAGTGGTGTGAAGAATAAAACCCGTGCACGTCGCTCAAGAACAACTGAGAATATTGCTGCTGTAGAGTTGGACAGTTTACTTTCAACCAGACGGCGCTACGTGCCACACATGCAACGAAACCATTGCTCTGTTGCGGGAAAAGTTTCCGGACCGTGTTATCTCTCGAAGAGGTGATCACAATTGGCCACGGAGATCTTGTGATTTAACACCTTGCGACTTCTTCCTTTGGGGCCACGTGAAAGATAAGGTCTACGCCAACAGCCCAGCGTCGATTCAAGACCTCAAAGATAGAATTCGTGAGGGTATCGAGGACAGCTACTTTTCGATTTGATTATGGAAAATTTCATGAAAAGGATATGTTGTCTTTCATTATTAACATTATTTCATTGTCTTTCTTTATTATGAAATAAACATCCGATCATTTATCTCAAAAAATGACATTTTTCTTTGAATACCAAAATAACACCTCTTGTTGGAAAACCCTTTATAAGTTAACGAACTGGAGGTGTTTTCAAGATTTTATAGAAAACAGAATCAACAATGTAAGAAGAACATATGATACCAAAGATGAATTTGGAAATTAAAAGGTTTGTTGAGTTCATTTCCCTAAGTCGAGATCAATCTACACCCAAAGTAAGCTCTTGCAGTAACTCTAATTTACCAGAAACGTTAAAGAGGAAAAGTCAGAGAACTGTAAATGCATATCAATAAAATTTTTTTGAGCAGTGTACAAAACTAACCTCCATTATGATTGATAATAAAATTAGAGCTGCACGCAATAGCAAATGGAACATCATGCTTTCAAATCTTAAACCTGGCGATAAATCTTTTTGGAGAATAAGTAGACATTAAGGGGTATTTCAGGTAAAAAAAATCCCTCACTTTACCCAAGGAAACAGAAAAATAATTACAAACGAGGAAAAGGCAAGTATATTAGCTAATACTTTTGCAGCTTCAAACAATCTAACATCTAGCTACAAACACTCAATTGACAAAGCAGTTAATTTGGCAGTAACTCGCCTTATTAACGAAGAAATCAACCCTGAAAATGTTGTGATAACGTCGGCGGGAGAGGTATTTACTATAATTTATTCACTTAAATCTACAAAATCTCTAGGTCTGGATAACATATCTAACATTCTAATTAAAAACCTACCAGCTAATGGAGTACAATTACTTACAAAAATTGTTAATGGCTGTATAACGCTTTATTATTTTCCTAAGCACTTTAAAGTTGCCAAAGTACTGGCAATTCCAAAACCAAACAAGCAAAAAAATTTACCCTGCAGTTACAGACCTATAATTCTATTTTAGGTTTAGGTTAGGGTGGCAGCCGTATATTTTATTATACAAGCTCACATAGACCAGTTTAGGTCCCTAGTGTTACCACGGTCTGAAATGTCCCTCATCAAAACCAACCTGTTTGATATACAAATATATCGATAGTACGAATATCCGTACTGGAAAGATCTGTTAGGCTGCCTACAAAGGCGCCCAGTATGTCCAGTCGTCGTTTACTTAGAGCGGGCAGTCGCATAGCAAGTGCTCAATGCTCTCCACTTCTTCCTCATCTCCACAGCTTCTGCAGAATCATTAGAGTCAATACCCAATCTTTTGGCGTGTTCGCCGATCAAGCCAGTGTCCCATCAGAACTGATACTAACGTAGACAATCTTTGCCCCTCTAGTGCGAGGAGATATTTTGATCTTCTCAGGTCATACCTTGGCCAGATTTGCCTAGCTACCCTGCACGTGCCGATTTCTGTCCATCTTTCGTTGGACTGCCTGATTGCCTCTTGCCTAAGCCAAAGCTTGCAGGTATCACGAGGTATATCACTGTGTACTCCGAAGCCAACTTTTTCATCAACCTTCGAACCATCCGTGGCGGAAATCATAGTGTTGTAATTTCTCTCGAAGATGTACACAGTTGGTATATAGTCCACTCGGTCGGTTACCACAGCACTACACTTTGATATCCTCATGTGACCGTAGTTCTTGTACCTCCACATTGATAGGCAGTTTAATCTTATTGCCGCTTTGGTTGCAACTTCTCTCGTCACAATATTAATCGGCAGTATATGGAGTAGGGCTTGTAGAGAATCGGTCGCTGTAGTCCTTAAGGCTCCGCTTATGCTCAGGCAGGCTGTTATCTGAACCTTTGTTAGTAGGTTTGTGATGGTTAGTTTGTCAGTTGCCGTCCACCATACCACAATGCCGTATAGCAGTATAGGACGAACTACTGCTATATATATCCAGTGGACGATTTTAGCCTTTTTGGAATTATTCCTAAAAAAATTGCACTTTCAAAAAAGACTAGATCTGTTAGATTTATCTGAGGTGGCGTGTCCACATGTGGGACTATATTCATCATAGTAAAGAGAACCAATTCTGTCTTGTTTGGGTTTACGCCCAAACCGCTGCTTCTGGTCCATCTAGCCAATTTGTTCAGAGCCACCTGTAGAGTGTCTCAGAGGACGTTTTCGAATTTGCCACTCACTGCGATTGCCACGTCGTCCGCATATGCCACGACCTTGCAGCTACAACGTTCTAGATCTAGCAGGGTTTCATTCACCACTAGGTTTCGAATTAGTGGATACAGTACTCCTCCTTGTGGGGTCCCTCTGTTTACAAACCTTGTTAGAGTTGTGGACCCAAGACATGCTGTTATGCGTCTTCTGTTGATCAGACTTTGAATTAGTCTAATCAAACTAGAGTTAACTTTTAGATGTGACAGTGTCGCAATTACTGCATCTGAGTGAATGTTGTTAAAAGCCCCTTCTATGTCAAGAAATGCCACCATGGTAAATTCCTTGAAATGCAGGGACGATTCGATAGTACTCACAAGTTCGTGCAGGGCTGATTCTGTAGACTTCCCCTGATTGTAGGCATGTTGGTTCACCGACAGGAGTTTTGTATCCAGGTTTTCCCTAATGAAATATTATAAAAGTCTTTCCAGAAAGGAGAATAGGTTAGCCAGGAGGATAGACTAATTGGTCTGAAGTCTTTTGGCCTAGGGTGTGATATCTTCCCTGCTTTAGGTATGAATACCACTGTGGTATCTCTCCATCGATTCGGGATGTATAAAAGCCTGATACAGCCTATATAAATTTTCTCCAGCCAGGGGATAATGTACTTCAACATTTTCTGCATTTCTGCTGGAGTGATGCCGTCTGGTCCAGGTGACTTGAAGGGCTCAAAGCTGTTAATAGCCCAGCTTATTCTGGATCTCTCAGTCAACAAGCTAGCAATGCTCGCACTCTTGTTGGTCCTGCTGATTCTCTGTTTCTGTTAGAGAGTTCCCCGGGAAATGTGTGTCGAGCAGTACATTGAGCGACTGCTTGCAATTTTTGGTCCAATTTTTTGCCTCATCCTGCAAGTAACCCACTGTACAGGGTGAAGCTGATAGTATTTTCCTCAGCCTTGCGGCGTCGGAGACCTTTTCCACTTCACCACAGAAGGTATACCAAGAGCGTCTTTGCGCCTTTCTAAGCTCCTTCTTATAGAACTTGAGTTGCTCTTTTTAGGGATCCCAAACATTAGCGACCCCAGTACATTTAGCCTTGTTGAATAGCTTGTTGCAGGTCTTTTTTATAGCCGTTAGCTCAGAAGTCCACCATTGGGGATTAGTTTTACCCTTGTACCTTGTTTTTGGACAGGCTTCTTCAAGGAAACTACTGAATGATGTGGTGATATGCTCGACCAGATTATCCAGACCGGCTTTGTCATTCTTGAAATTCTTTCATACAGGTGCCACTTTGTCTTTCTCACATTTCTGTGGACGGCAGGTTCAGGTGATGGTGATCTGAGAATGAGTGGTCGTCCACTACATTCCACCCAATAATTTTATCTGACAGCCCGTCAGTAGCAAACGTTACCTCTAGTACTTCTTGTCTGTCATTAATTGTAAAGGTCGGTTTATTACCTATGTTACAAATACTTAGGTTGGTAGTTAGAATAAAGTCAAGAAGCGAGTCACCCCTATTGTTTATATCCGTACTACCCCAGATAGTATGATGAGCGTTCGTGTCTGCGCCAATAATCAGCTCGACCTCGTCAGACGTTGCTTCTTGTACTACTTCCCTTTATAGAGCAGTCGGTACTACAGCTTCATAAGGCAAGTAACTGGAGACCACCCAATATATGCGATTACCGATCTCCAGACTAGCAGATGTTTGGACTTTACCACTTAAATTAGCCAAAATGCAGGTTATTGGAGTGCCCTCACAGTTGGATACAAGCAGTTTAAAGTTGAGTGTCCTGATACCGCACACCCTTCCTCAAACTGCGTAGGGCTCCTGTATCAGGACGATGTCTACTGCACATATGGACTGGCGCAGTCTACTTAGCAACATAGGAAAAATATTTGAAACAATTTTACTAAACCGAATCAATGACTTTGCTACAAACGAATCCCTAATAGCTGCAGAACAATTCGGGTTTAAAAGCCAACACAGCTGCGTTCACCAAATCAATAGAATTAAAAATTTAATAATATTCAACAAATGAGGCGGTACTCTACTGCTCTAATTATTTTAGACATAGAAAAGCGTTTGACACGATTTGGCACAATGGATTAATTTAGAAACTTATCCAATCGAACTTACCAAAATATCTATGTAAACTTATTTATGAATACCTGTGCAACCGCACATTCCTTGTTTCGGTCAACGGAACATTATCAACTCCTAACCTTGCCACAAGGTTCTATATTACCTTGTTACATTCATTGTACACATCGGATTTCAAACCTCCGAAGTACATGAAGACAGCTTACTATGCAGATGATACGGCATTGATCACTTCCAGCAAAACTACAAAATCACTGTTATTGAAAATGGAAAAAGGATTTGCCGCTTGCGACAGATATTTATAAAAAGGGAAATTTAAAATCAACCCCATCAAAACTCAAACAATAGCGTTTCCCCACGAACAATTCGCCTAATAGGATACCCAATCGCGAGCTTAGTGTTGGAAATGAAAGAATTTCCATTCAAAACAGCGTTAAACATCTAGGTGTCATCCTGGATAAAAAGTTAACCTACGCCAAACCCATTGAAGAAACCTGCAAAAAAGGTTGAAAAACAAGCGGTTCTCATTCAATTTGAAAAATAAAAATTAGATTTTTAAAAATATTATAACGTACGCATGTCCAATTTGGTACAAAGCTGCTAAACCACACACGAAGAAGCTACAGATCATTCAAAACAAATGTCTTAAAATTATATATAACAGACACTGGAGATACAGATCTTCTCCATAGACAAACTAGTTATGAAAAAATCAATGAGTTCATAAATAGAATTAATACAAAATATTTTGATCAAATAGAGAATTATACTCATCCACTAATAAGGGAATGTAAAGAAACATCTTGAAAAACATGTACAATAAATTACCAAATTGAAAATTGTGTATTTATGATGCTGTTATCCTCTTTTAACAATTTTATTTACATATATATTTTCTAGATACGAGTATATTTGAATAATTTTTTGATTTTTTTTTTAAATATCGCGTGATCCATTTCGAGGTTCCCTACTTTTTTAAAGAAAAAAACACAGAAAATTCAAATTGAATGGGGAATGTTTATTATCATTTGAAAGAACATTCTTTGGCATTTATTTTTTGAAGATTATGTCTATCAAATGTTGGCCGCGGCTTCGTCTCAGATGGTCCATCCGGTGAGTCCAATTTTCGATGACTCGTTCGAGCATTTCGACTGGTAACTGGCGAATGATGTCGAATTTTCATGATGAAATGCCAAACAATACTTAACAAAAATAACATGACAGCATGACACGACTCACATGTGATCTGTCAAAAAAAGGCTATAGAAAAAAGATCACCCGTTATAAATGAAATAACTATCTCAGGTTAAGTTCGAAGACAGTCCATATTGGTTCACTCATTCCAATACCTCGCTAACAGAAGTTTACAATTTAGCGAAACATTGATTACACTATGCAACAAAATTTTTGTGCAAGGGATGTGGATAACAGTTTCTGGTGCAATTAGGTGTCACAAAACACGAAAAAGATATTAAAAAAAAGTTTATGATATTTTTTTTTAAATTCCAGCTTTCATGGAAAGTACATTCAGTATTTGGACCAGTATTTTTCAAGTATAAGCCTGATTGAGCCTTGTTATGCCTCAAATTAACGGGCATTATGAGGGCTACATATGCTGCAAATATCGCTTTCACGTAGAATATTTGGTTTAGTAACAGTCGTCAAAAATATGAGAAAAACATGATATAAAAAAATTATTTTATCACATTTTTAAAAAGCCTGCATGCTAACGAAGAAAACACTGTCTATTTGATAGATGTAAAAGTTATGAGCCATTTTCTTTTTAAATGATGTTTTTGCTTATATTGAATTCGCCATATGTGAGAGAGACATATAAGAGACATTGCACTTGCATTTTATTTTATGAGGATTGATGTCAGACATTATAAAATTATACAGAGGACGAGGTTTTATGGCCGTTCGTAGCCCTCCATAAAACATGATATACAATGTGAGAGCTATATTGGATGAGATCCGCTCAGATTGAGGGTCATTCAACAATATTTGTGTTTTTTTATTTATGGGGTTTCTATTCAGTTACGCCTTTTAGGGGCATGGACATCCCAGTCGTATATTCAGGTAGTAAAATTATGTGTACGCAATACAAAGTAGTACACGGCAGTCTTGAAAATATTGGGTGTCTACTTTCGAAGCAAACTATATGTCAGCTACAGGTACTGCAACTTATGAATCTTAAACCCGGAATTTATGAATGAAATTTCTTATTAATAAATTAGTGTAATTCAGCGCCTTAAAGAGATAAGTCGATTTTCTGAAAAATATTACAAAGTTATATTTCGAAGTATGAGTAAAAGGCAAAGAAGTTTTCAATGTGTAAAGGATCCCGACAATTTCTGCTACATCTGCAGAATATATGTAATTAAAAAATCGACGTGCGCTTAGTAAAATAATACACTGAGCCAAAAATTAACCTTATATAAGGTTAACTTAACCATAAATAAACATGATTTCGAGTCTACGTTATATAAGGTTAATTTGAACATTTTCTTGTTGACTGGTATTTAACAATAATAATATTTAATTTAACTATTCCATGGTTGAATTTTTTAACCATGAAAATTGTTAATATTATAATAATAATTGTTACTTTAACAATGCATTTTTGAATTTTTTAACCATGAAAATTGTTAATATTAACATTTCATAGTTAATTTATTGAAAAAATGCATGTTCAATTTAACAATGAAATTGTTAATATTATTAACTATGAAGATTGTTATTGAAACCTTTTTTATTGTTAATTTCACTATTTAGTGGTTACTTCATGTAACCAGAAACATAGTTGTTTCAATAATTTTTAATATTTATATCAAATAAAACAAGAAAAATGTAACTTTCGCATTTTTATTTTTTATTTTATTTACGAAATATATGTTAATATATATATGTATAAGAAACACCTGAAAAGAAAAAAAAACAAAAAGGTTAGAAAATATAAGTATAAATGTAAAAAAAGGTGCAATTCTAAGACGATATTTTGACTTTTTACCTAAATTCTGTAGTTCAAAGAGCATAAGCTTTTAC
Source organism: Eudasyphora cyanicolor (assembly GCA_963930755.1). Classification (NCBI taxonomy): domain Eukaryota; kingdom Metazoa; phylum Arthropoda; class Insecta; order Diptera; family Muscidae; genus Eudasyphora; species Eudasyphora cyanicolor. The sequence goes on along the minus strand of OZ005736.1, from coordinate 127,258,924 downwards.
CGATGGGCTGATCTGATGGAAAAATCTGTTCTGTGACTATAAGTTAAGTGCCTAAGTTTCTGTGCTTGACCAACATGTGATCAGTCCCCGCTCAAAAGGTGCCGTCCACTTAAACTCCCTGAATCTTTCGATTATTAAGGGCCCAGGACGGTTAGGCACTTAGTTTGGGGTACTGAGCTTAGTCCGATCTTACGGCAAACTTATAGGAGAGAGGAGATTAATAACAAAGGCAATCTGATAGAAAGCCGATGTCCCACCAAAATCATAATCGGAATAGATATAAAAATCAAGGATTGGGTAAGTCAATGGATGATACTTCAAGGAAGTGCACTGAATTGTATATTAAAAACAAGTAAGAAAGTTTCAGTCGGGTAAACCGACCAAGGTATAGTTGTTATTAAAGAATCAATATTTCACTAAATGTTAACCCTTTGTGTGGGAGGTACCAGAAGGAATGGACCAATATTGCCCATCTTTGAACTTAACCGGAGATAGAAAAAAATATTACCGTATACCAAATTTGAAGTGAATCGGTTACTCTTTTCGAGAGTTTTCGTGCGCACTAGCCAGCAGACAGACGGACGGACATATCTCATTCGACTTAAAATGACCCAAAACTAATATGCGCTGAACATACTTATGGTCTTAGATCACTCCTTCAATGTGTTACACTTTTGGCCCGTTGCAAACGATATATACCCTCGTATTACTAAAGTGAGGGTATAAAAAAACAAATGTATGCATGCATACCACTTTTCCTTTAATTACTTCGCACACTACAACTAGTATACAGCTTATCAACAGTTTCTAGTATTGGCACAACTTACCAACAGATTCAAGGCCGGACTCCCAGCACAAGCAGCCGCAAGCCACAGAAAAAGAAACAACTGAAAAGAAAAAAACAAAAACATCGTTTATATGTATGTATGTAGGTATTACGAAAGCACTTCTAACAACATATGTATGTATGTACATTTAACAGTATCAACATCGCACAACAAAAAAAACTAACGTATGTATGTACGGCGTAGCAGCCACAAGTGTTCAAACGAAAAGACAAGATGAACACATACCCACATGTACACATCACTTCTCCCCGTATGTTTGCTTGCTGCTGCATATACTTACGTACATACATTTTTGTTTTTTCATGCTCAGTTAAACGACAGCGTGTACATATTTTTTTCCACTCTTAACCACTGAATTTCACAATTGTAATGGCATAATCACAAAAAATAATATTAATATTACATTCGCCTTTACTATAATTAAACAGGCACAAAACACTATTAACATTTTTAACAAACATATTTTATTATTAAACTTTTTAAGTACACATATGTACATACATAAATGTAGTTCTTTACAAAATGTTTTACTACTTACCTCTATACCAACAGCTTCCGACAACAGCACTAGTCCCATCGACTATTCAACACCAACTGAACTCCCGCACTCGATCAAGCACCGAAGCTGGCATTTGGTGGTGTTTTCAATCAGCGAGATAAATTCTCTTATGACGACAGTCGCATTCGTTTCAACTTCGTTTAACTTAATACTCAACTTCGTCTAACACAAAGCAGTTGAAAAACGTCGACCACAACAGAGCCGAATTGTTGTTTATCTCGCACATTTTTCTGCCTCTCTTTCAAAAAAACCAACCATATATAATGCTAACTTAACCATTTTTCATGTACATTTGAACTTATATAAGGTTATTTTTGTCTTCGTAATCAAACATTTACCATGAAAAATTTAACCAGACACATGGTTAAAAAAATCATTGTATTTTCGGCTCTGTGTAGAAAAAAATATATGTGCAATATTTTGGTATACGAGTTGAAAATATGAACGAACCGTCGACACCTAGTATTTTGTGTAATTCGTGTCATGTAAATCTTACTCGATGAACTAGTGGAAGAATGCGGTAAGTACTTTAAAATTAATGTATTACAATGTTTTGTGGAATAAAACGTTTCAATTTTAGACTTCACGTGCAATTTGAAATGCCAATGATTTGGAGACAACCATTAATTCACGCTACGGACAGCTATTTTTGTCTAAGTTAATAGATTGGAGTAGGAAGTGGCCAAGTATAGCTAACAGCCTAATAACGGAAACATCATCAAATTCAATTGAGTACTCAACTCTGAGCGATTCAAGTTTTAGTCAGAAGTCATCGCTTTTAACTCAGTTTCAACTCATTGATCTAGTGAGAGATTTGGAACTGACCAAAGATAAGGCAGAACTACTTGCATTTGGGATGAAACTGTACAATATTTTGGCCCCAGATGTTAACATATCATATTATAGAGTCCGTGATATACTTTACAAACAATTTTATACAACTGTGGATAACAGATGCTTTTACAAGGACATTCCCGGATTGTTCGAGGAACTTAGTCAAACATACAATTCAAAGGAATGGCGGTTACTTGTTGACAGCAGTAAAGAAAGTTTGAAAGCATTACTTTTACACAACGGAAATCAGAAACCGTCGATTCCCATTGCTCATGCTGTCAACACTAAGGAATCATACGAAACAATGGCTAAATTGATAAAATACATAAAATATGAACATGACTGGAAAATTTGTTGGTATGTTATGCCTTTGGGATAGCCGATATTTTGCCACCACTGCATAGTAAGCTGGGGATCTTTAACAATTTTGTAAAAGCCTTAAGTAAAGATGGCAATTCCCTCTCATATTTAAAAAGTTTATTTAAAAGTATTTTCAAAAAATGGAAGAAGGAGTTTTTGGTGGGCCTAAAATAAGGAAACTGATGAAAGATGTGAATTTCGGATCATATTTGACGTCGGAAATGAAATTGCAGCATGGAGGTCGTTTAAGCTTGTAGTTCCAAATTTTCTTGGATCCAATAAAAGCCCGCAATATGAAACAATGATTAATGGTTTGTTAAAAAATTATGAAAAAAAACTGGTTACAAATATATTTTTCTATATTTATGTATATAACACATATGTATGTATTCTTCTTACTTATTTTTCACTTTATGTATTCCAACAGGTGTAAATATGTCCCTCAAAATTCATTTCTTGCATTTAAACTTTTTTCCCGAGAATCTTGGCGACGTAAGTGACGAACATGGCGAAAGGTTTCACCAAGAATTGAAGTCCATCGAGCGGCGTTACCAAGGGCACTGGGATGAAAGAATGATGGGAGATTATATTTGGTTCCTCATTAGAGAAACCGATTCCGAAATCTACAAACGTCAACAAAGACTTGTAATAGTACTTGTACATGTAAATAAATTAAACTGTACATAATATAAATAAAAGTAACAAATAAAATCGCTATTTAAACTGAAACTTAAAAAAAAAAGATTTTTTGAAATTCTCTTACCTCTACTAAAAGGGCTATAATTTCTACATTTATCCATAGATTTTTTTCAGGTAGGCATTATTTTCTTCGCTAGAATGCAAACCGTTAGAAACTAAAATAAAATATTTTTATTTTCGCCCCAGGATTTGTTTAATGACTGTTACTATACCACTGTCTCTAAGTGAAAGAGGTATTTCCAATGTTGGTAGCCCATCGGGCATATACTCCAAAGATTTTAGTGCAAATATAAGGCTACCTTCGACGATAATAGAATTTTAAAAAAAAATTAAAAAACAAGTAAGAAAGTTTCAGTCGGGTAAACCGACTAAGGTATACCCTCACTTTGTGAGTAATGTAATATATAACATTACACCAATAAATCTGTCAATTTGTGTGGGAGGTACCAGAAGGGGTTTTCCAAATACACATATTTTTCGGTAAACAGTACATTCTTAAATACATTGCATTGTGCTGAACTATAAGCGTTTATGTGCACTGGTATATTAAAGTTACGAGCTATGTAATTTTGGTATGAGTTGGTCATTTTGTGTGGGAGGTACAAAAAGGGGCGGGGTGATAACGCCCACTTTTTACAGGACTATAGGCACTATAACAGCATTACACTGTACAAAATTTCAAGTATTTGTATGCACTGGTATTAAAGTTACAAGCCGTTTACTTTTGGTACGAAACGGTCCATTTGTGTGGGAGGTACCAAAAGGGGCTGTACAATAATGCCCATTTTTTACCGGACTATAGGCGCTACAAAAACATTATACTGTAGAAAATTTCAAGCATTTTTATGCACTTGTATTAAAGTTATAAGCAGTTAAATTTTGATGCAAAATGGTCCATTTGTGTGGGAGGTACCAAAACGGGCATGTCAACTTCACCCATTTTTCTCGAGTTAATAGCGACTAATATACTAATATTATGTGCAGAATTTCAAAAGATTCGAATAAGTAGTATAGAAGTTATTAAAGAATCAATATTTCACTAAATTTTAACCCTTTGTACCAGAAGGAGTAGACCAATATGGCCCATCTTCGAACTCATCCGGAGATAGATCAAAATATTACCACATACCAAATTTGAAGTCAATCGGTTACTCCTATCGAGAGTTATCGTGCGCACCAGCCAGCAGACACACAGACAGACAGACAGACAGACAGGCAGACAGACAGACAGACAGACAGACGGACGGACATTGCTCATTCGACTTAAAATGACCCAAAACGGATTTCCTCCGAACATACTTAGGGTCTTAGATCACTCCTTCGATGTGTTACACTTTTTTCCGTAGCAAATGATATATACCCTCGTCACACTAAAGTGAGGGTATAAAAAATGTATCCATAAACAATTTTTGGTTTTGATTTTATATAACAGTATGCCACATCTATACTGTTTAAGTTAGAATGTTTCTTTGAAATTCGTTTATGCCATTGATTTGTTTCGGTGCATACATTGGCCAATTTATCGGGCATACATACTCGTTAAAATCTGCCTACTCCTCATTACTACATCCTTGTAGTATTAGCTTTGCCGATTTTAACGATTCGTTTTCTTGTTCTTGACACTTGCTCCGCTACCTCTCTCCATCTTGGACCGTCGCTCGACACACATCGCACGTTTAAGTACATCTTGCTGTACATAATAAATTAAGGTAAAACTTCGTTACCACACACTAAGCAGCAAAAACAACAATAAACCTACAGGAACCTTGCCTATTATTACATTAAACTAATCGTGTTTTATTTATATTCCTACTCTCTTTTTATTAACACTCTTGGAGTAAACGTAAACTCTTCGTTTGCTCCCCTACGCCCCCGCCGGCGTAATCATTGGTCGTATCGAGCCGGATTTGAGCTGCCGCTGCCCTACATCGTCGTGGAATTGGTTTTTACTGTCTTTTCGTCAAGGAAAACATTCCTCAGCCATCAACAAAACATTATTCTACAACATAAACATTGGTACGTACATTCAGTAACCTAATGAGTGTCGCGAGTGTTTTTGTTTATTTAAAATAAAAGATTTTGGTCGCCTTTCGAAAAGCCTATCGCGTTTTTCGTTAAAATATACAGTCCACATCATTGTCATTTCGTTGCTAAATCGAGCAATAAATCAATCGGGAATAATTCTATTCCATATACAAAGCATTAATATTTCGTTTGATAAGTTTCGGTTTGATTTGTTCGCTTTAAATTGTTAAAATGCTTAGTTTCGCTCGTTTATACATTCGATTGTTTGTTTTGGTTTTCTACTGCCATTGCCTTCGGCTGCAAGAGCGCCTACCCAGCTAACAAAATATTAAGAATATTAAGAATTCGGTCCGAAGTCGGTAAGAATCGTCGTAAGCGATCCGATTATGTGCAGACATGTCGGATGTCAGACAAAGTCGCCTTTGCTTGGCTCGGTTTAACCAACATACTCGTACATACATTCAATCAACATTGCTCGAATGTGGTGCTTCGAACCTTATCGAACATAACTACTACATACGAGGTTGCATCGAACTTTCTTCGATCTCATACCTACAGTGGGTTCGAGAAAAACGTGCTTTTAGTGACAAATATATTAAATAGTTGTTTCGTGATATTTTTTGAAATAGTGACAGAGATACACTACACATAAATAATTTTCGGTATTATACGACACCGTGCACCCCACACTCGGTCAATTCGACTTGTTTGAAATAAAAGCGTGATTTTTGATCTTTTTCGTTTTCGATTCGGTTGATTGTCTTTTTCGGTGGGTTTTCGGCACATGATCAACGTGCACCCTACATTCGGTCAACTCGACATATAATCGATATTTAAAATATTTTGTAAATTATTGAAATTTTCGTTTTCGGTCATTTCTTTCGTGTATATTTGGATACAAACGTGCAATATTCGGTAGTTTTTATACCCTCACTTTAGTGTGACGAGGGTATATATCATTTGCTACGGAAAAAAGTGTAACACATCGAAGGAGTGATCTAAGACCCTAAGTATGTTCGGAGGAAATCCGTTTTGGGTCATTTTAAGTCGAATGAGCAATGTCCGTCCGTCTGTCTGTCTGTCTGCTGGCTGGTGCGCACGATAACTCTCGAAAGGATTAACCGATTGACTTCAAATTTGGTATGTGGTAATATTTTGATCTATCTCCGGATGAGTTCGAAGATGGGCCATATTGGTCTACTCCTTCTGGTACCTCCCACACAAAGGGTTAAAATTTAGTGAAATATTGATTCTTTAATAACTTCTATACTACTTATTCGAATCTTTTGAAATTCTGCACATAATATTAGTATATTAGTCGCTATTAACTCGAGAAAAATGAGTGAAGTTGGCATGCCCCTTTTGGTACCTCCCACACAAATGGACCATTTTGCATCAAAATTTAACTGCTTATAACGTTAATACAAGTGCATAAAAATGCTTGAAATTTTCTACAGTATAATGTTTTTGTAGCGCCTATAGTCCGGTAAAAAATGGGCATTATTGTACAGCCCCTTTTCGTACCTCCCACACAAATGGACCGTTTCGTACCAAAAGTAAACGGCTTGTAACTTTAATACCAGTGGTATGCACTGATATTTTGTACAGTGTAATGCTGTTATAGTGCCTATAGTCCTGTAAAAAGTGGGCGTTATCACCCCGCCCCTTTTTGTACCTCCCACACAAAATGACCAAATCATACCAAAATTACATAGCTCGTAACTTTAAAATACCAGTGCACATAAACGCTTATAGTTCAGCACAATGCAATGTATTTAAGAATGTACTGTTTACCGAAAAATATGTGTATTTGGAAAACCCCTTCTGGTACCTCCCACACAAATTGACAGATTTATTGGTGTTATGTTATATATTACATTACTCACAAAGTGAGGGTATACCTTAGTCGGTATACCCGACTGAAACTTTCTTACTTGTTGGAATACATTTGACCGATAAATTTCGTTATTGTCGCAAGAAAGTATTTGATCAAAAATATTGAAATTTCGGTACACTGTGAGAAATTTATTAAATATTTTGGACTTTATCGCAACAATCTTGATCAATATTCGTAATCTTTTGGAATTACCTTTGCATTTGTTTTAAGAACTTATTCGTTTTTGGTCATTTATTTACAATTTGGGAATTTGGATTCTTTCTTTGATCTCATTTGGAGTTTTCAGATAAGCCATTGCTGTTTTTCGAATTTATTTTGTTAGCTTGTCACTTAGCGATTTTGTCACTTAGCGATATTCGATTGTTTTTGTCCCTTTTTCGAAATTTGGTTAGCGTTTATCTTTGGAAGAACACTTCTTAAAAATGTCTCTTACACCCCTTGACTTACTTGTAAGAGCTTCGGATGCTCTAGTCAAGTTTGACACATATTTCGTCTTCTAAAAGATGAGGATATAGATGTATATGGTCTTGAGGTTCGCAGTTCCGAGTTGAACAAATTGTGGGCTGGCACACAGGAAATGTTCGATAAATGTATTGATTACGTGTCATCTTCCAAAGACGCGGGGAAAGCGGACATCGACTCGGTGGACAGTAAATATGATGTGTCCCATCAAACTTATATGAATTGTCTGTCCGCTATCAACAGAAAATTGGTGCAGTTTAAAAATAGCTCTCGTAGGTTGTCCCTCAATTCGACTAATAGTAGCTCTGATGTTTCATTGGCACAACAAACTCTCGGGGACACACCAAATACAGACTTTTTGAACAATATGAGTACGTCGACACACACTTCTCGTGAAATCGGTACTCAAGTCGATTCTCCGACTGCATTTTGCTTTGAAAATTGTGATAGGAACTCGCGCATGGGAAGTGACCAAATAACTAGTGACAGTGTACATAATCTTTCGCTTCCCGCATGTGACATAGACGTTTTTGAGGGCGATTTCTTATCTTGGCCCACATTTAGGGACTTGTTTACGGCCGTATACATAAACAATTCGCGTCTTAGTGACATCGAGCGCTTGTGTCATTTGGTTGGCAAGACTAGTGGAGAAGCTCGCGAGATTGTCTCGAAATTTCCACTACTAAATCGTAGTTTCGTTCTCGCGTGGAAATCTTTAAAAGATACGTACGACAATTCTCAGCTTCTAGTACATAATCAATTGAAAATTCTGTTTTCCCTTCCGGTCCTTGAAAAAGAAACAAGTTCAGGATTGAAATCAATCCAGCGCGGCATAAATGGATGTCTATCTGCGATGTCCATTTATGAAATTTCGACTGATAATTGGAATCCGATAGTAGTGTTTATTTGCCTCCAACGGTTACCTAAACTTACACAAACGTTATGGGAACAAAGTGTGAAGGATAAATCGTCTCTTTCATCGTGGAAAGAGTTGGATGCCTTTTTGACTGAGAGAATTCGCACACTTATGTGCCTTCATGGTATGAGAGGAGATGAATCTCCAAAGCACTCAAAAGAGAAGAAGGTCCATGCTCATACTAATGCGGCATCTTCGGGACCTTGTCGTTCATCTCCATCGGGTTGTATTCTGTGCCCAGATCAAAACCATAAAATGTACTCGTGCCCACGATTTTCCGGGTTTACGCCTTCGGGTCGAGTCGCTACAGCCAAACGCCACCGTTTATGCGTAAATTGCCTGCGTAAAGGCCACGAAGTCAAAAATTGCGATAGCAGACGTCGTTGTCGGAAATGTAATCGAAACCATCATTCTTTGTTGCATCGCGATGGGCCCACTCCAAGTAATTCGGTTCGAGTGGCAAACACGGAAAACACAAATGTATCGTCAGATCCTATGCACAGCCCTACCAGTCCCCCTCTACTAGAAAATCCTGCACCATCCACATCGACTGGATGTGTATCTCGTCAAGCTTTTCATGTCGGGCGGAATAAACCTGTCATATTAGGAACAGCCATGGTGAATATCGTTCATCACGATGTTTCGTATTCTGCTAGGGCGTTGATTGACCCGGCTTCTGAGGGCTCTTTTATTTCGGAGAGTTTTCAAAATCGATTGAATCTTCCGATACGCTCTACCAGCGCTAATACCATTTCTGGAATAAATGGTATAGTTTCGGCCTCTTCATGTAAAAGTTGTACCTTTAATATCGGCCCTTCCTTTGATCCCTCTATCCTACTAGAGACCACTGCCCTAGTCCTTCCTTCCATTTCGGGAAACCTGCCTTCCTTTACGGTCACTTCGGACCTCAAAGTACCTTTACCCAATATTCGTTTGGCTGATTCCAATTTGTTTGATTCCCGCCCAGTAGATATTTTGATAGGAGCTGTCATATTTCCTAAAATTCTTCTAGAAGGTTTTCTTCGAAATTCGTCAGGATCGTTGCTCGCTCAAAATGCAGTATTTGGTTGGGTAATTACTGGGACTCTTCCAACCTAACAAGTTCATGCATTTTCGCCAAAAGCCAATATATCTTCAATTACTTGCCTTTCGTTCGTATTTATCGTCGAACCTCCTTTAAATTTACATCGTATATTTGAACTTATTTGAATTCGAAATATTACTAGAACTTGTCGTGATCTAAATCTATTGAAAAAACTTTAATTGCGATGTTTCGCGGAGTCTATATAAAAAGCAACTAACTAGATTAACACCATCTCGCCTACATTTGAATACTCACTAGGAAACTGAATTTGCGTTCCTTACTAACCTACTTATGTACACATTTTATAAATTTGATTACTAGTTCTAGTTGTAAATTCGTTCGTGCGTGGGGGTCCCTAATGGCCCTCACTCGTGGTCTCTAATGACCCGTCACAGGCTCCTTAATGGTCCTGCCCTTTTGTGGGAGTCCCTAATGGCCCTCACTCGTGGTCTCTAATGACCCGTCACAGGCTCCTTAATGGTCCTTTTGTGGGAGTTCTTGTGCCATTGATTTGTTTCGGTGCATACATTGGCCAATTTATCGGGCATACATACTCGTTAAAATCTGCCTACTCCTCATTACTACATCCTTGTAGTATTAGCTTTGCAGATTTTAACGAGTAACGATTCGTTTTCTTGTTCTTCTTGCTGTACATAATAAATTAAGGTAAAACTTCGTTACCACACACTAAGCAGCAAAAACAACAATAAACCTACAGGAACCTTGCCTATTATTACATGAAACTAATCGTGTTTTATTTATATTCCTACTCTCTTTTTATTAACACTCTCGGAGTAAACGTAAACTCGTCGTTTGCTCCCCTCCGCACCCGCCGGCGTAAACAATACAAAAAAATAATTTTTAGGTCTAGGACACAATAAACAATTTTTTTTGTTGTATAGGGTTATCTAATATTTTTTATACCTCTTATGCGAATCTTCTGTAACTCTACATATAAGTAGTAAGAGTTTATATGACAGTTCAGACGATTGCAAGAAAACGTCACAATTTCACATATTTAAAATATATTTTGTAAATATTTATATGCAGGATTGCCATTAAAAATATTTTATAGACAGTGTTGCCAATAAAAAGTTTATCTGTCAGTGGCGCCATTGTCACATGCATAAACTTCGGACATCTAACAATCTGCAAATTATCTCACAATGACTTTTCTGCATACGCTTCAAAACAAAAATTGAATGTTCACACGGTTGTACGTTCAAAGGTTTGCATTTTTCCGCCATTTTTCAGACAATATTGTCCGATCTGACAATCGTCGATACATAGCTTTAGCAGCAGTTCAAGAATGATAGTTACTCGTATATTGAGTGCGCAAATAGTGATTTAAATTTTATACAAATATCATATAGCAGAAATCTGAAGTTTAAAATGTTTAGTGGAATATTTTTTTAGTATTATTCATTTAAGCGAAGTACTAACATTTTTGAAATAAAAACAGTTTTTGTTTCGAAGCGAATAATATATTTTTGGTGTCATCGATCTTCAAATGTATTACTTGTTTGCGTGTCTGTCATCTATTCGATCAAATAAGCTATGTCTATATCTAAGCTGTATCAAATAACCAATATCAGATAATATATATCAAATAACAATATTTACGTCGACAAGGTTCATTAACAGTGCATTTTGCGGGTTCAGTGCTCTTCAAAGCTGTGCAACGACGAACAGTATTTGCAAAAGCTAACCATATACATATACAAAATAAACAGCCTTTATTGTACAAAGCTTCTGTGAACACCCAGCCTTAGTTTGGAGACACAAGGCCTGCCAGTCCCATTACGTACTCATTTATTTCATACACAGCGTGTCATAGGCGACCAAGGCCTTCCACACTCACTTCCCTTGTGAGGCCTTATAGAAGGACAATTCCAGAATACTTTATAGAAGACCTATTATACAAGGTCTTATGGAAAGTGTAATACGGCAGGTCTTACATAAGCCCCGAACTAGAAGGCCTTATGGAAGATTTTATTTAAAAAGACCTTATTTACCAAATCCAAATCTTTATTAATGAAATATACATGTTTTGTGGTGTAGTTACAAAATAAAATAAATTTCCTCCTGTTCTTTGTTGTTACAAATTTTGTTTTTAATTGAATGTTCCAAATGATCTGTGAGAAATCTTCCACAAAAACTTAATTTTGAGTTTATAAATCGTTCCTCAAAGGTTTTACTCGGTTTTCCAAATCTGAAATTAGATATGTATGTATATCGTCATCAGAAACGAAAAAGGGCGTAACAAAAAGATAAATGGAAATTAAGTTTTTGATGGATTCGGTGCACTGCATCAAAATACACATCCTGACAAAGTTTTACCGACCTACTATCAAAAATAGCGAATTTATTAACAACATTTCAAAAGGGCCTAACCAAAAATTATTTATTTTTTTACAGTTAGAAATTCCTATTTCACGCAATTTTCACAAAGATGTTATAAATCATGTTTGTAGGAATTTATATATGTTTTATTATGTTTAGGTATTATACTGAAACCCCCGTTTTTCTAACGACAACATTTTGCACTAAACTGTTTTTTTTGCTTCTCCTATAAAATCTTCGAATATGATGATACGCCCTTTCTCGTTTCTGATGCCGATATGTAACATTTGTTTTATTTGCTTGTTTAGAAAAAATCACTTACCACGCGAACCACAAAAATTCTTCAACAAAATTCTTCTAAAGTCTAAAAACACAATACGGCTGCTTGACTCTTTTTGGAAACGCAATTGTTTTTTGCTTGCTGTCTTCTGTTTGGAATTGTTTTGCTCCCTCTTAGTTCTTTCGCTCTCGCATGATTTTTTAAGTAACGGAATAAGTTGCCCAACAATTATTTTTTATTATTTGCAAAGACCTTATGAATTCCCTTCCATATGAAGGCCTTGTGTAAGGTCTTAACGCGCAAGGCGGACGAGAAGGAATACACGATTTTGTGTAAGGCGAAAATAGGGATTACAGAAGGCGTTGTCAAGGAAGGCCAGCAAGTATGGGTATTGACTTTTTTATAAGGTCTTCTTGAAGGCCTCTTCCAAGTAGGCCTCCGTATTTACGCCGCTGGGCATTTGCCCTTGTAGCAAATAAGTATACCAAATTCTATGAAAGTATTCGTATTCAGTATATAGTTTAATCAATGACAACCTAATTTACATAAATATCGCTGATTAGTACTAGCTGTTATCAGAAGTAATTTGCTTCTAAATAGCAACACAGCCTGTAGTTGCCACATTAATGCAGATAATGAACCCAAGAACATTATGTTATTAACCATATTATCATTCGTGGTCATTGTGGTGGTGACAAATGGATAAACAGCTGCTCCTGAAACTACTACGGCGGCGGCCACTACAACGACGGCAGGCACTACTACACCATCAGCTACTTCTTCCCCTGCAGCTAAAATCATTTCTAGTTGCGTATTGAACCAGTCATATGCTAGTTGCAATATGACCTATGCAAACCCATTTGCCTCGCTGCCACCAAAACCGATTATCCAAAAAAGATGTTAAAGGGAGAGGGAAAGAAAAAATCAGCTACAAAAAGGGCTAAAATATCTGGTAGAGCTGCACATAAACAGCCGGCAAAAGCAAATACGGGCAAAGGAAAAAAAGCAAAGTAAAAAAAGGCAACGGAAAAAAAGGCATAGGAAAAAAGACGCCGAAGGGTTAAAGGGAGAAAGAGCAAAAATAAGGTCAGTGGTAAAAAAGGGGGGTATGAACGACGATATTAAGAAAGGCCGGAGTAAGAAGCGTGGTAGTAAACAATAGAAACATCAAGGCGCTAAAAAAAAAATTCATTGGAATGCGGGGGATGAAAAAGAAAAACAGAAAAGTATTTACAAAGACAGTCCATAAAGGTACGGTCACAGTAAAAGTACAAGTAAAAGCAAAATAAATGTGCAAAAATAACAAGCAATAAAATTTGTCTCCGTATGTACACACTTGAAAACAATATTCTTAAATAAAATCAAATGAAATGTAAAATGAATTGAAATGTTCTTTTTTATTATACCCTACACCACACTGTGGTACAGGGCATTATAACTTTGTGCATTTGTTTGTATCACCTAAAAGGAGAAGAAATAGACCCATTGTTTATTATACGATCGACTTAGAATCACTTTCTGAGTTAATTTAGCTATGTCCGTCTCTCTGTGCATGTATTTTTGTAATCAAAATACAGGTCGCAATTATGGTCCGATCTCGACGAAACTTTACACAAATCTTTTTTTTTGCCCAAGGACGATCCCTATTGAATTTGGTTAAAATCAGATTGACATATACATAGCTCCCATATATAGGGTGATTCAAGTAGAGATACTTTTTTCTATAGTTTTTTTTTTCACAGGTCGCGTGTGTCATGCTATTTTTGTTAAGTATTGTTTGGCATTTCATTATGGAAAGACCCACGCCTGAAGAACGTTTACAAATCGTTAAACTTTATTACGAAACTTCACGTTCTGTGAGAAATGTGTTTCGTGCACTTCGCTCAACTTATGGTCAACATAATCGAGTCATCGAAAATTGGACTCAACGGATGGACCATCTGAGACGTTGTTCAGGCGTAAGTCTTTCCATGATGAAATGCCAAACAATACTTAACAAAAATAACATGACAGCATGACACGACTCACGCGTGATCTGGCAAAAAAAGGCTATTGAAAAAAGTATCTCCACTTGGATCACCCTTTTAATTTTTTTTAGGCTACTAATTAGGAGCTCGTTTAGCATTTGTTCTATAAAAACAGATGAATTATTATATTGCAATTATTTAGATGATTAAAAAATACTTTAATAAATGGTTTTTTCAGTAAGACTTTTAAAATTTCACATGAAAACATATTGAGAAATATTTATACCCTACACCACACTGTGGTACAGGGTATTATGACTCTGTGCATTTGTGTTGTAACGCCCAAAAAGGGAAGAAATATAACCATGGTTTATTATACCGATTGACATAGAATCACTTTTTGAGTAGATTTAGCCATGTCCGTCTGTCTGTCTGTCCATGTATTCACGTAATCAAAGTGCAGGTCGTATTTATGGTCCGATTGTGATGAAATTTTGCGCAGTGCTCTTTTTTTTGGCCCAAGGACGATCCCTATTGAAATTGGTCGAAATCGGTTCAGATTTGGATATAGCCCCCATATATATGTTACCCCCGATTTGACATGTAAGCGCTGTAGAAACTGTATTTTATATCAGATCAGTACGAAATTTGGCAGAGAGAGTTCTCTTATTACATGAATGAAAACTACCAAATTCGGGAAAATTCAGTTCAGATTTAGATATTTGACATGTAACCGATGTAACCGATAAGTACGAAATTCGGAAGAGAAAGTTTTCTTATTACCTGAATGAACACTGCTAAATTCGGGGAAAATCGGTTCTGATTTAAATATAGTCCCCATTTATATGATTCCCTCGATTTGATATGTAAGCGCTGCAGAGACCGTATTTAATATCCAAAAGAGAAAGTTTTCTTATTACATGAATGGAAACTACCAAATTCGGGGAAATTCAGTTCAGATTTAGATATAGCTCCCATTTATATGTTTCACCCGATTTGACATGTAAGCGCTGTAGAAACCGTATTTTACATCCGAATCGTACGAAATTCGGCAGAGAGAGTTTTCTTATTACAGTGCAGTGCCTATTTTTTGAAATTTTCATAAAAACAAATTTGCAAAAATACTAGTGAGACAATACGTTTGAAAACATTATCCAGCATAACATGTTTGTTTCTGTTTAACTCCAAAATACGACACATCTCCATTGGAAATGAAAAGGGCCAAATCAAAGAATTAAAAATTATGTTATTTATAGACAATGGTTCATTAAATTCAAATTTATTGCGGTCCACTTTAAAAAATTCCGTTTTTATTAACGGAGTTTTAAAGGTCCAAATAACAAATTATTTAATTTTTCATACGTAAAAAGGGGAATTTTAAACAAATTTCAAAACAAGTTATAAATACCGTCTCACAGTGGGTTGAACGGTGTGCAAAGTGGCGATTAATTCAGGGAAGTAGTAATTTTAAAATATTGTTATTTTTATTGATGGATATTCATATTCATTTTTGCATTTTGGATAAAATTATTTTATTTCACAATTTTCTCTGTAACTTTGGTACGAAAAAAGATAAATTAGTTAATGAAATTGCAAATTAGAGCATACTTAATTTGTCTTTAGAAAAAAAGGTGTTTTTTAAAAAAATAAAAAAATTATAAATATTTAAGATGCTTTTACGTTAGCAAAATTTTAAATTAAAATCCGATTTTTTTGTATAAATTCCATAATACCACAAATTTAAAGGAGCTACATTAGAAAATATTATTATTTTTTATTGAACAATATTCATAAACAAACAAGTAAGAAATTTCAGTCGGGTGAATCGACTAAGGTGTACCCTCACTTTCTGAGCAATGTAAATATATTCTGGTATTTGTACTAGTATAGGGTGGTTAAATTGTAAGGTTGAATGTGAACCACACCTAAACGTCAAGTTTTTTTCTGCATTTCATTTGACATTTCTCTATTTCAGACTAACTCAATTTGAATCATGGAAAGATACACAATCGAGCAACGCGTTAAAGTTTTTTAAGCCTTTTACTAAAATGGGCGTCAAATCAAAATGCATTTCGTGCACTTCGTGATGTTTTTTTGATCAGCATAATCGACCAAATGTGTCCACAATCGGGAGAATTGTGCGCAAATTTCAGCAAACCGGGTCTGTATGAGATGTGAAAACACCTGTGCATGCTCGCCCAGTTCGTTTGGTGCGGCTAATGGGCTGCCGACGTCATCGGGCCATACTTCTTCGAAATGAGACCGGTCAGGCAGTTACTGTGAATGGTGTTCGCTATCCTGAGATGATAAGGAACTTTTTATGGCCCGAATTGGAAGATATGGATGTGGACAATATGTGGTTTCAACAGGATGGTGCCACTTGCCACACAGCCAACGAAACAATGGCTCTTTTGCGCAACAAATTCAATGGCCGTGTTATCTCAGGTCGTGGCGAGGTCAATTGGCCGCCAAGATCATGTGATGACACCGATGGACTTCTTTCTTTGGGGTTATTTGAAAGAAAAGCTGTTCGTCGATAAGCCAGCAACAATTCAAAAGCTAAAGGATGACATAATTCGGCACATTAACGGCATAGAACCTTAATTATGCCTCAGCGTCATCGCAAATTTCCATCGGATGGAGGTGTGCCGCAGAGGTCGCGGCGGCCATTTGACCGATTTTTTGTTCCATACATAATTGAACCATACCAATATTATCATAATAAAAAGAAATGATAATAATTTCATAAATAATTTTTGTTTTATTCAAAATCAACATTGGCCCTTAAAATTTAACCACCCTTTAAATAGAGATGGAAGCATGACTAAATTTATTGCACAAAACAGTGTACGTGTGTCACATAGAAATTTCTCATGTTACTCAGATTTTTAAAAATTATAATCAAACATGTGATGTAATGGTAGCAAGAACTTATGTGAAAATTCTATTTGTTGTGAATAAACCAGAATTATTTTTTTCGTGAGTGCTCGTGATTTCGAATTACTCACGCATTCATCTCTAATAAACTGCACACTCATTAGCTACAATAACAACTACCATAAGGAATATACATAAAGACAAAAGGTAATAAAAACAACTTAATTTTTTGTTTATCTTTCTTTCACATCGATTTTTAGCAACTGAAGTTATTTTACAAAAACTTTAATAAGTCAAAAAACAGCAAAAAGACATTGTGGGATTTATTAGCTGAAATCGCAAAGGTTTATTTTTTCAATATTTCCAAAACATGTATCTAAAAAAAATATATATTATATGCTAGCTTGCTTGAAGAAGACTGTTCCATAATAAAACTTGTACTTTTAGAAGTCTTAATAAAAAAATAATCACTTAAAATATCAAAATTTTCAATTTTAACAAATGCGCGCAGAAATTATAATAATTATTGAACTTTAAATACGCACTGCAAATAAAGTAAACGTTAGAAATAAAAGTTAGAACTTTTATTTTTGCAATTAGAAATGTAGAATTTTATCCACTTTAACCCGGTATCCGGTACGGTTGTGAAAGTTTGATGCATTTCAATCATCTCCGTGAATATATATATTTGTGTCATTGTGTTTAATTAGTATCCAAAAAAAAACTTGATTTTTCAATATACAAAATTTCGATTTTATTTTTTGTTTGTCCTTCCTATAAAATTTGAAAAAAATTATATAACATTTTTTTATATTTTATTTAAAAATTACATATTATTTTGGAAAATACTATATGACCATCATATCCCAGCAAAATCTTGGTAAGTACCTGTCATTATTCCCTGCATTACCAAAAAATGACATCTCATTATTCGCTGCATTACTTATTAATGCTTATTAATAATGACTTACCAATAATAACAGAAATAAGTGATTTTTTGTTTCAAAATCATTGTGACAAATTTTAATATAATGTAATTTTGGCTATATGTGGTTTATTGTACAAGATTTATTTATACTTCAACATGTTTTCAAACAATACGTGCAGATTTGAATGAAAATACCAGAAATTCGAATCTGGCATGAGGAAATTGTTTGTTTCGAGAAATATGCGCGACAATATGCAAAAAATCATTTTAAATGGCCATTACTACATATCTACTACTTATTTTATAACTTATTGGTAATGCATTATTCAAGTACATAAAATCGAGCTACAAATAAGTACTTATTATGCTACTTTATTTTATGCTTTTGGGAAGTACTTTCCTCCAATGACATCCCCATGTTAAAATAATGAGAAAAGTGGCTAAATAATAAGTACTTACCATTATCGAACTTTGCTTACTCGTCGGATTATTTGGTAATGAGAAATTTTGCTGGGATATGTTGCCTCAGTGATTAAATGCTGTATAGGGTGGCTGATGAAAGCCGCTACAAAAAAAATGTAATAACTAATTTTCTATTTAATGAATTTGGTTAATTTTTTTTATTATGCAGATTGATTTTTAAAAAGATTTTTAGATTTAACAAAAATGGATAACTGGGACACTGAAATAAGAATTTGGAATTGTCCGTCGCCATCACGAGGTCTGAAGAATTTCGCTAAAAGCATCGTTATATGATTTGCTTCATATTAGATATGGATTTTTCCAGTAATAGAATTGAATGCCACACTAAAAAAAAAATAGTAATAAAACTAATGATGACACATTCTTATATTAAGTATGCTACCTCGGCATCAATTCAATGACAATTTTCATTAAAATAATGAAAATTTACACGTTTTTTACGAAATTTTCCTTAATATAAAGTTTTTTGAATTTGAATTAATGTCTATCTAATCATTAGCTTTGTGTACGCGCTTCTTTAAATGTACGCATTTAAATTAAAGAAAAAAATCATTATTTTTGTGACAATCCGCATTATTTTAAGTAATATTTCAATACTTTAAAGGATTTTCTACATTAACTCTACGACGTAGACATGTCATAGTTTTAATGCCGAATCGGACTTAATTAACAGTATGAGATATTTGAGTAATAAATTTAAGGCTATGCTCCCCTTAAAGGAAAGGCTGTCTTGGTAATAAATTTTATGACTATTGTCATTATTTTTAAGAATACATACGAGAGAATTATACAATCTCTCCCTCCCTCTCTCGCTCGGAGAATCAGTTTTGTTTGGTAATTTGTGAATAAATATTTGTTATGAAATGCTAGAAGAGAAAATAGAGAACAGTTCTGTTCTTCGTTTTCTTTCAAATCGTCAGTTATTTACAAGCGATGGAAGAAAACGGTTGTCTGTTTTCGGAACGCGGATTGTGAAAAAATTTGATTGCTGTGAATATGTAAGTATACGTGCATACATACGTGCATATTGCACCGAAAATAATTTTAATATGGGCTGTTAACAGTTATTTTTGCTATAGCATAGCAACAACAACAAATGAAACCGTCGTGTACATGTGTGTATGCATGTGGTTATGCCGTCGGCGTCACCATCGATCTCTGTGATAAGGGAGTGCGTGTGTTTTTTTTGCTGTATGTTATTTATGGCGATGTACATGCGTTTTTGAAGGAGATCTTGTTTGTAAGTCCTGTGAAGAGATTTGTGTCAAATGGATGACAAAAATGTGAGTAATAGATTTTGTAATACTGAAAGAGACAATGGGAAAATGTGTAGGTACGTGAAAAATAATATTATTATCCTGAAATTAACATCTTATTGGCAATTACAAAATGAACAAAATACATTTTAATTGAAAGTACTTATTTATTAAAAATACCAGCGCATAATGCAGAAATGTAAAATTATTTGTGGCAATATAGAAATTTATTATTAATAATATGTTATACATATAACATTCTTTTTTAATTTTTTTAGTAAAACAATTTTAGAATGGGTCTTTTCTGAGAAGAGTGGCAAATTTTACAAAATATTTCAACGTAAGTATTATATATGAACGGTTGAAATATTTCTCTTAGTTTTCAGCATTTTCCAATTGTGATATGATAAAATTTATTTTCATTTTTGTTTGTTAATAGATAATTTTATTTGATTTATTACCAGAAAAAATTTAATTATATTAATTTTAGATCACGCAATATTTGAAGATAAATGTGATGGATATATGAAAAATGCAGTGCTGAATGTCATTTATAACTTGCAAAAAATAAGTGAGCATACACCTACATGGGAATGTTTGAATTGAAAGGAAATAGATTTGGAAACAATATTTGTAAGTATTGTGTATTTCTGAACAAATATATTTTATTTGAAAATCAAGAAATTTAATTTGGAACGCATATATTAATTTATTAGAATAAAATATATTTGCGAACTGACGTTCACATTTAAAATACGTGTTATCACACTAACAAAGTTATTGTTAAAAAGTTTTCCAAATATAATTTATTTAAAAAGATTTTTTCCTTTTTTGAATTTTAGTTTAAATTTTTCCTTGATTTCGTGTTCATAATTGCTTCATAAGTACTTCATAATTAAACCTGCTGTTAGATTAGGACCATTTGGTCCAATTTTTGTATCGTTTCCTTTATAAACGGTAATATACGTATGTATATATATTGCCTTATTGGTCCAAGGGATATTTTTGTTTTACTAAAATCAAAATAATAAGCGTTTTTGCTCAAAAATAATAATTGCTTTCTTTTCACGAATTTGAATAAAAATAAATGTAAAATATTGTCTTTCATATTTATTTTATATGAAAAATGTAATGTTGACCAAATGGACTCTTAATCTAGGATTCGTGCAGATTTGCTAATCTAACACCAGGGTTAATAATGTCATAAGCAGCATTAGCTTTTGTTTTACAGAAGTAATTTTTAATAAGTTTTTGTAGTTTTGTTTGCTAACAAAACTTAAGATTTTAAAATCTAAGTCACGATTGATTTTTTTAAGAATATTATTTTTGATAACTCAATTTATATGAAAAATTTCACTTTCGCCACTTTCAAAACAATTAGTTTCTATTATTAATAATATCTTACATAAATATTTTTTTTAACTTTTAGTAAAGCAAATTTTTTATGGATCTATTATGAGAATTTGTGTCGTAGAAGAGTGACTAAATATTTCAGTGTAAGTAAGTATATTCCAAAGATTTTAATATCTCTTATCTTTCAACATTTTGTGACAGTTATATGATAAAATTTATTTTAACACTTTATCGTATATAAATCATTCTGTTTGATTTCTATTCAAATTATTTTTATTTTAGTTCGCGCAATTGAACTTTATTTGGATATATGAAAAATGCAGTGGGGAAGTAAAAATTTACAAATTGCAGGAAATGAGTGAGCATCCAAACTATATGATATAATAATATAATATTTGTTTTATATAATTTCTATTTAAATTCGAGGTTAAAAATCATTAAGGTCGGTTCCGATAAAAATTGTTCATGGACAACAAATAGAGAAACGAATCCCGCTATAGAATCGATACATAACAATACAATATTCGAATAAAAGTCAAACTTCATAGTGTGTTGGCCGATTTGTCTTTACACAATTACATATTGTTTTAAATTATAAAATGTTCAATGTTATCCGTAATAAGTATTATATTTTTTTGTGTATTCTAATATAAAATATAACAAATAAAATATTTATTTAGAAAGATAAAGTGTTGTGTTATTGAATTTTCTATGAGTAGTAAATGGTCAATATAATGTAACGAATTTTCCATACATATTTAAAAAAACTGTATTAATACATGAATTTTAATACAGTTTTTTTAAATATGTATGGAAATTAAATTAATTACCAGTATATTCTTATATCAAGGACAAACATTTTAAATTTTATTACGATAATGTTTTAAATTATATGATATTTTACTAAAAATAAGCACGCGCCATACTTACATTTACGCAAACATGTGTTTATTTTAAAATCAAACTTAATTAGTTTTATTACCCAAAATTCTTAATTCTATGAAATGCATCCTCAAAATAAGTACTATTCACGTCTTTAAATTAACTATAAAACCTTCTTATTTTTATAGCGATTGTCTTTAGCTCGAAATCATTGCCGAAATCTTAAACTTTACGAAAAATTCATTGATTTTCAGTACGCTTTTTTTTTAGTGTACTGTCATCTTAAAGAAAACATTCCGGAGAATTACTCAAAGAAAGAACAAGTCAAAAATGTTCACTGGTATTGTTGCCAAGCTTCTCCAATTTACATAATTTTTTACACGAATTTCAAAAGTAAGCCACATTTTGTTCACATATTTATATGTGGTGAAGTGTTGTACATTTTGCTGCAAAAAGAATCTGTCCCCGGCTTTTAGTATACCAGATATAGGGCAAAAACCAAAAAATCTCATTTTTGGGGATTAACGAACTTATTTAGGTTTTGCAAATTGCTTTCGAATTCTGCTATCAATATCTGGGTGGTTCCACAGAAAATGACACATTACAGCTCAAAAATTAAATTATTATTTTAAATTTATTTTTCCGCTAATATTACACAAAATAAATGTATCTGTCATTTTCCGAAAGATTAACTTTAATTTTCTTTATACTAACTAGAATATGCTACTTTGAATTTAATACACCCGCGAATTGCACGTCACTTTTTAAGCCATTTGGAAACACTGTTCTAATGGTGGTTAACGAACAAAACAAAAACAAGCTGAAACTTTTCTTTGTGCTTAGCAACAATTTTAAAGGCGTTTTTTTAATAGTTCAAAAACAACCTCAGCGGCTGTAACGACCGTTACCCCAAAAGCACAAAATTTTGTTTTTTCCGTAATTCATTTAAACGATTTAATTTTATACATAGTAGCGGCAAATAAGAAGGTAAGTAAGATGAAGAATTTTGTAAGGCCAAATAAGCATCATTTTTTTGAAGATGTAACGACCGTTGCCTTTTTCTTTTGGCATTTTGCATTCGCATTGTTTTTGCCTTACTTAATTGGATTCGTACTGATTTTAGCCGAAAAATCATGAAGCAACTCACCAAGATGCAAAAATTCAGAAAAACGAAAAGAAGACGAAGAAAGGCATGAGGCTTCTTGGCAAAAGAGAGAGAGTGCTCTAAAAAACGAAGACTGGATCAAAAAAGGTGATGACGGACGAACGCCAAAATTCAGGAACGAAAAAACAACGCGTAAGAAAATTTCTTGAAAAACAAAAAAAAAAGTTTAACATTTTACAATGTAACGACCGTTACTTTTTAAAAAAAATTTGGTAACTAATTTTCTTTGGTTTCAAAATAAACCCATTCCTTAAACGAAACACTTCCAAGAATTTTATCAGATTTTTCACTTGACACATCCTCTGAAAATTTTACAATACATAATGTTTGGTTCCGACATTTGAAATCAGCATATTTATAAAGTAACGACCGTTACTTATTTAATGGTCAAAAAAATTATTGAAATAAAGTTTTTTATGAATTCTTTCGGTTGCTACCGATGCTTGAACTTTCGTAATTCCACAATTAAGCAATCCTCGTGGCATATTTGCTTAGGTTGGAATATTATTTAAAAAAATCCCCGAAAATCGGTAACGATAGTTACTTTGGAAACACCCATCTATAAAATATAAAAAAAAATTATTTAATGACATGAATTAAAAATTGTACGGCTTTATTATGTTCGTGTCTGTCTGCACTTGAAAATTGTTTTTCTCCTTTTTCCCCGATCCCTTCTTAGCATTAATATTAGACCCATTTATACGGCGAATCGTACTGACTTTTTTGAATTAACAACAAGATTTTCTAAATCTTGCAAAAAAGTTGCTATGATACACCAACTTAGACAACATTTATTTATGGCTATTTGAAGTTACACTTTCCAAAAAAGATTTGTTTTATTTCTGTGAGAGAATGTATGGAATTGTAAAACAAATTATTTAAAAAAATGAATAAATTGAAGAACAAATTATATGAATAATTAATTCGGTACAAGCTGGTAAAAAAATTGAATTTTGTAGTATATTGCCCCAAACATATTTTGCTCAAAAAATATATATATGTTTAGGGTACACTAGTATTGGTCGGTCGCCACAAACAAAAAAAAAAGTTCAAAGTTCATGTGTTCAAAGTTTATTCAAAGACAATTTCAGAACCCTACATTTTGGTTTTATTTGCAGCACTGTTATTTGGTATCCTATCGAAACAACCCCATACCGTTGTTCATGGTTTGTCAATGGCTCCATTTTACCCTTTGATCACTTTTGACTCCGTGAAATGAAACGAAATATTAGACAACTACTGTTCTCGTTTGCCGGAACTGAAATTTCGTTTGTTGTGGCAGAAACTTATTTCGCGTAAGCAATTGTTTGTTCTGACCAAAAGAATTTCGGTAATCGTAAACGAGAATTGTAGTTGTCTAATATTTCGTTTCGCAGAAACGAATTTTTTCTTTGCGTGTGGTTTGTTATAACATATTTGCTAGTACCAGTGCATTTTTTGTCAAATTGGAATTTGGTTTTGGTATCATAAGAAAGGTGATAGTGTCCTCTTTAAGCCAGACATATAGTTTTGTACCTGCCCCGACCAGCCTGTAGAACGCTTTTTTAATTTTAATGAAACTAAAATTGATTGTTCTTTTTATTTTACCTGGTCATATGACTATGTTGTAGGTACACAAAGCCAAGTTGTGTGTGTTTTATGACATATTTAGCATATTTATGACACCTTAACCCTTTTTTAGTTTTTTGGGTCGTTTTTTATTTTACCTATGTTAATGCTACTTATGAACAGAGTATGACCCTATATGTACATGTAAGAAAAGCATAAAATCCAGTGGTATTCGAATACATACTCAGTTGCAAAATTATATCCAAGCAGAAACAATCAAATTTAAGAATATTAAAAAAATTAAGTACTTCAGCTATAAAGAATTATCCGAAGAGTATTTTAGAAACTAAAAGAAGGAAGATGTTTTAAGTTTAGTTCAAAGCAAAGTAAATTCCTCAAGCATCGAAATACAATTGGAACTGCAAAATAAAGTAAATGTTGTCATTATTGTAACTTAACTAAGCGCTACAAACAAGTTGGATGGAATAAACATAAATTTTATAAGACCTTTGCAATATGGTTAGATGGTCAACTTAGTGTAAGAGTATCTTCAGAAAGTAAAAAACCAATACAATTGTGCGATAGATCTAAAAGGCGGAAACTTTAGGATATCAATGAAGAAATCGGATGTGAAACTATTGCAGAAAGCTTGTTACATCAATTGCGATCACAAAAACAACGCACCAAAGCCGATATTGTTGAAAAACTTTTAAACGCTAGTCCTCTGAGAAAAAAACGGATTATTAAGAGTATTCCAACTCCATGCGATGAAAAACAGTTCTCAAATGAAGAGGCATTAGCATTGTTTTTGGATTTGAAGTTAACAAAACACCAATATACACAGCTCAGGTTGCGTGCGATTGAAAAGGGCTCAAATCTGTATCCATCATATCATCACATACTTGCTGCTAAAAAGGACAGTTTGCCACCAACGGACACTGTTAAAATCACATCGAGTTCGGCAGAGGTAAAATTTCAACCCCTTCTTAATCATACAGCTCAACGCTTGCTACAATCATTTAAAGGACATGATTTGAAGAAATATGGGAACTGCAAGTTAACTCTCTTTTTCAAATGGGGATGTGATGGTGTTTCTGGACAAAAACAATACAAGCAATTTTTATGTAAAAAAATACTTCAGACGCAGATATGTTCATGGTGCGTTTGTACCATTGCGATTGATAAAGAATTTGGAAGACTCGGAACCTTCGACCAGTACGATTCAGACAAAGGGTATTTGGAAAAATCAAACATCATCTTTTACGAAATACTGCAGACCAATCAAATTTTAATTTAAACCAGTAAGGAAAGGCTAAAGTCGGGCGGGGCCGACTATATAATACCCTACACCACTCTCGTAATATTGAATAACTCTGAAATATAAATTTTGTAGTTCATGTATAAATTGTTTATTCTAAATTTCAAAACGATTGGATGTAAAATACAGCTTCTATAGAACTAAAGGGCCAAGTCGGACGAAACATGTATCTTAACCGATTTTCTTCAAATTCGGTAGTGTTGGTTCATGAATCAAGAAACTCTACCATTCTAAATTTCAAAACGATTGGATGTAAAATACAGCTTCTATAGGACTAAAGGGCCAAATCGGACGAAACATATATATGGGAGCTATAGCTATATCTTAACCGATTTTCTTCAAATTCGGCAATGTTGGTTCATGGATCAAGAAACTCTACCATTCTAAATTTCAAAACGATTGGATGTAAAATACAGCTTCTATAGGACTAAAGGGCCAAATCGGACGAAAGATATATATGGGAGCTATATCTAAATCTGAACCGATTTCAACCAAATTCAATAGCGATCTTAACAGCTGCGAGATACTCTAAACTGCAAAATTTCAGAACGATCGATTTTTTAAAAATCGAGGAAATTTTTTTGTCGAAAAAAATTTTTTTTTAGTTTAACAAAATTTATTATTAAAATGGTTTATTTACCAACTTATGACATTCTTTTAATAAATAAAGAAGATGAAAACAAAACCCCTCGTTTCCATGCTAAATATTAAAAAATTCAAAAGTTCAACTTTGACTTTGAATTCCTTAATAACTACCTGTCGAACAAAAAAAAAAAACTAAAATATCTCTATCGGTTCCAAAGTTACAGAGTTTTAGTCATTAAAAAACGATTCTGAACCATTGTGCGACATAAGTAATGAACATGGCGAAAGGTTTCACCAAGAAATGAAGTCCATCGAGCGGCGGTACCAAGGACACTGGAATGAAGGAATGATAGGTGATTATATTTGGTTCCTCATTAGAGAAACCTATACCGAAAAATCTACAAGCGCCAAAAAAAATTCACAATCACTTCTAATTACTAATCTAATCTACATATAATAAATTCAAATTTACAAATATAAATAAACAAAATGTTATTGAAAGTATCAAATTAAAACGCTATTTAAACAATAATTGAGAAATGGCATTTTTGCAAAATTTTCTTCTACAAAAAGTGCTATAATTTCTTCATGTATCCATCGATTTTCTTCAAATAAGCATTGTTTTTTCGTTATATTCCTAGCTTTCAGACCAAAGATTAAACAAAATCCTGCATTTTTTTCTATTTCTATGGGTTGTTTTCGTACGAGAAAAAATCGATTTTTTGACAAAAAAATCAATTTTTTCTAATTGTTTTATCGACAGCTACAGCTTACATGTGAAAATAGCATTCACAACCTGTAGCCCTGATAATTTCCCGCAATTTAAAGAAAAAATTGGCTCCATCGGATAATTTAAAAAATTGGAATTTTTGTTTCGGTTTCATAGAATACGAGGGCGGTTCGGAAACTTCTTAGCCTATCAATGAAAGAGAATAGTTAGTTTTTCATAAATATTTTTATTTTTCAATATAATCTCCTGAAACTTCAATACACTTAGTCAAACGCTTATCTAGCAATTCTATTCCTTGATTAAAATAGTTTTCCTCAAGGTCTTCAAAATAGTGGTTTACAACTGTAATTGCATCTTCATTTGAGGTAAAACGCTTGACAGCAAGGAATTTTTTTAGATTTGGGAACAGGTAAAAGTCTCTGGGAGCTAAATCAGGAGAATAAGGTGGGTGGTCAAGCAACTCGTACTTTAATTCGTTGATTTTAGCCATTGTTAAAACACTGTTGTGCGCTGGTGCGTTGTCTTGATGAAAAATTTTTTTTTGTGTTGTAAGCCAGGACGTTTTTCTCGAATTTGTACATTTAATTGATCCAAAAGGTTGCAATAGTACTCTGAATTTATTGTTTTACCCGTTTGCAGATAGTCAATCAATAAAATACCTTTGAAGTCCCAAAAACCCGTTGCCATAACCTTACCAGCCGATTGAATTGTTTTTGCCTTCTTTGGGGCACTTCCTCCAGCTTCAGTCCATTGTTTGGATTGTTCTTTTGTCTCTGGAGTATAGTGGTGGATCCATGTCTCATCAAAAGTTATGAACCGACGCTTAAAATCCATTTTATTTCGCTTAAAACGATCCAAACAAGCTTGAGAAATGTTCATTCTTATGCGTTTTTGGTCGACTGTTAACAAGTGCGGCACCCATCTTGCAGAAAGCTTTTTCATCTGTAGTTCTTCATGCGCAAAATTAAATGGACTCGATCATTTGAGATCCCCATGATATTAGCTATTTCACGCACTTTTATTCGTCGATCATTTAATACCATATCATGCACTTTGGCTACAATTTCTGTTGTTGTTGTTGCTGTTTTTGGACGTCCACTACGTGGTTCATCTTCAATGCTTGTACGACCACGTTTAAATTCAGCAAGGAGCACTTTCACCTAACACATTCACCATATCATTATGAATTTCTTGTCCCGATAAACCTTTTTTATGTAAATATTTAATGACACCACGCATTTCTAATTTTTCCATTGTAAAAAAATCGCGGATGCGTCTTTTGTGAACACCTGTTTCTATATGAAGGAGTTGCCAGATCGAAACAAAATTTAACATGTGTTTCCAAAACATGGAAGTTTCCAAAACACTTAACTTTTTTCTGTTTATACCGCGCTTTTTGTGCTAGGCTAAGAAGTTTCCTAACCGCCCTCGTAGTAGGCCTCAATCTATCTGTTGCATTGTATTATCACAATCTTTCACAATTCCTCACAGAATCAGTAATTAAAGACAGAAAGTCAGGCGGGGCCGACTATATAATACCCTACACCTCCTTAACAATGCGAAAATGGGCATTGTAATAAGAATTTGGCAGTGTTCATACATATATGTAATAAGAAAACTCTCTCTGCCGAATTTCGTACTGTCGGATATAAAATACGGTTTCTACAGCGTTTACATGCCAAATCGGCTGAAACATATATATGGGGGCTATATCTAAATCTGAACTGAATTTCCCGGAATTTGGTAGTTTTTATTCATTAAAAAAAATTCTCTCTGCCGAATTTCGTACTTATCGGATATATATCGTGATCCATTTCGAGGTTTCCTACTTTTTTTAAGAAAAAAACCAGTAAGGAAAGGCTAAAGTCGGGCGGGGCCGACTATACAATACCCTACACCACTCTAGTAATATTGAATAACTCTGATATATAAAATTTGTAATTCATGTATAAATTGTTTACATAAATTTACTTTTGGGACATTTTATACTTAAATAATACCCTGTACCACAGTGTGGTGTAGGGTACAAAAACGATTGGATCTAAAGAGCCAAATCGGATGAAACATATATATGGGAGCTATAGGTAAATCTTAACCGATTTTCTTGAAATTCGGCAATGTTGGTTCATGGATCAAGAAACTCTACCATTCTGAATTTCAAAACGATTGGATGTAAAATACAGCTTTTATAGGACTAAAGGGCCAAATCGGACGAAACATATATATGGGAGCTATAGCTAAATCTTAACCGATTTTCTTCAAATTCAGTAGTGTTGGTTCATGGATCAAGAAACTCTACCATTCTAAATTTCAAAATGATTGGATGTAAAATACAGCTTCTACAGGACTAAAGAGCAAAATCCTACGAAACATATATATGGGAGCTATAGATAAATCTTAACCGATTTTCTTCAAATTCAGCAATGTTGGTTCATGGATGAAGAAACTCTACCATTCTAAATTTCAAAACGATTGGATGTAAAATGCAGATTCTATAGGACTAAAGGGCCAAATCGGACGAAACATATATATGGGAGCTATAGCTAAATCTTAACCGATTTTCTTCAAATTAGGCAATGTTGGTTCATGGATCAAGAAACTCTTCCATTCTAAATTTCAAAACGATTGGATGTAAAATGCAGCTTCTATAGGACTAATGGGCCAAATCGGACGAAAGATATATATGGGAGCTATATCTAAATCTGAACCGATTGCAACCAAATTCAATAGCGATCTTAACAGCTGCGAAATACTCTAAACTACAAAATTTCAGAACGATCGGAGTGAAATTGCGACCTGTAGTCGACGAACAACTTTACATGGACGGACGGACGGACGGACATGCTTAAATCGACTCAGCTAGTGATTCTGAGTCGATCGGTATACTTTAAGGTGGGTCTAGCTGTGTTATTTTCAGGTGTTACAAACATCTGCCGTGAAACAAACTTAAAATACCCTGTACCGCAGTGTGGTGTAGGGTATAAAAACACAGAAAATTCAAATTGAATGGGGAATGTTTATTATCATTTAAATGAACATTATTGTTTGAAGATAATGTCTATCAAATGTTGGCCGCGGCTACGTCTCAGATGGTTCATCCGTGGAGTCCAATTTTCAATGACTCGTTCGAGCATTTCTGGTAACTGGCGATTGACAGGCGTAAACGTTGTTCAGGCGTAAGTGTTTCCATGATGAAATGCCAGACAATACTTAACAAAAATAACATGACAGCATTACACGACTCACACGTGATCTGGTAAAAAAAGTCTATTGAAAAAAGTATCTCTACTAGGATCACCCGTTATAACATTACACTAATTAATCTCTCAATTTGTTGTCAAAACTTTGTAAACGTTGTTCAGGCGTAAGCCTTTCCATGCCAAACAATACTTAACAAAAATAACGTGACAGCATGACACGACTCACACGTGATCTGTCAAAAAAAGGCTATTGAAAAAAGCATCTCTACTTGGATCACCCTATAAAATACGGCTTCTAAGGCGCTTACATATCAAATCGGGTGTAACATATTGGGTGTATATTGGGACTATATTTAACTCTGAACCGATTTTCCCCCAATTTGGCAGTGTTCATACATGTAATAAGAAATCTCGCTCTGCCGAATTTCGTATAGATCGGATGTAAAATACGGTTTCTACAGCTCTTACATGTCAAATTGGGTGTAACATATATATGGGGACTATACTTAAATCTGAACCGATTTTCCCCGAATTTGGCAGTGTCCATACATGTAATAAGAAAACTCTCTGTTGAATGTAGTACTGATCTGATATAAAATACAGTTTCTACAGCGCTTACATGTCAAATCGGGGGTAAGATATATATGGGGGCTATATCTAAATCTGAACCGATTTTAACCAATTTCAGTAGGGTTCGTCCTTGGGCCTAAAAAGAGCACTGTGCTAAATTTCATCAAATCGGACCATAAATGCGATCTGCACTTTGATCACAAGAATACATGGACAGACAGTCGGACATGGCTAAATAGACTCAAAAAGTGATTCCATGTCGATCGGTATAATAAACTATGGCTCTATTTCTTCTCTTTTTGGGTGTTACAAACAAATGCACAAAGTCATAATACCCTGTACCACAGTGTGGTGTAGGGTGTAAAAATGGACGAAGTTGTTACTCCTCTTTTGGTACCTCACATACAAAAGGACCAGTGTGCACAAAAAGTTAACGGCTTACAACTTTGATTCCAGTCCACACAAATACTTACAATTTTGTGGAGTGCAATGTTTTTACAGTTCCTATAGACCCGTGAAAAATGGGCACCCCTTTTTGGAACAATTTTTTTCTACAATTTCGGTATTTTGTGGTTTGTTCAATTCAAAGCATTTTTTGGAATAATAAATAAAAAGTTTTCCAAATTTCCAAATTTTTTAACGACAGTTACTAAAACATTTGTAGCCCTCACAACACTATGCAACAATTTTTTTTTGTCTCCATGACCTAAATACCAGCCTAAAAAGGCTTTAACCAGCATATTCTTGAAGTATAGGGTGGTTACATTTTAAGGGCCGATGTTGATTTTGAATAAAACACAAATTATTTAGGAATTTATTGTAATTTCTTTTTATTATGATACTACTGGTATGGTTCAATTATGTATGGAACAAAATATCGGCCAAATGGCCGCCGAGGTCGAGGTGGAAAGAAGTCCAACGGTGTCAAATCACATGATTTTGGCGGCCAATTGACATCGCCACGACGCGAGATAACACGGCCACTGAATTTGTTGCGCAAAAGAGCCATTGTTTCGTTAACTGTGTGGCAAGTGGCAGTCCTGTTGAAACAACATATTTTCCACATTCATATCTTCCAATTCGGGCCATAAAAAATTCGTTATCATCTCACGATAGCGAACACCATTCACAGTAACTGCCTGACCGGCCTCATTTCGAAGAAGTATGGCCCGATGATGTCGCCAGCTCATGAGCCGCGCCAAACAAACTGGGCGAGCATGCACAGGTGTTTTCACATTTCCCCACAGACCCGGTTTGCTCAAATTTGCGTACAATTTTCCCGATTGTGGACACATTTGGTCTAGTATGCTGATCAAAAAACATGACGAAGTGCACGAAATGCATTTTGATTTTAACGCCCATTTTCGTAAAAGTCTTAAAAAACTTAAGCGCGTTGCTCGATTATGTAGTGTGGTTCAAATTGAGTTAGTCTGAAATTGAGAAATGTCAAATGAAATGCAGAAAAAACTTGACATTTAGGTGTGGTTCACATTCAGCATCGGCCCTTACAATTTAACCACCCTTTATATGGTGCAATACGGTCCAAATACTAAAGGTACTTTCGTGTTTAGGCCACCTTATTACACTAGAAATTGTTATGCACAGCCCTTCGATAAAAATTTTGTTGCATAGTGTAGACAATTTTCTTTAATTAAAGGGGTATCATGTATTCGGGTCATACCGGGCTTGTACCTCAAAAATTAAAATTAGAATTGAAAAAATTAAAAACTTTAGTACTATTTTTTATTTTTTAACCTCCACCATAGGATGTGGGCATATTCATTTTGTCTCACCGTTTGTAACACCTCTAAATATGATCTGAGACCCCATAAATTATATATATTCATAATCGTCGTAAAATTCTAAGACGATTTAGCCATGTTCGTCCGTCTGTTGTAAGTGACTTTAGCGAAAGCGAATATTGAAATATATTTCTTGCGAATGCGAATAGTGAAATATGCATTTTTGCGAAATCGAATGCGAATAATATTTCGACCCTTTAGTACCAACAAATTTAAGGAACTGAATTAATACTTTTCCAGGATATTCAAGTATTAAGAATGTTTTCCATAGTTTTACCTTCTGTTACCACAAGGACAAACATATTTCTTCAACTGTTTTGAAGAGAAGTGGCCGAGGTTTTCATTGGTATTAATATCTTTAAATTGTGTGAAGGGAATAAGGAGATTAAACACTTTTAACAAATGGAAGCGAATACCGAAATATATTTTTGCGAAAGCGAATAATCCAAAGATAGTTTTTGCGAATGCGAAAGCGGATGTTGAAATGATGGGAATAATTCACGGTCGCATATGCGAATGCGAATATTCGTTACATCCTTGGTAATAATAGAGCTAGGTTGATCCAATTTGGTAGAAATATTTAGGATTGCAAATGGGCCACATCGGTGAATGTTTTGATAAAGCTCCCCTATAGAGGTCGCTCCAAAATACGTTTTGAGCCATAGATACCACATTTTTAAAGCAATTTAGCAAAAACTTTGCAATTAGTATTCTTTTTTGACAGGAATTCATCACAACAAAAATTTTACAAATCGGTTCATATTTTATTATAGTCACCCTATAGAGGTCGCTCCCAAAAATAGGTTTTTAGGCCTAAATACCACATATTCGCAGCATTTAATTTAATCTTTGCAGTGTGTATTTAATTTGGTTAAGAATTACGGCAGCAACATTTTTTTAAATCAGTTCATATTTTGTTTTAGTCAACCTATAGATGTCGCTCCCAAAAATGCTTATTTAAGCCTTAAACACCATATTTTTCAGATGAAGAGATTAGCTAAAAAAAGTGTGACCTAAAATTTGGCTACAATTGGTCGATTTTTAATCATTTGCTTAAACAAAAACGATCGTTTCATGATTTGCTCCATATCCAAATATTTTCCAGCAATAAAATTGAATGCAATCCATGGTGAAGGGTATATAAGATTCGCCATGGCGGAACTTAACGCTTTTACTTGTTGTTTTTCTATCTGTTTAACTTTTCATAGTTTTGCTTTTTGTAATAGGTTGTGATATACTGTCCGCGATGTTTGGAGATATGAGACGTTTTGTATGCAGTTCTCAATTAATATGAAGGGTTTTCCAACAAGAGGTGTTATTTTGGTATTCAAAGAAAAATACCATTTTTTGAGATAAATGATCGAATGTTTATTTCATAATAAAGAGGAAGGTATGCCGTTAATAATGATAAACAACATCAGCCAAATGGCCACCACGACCACGCTTACAGGACCATATCCTTTTCATGAAATTTTCCATAACCAAATCGCAAAGTGGCTGTCCTATGTCCTCGATAGCCTCACGAATTCTATCTTTGAGGTCTTGAGTCGACGCTGGGCTGTTGGCGTAGACCTTATCTTTCACGTGGCCCCAAAGGAAGGAGTCGCAAGGTGTTAAATCACAAGATCTCGGTGGCCAATTGTGATCACCTCTTTGAGAGATAACACGGTCCGGAAACTTTTCCCGTAGCAGAGCATTGGTTTCGTTCCTACGTAGCGCCGTCTTGTTGAAAGTAAACGTTGTCCAGATCAATACCATCCAACTCCGACCATAAAAAATCATTAATCATTTCTCGATAGCGTAATCGGAAAAGTAAGGTCCAATGACCCCGCCAGACCATAAACCGCACCAAACAGTCACACGTTGAGGATGGAGAGGCTTCTCAACAATAATTCTTGGGTTTTCCGAGCCCCAGATGCGACTATTTTGCTTGTTGACGTAGCCACCGAGGTGGAAATGGGGCTCATCTCTTAAAATAAATCGCTTTAGTTTTGCGAACTGTGACTGCAAGATTATCACCATTTTTGTAGTGAATTTTTATAATTTCAATGCGTTGTTGAATCGTGTATCGTTCCATTTTTAGTAATGGCGTAGTTTCTACTTATCAAATGTCAAAGAATAAAAGCTTCAAAAGTGACTACCGAAATACCGGGTGATTCAAAATAACACCTCTTGTTGGAAACCCCTGTATATTAAGCTGCACTCATATTGTGTTAGTTATTGAAGAGATGCCGAAGAGATTGCTTGGTAGCTTTCGAAACGATATCGTCCGCCAAGCAGCTAGCCTTAATTGCTCCAAGTTTTTGTTTCAAAGCAGAATGTTTTCTGTTTTACAAAGAGCAAAAACAACGATTTCGAACTCGATAGTAATAAGCAAAAAAAAAACATTACCATTTTTTGGCGGTTTCACCAAACATTACGGCTTACTCTACCCAAAAAAAGTATTTTTGGTCTCGGAAAAAAACTATTATTTCATTCATAAACAAAAAAACATTACCATTTTTTGCGGTTTCATCACATATTACGGCTGTCTCTACCCAAAAAAAGTTTTTTGGTCTCGGACAAAATACTATTTCATTCAGGTGTCTTCCTCGGCTGGCTCCGAAGACACATGAATGTCTTCTGAGCCAGCCAAGACTTTGGTGACGGTTTCTCGCTCTATCCCATGAATGACTTGTTCGATATTGATTGTTTGCATAACATCGGGCCTTCATGGACCGAGATGACCAAAAAATACTATAATCTTTTTTAATCTGATATAGAATGGTACAATTTGCTTCACTGTTCTGGCATCTCCCACAAACGGTATTTTAGTCGGTTTACTTTCTTACTTGTTTTATATGTCTTTGTCTGGCTGACACATACGAGTTATAGATCAAACAAGCTACATTCTTAATGTTTTTTTTACCAATGTACCCTTATCAAGGTTAGGTTCATTCACAGCGCAATTTTCGGCTTCAAAGCTGTTCAAAGATAGAAAATATTTTAAAAGGTTAAGCTTTATATATGTAAGTACACTCAAATTGTATAAAATTCTCTGAATATTTATTTACCTTAATTGCCCCAGTAAATGAATAACAGCAATACATTTATTTTCAATGGAAGTATGAAATCTATTGAAAATAAAATTTATTTAAATATCACCGTTTATTATATTTGATTATCAGAAATCGAATATTTCTAAGTAACAACGGTACCTGGGGCCCCGAAATTTACAAAGAAAAATCGACCACAGAACATGAAGTTCTTCACGATACTTTTATTGGTGGCCTTTGTGGTTCTGGCTTTAGGACAAACAGTTGTTGCTGCCGAGGAGAGTGAAACATCTACAGAGGATACAACTTCCGATGACGACGAAGACACAGATCCTGACGAAGACTCGAATTCTGAGGAGTCCACTACTCCCGGTGAGCTTACAACTACTGAAGCGGCCACAACTGCCGTCATGGGCGTAACTTCTGCTGTGGAAACATCTCATGCTGTGGAAACAACTACTGCTGTGGACTCAACTCCTTCTGTAGCAACAGCTCCTGCTGCGGACACAACTCCTTCTGTGGCAACAACTACTGCTGTGGAAACAACAACAAAAAATACTGCAGTGGCAACAACTGCTGGTAAGGAAATAACTACTACTTCTGTGAAGACAACATCCGCTAAGGATGTAACTATTACTGCAGCGTCAACACAAACAACAGCTTCCTCTACTACTACTACATCCACACAAACTCCAGCAAAACCTTCCGCTGAAAACCCATTAAAACGTCCCGCGGAAATCTCCGCTAAATCTCCTCGTAAAACTTCCAGTAAAACTCGATCATCAAAATCCAGAAGATTCAAGAAAAACAAATCGAAAAAGATTAAAAGGAAAAGCAAGAAAAACAAGAAAAGAAACAAAAATAAGAAGAAGAAATCTAAAAAGAGTAAAAAACGAAAGAAGCCGAGTAAAAAACGAAGGAATCCGAAACAAAGAAGGAATAAGTCCCAGAAAAAGAGAAAGCAAAAAAATAAATTTCCAAAAAGAAATAATAACAAAATATACCCCAATTGAAAAATATGCAAAAAGAATACAAAAAAAGCCAACACATGTAAAATCGACCCAAGAGAAAAGTGTCAAAAAAAATAATAAAAATTACACAAAATGAATAAAGAAATAAATATATACCACGAAATTCAAATCTCCCTAATGAAATATGAACCAGTAAGGCAAGCCTGAAGTCGGGCGGGGTAGACTACCAATTATTTACCATTTTTTGCCAAAAAAAAATTGAATGAAAAATATTTCTTTATTTAGATTATATCAAACCATTCTTTACTAGAAATTGTTGCAGAGTAAACATTTTATGTCATATCGATACCTCCAATCTGAACTATGCTAAGTGCAAAAAGGTCGTTTTTCAGGAGAGGCGATCAAACATTGACGATTTTTTATATTTGTATGGAATTCCTTTATGATGCAAATCGAATGACATGTACTGTTTTGTGAATAACTTTTGATTGGGTTGACGGATAAACACCAAATTTTGATGGAATATAACTTGGAATATTTAGAAATAAGAATTGCAATCTACCTAAAAACACAAACGTAAGTTCGTCCGAGCCGTGTCTTATATACCCTCCACCATGGATTGCATTCAATTTTATTACTGGAAAAAAGGAAAGTTGCAATTTTTAGCCAAATTTTATGCCGCAAATTCTCTAGCCAAAATCTTCACCTGAAAAATGTGGTATTTATGGCTTAAAATAGCATTTTTGAGAGCTACATCTACACGGGGACTACAACAAAATAAAATTTGATTCTTATTGAGATGAATTCTGGCCAAAATAGAATAAATACTGCAAAGTTTCAGTAAAATTGCTTAGAAAATATGGTGTTTATGGCTTAAATAAGCGTTTTTGGGAGCGACATCTATAGGTGGATAATAACAAAATATGAACTGATTTAAAAAATGAGTGAATTCTTTTCTTAATTGAATACAAACTACAAAGACTCAGTTAAAATGCTTAGAAAATGTGGCATTTCGTTCATTCCGTGTCAAACCGAACACCTTTTTTGAGTCACCATTCCCGATTTCAAAATAAATTGCCATATCGATTCTCTGCTCTAAACTAAACATTTGATAGTTGGCGAAAAAATTACAAAAATTGTTTGCAGATGTTATTAGCATCTGAAATCTGAGAAAATAAGAAAATATTCGCGAAGGGCGTTAGTTTCGAGTTCTGTATTTTCGGAACGCGTGGACGTATTTTTACAAAAGAAGGTAAAGGTCGTATGTTCTATTTTTCAAAGCAGGATTTATGTTCGCGTTGTTAACGTTTTAGAGCGCATCCGATGCATCTGCAAATTTAATTTGTATTTTACATATATTCTAAATCAGCGCTGAAAATTTGAAGATGGTGTTCAGCCCGTTCATTTTTTAAAAATATATTTACTAAGAAATTCTTGAGAAGTGAACATTTCATTTTTTATATTTTAAAAATGCGTTTGTAGATTTACACAACTTAGAGCTCTTCTTTAAGGTTGACTAGGACATCCTCGATATATGCACGCTGAAAAAAAATCGTTTCTGTAGTATATTGTCCCAAACATATTCGGCTTGAAACATATATATGTTCAGGGAACACTCTAAACATATAATATTTGGTACACACAAAGGTTATATGTTTGGGAAGATGGTGTTATAAACAAATCTTTATTTGGGACTATTATTTCCGAAAAAAATAAAAATTGTGTTATATTGTTCAGTAATTGAAAGTAATTTTTTAGAAATTGTTTAATGTTCGGAAAAATAGTAATTAAAATCCTATTTTCTTGGATCAAAATAATTTTTTTGGTGGATTGACAACTAATGATGGCTTGGAATGCTCAGAAATTGACATAATTGATTTGAAACCGAAGTCAATGCTGCATATGGTATCATAACTGGGAGGTACAATTGGGAACCAAGAAAAAATTAAAAATGAAATTCGAAAAAGCCAGCAAAAGATTTGAAACATTTTTTTAAATAAAATATATTTGAAGAAATCCCTAAACAATAATTTTATTTGTACTTAAACACATATTTTATTTGGGGAATTTAGTTTGCAAATATATTTTGTTGTAATATATTAATATATGCGTTCCAAATATATTTTATTGATTTCCAAATAAAATTTATTTGTTCAGAAATATATAATATTTAAAAATTTGTGTTCCAAATATATTTTCTTTCCATTCAAACATATCAAAAAAGGCGATTTTGCCCCGTGTGCGAAAATTCGCCAATATTTGCATATATCGTTATTTATTTTTCCACTTAAACTTTAATTTGCATACTGGACCAGGAAAACACCAACATATATATGTGAAATACATATATACGAGTATAGGTATGGAGCCCTGTCTGATCTGAGCTGATCCTATAACTTTTAATCTGGTGTTTTCTTCAGTTTTTATATAATAAAATTTTTACTTAAAAATTTCAGAAATAGAAATTATTTTTTATTGAAATGATTCTGTCTATTTTACAATTTCAATATTTCCCAGCAACATTTCTCATTACCAAATAATCCGACGAGTAAGCAAAGTTCGATAATGGTAAGTACTTATTATTTAGCCACTTTTCTCATTATTTTAACATGGGGATGTCATTGGAGGAAAGTACTTCCCAAAAGCATACAATAAAGTAGCATAATAAGTACTTATTTGTAGCTCGATTTTATGTACTTGAATAATGCATTACCAATAAGTTATAAAATAAGTAGTAGATATGTAGAAATGGCCATTTAAAATGATTTTTTGCATATTGTCGCGCATATTTCTCGAAACAAACAATTTCCTCATGCCAGATTCGAATTTCTGGTATTTTCATTCAAATCTGCACGTATTGTTTGAAAACATGTTGAAATATAAATAACTCTTGTAGAATAACCCACATATGTATAGCCAAAATTGCATTATATTAAAATTTGTCACAATGATTTTGAAACAAAAAATCACTTATTTCTGTTATTATTGGTAAGTAATTATTAAGAAGCCGAAAGTATTGCAGCGAATAATGAGATGTCATTATTTGGTAATGCAGGGAATAATGACAGGCACTTACCAAGATTTTGCTGGGTTATCATAGTTTGTAAAGGAAAATCTTTGGATTTTTTTTGTAAATATTGTTTTAATAAAGAACGAGGCAGAACACCATCTTGAAATTTGTAAGGTCAGTTGAGGACAAACGAGCTACATGACTATATTTTTCTCAGAATTTTAAGTTGGTGTCTTTGATGTGCAAGATGCAAAATAAAGTTTCATATGCAACTGATGCATTTAAAAACTTTGAATTAACCAGCATTAATATTTGAACTTTAAAGTACAAGTCAAGACCTTACGAACGAGCCTTTTAGATATTTTCCCAAATTTATCAGATTTCAGATGCTTATAATATCTGAAAAAATTTTGTTTTTTCTCGCCAAGTACCAAGTGTTTCATTTCCATATTAAAACTCATATACAAATTTTCAAGACAATCGGCAATGACGACCAGATTTTATTTATGGCTTAAACACGTATATTTTGGAGCTACCTTTATAGAGTGACTATAAGAAAATATGAACCTATTTGTACAATTTTTGCTGTGCTGAATTCTTGTCAAAATAGTACACAAACTGCAAAGTTTCTCCTAAATTGCTTTAAAAATGTGGTATCTATGGCTCAAAATCCATATTTTGGAGCGATCTCTATAGGGGAGCTATATCAAAACATTGACCGATATGGCTAATTTGCAATCCAAAACAACCTGGAACTATGTGGAATATTTCTACCAAATTTGATCAACCTAGCTCTATTATTACGGACTGTAGCGTGATTAATCGTATTGGAATTTTAAGACGATCAAAAATATATATACTTATGGGGTCTCAGATCAATATTTAGAAGTTTGATGATTTTTTTAAATTTTTGTGGAACTCCTTTATAAGGCAAATGGAATGACCTGTACTGTTTTGTGAATAACTTTTGATTGGGTTGACTTTTGATTCGGTACACCAAATTTTGGCTGAATATAATTTGGAATATTTATAAGTTAAAAATGCAATCTCCCTAAAAACATGCTATGTCAGGTGTTATATCAAAACGTGAACAGGTATAGGAAATGTTTACAATGAGTGAAAATGAACAAAATAAAATGTGAAGTCAAAAATATCAGGCACATCGTTTTTTAAATTTATAATCTACAACGTCAAGAAGTCAAATCGGAAAGAACTTTTATTTTCGGATTTGGATTAAAAGCTGAACATCTGGTAGCATCTTTTCACTAGGGACGATTTAGAGCTTTAAAGTTTTAAAGCTTTCCTGAACATTTTACGATAAATGGTTCTCCAGTTATGCTTGAACCTCTATTTTATAGAGGTTTGACTTTATTTTGATAGATAAAAAAGTACCATCCTACTAAAAGACCACAAACCTCTTAAAGGAAATTGCCTTAGCTTTCTTTTGAGCCAAAAACTACAAATATGGGGTTTGACAAAAATGTCAATAAGTTTTAGTTCAGCCAAAAAAAATGTCCTAAAAACATTTTTGAAAATTTTGTAAAAACATTGAAGAAAGGGCTATAGAAAACTCTTTGGTGAACACTTTCTAAATACAATAGGTAACACTATGCAACAAAATTTTTGTGGAAGGGCTTTACATAACATTTTCGGGTGTAATATGGTGTCACAAACACAAAAAAATATTAAGAAAAAAATTGTGGTATTTTTTTTAATTTTTCTTTAAAATTTCCATTTTCATGGAAGGTGCATTTCATATTTGCCTGGAAACGCTTTAAAGTAAAGGACATTATGAGGACAAAAATCGATACCTCCATTTTAAAACATCCATGCGTCAACCCAATCAAAAGTTATTAACACTACAGCTCATTAGATTTGCATTATAAAGGAATTCCACACAAATTTAAGAAATGCATCAAACTTTGATCGCATCTCCTGAAAAACTACCCGTTCGCACTTAACATTGTTTAGAATGGAGGTAACGAAATGTTAATAATAATACTTTCACGTGGAAGTAGAAGTTTAGTTTAAAACCAGTAAGGAAAGGCTAAAGTCGGGCGGTGCCGACTATATAATACCCTACACCACTCTCGTAATATTGAATAACTCTGATATATAAATTTTGTAATTCATGTATAAATTGTTTACATAAATTTACTTTTGGGACATTTTATACTTAAATAATACCCTGTACCACAGTGTGGTGTAGAGTATAAAAACGATTGGATCTAAAGAGCCAAAGCGGATGAAACATATATATGGGAGCTATAGCTAAATCTTAACCGATTTTCTTCAAATTCGGCAATGTTGGTTCATGGATCAAGAAACTCTACCATTCTAAATTTCAAAACGATTGGATGTAAAATACAACTTTTATAGGTCTAAAGGGCCAAATCGGACGAAACATATATATGGGAGCTATAGCTAAATCTTAACCGATTTTCTTCAAATTCGGCAATGTTGGTTCATGGATCAAGAAACTCTACCATTCTAAATTTCAAAACGATTGGATGTAAAATACAACTTTTATAGGTCTAAAGGGCCAAATCGGACGAAACATATATATGGGAGCTATAGCTAAATCATAACCGATTTTCTTCAAATTCGGCAATGTTGGTTCATGGATCAAGAAACTCTACCATTCTAAATTTCAAAACGATTGGATGTAAAATACAGCTTCTATAGGACTAAAGGGCCAAATCGGACGAAACATATATATGGGAGCTATAGCTAAATCTTAACCGATTTTCTTCAAATTCGGCAATGTTGGTTCATGGATCAAGAAACTCTACCATTCTAAATTTCAAAACGATTGGATGTAAAATACAACTTTTATAGGTCTAAAGGGCCAAATCGGACGAAACATATATATGGGAGCTATAGCTAAATCTTAACCGATTTTCTTCAAATTCGGCAATGTTGGTTCATGGATCAAGAAACTCTACCATTCTAAATTTCAAAACGATTGGATGTAAAATACAGCTTCTATAGGACTAAAGGGCCAAATCGGACGAAACATATATATGGGAGCTATAGCTAAATCTTAACCGATTTTCTTCAAATTCGGCAATGTTGGTTCATGGATCAAGAAACTCTACCATTCTAAATTTCAAAACGATTGGATGTAAAATACAACTTTTATAGGTCTAAAGGGCCAAATCGGACGAAACATATATATGGGAGCTATAGCTAAATCTTAACCGATTTTCTTCAAATTCGGCAATGTTGGTTCATGGATCAAGAAACTCTACCATTCTAAATTTCAAAACGATTGGATGTAAAATACAGCTTCTATAGGACTAAAGGGCCAAATCGGACGAAACATATATATGGGAGCTATAGCTAAATCTTAACCGATTTTCTTCAAATTTGGCAATGTTGGTTCATGGATCAAGAAACTCTACCATTCTAAATTTCAAAATTGGATGTAAAATACAACTTTTATAGGTCTAAAGGGCCAAATCGGACGAAACATATATATGGGAGCAATAGCTAAATCTTAACCGATTTTCTTCAAATTCGGCAATGTTGGTTCATGGATCAAGAAACTCTACCATTCTAAATTTCAAAAGGATTGGATGTAAAATACAGCTTCTACAGGACTAAACAGCCAAATCGGACGAAACTTATGTATGGGAGCTATAGCTAAATCTTAACCGATTTCAACCAAATTCAATAGCGATCTTAACAGCCGTGAAATACTTTAAACTGCAAAATTTCAGAACGATCGGAGTGAAATTGCGACCTGTAGTCGACGAACAACTTTACATGGACAGACAGACGGACGGACGGACGGACAGACATCGTTAAATCGACTCAGCTAGTGATTCTGAGTCGATCGGTATACTTTAAGGTGGGTCTAGCTGTGTTATTTTAAGGTGTTACAAACATCTGCCGTGAAACAAACTTATAATACCCTGTAC
The DNA here is from genome assembly GCA_963930755.1 of Eudasyphora cyanicolor. Lineage (NCBI taxonomy): Eukaryota > Metazoa > Arthropoda > Insecta > Diptera > Muscidae > Eudasyphora > Eudasyphora cyanicolor. The sequence continues at coordinate 127,215,014 of OZ005736.1, read as the reverse complement.
CACAGTGTGGTGTAGGGTATAACTATTAGAAAAAAAATGATATTTTTTCACAAAATATCGCATTTTGTTGGCAGGAAAATAACCAATATCGTATTTTGTTGGCAGGAAAATAACCATAAAAATAGAAAAAACGCCAACAGTTGTTTGTTCCAGTTGTTACTATATATATTTCTGGCATTTCCATTGGAAAGTTCGAAATTTTTTAGCATAAACGTACTCAGAACGTTTTGACGTACGACCATCATTTGTGTTGTTTACGGTGACTTGAAAAAATCAATTTGGCAAAAAAGGAATTAACTCGTGAACATTTTCGTGCGATCATTTTTCACAACTTTCGAAGTGGATTATCACGACAAGAGTGCATCGATGAACTTAAACTTTATATGGCGATGAAGCACCATCCTTTAGCACTGTGAAAAACTGGTCTAATGAATTCAATCGTGGCCGACGCTCGCTCAATGACGAAGGTCGTCCAAAAACGGCCGTTGTGGCAGAGAACATTGATGCCGTGCGTAAACTGATAATGCAAGATCGTCATGTGACATACCGTGAGATAGAGGCATCCTTGGGTATTTCTTCCACCAGCATACATTCGATATTGCATGAACACCTGGCCGAAAAAAAGGTTTGTTCTCGTTGGATCCCGCACAATTTGACAATCGCTCAAAATCGCAAAAAAATCTGTCGATTGGTGCAGAGAAATTTTGAAAAAATTCGATCGTCATAGGTGGCGAATCTTGGATCTATGCGTATGAGCCCGAAACAAAACAGCAATCGACCGTGTCTTCGAAGACGAGCCAAATCCATTGAAAGTTGTTCGTGGAAGAAGCACTTCGAAGCAAATGGTCGCCTGTTTCTTCGGCAAACCTGAGCATTTGGCGACTGCTCCGCTCGAGCAACGCACAGTGGTTGCGCGCCCATAGGCCAAAATTCCAAAAAATCATAACAACAAAAATTTGCGAAAAGTAACCAAATTTTCTCTAAACTGTCCAAACTCTTTCATGGCAAACCGTTTTTTTCTGGAAATCTAACGGAACATTCTAAAAATAGAATTGAAGATGTGAACACGTCTTGATTTGCAAAGCGCAGCTGCACGCATCCCGAATATTTCTCAACACAAGCGAACTTCAAAGTGGTCAGTCAAATAATTACGTCTCCGAATTTAAATTATTTGAAATGTATTTTGAAGTTAAAGATATTTATGTTATGTTACAATATTAATAAAAACCTACTTGTGTTGTAGTTATTTTGAAATTAATGCTTTAGTTTATTCAGTTTTTTGTACATTTTCTGTGAGTGTTTATTATGTTTACTTAAAGTTTTAGCTGCGTTCCCCCAAGATCCCCCCATTATTTTTTATTTCAGTGTATTTGTGAGTGTTTTGAGGTAATAAAAACACTCACAAATAATAATAAAAAAGCTGCAGATATTTGCAGATGTGTGCAGAATTAAGGATATACTAAGACCATCTTTTTTCTTCAAAGTAAAATTTGCCTTGTAAACCAGCTGTTTTGCATTGTAGTTGTGCTATGTTTTTGTGTTCTTAATAAGTTCAAATTTTAATTTTGATTGCGTTATCTCTTTTATAATTTAATGTTGGTAGATGACTCCTGTACAGAAATCGGCACCAATGCAGAAAAATTACAAATTATTGAAAATATCGTCACAACGCCCGAGATGACCGAGCTAACGAAATGCATTGACTATATATGCAAACAATTACTGCATTGTGGATTCAGTATAAACACAAAAAGGCATCAGTTCTTCAATTTAAATCGAATTGGCTTAGTGAAAAGGAAACAATTTCAATCAAACGCATTCCTAGTAAGTCTCAAGAAATGGGAAAAGGTGCCCAAGGTGGACGTCCGAAAGTAGATTTTAATAAGTTAACAAAGAAAGCAAAGCGACGAAGAATTGCTGAGCTTTCAAAAACCGTCTAAAGTCTAAAAATATGGACATTGCAATGTTTAGGAGGCAGAACACGCGAATGACCTCACGGATTACAACAAATACGGAGTTGATAAATAGATTGCTTTTGAGCTCAGATCCATTTATTACTGGCCAAAGAAAGCTCCCACGTTCAACATTATCATATCGCTCACTCACTTCAAGAGTGGCAAAACTCAACATTTAAAATTTTTGAGGTTGCCTTACAAAAATTCGAATTTTGCAAATGTCCACAAAGTAATCTCAGCGAAATTTGGTATATAAGTAAACAACCATTTGGCTGTGTGACTTGTACGCTTTCTTCGTAGGTAATATGATTCCCATATGCAAATTTCTTTGTAGATTGGTATATATACAAGTGATGATCGCCACAACTACAAGCCCACACTGTGTGTCATGTATAAGACCCTCTGATGATATCCCCGCACAGGATTGAAATACGTATAAGGGTATGTGTTTACATGGCTTTCAGAGCGCAGTGTCTTATCTTTTCCAATACACCACAAAAACCTCTCTTTCGAAAGGAAGAGTTGATCGAAAAAGCTGAACAATTCAAATGTGAAAACATTCAATAAATAAATCTAATATTTCGGATTATTGAAGCGTTTTTTAAGATCTTATTTAATGTTACTTGTCTTTTTATACGGACTTAAAGTTAAACATTTTGGCAATTTTCAATTTTGAGTTATGTCACTCTTGAAGTGAGTGAGCGATATGACCTACTAGATGACCTAAATTTCAAATAGTTTGTAATTATTTTTCCCTAAAAAAAATTTTTTAAATGTAATAATAATAAATTAAAAAAGTTTCAAGCCGAAAAATCAAAGTTATTCAAATTTGGTCCGATATTTGCTATGGTAGCTATAGGCTATAGTCGTGTGATATGGCCAATTTTTTTATTACAAATTTAAAATATTTTTCTACAATTTTGGTGAAAATTTCATAACGATATAACAACTAGAAGTATTTATGGCCGCGGCTCCATACAAGCCCAACCGCTGTGCAACGTAGGACGGTCAATTCTGAGTGGTACACCACAATTTGTTTGCCTAAAGTCTTCGGTTAAATTCGAAAAACGAACAAGAGAAGACGAATCATTGTGAACCATGACAATGTGAGCTCTCACACATCGGATCAAACCAGCGCCTTTTTGACCGGCCAAAACGTCGAATTGATGGGTCATCCGCCGTACAGCCCTGATTTGACACCCAATGACTTCTTCTTATTCACTCACTTATAGATAGATAGAAAAAACTGCTTGGTCAACGTTTTTCGACGCCTGTAGCAGCTGTTGAAACGTTCAAAAACCATGTTTTCGAGGTGAAGTTTCAACACACTGTAACCAAAACAATTCGTACTCAAATGACAAAACGGTCTGAGCGAAGTTATGCTTAAAAATATCTGACTTTGCAATGTAAGTTCCAGTTTTCATCTGGCAACACCAGCATTGCCAAAACCGAAATATAAATAACAACTCTCGTAATGCCTATTATATAGAAAATCTATGGATAAATGCAAATATTATAGCACTTTTGGTAAAAAAAAACCTTTGAGAAAATACATACAAATTTAAGAAATTTGGAAAAAATTAGGCATTAAACTTCTTTTTTTTTAACAAAAGTAGCTATACATAATTTTTATAGTAAATTTCTTATAATATTATAAAAATCGAATGACAGAGTCAGTATCTGCATAACCATATTAATACCCTCCACCATATGATGGGGGGTATATTCATTTTCTCACTCCGTTTGTAACACCTCTAAACATTGATCTGAGACCCCATAAAGTATATACATATATGCTTAATCGCCCCAGTAGGCGAGTTGGTAGCGTACTCGCCTATGAGTTTGGGGGTCGTGGGTTCGATTCCCATCAGAGGCTCTGGTCTGTTGCTGCAAAATTCAGCCATATGGTCTTTGTAACCCGGCCTTTCCCCGGATCTTAAAATTAGAATATAAATTTACTTTGTATTGTAATACATATAAATAAATAAATAAATATATGCTTAATCGTCGTAAAATTCTAAGGCGATTAAGCTATGCCCGTCTGTCTGTTGTAATACAGTCTAGAATAATTGAGCTAGGTGACTGAAATTTGGAAAGATACTTTTTATAGCTGCTGGTATCTTGTTCTTGATTTGACTTCTTAACGCCATGCAGAACACAAATGTCAACTGATCGGGCTGAAAATTGGTAACTGGGTTTATTAATACCCGGAATCCTTCGCACGAACAAAGGTAGTCATAGGTCCATGTTTTGATATAACCCCCATACAAAATTCCCTCTAAATTTGACATGATATGAGCTTTTTTATTTCAATATGAGTATAATCATTCTACGAGATATGCAAATATTCCCAAGTTCTCTCTGCAAAATAGCCAATAGAAAAGGTGAATTTTGAAATTTTTCGGGCTACGTGCATCGTACTAGCTGTTTATACCTTACACCACACTGTGGTACAGGGTATTATGACTTTGTGCATTTGTTTGTAACTCCCAAAAGGAGAAGAGATAGACCCATTGTTTATTATACCGATCGACTTGTAATCACTTTCTGAGTCGATTTAGCTATGTCCGTCTGTCTGTCCGTCTGTCTGTCTGTAGATGTATTCTTGTAATCAAAGTACAGGTCCGATCTCAACGAAACTTTGCATATATCTTTTTTTAGACCCAAGGACGATCCCTATTGAATTTGGTTAAAATCGGTTCAGATTTACATATAGCTCCCATACATATGTTCCTCCAATTTGGCATATATGCACTGTATAAGCAACATTTTTCAACCGATTTGTACAAAAATTGACAGAGAGTAGTCTCGTGATACACTTAGATACAATACAAAATTTGGTGGAAATCAGTTCAGATTTAGATAAAGCCCCCATATGTATGTTACTCCCGATTTGACATGTAAGCGCTGTAGAAACTGTATTTTATATCCGATCAGTACGAAATTCGGCAGAAAGAGGTTTCTTAGGAATAGGAATACTGCCAAATTCGGAGAAAATCGGTTCAGATTTAGATATAGCCTCCATATATATGTTAGCCTCGATTTGACATCCAAGCGCTGTAGAGACTGTATTTTATATCCGATCAGTACACGCTGAAAAAAAATCAAACATATTCGGCTTGAAATATACATAGGTTTAGTGTACACTCCAAATATATAATATTTAACACACACACAAATATTATATGTTTATGAGGATATTGTATTAAACAAAAATATGTTCCCATTCTAATATTTTTTTATTTGGAACTAGTATTTCCAAAACAAAGATTAATTTGTATTTATGCATTTTGGCAATGCTTCAATGCCTTAATTTAAATACAAGTTTTCTGGTTTTCAGATGCTCAAAGAGTAAATTTTTTTAATAAATGTTATATGTTAGTAAAATTTAATTAAAACTTAAATGGAATAATCTTTGTAAATATAAATTGCATTGATGGGTTGACAGAAAGTGATGAATTGGAAAAAACTAACTAAAATTCGAATAAGTCAGCAAAGTTTTAAAAATCTTTTTAAAAAAATATATTTGGAAAACTTCTCAAACAATAACTTTGTTTGTGTGTAAACACATATTTTATTTGTGAGAGTCAGTTTTCAAATAAATTACGTTCTACTATATTAATATATGCGCTTCAAACAAAATTTCTTGATTTTCAAATAAAATGTATTTGTTAACAAATATATAATATTTAAAAAAATCGTTTCCAAGTATATTTTCTTTCAATTCAAACATATCAAAAATTACGATTTTCCCCCGTGTACGAAATTCGACAGAAAGAGGTTTCTATTTTTCATGAATGAGTATTTAGGGAAAATCGATTCAGATTTATATATAACCTCCATATATATACTCCTCCTGATTTGGTTACAAAGCGCTATAGAAGTTGTACTTTACTTCCGATCATTGCAAAATTCTCCAGAAAGATGTTTCTCAATTTATGAACGAATAGTGCTTAATTTAGCGATTATCGGTTCAGAATTAGATATATCCACATATATATGTTCTTACCCATTTACCAATTATTATCGCAATGGCCCTTATCGCATGGTTAGGGAGGTGTAGGGTATTATATAGTCAAAATTCGCCTTTTCTATTGAACATACTTCGTACGAGTACATAGAACAATTCTATATTTTATACCGAGTTCATACATATAATGGGTTTTCCAATAGGGATGATATGATTTTAAAGTGACGATTCGGCCATTTGTAATATGTCATGATCTGCCATTTGTTTTCCATTGTATTCAGTAGTGTTTACAATTTCATCATGTAGAGATATACGCAAGAACAACGTTTACAAATTATTCAGTTTTATTACACTATGCAACAAATGAACACTTTTTGAAAAATACACGGACTTGACAGTATAGGTTCGATTCTACTATCAAAGGGTAGTATAACCCTATACTCGGTTTGGCGAAATTGGTGACCAATTTTTTTTATGGGCCTCCAAAGTTTCTAGAAATCGGTGGGCCTCCCGAAAAAGGTGTCATCAGCTTTTGACCAACAACTAATTCAGACTTGGTGATACCGCTTAACTATATTTGGCAATAATGTAGCTAAGAATATGCTGAATAAAGTTTCTTAAAATTTTTTTGCGAAAACAATTTTTTTCCGGTACTTTTTTTTTGAAAAAGTATAGGAAAAAAATATTTTTTTTCACTTTTTTCAGCATAACTTTCAGTTGCTCTTCATTTTTCGCTAACAATGTTTTGCAAAATTGTAGCCAACGTAAATCTGAACAACTCTTGTTAATATATCAATACAATCTGAACGTGTCTAGGTACCCTTAATAGCTCAAAAAACCAGATTGTACCCCAAAAATGTAAGTATTTCACTGTTATGTAACAAAAATATATATTTTTGGTATAGGGTATGTTCAGCAACTTTATAGAAAATATTAAGGCCAATATTTTTGTGAAACATACTGACCCTCTAGCTCCCCCACATAACTGTAATTGTTGACCCCATTTTAACAAATCGTAAAAAACACCCCTTAAAATGGGGAGGGCGAGGATGAAATGTTCTACAAAAATGTTGGCCATAAAATTTTACTATATGTGTCAGAACAAAGCATAGCTCAAAAATTAACACAAACACCAAAAAAAGGTCAAATTACTGTTCGCGCAGCAATGTTAGTAATACGATATAGTGGTCGAAGCAATAACCATACCAGTAAAGGGAGTTTTTGACAGCAATTTGGCCGTTTTTTGGTTTTTGTGTTAAGTTGTGGGCTTTGGTGTGTTCTGACACATATAGTAAAATTTTATGGCCAACATTTTTGTAGAACATTCCATCCTCGCCCTCCCCATTTTAAGGGTGTTTTTTTTACGATTTGCTAAAATACGGCCAAAAATTACAGTTATGTGGGGGAGCTAGAGGGTCAGTATGTTCCACAAAAATATTGGCCTTAATATTTTCTATAAAGTTGCTGAACATACCCTATACCAAAAAATATATTTTTGTTACATGACAGTGAAATACTTACATTTTTGGGGTACAATGTGGTTTTTTGAGCTATTAAGGGTACCTAGACACGTTCAGATTGTATTGATATATTAACAAGAGTTGTTCAGATTTACGTTGGCTACAATTTTGCAAAACATTGTTAGCGAAAAATGAAGAGCCCCTGAAAGTTATGCTGAAAAAAGTGAAAAAAAATATTTTTTTCCTATACTTCTTCAAAAAAAAGTACCGGAAAAAAATTGTTTTCGCAAAAAAATTTTAAGAATCTTTGTTCAGCATATTCTTAGCTACATTATTGCAAAACAAGTAAGAAAGTTTCAGTCGGGTAAACCGACTAAGGTATACCCTCACTTTGTGAGTAATGTAATATTGAATATTACTCGAATTATTCTGTCAATTTGTGTGGGAGGTACCAGAAGGGGTTTATCAAATACACTTTTTTTTTGCTGAACATTAGATACTTTAAATTCATTGCACTGTGCCGACTTATAAGCATTTATGTGCACTGGTATAAACGTTATGAGACATTAAATTGTGGTATGATTTGGGCATTTTGTGTGGGAGGTACAAAGAGGGGCGTGGCAATAACGCCCATTTTTCACAGGGCTATAGACACTATAAAAACATTACACTGTACAAAATTTCAAGTATTTTTATACACTGTTATTAATGTTATAAGCTGTTAACTTTTGGTGCAAAATGGTGCATTTGTGTGGGAGGTACCAAAAGGGACGTGGAAACAACACCCATTTTTCCCTGGACTGTAGGCAATATAAAAGCATAGTACTGTACAAAATTTCAAGTATTTTTATACACTCTTATTAATGTTATAAGCTGTTAACTTTTGGTGCAAAATGGTGCATTTGTGTGGGAGGTACCAAAAGGGACGTGGCGACTTCGCCCATTTTTCTCGAGTTGATAGCGACTAATAAGCTAATACTATGTGCGAAATTTCAAAAGATTCGAATAAGTAGTATAGCAGTTATTAAAGAATCAATATTTCACAACATTTTAACCCTTTGTGGGGGAGGTACTAGAAGGAGTTGACCAATATGGCCCATCTTCGAACTTAGCCGGAGATAGAAAAAAATATTACCACATACCAAATTTGAGGTCAATCGGTTACTCCTTTCGAGAGTTATCGTGCGCACCAGCCAGCAGACACACAGACAGACAGACAGACGGACGGACATTGCTCATTCGACTTAAAATGACCCAAAACGGATTTCCTCCGAACATACTTGGGGTCTTAGGTCACTCCTTCGACGTGTATTTTTTTCACTGTTGCACAGTGTTATCAATATAATCGTTCTTCAATTACAACTTTTCGTACGCTAAGTCATTTTTTTAAATATAAAAAAAAACAATTTCCAGTCGACCTAAGACCTTGACACACATGAGCACTTGTTATGAGCTATCTTTTTGCCATTGACCGACTCCCAATCCGACGTACCGTTAAGGAGCTAGAGCAAAAATAAACGTTCACTTCACATTTGAAAATTATGCTGTCCATTTTTTTTGTATCCAAAAAATACTTTCCAGTCTACCTACGACCTTGACATCCATGAGCAATATTTTAGCTCTCGTTAAAAGCAATCTGTTTGCCATTGACCGATTGTGGCTAGGTGTCACACAGCTAATGAAACAATTGAATTGTTGTGAGAAAAGTTTGGAGATTCGATTATTTCAAGAAATTATGATATTGAATGGCATACAAGAAGTTGTGATTTAACACCAATAGACTTTTTCTTGTGGGGTTATTTGAAGTCATTGGTCTTTTGAAATAAACCAGACTCTCTTCAACTCTACAAGTCAATACTGAACGTGCCTTTCGTGACATACGACTTGATTTAGTGGAAAAAGTGTTCGATTTGAATTGGGTTCATCGAATTTGTTCCTGCAGAAGAAGTCGTGGAGGCCATTTGAATGACATTTTATTTAGAACTTAATTGTATCGATTGTACTTCACATTAAATAAAACACTTTTGAATTTCCTTAACAATAGATGTTTTTTTTTTTTCAAAGAAATCATATCACTCTTATTGGAAAACCCTGCACTAAGTTGGAAACTTTGTACAGTTCATTCGATTTTTGCAATTTACGTCGTTTAAAAGGACTATTGAAGAAAATATGTTCGTATATATATTATAATCAAAATATTTGTATACAAATACTAAGTTCAAAAACAGCGTCTGTTCATAATTCTCTGCGTCATTCTCGATTTCAATTGTATTGAAAGCTAAAGAGAATGTTTGACAAGTCTAGACTTTTAATAATCCAAATTAAACAGCTTAATTTAATTAAATTTTCGTATTGGCTTCTATAAGAAAATGAAAAACATGTGTTTTGTGCTAAATGTCACTGACACTATCATACCTACATAATTGACAATATTATTTGAATACATATTGTCTACTGGAATAAGATATTTTCAGACGTCAAACGATTCTAGTATGACATTTTATTGCCTAAAAGTGCATTATCTTCAGATAATGGAAGGAATCCTGATGGAAGAAATCATCAAGTTTCCAAATATAGTGGAAATTCAATCGTCAATCGTCTATGAAAACACAGTCGTATGTACACATACCTCTATATCAGACGTACTTATTTAGGTGCAACACCTGCATATTTTGGTTTGACTTCCCACCAGACTTGCCGCAGGTAGCTTTGCTCATACTCCCATTGGAAATTCCGCCTCTCATTTCAGAAAGTAAAAATACAATAAAATTAAAAGAAATCGTAAAAAACCAATATTAACAAATAATAATGCATCAAATGTCAAAATCCGAAAGAATACAAATAATATAAAGAACACAATAAAAAGAACAATACGGCGAAAAAGAAAAACAAAGCAACAAAAAAGCTAAAACTGCAAAGAAATTCAACACCATCAAATATAAGAGGGCAAACATTAAAAATTCTTAAACAAAGTGCCCAAAAAGATATAAGACTAAACTGTAAATATGTACATACTGTGGTTTGTTGCATAGTACTCGTATAGGAAATCATGGAAAAACTGATAGAATAACATATTTGCTCCAACTCTAAAGTTTTTTTTGTAAACATTAACAATATTAGTCCTAGATAATTAACCGATACGTATTCTATGCGTAAAAAATTCGGTATATTGAAAGAAGCCAAGCGACGCCGACCACATATAAAAACTTACTTAAAGATTTGATTAACATTTTTTGCTAATCCTGCGATACATAGACTTTAAGATCCTATAGAAAAACTTTGGCTCAGTTTATTAGCTATAATTTAGAGCCCCAGTAGATGAGTAGGTAGCGTGCTCGCCTATGAGTTTGGGGGTCGTGGGTTCGATTCCCACCGGAGTCTCTGGTTTGGCACTGAAAATTCTATTCACATGGCGGAGCTACAGGGCCTTAAATTAGGCCACCTCTGGTATTCACAATGTTCAAGCGCGTGTAACTTATTTATTTGTTTTGGCGCCTCCTTTGAATAACTTTTTTTGTGCCTTCTAAAAAACTTTTCACACAAGTTTTATCTCATGCAGTTTCCGATATATTTGCAATTGAAAATTGAATTTTTAATTTTTTTCCGACCCTATCGTAGTATTTTGTGAATATCGGAGCAGAATATGCACCGATTTCTTTCACATCAACATTTTTGAATTAGCAAAAACATTTGCTATATAATGAAAATTATTCGATCCAATATACCCAATAAGACAAAAGTAATGGTCATTTGATATTTATTGATATTATGGAAGAATTTTTATACCCTACACCACACTGTGGTACAGGGTATTATAACTTTGTGCATTTGTTTGTAACACCCAAAAGGAGAAGAAATAGACCCATCGTTTATTATACCGATCGACTTAGAATCACTTTCTGAGTCGATTTAGCTATGTCCGTCTGTCCGTCTGTCTGTCTGTCTGTCCGTCTGTCTGTCTGTCCGTCTGTCTGTCTGTCCGTCTGTCTGTCTGTGCATGTATTCTTGTAATCAAAGTACAGGTCGCAACTATGGTCCGATCTCGACGAAACTTTACACATATCTTTTTTTTGGCCCAAGGACGATCCCTATTGAATTTGGTTAAAATCGGTTCAGATTTAGATATAGCTCCCATATATATGTTAGCCCCGATTTGACATGTAAGCGCTGTAAAAACTTTATTTTATATCCGATCAGTATGAAATTCGGCAGGAAAAGGTTTCTTATTACATGAATGAACTCTGTTAAATTTGGAATAAATCGGTTCAGATTTAGATATAGCCCCCATATATACATTACCCCCGATTTGACATATAAGCGCTGTAAAAATGTTATTTTATATCCGATCAGTTCGAAATTCGGCAAAGAGAGGTTTCTTATTACATGAAGGAATACTGCTAAATTCGGAGAAAATCGGTTCAGATTTAGATATAGCCCCCATATATACGTTACCCCCGATTTGACTTGCAAGCGCTGTAAAAATGTTATTTTATATCCGATCAGTATGAAATTCGGCAGAAAGAGGTTTCTTATTATATGAATGAACACTGTTAAATTCGGAAAAACTCGGTTTAGATTTAGATATAACACCCATATATATGTTACCCCCGATTTGATCTGTAAGCGCTGTAAAAACTGTATTTTATATCCGATCAGTGCAAAATTCGGCACAAAGAGGTTTCTTATTACATGAAGGAATACTGCCAAATTCGGAGAAAATCGGTTCAGATTTAGATATAGCTCCCATATATGTGTTACCCCCGATTTGACATGTAAGCGCTGTAGAGACTGTATTTTATATCCGATCAGTACGAAATTCGACAGAAGGAGGTCTTTTTACATGAATAAGTATTCAGGGAAAATCGGTTCAGATTTATATTAAAGCTCCATATATATGTTCCTCCTGATTTGGTATCAAACCGCTATAGAAGTTGTATTTTACTTCCGATCATTAAAATTTTCCAGAAAGATGTTTCTCAATTTAGGAACGAATATTGCTTAATTTAGCGATTATCGTTTCACAATTAGACAATATGTTTCTACCCATTTACCAATTATTCCAATTTATTATGGCAATGACCCTTATCGCATTGTTAGGGAGGTGTAGGGTATTATATAGTCGGCCCCGCCCGACTTTCTGCCTTTCCTTACTGGTTTTATATATGGGCATTTCCAAATTGAGAAAGTTAATTTTTCATATGTAGAAACATGAAGTCAAAACATAGAATCTTAAGGAAACATAGGTATATGAGATAATACAGTTATTAGCCTAAAAGATAGTTTTTTTAAATTAGTTCTAGTTCTCGCGATAGATCGCGATTTGCGAAAATGGAGAGGTTGAGGCACATATAATAGGATGACTCGAGAACCATTTATCCGAATTAGGTCCGGAAGGTTGCAAGGAATCCAAAATTAAGTAGCCTTCAGCTTCTTTTAATACATCAGTTTTTTATCCGTTCAGCGGTTTCGAAGATATCTTACAAATATAGTGCTAAAAATCATATTCTTCTAGAAAATTTTAATAATTTTAAAAATAAACGCTGTGGCCAACATTTTTGTAGAACATTTCATCCACGCCCTCCCCATTTTAAGGGGTGTTTTTTACGTTTTGTTAAAATGTGGCAACAAATTACAGTTATGTGGGGGAGCTAGAGGGTTAATATGTTCCACAAAAATATTTGCCTTAATATTTTCTATAAAGTTGCTGAACATACCCTATACCAAAAAAATATATTTTTGAAATTGTTGATGGTTAGGCTTGAGGTCATGTATTAATTAAAAAACTGGTGGTTACGTTTTTTTTAAATTTTATTGTTTCCAATTTTCGAATGTGTTCGACAATCAGGGAACTTCACTTTAAAATACAACATTAAAAACAATAATAAAAGCACAATAATTACATTTAAAACAAAACTATGGACTTCTTCTCTTCAGAGTTTACAATCAACTAAACAATTATTTTCTTCGTCCGTATTTTTCAACTAGATTTCTATAAATTTGCGCACAATGGTCTGCATCAGTCTTATAATTCATTCGTTTGTTTTTCGGTACATTTATAGTGTATATCTCCTTTTGTAATGATTCTCCTGTGTCAATATGTCAACTTCCTTAAGATTTGGTTTGTGTTCCGTCAAAGTGCAATGTGCTGCAAGTGCCGTCTTTTGTTCAATTGGTTTATCAGTTGCGTTCTGATCAGACTAGTGTCCGGAAATCCTGGTCTTACACCTTGCGAGGACAAGGTGTACGAGCAGCGAAAAGGATTACCGATGGGATCGCCAGCGTCACCGATAATTGCGGATATTGTCATGGAGGAATTGCTTAAGTCATCTATACAAAAATTAAATATAAAACCAAAATTATTGACTAAATATGTAGACGATATATTCTGTATTGTGAAGAGAGCAGAAGTCGAAAATACTCTGACGATACTAAACTCATACAACAGACAGATTCAATTTACAATGGAGCAAGAAGAAGACTACAAATTACCATACCTGGATACAATTATACTCAGACAAGGCCACATTTTAAAGTTAGACTGGTATCAAAAGAAAACAGCATCCGGACGATTGATCAACTTTTACTCAAAGCACCCTAGACGAATAAAAATCAACACGGCGACGAACTTCATTAGCAGAGTACTTAGTATTAGTGACCCAATGTTTCATAAAACCAATGAAGATAAAATAAGACACATTTTAGAAACGAATGATTTTCCGAGAAAAACGATCGATGAAATAATAAGACATGTTAAGCAGCGACAACAAGAAGGCCAGAAAGAAAACATAGAAAAGATGTATAAACCATTGACGTATATTCCTAATTTTTCCGAACGATTTTGCCACTCTAACATCTACAATAAAGACAATTTCCAGTTAACACAAAGGACGTACAACACAGTGAACAATTTCTTCAGTAACACCAAAACAAATCTCAAAAAAGAGGACAAATCGAACGTAGTTTATAGGATAAAATGTGAGGGTGACGAGACCAACATATGCCAGAAGGTATATGTTGGCACGACTAAATCAAAATTAAAGACCAGGATTTCCGGACACAAGTCTGATCAGAACGCAACTGATAAACCAATTGAACAAAAGACGGCACTTGCAGCACATTTCACTTTGACGGGACACAAACCAAATCTTAAGGAAGTTGACATATAGACACAGGAGAATCATTACAAAAGGAGATATACACTAGAAATGCTACATATTATAAATGTACCGAATAACAAACGAATGAATTATAAGACTGATACGGACCATTGTGCGCAAATTTATAGAAATCTAGTTGAAAAATACGGACGAAGAAAATAATTGTTTAGTTGATTGTAAACTCTGAAGAGAAGAAGTCCACAGTTTTGTTTTAAATGTAGTTATTGTGCTTTTATTATTGTTTTTAATGTTTGTATAATTTGTTATTGTTTGTATTTTAAGGTGAAGTTCCCTGATGATGATTGTCGAAGACATTCGAAATATTGAAAACAATAAAATTTAAAAAAACTTAACCACCAGTTTTTTAATTAATACATGACCTCAACCTAACCATCAACAATTTCATTAAATAAAAAGGTCAACAATAAATAAAATTAAAACAAAATATATTTTTGTTACATAATAGTGAAATATTAACATTTTTTGGGTACAATGTGTTTTTTGAGCTAGTTAGGGTGCCTATACACTTTCAGATTGTATTGATATGTTCACAAAAGTTGTTCAGATTTACGTTGGCTACAATTTTGCCAAACATTGTTAGTGAAAAATAACGAGTTCCTGGAATTTATACCGAAAAAACTATTTGTTTCCTTCACTTTTTCAAAAAAAAGTACCGGAAAATTTTTTTTCGCAAAAAATTTTAAGAAACTTTTTTCAGCATATTCATAGGTACATTATTGCCAAATATAGTTAAGCGGTATCAGCAAGTCTGAATTAGTTGTCGGACAAAAGCTGATGACACCCTTTTCGAGGGGCACACTGATTTTCAGAAACTTTGGAGGCCCATAAAAAATATTGGTCACCAATTTCGCCAAACCGAGTATAGGGTTATACCACCCTTTGATAGTAGAATTGAACCTATACTGTCAAGTTCGTGTATTTTTCAAAAAGTGTTCATTTGATGCATAGTGTCATTCACTCAGTCTAAAAAAAATCCAACATTAAAAAATGCACGCAAGTTTAACGAAGGTTTGAGAAGCTACAGCTGTCGTTCCATTAGGAGCACTAAAAATGCTAACTAGTGTAATTATTCAAAGACATTTTTTCTTTAGATTTTTGGAAAGGTTAAATTAGTAATTACTTTATGGACACACTTCATTTAACTCAGGTAATTATAACACATTAATTTTATCCCCAAGTAAAATATTTAAAAAAAAAACATTATTAAAATATATAGAACAGTATAGGTCAAAATTAAAAACAACACTGTGGCTTTATTCCTTCGCTTTAGTGCAGCAGGGACCTAAGACTCCTCCAGCCTGTCCGTCAGTCCGTCTGGGCGATACGCACAATAACATTAGAATGAAATAATCGATCGAATTCATATTAGGTATGTGGACATATTTTATTCTATCTCAGGCTAAATGCGAAGATGGACCGTATTGGTCCACACCTTCTAGTACCTCCCCAACAACGGGTGAAAATTTTGTGAAATATTTATTATCTCATAACTTCTATACTATTTATTCGAATTTCATTAATTCAACACATAGTAAATGTTTATATGGGCAAAAGTTTAAAAATTTTCTCATTGGGGTAATCTATGATAGTTGTCACTTTTCTGGCGTTGTGTACAGATTTCGGTACAAAAGATAAACCACAAACATAAAAGTTTTTTCCCAAAAAAATTGCTATTATCTTATATACTTTAAAAGATATAAGCACATACATTTCAAAAATGTAGAAAAAACGCTAGAAATTTTCATATATATATTCATTCTTTTAGAGGTTGTGGCCAAACTATTCATTCTAGAGCTGATGGTCAGTTACAAAAAATACGAGTGACTCATGGAGGAAGAATTTTTTGTGGGCAATGTTCATGTGAGATCTTTCCGCTCATAACTTTTGGAAATGCGATTTCAAGTGTTTTTTTTTGTAATAAAACAAAAAACATCGCCGAAGAAGCGATTATTGTGGCTGGAAGTACCTACAAATCCATATAGGTGTCGATGATGTGCTCCAATGGAACCAACGATAGAGCTCTCCAAACCTTAGTCAAACTTGCGTTAATTTTTTTTGATAGTGTACGAGTATTTCGCGGGGCACATCGGCAGTTACATATGCATAGATTGAGCTGAATTAATTGTCCCAGAAGGTTTTTTACAGTGCGAATCCTAAAATCAGGGGCACGTCGCAAAATAATGGATCTCTGAAATTTTATTCACTTTTTTCAAATTTTGCAAAAATTGCAAATTTTGTTCTTGACAATTTTTATAGTATAAAGTACGTATTTGAAGATTGAAGTCTTGTACGAAAGAACGAGACACTTTTGTCTCAGCGATGATCGTCAAGGCAGACCCAGTGCGCGGTACAGATATGGCGGAAGTTCATATGAATTAAAAGGATTTTCACCGATCTATTCCGAAATCAGAGGCGCGTCATTTTATTTCGATGATTATTCAAATTATGCACTTTGCAAAATTTACATAACCTCAAAATAAATCCATTCATTATTAGTTTCCCTCTTAAGATATATTATGGTTTTAAGCGAATTCATACAATGTAAGTTAGCCCGGATGAGCACATAATTACTGTACGTCATTGGCGACTTCACAATCCGCGAAATTCATAAGAATATATTTTAAAATGTCTTAGTGTAATATTATCACTAAAAACAATCCTCGAATTCGCATTATTTTTATATGAATTCTTTTAATTTATTATTAAAGACTTTAACAAATAATATTATGTAATCTTAAAAAAGACGTTCATCAAAAAATACACTCAAAAAGATCTTAACATTCAACTCCCATCTATACTCAGGCATTTTGTAGAGAAATTTTGCATTGAAATAAAACAGAATTAATATGGACTTCGTATTTTGAAACAAATATAACTTTTTAACCAACAGAGATATTACCTTCATTCTTTCTGACGATCACTGCTAGTACTCTCAGCTATTCTGGATATTTTTCATACATTTATCCATTTTTATATTTCGCGGTATTCTTTATTTTATATAAAATTTCAATTAAAAAATGTTTTGTTTCGCTATATTTTCGCAAATAATGAAGGCACTGCGAATATTTTGACATATGCTTGTGGAAATGGGAATGGTCTGCGATTGATTCTAAGTTTAGTGTTCTTAATTCCGCTAAAAATTTCATTTTATAGAATTTTTTAAAAATTTCATTTTGAATCCGCCATAACTTTCGCGCCCCTTAATGAAATTAATTCACAACAACGATTTTTGCACGCTTACAATTTTATCTACCAAATTTTTTTCGACAAAAAAATTTACTCGAAAATTAAAAAAATTTGACTTTTGCCCATATGTCACTATCACCTTGAGAAAAATTGGAGTTGTTGCCTCCGTACCTTTTGGTACCTCCTACGTAAAGGGACCATTGTAAACAAAAAGTTAACAGTTTATAACTTTAATACCAAAGCATACACAGATACTTGAAATAACAGTTCAGTGTAACGCTTTTACAGTACATATAGTCAAGTGAAAACTATTGCTACGCCCCGTTTGGTACCTCCCACACAAATTGGCGAAATCATGTCAAAACTGAATAACTCGTAACTTTAATATCAGTAACATAAAAACTTACAATTCGGTGCAGTATTATCTACAGTTCTGCGTAAAATTGGAGTGTTTAGTACTCCCCTAAAAAATTGAAGGACTCATTCGATTAGAAATTCCCCATAATTTTGTGTAGCAATCACAAAAATGTTCCCATATTCTGTATTTTAGATAACTTTTGCAATGAATAGAGAAAAATTATACCAGCTTTCTAGCTTCTACACAAAGTACTTGATTCAATATTACATTCGAAAATGGAGGAAGGATATGGTTTAATGTTAGCATAGATAGTGTACATTCAAATGTTAGTGCTTTTATTACACATTAGTATCTATGCGAAGAAACTAATGCAATGACATAATATTTAAACTCTGGTGAGGGATGATATTTAAATATGTTCTTTGAAATTGTACATTAATATTTTTCAAAGCAACATTATAAGACATTTATATGTACAACGACACATACTCGTATTTGTAAATAACCCCAATTCTGTATTGCTGCATTTGCCCTTAAGTTTCTAAATATAAATTGTACGCCTTATTACCAAGTTTGTATATTTCAATGCGAAACTATGTACACGTATCTACATTTGTAGAATTGAAGAATGTTCCTTGAGGGCTGAAATGACCCATGACATACACGTGTATGTGTATTTTTTCCTGATTCCATCTGTTCCATTTCAAAAAGTAAATATTTTAGTATATTAATTTCTATTAATATGACTTTATATAGAATTAAAAATAGCATAGTTTTTAACCTACTTAATATTGATATAGAATTTCATGATTTATGTGGAACTAAAGATGTGCTACAACTTAGGGGAAATGCTGACAAGTTCTACATTCAATTGTATTTCATTTTTCGCTGCTTCGCATGCGAACATTTATAATAAAAGCATTTTGAATACCCTTTATCTTCGCGGTTTGTCAGAGCTTAAACACAGAAATTTCCGTATAAAATCATTTATATTCCATTTAACATAATTTTATTGAAATAGTCTTGTTGACCCTTACTGCGATATTTTACTATGGTAGTACGACTAAAGAAATTTAACAGTTCTGTCAATTTTTAAATGCGCTCGACATCGTAATACAATACTCTGACTTAGTAATATCACTCACAAACTTATTTAAGTACAAAGAGTATTTGACAAAGTAATAATCAAAATAATAATAAGTCGATTTTGTTGTTCTACACCATTTCCAAATGTAGTTCAGAAAAAATCAATTTAAATTCAGAATTCGTCACTTGAAATTCAGAAATTCCGTTTGAAATACAGAACTCGTCACTTGAAATTCAGAAATTACATATGAAATTCAGAACTCGTCACTTGGAATTCAGATTTTCCATTTGAAATTCAGAACTCGTCAATTGAAATTCAGAAATTCCATTTGAAATTCAGAAGAAATTAAGAATTTCTATTCGATAACAAGAAACTATTTTTTTTAAGTTCATGGTTTTCTCACTTTGGAGTTGAGCTGAAGATCAAGTGCACTTTAGTATTTTGAATAGTCAAGTGTAAATGAAAACGTCTTGAAATCCAACATCAACCAATGCATGACGTTTCGGAGGTGGTTAGTCAACTCCTCGGATTCAGTAGTATTATTTTTTTGGCCTATGGTCCACTGGTTATTACTTGTATTAATATCAAAGTTATCTCAGGTCAATCGTATGCCGCCGTAGTTCTTTTAATTTCACATTATTTAGGTATGGGTATTGCAATGGATGTGACTTAAGTGAATAACGATTTTTAAATTGAATCTGACTCGAGAAAGAGCTCATCCCATCATCCGCTTTCATATGAGCCATTGACAAAGACTGTCCCTACATAATTCTGCCAATTCATTCCAATTCCATTCCATTGATGAGAAAAGCTGTCCTGTGTTTTACCACATAGAAGCTGGTTTTACTTTTACCACTTAAATCCCAATCCACGACCAGCCATGCTTTTTCTTGCTGAAGATGTATGTAGGGTGGGCCTAAAGAAACCAAGGGGTGTAAAAGTTTAATAACTTTTTCGTTTATTATTTTTTTTTTATTTTTTCTTTCAGATTATATAGACAACACTTGGAGAATTTATAATGGAGAGGTTCAAAATTGAACAGAGAACCAGAACAATAGAATTTTATTATTTAAACCAGAGATCAATTATTTTAACGCAAAGAGCATATCGTCGACATTTTAACGTCAGAATTTCGACCTCTGAAGCAATGATTCGTTGCTTAGTTGATCGTCATCACCAATATGGCAGCGTAAGAGATTTGCCTCGAACCGGTAGACCACGTGTAAGTCGCACTGCGGAAAATATTGAACGAGTGCAGCAAAGTGTTAACGAAGCACCAGAAACATCTGTCAGAAGGCGTTCTGCTCAGCTAGAAATGTCTCGTATGCGCCGTAGTGGCATTTTAAAAAAAGATTTACAGTTATACCCATATAAGGTCCAATTGGTGAAGAATTTAAACCCCCAGATCATCGGCAACGTTTAAATTTCAAGAGTTGGCCAGAAATTAAATCAACTTTATTAAAAATTTGATTATGAGTGATGAAGCTCATTTTCATTTGAATGGCTTTGTTAATAAGCAGAACTGTAGGTTCTGGGGTTCTCAAAATCCAAGAGCCATTCATCAACGCTAATTGCACCCCATCAGGTGTACAGTATGGTGTGGGATCACATCTGAAAATGTCATTGGGCCTTACTTCTTCGAGAATGAAGATGGAAGTGCTGTAACCGTAAATGGAGAGCGGTATCGGTTTATGATAGAACATTTTTTACGTCCTGCTCTTGAAAACAGACCTGGTATGTGGTTTCAGCAGGACGGAGCCACTGCCTATACTGCCCGAGACACAATGGCACTTTTAAGTCAAATTTTTGGAGAGCGAATAATTTCCAGAAATTCCGAAATTATTTGGCCAGCGCGATCGCCAGATTTGACAGCACCCGACTATTTTCTTTGGGGTTATTTGAAGGAGCGAGTGTATGTGAACAAGCCAGAGACAATCCTTGAACTCAAAGCAAACATTGTTGCAGAAATTCGAACGCTACAGCCACAAGTTTTGAAAGGTGTTATGGAAAATGCTCTAAAAAGAGCCCATCAGTGCGAAGCTGAAAACGGTGGTCATTTAAGAGACATTATTTTTCATACTTAGTGTAAAAAAATGTGCCTTTTGTATATTATATAATCTGGAAGAAAAAATAAAAAAATAAATTAATAAACGAAAAAGTTAATAAACTTTTACACCCCTTGGTTTCTTTAGGCCCATCCTGTGACATCAAGCCTACATACTTAATTTCACATAAAAATGTTCTGAATTTCAAATGTCGAGTTCTGAATTTCAACTGGAAATTCTGAATTTTAATTGACGAATTCTGAATTTTAAATGAAAAATCTGAATTTCAATTGACGAGTTCTGAATTTCAAATGGAAAATCTGAATTTCAATTGACGAGTTCTGAATTTCAAATGAAGAATTCTGAATTTCAAATGTCGAGTTCTGAATTCAAATGGAAATTCTGAATTTTAAATGAAAAATCTGAATTTCAATTGACGAGTTCTGAATTTCAAATGGAATTTCTGAATTTCAATTGTATTTACAAAATATCCGATCTCAGCCATTATTTGACCGGGGAACATACTTTGTACATAATACATAATAACGCACACCAGATTTAAAGATTGTCGGTCGGCTATGCTCAACACTTTCTAAGGTAATCAAATTTTAAATAATGGCTCGCCTACTTTCGACCGCTCCCACTATTTTATTTTTCATGACCTATCTAACATTGACTTTCATGGCTTATCTAACATTGACTCCAATAACATACAAAAGAAATTTCGTTCTTCTACGATTAATGGTTTCTGAGACAATCCAAATTTATTATATTGCCACGCCCTATTCAGTCCCGCCCACTTTTGGGGAAATTGCTAATATTGACCCCAATAACTAACTATCCAATTTCTTTCTTCTATTGCCAATAGTTTCAGAGATATGAAATGTTCAAACATTGCTATGTCTACTTTTGCCACACCCACTTATGCCATCATTTGTATATGTTTAGAAGTTTTAGATAACAGCTATAATAACGTATGTACCAAATTTCGTTCATCTATGAACAATACTTTCTTAGAAATTCATTTAATTTAATATCGTTTATCTATGATAAATAGTTTCTGAGATAATCAAAAATTAAATATTGCCACTCCCTCTTATTCAATCCCGCCCACTTTTGGTTAAAGTACTAATATTGACCCCAATAACTAACTATTCAAATTTCGTCCATCTATGGTTAATAGTTTCCGAGATAATATATTTTCAAACATTGCTACGCCCACTTTTGCCACACCCACTTATCCGAATCCATCCATTTTCCTTGAAGTTTTATAGTTTCTGAGATAATGACAGTTTAAGTAATGCCACGCCCACTTTTGACCTCTCCCACTATTTTATTTTTCATGACCTATCTAAAATTGACTTTCATGGCTTATCTAACATTGACTCCAATAACATACAAAACAAATTTCTTTCTTCTACGAATAATGGTTTCTGAGACAATCCAAATTTATTATATTGCCACGCCCTATTCAGTCCCGCCCACTTTTGGGGAAATTGCTAATATTGACCCCAATAACTAACTATCCAATTTCTTTCTTCTATTGCCAATAGTTTCAGAGATATGAAATGTTCAAACATTGCTACGTCTACTTTTGCCACACCCACTTATGCCATCATTTGTATATGTTTAGAAATTTTAGATAACCGCTATAATAACGTATGTACCAAATTTCGTTCATCTATGAACAATACTTTCTTAGAAATTCAAATTGTAAATAACGCCACGACCACTTTCAACGCCGTCCACTTTTTATTTGTTAAGATTCATCTGTGGCTAAATTAAAATTGACTTTAATAACTTACAAAATAAATATCGTTTTTCTATGATAAATAGTTTCTGAGATAATCAAAAATTAAATATTGCCACTCCCTCTTATTCAATCCCGCCCACTTTTGGTTAAAGTACTAATATTGACCCCAATAATTAACTATTCAAATTTTGTCCATCTATGGTTAATAGTTTCCGAGATAATAAATTTTCAAACATTGCTACGCCCACTTTTGCCACACCCACATATCCGAATCCATCAATTTTCCTTGAAGTTTTCTAGTAACTCTAATAACGTATGTACCAAATTACTTTCTTCTACGATCAATACTTTCTGAGGTAATAAAATTTTAAGTAATGCCACGCCCACTTTTGACCTCGCCCACTTTTTATTTTGTAAGAACCATCTGTTGCCAAAAAGCTTTCATCTTTTATTTTTAAGAACCATCTGTGGCCAAGAAGCTTTCATATAAAAGAAACATTTGTAAAAAATTTGTAAAAGCGTTACAAAAAATGTGTCTACGTTTATATATATTTTGTCCAAGTGTAGATTTAAATTCAAAAAAATTCTTCCCTAGCTCAAAGACTTATACAGCATTTATATCGGATTGATACGAGTACATATGAATTCTGTGTATATCTAAATCTAGGATTATGGAATTACTAAACCTATTGAGTAAACATTTTCGTTTCAAATCCATATTATCAATACTTTGATCTAGGCGGAAATTATAAGACTTTGAAGGAAGCAGGCTATAACATTCGCATTTATTATCATTTCTTCAAAAATGTCTGATCTTACGATAGAAGTGCTAAACCGAATGTTGTTGTCGAAAGTCGTTCGATATGTTACACTTTTGGACTGTAGAAATCAAATCATACAAAGAGTGACCTACTTGCTCAACTGAAATGTTCTTAATTGCGTTTTATATAAGTATATCATTCGCTACGAGCCAAATATGTAATATATCTAAGAAGTGATCTAATACCTCAAATATGTTTGGCGGAAATTCGATTTTGGTAATTTTAAGTAATTTGAGCAATGTCCGTCCGTCTGCGTGTCTGCCTGTTGGCCGGTGCGCACGTTAGCTCTCGAAAGGATTACCCGATTGGCTTCGAATTATTTTTCTCCATCTCTGGCTAAGTTAAAAGATGGGCCATATTGGTCCACTCCTTCTATTACCTCCCCCACAAAGGGTTAACATTTGGTGAAATATTGATTATACCCTCACTTTAGTTATACGAGCGTATATATCATTTGCTACGGGCCAAAAGTGTAACACATCGAGGGAGTGACGTAAGACCCTATGTTAGGTTGAAGAGAGGAGACGTTTAAACGTCTCATGTCCATGGACATACACTTAAGCCAGTGGTTCGGCCTGTTGTGCGCTCCTTATTTATGATCTTTTTATACCTCACGAGTTACAGAAAATCGGTACTAGACACGAATTTTCTCAGTATCTTCCAGTCATATCCTCTGAGATGAGTCAAGTCTGGTAATATGTCGGACCCGAAATGTTGGGATCTTGCATGTGTGAAAGCCGGGCAGTGACACAGAAAATTTTCCATCGTTTCGATGTTTTCCCTGCATAAGACCCTAAGTACTTCTACACGGGGACTTCAACAAAATATAAAATGATATGTATAAATTGTATTGAGATGAATTCTTGCCAAAATCGAATACAAACCTGAAAGTTTCAGCTAAATTGTTCAGAAAATGTGGTGTTAATGACTTAAGCAAGCCTTTTTGGGAGCGACATCAATATGAACTGATTTAAAAAAATTTTTACTCTAATGAATTCTTGTCAAAGTAAAAAACAGCAAAGATTCATTTAAAATGTTTGGAAAATGTGGTATTATGGCTTAACTAAGCGTATTTTGGAGCGACTTCTATAGGGTGACTATAACAAAATATGAACCGATTTGTAAAATTTTTGCTGTGATAAATTCTTGTCAAAATAGAATATTAATTACAATGTTTCAGCAAAATTGCTTTAAAAGTGTGGTATCTGTGGCTCGATGTAGCTCGGGGAGCTATATCAAAACATTGACCGATATGGCACGTTTACAATCCCAAACGACCTGCAACTATAAGAAGTATTTCTAGAAAATTGGATCAACATCTACTTTTACGGACTATAGCGTAGTTTCAACAGACGGACAGACAGACATTGCAAAATCGTCTTAGGGTTTAATGATGATCAGGAATATATACAACGGGTGATCCAAGAAGAGATACTTTTTTCAATAGCCTTTTTTTTGGCAGATCACGTGTGAGTCGTGTCATGCCGTCATGTTATTTTTGTTAAGTATTGTTTGACATTTCATCATGGAAAGACTTACGCCTGAACATCGTTTACAAATCGTTCAACTTTATTACGAAAATTCACGTTGGAAATTCACTGTGAGGAATGTGTTTCGTGCTCTTCGCTCAACTTATGGTCAACATAATCGGGTCTTACGATCACGTGTGAGTCGTGTCATGCTGTCATGTTATTTTTGTTAAGTATTGTTTGGCATTTTATCATGGAAAGACTTACGCCTCAACAACGTTTACAAATCTTTCAACTTTATTACGAAAATCCACGTTCTGTGAGGAATGTTTTTCGTGCACTTCGCTCAGCTTATGGTCAACATAATGGAGTCATCGAAAATTGGACTCAACGGATAGACCATCTGAGCCGTAGCCGCGGCCTACTTTTGATAGACATCATCTTCAAAAAATAAATGCCAAAGAATGTTCTTTCAAATGATAATAAACATCACCCATTCAGTTTGAATTTTTTTGTGTTTTTTCTTTAAAAAAGTAGGGAACCTCGAAATGGATCACGCATTACTTTATGAGGTCGTAGATCAATATTTCAAGGTCTTGCAAACGGAATGACAAAGTTAGGTTAGGTTGAAGGGAGGAGGCGATTAAACGTTTAAACCTAACCTAACAAAGTTAGTATACCCCCATCCTATGGTAGAGTGTATAATAAGTATCAAAAAATATGTTTTAAAGGGAGTTAAGCGCCCCAGTAGGCGAGTTGGTAGCGTGCTCGCCTATCAGTTTGGGGGTCGTGGGTTCGATTCCCACCACAAAATTAGAATATAAATTTACTTTGTATTGTAATTCATATAAATAAATAAATAAATGTGTTAAATGAAATAATATGATTGTCATTCGATTTTAAAAACAAGGATATTCCACACAATTTTAGTATTTCCCTAAAACATTGCCTCTTCTATAAAACTACCTTTTTCGACTTTGAAAATCAAACCTCCACAATATTTTTACACTCTTAGTTAAAAAGTATCCATTATTTAAGAATACATTTATTTTCCTAATAGTATTCATGTTCAAGAAGTTATTTCTATAATAGCAATTCGTAAAATACAAAATTGACTATCATATAGGCGCTGAGTGTCAATTTTATGACTTATCATACTTTGGAAATTGGTAATTTTTCTATTCATGCTAATTGTACCTCCACAATTTCTAACAATTGAATTAAAAACATCCATTAAGAATAAATACCAGAACTTAACTTTTTAGCCATTATGTATCCCGAAATAATCGTAGAGTGAAACATGACTAACATATGTCAATTTACGAGTATGTCGGTTAATCATCTAGCCGCCGCCACCTCTTTTGGTTCGGATTCATTTTCTGGTAAAGAGCGAATAAATTCAGGTGAGGCCATCCAATGCATTGAAAAAACGTAGAGGATATAGGTTAGGTATAGAGTGGCAAACTGTAAAACAGACTCTCTTACACTGCATTGTGTTACAACGGGCACGTAAGGGAAAATATGTGTTATCCCTAGCCCCTCCCCTTGAACCAATTTAATTTATTAAAAAAGCAAAAAAAGTTGCCGGATTTCAACATCAGCCATGTTAGCTAACTCCTCAATGAAATAAGAGCCTAAGGTTGTATGCCGCCTTCTAGAGAGAGCGAGACACATACATAGACGGTGTTCTATTGATTCCTCCTACTCTTTGTCTCCACAGCTTCTGCAACAGACATTATACAAGACCTTCAATCTCACTGCATGCCGTCCAATAAGACTGTGGCCTGTCATGACCAGGCACGAAAAGTGAGACGTCCGTGAACGACAACGACAGCAGTGTTTTGGTGCGTTCTGAGTCTAGGCTGGTCCACATCAGTCAGAAATGTATACAGTTCCTGAATAGTGAACACCTGTCATTTGTTGCTATTAGTGTACTATCTCTAAAGAAGAGCTTGTAGGTCTCAGGCTTAGATCGAAGGTAGATCATATTGTGCAACTCCTTCTAGAACCTCCCACACAAACGTATGTACTACCTACCAAAATCTTCAGTAATTCAACGCCCAGAGCAAAACAACTTAAAATCTATAAAAACCTAAATTGAATCAATAAGAAAAGAAACATTAACGAACGTCTAGTAATGTTGAATATTTTTATTTCAATATGGAACACTATTAGTTTAAACTTCCACTATTTTGATAAATATAATATGTAAACAATAATAATTTTCAGTATTGAACTCTTATAGATCAATATTGACGTCTTATGTAATTGTGTAATTGTTGTTTGAATTACATATATTTTTTATTTTAGACATAAAATTTAAACAATAATGAATTAAGAATGAAACAATTTAAAAATAAGGTTATTCAGCTTTGATTTAATATTGAAGCATTATGAAATTTTAGATGCACGCTATTGATGCCAGGTTAAAAAATATAATTTAATATAAATACATAATTTACAAATCTGTCACGGACAAGAGCTGTGAAGTTATAAGGCCTAAGGTGGATGTTCTGATAGTTGGTTTCTTCAATAATTATGTAGATGAGTTCACCCTGATCCCAGTTCTGGAAGCAGGGTCTAAGCGTGCTTCCACAAACGTCTAAGGGTGCTTCCACAAACGTCTAAGGGTGCTTCCAGAGTGGCGCTCAAAGCCCCACTCTGGCAAAGCTGATCGATGTGAAAAGAACTGCATACACAAAACTTAATATGAATGAGCGTGAGTATTATTGCACTGTGCAGAAAGCAGAATGAATGCGAGAAGACAGTTTCAAAGCGTTTTTCGAGCTGATTGCATTGCTGATGTGAATTCTTTAGTGTACATTAGTGTTTTTCGGTGGTAGTGTAAACTAAATATGGATATTGATCAAAATAATAAATGCTATGCGAGTAAATAATATTTATATATAATAATAAATAAATAATCAACAATATTATACATATTTACATATATATACGAAATACTCATCATCAGATGAATCCAAGAAAACTTTCACTGAAATTTTATAAACACATATGAACAAAAAACTGAATTTATTGATACATAAATACAAAACACGAACAGTATTTCAGCGTCGTTTCTGGCATTCACTTTGACACTCCTAATTTTTCCTGTCGCGCGAAAAAGTTCCGTTTTGGGCTCGGATCCGTTCCGCTCGGTTTTGAGCGCCCACTCTGCAAGCTGCCTAATAGCGCTCATCCCTTAAAAGTTTCTGCTACAGAATTGGAAAATCCTAAATAACATAGAAAAAGTTTTTTTTATACCATAACAAGCTTTTTTTAAACTACCTTTTTCAGACTGTCGAATATGATATTTCGACTACAGGGGATGTCGCTGAATATGTACTTTTATGACTGCTGTCGTACCCCCTCTTCTTATTTCATACTTGAGTGAGTCTGCGTCATCTTCAATTCTAAACAAAAATTAATAAAAACAAAAAAAAACATTATATTACTTCAAGGTCGATTAGGTAAAAGACAAAAGGACAACACCCACATTTTCCTTTCTCCAATTTGTTTTGTCCCAGAGTTGTCTCATCCACTAAATTAAATTATACCGATTTTTTTAAAAGCGTCTAAAACACACACAATTTTACAACTTAATAATGATCGAATCAGCTGAATTGGTTTACATATTGATGTATAGTGTTGTCATACAGATTTCAAAATGTTTCTTATTTATTCAATATTTCGCAATTTAAATTGCATCTTAATTAATAAATTAAAGAAATAAAAATGTTAAAAAAATACGTTAACTTTAAAACAATGTTGATTCAATGTATCCCACGAAATTAATAGAAATAACATTAATTCAAAGTTTAAAATTATTGATTTAATGTAGTTCAATATAATTTTTCTATTAAAGGGTGAGTCCAAAGGAAACCGACCCACTCCGAATATTTATGGATTTAGATTTCAATGAAATTTTACCTACGCTTACTAACCTAACCATATCAACAGAGACTAAGAGCTTTCTGTAACGACGCTATACCCACACTATGTATACTTGTTGGTGATGAATCGTCTATGCAGGAATAGAGGCGTATGTATAGCTTCAAGTATATTTTCGTAATCCTCTTTGTTAATGTCATTTGAAAGAATTTTTTTTTGTCATCGTTTCTCGGTGCTTCCTTCTAAAGACAGGTTTAATGGTGCTGCTGCTGCCAGTGCTCGTTCTTTCTGTTCCTGACTTTTAAGCAGGCCACAACATCTGAAGCTCTTCTAGTAATCCGTGGTGATCATACAAAATAAACAAGTTTTTTTTAAAGTGATTAATTCATCTGATGTATTATTGCCCAGAAGATATCAGTGGGCTTGGTGATTAGAAGAATACCATATACGGTGAATTTGTGTGTTTTCCTCGAAAAATAATAAAACAGTAGGTAATTCGGAACAAATCTGAACCGTATTAGTATGACTCCAAATTATTCCGATTGTAGACTACAGAGTGCTTAGTGATTCCAGCCGCAACATCAGTAAAGATAAATAACCTCTATTGCTGTCTTAAATGTGGGAAACAGAAAGAAATATCACTACGTGGTTGGCGATACATCAATTTAGGCAAATTTTTCTAACGTGCCGTGAAGAATATTACTAATTACAATATCTCCCCCGGCAGTTCAAACTTATTTCAACTTAATCGCCTAAAAATACCTATACAAATCCTCATTTCTATGAATCCTTGGAATTCATAGGGATGAGGTTTACTTTTTTGAGAAACTCTGTAACTTGGACGAAGAAAACCTCTGTGGAATTATACTTCGAGATCCGTTTGAAATACATGTGTGCAGCAACTCGATCTCCATTTTTCCAAAACCTCATGTTTGCATAGACCGTTAAGAGGCAATCGGCTCATTTTTACTGGGTGTTGGAATTCAAATACAGTTGCGAGGCGAACACCACCAAATTTAACAAAGCCTGAACCTCAAAATGCCCCTATGTGAAATTAGCTTGTTCAAGTGATCAGATGTTAACTATCCTGAGATGTAAACCTCAACTATCGAACACCTACAATCTTACCAACTTATAGATCTAAGAATAACATAATTTACGAGTATTTTATTGGTAAAAGTTACTATTGGCAAAAGACAACAAATTTCAAATCATCCCCATGTATCATAGGCATTTATGCATGGAGACAGTTTTATAGATGACCACCCAAAAATGTTCTTCGGGGCCTCGACGTGCATCAACACTAACAAATGGAATTGGTGAGTAATCTGAATCTATAATTAAAATTTATACATGTTTGGTATTTTTTGAAATTTAGAATCTTTTGCTATGATTAAATTGTAAGTTATTTTCTGATTGATCTATATTATTCTACACTAAGTAAAACCAAAAAAACCATACGCGATATTAAACTGGAGAGTAGAATCTGGACAAGATACATTTTAACTCTTTTCCAAAGTAATAGTAAGTTAGGATAATTAATTGCCATAGCCATTGAAGAGCCTTCATTTAAACCTGTATAAAATCGGGGCTTCCTCTGCAAGTGGACTGTATTATATTTCTCGAAAGCGCCCAAAATTATAAATATTTTGACCGTTTCCATGAAACCAAAGAGCAATAAAAAAACATAGATTTCAGTTTCAGCCAAAGAGAGTTCAGTTTCAGTTTTATTCAGTTTGTTCTTACCGCTTTCAAGTCTGCTGCACAAGTCAAGTTGTGCGGCAGAAAAGAAAAGCGACAGAGAGACAGTTCTGGGTATTCGGGATATTCAGCACCACAGTAACTGGAAATTTAAAACTAAGATGGAAACTCTTTATCCAATGAGTGAAAGCTTTTCAGTAGGAGCAATCATTGGATAAAGAGTTACCACAATTACAGACTAATTTAAACCTAAATGAGAAATAAAAGAGGATGGTCACAGTGACCGTTAATTCAATTTGCAATTCAATTCAGTTTTTATATTCAGTACTTCAGTACAATCTAGAAAACATAAACTATAGTTAAAACACGGTTTAACATAACCTATTATTCGTTTTGGTGAAATTATTTACAATTCCAATGTATTTGGATAAAGATCTAATATAAAATACATTTTGCAACAAATTGTATATCCTTAGGAAAATATCCTTAGTATATCTGAACCTTGTTCTACAGATTTTCATTTATTTTTTTTTTGATTATTTTATTTGTCATAAATTTTTTTTTGTCTGAATATAAAAAGTTTTTCAATTAACTTCAAATTGCATGATTTTCCCATTAATAGAATCGAAGAAACTAATAGCCTGTTTCTCTATTTCGCACGAAAGCGATGCGAACGAAAAACAGCTGATTTTAGACCTACTAACTGGCATCAGCCATTATGTTTGCAGTCACTTTGTCGTTTTGATACCTTTTAGTAGGTCTAAAATCAGCTGTTCTTCGTTCGCATCGCTTTCGTGCGAAATAGAGAAACAGGCTGTAACTAAAATATTAAATCTTCGATTATGCCACTTAGGTTTGACCGAACTGGTATGAGTTGTGTTTCAAAAAAAATTTCGTTTCATTAATAGTCACAAAGAGACAAATTAAAAAGTAATAAATATTTCCATTGTATAATTTAGGTTTGAACGGACATGTATGAGTTGCGTGTCAATCCAAATTTGTTTTCTCACTTAGTGCATAACAGTTAAATTTAAGTATGAAAATAAACATGAATTTCCAAAGTAAATTTGAAACTATGCGTGCTTAAATAATTTATATCTTTTTACGGTGGTGATCTAGGTTAGGGTAAATCAGTTAAGTATGGGGTTTTAGTAAAATTCGCGCCACTAAGACCATGGATGGGTAGGGTAAAGAGGCGACAGATTTCGCAACATCTGGAATCCATTTCAAGAATAATCGATGAGTAGAAATATGAATTATTAAAATTTATGGTGGTTTTTCATATCCTTCCAGGAACGTTCACTTTGTTTTTTTTTTTGTTATATTAGATTCAGCATAAAACGGGAGTCTATAACAGTTTTTGCTTATGATCGAGAATAGGATAGTTGAACTCAAGTAGGTCCGAACCAGACTATGAAGCCGACGCGGCGCAAATCGGCGGCGCGCCACAGCCGGACATTTTTTTCCAGCCGGCGCCGCCGCCGATTTCAGCGGCTCACATCGGCTGAAACTCAGCCGCCGAACATTATTTAGTGAGTCAAAAAGAATTATTTTATGCAACCATGAAAATTAAGAAAGTGACTACTAAGTAATACAATAGGGTCAGAAATTTTAACGAAGTTCATTTTTGCATAGAAATTTATAAAAAGTTTCTAACTTGATCTCGCTATCATTTATTTAAAGAAATCGGTAATATATCGGATTTAGAATTTAAAAATGCGTTTTTAGGTTTTTACGGATTTACAATAGCTCTTGAGAGGCCGAACCAATTTTTACAAAGTCTACGTCGTTTTAGAGAGAAAACAACAGTCACTATGTCATTCACAATAAATTCTCTTTCCCAACAAAGACTAATAAGTAGATACTTATTGAATCGATTTTCGACATTACATCAAAACTTCCTTAACTTTTCCTAAATTTTTGTGTTAATTTTAGGTTTTTTCATCTAATTGTAAATATCTTAAAGAGCCATTTTTGCCTGAGATTGACATTCGTGCGCCATCGTTTGTTGGAACTTTATCGGCTCAGCCGATTGTTGAAATTTTTCCAAGCGCCGTCGCCGCCGAAAATTTTGGTCGGCTTCATTGCCTGGTCCGAACCCCCCACCCGACTGAAGCTAGCATTCAGTGGCTCCCCGCCTACTTGGTTCTCTTCAGATATAACTAACGTTTAAGGATAAGTCCATCCACCACCTATCTCGTAGTTCAATAGGTGATTTTAAGCGCTTTAGGGGCAAATCAAACAAAAATAAAGTGCTTTCCACCACATATTGTCTTTTTGAACATTACAATTGTCGAAAACCATATCGGTTTCTATTTTATTGAGTGCACAAGTTGGTCACGTACAACATTTTTTTTTTTAATTTTGCTTTTTTAATGTCTACATAACTTTTGAGCTTTTTAAATAGTTCAATATTGGTGTCGTCCGCAATTCTGTCCATATGTTGATTTTTTATCAAAATTAAAAAAGTTTTCCAAATGCTATAAATACAGTTTTATAGAACGCGATAAATTTTAAAATTGGCTAATAACAATAGTATTCCTAAGATTAATATTGAGGAAGGTATGGGGAAGAAACGAAGAAATGTAATTCCTGCAGTCCAGGACTAGTGCACTGCCAGAGACACAATAAGAACTGCCACAATTCACCAGAAATAATTTAAACTAAGGCTTCTAGGACAAACGGCACCTTTATATAAAAATGAGACAAGTTTTAATTAAGATTTTTAGCTAGTCCAAAAATTTCGATATTGGTTCATAGTTGCGACCTGCACATTGATCACAATAATAACAGGTGGCGCAAAAGTAACCTTTCGATGTTATGTTAGACGCGATTGGCGGTCAGCAGCTAACAGCTGATGCACCGTCTGGACTTTGTACGGAAACATCTTCAAATCTTATACCAAAATTCGCTGTAGAGACCGTCGACTGATACCCATTTGCGTGGCACGACGTCTGGTCGATGTCGAGGGCGCTTCCATGACATCCTCGGCTACAACAGCAATATTCTCTGCAGAACGGCTACTCCGGGGTCTGCCACGCCTGGCAGCATCTCGTGTTGTGCCTGTCTCTTCGAGGCGAGCGGCTAAACGTCGCAGTGTTTCACCAGTAGGCGTTGGACGGCCAGGAAATCTGTGCCAAAGTCACCGACCGATTATTGGTCAAATAAATAGTCAGCAATATTCCGGCAAAATAGACTCAAAAAGTGATTATTCATCGATCGGAATATACTATGGGTCTATCTTTTCCCTTTTCGGCATTACAGCACAGTGCGGCGTAAGGAATACAAAATTAGTGAAATCAAGTTTGCATATTACTTGCCTTAAAAGATTTATCTAGTTTGACACGTTTGAAACAAAGTGGAGGCTCTGTTGTATAAATGTCCATAAAACCCAAAAATGTCTGTACACACCGTTTAGAAGATCCGATATGTTTACTTCTTTTTTGCTCAGCCCACTGTGCTTTGGCTAAACCATGTGACGATATGCACCTTCTTGAAATAAAAGACAAGTTGTATTTTTTTTTAATATTTTTCATGTTTTCATGTATTTGAAAAAAATTATTTAGTTTTTTACTGCAGTTTTCTTTTCGGATTTTGTTTTTTATAATTATGCATAATTTTATAATTTATTTATAACAATAATAACTAAATTATTTTTTTGGTTTTCTTTTGTCTTTTATTATTTTATAATATTTTTTTCTTTTTTTTAATTCGTAGTCTGTGGTGTGGACAAAAATTTGTTTTTATTTGTTTATTAAATAGTTCTTATTTAAAAATAAAAAAAATAAAGAATATAGGAAAAGATCTATGATAATGAATAAACGGCGCATCATTTGTGAAACTGAACCATTGGGGAAAATATGGAAATATTTAAGTGAATACATCAAATATTTCAGTTTGTATTTTGGAAGCAAAGGCGATACAACAATCACCAACAATAATTTTGTTTTCTTTAAATGGTATATAACGGTAGTTACATGAAATTATTTATATTATATATAGTTAATTAAGATTTGTTTTTTTTGTATAGACTGAGGCAAAATTCCATAAAATCAAAACAGAAAAAAATTATGGTATTTTTTTAAATTTTTATTTAATTATATATTCCAATTTTCGTGGAAGTTTAATCATTAGCATTTGGAACAAATTTTTTGAAGTAATTATATGTTCAAGAGAGCTGGGATACGCTTTAGAATTAAAGGAAATAATGATGGCTAAAAATTTTGGAAATATCCTTTTTATATATAAACCGTGGTTTAGTAACAGTCGTTAAAAAAATCAGAAAAAGTTTATTTTTTTTAAAAAATTATTTTTAAATAATAAACACAAAATATTATTTTATTCCCTTTTTTAAATCTAACATGATAACGTAGAAAACAATGCCTTCTTGAAAATCTGTGAATAAATGCATAAGATATGACCCATTTTGAAAAAGTAAGAGAAATGCAAAAAAAATCATTTTTCATATTTTTGTTTAGTATTTTGTGTGGGAGGTATCACAAGGGGCGTGGCAACAACGGCTATTTTTCATTGGACTGTAGCCCCTATAAAAGCCTTACACTACAAAAAATTTCATGTAGTTGCAAGCATTGCAATCAAAGTTATAAGCCGTTAAATTTTTGTACAAAATGGTCCATTTGTGTGGGAGGTACATTTTTTGCTCAATGTGATAATTACTAATAATTTTATACTACGTGTGGAATTGCGAAAGATTCTGATACATAGCACAGAAGTTATTAAAGAATCAATACTTCACTAAATGTCGACCCTTTGTGGGGGAGGTACTAGAAGGGGTGGACCAACATGGTCCATCTTCGAACTTTGCCTGATAGTGAGAAAACAAATTTCCACATATTAAATTTGAAGTCACTCCTCCTTTCGAGAGTTATCGTTGCGCACCTGCCAGACAGACGGGTGGATATTGCATAAATGTAATGAAGTGGCCCAAAACGGATTTTCGTAAAATATACCTAAGGTCTTAGGTCACTGCTTCGTTGTGTTACACGTTTGACTCGTAAAAAATGATATACACCCACGTTTACAATAGTGAGGGTATAGAAACATGATTGTGTTGAAATACTCTTACTTCAACCAAAAGGGTTATAATATCTTTTTTAATTTAAAATGGGGTATATTATTTTTTTGCGAAGTTTTTCTATTTTCCATGGCCTTCTTTCTGTCGGCTAACATTTTTTTTTTAAGTTACAGATTTTGCTTTTTTTCATGGCCTTCTTTCTGTCGGCAAAAAACTTTTTTTTTAAAGTTAACAATTTGTCGAATTTCCAACATTCGTAGCCCTATATATTATATTTAACGCTTATACAGGCTCCGTCAAGATTATATTTACTTCAAAAAATATAGCCAATATACTAAAGGTAAGTTCCATGAAAATTGGTTTTAAAAAAAATTAAAAAAACTTTACCATAAAAAATTGTTGGTGTTGATTTTGTGGAATAAAATCCCTCAATATACACAGAAAAGAAGATTTTAGGCTTTGGACAGAAATGTGGTGTTATTTGCATTTTTCGGGATAGTGTGATCGGGATTAAAATATTGAATACATTTTGTCAAGAAATGGTTATATCAAACTGGTGATAATAGCAAAAACTGATCGAGCCCTATAGAATTGTCAGTTGTTCATGAAATTGCCCTGAAGGGCGCCATCAGGTGGATATATCAAACTATTGATAATCGAAGAAAATAATTATTGCGAGAATTTATGATCGGTAAATAACTAATCGGGCGGCAATTGATTGTAATTGCAATTAAAAATTGAATAAATCGGTGATAATCATAGGATTTTATAATCTGCAAAGTAATTGATCGGGCGCCAAAAATGTTTATGTGTATGTGACATAGATGTTCTAAATATAAAACTGATCTGTAAGTAATTGCTCGGGGGCCAATTATTTGCGGGATCCTGTGATCTGGCCCATGGAGCACTAACATATTGTAAACATTTTGTCAACAAATGCTGTATATCAAACTGGTGATAATTTCCAAAACTGATCGAGCGTCATATAATTGTTGTTTGTATGTGAAATCTTGATCGGGCGCCAGGCGATTCAAATGTCTGTCCAGTATTGGAAAGTATCAAACTGTTGATAATCGAAGATAACATTTATAAGAGTAATAATACTTGAGAGCACAAATTCTCTATAAATAATAATTTTGCCTGTCGTCGCAAGAGTTTGTGATAATCATAAGAATTTTTTGATCGGGCGCCGATTCCATTCATTTTGCTTTATACTGGGTATATGGTTAACTGGTGATAATCGACAAATTATGTTCTCCCTAAATTTGTAAAATACATTTTATGAAATTCATAAAACGGTTCCCTTTTGATTCAGTTTCCCAAAGTATATAGTTTTGCAAATCCCTCTTTAGAATATAATTTGAAAATAAATCGAAAAGAAAAACAAATAAAATATTTTTTTCTTATTACAGCTTTTCTTTCTTGTTATGCAATAACTTTAAGAATTTTTTTTTCGCATTTTTTATTATTTTTTTTCGGGGTTGCTGTTGTTGTTTTAGTTTTTGTTAAAGAATTTTTAGCTTTCATTTGTTGTCGTTCTTCTTGTTACTTTTTTTGGGGTTATCTCGTCTTGGTTTTGGGTTTCATTTATTTATTATTGTAAATTGGGTTGTTCTTGTTTTTTGTTACATATTTCTTATAATTTTTTGGTTTTGTTTTTTTGTTTTGGTAAAAAATCGTTTGGTTTTTTGTTTTGTTTTAATAGAAATAAATTATAATAATAATAATTATTATTACTTTTGTTTGGTTTTTTCTTTATTTTATTATTATAAATTGTTTAACTACTCTGTTTTTGGTTTGGTTTTTTTTTTGTATGGTTTTACGAGTTTTTCGGTTTTATTTAAATACGTATTTACAAATCTCAGCTTCAACAAAGAAAAAAATAAGGAAAATTACGCGTTTCTTGTTTTTTTTTTTAATTTCAGTTAAATTCAAAAATTTTATTTTATTTTGTATTCTTTCTTGTCAATTTAAGCGGTTTGTTTGGTTTTTTATATGTTTATTTTAAAGATTGATGTTTCGGTTGGTAATAAAAAAAGTTCATTTTGTTTCGGTTTGTTGGTTTTCTTATTTATTTTAAGATTTAAATGTATATATATTTGTTTGTTTTTTTAGTTATGTTTTGTTTGGTTTTTGTTTTCTCTTTTATATTTGAAGTATTCTTTATTAAATGCCAAATTATAGTTTATGTTTGTTGGTTTGTTTTGTTTTGTAATAGTAATGAAAGTATTTGTATTTATTTAAATGTTTGTTTTTTTTTTTGGTTTATGCTTTATTACAAAATGTTTTTTAAATTATAATAAAAAGAAAAATCCATTAATTAGAACGCAATTTTTTTTTATAATTTTTACAAATTGTAAAAGTTGGCTTTTGTTTTGAATATTTTTTCTTTTGAATTGTTTAAATATTTTTTTGGGTCGCGAAATGTTAGCGTGTTTACTTAAGTTGGTTGTTTTTCTCTCTTTTTAAATTCATTTAATGTTAAGAAGTTAATGAATATTTATTTTGTTTTTTTATTTGTTTTGGTTTTTAAGGTATAATAAAACTTTTTTTGTTTGAAGGCAGGTGTTATATTGTTTATTTTTATAAATACAGTTCAATTTTTTTATTTATATAATAATAATAATTTTATTATTTAGGTTTTCTTTTGTTAATATTTCCTATTTATTTTGCTAGATTACGTTTGGGTTTTGGTTTCTTGTTCTGTTCTTTTAAATTAAACTAATCTAAAGAGTTTTTGTTTTCTTTCTTTTTGTGGGGGAATTGGTTTTAAATGTTTCTCATTTTTTTGTGAATTAGGGGGAGGGGGTGTTGTAGGGGAGATTTTTTGTTTATAGAAAACATTGTTTGTATAAACCGGCTAGTTTAGTTTACGTTAAAGTTATATTATACAAATTATGTATGTAGTTTGGTTTGTTAATTTTAAATTTAATTTAGAGGCATTATAAAGTATGTTAATGGTTTATCGAAATAAATTTACAATAAGAACTTGAAGCCACAAAAAGGTGGAAAACTTTTTTTACTTAGAAAAAGAAAACAAAAAACGAATTTAATTTTTTTAACTTTCATTAAAATTTCCACCTTTTGTTTGCCAACACAAAGAAAAATTGCACGAAACAAAACTGAGTGTGAAGAGAATTTTTATGTAAAATATATGTCTGTCAAAATAAATTGTATTAACAAATAACGAAAAAAAAATTGTAGCTAAATCTCAAACACTAGAAATAGTTGAATGTTAATAAAATGTATTTGGAAACAATTGCTCAATATCACATAATGGTCGATCTAAAAAGCCAATGGATAAGTTGCAAAAATTACTGATTTCAAAATTTTTTTTTATTTTTAGCATAACTCGGAAACTGTTTGTCTAATTTTTTTCGCATTTACACCGAAATATTTTTAAGTAAATTATCTGGTTTTGATTAGTTGAATAGCTTTAGATATATCTAATTAATTTTGGTTACGAAATCAACTATTGTTTGTTTTGTATACAACTTTTTGCCCAATTTTGTTGCATTAATACCAAAATACTTGCATGGTTAAGTTAATTATCTAATATGCATATTTCTGAACACTGCTTTTGGAGTAGTTGAATAAATTTAAATTACAACTAAATGTTTTTAAATTAATTATTTTAAAATAAAACTGTTCAGTTCTATTTTTGACAGAGAACCAATCAATCCATGTTTTCCTGAGGTCACCATATAGGCAACAAATTTAAGTTTAAATTTTAAATTTTTTTTCTATTTTCACTTGTCTTTGTTTTAATTAGTTAAATACTAAAATTGTTGTGTATAAACATCATATTTCGCTACAATTTAAAACTGTTCAGTTCTATTTTTGACAGAGAACCAATCAATCCATGTTTTTCTAAGGTCACCATATAGGCAACAAATTTAAGTTTAAATTTTACAATTTTTTTCTATTTTCACTTGTCTTTGTTTCAATTAGTTAAATACTAAAATTGTTGTGTAAAAACATCATATTTCGCTACAATTTACATAATTCATATTTCCGAAACTAATGAATATGAAATTAAATAGTCAATTGTTTTTTTATATTTGTGTGAAGAATTTTGACTGTAGGACACTCGCAATTATGCGAAAACCCAATTTTATTATAGAAATGTTAAACATTTTTGAAACTAAGGAAAAAATTAAAAAAAATGTACAAGAAAAAATTTCAAATCGTTAATTTTTTTATATTATTGGTGTAGAACTTTGATAAAAAGTTATTCACTAACATACATATATGTGAAAACACAATTTAATTGTAGAAATTTAAATTTCCTTTTTTGGCATTTGTATGAAAACAAAAAGTATATTTTACCAATTTTTATTTCAATACTGGTTCGAGTACCGTGGGCAGTATTAGTAATATTATTTGGCATACGTAATATTAACTAAAATCACGTATACCGCCCAGGGTACTTTATGAGCTAAACAGACAAGTTTATAAAAAAACATGTTAAGACGGATTATGTTCGGCCATGCCGAATTTTATATACCCTCCACCATGGATCCTATGACTACCGTTGTTCGTGTGAAGGATTCCCAGATACAAATTTTCAGCCCGACCAGTTGCAATTTGTGGTGGTCTCTATGACGTTAGGAAGTCAAATCGGGGAGATGCTATATATGGAGTCTATATCAAAAAATGAACCGATATTACCCATTTTCAATCCCAAAATACCTGCAGATATAAAAAGTATATCTACCAAATTTCAGCTACCTAGTTCAAGTATTATAGATTGTAGCGTGATTACAACAGACGGACGGACGGACTGACGGACATGGCTAAATCGTCTTAGAATTTTACGACGATTAATAATATATATACATTATGCGGTCTCAGATTAATATTTAGTAGTGTTACAAACGGAGTGACAAAATGAATATACCCCCCATCCTATGGTGGAGGGTATAAAAATAAATTTTACCAATTCTTTGAATTTTTATTTGAATACTGGTGCGAGTACCGTGGGCAGTATCAGTAATATTATTTGGCATACGTAATATTAACTTAAATCACGTATACCATCCAGGGTACTTTATGAGCTAAACAGGCAAGTTTATAAAAAAACATGTTAAGACGGATTATGTTCCGCCATGCCGAATCTTATATACCCCCCAACATGGATCGCATGTGAATGGTTATGGCAATAATAAACTCATTAAACCAAATTTCAGCGCAATTCTTTGAAATTTGAGGTTTTTTGTGGCGTTACGAAGTCAAATCTAGAGGGACCTTTGTATGGTCCCTCTAGACGGTTGTGATAGGACATCAAAACGTGGTCCTATCACAACCGTTGTTTGTATGAAGTATTCCGGGTGTAAATAAACCCCAGTTACCAATTTCCAGACCGACCAGTTGAAATTTGTGGTCTCTGTGGTGTTATGAAGTCAAATCGGGAGATGCTATATATGGGGGCTATATCAAAAAATGAACCGATAATACCCATTTTTACCCAACATACCTGCAGA
Source organism: Eudasyphora cyanicolor (assembly GCA_963930755.1). NCBI lineage: Eukaryota > Metazoa > Arthropoda > Insecta > Diptera > Muscidae > Eudasyphora > Eudasyphora cyanicolor. The sequence continues at coordinate 127,173,622 of OZ005736.1, read as the reverse complement.
TATAAGAAGTTTATGTACCATATTTCAGCCACCTAGCTCAAGTATTATAGATTGTAGCGTGATTACAACCGACGGACAGACGGACATGGGTAAATCGTCTTAGAATTTTACAAACGGCATTTCATTTTGTCACTCCGTTTGTAACACCTCTAAATATTGATCTGATATGATATTGATAAATATTGATTCTATGGTGGAGGGTAATATTGCAAATATTTTCGGGTCTAAAAGAGAATACATTATGCCATTTGTATACACCTGGGGCATTTTAATAAAATATTTTAGAGAATTAATTTTTTTTTATAAAATAGAGGCCATTGAAACATTTTTGTGGTTGCTGCCACTTATGCTGTTGCTGTTTACAAATTTAATTTTAGAGATTTTCCTCCAAAGTCCTTCTAGGTTTTAAAAAAGGGATATATTTATAATTACCAAAATTACCTTAAGAAAAAGTCACTTTTCTTAATTCAATATATGAATTGTCCGTTTTTTAAAGCCGTAACAACAGTTTTGGTGAAAAGTCTTTAAAATAAATTTATGTTTTAGGTATATGCAAAAAAAAATATTTACTATATTTAGGATTTAATCCCGAATATTTTTTGTTTATTCTTGAATACAATTTATTTTCACAGAAATATATATTCTATATAAAATTCACTTCCCAAACATATTTTATTTCGTGCTATTTTTTCTTCTTGTGTCTATCGAGTTCGATTTTTTTTATTTTTAATTTTTTTTTATTACTAATTGTTTTATTATTTATATATATATAATAAATTTTTAAGTAATGCTAAGTTCTTTCGGTTTTTTTTTATTTCGATAATTTATTTTATAAATATTTTACATAATCTTCGGCTGTTTGTGTTCAGTTTCAATTGTTTTTCTGTTTTTTTTAATTATATTTAATAAATTTCCTAGTTTTTTTAGTTAGATTTTTTTGTATTTTTTTGTTGGTAATTTTTTTAAGAGTAAATATTTATAATTCGTAATCCAAGGAACAGATCAAGCTAAGAGTGGTTTTAAGGGGGAGGAAGGGTTTCCATGAGTTTTTGTCCGTGGACAAAAAACATAAAATCTTAAAGTCAATAATAGATTCCTAGAAATGATGCCATAAAGTACACAAATAAAATTATTTAAAAGTGTAAATAATTTTGTTTTAGGAAAATTGTTTTATGTTTGTTGTGTAATGTAAGTGTTTTTTGTTTTTTTTTTCATTAACGTGAGTAATTGTGAGTGTAATTTTCTTTGGTTTTTGGCGAATCCATGAACAACATCTTAATTGGAAAAATGAGAAAAAATGTCAGAAGTTTTTTTTTTGGTTTTCTTTTCTACATCGTTTTGTTTCTAATCAGTTTTTAGTGTTTTCGGTTTTAGGTTCGTTTTGGCAGTTATATCTATAAACACTTTGTAAAGTTCATTTTTTAGTTTGTGTTTTTTCGGTGTATCATAATTTACATGTTTCTATTTACAATATCATAATGGGGTTTTATTTTGGAAATATGTTACCGAATTAGGAAAAAGAATAAAACTCTATAACATTTTTCTCTTTCTAGCCTGTGTGGAGTGTCAAAATAAAAGATCGAATGTGTTAAAGCTAATGTCGCAATTGGCCTATTATAGTCCTCAGAATTATATGTATAACAAATCTAAAACTAATACCGAAGAATTGTTGCTGTAAAAATAAACTGGATTTTCAAAATTTCCAAATGGGACCGTTGTTAGATTGCGCCTTTTCTCCCTACTGTTTGTTGGGCTAAAACATGTTCGCATTTTACTACAGCTTTTAAACAATATTTTCAGACATTGAAATATTTTTGGGAGAATTTTTGTAACATGCTCAGTTTTCTTTGTTTGTTGCAAAGGATTTGTGTTGTATGTTGATTTTGGAGTAATCCTTTGAATATTTATTTTTATTCTTCTAATGGACGGGTTACTAAGAATAGTTTTGCAAAGCGCAATAATTTAGAGGCAGTTATGGTATACTCAAATGTATTTCAATGAATGATTTTGCGTATTGTGTTATGCGTCTGTTATTAAAATTTAGAAATTTCCAAAAAAAAAAAGAATTTTCTTCTGAACAGACATTCTTGTTAGATCTGTCGCCATGATGTCAAGGGCTTCATTTAAACTGTAATTACTACAAAATGCAGTTTGATGATTTATTCAAGCTAAATGTGGTTTTATGATTGATTCAAATCCAAGCTGGGATTTACTTTTAAATTTCGGATACATCATGTAATACTTGTACCATGGGTAGTATTAGTAATATTATTTGACATACGTAATATTAGTTTATATCACGTATACCACACACAGAAATATTAGAAATGTTAAAACCGAAATTGCTAACAAATACTGATTTGGTTAGAAGTAGTAATATTATACTTTACAGCATTTTTCAGCTGTGAATTCTCAGAATTGGACGCGAAAGTAGCCCCCAAAATAAGAACTTCTCCATCATTCGTTTAGTCAAGTTGGCGCAATTAATAATTTAATGGCCATACGATTTTTTTTGCTCAAGGTGCATTTTTAGCACTTTTTCTATGTTTTTTTTTCAAGCTATATCCTACGGAATATTTCTTTGGTGTCTGAAGCAAAGCTGTAGATATTGAATAGGAGAACAAAAATGCGGAACAAAACTACCTGAAAAAAGTGCATCCAGTGCCTTAAAAATCGCAAAAATATTGTCTTCTGTTTTAATGTTCTGTTTTATACGTATTACGATTTTTATGGCACTGGATGCACTTTTTCGGTTAGGTTTGTTCCGCTTTTTTTCTCCTATTCAATATCTAAAACTTTGCTTTAGATACAAAAGAGATATTCCGTACGGTACACCGAGAAAAAAATATAGAAAAAGTGTTAAAAATCCAGGTTGAGTAAAAAAATCGTATTGGCATTAAATTATTAATTGAACCAACTTGTCCAAACGAATGATGGAGAAGTTCTTATTTTTGGGGCTACTTTCGCGTCCAATTCTGAGAATTGAGTCGAAAATCAATGAGCTGAAAAATGCTGTACAGTGTAATATTACTACTTCTAACCAAATCAGTATTTGTTACCAATTTCGGTTTTAACATTTCTAATTTTCCTGTGGGTGGTATACGTGATATTATTAATTGAGCCAACTTGACTAATCGAACGATGTAGAAGTTCTTATTTATTGGGCTACTCTCAGAATTGAGTTCCAATATCACATGTTATACTGTGTTATGTGACCCAGGTAATATTCATTTAAATCTCCTATGCCATACACATTACATTAACTGCGGTACAGATACAGCGACAAAAGGATTGTTGAACTGGAATTGCTGGAAATTCCTATTTTTATTAAAACTTCGGATACTTCAAGAATCAGGGTTATTATTATTAATGTTATTTATCAAACTTAGTAAAAATTTGAATCACGTATACCACTCACAGCACTTTGTACATGTGTACACGTCCATGACATTTCTCATCTAGAATTTCTAAATTCTTTTTAAATTAGTGATTTGATTCCAAATTCCAGAACTTCATGTAATCCGAGTATTTCTGTTTAACATTCTGGTGAATTATATGTCTATATACCTAATGCGAGTACCATGGGTGGTATTAGCAAAATTTTTTAGTATACATAATATTAATTGAATTAACTTATACCACATTCACCACACTACCTTCCTCTTTAACTGTTGTTTACAGAACATTTTCGAAAATTTTTAAAAATTGCAATATGAATTGAATACTAAATGTACATTAGTCATCAGTTTTAGTCCTTTTAGTCATCCTGTAGGCGCGCTTTTTAAATACATTTTAAACGCAGAAAAAATTTTGGAAACGAATTGACTCGAGAAGAGAGATTGCTCCAAATTTCCGCCGGTAAAATTTGATACAGTCAAAAGATGTGTTTTAATAGTTTTTTTTAGTAATATTTACAATTGGTATTTACAATGACATTTATTTGTTTTTTTAGGTGCGTTTTTGGACAATTTTTTTACTACCTTCGTACAGTCCAAAGAAGATAATACTCGTAAATTAGGAAATTGGTTTATAGAAAACCAAATTATTTACATACAATATAAATTTGTATATATAGTCGTGATAGCCGCACCAGAGATAGAGTTTTTTTTTCCAACCGACGAACCTTTAACTATTCCAACAATCTATGTCTAGTTTAGTTAAATTCTGAGGACAGTTACATTGAGAGTATTTTTCAAATGTTTTCAGTTAAGCGATTAAATAATTAAACATTTTTTTTACTAATTTTAACTTTTAACAGCAATACCTTAGTTTGTGCATAAAAAATAGTGTAAACATTATTTTGGTATATCTAATATAGGAGATATTCAGCTCCGAAAGCCCAATTATTTAGATGCAGTTATGGTATACTCAAATGTATTGCAATGACTGATTTTCTATTGTGTTTTGCGTACGTCATTTATGTTTAATCTGTCCCATAATGTCAAAGACATTTTTAAACTGCAATTACCTTGTATTTGAAAAAAAAAATAATGAAATGATTTTAAATTCTGATTTATCATGTAGTATTAGTAATATTATTTGTTATACGTAATATTAATTTATATCACGTAGACCAACCACAGTACTTTATTTGTATTAGATATGCTTAAACCGGAATTATTAAAAATTCGTTTTTTATTTTTGCCTAAAACGCTTAGAATTCAAGTTAGCATTTTTATTTGGGTAGTATTGGCAATGTTATGTGACATAGGTTTGTTTAAATCCAATATACCATCCACATCACTTTAAATGCGGTACAGATTAGAGACAATTGCATTTTCTACTGGAATTACATAACATTTTCTGAAGTATTTTGTTATCCTAAACACAAAAAAAATATTTATAATTTTGAAGGTAATTTTTTTAATTCCAGTTTTCTTGGAATGAACCTCTACACCATTTCCAAGTGTAATTCAGAAAATATCAATTGAAATTCAGAAATTGCATTCGAAATTCAGAACATCTCACTTGAAATTCAGATTTTTCATTTAATTTTCAGAATTCATCAATTGAAAATCATAATTCAGAAATTTCATTTGAAATTCAAAACTCATCAATTAAAATTCAGAAATTCCATTTGAAATTAAAAACTCGTCAATTGGAATTCAGATTTTCCATTCAAAATTCAGAATTCATCAATTAAAATTCAGAATTCCCATTTTGTAGGAACAAAATGATATTCCCAACAATAAGAAGTAAAAAACGTTAAGTTCGGCCATACCGAATCTTATATACCCTCCACCATGGATTGCATTCAATTCTATTACTGGAAAAATCTTTGGATATGGACCTAATCTTCGAGCCATCTATTTGATTGAAGCAAATTTTAGGCCCCAAATTCTTAAGCCAAACTCTTCATCTGAAAAATGTGATATTTATGGCTTAAATAAGCATATATTAGGCTAAATTTAAAACAAAAAATATAAACTGACTAAATTTTCTTGCCAAAATAGAATAGAAACTGCAAAGTTTTAGCTAAATTGCTTAGAAAATGTGGTGTTTATGGCTTAAGCAAGACTTTTTGGGAGCGACATCTATACTCGTAGGTGGACTATAACAAAATATGAACTGATTAAAAAATTGTTGTCTACATGAAACACAAGCTGCAAAGATTCGCTTAAAATGCTTAGAAAATGTGTTTTTTATGATTTAAATACGCCTATTTTGAAGCGACCTCTATAGGTTGACTCTAACAAAATATGAACCGATTTGCAATACTGTGATGAATTCTAGTCAAAATAGAATACAAACTGCAAAGTTTCAGCAAAATTACTTTAAAACTGTGGTATGTATAGCTTAAAATCCGTATTTTGGAGCGACCTCTATAGGGGAGCTATATCAAAACATTGACCGATATGACCCATTTGCAATCCCAAACGACCTGCAACTATAAGAAGTATTTCTACCAAATTTGATCAACCGTGCTCTATTATTACGGACTGTAGCATGATATCAACAGACAGACAGACGGACATGGTTAAATCGTCTTAGAATTTCACGACGATCATGAATATATATACTTTATGGGGTAGCAGATCAATATTTCAAGGTATTGCAAACGGAATGACAAAGTTAGACCCAATTTTATACCCTCCACCATCCTATGGTGAAGGGTTTAAAAATGGACCAACGCAGGACAGCTTTTCTCATCAATGGTGCAACAGAGTGGTATCAATTGTCAGAATTAGGGACACTCTTTAACAATGGCTCACATGAACGCGGATTGGATGAGATGTTTCTCGAGTCAGATTCAATTTAAAAATCTTTATTCACTTTAGTCACATCTATACCAAAACTAATTTTTTCTTGTTTTCCAATAGAAATTCTGAATTCCAATTATTAGTTTTTGAATTTCAAATAAAACATCATGAATTTCAAATGAAAAATTCTTAATTTCAAATGAATAATTCTGAATGTTAAATGTCGAGTTCTGAATTTCAAATAGAAATTCTTAATTTTAACTGACGAATTCTGAATTTCAATTGATGAGTTCTGAGTTTCAAATGCAAAATCTGCATTTCAATTGACGAATTCTGAAATTTAAATGGAAAATCTGAATTGACAAGTTCTGAATTTGAAATGGAATTTCTGAATTTCAAGTGACGAGTTCTGAATTTTAAATAGAGTTTCTGCATTTCAATTGACGAATTCTGAATTTCAATTGACGAATTGTAAATTTAAATTGATTTTTTCTGAATTACATTTGGAAATGGTGTAGTATTTGGACTATATCGGGCCAGGCTATGCATTACATTTAAAGTTATTATGAGGGCTACAAATGTGAAGTATTTCACTTGTACGTACCTTTTTAGTAACAATCATCAAAAAATATTGTTTTTTTTGAAAAAAAAAAACGTTTGTTTTCTGTCAAAAAAAATCCATAAAATAAAGCAAAAATCTTAAAAAAATGTTAATGTTTATTTTAAAATCTAGCATGCTAGCGAAGAGAACAATGTATATTTGATATCTATGGACACAATGTATATTTGATATCTAAATTTGAATCTATTTACAAATGTATAAGTTATGACCCATATTGTAACAGAAAGTAGTAAATTCAAACAAATCATTTTCCATATGTTTTATTTTCACCATTTTGCTTGAGGGGGGTGTGACAATAACTCTCATTTTCAATGGACTATGGGTACTATGAAAGTGCATGTATGAGCTGGAATCCATGTTATAAGACTTTAACTTTTTGTGCAAAATGGTCCATTTGTTCGGGATGTACCAGAAGGGGCGTGGCAAGTTCACCCATTTCTCTCAATGCGATAGTGGCCAAAAAACTAATACTATGTAATGAATTGTGATATATTATGGGTAATAGTAGATCCCAATAGAAGAGAAGTTATCAGATAATCAATATTTCACATAATTTTGAACCCTCGAGGGGGAGGTACTCAAAGGTGTGGACCAACATAGTCCATCTTTGACCTTAGCCTGAGATGGCACAAAATATTGACTCATACCAATTCGAAGTCAATCGGTAAATCATGTCGAAAGTTATCGGGCACACCAACCAGATAGACAGACGGACGGACATTGCTCAATTTTTCTATTATTGGCCAACAATAATAGAAAAAAACTATTGGCCAACAATAATAGAAAAAAACTATTTTTTTCGAGCCAACAAAAAACATTTTTGTTGAAAAAAATAATTTTTTTATAATAGTTTTAACGACATTTACTAAACTTCTGTTTCCTTATGAATGTGTCATTATAAACATTTGTAGTCCTCATAATTTCCATTATAATAAAGTGTATCGGCTTTATCGAGCATATACTTCAAATAATATGGTCCAAATACTAAGGGAACCTTCCTAGAAAATGGGTATTGTAAAGAAAATGTACTAATAAAAAAAAAAAACAAAATTTTAATATTTTTTTCGTTTCCATCGTTTCTTGGCCAAATCAAAACTCAACTAAATTTATCGGAAGTGACTACTCAAGTGAACATACAGATCAATCACATTTCGGGTCAAGACGACAATCTCTTTTTGGATTAAAGTCATGAACTAACGTCGCCCATTCAATTTTCAAAAGAGAATCCCTTTCATTGTAATTCGATAACCAAGATAGATCGATAATAACTCTTAAATGTGAGTTCCAGACTGGACAATCATGATCAATATAAATTCTAACGCTAATTTTGGATACAGACGTTAATCTTACGCCCAAGTATTTGTAGTTTTCTTAATCCACACAACATTCAGTATATACTCGTACTTGTAATTCCTTTCAAATACCAATCTGGGCAGTCAACAAGCGCTTGTCGGCAGAATCTCCAGTATTTATCAACAAGTGAGTACTAAATGAAATTTGAACATATGTAAGTCGCCACATTGGGCATAACATATTCATAATTTGCATTAATCAAACTACAAAAACTTAATGTTAAGTAATCTTAATAATGGATCTTATAATCAAATAACTTTATCTTTAATATTAACATTATTACACTTGTTTATTTTAATATTACTAATCATGAATATAATACCTATAATACATTTTCATAATATGTACCACTAAATTTATCTATATTGGTTTTACGAAATAGAAGGAATAATATTGTAAGAAGGTATGTGGGCTGACAAAAAGAGCAGTGGGCAAGGTTGGGCGGGTTACCGGCTATGGAGCGGAATTAACACCAGACTGCTCTAAGTGACCGTAGATCCTTTTCTTTACAAATAGTGTACAATACGTCGATTCATCCCTAGTAATTGCTACCTAAATCTTAAATAATCTGTAGACGACCCTGACATATTACTTCTTGCAAGAACAACCCCCATTAGCCCAGAGCACGGTCGGAACAGTAGGTAGCGCTGGACAGGAAGGGATAGTGTCTGTGTTGAAGCGGGTCGTTACATTTTGAGACACCATATTACACCAGAAAAATGTTATGCACCTCCCTTCGACCAAATGTTGTTGCATAGTGTTATTTATTAAATGTAGTATACATTTTAATCAGGTATACAACCCACATGGGAAGTATTACTAATATTATATGGCATACGTAATATATTATTAAATAACGTATACCTTTATGTGGGATCAGAACTTAGAAGTAAAAGTTTTCCTTAAAAAAATAAAAAAACACTGAACATGGCAACTTTTTGGCAAAATATTAGGATTTTACAATTGGAAAAATTTGCTATTTTGATAGCCCATACCAATTTATCTTTGTATTTTTTTAGCAGTATTTTAAATGTGCATAACAAATTTTGAAATTGATATGCCTAATAGTCGCCAAGGAATTTTTTCCTTTGATTAATTATTTAATCGCTTTACTGACAGCTAATTAGTAACAAAAAATGTCCGCGTACTTTTGTTTTTTTTTTTGGTATTAAGTAACAAAACAAGAAATCAGTCCGTTGATATACCTACATATACGAGTACACGTATATATTTAGAAGTTTGTCTGCCACCCCATCATAACGGAGGGGTGGTTTATGGCCTACATCTGACAAGAGGGGTCTATCAATATTTTGTACAACTACTACTCACACGTTTCACGTATCTTATGGCAATTAAGTTCATTAATTTATTGGGATTTATTATTCATTACTACGTACGAGTTGATTGAGGAGCAGGAGGGGTCGTTAGGGTTGGGGGAGGACGTGTGATTTTTGTTTCAGATTCTTTATTATGCTAAACCTACCATAAGGACCTGCAGGTCCCTATATACGCCTAAAAATATTTGAGAATTTATTTTTCCGGTTTTCTAGAGGATATTTTCTTTGGGGTTTCGTATGTTAATTTTTGTGCGCTCTCGTCGTAAAAATCTTTTTTGTTTGATTTGTATCTTTTTTTTAATATTTTAGTTTACACTTCGAATTGGAATCTTTTCGTGTGGGTGTGTGTATTATTTTGTCATCCTAGTTATGTATGTATGTACGAGTATATGATTGACTTTTTCTTAGATGAGTGAATAAATTTATTAACAATTGTTTGGTATGGAAAGGACGATTTATACTGGATGATATTGGGGTAGTGGGGTGCAAATACGGTAAACGGATGTGGTTTAGCTAGGAGGAATTCGAATTCGATCAAAGCGTGCACTATATTCGGATTTTACTCGAAATTATAAGAAAAAGTTAAGAACACAACGTGGCTCTAAAATCAATTCGGATCTCCTCTTTTTTAAACAATGTTTGCTGATTAATGAAATAGGTTCGACATTTCGGGGACAACTTTAAAGGGGGAAGGCTTCTGATTACTTGTTCCACGTCCGGGCACGAAACGAAGAAGACCCTTTAGTCTTTATTATTATGGAAGTGCCCAAAGCCCGTGGTCAGCCTCTTAGACTTTTAAAATCATCATAAAGAACATGATGTATCAAAGGTCATACAAATCTTTGAATGATATATATAAGTCTTCACCGAGAAAATCTGTTGGTTCCTAAAAATTTTTTTTTTGGCAAAATCAACCGATTTCAATGTATGACAGCGTTTGTTATTTAGCTCTGAAATCTGTTGATTACTCGCCAAAAATATAATAAATTACATCTATTAAATCGAAAAAGTGTTTTTCATAAATTCTTCTTTATACTTATATACTTATGTGAGACGTTCAAAGATTTTGTTTGGAACTAAGGAAAAAGTAAGGATAACTTTTTAGTTATTCCATAAAAACCTGTGTACTTATACTCGCATACTCGTACATGTTTTTATACAAATGCTATTACTACGTTTGAAGTTACTTAAGATTTGGGTACGTAGTTTCGAAGCTGTAAGGAATTCAATAGTTTACTAACTTTAACATTATATTCAAGCTTAGCCTGTGACACGAGAAAATACTACCAGATCGTGCGAACTAGCCAGACAGACGGGTGAACACATCCCATTTCGTTACTTGTAACACGTTTGACACGTAACAAATGATATACCATTCTTTACTAAATTAAGGGTATTATAACTTGGGCTGTTGTCAAATTATCGTCTATACAATTGTTCCAATAAGCTTTGATTGGTCATCACATTAGCTATCTATATATAATCTATGGCAGATGACATATATTCCACAGTTGTCGACTCGTGGAGTCAACTACTTTACAATAGTAGGGTCATCCACTTTACAGTAGTAAATTGGTGGAATCAATTTTACCAGATGACTCTTGACTAAATAGTAAATACGTCGGGGAGTCATCTACTCTATAGCAAATGATTAGTGGAGACTTTGGTACAGTAACGAATGAGTGGTGGAGTCAATTTTAGTAAATGGCTCTTGACTGTATAACAGTTAAGTCGCGGGGTCTATTCGTTAGCATATGACTGATGTACATTATTATACACTTTATGGCTGGTGATTCGTGGTGTCATCGACTTTTCAGTTATTGACTCGTGGAGTCATTTACTATACAATTGTCGACCTGTGGAGTTGTTTAGTTTACAGTAGGGTCATATACTCTACAACAAATGACTAGTAGAGTCAACTTTAGCGGACGACTCTTGATTCTATTAGAGATGACTCTTGACTCTACAACAAATGACTCGTAGAGGAGTCAACTTTAACAGATGACTCTTCGCTCTATAGCAAATGATACATGCCTATAAAGTAATTGACTCATTAAGTCTCCTTCAACTTTTAACTCATGGAGTCCTGACTCTATAGCAAATGACCAGTGTAGTCAACATTAACAAATGAGTCTAGACTCAATACCAACTGACTCGTGGAGTCAACATTAACATATGACTCATGAGTCTATAGCAGATGACTCTTGACTCAACTTTAACAGATGAATCTACACCTGACCTTAGTCAGTAACCATTAACCACTGGATTTCAAAGTAACATATAACTCTTGAGTCTATAACAAACGACGACGCAAATTACTCGAGGAGTTTACTTTAACAGATGACTCTAGACTCTATAGCAACATTAACAAATGAGTCGAGATTCAGTACCAACTTTAACATATGACTCTTGAGTCTATAACAGATGTCTCTTGACTCAGCTTTAACAGATGAGTATAGACCTGACCTTAGTCTGTAACCATTGACAACTGGATTTCAATGTAACATATAACTCTTAAGTCTATGTATTATAGACGGCTTTTGACTCTAAGGAAAATTAATCGAGGAGTTTACTTTAACAGATGGCTCTTGACTCTATAGCAAATGACTCGTGTAGTCAACTTTAAAAGATGAAATTGACCAGTGGAGTCCACTTTAACAGATAACTCTTGAGACTTTAACAGATGAGTCTAGATCTAACATGACTCTGTAGCAATTAACCCGTGGATTCACCTTTAACAACTTTAAAAGATGAGTCAAAACCTGACCTGACTCTGTAGCAATTGACCCGTGGATTCACCTTTAACAGATAACTCTTGAGACTTTAACAGATGAGTCTAGATCTAACATGACTCTGTAGCAATTAACCCGTGGATTCACCTTTAACAGATAACTCTTGGAGACAATTTCAACAGATGACTCTTGGAGTCGATTTTAACAGATGACTCTTGGAGTCTAGACTCTCTAACATATTGCTCTTGGCTCTATAGGAAATTACTCGTGGACATATTACTCTTTACTCTCTCATTAATGCAAATGATACGTGGAGTCAACCTCAACACATCGATACTATAGAAAATGACTCATGGAGTAAATTCCAAAGGTGAGTCTATACTGTATAACAGATATCTCTTGACTCTATAGCAATTGACTGGTGGAGTCAACGTTAACAGTCGACTTTTGACTCTATAACGGATAACACTAGACTATATATCATATGACTCTTGACTCTACAGCAGATGACACCTGACTCTGTAGCAATTGACCAGTGGAATCAAATATAACCGATACCTCTTGAGTCTACGACAGATGAATCTTGACTCTATAGCAAATTACTCGAGGAGTTAATTTTAACAGATGACTCTTGACTCTGTACCAAATGACTCGTGGAGTCACAGATAAATCTAGACTCCATAACATATTGCTCTTGGTTCTATAGAAAATTACTCGTGGACATATTACTTTTGACTCTGTAGAAAATTACTCGTTGACATATTAATCATGACTCTCTAATAGACGACTGTTGATGCAAATGATACGTGGAGTCAACCTCAACAGATCGATGCTATAGAAAATGACTCATGGAGTCAATTTCAAAAGATGAGTCTACTTATACACTCTATAACAGATGTCTCTTGACTCTATAGCAATTGATTGGTTGGGTCAACTTTAAGAGTTGACCCTTGACTCTATAATGGATGACACTAGACTATATATAAAATTACTCTTGATTCTATAGCAGATGACACCTGACTCTGTAGCAATTGACCCGTGGAGTCAAATATAACCGATAACTCCTGTGTCTATGACATATGAATCTTGACTCTATAGCAAATTATTCGCGGAGTCAACCTTAACTGATGAAAATTGACTCTATTGCAAATAACTCGTGGAGTCAAATGAAACTGATGAGTCTATACTCTACAACATATGTCTCTTGGCTCTATAGCAGTTGATTGGCTGAGTCAACTTTAAGTCTTAAAAATTGACTCTATTGCAAATAACTCGTGGAGCCAAATGAAACCTATGAGTCTATACTCTACAACATATGTCTCTTAGCTCTATAGCAGTTGACTGGCTTAGTCAACTTTAAGTCTTGACTCTATAACTGATGGCAATTGACTATATATTAAATGACTCGTGGAGTCAACTTTACCAGACGTTAACTCTGGACTCTATAACAAATGACTCGCGAAGTCAACCTAACATATGGAACTTGACTTATACACTGAAAAAAAATGTCATAAAATTAAAGAATTGCTGCAAAGACGTCATTAGTTTTTAAAATATGTTCATTGTGTACTTAAAATATAGATAATTTCATTAATATTAAGTAATTATTTGATATTGTGTAATTACATAATTTTAAGTACATTTTCTTAATTTTAAGTACAAAATGTACTTATTTTGAAGACTAAGGAGCAATTCTTTCATTTTATGACAATTTTTTTTTTCAGTATAACAAATTACAATTGACTATATAACAAATGACACTTGACTATATAACACATGACTTGACTATGTAGCAAGTGACTCGTGGAGTCTAATTATCGGATGACACTTGACTCTATAACAGTAGACTTGTGGACTTGTGCCAATCGCCGGGCTTTTGAGAATTAAGGCTCTATGAATCATTTCTCTGGAGCGGACTGCGCGTTTTCAATCTCAGAGCTTTACAAATATTTTTATTTGGCAGAGAACTTGGATAGTATCAAAGACCGTTGAAGACCTGGACGTCAAATTATCTTCGGTAGCTCAGTGGTTTGTGTCATAAATTTGGACTCCGAAGGTGCTGGGTTCGATTCCAAGCCAGAGCACTGGGAAATTTAACATCAAAATTTTTCATGTTTTCATAATGCGAGTTTCTGCAACTAAAATAACTCACCGGACACACTACCACTACAACAACAACATCTGATCACCCAAGTCAACAGGGAAGCTAAAATTAGACATAACATCATGACGACTATTAACAGCACTTTTAGTGGAGAATAGAAACGATAAACGGAAATAACATCCATTCCCTGAAATGAACATACAAATGTTAATATACATCCGAACGGAACGAAGTCTGTAATAGAAATAGACTTAGGGATTATCAACTCAGCGTCTCCAGGGTCTGCTACAACAACAACAACGTTAAATTGCCCACTGGCAATGTTATGAAAAGAGCCAAAAGTAGAGTTAATAGTCTGCAACGACTGCAAAAATTTATCAGCATTGCAGATAAAGTGGGACGCTTTGGATTTTTAAAACAAAAATATTTTTCTTAACGTTGAAATCATTTTAGTGAACTCCAACAAGAAATATTTGTACAAGAACCTACATAACACATGTCTTCAAAACACTGCATTTTAATCTATGTAAACCTCGCTACCAGTGTTAGAATAGACTTCTGCATGATAACAGTGCCAGCGAGTAATTTCACATATTTCCCTTCAATGGAATTTGATAGCGCTCAGTTACTTTTTCGGGAGTTGGCCGTATGTTGAGCTTGCAAAAGTTTTACAAAAACTATGATTCATTAGAGAATGTAGTGAGTATTACAATATAGAAAAAAGGCTATGGTTGTGATATGCGCAATTTTCATCAACCGAATTATTGTTATTGGCCGAACCATCACTTCATCACATCAAATAAAACGGTAGTGACAAATGCAAATTTTCTTTACTTCTTTAAGGCCCTATGCTCCTCCTAGGAACTATGGGAAAATGTATAAAATATATGTACATACATACAAATGCAAACGTTCAGTTTGCAGTTTTTTCTGAGTGTAAAGATTAGAACGACTTTGGCGTAAAAATCGTTGAAATTGGAGCAATATTTTGCCAGCGTACTGATCGATTTCGAAAATACTATTTTAAAGTAATTAATTTCCAAATTGTGTAATTTATTAATGAGAAAGCATTAGTTGCACTGACGGCTTACCACTTTTTTAATCAATCCACTTAATATAATTTAGTGCTATGTGGTTTTTATGGCTTTTGATATCTATATACAGAGAGTGGTGACCATTGACCACTGCTAAAAACATAAATATATATAAATCTTTTTTATTTCGGTATCAGACACTGATTATGTATTCCGATGCATTCTGCCTTAAAAAGAATCAAAAATTATAAACCTCTTTAAGCACACAACAAAATCATTTTTCTTCATAATTCGATGGGTTCATATTGATTTTCGATATATAGTTGGTTCGGTAGTTTTTCTTAGAAATTTTATGTAGAATCCGACTACGGAGTACATTTTCATCGGAATCGATATTGCCGCCCTAATGTTGATGGGGATGTGAATGGGTATTTGTAGTTGTTAGTGGATTGATTAGTGTGTACCTATACATCATTATGGTTTTTTTTGTTTGTTGTTGCAAAAATGATCTTTCTTTCGTAGTATTACAAATGTCGTTTTAACTATTTTTGTGGTTTCTTGTTTTATTTTTATTTATTTATTCGATACTTTTACATATGTAGTATGTATGTATGTCATTTATGTCTATATACAACGATCATCATATAAATAGTTAATAGTAAAAATCATGATTAATAATAATAAATACATAATAATAATGATAATAATGAACGATAACGTTTGTGTTTTTTGTTTTGTTTTCTCTATGGCCTCGTCGTAGTGTTTCGGTTTGAACAGTCCTTTCAGACTTTAAGTATATTTCATTTTTAAATATTTTCTTGGGGTATTATTTATATTTGAACTCCTAGCGATTTCTTGATTAGTAATTCAGTTAATAAAACCTTGTGGTATATTTTAAAACTCTCAGATTTCTCTCGGATATTTTGTTTGCGATCGTCTTTGTATCCTTGCGTTTTTAAATTTTTTGTTGCTTGACTATTGCGAACTTTCCCATTCTGGGCATCTATCTATGTATGTATGTATGTATGTACGAGTATGTATTTATGTACGTATGTTATATGCAGGTATTTGTTTCATTCTATGAATTTATGTATGTTTGTTTTGTTGGTATATGTATATAGTCGCTTTTCTATATAGTAATAGATAATTATGTTCGAGTATGTTTTTGTCATATGAAGTATATAGATTTGGTTTATATGTTTTACATACTTTTTCGTGGCATATATATTTAGAAAGATAATGTTTTCATGTTTATATGTAGGTATATGTAGATTTCCATGTATGTATGTATGTATTATTGTTATGCTTAGTAATTTGTTCTAACTACTTCGACTTTCGTTTCATTTTATGCCCCATGATGGGTATATAAAGTTACCTATACATACGACTGTGTATATATGTATATGTCAATAGGTTTTAACTATGTATTTATGTATGCTTTTTTTTTACTATTGTGTATATTGTTGGGAAGTTTTATTTACTATAGATGCTGGTTATGTGTTTGTTGGTATATGTAATTATGTATGTATATATGTTTTGTAGATGGTTTATTTTTTCTAATTTGGCTAAAATGTAAATTTGTCTAACTAATATTATGCTTTCTTTTAAAGGTATTTATTAAAATCGAGAGAGAGAAAAATCTAATTTACCAAATTAGGCACAGGTTTCAATAAAATAGTTTACAATAATTGAAAAAAAATGGCAAATGTCTGGAAAGTTTAATATTGAAGAAATATCTACGACCAATTTCACCATATCCGGTTATCCTACAGTTAGAGCTAACCTACGTTTATAGCTGTCAAATCGTATAGAAGTTAAGAAAAAAAAAACTGGTGAAAATGGGGGTTAGAAATTTGAAGATTTTTGGAGACTAAATGTTGTTCATTTAAACATTTTCCTATTATTTGCCTAACTCACAGAACTAAAATTTGTAAGCTGATTCAAACATATTCCTTATTAAAATATTTTGCGCCAAATATGTCCTAATCTTTAAAATATATATATACTTCATTCATAAAATTAGGACATATTACATAATAGTAAATAAACTCTCTTCTAAGTGTTAAATGTCTTTATTCGAAAGCTTAGGATGTCTTTGGTGCAAAATCTTAAAAATGAGAGTGATTGGCAAATAGAATCATCGAATCCTGACGTCAAAGAAAAGGCATTAATTAAAATACGAAAAATGTAAATGAAATGTTATTTTTTTAAATATTTAAAAGATTATTTTTATAAATAAAAAACGCGAAAACTTTATTAAATCTCCAAAAACAAAAAATAGTTTTCCAGCAAATATATATATGTATAATATAAAAATTGACTATCGGAGTCTACTTTAACAAATTACACTTGCCTCTATAACAGGTGACAATTGGCAATATAGCAAATGACTCGTGGATTCAACTATAACGGATAAGCCTAGACTCTATAACATATTAAGCTTGACAATATAGCAATTTACTGGTGGAGTCAACTTTAACAGATAACTCTTGACTACAAGGCAAATGACTTGTGAAGTCAACTTTTCCAATTTGTAGACAAATAATCAATTTTCTCAAAAAATGTATTCGGTAAGGTTTTTGTACGAAGTGCTTCCTTTTGTATGGGAAGTACCAAAAGGGGCGTGGCAACTTCGCCAATTTGTTTCGAAATGATAGCAACATTGAAACTATTATTATATGTGTACGGACAGATTTTTAACGGTTGTGAGGGAGGTACAAAGGGTGGGCCATACACATACGAAATATTAAGTTAATAGGTTACCCCTTTTGAAATTTATCACCCGTCAGTAATACGGACAGACATTGCTCAACTGACCTAAAATGTCCTAAACCCGATATTCGCTGAACACACATAGGGCCCTAGATTATTCCTTTGTGGAGGAGGAGAAGTTATGGTCCCATATGGCCCATATTCGATCTAAGTCGGAGATACATCAATGGAGGAGGGAAGGCCAACATAATGTATATTTGAGTTACAAATGTCCTGCAACCGATTATTACCAAACCTATATAGATTTTTAGGTTACTGTTGCCATCATCACTTTAAAGTGAGGATATAATTAGATGAAATTCACCTACGGCTATCTGCATTGTGAAGAAATTGTTAATAAATTCTATGAAAAGTTTCTTGATATCCATGATATTTTACAAATATAATGAAAGTCTTCATAGAAATTTCTCATAAAAATTTTGGGTTTCATAGAAAAACCGGTACATTTGTGAAACTTTTTCCATAAATTTAAGGATATATTTCCTCTAATGAAGACAAGTATTTTTCGTTCGACTTTTTAATACAAATTGTGGATTTCACAGAAAAAAGCTATTACAGTTATGAAAATTGTTTTTCATAAATTTAAGGAAATATTTCATTGAATGAAGAATGCACTTCATAAAGATTATGAATACTATGTTAATAATAGACATTTAAGAATAGTTTCCACAAATAAACTTAGCCGAATTATAGGTGAAAACGAATACGAAATCCTAAGCCTCTGACATTTGCATATCACTCCTTAGCAAGCTGTTTCACAAAATTCTTTTAAAAATTTCATAATTATTAGGAATTGTTGCATTAGTGATCAGTTTATGAATCATACTTCATCGATACCTAATAAAAGTTGCTTTGGCTGCTATTTTATGAAGTTTGACATTAATGTTACGAAACGATTTACTCGTTATTAAGCTGTTTTACAAATTCTATGCAACATTTCATAAATATTAGGAATTATTTCATAAGTGTTTAGTTTATGAAACATAAGTAGTAATGAATACAATGTTTTATAGCACACGGTTTCATAAATTCTATGAAACATTTCTAATAAAATAATTTTATGAAGTCGAACATTAATGTTATGAAACGATGTTTGAAAATAATGTTATGAAACGCTGTTTCATAAATTCTATGAAACATTTCATAAATATTAGGAATTGTTTCATTAGTGATTAGTTTATGAAACATAAACATAAGCGGCAATGAATACAAAATCTGAAGTCTCTGACATTCGCATATCATTCTTTAGGAAACTATTTCACAAATTCTACGAATCTTTTCGTTAATATTAAGAAATGTTTCATTAGTGATTTTTTTATGAATCATACTTCATCGATACCGCATAAAAGTTCCTTTGGCTATTTTTTACGAAGTTTGACTTTAATGTCATGAAACGATCTATTCTTTAGCAAATTGTTTCACAAATTCTATGAAATATTTCATATTAGTTTATGAAATCACTTCATAAATACCTTATATAAGTTTTCTTGGTTACTTTTTTATGAAGTTTGACATTAATATTATTAAAAAAAATCTACGAATCGTTTCTTCAAAATATTGGCTTTAACCATATATGTAAAATTCAAATGAGCGCCCCAGTAGGCGAGTTGGTAGCGTACTTGCCTATTAGTTTGGGGGTCGTGGGTTCGATTCCCACCAGAGGCTCTGGTCTGTCGCTGCAAACATATAGCCATATGGTCTTTGTAACCCGGCCTTTCCCTGGACCGTAAAATTAGAATATAAATTTACTTTGTATTGTAATTCATATAAATAAATAAATAAAATAAATAAAAATAAAAATTCTAATATTGAATGCCGTTATATAACTACTACCGATTTATATTAACTTTGTCATTATATATTGAATAATCTGAAGCATTGAATAATCTGATACTTTTCCTGGTAGTCATAAAATTCTAAGACTATTTGTCCGTCTGTCTGTTTAAACAACGATACAGTCAGTAATAATAAAGCTTGCTTGGTTAAATTAGGCAGCAATACCTCTCATATTTATTTGCAGGTTATGTCCGATTTTTGAAAATCAGACATGTCGGCTAATATTTTGAAATAGCTCCCCTATATATGTTACTTCCAAGTACATTTAAGCCATAATACATTTACATTTTAATTAAAGTTATTATACTCACATTTTTTAACAATTTAGATGATACTTTACGCTAAAAATTACCCATATTTTTTATATAAGATTCGGCCTGGTCAAACTTGCTATCGTTCTGACTTTATCATTCTTAAATGCTAATCTTTATTTGCGATAAACATCATCGATATGCCATTAACTAGTTTTTGGAAATTAATTTTTTCGAAAATTAAAGTATTAAGATGTTTGCCCGTAACCCTTCTTCCTGCAATGTGAGAGATAAAAAACGAGAACAAGAATTTCAACATCAAATCTATGAAGGTTTCATGAACATTTTCTGAAAAAAATTATATATCGGATTTGTGTGGCAACCATTGGATGCTTTTTCCTATTTTTATAACCTACACAACTCTGTGGTCCAGCGTATTATAAGTTTGTTTCGGTCCAGGTGTTTGAAACGCCCCAAAATTATGGAAATAGATCCACATTTAAGTATTGACTCGGAATCACTAGCTCATTCGATCTACCCATGTCTCTCTGTTCGTCCCATATACATGTATGTTTGTATATCCCGATTTGGTATTTAAGCGGTATAAAAGATTTATTTTTTTCATATCTTTATGAAATTTACCACAGGAAGGTTCTATGCGGCAGTAACTATCCCTGACAAATTGCATAAAAATTGGTTCAGATGTATATACATTTATGTAGTTCTCATAACGTATACGTGTTTCCCAATTTGGCATCTACGCGGGTATAAACCATATTTTGCCTCAAATCTTTACGACATTTGATACAGAAAAGTTTTAGTGCGCCGACAATAAACCCTTCCAAGATTGGAGTAAATCGGTTCAGTTTTAGATGTAGTCCTCATTTCACTCGATGTGGCATATAATGGCTATAGAATCCTCATTTCTGAACAGAAATGAGAAGAACGTTACTTGGAGAGTTTTAAGACTATCGGTTCTGATTTATTTTTATCCCCTATAAGAATATCTGTTCTGATTTATTTATATCCCCTATAAACATCTACATCCCGGTTCTGCATCTAAGACTATATAATCCGCATTTTGGAACAGATTATAAATTATTGTAAAGAAAAGAACAGTTTTTGGAGCCAAAAAGGGACGTTGCCAATTTTGAAAAAAAAATCGCTTCAAATTTAGATATAGCCCTGTTATATACTTATATCCCGATTTTGACTCTAAGCGCTAGAAAATTTATTTTATAATATTTCTACTTATTCCGCTCGGAAAGGGTGGCATAGAGTATCATATAGTCGGCTCCTCCTGACTTTAGCCCTTCCTTATATATGTTATAGAAGAATTCCTTATAATATTATATACCGGATATCTGTGCCGGAAATAATGGACATTTTTCTCTCATTTTAAAATTCCGTTGTAAAATTGGAAAACAGAAAACATTTAGTCATAATATTAAAGATTGGCGCCAAAGACGTCTCTTATCTTTGAAATAAGTAATTTGTTTGCTTAAATATGGATATATGCCGGAATTAATGGACATTTTTCTCTCATTTTAAAATTCCGTGGTAAAATTGGAAAACAGAAAACATTTAGTCATAATATTAAAGATTGGTGCCAAAGATGTCCCTTATCATTGAAATAAGTAATTTGTTTGCTTAAATATAGACAATTTCATTAATATGAACCAAATTTCTAACCACAAAATATAGGTATGCCAATTTTAAAGTGTATTGTAATCTTGGCCCCAAATCTTTTCATTTATGTGAAAAAAAAGTTTTGTGTACAAAATAAAAAAATCTGATCTCGGCATTTTGCTAAACATGTTGCTTCTTTTCAATATCCGCTCTTTCCAACATTTGCCTTTTTTCATTGCTTTTATATATAACAACAACAAAATGCAATTGATTACTCTACTAAGGACCTCTATTGGATGGTTTGGGATTGGACTTTTTTCTAACAGAATTAACACTTTAAAAAAACGCGATTTCACTAAACTTTACTTTTAAAATATCTAAATAACATTGAGAGATCCATGAGTTGCTGGAGTTTTGGACAACCTTAAAACTGAATTCTTCTTTGGTTTATTTCGAAAATAGCTAAATGCCTAATTTGGTAAATGAAAGCTATCGATTGCCTGGCAAATAACAGAAAAAGCTAAAATTTCAATTTAAAATAACAACTTGTTGTGGCTTATGTTATGTAAAAATATGGATAGGTTTATTTACCATTTTTTTTTGGCTTTTGATTAAAAAACAAAACAATTAAAAATATTCTCATATTGTGTGTGTGTGAGTAACAAACGATTTTCCATGAAAATCTAACATTTTCCTGCGAACCCTTTTTCGTTAATTAATTTGTTGTTTAAACTTTTTTCTTTTTGGTATCTAGTTCTTTGTTTTGAGTGTGTGTGTGTGTGTTTTTCTTTTTTTTTTGGTATTTGGTTTTGTCAAGAGTTTAGTATTTCATGTTTTAAGGTACTTAAATTAATTTAAAGCTTTTACAAAGGTTTTCCACAAAATGTCAAACTTAAAACGAAGCTAAGGTTGTTGTTGTTATAGTTTTTAACAGTAGCTGCTGATGGTTGTAGTTGTTGTTTATTCTGTTTGCAAAATTACTTTTTTCTTTTTGTAAAAAAATTATAGAGGTTTTTCCTATTTCTGTTGTTGTTCGATTTTCCATTGATTTTATATTATTTTTTTGTTAAGTCTTTGGTTTAGTTTTTTCTTTTTGAATCGATTGATGGAACTGATGGATGGTTGTGTGTGAGAAGAAGTTGTTTGTTGATCGGTTCGGTTTGGTTGATTCGGTTTGTTTCGGTTGCTTACAATGTGTGATAAAGATGTTGTTCTTGTTGATGTGTCTGTCGTTCGGCTGCCGATGACGTGCTTGTGGCCCCAATACTTGTCTCACGTATTGGCTCGACAAATATTGTCGTTTCCGGTGTTATATCCGACGACGACGGCGTCATTGCAGTCGTGTGGCTGCCAAGTATTGCTACGGCAGCTGCTGCTGTAGTGTCCTGGTGATTGTTTGTATGATGTTGAGTGTTGCTGTCTCTGATCTCTGGACTTCTAGTTGTATAATTTATCTCATGATCTGAATAAACTTTGGTTGTGGCTATATTGGGTTGCATAAATGTTGTCTCGGCTATGATGCGCTCCATGGCGGCCTCGATATCCTCATTGTCATCGTAGGCATGTCTCTGAAATGCCAATGAGGACAGTTGTCGTCCTCGTTCGAGTCCTGCAACTTGTCGTCGTCCTTCCTCTAGTAATTGCAGTGTTGCTGATGTTCCTGGTATTGCTGCGGCAGCTGTTGCTGTTGATGTTGGTGTTGGTGGTGATGGTGTTGTTGGTGATGTTGGTGGTGGTGGTACTAGTGGTGGTGGTGGTGGCATCATAAGTCTTTGGTTTCCTTTGAATGGTGTGGCTTGCAATCGGAATAGATCATTATATGACATGGCGGCGGTAATGGCTGGTCGTTGTTGTTGTAATTGGTGTGGGCGATGAAGAAAATGTTGCATTGGTATTGTATCAAAATTATGATCTAAATCTGGTGCGGACAGTGTGGTTTGCAGTATGGCCTGATGCTATACCCAGATCTGTTCCCTTCGATCACGCGATCGCAATCAAAGCCTTTGCTAGCACCAGTCCTCCTCGTCGGAATCGGAGTGGCGTGCATGGTGGCTACCCTTTGGCTTATAGCCATTCATCACCGGCGAGGGTAACACTCTCCCCGTTCGGCCCATAGCCACGGCTTGTTCGAATGACAAGGGTGGTATGTATTCCAGTCTACAAAAGAAAACAATTAATTATACATGTTAATAACAATCTGTAGCCATTTAAAGCAACTGAAGATAGAACAATACGTAACGCTAGCGTAATAGAAGAGGGTCGGTATAATAATGGTCGCGGTAGAAAGTTCTACATTGCACTACAAAATACTATAAGAAATTAATTAGAAGAAATTAAACTATGTATATTGAATTTCCCTAGCTCTTGGTTTTTGTTGTGCCCTACTCCCAGAGATGTGTATAATTACACTAGTTTACAAATTTTTTGTCAAAGGGTTGTGCATAACATTTTCTGGTGTAATATGGTATCCTAAACATGAAAAATATTGAAAAAATTAATGTGATTTTTTTAAATTTTCTTTCAAATTTCGATTTTCTTGAAGGTGCCTTTAGTATTTGGTCCATATTTTTGGAAGTAAAAGCTCGATATAGGGATACCCTTTAAATTAAAGAAAATTATGAGGGCTACAAATGTTGGAAATGCAACTTTCACAGAAGTTTAGTAAATACCATTTAAAGAATAAGAACAAATTGTATTAAAAAAAAAAAAAAACAAACAAAAAATATGGAAAAAATTGCATAAATTTAGTTTGTTCCAATTCTTGAAAGCTAGCATCCTAACGAAGAAAACAATGTCCATTTGAAAGAAGCTATGGATAAATGTAGAAATTATGGCCCTTAATGGTGGAAGTAAGAGAATTTCAAAAAAATGAAATTGTATACCCCACAATTGCTGCGGGCCAAAGGTGTAACACATCGAAGAAGTGATCCATGAGACCTCAAGCTGAATTGGCGCAACCCAAGATTAATTGGCGGAAATCCATTTGTTTGGGTCATTTTCTGTCTTTTGAACAATGTATGTCAATTCGTCTGTCGGGCTGGCTGATGCGCACAACAACTTTCGACAGGAGTATCCGATTGACTTTAAATTGGGTAATATTTCTTTTCTATGCAGGCTAAGATCGCCAATGGACCATATTGGTGCACTCCATCAAGTACCTTTATTGAAATATTGATACTTTAATGGCTTATATAGTACTTATCGGAATCTCCCGCAAAATCACACATAGTATTAGTTTCTTAGTCGCTATCACCTTGAGAAAAATGGGCGAAGTTTCCACTCCCCTTAAGGTACCTCCCAACCAAAGGGACCATTTTGAACAAAAAGTTAACGGCAGTCCACAGAAATGCTTAAATTTTTGGTACCCCCACACAAATGGACCATTATGCACAACAAATTTAGGGGCTATAACTTCGATTCGTGCGCGTACAAACAGTTGCAATTTTTTACAGTGTAATGTTTTTATAGTATCCATAGTCTATTAAACAAGTAAGAAAGTTTCATTCAGGTAAACCGACTAAGGTATACCCTCACTTTGTGAGTAATGTAATATGGAATATTACACGAATTAGTCTGTCAATTTGTGTGGGAGGTACGAGAAGGGATTTTTCAAATACACTTATTTTTCGCTAAATAGTAGACAATTAATATATACATTGCACTGTGCCGAATTATAAGCGTTTATGTGCACTATTAAATTTTGCTATAATTTAGCCATTTTGTGTGGGAGGTACCAAAAGGGGCGTGGCAATAAAGCCAATTTTTCACTAGACTGTAGGCGCTATACAAGCATTACCCTGTGCAAAATTTCAATTATTTTCCACTGGTATTAATGTTATGTGTGGAAGGTAATAAAAGGGGCGGGGGCACTTCGCCCATTTTTCTCAGGTTGATAGCTACAGATAAACTATTACTATGAGTGGAATTACAGAGGATTCGGACAAGTAGTAGAGAAGTTATTAGAGAATCAATATTTCACTAAATTTTAACCCTTTGTGAAGGAGGTACTAGAAGGAGTGGGCTAATATGGCCCACCTTCGAACTTAGCCTAAGGTAGAAAAAATATTATCCCATACCAAATTTGAAGTCAATCCGCTACTCCTTTCGTGAGTTATCGTGCGCTCCAGCCAGACAGACGGACGGACATTGCTCAAATGATTTCATATGGCTTAAAACGGATTTCCGCCGAACATACTGGGGTCTTAGGTTACTCCTTCGATGCGTAACACTTTTTTCCGTAGCAAATGATATATACCCTCGTCACACTTAAGTGATGGTATTAAAATGGAATTAAGTGCTCAAAAGCACTTGAAATGTTGAGAGTGGCATATTGTGTAGATTTCGACCGAAGGCAGTTTTTTTGGCCGAAGCCGAACATCGGCCTAAATCCTGATATTCGGCCGAAGCCGAATGTTTCCTAAGCTACTTGGACCCACTAACACAAATTGATGCGCTACTTTGAATATATTTTCACATGCAAAATCTAGAAGAGCTTCAAATGTATGTCATTTAGCTAAATGTTGTCTATGTGTTATCGGCGTATTCGGGCGACTTTACATAACCCCAAAAATGCAAAATCTGGAAGAGCTTCAAATGTATATCATTTAGCTAATTATCGTCTATAAGGCATCGGCGTATTCGGGCGATTTTACATAAATCAAAAAAACCAATGGGGGTGAAATCGCACGATCTTGGTGACCACTTAATAGGACCATTATGTGACATTATTCGTTCATCTAAAATTTCTTTGAGTAAATTAGTTGTAGCGTACGCTGTATGGCAGGTTGCTACGTCCTGTTGGAACCACACGTCAGCATGATTAATGCCAGATAATTTAGGTAAGATACAACTTGGATTCATTTCTCTATATTGTTACCATTGTTACCACAGTACCATTCTGTCCATTATCGTTTTCAAATATAGGTACGATACAACTTGCAATAATGCATCCATATTGTTACTGTTGACAGTAACATTCTGTCCATCATAGTTTTTAAAGACATATGGACCAATGACTCCGCCGGGCCAAAAGAGTAAATCGGTTGCCTTTAAACACACCCCGTATATAATAAAACACGTATACCTTAGAAAAACATTTTTTTAAATATACATAATTTTAATATGAAAACAATAAAAAATTAAGTATAAAACATTGTTCGATTTTGGCTAATCAGCCTTTTTGGCCGAAGGCCGAATGCGGGCCTATTACTAAATTTTGGCCGGAGGCGCAAACCGATTAATCGGTTGTACTCTAATATGGTGATTGCGGTCTTAGTCAGAAAAATGTTTGCAAGTGGCACAAGCTTTTCAATGAAGGTCAAGAGGACGACGCTCGTCCTGGAAGATCAATCACATCAAAAAATCAATGAAAATGTTGAGAAAGTGAAGAAAATTGTTATGGAAAATCGTCGAATCACTATAAAAGAAGTTGCAGAGGATTTCGTCACATCGGTTGGCCCATGCCATAACATTTTTCCCGAGAGTATTGCCATGAAGCGTGTGCCAGCGAAGTTCGTTCCAAAATTGCTGACATTTTAACAAAAAAAAAACCGTCGCGTGTTGTGATTTTTGGCAGAAAAGCATACCGTAATCATGCATCGACCACCGTATTCACAAGATTTGGCCCCCTGCGACTTTTCCCTGTTCCCAAAATTAAAGAGACCCATGACGGCGTTTTGCGATGATTGGGGAGATAACAAGTAAGAAAGTTTCAGTCGGGTAAACCGACTAAGGTATACCCTAATATAATATGGAATATTACACGAATTAATTTGTAAATTTGTGTGGGAGGTACCAGAAGGGGTTTAACAAATACACCTATGTTTTGCTGAACAGTAGATACTTCAAATACATTGCACTGTACCTAATTGTAAATATAAATATATAAATATATTCAATTTTGGTATGATTGTGGGAGGTAACAAAAGTTCCAACAACGCTCATTTTCACAGGGCTATAGGCACTTTAAAAATATAACACTGTGCAAAATGTTGTCGTATTTTCATGAATTTTTACTCACGATATAAGCTGTTAACTTTTTGTACAAAATGGTACATTTGTCTGGGAGGTACCAAAAGGGAAGTGGCAATAACCCTAATTTTTCACCGGACTGTTCGTACTACAAAAGCATTACACTGTACAAAATTGTACGTGTTTCTGCACTGGTATTAAAGTTATATGCTGTTAACTTTTGGTGCAAAATGGTCCATATATGTGGGAGGTACCAAAAGGGGCGTGGAAACTTCCCCCATTTTTCTGACAGTGGTAGCGACTAATAAATTAACACTATGTGTGGAATTTCAGAAAAATCGAAAAAGTTGTATAGAAGTTATTAGAGAATCAGTACTTCATTAAATTTTAACCCTTTGTGTGGGAAGGTACTAGAAGGAGTAGGCCGATATGGCCCATCTTCGAACTTAGCCTGAGAGAGGCAAAATTTTACCACATACCAAATTCGAAGTCAATCGGTTACTCCTATCGAAAGTTATCGTGCACATCAGCCAAGCAGACAGACAGACGGACATTGCTCAAATGACTTAAAATTACCCAAAACGGATTTCCGCCGAACACACTTGGGGTCTTAGGTCACTGATTCGATACGTTACACCTTTTGTCCACAGCAAATGATATATACTCATGTCACACTAAAGTGAGGGTATAAAAGCCGAATCGCCGAACAAGCAAAACGCTTCTAGCTGTTATGTCTCTCAGAAACAAACTAAACTAATCACAGACAAACTCAACTAAAAACATATGTTCAAGACAAAAAAAAACGCTAATCGAATGCACGTAGCCCAACAAATTTCAAAATTAACTTTTTCTATTAAACAGACCTCGTATAGTGATTTGTGTCTTTGCTTGATATATAGATTATTTATTTTTACGGACATCAAAAATTATGTACTTATGTATAAATTTAACAACCAAATAAATCGATACTTTCATTCCAAGGTATGATAAGTCAACATAGCATGTTCTTAGAGACATTGTTATTTCAATTTTTAAATATTCCAAATTATATTCAGTCAACAGTTGGTGTTTTTCCGTCAATCCAAAAGTTATTTAACAGTGCATGTCATTCGATTTTCATTCAAGAGGATTCAGCAGTTTCGTAAAACTTTGATCGCCACTTCCGAAAAACTACCTGTTTTGACTTAGCATTTTTTTGGAATGGAGGTATCGAAATCTTCTTTCAGTTGAAACATTCCAAAACGGGATTTCCCTCGTCGCACAATGGGAAAAAAATGGGTAAATACGCGCGCATAGCAGTATTTTCTATCTCATGACCATACCGTTAGATATAGAGTCCTACGGTTTGGACCGTATTCAAGCGAATTCTTTGGAGAAGAGATAGGTGTACCCAGATTTTATCTTACTGTTACCATGTATCGCACAGTGAGGCAACAAAATTGACTTTGTGGAAAGTAGTGTAAAAATCGGAATGTCGTACCAACTTCAGTGATCTTGATTTTAAATTAAAGTTGACTAAATGTAGTTCAAAATCTATTTGAGTTACTTGATTGTATGTTGCTACGTTTTAAATATATAGACCACTGAAGTTCAAACATATTTTTGTCAACATTGCGTTAAAAGTCTGCAAAACAGGGAAATGTTTTTGAAATTGAAACCAAACAACATTAATAGGATAAAATCGTAGTCTGCAATATTTTTTAAAGCTGAAGTGATGCACTAACGCGCTCACACAATGGGTCGTCGAATCGTAATAAAAGAAAAGTTAATTGAAAACTGAAAATAATCGGTCCACCCTAATATACATAAACTGCAGAAGCGTTTAACTATATTTTTATAGTTTTTGTAGAAGAAGTAAACAATAAAAATTACACATATAATCCTAATAATATTAATATCCGGTCGCTTTTTAGATCGTAGTACACTACAAACTTGCAGCCGGACATCTTCCGGTCGTATTTATTATCCGATTTTGTCGAAATTTCGTAAAAGTTATTTTTTTGGACCAAGAAAATCGCTCCATATGTTTCGTGAAAATCGGTTCATAGATACATAGATGTAGCTCCCACACATTTTTTCTATATTTAAAGTAAAAAAGGACATATTTAAAGTACAAAAATCTGCCATAATCGCAAAACCTCGAAGATAAACTAGGTACTGTTGGATTCACCACTAAGTCACCTCTCTTCTCTATGTCATATGGTAGTGATCCCACGTGATCCAAAAAAGTTGTATCCCATTTACTGTGGATAATTGTTTTTGAAATACAAAAAAAAATGTATTTTTGCTTTGAAATATCTCTTCATATAAAGACGCTAAAAATACGTCTTATACACAAAAATTAACATGAATATAACCTTATTATTTGTTACAAGTCCGGTCGCAGTTCACCAAAGTCCTATGCGCGCATATGTCATCATATTTTCCCATCGTGCGTCGTCGATAAAGTTTAAAGTACTGTAACGTTGTTACAAAATAGTTCTTCCCAGTGTAATGTTTTTTCATTTGATTGTGTGAAAGTAAATATTTCCGCCACCCTTAACTTTTTCCAATACACTGCATAATAATAAAATATACATACATATAATATATAATAAAGAACAATTTCTTCTTACCTTTCTCTTTCAAACTCCAACTCACGATCTCTTTCTCGTTCGTATAGCTCACGTTCTCGATCCCGATATTCGTATCGTGGATCGTAGTCCCGTAAGCGGTCCCTGTAACGAGCTCGATCACGCTCACGTTCTCTACTGCTATAGTACAACTCTCTAGGGTCCGGTATTAGATCGCGGTGGTTTACCAACGAGTGAACACTATGAGGTGTTGAGTGATGTGTCTGTAATAAAATCGAATGAAATGCAATTAGTTCTATCTCTCTCTGCTCCACAGGGTGAGTTAAAATTGATAAAGGCAAACTTGACGAACTTGTGTTGGGATCGAAACAATTGTTGTGTGGTATGAAGACATTTGTTGTCGTCCCCCTGCCTGAATGGAAGCAAGTAAGTTCGGACGAAGTGTAGAGAGGAGAGGCTTGTACATATACATCCGGAACTTCTCGGCTTTTTGTGGTTCGGTCTATTTTGCAAAGTGAAGTTAGTTGCGTAGCAATTGTTTCACTAATAAAAATTAAAAGTGTTCGGATAATCTAACACAGCTTTGTTATACAGAGATAGAGAGAGAGAAAAATGTTCACATAAATGAAAAACAAATATTCTCGAGTAGGGCATGCACTCGACGAGCACTTTTGTAACACTCAGAAATGTGTGTGTGTGAGTGAAATTTTTCTAAGCTATTTAATGGAGACATTTTTTGGTTATCGATGTATGTAAGTATGTATATTGCAAGCCGAGATGTTTTCTTTTTTTTCGATTCATTTTGGTTTGAGTTCAAAATTGTGCAGCTGTGATTTCAATTTTGAAGCTAAAACTTCAATGGTAAAGCTTCCATGTGGCATATGATATTAGTTTTGTAACAAAAACATATGCTGTCTATCTTAATACGAACGAATAATTTTAGACATGTCAAATTTTCAAATAAATATAGAAAATACCTTGTCTGCTTTTGTCAAAATGTACAAGTATTAATCATGCAACGTTGTGTAGAAAACAGACATACTCGTATTTAGGAAATAATAGGCATTTCATTTAAATACTTATATTTTCTTAGAAGAACATGTATGAACAGGTTCTTTTCCACTGACGTGGGCATTTGTAAGAACACTTCTCAATTTTACGAAAGTCGCTTTAGTTCATTCATTAGCTACCTGAAATTACTCATTTCGATTTTTGGTTTAAATCACATGGACAGATATTATCCAATTTAGCTTCTGTATTGTTCCTTGCGTACACACAGAAAAAATATTGTCCTACTTTAAAAGGTTTAGCGTGGAAAAAGACGTTAAAATCTTAATGATAATGACATACTGTACGTAAAATTTGGGCAATTTTCTTAGATTGTTTTAATTTTAAGCACTAAATGTCCTTTAATTAACAATTAGGATGTCTTCGTGCCAAATCATTCAAATTAGAATACATTTTTTTCAGTATATGATAATTCCAAAACTAACTTGTACTACTTCACAAATCGCATTTTTATTACATAAAATTTGGCATTTCTTTTGCAATATTATTTTTTCTTCTTATTATTATTTATTTATATTATTATACCAAACTACAAGTTGCAGGTATTGACTGCATCATTCGATGATATAGGTGTTTTTTCTTCAGATGTACAACTTTGATCTGGCAACACCGTTTTCGGTGTGACACTCGATTTGACAGTTCGCAATTGTGTTGTTCAAATTTGTTTGGAAAACTAGGAACGAATAGCTGAAGCCGACTATTTGATATCCTACTCCTTTATTTACAAAGCTGAATCATTTATATCACAGTGTCTAAACAAATCTAACCGGGAAGACCTTTGTGTGGGGGACATACAAATGTGGAGCACTACGACTTGTACTTGCTGGAAAAATAAGTCACAAATACTTATCGTTCTTTACACTTATCAGGCCATGATATGACCTGAGAAGGTCAAAATATCTCTATGTAGAGCGCTAGAGAGGAAAGATTGTCTACGTTAATATCAGTTCTGACGGCGAACACGACAGAAGGTTGGGTATTAGCTGCAATGACTTCTGCGGAAGCTGCGGAGATAAGGAAGAAGCTGAGAGCATTGAGCATTTGCTTTCGCTTTGAGTCAAAAACGTCTGGAAATGCTGGGTTCTGAATTTCTAGGCAGTCTAACAGATCTTTCAGGTACCGATATTCTTACTATAGGATAAACTTTTGGTTTCGATGAGATGCATTTCAGCCTTTGTTGACCCTGTGGAACTAAAGTGATCTATGTGAGGTGATAAAATACGGCTTCCACCATAAACTAACCTCAGAGCTCCATTTAGAGTTTTTCGTGGTCACTTCATAATAGTTTAACCGTTTAATGCCGGAAATATAAATGACCTGAATTCATACTTTTCCAGGATATTCAAATATTACGAATGTTTTCTATATTTTGACTACCGCTTACTACAAGGAAAGGAAATACATATTTCATTTCCCTTATTTGAAGAGTGATTTTCATTGCTACTAACTTCTTCAAAATACTTGAAACAGTTAAGAAGATGTGGCAATTTCAACAAATGGTAATTTTGGAAAAATCCTTGAGATAGGTAACTTTGTAGTTCTGTACCACAAAAACTACGATGAATTCTGAATAACTAAAAATGACACTTAATGCATGGACACTAGGCCGGGTCGATTTGTGGGGAGGCAAAAAAAGTCGCCATTGCTCAGTTAAAATCGTATTCTAGGGATCAAAATAAGAAATTTTTCCGAAGGAACCATACCTCTAAAACGAATTCTGATGTCCCGGAAAAAATCCCACTTAGACCCATTTAGAGTGCTCCAATCGAGTCCAAATGTATGACCGACCCCACTCAGTGAAGTGCTCAGTGAAAATCGTATTCTAGGGATCAAAATAAGCCACATTTTATTACAATAAAAGGGTTTATTTTAAATGTATGTTTTCGACTGATTTGATATAGGGAAATTCCATGTCTAGTAGTTTTCGCACGGTGGTCTATGTTGTGAATAATTATTCAAATTTAAAATCGAAAATATTGAGGATCATAAGATGGTTTGGAATATGGACTTTTTATATTTGCAAGAGGACGTTGCAAGACCTGTCTGTACATATATAGTTTACAAAGTGGCCCTTTTCATCAGAAACTAATAAACTAATACCATAGAAACTAAATGGACCTAAACCTAAACACCTTTTTGAAATTTGAAAATTGGACTACGTCATTTCGGCTTAAAAAGTGGAAATATTTTCTAATATTTCACGTCTACGCGCCAACAGCCCGGGAACTACTTCTGAGTATATACATTAAAGACCCAAGCTTTTCTATTCGACATATTCCTGCGTTTTAATAGATTTATTCGTATTTTATACCCTAACCACACTGTGGTTCAGTAATACGTGTCGATTTGCAGTTTTTTTGTGAATGTGAGCTCCACAAAGATGACTTTTAATGTGGTTTACTCTAATTTAAAAGGTTTTGCTTATTCATAAACATTTAGCTTGGTAAATTTGCGTTTGAAGAAAATGACAGCATCATTTCATAAGCCTTTTAAAAATTACGATCAAAATATATATAGTGTTCAAACATGGCGTTCTGTATGTCTAATAAAAGATAACCATTAGTATACGAGTATTCATCGTATAAAATGTGGTGATCATTGGCCACCGATTACTATTGGTTCTGCATACATGTATTATTTATTTCTATGATAACAAGAAAGGCTATAATATGCAAATTGAAATATAATATGCTAATTTATATATAATATGCCTTGTCTCTGTAGGAATTTAAGGCAAGATTTTCATTTTTAGAAAAATGATTATTTCATGTTAAATTAAAAATAGTTCGATTTCTATGGAACTGAATGCATTTTTAAAACCGATGTCATCTGATCGGGATGGGACTTGTATCAAGTTTAGTCCTATTGAATAGTAGGTATGACATAATATGTTAACGAGATCGGCTAAGGACTGTCCGAGTTGGAGGTTGTTGAATTTTGAAAATTTGGTCAAACGGCCCTTTTTCTCATCCATATAAGAGTCATTCCATGCCAAACGGTACGATTTTTGATATCACTAGCTTTGATTGCTTTGAAAGTTTGTGTATGTGTACTTCACTTAAAAATATTTTATACGTGTTTCAAGAAAAAATAAAAAAAATTGTTCAAAAGTTATGAGTAGACCTCGGATTTTCGCATATCTTTCAATTTTCATCCGATTTGAACCGAAATTTGTATTTAGACGTCTCATCACTCAAATTTAAATAATTTGAGTGCATATCAAAGATATGAAAAAAATTTGCAAAATATATGCACAAAATATGCAAAAAAAATATGCAAAAAATATGCAAAAATATGCAAAAAATGCAAATATTTTTGGCGATATACGAATCAAAAATGCAAAATATCAGAAGGATATGTCAATACTATTTAAAAAATCGTGTCACAAAAATAAAAAATGGGTGGTTTCAAAAATCATCCAAAAAAATTGCCTAAATATATGTAAAGTATAGGCTAATTTCGAATGAATCCGACCCACTCTAAATATTTACATATGTAGATTTGGATGCAATTTTTCACGCAAATATTAAAAGACAATGCGGAATTAAAGCCTTTTACCGTTTGACCACTTTCATAGTGCTTTAGATTTTATAGGGAGCCAAAGTTGGTTATCTACAATTTTTTTTTTACAAATTTTGCTATTTTGAAGTCGACATAACTTTTGAAAGGAATATCAGATTTGAATGATATAAGTACCATTTAAAAGATTTTAAAACCCTTTCTAGGAATTATAAATTAATTTACACACTTTTGTGTATTAAGGACTCAAAATATCCTTAAATCATGGATCATCATCTTAAATTTTTCACAAAGTTACCCACATATTTTCCCAAAAAATTTAAACATTTCAGCATTGGTCTCCATGGGTTAAAAAAAATATGAATTAATTAATGTCCGTTCGTCTGTCAGTTCGACTGAATGGTGCTAACAATATCTCTGGAAAGGAGTGACCGAATGACGTAAAATTTCGTGGTAGTTCATTCTCAAGCGCCACAGGTCAAACTCTAGATATTTCTTAAATTCTCAGAAAATGTTTCCCTAGTATGTGGGAGCAATGACCCACAATATTAAAAAAATTAAATGAAAATTGGGGGAAGGGGGCGAGGTCAAAGTTCAGAAAAATTGATTTTTTCCTCTTTAATGATTTTTTGAAGCATAAGAAATTGAAAATAGAAAATATCATTTCTTAAATCTTTTTTCGCGTACTTTTCAAAAAATACTAATTTTATCTAAAACAGTTTATTTCGTTCACTCTTCACGGAAATTAAAAATAAAAATTGAGATATCTGTGAATCGATTTAATTTTTTTCCTTGAATGTTTTATAGAAAATGGTATGTACTCTACCGATGATGTTAATTTAAAATTGACATCAAAAAACCATTACAGATGAAAAAAATAAATTTTTGTGAACTTTGACCTCGCCTTAAAACTCGTTATTTATATATTTACTTCAATGAGTTTCTCATTTTAAAACATTTCACAAAAATGTTACCATTTGTGTGAGAGGTACTAGAAAGGGCATGCCAATAACGCCCACTTTGTACTGGACTGTAGGAACTATAAAAACATTACACTGAACAAAATTTCAAGTATATGTATTAGGCCGGGTCGATTTGTGGGGAGGCAAAAAAAGTCGCCATTGAAAATCGTATTCTAGGGATCAAAATAGAAACTTTGCCGAAGGAACCATACCTCTAAAACGAATTCTGTTGTCCCGGAATTTGGGTCGAACTTTTGGGTAGGGGCAAATTTTGAAAAATCCCACTTTGACCCATTTAGAGTGCTCCAATCGAGTCCAAATATATGACCGACCCCCACTAACTTTGGAGGCCCGACCCACCCATGCCTGTGGCACACCCCCTGGACTCGATTGGAGCGCTCTAAATGGGTCAAAGTGGGATTTTTTCCGGGACATCAGAATTCGTTTTAGAGGTATGGTTCCTTCGGCAAAGTTTCTAATTTTGATCCCTAGAATACGATATTCACTGAGCAATGGGCGATTTTTAAATCGACCCGCCCTAATATGTATGCACTGTTAATAATGTTATTATCTGTTAATTTTTGTACCAATTGGTCACTTTGTGTGGGGGTATCAAAAGGTGCGTGGCATTTTCGTTCTTTTTTATCCAGCTTATAGAGACGGTAAAATGATTACTATGTATGAAATTTTAAAGAATTCCCATGAGTAGTATAGCAGCAATAAGAGTTTTAACATGCCCAAAAATGTTAACCATTTGTGGGGGAGTTATCACAAAGAGTAGGCTAATATGGTTGTCCATCAAACATAAACTGGGTTTGAACAAAATATTACCACGTACGAAATTTTAAGTCAGTCGGTCACTCATTTCCAGGGTTATCGTTAGACCTTTTCAGGATAATCCGGGATAAAGGATATTTTCGTCCTTTTGATGTCCTTAATACACAAAAATTCGTTACTTAATTTATAATTCTTAGAGAGGATGTTAAAATCTTTCAACTGACACTTACAGTATCGGACAATACATCTTGGACTAACTTCATACTTCTGTTCAATCGCCAAAATCTGAAAACTATCAATGATAAATTCCAAAAATTGTACCTATTATCTAAGAAATGTCATCAATATAACAATAAAAATGGCAATTTGGCTGCTTAAATTATTTGAAATTAAAAATTTATTTCACAAAAAAAAGAAAAATGTCTAAAATTCGCACGACAAAACATATTGGACAATGCATTTCTACTATGATTTTGTGGAAAACCATTTATTATCAAGGACGGCGTTGCTTCTTTGTGCATGGAATCAATAAGATTTCTTGTTATCTTTGTATCTATGGAGTTCTAAGCATCTGCAATAGCGTGAAATAGCTTATTTTTATCTCCACCTACGCTTTCTCGATTTATCTCTTTGTTGAGAATTTCCCAATAATTTTCAATTTATTAACTAGTTAGTATGTACTGTATATCATTCAAATCTGATATTCCGTTAAAAAGTTATATCGACTTCAAAATAGCTACATTTGTAAAAAAAAAGCTTAGATGACCATTTTGGCACCCTATAAAATCTAAACTGCTTTGCATTTGGTCATAAGTCCGTATTGTCCTGTAGTACTCGTATACGCATGCAAAATTCCATCCAAAAAATATCGCTGTGCACTGTATAGGTTCGATTCTACTATCAAAGGGTGACCAATTTTTTTTATGTGCCTCCAAAGATTCTGAAAATCAGTGGGCCCCTCGGAAACCGCTTAACTATGTTTGGCAATAATGTAGCTAAGAATATGCTGAATTAAGTTTCCTTAATTTTTTTGCGAAAACAATTTTTTTCCGTTACTTTTTTTGAAAAAGTGAAGGAAAAAAATATTTGTTTTCACTTTTTTCAGCATAACTTCCGGGTACTCGTAATTTTTCACTAACAATGCTTGGCAACATTGTAGCCAACGTAAATCTGAACAACTTTTTTGAACATATCAATACAATCTG
Organism: Eudasyphora cyanicolor; assembly: GCA_963930755.1. Lineage (NCBI taxonomy): Eukaryota > Metazoa > Arthropoda > Insecta > Diptera > Muscidae > Eudasyphora > Eudasyphora cyanicolor. The sequence goes on along the minus strand of OZ005736.1, from coordinate 127,135,678 downwards.
AACGTGTCTCGGCACCCTAAATAGCTCAAAAATAAAAATTGAGATATCTGTGAATCGATTTAATTTTTTTCCTTGAATGTTTTATAGAAAATGGTATGTACTCTACCGATGATGTTAATTTAAAATTGACATCAAAAAACCATTACAGATGAAAAAAATAAATTTTTGTGAACTTTGACCTCGCCTTAAAACTCGTTATTTATATATTTACTTCAATGAGTTTCTCATTTTAAAACATTTCACAAAAATGTTACCATTTGTGTGAGAGGTACTAGAAAGGGCATGCCAATAACGCCCACTTTGTACTGGACTGTAGGAACTATAAAAACATTACACTGAACAAAATTTCAAGTATATGTATTAGGCCGGGTCGATTTGTGGGGAGGCAAAAAAAGTCGCCATTGAAAATCGTATTCTAGGGATCAAAATAGAAACTTTGCCGAAGGAACCATACCTCTAAAACGAATTCTGTTGTCCCGGAATTTGGGTCGAACTTTTGGGTAGGGGCAAATTTTGAAAAATCCCACTTTGACCCATTTAGAGTGCTCCAATCGACTCCAAATATATGACCGACCCCCACTAACTTTGGAGGCCCGACCCACCCATGCCTGTGGCACACCCCCTGGACTCGATTGGAGCACTCTAAATGGGTCAAAGTGGGATTTTTTCCGGGACATCAGAATTCGTTTTAGAGGTATGGTTCCTTCGGCAAAGTTTCTAATTTTGATCCCTAGAATACGATATTCACTGAGCAATGGGCGATTTTTAAATCGACCCGCCCTAATATGTATGCACTGTTAATAATGTTATTATCTGTTAATTTTTGTACCAATTGGTCACTTTGTGTGGGGGTATCAAAAGGTGCGTGGCATTTTCGTTCTTTTTTATCCAGCTTATAGAGACGGTAAAATGATTACTATGTATGAAATTTTAAAGAATTCCCATGAGTAGTATAGCAGCAATAAGAGTTTTAACATGCCCAAAAATGTTAACCATTTGTGGGGGAGTTATCACAAAGAGTAGGCTAATATGGTTGTCCATCAAACATAAACTGGGTTTGAACAAAATATTACCACGTACGAAATTTTAAGTCAGTCGGTCACTCCTTTCCAGGGTTATCGTTAGACCTTTTCAGGATAATCCGGGATAAAGGATATTTTCGTCCTTTTGATGTCCTTAATACACAAAAATTCGTTACTTAATTTATAATTCTTAGAGAGGATGTTAAAATCTTTCATCTGACACTTACAATATCGGACAATACATCTTGGACTAACTTCATACTTCTGTTCAATCGCCAAAATCTGAAAACTATCAATGATAAATTCCAAAACTTTTACCTATTATCTAAGAAATTTCATCAATATAACAATAAAAATGGCAATTAGGCTGCTTAATTTATTTGAAATTAAAAATTTATTTCACAAAAAAAAACAAAAATGTCTAAAATTCGCACGACAAAACATATTGGACTATGCATTTCTACTAAGATTTTGTGGAAAACCATATTTTTTAAAGGACGGCGTTGCTTCTTTTTGCATGGAATCAATAAGATTTCTTGTTATCTTTGTATCTATGGAGTTCTAAGCATCTGCAATAGCCTGAAATAGCTTATTTTTATCTCCACCTACGCTTTCTCGATTTATCTCTTTGTTGAGAATTTCCCAATAATTTTCAATTTATTAACTAGTTAGTATGTACTGTATATCATTCAAATCTGATATTCCGATAATAAGTTATATCGACTTCAAAATAGCTACATTTGTAAAAAAAAGCATAGATGACCATTTTGGCACCCTATAAAATCTAAACTGCTTTGCATTTGGTCATAAGTCCGTATTGTCCTGTAGTATACGCATGCAAAATTCCATCCAAAAAATATCACTGTGCACTAGGCCGGGTCGATTTGTGGGGAGGCAAAAAAGTCGCCATTGCTCAGTGAAAATCCTATTCTAGGGATCAAAATAAGAAACTTTGCCGAAGGAACCATACCTCTAAAACGAATTCTGATGTCCCGGAATTTGGGTAGAACTTTTGGGTAGGGGCAAATTTTGAAAAATCCCACTTTGACCCATTTAGAGTGCTCCAATCGAGTCCAAATGTATGACCGACCCCCACTAACTTTGGAGGCCCGACCCAGCCATGCCAGTGGCACACACCCTGGGGGTTCCATACATTTGGACTCGATTGGAGCACTCTAAATGGGTCAAAGTGGGATTTTTTCTGGGACATCAGAATTCGTTTTAGAGATATGGTTCCTTCGGCAAAGTTTCTTATTTTGATCCCTAGAATACGATTTTCACTGAGCACTTCACTGAGTGGGGGTCGGTCATACATTTGGACTCGATTGGAGCACTCTAAATGGGTCAAAGTGGGATTTTTTCCGGGACATCAGAATTCGAATTTTTTCCGGGACATCAGAGGTATGGTTCCTTCGGCGAAGTTTCTTATTTTGATCCCTAGAATACGATTTTCGCTGAGCAATGGGCGATTTTTAAATCGACCCGCCCTACTGTGCACTGTATAGGTTCGATTCTACTATCAAAGGGTGACAAATTTTTTTATGGGCCTCCAAAGATTCTGAAAATCAGTGGGCCCCTCGGAAAAGGTGCCATCAGCTTTTATCCAACAACTAATTCAGACTTGGTGATACCGCTTAACTATGTTTGGCGATAATGTAGCTAAGAATATGCTGAATAAAGTTTCCTAAAATTTTTTGCGAAAACAATTTTTTTCCGGTACTTTTTTTTGAAAAAGTGAAGGAAAAAAATATTTTTTTTTCACTTTTTTCAGCATAACTTCCGGGTACTCGTAATTTTTCACTAACAATGCTTGGCTACATTGTAGCCAACGTAAATCTGAACAACTTTTGTGAACATATCAATACACTCTGAACGTGTCTCGGCACCCTAAATAGCTCAAAAACCACATTGCACCCCAATAATGTAAGTATTTCACTGTTATGTAACAAGAACATATTTTTTGGGTACAGGGTATGTTCAGCAACTTTATACGAAATATTAAGGCCAATATTTTTGTGAAACATTTTAACCCTCTAGCTCCCCCACATAACTGTAATTTTTGGCCCCATTTTAAGAAATCGTAAAAAACACCCCTTAAAAGGGGGAGGGCGGGAATGAAATGTTCTAGAAAAATGTTCGCCATAAAATTTTACTATATGCGTCAGAACACACCAAAGTTCAAAAAATAAAACAAACACCAAAAAAAGATCAAATTCCTGTCCATGCAGAAATGTTAGTCGTACGATCTAGTGGTCGAAGCAATAAAGATACCAGTAAAGAGCGTTGTTGACTGGAATTTGACTGTTTTTTTGGGTTTTTGTGTTAAGATTTGGGCTTTGGGGTGTTCCGACACATGTAGTAAAGAACATTTCATCCACGCCCTCCCCTTTTTAAGGGGTGTTTTTTACGACTTCTTAAAATGGAGCCAAAAATTACAGTTATGTGGGGGAGCTAGAGGGTTAATATGTTCCACAAAAATATTGGCCTTAATATTTTCTATAATGTTGCTGGACATACCCGATACCAAAAAATATATTTTTGTTACATAACAGTGAAATACTTACATTTTTGGGGTACAACGTGGTTTTTGAGCTATTTAGGGTGCCGAGACACGTTCAGATTGTATTGATATGTTCAAAAAAGTTGTTCAGATTTACGTTGGCTACAATGTTGCCAAGCATTGTTAGTGAAAAATTACGAGTACCCGGAAGTTATGCTGAAAAAAGTGGAAAAAAATTGTTTTCCTTCACTTTTCAAAAAAAGCACCGGACATTTTTTTTCGCAAAAATTGTTAAGAAACTTTGTTCGGCATATTCTAAGCTACATTATTGCCAAACATATGTAGTTAAGCGGCATCACCAAAAAAAATTGGTCATCAATTTCGCCAAAACGAGTATAGGGTTATACTACCCTTTGATAGTATAATCGAACATATACTGTAAAGTCAGTGTGTTTTTCAAAAAGTGTTCATTTGTTGCATAGTTTATTCAGAGTGGGTCGGTTTCCTTTGGAATATCCCCATACTTTCCATATATTTCGGAATTTTTTTTCATGATATTTTAAATAATATTGACATATCCTTCTAAAATTTCGCATTTTTGATTCATATATCGCAAAAAATATTTTGCATATTAGAACTTCTGAAGATTGGTTCAGTCACGTTGGCTCAATTAATTATTTAATGGACGTAAGAATGTTTTTGCTCGATGTAGAATTTGAAGGTAGTACGGGATATCACTTTTGTGTCTGAACCAAAGTTGTAGATATTGAATAGGAGAAAAAAATGCGGAATCCTAAAAAAGTAAATCCAGTGCCTTAAAAATCGCAAAAAATGTTCTGTTCTATAAAGTTCTGTTTTATACGTATATATATATATATATATACATATTTTTCAATATTTTACTGACAGATTTTTTATGACTTTGTGTATATTTGTGCGATTTTTAAGGCACTGGATGCACTTGATTTATTTTAATTTTTTTAGAGGACACATTTTTTAAGAGGATTTAAGACAAATGACATCATGTGTCAGAATTTTATAGCTCTAAAATATACCATTATATTAAATTTCGAAATAGTATGAACATATGTATTTAAGTAACAAAAAAAAATAATCACGGCGCTTACATCTTTTTGGCAGTTATGGCTTGGTATGTTCATTCTAAGCTTTACAGAACCTGTATTTGAAATCCGATATGGTATTTAGCAGAGAAGAGTTTCTTAATCCAAGGAAGAACACTACCGAATTTGTAGAAAATCGGTACAGGTTTAAATATAGCCTCTATATATACCATATAAACTTATTTCTCAACACATATTTATCCATATAAGCGGATAAAAGTATCATTTAAAATCTAGCAAATGACAGTTTATTTATCCATAAACAAACCCCGATATTGAGTCTAAGCGCTATAGACAACCAACATTGATACAACTTCACAATATTTCTTCGTATTCTGCTCTGAAAGGTTGGTGTAGGGTATCATATAGTCGCGCTAGATATTCGAGTTCATTTAGAAAAATATTTGTATAATAAAGCTTTATCTCAGATAAACATTTTACAAGTGTATTTAATTTCTTCGCAGTGACGGATAGCAGTTTCGATTTCCCAGGAAATTTTGTGGGCAAATATCTCAAAAACTTGATGTGATTGGGAAAAAGGCTTAGTGTCAATCGATTTAAAAATAAATAATTTATTATTCATTTAGAGTACATTTTATTGCACACACAGTATAATTTATTAGGACCTGTTTGTTTGGTGAATTCGTTGGTATTTAATTCCATTGTTGTCCTGTGGTCAACAAAATCAATTTAGTAACACCTATATATCAGAATTTTATGTGAGATGATGAGATTGTGAACTATTTTTTTATCCGAATAAATATTTCATCATCTCAGAATAACCAAATTGTAATTGAACATAAAAAATTATTAACTAAAGGAAATAAACATAAAACATGATCTGAGTAAACAATACCACAGACATTTGTATACTTACATGTGTTGGACTTGCATTTAGTTTTGGAAAATTAATATTTGTTGGCTTTAGCTGCAAAGTCGATGGTTTACTGGGTGTCGGTGGCAGGCGTCTACCACCACCTCGACGATGGTTTAAATTTGGGTAACTATGTTGGCCATGGGGTCCACCTAATTCAGAAAACGAACGAAATATGAAAAAATTTAATTTATTCATTCCCAAAAAATAAGAAATACAAAAAACGCAATAATCTCAAAAGTCGTGTAGTATTAAAATGAACAAAATAAAAAGATTTTTTTAGATATATGATTAAACTGAATTTTTGAATGTAAGTAATGTTATTATTGACAAATGTAGGCTGTTTATTTTTGTTAAATGAAATACGCTTTGAGTTGAGATTAATTTAGACATCGATACAACTAAAATTTTTTCAGAGAGATAGAGAGGCACTGTGCTCCAGTATTACTTATTAAATACAATGACGTTTTTGGTGTTTTTTTTTGAACATGCATGAAGTTTGTTTAAAACGTGTGTGAAAATGGTAGATTTTTGTAGGAATTTGTTATTGATATAATTATGCAACAAAAACATGAAAATAGTTCCACATCAGTATATATAACTTTATTTATGGTATTATGTACCGATATAAATTGTTTTCTTTAAAAGAACAACTTTTTTGATTCAAAGAATTGTTTAACTTTTTCTTTACACTTTTTTTAAAGGTTCTTTTTGAAATAAAAAAAAAAGGTTTAAGTGTAATTAAGAACGATTTTTATGTATCAACAATTTAAAGTTCTATGGATAAATTTAATATCTCTACTTCAATGTACACTAAAAAAGGGTGCCAATTAAAAAACTTTATTGAAATGTTAACAATTTTCAATTAAATTATAAATTGATTCAATTAATTTATTAATTGATTCAATTGATTTAATGATTTTTTTAATTAACTTCATTAATTAATTAAACAATTAATGTATTATCTGATTAAATAAATTTATTAATCAATTCCATTAATTCAATATTTTGTTCAATAAATAAATTTAATGGATCAATTAATAAATTAATAAAATAAAATAAATTAAATTGTTTAATAAAAAATAAATTAATTAATATATTAATTGAATCAAATAATATATTAATGGAATCAATTAATAAATTAATTAAGTTACTAAATTAATTGAGTCAAGTACTAAATTAATTGAATAAATTAATAAATTAATTGAATGAACTAATAAATTAATTTAATCTATTTATATATTAATTGATTCAATGAATAAATTAATTGAAAATTGTTAACATTTTTTAGCTTATTCAAGACAGGTAGTTTTTCAGAAGAGGCGATTAAAATGGTGTGAATTTTTTAAATTTGAATGGAATTTCTTTATAATTCATTTCTAATGATCTTTACTGTTTTGCGAATAACTGTGAATGATTTGGCGAATATACACTTAATTTTGACAGAATAAAATGGAATATTTAGAATTTAAAAATGCAATATCAGTTTAACATACTTTGGAATGGAATTGTGAATAAATTATTATTTTGTTTAGAAATCGGTTTTCACATAACTTTTGATTTAGATTTGGAATTACCTAAAAATTTTTCTAAAATAATTCTTATCCCTACATAGTTTCAAAAATATCTTGGAATTTAATGCGAACAATCTGTTTTTTATCATTTAAAATGCTTATACATTTTAAAATTGTAAGTAATGTAATATGTATTAGGGAACTTTTTGTGGGAGCCATAACGTTGAAAACATTTTGCTTATTCTTTGGCAGTCCATAGTCATTGCTAAGTTGTTTAAAATACTGAATATGATTCAGAAATGCCCATACTTTGCGCACAACAGTAGACGGCTCAATGTGTACTTCTATTCAAGATATGAGCTATTCAATTGTGGAAGATACCGAAAGAGGCGTGACAATTACGCCCATCTTGCACCACAAGGAGGGGATCAATACAATCGATTTTAGACCTTAGCCGGAGATAGAAACAATTATTACCATATACGAAATTTGACAACAATCGGGTATTCCTTTCGAGAGTTATCATGAGCAACAGACAGACAGGTGGTCTCACGTTCGGACATTGCTGAAATGACTTAAAATGTGTTAAAAAAAATTCCGCCAAATAAAATTAGGGTTTTAGGCCACTGCTTCAGTTTTTGAAGTGTAATATTGAATTTGTTATTTTGTGTGGGAGATGCCAGACCACGCTATCAACCCTGTTAAAGCGCTGCCAATGTACGAACATTAATTTTGAAAACGGTTTCATTTAATCTGAAAATGCTATATACATATGTATTTATAAAATTAAAAATAAAGCCGGATAAATTTCAAAAATGATTGGTTGGTGGGCTGTTTCAGGGACTTGCCCATATTGTCATTGTTCAGTTAATCTAAAATGCAGAATTGAAGACATTGAGTTGGTTGCTGACGAGATTTCCATTTACTGCGATTTTTTCTAATTTGGTGACTACTGCTGGATATGTGGATTATAGCATCTTTGTATTAAATATATTTGTTTTATTGTTAACCCTTCAACACTATGCTAGATAAAAAGATTTGTAGATTAGAAATTGTGCATAAAAAACGAAGTACATGAAAACCAGAATTGGCTACTGCCATTGTAATATAGATATACATTTATTTTATTTATATACATAAATCATCTCTCTCATAGTTTCGAAGGTTTGAAATTTTGCAGATATTTGCTGTGAAAGGTGCAGAAAAACAACCCACATTTTTCTTAATTCAAAAAAAAACATTGAGTTATTGCCATATGAAAATGTTGGTAAATTTTTTTGAAAATCCTCTAACTGAGCTGAGAAAATATTTTTTTAATGGCTGACTAACAGATTGAGCTCCTTAAAAAAAGTAAACGATTTTGTACAAATATTTAAAAAAAAAGTAAATACCTCTAATAATTGTCATTAATAACTCCAAAAAGTTTCATGATGGTGGCTCCTCAGCTTCTTGAGAAAAAAGAAGATGAAGGAGGATATACAATATACAGGTTGTTTGGGATTGCAAATGGGCCATATCGGTCAATGTTTTGATATAGCTCCCCTATAGAGGTCCCTCCAAAATATGGGTTTTGAGCCTTAGATACCTCATTTTAAAGCAATTTAGCAGAAACTTTGCAGTTTGTATTCTATTTGGACAAGAATTCATCACAGCAAAAATTTTAAAAATCGGTTCATATTTTATTATGGTCACCCTATAGAGGTCGCTCCAAAATATACGTATTTAAGCCATAGATACCATTTTTTCTAAGCATTTTAACTGACCGTTTGTATTTAATTAAGACAAGAATTCATCGCAGTACAAATTTTTTAAATCATTTCATATTTTGTTATAGTCTACCAATAGATGTCGCTCCCAAAAAGGCTTATTTAAGCCATAAAAACAACATTTTCTAAGAAGTGTAGTTTTATTCTTTTTGGCAAGATGTCATCTCAATAAAATGTATACAAATAAAATGTTATTTTTTTGTAGCCCCCGTGTAGATGTAGCTTTTAAAAAAGTTATTTTAAGCCATAAATACCACTTTTTCAGGTGAAGAGTTTAGCTAAAGAATAAGCGGCCTAAAAATAGCAGCGTTCGTTTTTTAATAATTTACTTAAATAAAAAGGATCGTTTCATGATTTGCTTCTAGCCAAAGATTTTTCTAATAATAAAATGCAATACAATCCAGGGTGGGTATTTAAGATTCGGCATGGCCGAATGCAAACCATGGTGGGTATATAAGATTCGGCATGGCCGAACTTAACGCTTTTACTTGTTTCGCATTCATCTTATTTTCTCTCAAGAAGTTCAAGAGGCACCATTATTTTTTTAAAAAATCGTTTTATTTTTTTTAGAACACAAACTTAGCCGGTGAAAAAATATGTTTTCATCCCAGTCCAAAATTATTGGATTTAAAAAAAAATACCAAAATTTTCATGCGGTTGTAGATCATTCTTTTTTTTTATTTTTTTTCAAAAAGAAAAATCCGGATTCTTTGATCTTAAAATCGGAGATACGTGCTAAAATTTGTGTGATCGCTTCACATGGAATCTATTATCTATCTATACAAAATCGAAAATTTCTCAGGAAATTTCCACTTACGACTATTTTTGCACTTACATTTCGATATTATTATTAAGTTTTCAAACTTTTTTAAGAAATACTAGTTTCGTAGAACACGACCGAATAATTTTTCTGAATTGGAACATTTTGAAGTAGGCTATATTTTTGGTCGAAAGAAGGTCACGTCCCATTGAGTGAAAACTGTATTAGTATTTACTCTTAAGTCTTACGCAGTTTTGGTATCAATTGCAATAACAAAAATCAACTTAAAGTACTTATTTTTAAAAATCCTAAAAAGGAAAAAACTTTGACTGGTCTCAAATATCGTCCTTGAGCGATCTAAAGGATATTTTTTAGACAATTTTCCTTTTGTAGGATATTCTCTTATATATATATACTATTTGTTAAATTAAATTGTTTCATTTGCTGTGTGGCACGTAGCCACTATCGGTCAATGGTAAAAAGATAGCCCTTAACGAGAAGTGGGAGCAATCATAGTGTAATGGTTATAAGGCAACATTTGGAGAAAATATGACCTCATTCGGTCGCTCTCTGAGAGAGTTATCATGCGCAGCAGCCAGACAGACGGACGTCCCTAGCTCAAGTTAATTAAGAAGACCTAAAACAAATGTCTGTGTGAATCATATTTAAGGCTATAGGTCACTCCATCGATTTGTTACACTACATGTAGATAAAATTACAGTAGGAGCAGTAATAATGTAATGCTTATAAAACAAATATGAGAAATTCATACAAAACCATTTCCCCATTTATGAGTAATCAGTTGCAATCTTCTAAATGTCTTGTTATCCCGTTCTTTAGACTTCCTGTCAAATGAATTTATTTTCGTTCAAGAATAAGCACATTTTTCCACCATTCTGACATCTCACACAGAAATTACCAAAATCCGTATATCATAAAGACTGCAATTGTCTTACTTTTTTTTTTTTTTTAATAAAATGCCTATATTTACAAATTTTAAAATATATATTTTTTTGAGCGCCCCAGTAGGTGAATTGGTGGTGTACTCGCCTATGAGTTTGGGGTCGTGGGTTCGATTCCCACCAGAGGCCCCGGTCTGTCGCTGCAAAATTTAGCAACATGGTCTTTGTAAACCGGCTTCCCTGGACCATAAAATTAAAATACAAATTTACCTTGTTTTGTAATTCATATAAATAAATAAAATAATATACATATATTTTTTACAAAATATTACTACTCCGTTTTAAAATAAAAAAACGTTTTTTTGCTATAACTAAATGGATAACTCCAAGCCATTGGTTGGATTAAAAATTTCGTTTTCGATTTATATTAAAATCTGTAGAATAGAAAATTCTAAAATCGCAAATTTAAAAAAATATCCATAGAAATTAAAATGTCTATAATGTTTGTAATCTGGGGACTGTAACAGAGATCAACTTTTAGATTTTAATATATGCGGAATCTTTTTATTTTTTTGATTTTGTTGCATAATCTATTTAGACAAAGTAAAAATCATAATATATATATATATGTATAAATAAGTTTTAAATTATACACAACATTTTACACAACACAAGTGAAACACAAAACAACAAACAGATTGACAGGAAAGTGGAAATTTAAAAAAAAAAAAAACAATAAATAAAGAATTATAATATAAAATAAGTGAACGAAAGAAGACCACATAAGAAAGCCCGAGAGAAAGCAACACAAACATATAAAGGTTATTTTTTTTTTGTTGTGTGTTCATAAACCATAAACCATATCGAACAGATGAGAATTGTTAGGTGAAGAAAACGCACATAACCCATTGAAAGGAAAATGAAACATATTACAAATGACACATGACGTAGTAAGTAGAGTAGGTATGACATGAAGGCGTCGCAAACATTGACACTGATTGTTAGTAATCTAGATTGGATGGTTGGTTCATTTTGTTGTTGGTTAATTTAACTAAATTAAATCTTTGTGAGCATTCAGATGACTTCAGATGTCTTCTAGGCGGGACCTTTTTATCTTCAGATAAAAAAATCACCATTCTGTTGTTAGGGATGAATCTCGATAATGGCCTATAATAACGAAATGCTTTACGAGTAGTTAATGAAATGACACGTTCAACTAATTTTGTTTTGGAATTTAAATGTAGCAAACATAACTTCTGCTCTACGAAGACAACAAAGAATGACTGTAAGTTTGGATGATGAGACGCTGCTACATTCTCTAGGTGTATTCTGAGAGGTGTGTATTTTTGTTAACAATTTCTATGGAGTGGATTTGAGTGGAGTTAGTTGACTGACTTGGCTTGGAAAGTGTAAATTTTGTGAATCAATTTGTTTGAGTTATTTTTCCGAGTGTAGTTCTGAACATAGAGAGCGAGAGAGATAGATTGAGATCTGTTTCAAAGCTAAATGAGATTTAGAGATGAACGGGTGTATGAACGGGCGAAAGAGAGAGACAATACAAGTATTTAAACGACAGATTTACTGAGAGAGCGAGAGATATTATTGTTTTTGATTAATAGAGTTTAATGTATGTAAGTGTTTTATGTTTGACAGAGAGCAGGAAATAGAGATAGACATAGAAATCTGTTAGAGGCGAGAAATAGAGCGATTGTGTAGTAGTAGTATTGTATGCGCATGTAGTTTAGAGTATTTTTGTTTGTTTTTGCTGAATGTGACAGAGTGTGTGTGTGTGTGTGAGAGAGAAAGTACCCATATCAATCCCATAGCCAAGTCTATCTCGTTCACGCATCTCCTGTAGTCTAGCAGGACTCGGTGATCGTGACCTTTGACATAGACTTGTTGTCCCATATGCGGGATAAGGCAGTTCAGGGCGTCTGGTGTGGCCACCATAACGTGACGGTGAAGGCGAACGGGCCGGACTTGTCGATGCTGACCATGAACCTGTATTATATTCGGTAATACATTAATATCAAAAAAGAAAAAAACAAACAACAACAAATAGGCAATAAATAATAGATACAGATACGAAGTTCAGTAATAGTAGTAGTTAAGGAAAGAATACAGTTGATCTGTATTAACTTTTCTTTGTCATTATTATTTTGGATTTTTTTCTGTATTCGTTTTATGGATTTGTCGCAGTCATTTTTTCGTTGAGTTTTTCTCTTGCAAAATAATAAATAGTGATAAAAAAATACATAAATAGTAATAAATTATAGATAATTGAAAGTATGTTATTTTTAATAGGAGTTAGAAGCGGAGCAGATATAATAAAATATTTAATTGGAGTGTAAGAAAAAAAGTCAATTGATACTTTACTAAAACATTTATAGCGAAATAATTTTTGATAGAAAACAGAAGTGAGTATAAAAAATTTAAAAAGTAGGTTATTTGAAACATATTAAAATATATTTGAATCGTCAGAAGTTCCCTATTTAACGTTTGTACTTTCTAGACGTAACCCTGAAATTTTGCAGATTTTCTAAAATACATAGAATTTCAATTCAAGTTTTACAGAAACTCGCTAAGACACGGCATGGAATATTTCAGACGGTTATATTGCATGTGTTGCTGGCCAAGGCTCAAGTAGTAGCTGTAATAGTTGGGAACATCGTGAAAGGGTGTGGAATTTATAGAAACAGAGAGGCTTTATACATTTATAGATAATTCGCAGAAGCATCTGCCTATTCGGAAATATACAAAAACAGATCTTAAGCTACCTGGGAAGCCTTTGCCTGTAAATTTTAAGTATTTGCCGAAATTTAAGAAATAATACAATCGATTTTAATTATTAAATATACAGCGTTTCCAATAAGAGTGATATGATTTCTTTGAAAAAAAAAAAACACACTTATTGTTAAGGAAATTCCAAAGTTGTTTATTTAATGTGAAGTACAATCGATACAATTAAGTTCTAAATAAAACGTCATTCAAATGGCCTCTACGACTTCTTCTGCAGGAACGAATTCGATGAACCCAATTTTCGAGCACTTTTTCCACTAAATCAAGTCGTATGTCATGAAGGGCACGGTCAATATTGACTTGTAAAGCATGAAGAGAGCCTGGTTTATTTCGAAAGACAAATGACTTCAAATAACCCCACAAGAAATAGTCTAATGGTGTTAAATTACAACTTCTTGGAGGCCATTCATTATCACAATTTCTTGAAATAATCGAATCTCCAAACTTTTCTCGCAACAATTGAATTGTTTCATTTGCTGTGTGACACGTAGCCACAATAGGTCAATGGGAAAAAGATAGCTCTTAATTAGAGCTAAAATATTGCTCATGGGTTTCAAGGTCGTAGGTCGATTGGAAAGTGATTTTTTTTTTTGGAAAAGTTGCAATTGGAGAACGATTATTTTAATAATAAAACTGAAAAAATTGTAAACGTTGTTCTTGCGTATATCTCTCCATGATGAAATTTTAAACACTACTGAATACAATGAAAAACAAATGACAGATCATGACATATTACAAATGTCCGAAACGTCACTTCAAAATCATATCATCCCTTTTGGAAAACTCGTTAGCAATAATTCTACATATTTGCAACCGACTACTATTTTGATAAAAATTTCGACAAATGGCAGTGTTGTTTTCATGTAAGTAAAGGGCGTTTTATTTAGTGAGCAATAGCGCGCTGAATATTCTCATCTAAGGCGTCAATCGTGTCGGGCTTATCTGCGTAGACAAGCGACTACATATAACCCTAGAAAAAAATAGTCCAGCGGTATTAAATCGCATGATCTTGGAGGCCACGCCACTGGACCACGACTCAACATAATGCGCTCAACAAAAGTTTCCTTCAATATATTGATTGTTTCCTTGGCTATATGGCATGTAGCAATGTGTTGCTGGAACCCAAGGTCGTCCACAACAACATCCTTCAATTCAGGCACGAACAAGTTATTAATCAAGGCTATATAGCGTTCGCCATTGACTGTAACATTATGGCCTACTTCCTTTTTAAAGAAATATGGACCAATGATTCCCTCTGCCCATTGAGCACACCAAACAGTGACTTTTGGTAGATTTAACGACGTCTGAGGATTATCATTACTCCAAATTCGACAATTTTGTTTATCAACGTATTCATTTTTCCAAAAGTGAGCTTCATCGCTGAACAAAATGTTCTTGTTGAAATCGAGATCGGGAAACCATTATTTTGGTAATACATTTCTACGAATTTCTTCAAAGCCAAACTGAGCATAAATCAAGTGACAGCTGTCAAAAAGACCAACTCCGAAAAAAGTATTGCCAGATTAAAAACCATACGTCTAAAAAAACACCCATTATATCCTTGATGAAATGGCAAACCAAACTTAACCAAAAGAAAAATTCAGTTGTTAAATCGGTTGTCCAATAAAACAGTGTTACCAGAACAAAGTAATGAAAATGTCTGTCTTGAATGAACATTTATTTGTTCAACGTGGTTATATCGTCCTACTTTGTTTGAAGTTTTTCTATTTTCTTTCAGAATTCCCGATTTTTTTAATTTTTTAAGTTCAGCGATTCAGAGAAAACCCCTAATTTGGCTCCATCTTGGAAATTTCTTCTGATTGCATTATTGAAATGGAACTGGATTTATATTTGGATAACGTATTTTCTAACCTATTTTTTCGTTTTCTTTTTACAGGTAAGCGATTTTTTTGTATTCCATTAAATCATGTGGTAAGTGTTCATTTTAATTTGTAATTTCTAAAATACACAACAATATTATTATTGTGTATTCTGAACAAAACCTCATTAGCTGTTTTTGGAGTCAATCTAGCCCAACTTTATATCGCTTGAATTTCAAAGTTGGAATTTCCTCAGTACAGAGCGCAAAAAATAGACATAATACTACTACTACAACTATGTCCGTCCCTCTTAAGTTTGTAAGCAAAGTAAAGTTATTACTTTACTCCTGTATAACGGTATGTTTGAAGAATTTTGTTGATGAGTTGCAAGAGTTGAGGGTTTCGTATCAACAATCCTTTTCGGACCTCCGTTACATAAGGTTAAAGATTTAAGCTTGGCCACCCCATAATAAGTTTCCGGAGCCGGCTAAAGCCAACTCGAATAAATTGGGCATCCTACTTAGAAATCGATTGGGCCAGCCCACATGCGCTACTTAAGTAAAGAAGACATTGATATCAAGATGAAAAAGATTAACGAAGCTCTAGTAAGGTGATTGGATGAAAGTTCCTCACTTTGAGAAAGGAAATCAGCCCATGAGTCACCCTGGATGACAGCAGCAATTTACTCGATTGGGACGGATGTCCACGGACTTTGCAACATAACTCGCCGTATAAAATCATTAGTATGTATATTGGAATGATGCGCCATCGACATTGAAGGTGATTTTAGCAATGAACAGACCGATAAACTTGTCCAATCCTTACACGAGTTTCAGGTTGACGGGGACTTCTTATTAACGAGCCAGAGGTCTAACTTTAATTCCGCCTCTCAGATCAGAACCCGCGGAAATTCGAGTAATTACAGATGGTGTGAACTGGATCAGTAACACCACAAAGACCAATGATGCCAAAAATCTTCCATATTGCCAAATTGCGATCAAAGCTATAAAGTCCGAAAGGTCAAATCCAGAACTCTGTTGGACTATAAAAAAACGATAAATACCCGTAGTTACTCAGCCCAACTGCATATATTTTGGATGTCAGGACACAGCGGAGTGATTAGAGATGAACGGGCAAATATCTAGGCCTCAAAGGCAGATATCTTAAAAAAGTAAACTTGGAAAATTCTAAACTTTCCGATACCATGAAGGAGTTCCACACATTACCAGAGCAGATTCATCTTGGATATATAAAATTAGTGGAGGATACTCCGGAAATTAGTGTCTTGTACCTATTTTCTATAACTCTTGAGGGTTAAAAAGTTCATAAATAAGGAGCCCAGAACAGGCCGATCCCATGTTTTTATTTAGATATACTTTGCCTCCATATACTCGTATGTATATGTTCAAGTCTTACAGATGCCAAATTTTCCAATCCAGTCTTTACACTATTGGATGTCCTGTAGGACGCTTTTTAAAAAGGCAAAGCTGGTCACCAGAGCCCCAATGGACTGGGACACATATCGTCATCAGAAACGAAATAGGGCCTATCATCATGTTTGAAAATTTTACAGGAGAGGCAAAAAACTAAATAAAATGAAAAGTGTTGCCGTTAGAAAAACGTGGTTTTCAGGAGAATATCTAAACATTACGATGCATATATAAAATCACAAACATTATTTATAACTTGCTTGTGAAAATTGCATGAAATAGCATTTTTTAACTATGAAAAAAGATATAATTTGTTGTTAGGCCCTTTTGAATTTCTTTAAAAAATTCGGCATTTTTAATATTAAATGAGTTTACATTTTTCTTGTTGTTACGCCCTTTTTCGTTCTGAAGAACAAATAAGTATATTTCTTATAGATCTGATTCCATCAGATTTATAGGAGACGAGATGATCACCCGGTTGGTTTTGTCGGCTAAGTGAACGAGTCTCATGTTTTCTTCTTAATAAGTTAACAATACAGGCCAATTTTACCATTACTTTCGGACTTAATTCAGTATGTCCGCACTTAATCTATTACAATATTCATAATTCTCTTAATCTACTACAATTCATCGTCCTGCGATTACGGTGGCTTAGGCGAATATAAAAAAAGACAATTCGAACGACAATTAGTCCAATTGTCCAGATAGTTACCTTAGGACTAAAATGTATCACAGGCCACTGTCCAATCAAGAGCATGCCTACAGTAAGGGTAAGTCCACCGAAACTACCCTGCTTTCATAGATACTGAGGGGTCCTTTTAGCAGTATACGTAGGTTTTTGCAAAACGTTTTGACTAATGGTGTTTTTTGTGCCAAAAAAGGCTACATTGTTTATGCCTTTCGCCCCAAAAATACCTTTTTGTCTTCGATTGTAAAATAAATGCTGCACTGTGAAAGGGTTTCGTTTTCTTTTGTAAAAATGTCGCACTTGCACGGGGCAAAAATTCAACATTTCAGCCCTGTATTTAATCGAAGGGGTGGACGCTGCCCTACAAAACAGATGTTTTTTCGGCGTCGAGAAAATAGCCTAAATAACCGCGTGTGTCCGTGCGTGCTTTTTTATAATGAAGTTTGGTCAGATGCTTTATTTAGGCGGCGCCGTGGAGTATTCTTTGTTTTTAGTTCACTTTTAGTGAGTTAAAAGGCTAGTTTTTTGCATTTTTGTTATCGATTCTGACCATAAAAAATGCAGCAGTACAAGAGGGTGTAGGCGACATTATTAAAATGCTGCTCTCTGACAGGGCAACATCTTTTTTTAGAAAAGAAAACAGCATAAAACACGCATTTCAGGTCAAATGGCCGCCTCCACAGATTTGTGAGCAGGGGAACGCCCCAAGGGAGTGTTTTGTCTCCTCTGCTAAGGAATCTGTCCAAAAACAATATTCTGCTTTCTCTGGAGGTGATGAGTGTAATGTTTGTTGCCTATGCAGATGATGTGCTATTACTGTTAAGGGGAGTTTTGACATAACTCTTAGTCAGCCCGATAATGCTGTCCGACATCGTCGTCTCGTCGACGTATCTGACATCCAGCAGACAAGGTTCAATGAATGGCTGCTGGTGCGCTGAGAACAACGCCAACTGAGGCTCTAAGTGTTATAATACATTTAATGCCGCTAGACATTATAGCAATGCAATATTCCACATGCACTGCTATTAGACTTAGGGAACTGTCACTATGTCATTCTAAACACAATACCTGACCTTTCGGACATTGTTGATTATAAAGGGTGGTTAAATTGTAAGGGCCGATATTGATTGTGAACCACACCGAAACGTCAAGTTTTTTTCTGCATTTCATTTGACATTTCTCAATTTCAGTCTAACTCAATTTTAACCATGGAAAGATACACAACCGAGTATTCAATCAAAATGCATTTCGTGCACTTCGTGATGTTTTTTCGATCAGCATAATCGACCAAATGTGTCCACAATCGGGTGAATTGTGCCCAAATTTCAGCAAACCGGGTCTGTAGGAGATGTGAAAGCACCTGTGCATTGTCGCGCAGTTCGTTTGGTGCGTCTAATGGGCTGGCGACGTCATCGGGCCATACTTCTTCGAAATGAGGCCGGTCAGGCAGTTAGTGTGAATGGTGTTCGCTATCGTGAGATGATAACGAACTTTTTATAGCCGGAATTGGAAGATATGGATGTGGACAATATGTGGTTTCAACAGGACGGTGCCACTTGCAACACAGCTAACGAAACAATGGCTCTTTTGAGCAACAAATTCAATGGCCGCGTTATCTCACGTCGTGGTGATGTCAATTGGCCGCCAAGATCATGTGATTTGACACCGTTGGACTTCTTTCTTTGGGGTTATTTGAAAGAAAAGGTGTACGTCGATAAGCCAGCAGCAATTCAAGAACTAAAGGATGAGATAATTCGGCACATTAACGGCATAGAACATCAATTATGCCTCAGCGTCATCGACAATTTGGACCATCGGATGGAGGTGTGGCGCCGAGGTCGCGGCGGCCATTTGGCCGATATTTTGTTCCATACATAAGTGAACCATACCAATATTATCATAATAAAAAGAAATGGCAATAATTTCCTAAATAATTTGTGTTTTATTCAAAATCAACATCGGCCCTTCAAATTTAACCACCCTTTATAAGTACTATGACTGAACCACTTTTTGACAAGAAGTATATCGTATATATGATAGATCAGAATGGAATGGTCGTATCCCAGGATATATTAGTTAACTCCTATACATACGGTTCCAAACCCAAAACCAAGTGGGCTGTGGTGTCTTCTCTGAGGAACTGAAGCTATGGAAGAAAAAAAGCTGTTGGATCGCTGTAGTGTTTTCCTGGCAGAAATCTTAGCTATTAAGGAGGAATTGGTATGGCTGAAAATTAATGTTTTGACTAATGTCGGTATTCATATTTTTCTGATAGTCAGGCCGCTGTCAAGTCCCTGGAAATTATATTTTTGAATTCCAACTCTGACCTCGACTGCCGCAGTTCTCCTAACGAGATGACTGAAGTTCAATATTCACCTAATATGGCTGCGGGCTTCAGGTGCAACGCGATGGGCTAGATATGACTTATGTTTTCCCTTACGTTCCTGCGGTAACCCCATGAACTGTACACGCAAAGAAGAGAATTCGTTTCTGCGAAAAGAAATTTCAGACAACTACAATTCTCGTTTGCAGGAACTGAAATTTCGTTTGTTGTGACAGAAACATATTTTGCATAAACAATTATTTTTTCTGACCAAAAGAAATTGCAGTCCTCGTAAACGAGAACTGTAGTTGTCTAATAAAATAATTTTTTCTTTGCGTGTAGTAAGTGAGTCTATTTTACAGGCTGCCCTTTTTAACCTAACCTAGGTATTGGAGAAAAGCCTCGAAAATTTAACGTTTAAATAAATCGTTTTTTCTGTATATGAAGTTTGGAAGAATGTAATTTCTTTGTTCAATTATGAACACCGCGAGGTGAATGGTAGGCTTATACAGCTCCATCAAGGTAGTGTGGGATCCGCCCGACGTCAAGCTATCCTTACTGTTTTTGTAGTAAACTAGTGTGAAAAGTGCACAAATATGTCAATGTCTTCAAACGTACTAATTACAAAAATAAAACAAAATGCACACTTTTAAGATTACTCAATTTTTTTGCTGCTATTTGGCCGGATTTTCTTAGTGTAGTTCTGTATTTTTTAATATGTTTCAAATAAACGGTATGACTTCGTTCCATAGAAGTTTTCGAAATTAAATTATAAATAAACCGAAAACATAAACACACCGATTAGGAAAACATTTCGAATTCTGAAGAAAATAAATTCATAATAAGATCGAATTTTAGTAAGTTTGAAAAAGAAAATGCATTGTGTTGTGCTGTATTTGTTTTTGTATTTTGGTGGAGGGGAATTTTGTTTCCAGATGTTTTCAAATATAGTACAATTACAACAACAATTTATTGACACTTTAGCTCCCAAGGTATGATGGATGTAATTTTTGTTGGTTGGTTGGTTTGTTGGGTAGATTGGTTTGTTGGGTAGGTTGGTTGTTTGGTTTTCTTTGTTGCTTTACAACAACAGACAACATTTAAACAGTGTCATGCAATTGTTTCAATTCAATTGTTTTGTTTTCTTTTCTTATTTCAAATATTTGGTTTGTATCGTGTGTGGCTGAGTAGATTAAAATTTTCACTGTGTGTTTTTATTTCGAGTTTGAGTTTGATTACTTTACGTTGAGTTAAATCATTGGAAATAGAAATTACAAATAAAGTAAGAAAAAATATAATTACAATAAACATGCCGTATAAAGTAAAAAACCAAACAAAAGAAAATACTTTAAACAAAATTACAAATGTTTTCTTTGTTTGTTTTTAAGATCATAAAAAGCCTTTAAGGAAAATTTGTTTAAATCATAGTTGTAATAATAATAATAATTATACATAATATGAAAATACTTAAAATTTCTTAAAAGGGATTGTAAAGGTTTAAAGCAAGAAGAGAAAAATAATGTTCTAGATGGGAATAAATAAATACCTCTTGGATAACGCGCATGATGACCATATCCTCTTGGATGACGGGTTTCCTTGACCATCTCCACCACATTAGATACAGTATCAGAGAACCCAATATCATGATGTGTGTATGGATGGCCACGCCGTCGAGGACTTGGTGATCTATAAAAGAGAAGATTGATTCAATGAGATCAAAACGTCCACAGCTTTGCTTGCAGCATAAGTCGAGAGCGAAACGAAAGATCTTCGATTCTGGACGCAGATAGATAGGTTAGGGGCCCCGAATCGGAGATCTTTCGCTTCCCAACTCCCAATAGGTTTGTTTTTTTTTTTTTTTGGTTTTTTTGCTCGAGTTGGAAGAAAACCGTTTAAGCATTTTGATGAAGGCTTCGAAATATATACACTAAAGCAATAGGATAAAGTTTTCATTAAAATTGTAGAAGAAAGGATTTCGATGTGTCGAATGATTCGAGAGAGGAGAAAAGATCTCAGTATGTCATAATAAATGCTATACATATTGTTTAGATATACAGAGATAAAAAAAAACGAAGAAGTGGATTTAATTACGAAATTTGAGTAGTCAATTAAAATGCTAGATGACTTTAAACTTGTAAAAAAATTCTATTCGTATTCATTAATGATGTTTTTCAGCTGACTGAATTCATTCTGATTAAATTAGTTATTGAGCCAATGAAAGTATGCATTGATCGGAAAATTTACTTAGGACAATAATTGAGTCATAAAATTAGACATATAAAAAGTCCCTGCCTATTTAGTATTTAAGCGCTAGTAAAACTGTATTTTACGTCCGATCTTTATATTATTTGGCAGAAATTAAGTTTTGATTTATGTTGATGAAAATCTATTTAGATTATGTTTAGACGCATCTATTTATTTCTTTCGATGTTTGATGTTTGTAAGAATACTGCTCATTTTATTTTCTTCAAATTCGGCAATGTTGGTTCATGAATCAAGAAACTCTACCATTCTAAATTTCAAAACGATTGGATGTAAAATATAGCTTCTATAGAACTAAAGGGCCAAATCGGACGAAAAATATATATGGGAGCTACAGCTAAATCTTAACAAATTTTCTTCAAATTCGGCAGTGTTGGTTCATGGATCAAGAAACTCTACCATTCTAAATTTCAAAATGATTGGATGTAAAATACAGCTTCTACAGGACTAAAGGGCCAAATCGGACGAAACATGTATATGGGAGCTATAGCTAAATCTTAACCGATTTTCTTCAAATTCGGTAGTGATGGTTCATGGATCAAGAAACTCTACCATTCTAAATTTCAAAATGATTGGATGTAAAATACAGCTTCTACAGGACTAAAGAGCAAAATCGGACGAAACATATATATGGGAGCTATAGCTAAATCATAACCGATTTTCTTCAAATTCGGCAATGTTGGTTCATGGATCAAGAAACTCTACCATTCTAAATTTCAAAACGATCGGATGTAGAATACAGCTTCTATAGGACTAAAGGGCCAAATAGGACGAAGCATATATATGGGAGCTATATCTAAATCTTAACCGATTTTCTTCAAATTCGGCAATGTTGGTTCATGGATCAAGAAACTCTACCATTCTAAATTTCAAAACGATTGGATGTAAAATACAGCTTCTATAGGACTAAAGGGCCAAATCGGACGAAAGATATATATGGGAGCTATATCTAAATCTGAACCGATTTCAACCAAATTCAATAGCGATCTTAACAGCCGCGAAATACTCTAAACTGCAAAATTTCAGAACGATCGGAGTGAAATTGCGACCTGTAGTCGACGAACAACTTTACATGGACAGACGGACGGACGGACGGACGGACAGACATCGTTAAATCGACTCAGCTAGTGATTCTGAGTCGATCGGTATACTTTAAGGTGGGTCTAGCTGTGTTTTTTTCAGGTGTTACAAACATCTGCCGTGAAACAAACCTTTTTCGAATTGCTTATATTTTTTTAGTTCAGAAAAAAAAGTACACATGCTTCTGAAAAATGTCTGTAAACTGTTGTTATTTATATCAATTGAGATCTGAGTCTTTTTTTATGAACTGGAATGAATTGGAAATACTAATAGATTTACACATTCTTTCACTACTTAACATTAATTGACCGCACACATTTCGTAATTGATTGATTTTTATTCCCTTAGTTTTTAAATCTTTTTCCCCTAAAAATAAATTTCGAAAAGCAAAATTGTACGTATTCTGTTGAGTTTTAAAAATTTATTTTCTCCGCTTTAAAGACAACTGTTTTGCCATAGTTGGGCGCTAAAAAACTGCTTCGAATATCAAATCGCTGCTCTTCTGAAAATATTACCTCACAAATCATGCGATTCCTGTGCTCTCACAAAGATCACTTCTATATATTTTTGAAAAGGTTGGTTCGCATTAATTTTGTACTCTAAATTTTGCCGTTCTCTGCACCAGCAAAAAATTTAGAATTTTACCATTTTCTATACCAATTTGTTAAGAAAAATTTAACTTTTTCCACATAGAAATTATCTTACAAGCAACCTGAATCGTTGTCGAAGGTGTATTAGAAATATCGCTTAAGTTTACAAGATTTAAATCTAAATACTTTGAATTAAAATAAATGTTGAAAATTACAAAAGTGAACTAATTTGTATCCCTTCACATTACTCAATAACCTTAAAGTCCTACTCCTAAGAATTTATTTAAAAAAAAATTGGATAACAGTTTAGTTGTTTGAATTTATTAAAAAAGTTTAGTAAATGACTCTACTGTGCAACATAATGATGAATATGTAGTTACACTGGAACTAACAATATAAGAAAAACTTTTTTGGTTTAATCCCTAAGAAAAAACTTATTTTGTTTAATATTTTTTCTCCCTTATGATAATAATTATGCCAAAAAAAATAAAATATTGAAAGTATTTTGAATAAAGGGGAAAATAATAATAAAAAAATAATTTATTTTAATGAATCCTTATTTTTATCACTGTGGAGTTGAGCTGAGAATCAAAAATAATTCAGTCTATGAAACTCACTAAAGTTTAGCCTCACTTTGGGATAAATTTAATATGAAGGTTTGTATCTTCTTTCTAAATAGATTTAATTTGAAAATAAAATTGGAATGCGGAATATGAAGACATTACTTTGAAGTGACTTTGTCTGTTAATACTCCTATTTTGAGCTGAACAGTAAGTAATTTAAAAAAATAGCAAGGTAACAAATTGAAAGCATTTTTGTGTATTGGTATTAAATTTATGAGCTGTTCAATATTGGTGCGATTAGTGTGGGAGGCACCGAAAGGGGCGTGTAAATAACGCCCGTTTTACCTAAACTCTAGTGACTAAAAAAGCTAAGCACTAAAATATTAGGACTTTTAATCTACCTTTAATAAATCTAAGTCCTATTAATTTTAGATGCAAAATCGACACTATGTGAAAGGGGCGCCCGAGAGGGGCGTGACAATTTCAATCAATCGTTGTTCATGACTTTATTTATGAAATTGCAGAATGTATGGCTAAGTAGTATAGAAGCAATTCCATATTTCAATAAATGTTAACCCATTGTGGAAGAGGACAAGTGGGAGTTGACCAATATGACCCATCCGCAAACTTAGCATGAGATATACAAAAATATTACTACATGCGAAATTCCAAGTCAATAGGTCACTCCTTTCGTGGGATATCGTGCGATACAGCCAGACAGACGAACATAGCTCAAATGACTTTAAATGTCCTAAAAGGGACTTCCATCCCAAAACGTATACAGGTCACATCTTCAAAGTGTTAGACTTTTTTTCGTAACAAATAACATATACGTCCTTTTCTCTTTTATATATGAGGCATTGCACAAACATTCGACAGTTCAACAAATTTCAGTTTTATAATTTTCCTATTTTTTATATTCTTTAGTAGTCACAAAGAAAAGCTTCCTGGAATTTATTGAAATATTTCTGATATTTTCTTCAGAAGATACAGATATTTTAAAAATAGTTGAAATATCACTCTGTGTATCGGGATTTTGGCATTAACTCCTTTAGTTATGGTCCGATTTGAAAAATCTTTTTTTCTTTACTTGTGAGAAAAAAAATATTAAAAAGTATATAAAAAATATTGAAATTTTTTAAAGTTTTCATATTTAAATTTAATCTTTTAAACTATTTGTACTCTCCAATTTTGCCAGGACTAAATGTATTTTTATTTTTTTTTTAATTTTTGTAATTTAATAAAAAAAATTTGCTGCCAAACAGTGTTCTTGTGTCTGGAAGGCTTCGGAATAAATGTTCCACGTCAAAGAACAAAATAAAGTAGACACTTCTGGAAGTATTTCTCCCAAAACACAACACCCCTGCTCATCCCCGTTCCGGGGATAATTTCCCCACGAAAATAAGAATATATCAAAGCTCATAGAAATGGATGGATTTTTCGAATATGTATTCTACAAAAATATTCCTTGTCAAAAACCACCACAAAACACTTTTATGGAAATCCAACGGTTTTTTAATATGTCATATTTATTGGTTATGCATTAAGTTTTGCTTGATCTTGAAATTTTCCTTTATTTTCAATAATTCAACAATAACCAATATATAGGATATATTAGAAAAAAAACCTTGGATTGCTATAAAAGTGTATTGTGGAGAAATATGTTGATTTTTTTTAAAAAAATATATTTGTCAAATGCTTCACCCAACAAATCCATTTCTACGCGGTTTAATATCATTATTCTTTAAGGGAGATTATCTGGGTTAAGGTAATGAGCGGGTGTATCGGGTGGTATGCGAAAATACTTCCTGAAGAGTCTCCTTTATTTTGTTCTTTAACGTGAAACTTCTATTCGGAAGCCTTCTATTCTCAAATTGTGCCTGACTTTACTAACACTTTGTTTGTTTACTTTCAGACACAACCACAGTGGCTTGCAGCTTACTTTTTAGATTTTTTCAAATTCACATATTATGTGAAACTTAACTTTTTTTGTGAAAAGTCCGGAAAAATACAAATATTAAAAAAGATTTTTTCAATTCGGACCGCAACTTCCATCCACTTCCATCTAAACCATATATGTTAATGAATTAATATAAGTTTAAAATATAAAAAAAAATCGGGAAAATCGAAGTGTTTAATAAAATTAATTTGAAAACCTAAAAAAGGCACATAATGTGTTAATATTTTTTTGTGAAACGGAAAAATACAAAAATTAAAAAAATATTTTTTCAATTCTGACCGTAACCGAAAAAGTTATGGCCAAAATCCCTATACACAGAGTGCTATTTTAAAGATTTTTTAAATATCCATATCTTCTTAACGAGTTATCAGAAAAATCTCAAAAAAGTCCAGAAAGCATTTCTTCATGAGTACTTAAAAATATAAAGAAATAGGAAAAAATCCAAACGGTAAGTTTTTGAACTGTCCGATTTGTCGTGGAAAGCCCCATATATTTTTTCATTGAGTTGTCTGATTTGCGTCAGAAAAAGTCAAAAGTCGGGTCGATTTTAGTGCACAATATTATTTTTGTGAGCGCCCCAGTAGGTGAGTTGGTAGCGAGCTCGCCTATGAATTTAGGGGTCGTGGGTTCAGTTCCCACCAGAGGCTCTGGTCTATTATTAGAATATAAATTCACTTTGTATTGTAATTCATATAAATAAATAAATATTATTTTTCTGATAAGTGGACCATTCAAAGATATAGTGGATACTACAGGGTGGTCCACAGTGACCGAAGGGGTTTGAATTCCTTATACAGAGTGGTTAAATTGTAAGGGCCGATGTTGAATGTGAACTACACCTAAACGTCAAGTTTTTTTCTGCATTTCATTTGACATTTCTCAATTTCAGACTAACTCAATTTGAACCATGGAAAGATACACATCGAGCATCGCGTTAAAGTTTCAAATCAAAATGCATTTCGTGCACCTCGTGATGTTTTTTTGATCAGCATAATCGACCAAATGTATTCACAATCGGGAGAATTGTGCGCAAATTTCAGCAAACCTGGTCTGTAGGATATGTGAAAACACCTGTGCATTAGACCGGGTCACCAAAAATTGTTATCAAATGCGAGGCGGAATTTTAATGCTTACCTCGAGACAATTGCAAAAACATTTGTTACATTTTTTTTCGAGCCCGCGGATTCGGCCCATAGTCGTTTTCTTATCGTATCGACGAGTGCTACATTGTCTCATAGATGTCGTACCACGTAATTTTCTAACGAAGACATAACTTTTTTGTTTTTGAATAAAAGTGCAAACACCCAAAGCAAGATGTTCATGGTTTTTAAAGCGCTTTAATCCTATGAAGGAATATTTTTAAATTTTAGAGATAGAAACTGCAGTAAGTGAAGTCTACATTAGACAATGACTTTGTACATCAGCGTCCTCTATGAGGGAAATGTAGTACTTATCGAGACCAATACATTGTTGTATCGCATGTGAATATCGAGGTACAAACAAAAAAGTTACGATAAAAAACGATTTTGGGCCGATTCCGCGGGCTAAGAAAAAATTGAAAAAAATTGTTTTTCGATTGCCTCGACGTAAGCTTTCATATTCCACCTCGCATTCGGGAACTTTTTTTACATGGAGGCCGACCCGGTTTACTGTGCATGGGCTGGCGACGTCATCGGGCCATACTTCTTCGAAATGAGGCCGGTCAGGCAGTTACTGTGAATGGTGTTCGCTATCGTGAGATGATAACGAACTTTTTATGGCCCGAATTGGAAGATATGGATGTGGACAACATGTGGTTTCAAGAGGACGGTGCCACTTGCCACACAGCTAACGAAACAATGGCTTCTTTGCGAAACAAATTCAATGGCCGTGTTATCTCACGTCGTGGCGATGTCAATTGGCCGCCAAGATCATGTGATTTGACACCGTTGGACTTCTTTCTTTGGGGTTATTTGAAATAAAATGTGTACATCGATAAGCCAGCATTGGGCCACCCTGCAGAACTATATGTTGCTGTTGCATGGAATATCAGATGCTATATGCACTGATTTGTTGTTGTCTTGGATTCTTGTGAAAGGGCCCCTAGTTATTGTCTTTGAAAATCGCCAAGTCTACTAACAACAACTGTAAAATCTTTAATCCTGTTTATTTCTCATACAAACTTTAGAAGAGGACACATTTTTGACGAGGATTATTTTTGTCCAGAACCATCTAAAACATTCACTCTTTCCATGACTAGAACTAAGGGTGGGAAAAGGAGAAGAGAAAAACATAAAGTGTTATTTCTGAGTCATTTTGGAGGCATATTTTTTTATCGGAATGGGCTACTTTGGGGCAAAGTTGAAATTCTGAGCACATACATATATTACTTCTTTCTGCATCCTCAAAGTTGTGGGATTGTGCAGCGTAATTTTGAAATTTATTTATTCCCAACACACGCAAAATAGGTAACATTAAAGAAGATTATGGGGATTAGTGCTTTGTTGCAATATCAATCGATAAAATCAAAAATAAGGCACACCAAATCACTATGTAACATTAAAATATATATTTTTCCCCAATAAGAACAAAAATCAAGGACTTTATGTCTTTGAATTGATACTAAAAATGCATTCGTTCATTCAAATTTCGAGATTCAGGGGAGATGGATGGATGGGCCAACATAGCATGCAAAATTCTAAAGCGGACAGTTCTAAGACACCTTCGATTACAAAAGATTTTATGAGGGTTTTCAATAACCTGCGATTTGGGATATTCTAATTTGTTTACATAATTTTTCGTCTGAGATCTTTTCTCCAATAAAACTGATGGACGGATGGTTAAGGAAGTAGAGAGAAAGCTGCTCGTAGTTGTTTTTTAAATAAGACTTTCAAATCTGTAAGCAGAAGAGATTTGATTTTATTACAACATATATCGAAGGGTTACCTTAAACTAGGTGATCGGCGATGACCATTTTGGTAGGCGTGTCCAGGATGTAAATGACCAGCATCGGCACCGGTTAATGATTCCTGAGATGGATGCCTAGGTGCATCCCTTAATTCCAGCATCTATAATTTTGTGAAATTCGTTTAAAAAAA
Source organism: Eudasyphora cyanicolor (assembly GCA_963930755.1). Taxonomy (NCBI): domain Eukaryota; kingdom Metazoa; phylum Arthropoda; class Insecta; order Diptera; family Muscidae; genus Eudasyphora; species Eudasyphora cyanicolor. The sequence continues at coordinate 127,106,627 of OZ005736.1, read as the reverse complement.
AGGGAAAAACAAAAAAACATTTATTAGTTTCAATAATCCTATTTGTCAACGGAAAATATTCCAATAAATTGTCAATTAAAATTAACAATATCAGAACAAATGAGTTAAAAAAAATCGGGTTGTATAATGGATAATGGCAGATTAAATCTTTTTTTTTGCGCTTTTTGGTGGAGGAATTACAATGCAGGAGTTTGTGTGGCGGGGCGGGAGAGGGCGAAATATTTCAAATATTTAATAAATTAATTAACATTTAAACATTTCATTAAATAACGCTACTTATGGATATATATATATATATATATGTACGTATATATTAACTATTGATTGGAATATACGATTAATAAAAAACCCTACAAAAAAATTCATATCAAATTTAGTTTTAGTTCAGGTTTGTTTTGATTAATGAATTTTCGTTTTTGTGGCGTCGCATTTTTAACTTTCTATTTTCTCTAATTTTGGATTACATTGATTTTTTTGTATTTGTTTTGATGATACAACAATTGTTTTTTGTCTTTGTAATTTTGTTATTTGTTCTTGTACAATTGTCCTATATTTAGAACTCAATTGAAAAATAAAAATAAAGAGAAAACCAAAAAAATTTAACCGAAAAACAAAAAACACTAAATTATTAAAAATAAATGTTACCAACAAAAAATGTTTTTTATTTATCAAAACAAGTGCAAATTTTTTATTTTTTCACACTAATTGTGATGTGGTTTTTTTATTTATATTTTTAACTTTTATACATTTGTTAAGAAAAAATCTCATTTATTTGTACATGCATTACACATAGTAATATTTTTTACATTTAATACTTAGAGGCATTTTTACAGCAAAGCAATTTTATACTTACCGTTTTTTTTGTGAATTAAAATAAAAATACGAAATCTTTGAAACGGATATACAAACAATTTACAAGTGTATGATTGAATGGTATATGTACAGTGTGGTGCAAAAATGTGTTTACAAAAAAAAAACAGATAAAGAGTAAAAGTTATAGTTAAAGTTATGTGATTAGATAATATTTTTTTGGAAATTTATATCAGAAATGCGGAACGTTATCAACGAAGTTATGGGCCCAAATCGTTCCTGTTGTGGATGCAGAATTACTACCCTATACTTGTTTTACATTTTTAGATAAAAAATAATGTGGTCGCCTTGCTTGAATAATAACACTGCAACAAAATATTTTTCGAAGGGCTGCGCATAACATTTTCTAATGTAAAATAGTGTCCTAAACACAAAAAAAATATTATTTTTTTAATTATGAGGGCTACAAATGCTTAAAACTTCACTTTCAGGTAGAAACAGAAGTTTAGTTACAGTCGTTGAAACAATTAGAAAAATTTTAATTTTTTCTATTTGATTTTACAACGCCACTTTTGGTCATGCTCCTGAAAAAAGTTATCATTTTCTCATAGGCTCATATCTTGCAAACCGTTCGGAATTGTCAATGCTACAACTTATCCTCAGAAAGTAAATCAAAATTCCGAACGGTTTGCAAGATATGAGAATGAGAAAATGATAACTTTTTGCAAAAATGACACCGAGGCCCCAAATTTGGGGAGCACATAAAAAAAGTGCATGACTGGTCAAAACTGGGAGACACGGGTCTTTATTTTGGTCTATTCTCACGTAGTAGTGTCCGTATTTTATTATTTTTGTAATAGATAGCATAGAATCTTAATGTTGAAGTAAAGAAAAACCAACTGAAATTAAAACAATTTCGGAAATTTTTCACTTTTGCGGCTATCTAAACGGCTTCAAGAATCAATCGTAGGAAGTTCATGTGTTCTAGAAAGTTGTTTATTGAGATCTTAGGAACATTTTTGTAGTTGATTGTTTCCTTGCATTTTGAACAGTTTGCTACCTATGAACAGGGGAAAAAAGGTAAAAAAAAACGAATTTTGAAAGATGAAGTTTATTTTGATTTTATATTTTCACAATTTTTGTTCTTTATGGCAAGAGCTACAACTGTGCCTCAGACAGCAAATTTCAAAAATTCCGAACGGTTTGGAAGATATGAGCCAGAGGAAAAAACTTTTTTGCAAAAATGCAACAAATCTTTGGGGGCCCATAAAAAAGTGCATGACTTTGGGCAAAACTGGAAAACACGGGGCTTTTTTTTTTTTGGTCTTTTATCACATAGTAGTGTCCGTATATGGTTATTTTTTTTCTAAATAGAGATCCTTTCAAGAATATTGTGTGATAAATTCAGCTGAATCGGAGCAGAACTGAAAAAGATTCAGCAGTCTAAGCAACCGCGCCTCATACGTGACTCAGTACATCAGAAAAACGTTAAAGCGTTTTTCCCACAACCCATTTTCTCAAAGTTCCCCTCATAACTCGAAAACTACTGAACCGATCCTTTTGACATTTTTGAGACTATTAGTGTACATAATTTACGGACGTAACGCTGTCGAGTTTTTTTAATTTGTTAATTTTTTTATTTAACACTAACCAATTATTCGATTTTTTCTCGCAAAATTGGCATTTTTCACTTCAAAGTGTTCCCAAAAATTTAAATTTTGAAATAAACTCGACAGCGTTACCTGGCTGTAACGATTATCTAAATAAATAAATTATTTTTTATTTAATTTCTGATGATCCGGTATCGAGTTATGAGGGGCATCGCAATTCAACTTTTTTCGAGACGCTTCCGCATAAATTCTATCGTTGCCATAGTTTTTAATATTTTTTTATGAAAATTTTACACAATAAACTTTGAAAGTTTTACTTTAATATACCATTGGTTTCAATCAAAAAATGTTAACTGATTCGTCACAGAAAGTCATACAAATGTGCCTTTTTTGCATGAATTAACGTTAACCAACGTTTAAGGCCCAAATGAAGGCGGGGAGGGGAATTTCAGAAAAACTTCTAAAGAAGATAATATCGGCGATTGACAATGAACAATTTTGTATTAGTAGCAAGAGTGGGACAACAGGGGAACCGGTCCCTATTCTTAAGCAACAATTTTCCAACATTAGTGACGTCTTAAAGTGACTTTTTTCGTATTTTTAAGAATCTCAAAGATTTATCACAAGTAGATACTTTACATCTTCCACTCCGTTTCTGGATGACTTAACGTTTTATTCAGTTTAGTTATTCAGTTTTACAAATACCTTTTTGGGGATAATTTTAAAAACTATTAGTTTAAATTGCATTTAGATATTCTATTCTAATTTGTTGCTCATGCAGTAGGCTCATCTGCTTTTTACGCAGCAGTCCGAATTTTCTAAAGTTTTAATCTAAAACAGTGACCATATATTTGAATTGTAAACAGGAGCAATATTTAGGTTGTACACATCTCAATGTTTACTGAATATCTTCAAAATATATCGGCTGTATCTCGAGCCGCCAGTGAGCCAGAGCAATATTACTTACTTAACCTCAAAGATTCAAGTTTTCTTCTAAATGTCAGATATCTAGAGCTCTCCATTCTCCCTAATGTCTGATGCGCTATAGAAGCCATATTTGCAACTAATATGTATGCAATTTTGGACCAAGCTAAAACTAAATTTAAAAAATAGGTTTATAGGTGTATAGGTGTCACGTCAGAACTGACACCAACGTTGTCAGTCTTTTCCTCCCTAGTGGGAGGAGACATTTTGACCTTCACACTTTGTATCTTGGCCTCATTTGTCTAGCTACCTTACAGTTGGCGATTTCTGTCCGTCTTTCATTGGACTGCCTAATTGCGTCTTGTCGAGCTCAGTTTGTGAATTTGGGGATGTGACCTCCAGAGTATTGAGAGCAGCGTGACTGTCCGAGTAAATGACAACGCCGGTGTTGGCCTCTATGTTGCGACTCAGACACTTGGCGTCTTCCTTTATTGTCATTATTTCGGCTTATTAGACACTTCAAGTATCTGGTAGTCTATGAGCTATATCATGACTGAGTTGTTTACAGTGCATTCCTAGGCTATATGGAGGCTACGCCTAAATCTGAACTGATTTTCCTCAAAATCGGCAATGCGGGTCCTTGAATGAAGAAATTCTACCCTGCTACATTTCAAAATGATTGGATATAAAATACAGCTTCTGTAGCGCTAAAAGATAAAATCGGATGGAACATATATGTGGGGAGGGGTGTTTCTATATGTACGTCTGAACCGATTTTCTTCGAACTCAAGAAACTCCGCCCTGCTTAATTTCTAAATGATGGAATGTGAAATACAGCTTCTAAAGCGCTAAAAGGCCAATACGGATGAAACATACATATACCCGGGGCAGGGTTACCATATGTCCTCCTTTGGTAGGACATGTCCTCCTTTTTAACCAGCGTCCTTCCGTCCTCCCTCATTTTTCAAAAATTATGGATTTGTCCTCCTTTTGTTACAAATTAAAATTTTTCACAATCAGTAAACCTCCACATGAATTATACTCGCAACTACTTTTAGTACAAAGTTAGTACTACAATAATTGAGCTCGATGACTGAAATTTGGTTCAGGTACTTCTTATAGCAGGTAACTTAGGATTAAAAATGGGCAATATCGATCAATTTTTAGCATCTTCTGTGCGATTTGCCTTATTAACGCCATAGAGACTGCAAATTTCAACTAGACGAACTGAATTTGGGAGTATGTATATCCAGAACCCTTCAGACGAACAATGGTCATCATAGATCCATGTTTTGATATAGCCCCCACACAAAGGTACCTCAAGATTTTACTTCTTAACGCAACAAATTTCAAAGAATCAAAAAAGAGTTGACATGCAATCTATGGTGTAGAGTATGCAAAATTCGGCTTGTCAGACCTTAACGCCGCTTCACTTATTTATTATAATTAACACCTAAAAATACTGGAGCTATACCCACTTTAAAGTACACCGATTGTCTGTATGTCTATGTAAAATTGTTCCTTATGTACAGGTCGCACTTTCATTCCGATCTTGCTGAAATTTGACAATAAGGGTTATTTCATACCTGGGAAGAAATTGGTCAAAGTCGGTTCAGATTAGATATAGGCCCTATATAAATTTTCTGTCCGAAATGGCCTTTTAGCGCCACAGAAGCTTTTTCATATCCAATCACTTTGAAATTAAGCAGGATGGAGTTTCTTGATCCAAGGGCCCACATTGTCGAATTTGATGTAAATCTGCTCAGATTTAAATGTAGCACCCAAGAACAAACCTTGCCAAGTTTGAAGAAAATTTGTTCAGATTTCGATATAGTCCTCCGATTTGGCATCTAAGCGCTACAAAATAAAAATTGTTGTACAAAGCATTTTCATAGTAAATTGTATTTTTTAAATGTCCTCCGAAAGTTTCAAACTCTCTTTGTAAATGTTACAAATGTCCTCCTTTTCTGACACAAAAGTCCTCCTTTCCGAAAAAAGGTTATGGTAACCCTGACCCGGGGGCTATACCTAAATCAGAATCGATTTTGACCATATTTACTATGGTTTTTCCCGGGAGCGAAAGAGTCGTTATTGCCAAATCTCGACAAGTTCTGAGTGTAATTGCGACCTGTACTTAAAGAACAATTTAAGATGGACAGACGGACAGACATTCTCTTGGGACAAACGTTGTCTAATATCAAGAAAATATGTCCAAATGTATAGATAGAATCCATATATATATGAATAGATTAATACAATTAGAAAGATACTTTCGTAAATCCTGAAAATATTTCTTGTTATTCTATTCTGATAGGGTGGCTGACAGGTTTATTGTGTAATTTTGTCCTTTGATCCAAGAAAGAACACTGCTTAACTTGAAGACAATCGATTCAGATTTTCATATAATACTCGTACTTCCAAATTGACATCCAAACCTTTAAGAAGCTGCATTTTGTATGGTATTACAGTAGAATCTCGAAAAAGTTAACCAACATGTTCCTAGGGTAATTAACTTTTTCGAAATATTAACTTTTCTAAGAGGTTTTCAAAAAAGGAAAAAAAATACTATAATAAACATAGATTTTATAAAAATAACACGTTAAATTTATTTCAATGACTTAGGTTTTATCAATTTTACAAAAAGGAAACTTAGATTTATTTTGTACCGGCTGGTTTAAAATTCTCAGTCACTCTTGACCATTTTCTGGAGCAGAAACTTCATATGTAATAATTTGAGCGGAGTGGTTTAAAGAAGCAGTCGAGGCTTGTTTGTTTTTTTTCTTTTGTGTAATAGCTCTTGACCATTTTTGTGCGAATAATGACAAGGTCTGCCACTTGATTTGCATCGTCATTGTCTTCAAACCATTTTATCAAGTTATTGATGCTTTCAATTGCTTTCGAGAAGCTCACTTTTGCTTGTTGAATATCTTGCTCGATAATTAGTTCATCGCTTTCATTATCGGACACTTCGAAATCATCGTTATCTTCCGTAATTTGATCCTTGTTCCAATTTTCAATGTCATCAATACTGATGTCAACATTATCACCCACTTTCGACATCAACAATTGAACTTCTCGAAGTGTATCGTCGTAAGCATTACTTGGATTAAACCATTCTGACAACGGAATGTCATCTTCACTATTGTATTGATCATCATCCCACTTTTTTATCTTATTCCACGCTTTTATAAGAACAGCTCAGAAAAGTTAACTGAAAAATTAACTTTTTAGAGCTGAACGTGTACGCTGAAAATCGGTTAACTTAACCGAGTGATTAACTTTTTCGCGACTTAACTTTTTCGAGATTCTACTGTATTATGAAATTTGCAGGTTCTGATTCAAGAACTTTGAAGAAAATCCATTCAGATTTAGACTTATCTCTTAGTCCCATAGTTGTTGTACTTTTTATCTGGTCATTATGAAATTTGGCCTATAGGAGTTTCTTGACCGATGAACGATCACTATCGAATAAAAGAGAATCAGTTCACATTTCAGAATAGAAAAAACTAACTAACAGTAGTTTTTTTTAAATGTAACACTCTTACAGAATGGGTCGTAGCTTTAATAGTTATCAATGGATGTTCTGCACATATACGCCAGTTTCCTCGTAAAAATACACGATAATCTATAAAATAATTTGTTGGAATTTTTTGTATTTTTGATTAATTTCTTTGAGAATTATTTACAATAGTATATTTTTCCAAATCTTTGTCTATTCCTCCTACACCATTATTTTTTATAAAAAAAACTTCAGTTGAATAAACCCTCACATTTTGAAAAATTTGATTCGGTGCCAGAATTAGTTCCATAATTGACGATTAGAGATTTAATATTCGTCTAAATTGCAAACCTTTTTGCAGGAGGTAACTGAGAGAGCGAACCAATATGGCACTTCTTGAAACTGAGCTAGAGATAAGGGAAAAATTACAACATACAAAAGTTAAAGTCTATCGGTCACTCGTTTCGAGAGTTATCGTCCACAACTGAAATGTGGTTCATAAGTGACACTACAATGAGGGTTTAAAAATTCCAAATAGAACATTTGGAATATCCAATAGATATAAAAACTATGTATTTATTTTTTAAATCAACCTTGAACTTTTATTATATTTTAAAATTTTTCGGATCGCATCTAACTACCACACTGTCTGAGCAACAAGTACCTAAATTTACGTAGTAAAACTACTCTAAACCTATTGAAAAAAAGCATTAAAAGAAACTCAATCGAAAAAATGCTCTGCTTTGCTTTAGAACTAAAGTACGTTTAAAATAAGAAAATATCCATTTAAAAAAAGTGATTTCTATAAATGTTTGTTCAGATGTTCGTTATTTATTTTCCAAACATCGGACAACTAAAGTGACATTTATTACTCTATCTATACGCCTAAATTGTATGTACATCAAAAACGGAAAAATACTCTATAGTGCGCAAATACCGACATGTTTTATTTGCTTTAGTTTAGTCGGTTAATTTAAACAAAAAAAAAACGTTGCAACGATGGCTTTTTTACAACAAAAAATTAGGACACACTTATTAAAAACCACATCGAGTTATAAGTAATTACACACACACACATAGAATTACATATATACTATATACGAGTATATGAAGGTATATATATATTTAGTGGAAGATGTACATATACATATATATAAGTATACATATATATGTATATGTGATTTGTTAAAGGATTTGGAATTGTTTCAATTGAATTATTGTTATTACGGATACGGTTTGAGCAAAGTTAATAATTTGTTATTATTTTTTTTGCGGAGTGGGGTTTTCATTTGGAATTGTGATGTTAATTGTTGTTAGGAATTTGGTTGTTGTTGTACGTGTTACCATTTTTGTTGTTTTTAAATCAATCATTTTTATTCACCTTTTTATTGTTTCTGAAATTTGAGAAAAATTATAAAACAAATTAAGTGATGCCAAAAATGTTTCGTTTGCTTATTTTTTCAATAAAGAAAATATTATATGTTTTGTTGTATTATTGTTTGCTGGGAATTTTAATGTTTTCATATGTTTTTGTTAAGATATAGTAATTGATGACTTCATATTTATTAGATGTAATGTATTAGCATGAAAGGCGTATTATATATTTATGTATTTATGATGGTATTAGATATCAGAAATCAATGATAAATCGGTGATTGTATAGAATCTAAAGCAGCTCCATAATAGAGGTAATTTTACATGAATTGTATTTTTAACATCTTGATCCACTGATAATCTCCAATGAATTCAAGGAGAAACGGTTCACATTTAAAAATTAAGAAAAAAATAAGGAACGGTATTTTTTTTGAAACTGTAAAACTTTGGCTAACTTGATCGTAGAATTTTATTTTTACCCATGGATTTTCTTCAAAAAGATGCTGTTTTTCCTATACGAAAAGGTCATCGTTGATGTTTTTCATATTCGAAAATTAAATCGTTGATGAATTTTACATACCAAAAGTTCATCGTTGATGACTTTTCTATACGAAAAAGTCATCATTTTGTGTACGAAAAGGTCATCGTTGAAGACTTTTCTATACGAAAAGGTCATCGTTGATGACTTTTCTATACGAAAAACTTTTCTAGACGAAGAGGTCATCGTTCATGACTTTTCTAGACGAAAGGGTCATCGTTGATAACTTTTCTAGAAGAAAAGATCATCGTTGATGACTTTTCTATAAGAAAAGGTCATCGTTGATGACTTTTCTATACGAAAGGGTCATCGTTAATGACTTTTCTGTACGAAAAGGTTATCGTTGATAACTTTTCTAGACGAAAGGGTCATTGTTGATAACTTTTCTAGATGAAAAGATCATCGTTGATGACTTTTCTATAAGAAAAGGCCATCGTTGATGACTTTTCTGTACGAAAAACTTTTCTAGACGAAGAGGTCATCGTTGATGACTTTTCTATACGAAAAGGTCATCATTGATGACTTTTCTATACGAAAAGGTCATCATTGATGACTTTTCTATACGAAAAGGTCATCGTTGATGACTTTTCAATACGAAAAGGTCATCGTTGATGACTTTTCTATACGAAAAGGACATCGTTGATGACTTTTCTATACGAAAAGGTCGTCGTTGATGACTTTGCTATACGAAAAGGTCGTCGTTGATGACTTTGCTATACGAAAAGGTCGTCGTCGATGACTTTTCTATACGAAAAGGTCATCGTTGATGACTTTTCTATACGAAAAGCTCATCGTTGATGACTTTTCTATACGAAAAGGTCATCGTTGATGACTTTTCTATACGAAAAGGTCATCGTTGATGACTTTTCTATACGAAAAAGTCATCGTTTTGTGTACGAAAAGGTCATCGTTGAAGACTTTTCTATACGAAAGGGTTATCGTTGACTACTTTTCTATACGAAAAACTTTTCTAAACGTAGAGGTCATCGTTGATAACTTTTCTAGACGAAAGGATCATGTTTGATAACTTTTCTAGACGAAAGGATCATCGTTGATGACTTTTCTATAAGAAAAGGTCATCGTTGATGACTTTTCTATACGAAAAGGTCATCGTTAATGACTTTTCTGTACGAAAAGGTTATCGTTCATAACTTTTCTATACGAAAAGGATATCGTTGATAACTTTTCTATACGCAAAGGTCTTTTTTGATGACTTTTCTATACGAAAAGGTCATCGTTGATGACTTTTCATTACGAAAAGGTCATCGTTTATGACTTTTCTATACGAAAAGGACATCGTTGATGACTTTTCTATATGAAAAGGTCGTCGTTAATGACTTTTCTATACGAAAAGGTCGTCGTCGATGACTTTTCTATACGAAAAGGTCATCGTTGATGACTTTTCTATACGAAAAGGTCATCGTTGATGACTTTTATATACGAAAAGGTCATCGTTGATGACTTTTATATACGAAAAGGTCATCTTTGATGACTTTTCTATACGAAAAGGTCATCGTTGATGACTTTTCTATACGAAAAGGTCATCGTTGATGACTTTTCTATACGAAAATGTCTTCCTTGACGACTTTTCTGTACGAAAAACTTTTCTATACGAAAAGGTCATCGTTGATGACTTTTCTATACGAAAAGGTCATCGTTGGTGACTTTTTTATACGAAAAGGTCATCGTTGATGACTTTTCTATACGAAAAGGTCATCGTAGATGACTTTTCTATACGAAAAGGTCATCGTTGATGACTTCTCTATACGAAAAGGTCATCGTTGATGACTTTTCTATACGAAAAGGTCATCGTTAATGATTTTTCTATACGAAAAGGTCATCGTTAATGACTATACAAAGAGGTCATCGTTCATGACTTTTCTATACGAAATGGACATCGTTGATGACTTTTCTATACGAATAGGTCATCGATGATGACTTTTCTATACGAAAAGGTCATTGTTGATGACTTTTCTATTCGAAAAGGTCATCGTTGATGACTTTTCTATACGAAATGGTCATCGTTATTGACTTTTCTATACGAAAACGTCACCGTTGATGACTTTTCTATACGAAAAGGTCATCGTTGATGACTTTTCTATACGAAAAGGTCATCGTTAATGACTTTTCTGTACGAAAAGAGAAGTTCATCGTTGATGACTTTTCTATACGAGAAGGTCATCTTTGATGACTTTTCTATACGAGAAGATCATATCTGATGACTTTTCTATACGAGAAGGTCATCTTTGATGATTTTTCTACACGAAAAGGTCATCGTTGATTACTTTTCTATACGAAAAGGTCATCGTTAATGACTTTTCTGTACGAAAAGAGAAGCTCATCGTTGATGACTTTTCTATACGAAAAGGTCATTGTTGATGACTTTTCTATACGAAAAGATCAACGTTGATGACCTTTCTATATGAAAAGGTCATCTTTGATGACATTTCTATACGAAAAGGTTATCGTTGATGACTTTTCTCCTTGTTAACTTCTTATCTATCAACTGGGAATTAAATCGATAGTATTATCCTTCTTCGTACAGCCAGATTTAGCGGCAATTTCGTCTAAACTTTTTCATCCCTATTTTCTATGAAAAACTTTGTATTCCACAATAAATACTATTAAGGCCACTATACTTCTCCTTCGCGGGAACAAACATTTTTGTAGACGAAATTTCAGTTCTCGTAAACTACGAATGTTGTTGTCTAATATTATATTTGTTCCGAACCAATTTTTTTTATCGAATTACGCTTGGTAATAAATTGGTAAATAATAATCACCGACTTATCATAATTTCTCTAATGTGTAATAAGGTGTTAGTGGTGAAGTGTGAAACAAATAAAAACGTCGAAATATAAAATAAAAAACGAAATATTACCTAACAGAACGTTTTCGCATAGTACTCCGGCGGGCCAGCGTTGCCAAGCTACCCTGTTCCGAATCACCATTGGTCTGATGATGGATATTCGCCAGTAAATGCGTTTGCGAATTGGCAGCATCGTGGCCATTTGGCTCATAGCTTATGGAACCCTGGCGTGATCCTCCTTTGTCGAGGGCGGTCATATCGAGTAAACAATCGAAAAACGATTGTTTCTGTTATTTTTTGTATGTTTTGACGATCACAGATAGTTTTTAATCGAGTGTTTTTGGAGGAATGTGATTCGATTTAATTTACAAAATAATACAAATTTTTTCGAAGACGAGATAAGTGAGTGTTACATTTTTAAGACGTTTTTGTACAGTGCATTATTTGGTTGTTGTTGTTATAGTTGTTGTTGGTGGTTACAATAAATTTATCCATATGTACGTGATTGCGATTGATTGATTTAATATTGGTGATGACAGATATATCGATTACGATTTAAGACGCAAACAATTTGCAATTTGTTGGTTAACGATTTTGTTTTATAATACAAATGTGTTGTTGATTTTGTTTTCGGTATTTGTCCAAAAGACAAAGTTTGAAAGAATTTTCAAATAGGCGCCCCAATCGATCACATCGGAATTAACAAAAAAATCAAAAAAACGTTTCATTTGAATGAAGAAAAATAAAAAAATAATTATGATTAATATGATTGCTGTAGATTTCGGTTCAAATTTCAATTATTAATTAAAAAAGTTAATTTGTTAAAAAGAGTAAATATGCTTAAGATTAATAAGAAGAAAAAAATGTGGTATTGTTTTGTAGCTGTTTGATATTAAATATTTTTGTTACAAATAAAAAACATTACTAACGCAGCTGGTTGTTTATATTAGCTTTTATACTATACGAGACTAAGTTTTAAGTTTAGTTAAATTTTTAGCTTTAGTTTAAGGTACAAGCAAAGTTTAATTATTTAATGATCTTTAATTGTATTTATTTTAAATTAAATTCGTCTAAAAGTCGCTAAGTGCAATAGATTTTATTCTTAGCTGGAAAATGAAAACACAGCGTCAAAGAATATTGTCACACAAACAATACTGTGAGTTGGCACATTCTAATTTTACAAGACAAAATATTTTGTATTGCTTTCATTTACTTATTTTTTAGTATAATTTGAGCAAATATAACTTGCAATCTCATGTTCATATTAATTTCAATAAATCTATTATTAATTAGCGAATCTTTGTAAGTTTGCAAAAATACCACTGTGTTTTCATTTCTTTCGAGAATAATAAATCAATTTTTTGTTTAATTCAGAACTTCTCTAGAGAAATTACTTAAGATTGCTATTGAGAGGAGAAAATCATGCTGAAATATTTTTTTTTAAAAAGTATACAGTTTTTTGTACAAATTTTAACGAAGATAGGACAAGGGAATTAAAAACGTATAATTGATTCAAAAGACAAACAAGGTGTTTATAAAGTACAAATTTTGGCAAATAATACAATTCTAAAGAAAAGAAAAATCTCTGGAATAAAAAAACCTAAAAATCAATTAAAACATGCTGGAGATCCTAAAAAAGAAACTCCAAATTATTTACATGCTATTTTTTCGTTTAAAAAAGATTAAATAAATTTAAAAATATAAATTATAGGAAAACTAAACTGAAAACAAATAAAAAATACTAAATCTATTCATCGAACTTATTAAATATAGGACACATATATTCCTGGTTAAATCTAATTGCTTTCATATTTTTCTTGACTTCTATTTTTTTTCATTTATGTTTAATGGCTTAAGGTTTAATGGTAAATGTTGTTGTTTTATTTTTAATTTTTTTGGTTTGAACTAAACTATTCGAAAAAATGATGTTAATTAAGTTCTAATACTCTATAACAAAAAGACCACAGCATGTATAAAACATTAAAAAATGGAATAAACATATTTAGGTATATACATCTTAAGTCATAAAAATATTTTATTTTAGGAAAAGAACATGTTGTGCTTTAAAATACAAGAGATATTTAATTGTGCTTATTTGTATTGTATGGAGCGATGCGTTTCTAGTCAATTTATAAATTTATTTTCCACGCAAATTGTCTTTAGATTTGTAATGTAAAAATTAAATACTAAATTTGCAGGTTTCTTTTCCATTAATCATAATTGCATCTAATACATTTCGGGGCTCTTTCGTTGTCATTTGCGTAGAAAATTACTTTTACTTTAATCTTTTATATGTATATGTATATGTGGGTGTATGCAAACGTATTTTCTTTAATAATGATTGATGAATTTTAAACAAGATATATTGCAAATTTCCAATGGGATAAATTTCTAATGAGATAATTATATATTTATATAATTATATAATAAGATTTAAACAGGGTGGTCCACAATGACCGAAGGTATTTGAATTCCTTATAACTTTTTTATACCCTACACCACACTGTGGTACAGGGTGTTATAAGTTTGTTTCACGGCAGATGCTTGTAACACCTGAAAATAACACAGCTAGACCCACCTTAAAGTATACCGATCGACTCAGAATCAGTAGCTGAGTCGATTTAAGCATGTCTGTCCGTCCGTCCGTCCGTCCGTCTGTCCATGTAAAGTTGTTCGTCGACTACAGGTGGCAATTTCACTCCGATCGTTCTGAAATTTTGCAGTTTAGAGTATTTCGCAGCTGTTAAGATCGCTATTGAATTTGGTTGAAATCGGTTCAGATTTAGATATAGCTCCCATATATATGTTTCGTCCGATTTGGCTCTTTAGTTCTATAGAAGCTGTATTTTACATCCAATCGTTTTGAAATTAAGAATGGTAGAGTTTCTTGATCCATGAACCAACATTGTCGAATTTAAAGAAAATCGGTTAAGATTTAGCTATAGCTCCCATATATATGTTTCGTCCGATTTTGCTCTTTAGTCCTGTAGAAGCTGTATTTTACATCCAATCATTTTGAAATTTAGAATGGTAGAGTTTCTTTATCCATGAACCAACACTACCGAATTTGAAGAAAATCGGTTAAGATTTAGCTATAGCTCCCATATATATGTTTCGTCCGATTTGGCCCCTTAGTTCTATAGAATCTATATTTTACATCCAATCGTTTTGAAATTTAGAATGGTAGAGTTTCTTGATCCATGAACCAACATTGCCGAATTTGAAGAAAATCGGTAAAGATTTAGCTATAGCTCCCATATATATGTTTCATCCGATTTGGCTCTTTAGATCCAATCGTTTTTATACCCTACACCACACTGTGGTACAGGGTATTATTTAAGTATAAAATGTCCCAAAAGTAAATTTATGTAAACAATTTATACATGAATTACAAAATTTATATATCAGAGTTATTCAATATTACGAGAGTGGTGTAGGGTATTATATAGTCGGCCCCGCCCGACTTTAGCCTTTCCTTACTGGTTTTAATATAATTATACCCTACACCACACTGTTTTTTTATTTCTTTTCAGTATTTTGTAAAAAAGACTTGGGGAATTTAAATGGAACAGTAGACAATTGAACGAACACAATAACTTCTTCTTCTTTATTTACTCTTCCGCTATTCGGATATTAGTGATCGTACAATTGATGTTTATACTCGTATGTCTATATTTTATTTTTCATTGATTCTATGCAAAAATGGTCAGCTCTTGGTTCATAGCGGCGTGTAGCAGAGAATTTTCGTCGCTATATCCTGTCCAATCTTGGATATTTTTCAGCCATGATGCTTCTCTTCTACCAATCCTTCAATTTTTGTTTTAAGGACTCAATACGTGCGCTAAGTACGATATGATACTATCAGTATATTCACATTTCGAAGGCCTCCAATTTTCTTTCATCCGAGGTTTTTATGTAGTGTCCAAACCTCTACTCCATATAAAAGCGCATACCAAATGTAGCGTTTTATAAATCGTACTTTTTTTGTCACGTTGATGTCGTGACTGGTCAACACTTTGTTGTATTTAAAAGGACATTTCTCGCCATCTCTATGTGGCATTTAATTACCCTTGAGGGGTCATTATATATAAAAATAAGGTAATAAGAACACTCTCTCTGCCAAATTTCGTATTCATTAGATATAAAACAGTGTTTCTACAGCGCTTACATGTCAAATAGGGTGTAACATATACAGGGTTTTCCAACAAGAGGTGTTATTTTGAATCACCCGGTATTTCGGTAGCTGTCACATTTGAAGCTTTAATTCTTTGACATTTGACAAGTAGAAACTACGCCATTACTAACAAGTAAAAGCGTTAAGTTCGGCCATGCCGAATCTTATATGCCCTCCACCATGGATAGCATGTGACCTCACAAAATAACTCAAACCTAAAGAAAATAACACCGAAAACACAAAAAATATAGTTGATGAGAACAGTAGGAATCACGACAAGTTAGATGCTATATATGGGAGTTATATCTAAATATGGACCGATATGGCCCATTTTCAATCCCAAACAACTTGAAACTATAAGAAGTATTTGTACCAAATTTGATCAACCTAGCTCTATTATTGCGGACTGTAGCGTGATTACCACAGACGGACGGAGGGACGGACGGACAGACGGACATGGCCAGATCGTCTTAGAATTTTACGACGATTAAGAATATATATACTTTGTGGGGTCTCAAATCAATATTTAGAGGTGTTGCAAACGAAGTGACAAAATTAATATAACCCCATCCTATGGTGGAGGGTATAAAAATGGAACGATACACGATTCAATAACGCATTGAAATTAATATTCACTACAAAAAATTCACTACAAAAATGGTGAAAATCTTGCAGTCACAGTTCGCAAAACTAAAGCATTTTTGGGTCGTCGTGAAGCACCTTGTCGGGCCGCAATACAGAAATTGGTGGACAAATTCGAGCTGTTGGGACAAGTTAGTGATGTGAAGAATAAAGTGCACGTTGCTTAAGAACAAGTGAGAATATAGCTGCTATAGCCCAAAGTGTTGAAGAAAATCCAGGTTTGGAATTGGGCATTCCACAAACGTCATTACACCGTATCTTGCATAAAGACTTGGGTCTTAATTAAGGCTTATAAAGTTCAGTTAAAACAAGAACAGCCGGCCGACAATCAGCAACGTCGTGTCTTTGCTGATTGGGTCCTTGAAATGCATGAACATGATCCGGAATTCCATCGAAAAATCATCTTGACTGATGTGCCCATTTCACGGGGTCACTGGACCTTACTTTTTCGAAAATGAGGTTGGATCAACAGTTACGGTGAATGGATTGCGCTATCGAGAGATGATTAATGATTTTTTATGGTCGGAGTTGGATGGTATTGATCTGGTATTGATCACACAAGCAACGAAACCATTGCTCTGTTACGGGAAAAGTTTCCACACCGTGTTATTTCTCGAAGTGGTGATCACAATTGGCCACCGAGATTTTGTGATTTAACACCTTGCGACTTCTTCCTTTGGGGCCACGTAAAAGATAAGGTCTACGCCAACAGACAAGCGTCGATTCAAGACCTCAAAGGTAGAATTCGTGAGGCTATCGATTTGGTTATGGAAAATTTCATGAAAATCATTTGGTCTTGTAAGCGTGGTCGTGGTTTACGTGGTCGTGGTAACGGCATACCTTCCTCTTTATTTAGAAATAAACATCCGATCATTTATCTCAAAAATGGCAATTTTCTTTGAATACCAAAATAACACCTCTTGTTGGAAAACCCTTTATTTCAAAGGACATTTCTCGCCATCTCTATGCGGCATTTTATTACCTTTGAGGGGTCATTATATATAAAAATAAGGTAATAAGAACATTCTCTCTGCCGAATTTCGTACTGATCGGATATAAATTACAGTTTGTACAGCACTTACATGTCAAATCGGGCGTACCATATATGTGGGGCCTATATCTAAATCTGAACCGATTTTTACCAATTTCAATAGGGATCGTCTTTGGACCAAAAAAGAGCACTGTGCTAAATTTCATCCTAATATGACATGGACAGACGGACATGGCTAAATCGAATCAAAAAATGATTCTATGTCGATCGGTATAATAAACTGTGGTTCTTTTTCTTCTCTTTTTGGGCGTAACAAACAAATGCACTGTCATTATACCCTGTACCACAGTGTGATGTTGGGAATAAACATGTACTGTTCATTAATACTGTATACTGTATTTAAAAAAATTCATAATTATGTAAAATAAATAAAAAGTTATAATGAACCCAAACTACTTCGGTCATTTTTGGGCCACCCTGTAGATATGCATGTAGACGCATATATATAATTATAATTATATTATTAATTAAATTAAATATTTACATAATTAAATAATTAAATAATTAAATAATTAAATAATTAAATAATTAAATAATTAAATAATTAAATAATTAAATAATTAAATAATTAAATAATTAAATAATTAAATAATTAAATAATTAAATAATTAAATAATTAAATAATTAAATAATTAAATAATTAAATAATTAAATAATTAAATAATTAAATAATTAAATAATTAAATAATTAAATAATTAAATAATTAAATAATTAAATAATTAAATAATTAAATAATTAAATAATTAAATAATTAAATAATTAAATAATTAAATAATTAAATAATTAAATAATTAAATAATTAAATAATTAAATAATTAAATAATTAAATAATTAAATAATTAAATAATTAAATAATTAAATAATTAAATAATTAAATAATTAAATAATTAAATAATTAAATAATTAAATAATTAAATAATTAAATAATTAAATAATTAAATAATTAAATAATTAAATAATTAAATAATTAAATAATTAAATAATTAAATAATTAAATAATTAAATAATTAAATAATTAAATAATTAAATAATTAAATAATTAAATAATTAAATAATTAAATAATTAAATAATTAAATAATTAAATAATTAAATAATTAAATAATTAAATAATTAAATAATTAAATAATTAAATAATTAAATAATTAAATAATTAAATAATTAAATAATTAAATAATTAAATAATTAAATAATTAAATAATTAAATAATTAAATAATTAAATAATTAAATAATTAAATAATTAAATAATTAAATAATTAAATAATTAAATAATTAAATAATTAAATAATTAAATAATTAAATAATTAAATAATTAAATAATTAAATAATTAAATAATTAAATAATTAAATAATTAAATAATTAAATAATTAAATAATTAAATAATTAAATAATTAAATAATTAAATAATTAAATAATTAAATAATTAAATAATTAAATAATTAAATAATTAAATAATTAAATAATTAAATAATTAAATAATTAAATAATTAAATAATTAAATAATTAAATAATTAAATAATTAAATAATTAAATAATTAAATAATTAAATAATTAAATAATTAAATAATTAAATAATTAAATAATTAAATAATTAAATAATTAAATAATTAAATAATTAAATAATTAAATAATTAAATAATTAAATAATTAAATAATTAAATAATTAAATAATTAAATAATTAAATAATTAAATAATTAAATAATTAAATAATTAAATAATTAAATAATTAAATAATTAAATAATTAAATAATTAAATAATTAAATAATTAAATAATTAAATAATTAAATAATTAAATAATTAAATAATTAAATAATTAAATAATTAAATAATTAAATAATTAAATAATTAAATAATTAAATAATTAAATAATTAAATAATTAAATAATTAAATAATTAAATAATTAAATAATTAAATAATTAAATAATTAAATAATTAAATAATTAAATAATTAAATAATTAAATAATTAAATAATTAAATAATTAAATAATTAAATAATTAAATAATTAAATAATTAAATAATTAAATAATTAAATAATTAAATAATTAAATAATTAAATAATTAAATAATTAAATAATTAAATAATTAAATAATTAAATAATTAAATAATTAAATAATTAAATAATTAAATAATTAAATAATTAAATAATTAAATAATTAAATAATTAAATAATTAAATAATTAAATAATTAAATAATTAAATAATTAAATAATTAAATAATTAAATAATTAAATAATTAAATAATTAAATAATTAAATAATTAAATAATTAAATAATTAAATAATTAAATAATTAAATAATTAAATAATTAATAATTAAATAATTAAATAATTAAATAATTAAATAATTAAATAATTAAATAATTAAATAATTAAATAATTAAATAATTAAATAATTAAATAATTAAATAATTAAATAATTAAATAATTAAATAATTAAATAATTAAATAATTAAATAATTAAATAATTAAATAATTAAATAATTAAATAATTAAATAATTAAATAATTAAATAATTAAATAATTAAATAATTAAATAATTAAATAATTAAATAATTAAATAATTAAATAATTAAATAATTAAATAATTAAATAATTAAATAATTAAATAATTAAATAATTAAATAATTAAATAATTAAATAATTAAATAATTAAATAATTAAATAATTAAATAATTAAATAATTAAATAATTAAATAATTAAATAATTAAATAATTAAATAATTAAATAATTAAATAATTAAATAATTAAATAATTAAATAATTAAATAATTAAATAATTAAATAATTAAATAATTAAATAATTAAATAATTAAATAATTAAATAATTAAATAATTAAATAATTAAATAATTAAATAATTAAATAATTAAATAATTAAATAATTAAATAATTAAATAATTAAATAATAAAACAATTAAATAATAAAATAATGAAATAATGAAATAATGAAATAATGAAATAATGAAATAATGAAATAATGAAATAATGAAATAATGAAATAATGAAATAATGAAATAATGAAATAATGAAATAATGAAATAATGAAATAATGAAATAATGAAATAATGAAATAATGAAATAATGAAATAATGAAATAATGAAATAATTAAATAATGAAATAATGAAATAATGAAATAATGAAATAATGAAATAATGAAATAATGAAATAATGAAATAATGAAATAATGAAATAATGAAATAATGAAATAATGAAATAATGAAATAATGAAATAATGAAATAATGAAATAATGAAATAATGAAATAATTAAATAATGAAATAATTAAATAATTAAATAATTAAATAATGAAATAATGAAATAATGAAATAATGAAATAATGAAATAATAAAATAATGAAATAATGAAATAATGAAATAATGAAATAATGAAATAATGAAATAATGAAATAATGAAATAATGAAATAATGAAATAATGAAATAATGAAATAATGAAATAATGAAATAATGAAATAATGAAAAATTGAAATAATGAAATAATGAAATAATGAAATAATGAAATAATGAAATAATGAAATAATGAAATAATGAAATAATGAAATAATGAAATAATGAAATAATGAAATAATGAAATAATGAAATAATGAAATAATGAAATAATGAAATAATGAAATAATGAAATAATGAAATAATGAAATAATGAAATAATGAAATAATGAAATAATGAAATAATGAAATAATGAAATAATGAAATAATGAAATAATGAAATAATGAAATAATGAAATAATGAAATAATGAAATAATGAAATAATGAAATAATGAAATAATGAAATAATGAAATAATGAAATAATGAAATAATGAAATAATGAAATAATAAAATAATGAAATAATGAAATAATGAAATAATGAAATAATGAAATAATGAAATAATGAAATAATGAAATAATGAAATAATGAAATAATGAAATAATGAAATGATGAAATAATGTAATAATGAAATAATGAAATAATGAAATAATGAAATAATGAAATAATGAAATAATAAAATAATGAAATAATGAAATAATGAAATAATTAAATAATGAAATAATGAAATAATGAAATAATGAAATAATGAAATAATGAAATAATTAAATAATGAAATAATTAAATAATTAAATAATTAAATAATTAAATAATTAAATAATTAAATAATTAAATAATTAAATAATTAAATAATTAAATAATTAAATAATTAAATAATTAAATAATTGAATAATTAAATAATTAAATAATTAAATAATTAAATAACTAAATAACTAAATAATTAAATAATTAAATAATTAAATAATTAAATAATTAAATAATTAAATAATTAAATAATTAAATAATTAAATAATTAAATAATTAAATAATTAAATAATTAAATAATTAAATAATTAAATAATTAAATAATTAAATAATTAAATAATTAAATAATTAAATAATTAAATAATTAAATAATTAAATAATTAAATAATTAAATAATTAAATAATTAAATAATTAAATAATTAAATAATTAAATAATTAAATAATTAAATAATTAAATAATTAAATGATTAAATAATTAAATAATTAAATAATTAAATAATTAAATAATTAAATAATTAAATAATTAAATAATTAAATAATTAAATAATTAAATAATTAAATAATTAAATAATTAAATAATTAAATAATTAAATAATTAAATAATTAAATAATTAAATAATTAAATAATTAAATAATTAAATAATTAAATAATTAAATAATTAAATAATTAAATAATTAAATAATTAAATAATTAAATAATTAAATAATTAAATAATTAAATAATTAAATAATTAAATAATTAAATAATTAAATAATTAAATAATTAAATAATTAAATAATTAAATAATTAAATAATTAAATAATTAAATAATTAAATAATTAAATAATTAAATAATTAAATAATTAAATAATTAAATAATTAAATAATTAAATAATTAAATAATTAAATAATTAAATAATTAAATAATTAAATAATTAAATAATTAAATAATTAAATAATTAAATAATTAAATAATTAAATAATTAAATAATTAAATAATTAAATAATTAAATAATTAAATAATTAAATAATTAAATAATTAAATAATTAAGTAATTAAATAACTAAATAATTAGATAATTAAATAATAAGTAATTAAGTAAGTAATTAAGTAAGTAAGTAATTAAGGAAGTAAGTAATTAAGTAAGTAAGTAATTAAGTAATTACGTAATTAAGTAACTAAGTAATTACGTAATTAAGAAACCAAATAATTAAATAAAAAAACATTAAATAATTAAACAATAAATTTATTATCAAACAATTTTATTTTAGATTTCCTTTCGATGTCCCATTCTAAATTAATCCCTAAAAATAAGTTGGAAATTTGCAATGTTCACGTATAGAATTGTCAATTATTAACTTGTGATTTATGTATGTAAAATAATTTATGTAGCAGAGGATGCATTTTTTTAGATAATTTTGTGGACTCATTCATTTAATAAATCAATCCAAGAGAAAAAGTTGTATCAGAGGACATGTCTTTTAAGCAAACAAAGAGGAGTTATCATTTCTTAGCGGTTAGAAAGGCAAGGTGTGTTTTTCTGTTTAATGTGAGGTTTCCATAGTCATTGTTTCACATTGGGAGTAGGCATTTCATATTATTTTTTGCGGCAAGATGAGGAAAGAAAAATTTTAAAACGAGCAGTTGTTTTATTTTTTGTTGGGCATATCATTTTACACTGTATGATGCAGAGTATGTACATTCTTCTAGCATTTTGCTTTTGATATTATCTAGGAACACAATCAATCATACATAAGTAGCATAAATTGGGAGTTTGAAAAAACAAAACTTTAAAATTTTCGATTTTGTACAATACAGGATAAACCATAAGGTTGGAATTTTATACCGGTTCTTCATCTGCCGTAGGACTAAGCATTTGTTCTTCGTCATCTTCACCACGTCTTTTCCGCTATCGAATGGTTTTTTATACACACACACATACACACGCCAACAGAGAACACAATTTGAATATACAAAAAAAAGATATTTAATAACCTGAATGATTTTTTATTCATTATTTTTCTTTGATTTTTGCTATATGTAAATGGTTGGCTTATATAATATTGTGTACATTTGCGATAAATGGTGGGTGTATATGGATATAAATTGTACATAAATAGTTGAATTTATGGAAGGATTGCTCAATAACACACGCGGAAGAAATTGTGTCGAATTGTTTCATTTCTAAAGAATTAGGCTATTTTCACAAAACAATATTTGCTAAGTTTACTAATTTCTTTTGCAAGACAATCCTTCCACCAATTATCAAACAAAGATAAAACAAGATAATCTTTTTTTAAAACTTCCCGATAATGTTTAACAACGAACAGTTTTAAATACATAGAATAATATCTAAGTCAACATAAACATGCCTAAGTTTGCTTATAATCAAATCGTAAAAGATTGTATTGTTTTTTGATAAATACTATAAATACTCAATATACTTGGACTATGGTCTAAACTGTTACAAACACAAAAAGTACAACGTAGAAACTTTATCATAAATATGATCTTCTAAAACTTCAACATTTTAAATAGTGTAAGGAATGAAATTTATCTATATTCCATTTAAGGGAAAAATTGATTTATCTGCGGGCATGTTCCTGTATACATATAAACTTATTTTTTAATTTTTTTAGAACTGAAGCTGTAGCAAAAAATATTTAAAACAAGTCGATACTAGTCCTCTATGATACTTAGCGATTAATTTTTAAAGTATTTAGGTACCTTGGGATTTTGACCTTCTGTTGGGTTAATTCTAGAATGCTTGACAAAGGGTTAACCTCATATTTGTGAAATACTCTAATCATAGAACAATAACTGTAAAAATAAGTTATGTGGTATTAACTGATAGTACATTTTTCTACCAGAACGTACCGGAAACACTGCAAAAAATACGTGCTAAGCTTAAGACAAATCCAAATTTAGATTTTGGTCTCCCAAATTACTTGTTGATGCTCTTCTGTCATATTTTTGGGGAAATGTACATATGAAATATATACCACAAGACAATTATGATCCGCCTCATCTAACAAGATTATATCCATTAATATGCCCCATGTTTCCGAGGCTTTCTAAATATGTAAGACTTATCTCACAATGCTGCGCTTGTTTAAGGGGGGGTAACGTTTATAAACTTTTTTTTCATTTTTCTTAATTTTTTTTTCTGGATAGAGAAACTTTCAAGAACTTTCAACTGACAAAGATACAACAGTCTAAGCAACCTCCCCTTATACGTGACTCAGTACATCAGAAAAACTTTATAGCGTTTTTCCCACAACCCATGTTTTCAAAGACGGTGCCCCTCATAACTGAAAAACTACTGGACCGATCCTTTTGAAATTTTTAACACTATTTCTCTACATAATTTACGAGGTAATGCTGTCGAGGTTTTTTTCGATTTGTCAAATTTTTTTAATGAACAATATCCAATTAGCCGATTTTTTTTCGCAAAAATCGCATTTTTTCACTTCAAAGTGTTCCCAAAAATTGAAAACTTGAAATTTTGAAAAAACTCGACAGCGTTACCTGGATATAACGCTTCCGCACAAATGCTGTCGTTGCCATATTTTTTAAAATTTTTATATGAAAATTTTGCACAATAAACTTTTAAAGTTATACTTTAATGTACCTTTGGTTTCAATCGGAAAATTTTAACCGTTTCGTCACAAAAAAATCATAAAAATGTGCCTTTTTGTGCCAATTAACGTTATATAGTTTTTAATATTAACCTATGAAAATTATTTTTGCGTAAAAACTTTATGAAAAGTTGCTAAAAGGAAAAATAAGACATCGATATAATTTTTTTAAAATTGTTTTCCCAAAGTTTTATGGGGATTTAAAATTAAAAAAATTAAGAAAACATTTTTTTTGGCTTTAAGAAATTGTTAATTGCTGAACCGATTTTTACAAAGTTTGCTTCGTTTGAAAGGGAACATAGGGGACAATTTTTTTTTAAATCAAAAATTGTTCCCTGTCAGTTTTTTAAAAAGTGTGTACAAATCCACAACAGTAATTGGACTATTTGGGGACCCAATATTTGTACAAATTATGGACGAAATACTAAGGCAGTTCGAGTCTTTTAAGTATTTTTCTTCTATTTCTGTAAAACACTGCGTTTAAATTTGCATACACAGGGATTTTAAAATTCGTATGTGCAGAAGTAGACCTACCTTTGTATTTCAGTTCCCAAAAATCCAATTACTGTGTAGGATTTGTGACAATATGTTACATTTTAAAAAAAATTACAATTTGTTTAAGAAATTCATAAAAAAGAGCAATTCAAAATGTAAAAAATATTTTTTTTTCTCTTTTTTTTTAAATGTTTAAATCCCCATAAAATTTTTGAATTATTTTTTTAAAAAAAATTAATGACAGCGATTTCTTAGTTTACCATTTATCAACTCTGTATAAACTTTTCAGGCAAACATTAAATTCATAGGTTAATATTAAAAATTCTAACCCATATCCAGCAAAGCAATTTCAACAAAGTGAATATCGATTAACGTTGTGTAGTTGTCTAAAATTCATTCTGTAGGACGAAACCATTTTTCATTTAGCTCTTCATTTCTGAAAAAATATATTTTTCTCTTAAAACTATCCCCGCAGACAAACGCACTAAATGGAATATTTCAAACAAAAACTGAATAAGTAATTTTTTTTTTCAAATATATAGAGATTATATCGATTATGCAAATAAATACTTGATTATTGATTACATTGAACGATTTGTTTGTTTTATATGAACTTTGGGTTAAGAGAGTAGTAAGTACCTCTTTCCAATTCTGCTATATTAATGAATTTGATTTAGGTTATTGTTTGTTTGTTTAGATTTCGTACAACAAAGCAATTTGTTTTTGCGGTATTTATCGAATTGCATTTTCGTATACGAATAAGTGAAAAGAAGGTTAAAATAAACAATTAACATACAATATAGTCAAATACAAATTGCTTAAAATAAATATATAGAAAGTCATAAGTTATTTCAAAAACACGTTATTACTGATTTAGAACTATTAAATTTTTTCTTTTAATTATTTATCGAATTGGTGCAATTAAAATCAATTGTAATTAACTGGTGTTTTGTTTTTATAAAACGTTCTAGTTTTCCAACATTAGTGGTGCCAATTAAAAACTAAGTTTTTCCTAAATAATGCTTGTTTTTTCTTTTCGTAAAACTTTGTACAATTGCTACAGAAATAAATGTTTTGTTAGGCAATCTAAAAATATTTACATTTTTCATTTTTTCTTTGTTGTTTAAATTTTAGGCTCAAAACTGTTAAGAAATTAATAGCTGCCTGATTTAATTTTGTTTGCTTATAATATTCGTATTTTTCAGTAATTTATATATTAAAGTAATTCCTAAAATTTTTATGTTTTCCTTTTCTCTTTATTTGTTAGTCATTTTTTGCTTTTTTTTTCTTAGTTTATAAGTTTTTTGGTTTTTTTAATATCTGCTAATAATGTTTAATAAGTGATTAGAAGGATCATGGAAAAACTTACCGGCATTCCTCCTTGAACACCGCCGCCATCTCGTCTTATGCGATATCCTTCCAGCAACAACAATCCTGTATAGATTTTACCCACTGTCATTTTGCCCTTGTTCAATTGATCATTGGGCGGCACCAGTAGATCCAGCATTTTTTTGGCTTGCAATGGCCAGATTTTTTCTATAGTTTCCCTAAGTTCAGAATCGGCTTGGTCCATTTCTTCCGCTATAAAAATAATAATAATAATTAAAATTTTGCATAAAAACTATAATTTTTGAAATTTGGTAAATTTCAATGTAAACTTTAGCTGTATTACAGAATCCACTTAAGAGGTGAGATATTTACACCGAAAACGAGAAATCGATAGTTTGTCGTTGCCATTTGCCCTAAATTAACCGGAATTTCCCGACATGCAGCCGCTGTCTACAATCCTGGACATTGCAAATGACAAAGCTAAGCATCACAAAAGTCGACATTAGTCAACATCTAATATATGTACTTATTTATAACAAAGCTGCAGTGTTCGCCTCCAGAATGGAGGATTTTTTCAGTTTTAGAATCTAGACGGGGAAATACCTCACTGGAATTCTAAATATGAAGGAGAGCTGTATTATAAAGGAATAGCACAGTGGTCGACTCTAGTATAGAGGAAGACCACAGTGGTCGACTCTAGTATAGAGGAAGACCACAGTGGTCGACTCTAGTATAGAGGAAGACCACAGTGGTCGACTCTAGTATAGAGGAAGACCACAGTGGTCGACTCTAGTATAGAGGAAGACCACAGTGATCGACTCTAGTATAGAGGAAGACCACAGTGGTCGACTCTAGTATAGAGGAAGACCTCATTGGTCGACTCTAGTATAGAGGAAGACCTCAGTGGTCGACTCTAGTATAGGGGAAGACCTCAGTGGTCGACTCTAGTATAGGGGAAGACCTCAGTGGTCGACTCTAGTATAGAGGAAGACCTCAGTGGTCGACTCTAGTATAGAGGAAGACATCAGTGGTCGACTCTAGTATAGAGGAAGACCTCAGTGGTCGACTCTAGTATAGAGGAAGACCACAGTGGTCGACTCTAGTATAGAGGAAGACCACAGTGGTCGACTCTAGTATAGAGGAAGACCACAGTGGTCGACTCTAGTATAGAGGAAGACCACAGTGGTCGACTCTAGTATAGAGGAAGACCACAGTGGTCGACTCTAGTATAGAGGAAGACCACATTGGTCGACTCTAGTATAGAGGAAGACCTCAGTGGTCGACTCTAGTATAGGGGAAGACCTCAGTGGTCGACTCTAGTATAGGGGAAGACCTCAGTGGTCGACTCTAGTATAGAGGAAGACCTCAGTGGTCGACTCTAGTATAGAGGAAGACATCAGTGGTCGACTCTAGTATAGAGGAAGACCTCAGTGGTCGACTCTAGTATAGAGGAAGACCTCAGTGGTCGACTCTAGTATAGAGGAAGACCTCAGTGGTCGACTCTAGTATAGAGGAAGACATCAGTGGTCGACTCTAGTATAGAGGAAGACATCAGTGGTCGACTCTAGTATAGAGGAAGACCACAGTGGTCGACTCTAGTATAGAGGAAGACCACAGTGGTCGACTCTAGTATAGAGGAAGACCACAGTGGTCGACTCTAGTATAGAGGAAGACCACAGTGGTCGACTCTAGTATAGAGGAAGACCACAGTGGTCGACTCTAGTATAGAGGAAGACCACAGTGGTCGACTCTAGTATAGAGGAAGACCACAGTGGTCGACTCTAGTATAGAGGAAGACCACAGTGGTCGACTCTAGTATAGAGGAAGACCTCATTGGTCGACTCTAGTATAGAGGAAGACCTCAGTGGTCGACTCTAGTATAGGGGAAGACCTCAGTGGTCGACTCTAGTATAGAGGAAGACCTCAGTGGTCGACTCTAGTACAGAGGAAGACCTCAGTGGTCGACTCTAGTATAGAGGAAGACCTCAGTGGTCGACTCTAGTATAGAGGAAGACCTCAGTGGTCGACTCTAGTACAGAGGAAGACCTCAGTGGTCGACTCTAGTATAGAGGAAGACATCAGTGGTCGACTCTAGTATAGAGGAAGACATCAGTGGTCGACTCTAGTATAGAGGAAGACATCAGTGGTCGACTCTAGTATAGAGGAAGACCACAGTGGTCGACTCTAGTATAGAGGAAGACCACAGTGGTCGACTCTAGTATAGAGGAAGACCACAGTGGTCGACTCTAGTATAGAGGAAGACCACAGTGGTCGACTCTAGTATAGAGGAAGACCACAGTGGTCGACTCTAGTATAGAGGAAGACCACAGTGGTCGACTCTAGTATAGAGGAAGACCACAGTGGTCGACTCTAGTATAGAGGAAGACCACAGTGGTCGACTCTAGTATAGAGGAAGACCACAGTGGTCGACTCTAGTATAGAGGAAGACCACAGTGGTCGACTCTAGTATAGAGGAAGACCACAGTGGTCGACTCTAGTATAGAGGAAGACCACAGTGGTCGACTCTAGTATAGAGGAAGACCACAGTGGTCGACTCTAGTATAGAGGAAGACCACAGTGGTCGACTCTAGTATAGAGGAAGACCACAGTGGTCGACTCTAGTATAGAGGAAGACCACAGTGGTCGACTCTAGTATAGAGGAAGACCACAGTGGTCGACTCTAGTATAGAGGAAGACCACAGTGGTCGACTCTAGTATAGAGGAAGACCACAGTGGTCGACTCTAGTATAGAGGAAGACCACAGTGGTCGACTCTAGTATAGAGGAAGACCACAGTGGTCGACTCTAGTATAGGGGAAGACCACAGTGGTCGACTCTAGTATAGAGGAAGACCACAGTGGTCGACTCTAGTATAGAGGAAGACCACAGTGGTCGACTCTAGTATAGAGGAAGACCACAGTGGTCGACTCTAGTATAGAGGAAGACCACAGTGGTCGACTCTAGTATAGAGGAAGACCACAGTGGTCGACTCTAGTATAGAGGAAGACCACAGTGGTCGACTCTAGTATAGAGGAAGACCACAGTGGTCGACTCTAGTATAGAGGAAGACCACAGTGGTCGACTCTAGTATAGAGGAAGACCACAGTGGTCGACTCTAGTATAGAGGAAGACCACAGTGGTCGACTCTAGTATAGAGGAAGACCACAGTGGTCGACTCTAGTATAGAGGAAGACCACAGTGGTCGACTCTAGTATAGAGGAAGACCACAGTGGTCGACTCTAGTATAGAGGAAGACCACAGTGGTCGACTCTAGTATAGAGGAAGACCACAGTGGTCGACTCTAGTATAGAGGAAGACCACAGTGGTCGACTCTAGTATAGAGGAAGACCTCAGTGGTCGACTCTAGTATAGAGGAAGACCTCAGTGGTCGACTCTAGTATAGAGGAAGACCTCATTGGTCGACTCTAGTATAGAGGAAGACCTCAGTGGTCGACTCTAGTATAGAGGAAGACCTCATTGGTCGACTCTAGTATAGAGGAAGACCTCAGTGGTCGACTCTAGTATAGAGGAAGACCTCAGTGGTCGACTCTAGTATAGAGGAAGACCTCAGTGGTCGACTCTAGTATAGAGGAAGACCTCAGTGGTCGACTCTAGTATAGAGGAAGACCTCAGTGGTCGACTCTAGTATAGAGGAAGACCTCAGTGGTCGACTCTAGTATAGAGGAAGACCTCAGTGGTCGACTCTAGTATCGAGGAAGACCACAGTGGTCGACTCTAGTATAGAGGAAGACATCAGTGGTCGACTCTAGTATCGAGGAAGACCACAGTGGTCGACTCTAGTATAGAGGAAGACATCAGTGGTCGACTCTAGTATAGAGGAAGACATCAGTGGTCGACTCTAGTATAGAGGATGACCTCAGTGGTCGACTCTAGTATCGAGGAAGACCACAGAGGAAGACCTCAGTGGTCGACTCTAGTATCGAGGAAGACCACAGAGGAAGACCTCAGTGGTCGACTCTAGTATAGAGGCACACCACAGTGGTCGACTCTAGTATAGAGGCCCACCACAGTGGTCGACTCTAGCATAGAGGCACACCACAGTGGTCGACTCTAGTATAGAGGCACATCACAGTGGTCGACTCTAGTATAGAGGCACATCACAGTGGTCGACTCTAGTATAGAGGCACATCACAGTGGTCGACTCTAGTATCGAGGAAGACCACTGAGGTTGATTCCAGTGTAGATAAATATATGTATGGTCGAGTCTAGTGTGGAGGATGACCTTAGTGGTCGAGGCTAGTAAAGAGCCAGATTTCAATGGTCGAGTCAATTGTAGAGTCAGATCTCAGTTGTCGAGTCTAGTATACGAGTTTAGTCAGACCCCAGTTGTCGACTCTATTGTAGAAGAATAAATCAGTGGTCGACTCTAGTATAGACTCTAGTATAGAGATATTCGCATTTAGTATGGAGAAAGATATCAGTGGTCATATATAGTACATACAGAAGAAGACCACATTGGTCGACTCTTGCATAGTTGCATATTTTTATGGTCTGTTCTAGTATAGAGCAATATCACAGTGGTTGATTCAAATATAGAGAAACAAATCTGTGGTCGAGTCTAGTATGGATGAAGAACTCAGTGGTTGATTCTTGTATAGATGAATACCTCAGTGGTTGAGGAAGGCATTAGTGGCCGACTCTAGTAGAGAGGAAGGCCTAAATGGCTGATTCTAGTATAAAGGAAGGCCTTAGTGACCGACTCTAATATAAAGGAAGGCCTTAGTGGCCGACTCTAATATAAAGGAAGGACTTAGTGGCCGACTCTAGCATAGCGGAAAGGCTTAATTTACCGATTCTAGTATAGAGGAAAGTCTTGGTGGCCGACTATAGTATACATTTGGAGTTGGAGATATTTACACATTTATTGTGAACATTTTTTTCTAGTTATTAGAATCAAAATTTTTGTGCGTGTGAAATCCCTTACTTGTGATATCTATCTAGTTCATCCCCAGCTACTTTATTTAATGTATAATTAACGCTACTGTTCCACTTACCCGGTCTCATTTTTATACTAAGATTTTCTCGAATCAGTGCAAATAACGTCGTCTTAAATTGTACTCTCAGCTCGTCATCCAGGGGCATATTCATACGTATCAATTTCTTGAAGGCGAGGCGATTTGGACATTTGTTACCGAACCCCAATGGAGGGTCCATATTTTTCAGCATGTCATACATTTCCGTATAGAGTATTCTACCACTATATACAGAGAGTAATCAATAAAACGATTCCGAAGGCGACCGGATCGAACGAACGAGCGAAGGACACATAAAACGAATTTGAAGACAAATTAGGAATTAAAGAGACAAATTTAATTTTGCATAGAAATTTTTGAAAATAGTTTCTCTTGTTGTTTCTTGAGATGATTCTTTTTTTCTCAACAATTTAGCAATATACACAACGACATACACACACAGACATAGACATAGAACAACATCGAGAATTAAATTTACAATAAGAAAACGTTTTTACTGACAAACAGATGAGTTACAAAGTCAAAAAGTACAAATACGAATTGTAATAAGAGTAAAGCGAAAGTAAAAGACGAGTACATTTTGTTTTTTTTGGGAACTTTTAAATGAAAAGTTTAGTGTTTTGTTGGTTTTATATATGTATATATAGTTTGGAAAGCTTTAAGCTTGAGTTAGTGCTTTTTGTTGATAGATATAATTAGGCTTTAAAGTTGTAGGTTTCTTTGTTTAGTTTAGGAAGCTAGCTAGCTTTACTTGGTTTGGTAGCAATGAAGCTTTGTATTAATAAAAGCTGTTAAAAGTGCTTATCTTTAGGAATAAGTTAAGAAAGGTTAGCTTTGTTTAAAGGATTATTTTGGCATGGAAAATAGTTAAGCGTATTGCTTTGGCTTGGCTTCATCTTATAGTTTTTTACCTTTTTTTTTGATTGATGTTTAGTATTTGTGACGTTGACGTTTTTGGTTTTATATTATTGCATTTGTGTATATGAAACAAATACGATCAAATAATAATCATTTAATATAAATGCTGTTAAGCTGCATTTGATTTGTTGGCATTGCATTTTGCAAGGTATAATTTTTGTTGGTTTTTTGTTTATGTGTTAAATAACAAAACTTAAAATTGTGATGAAAATATTGAAATTTTGTAAAAAGCTTAATAACAACAAAAACATCAAACTGAAACTGAAAATTTAAAACAAATCCACACTGAAATACAATTTATATGTTTTTAACGTTTCATATATAATACATACAACTAACTACAAATTATGATACCAATTTTCTGTGAAATTCTGAGTGAAGTGGGGAAAATTTTATCAACACAAGTTATTAAAAATGTAAAAAATGGGTAGTATTCTTTTAATCTTACTCTTTTAATTAATATTGTTATTTGAATCAAATTATTAAATAAGACCCAAGCTGGAAGTCTTGATTTTTTAATTAATTTTTTTTTTCTTCCGAAGGCATCATCGGGCTAAAAATTGTATAGGCAAGGAAACGTACCAAAAAAAAAATTCTATTATTTTTGTACATATAGACCAATAGTCGGAAGTTAAAATAGGCTACTTCAATTTGCGATTTCCCGCCATGTGATTTTCGACTACTTGACCGCTGAGGCTTCCGTTAGAGCAAGAAATCTGAAATTTTACACACGCATAGACAGGAGTGTTTAATAAACCACTGGCTACTCATTAGTCATTTGTATACCCTCCACCATAGGATGGGTATATACTAACTTTGTCATTGCGTTCGCAACAACTGCAAATATGGATCTGCGACCCCATAATGTATACATATTCTTGATCGTCGTGAAATTCTAAGACGATTTAGCCATGTCCGTTTGTCTGTCGGTCTGTTGAAACCACGCTACAGGCCGTAATAATAGAGCTGGTTGATCAAATTTGGTAGAAATACTTCTTATAGTTGCAGGTCGTTTGGGATTGCAAATGGCCAATGTTTTGATATATCTCCCCTATAGAGGTCGCTCCAAAATACGGGTTTTGAGCCGTAGATACCACATTTTTTAAACAATTTTCCTAAAACTTTGCAGTTTGTATTATATTTTGACAATAATTCATCACAGTAAAAATTTTACAAATCAGTTAAAATTTTGTTATAGTCACCCTATAGAGGTCGCTCCAAAATAGGCTTATTTAAGCCATAAATACCACTTTTTCTAAGCATTTTAAGCGAATCTTTGCAGTTTGTATTTTATTTAGACGAGAATTTATCGCAGTAAAATTTTTTAAATTAGTTCATATTTTGTTATGAACTAATGTCGCACTCAAAAAGGCTTGTTTAAGCTATAAACACCACATTTTCTAAGCAATTTAGCTGAAAATGTGCAGTTTGTATTCTATTTTAGCAAGAATATATCTCAATAAAATGTATACAATTCAATTTATTTTATGTTGTAGTCCCCGTGTAGAGGTAGCCCTCAAATATTCTAATTTAAGCCATAAATACCACATTTTTCAGATGAAAGTTTGGGCTAAAGAATTTGACGCCTAAAATTTGGCTAAAAATTGCAGCGTTCGTTTTTAATAATTTAACTAAAAACAACAAGTAAAAAAGTTCAGCCGGATAAACCGACTTATGAATCCCCTCACCTTGAGTCCCAAAAAAATATTCGTACATTTATTTATTTTTGGTTTTAATTAATTTATTATCAATTATTATTAATGTTAAAAGCTGCTTACTTTTGGTAAAAATGGTCCATTTGTGTGGGAGGTACCAAAAGGGGCGTACCAATAATGGTCACTTTTCTCTGGACTCTAGATACTATAAAAGCATTACACTGTACAAAATTGCAGGTCTTTGTATGCCCTGGTAATAAAGTTATAAGCTATTAACTTTTGGTCCAAAATTGTCCACTTGTGTGGGAGGTACCAAAAGGGGCGTGGCATCTGCGCCCATTTTTCTCGAGGTAATAGTGACTAATAAACTACTACTATGTGTAGAATTTCAGAGGATTCAAATAAATAGTATAGAAGTTATTAAATAATCAATATTTCATTAAATGTTAACCGTTTGCGGGGGAGGTACGAGAAGAAGTGGACCAATATGGCCCATCTTCGAACTTAGCCGGAGATAGATAGTCATTCGGTTACTCCTTTCGAGAGTTATGGTGCGCACCAGCCAGCAGACAGACAGACGGACGGACATTGCTCATTCGACTTAAAATGACCCAAAATGGATGTCCGCCGAACATACTTAGGGTCATAGGTCACTCCTTCGATGTGTTACACTTTGGCTCGTAGCAAATGATATATACCCTCCTCTCTAAGGTGAGGGGATAATTATATGTGCATGTTGACCTCAAAAGGGATGCGAAAAAACTATTGACTAAGTTTTGCTTCTTTGAATATACATACAATACAGAGTATACATATTGGATAGCATCACCTAATTGTACGGAAGCGGTCCCAAAATCAGGGGAATGAATCCTTCCTGAAAAGTGGAATCCTTCTAAAAAAACATATTTTAAGTTTCAAGGCGCCACGTTTTTTAGCACTCAAAAGTGAAGGATATCAGTGAATTTTGTGAATATGGTAAAAATTGGTTTTGTAATACAATACATTCATTTGAAAGGTCTCAGTCCAACCAAATAAAACCGAGCCAGATTCTACTTTGGGGGAGTCGGCTCCTTCGTTTACAATCATTACATATTGGGTGGCAGATTTAAAACGGGGCCGTACGAGCTACCAAAACGAATACCTTAAAAGAATCCACAAAATGGTTTGGATGGCCGTCGGTTGAAGGTTCCGCATATTGACGGAAAATTTTATGATGAGGAAGGTGTGCGCAAGATGGGTGCCACGTTTGCTCACAATTAGGACAATACACCAGTTCACACATACACTATTGCGATGGCCACAATCAATGAATTAAAGATCGAATTGCCTCAGCAGAATTATTTTTTGTTTCCAAACTTGAAAAAGTGGCTCGGCGGAAAAAGATTTGCCAGCAATGAAGAGGTGGAGGATACAGTTGATGGCTAATTTCAGAATGCCATGGATCGTATTTTGATTGGTTTGGGTACAAATAGACTCATATTAACAAATTTCAGCTCGATTCGTTAAAATTAGTATTTTTTGACGTTCAGAAGTCGTATCTGTGGGAACCTTTGTATGGGAGTTATATCAAAACATGGACCTGTGACGGCCATTTTTCGTTTGAAGCATTCCGGGTACAAATAAACCCAAGTTACCAATTTTCAGCAAACAAAACTTTATTTGTAAACATTTTATTGAGATGAATTCTTGCCAAAATAGAATAAAACTGCAAAGTTTCAGCTAAATTTCTTAGAAAATGTGGTGTTTAGAGCTTAAATAAGCCTTTTTGGGAGCGAAACCCCACATATAGACTATAACAAAATATGAACTGATTTAAAAAATGTTTACTGCAATCAATTCTTGTCTTAATTAAATGCAAACTGCGAAGATTCAGTTAAAATGCTTATAAAATATGGTATTTAGGCTTAAATACGTATATTTTGGAGCGACCTCTATAGGGTGAATATAACAAAATATGTATCGATTTGTCAAATTTTTGCTGTAATGAATTCTTATCAAAATAGAATACAATCTGCAAAGTTTCTGCTAAATTGCTTTAAAAATGTGGTATCTGTGTCTCAAAAACCTTATTTTGGAGCGGCCTCTATAGGGGATCTATATTAAAACATTGACCTATATGGCCCATTTGCAATTCCAAATAACCTGCAACTATAAGAAAAATTTTTCTACCAAATTTGATCACGGATTTGATTTATTATCGCCTAACGTGATTACAACAGATGGACGGACAGACGTTCATGGCTAAATCGTCTTAGAATTTTACGACGATTAAGAATACTTATATATATACTTTATGGGGTCTCAGATCAATATTTATAGGTGTTACAAACGGAGTGACAAAATTAATATACCTAGGGTGGAGGGTATAAAAAACGCTAATCGATTGAACATAGCTAGAGAAATTTAAAAATTCACCTTTTCTACTGAACAGACCTCGTATTTCGATGAAATATTTTGCAGTAATTTGCGAATCACAATATTTGCCAAAGTCAATCCCACAATTTCCAAAGTAGTTTCAAAAATCTCAAAAAATGGGATTTTTTGGATTTTGCCCTATATCTACTATACTAAATGTCGGGCTCCAAATTAATTTTGCAGTTCAACGTGCAACAGCTTACCACATATAAAAATGATAAAGGTTTTAATACTCGTATTCTAGCTTTGCGTGTGGAGAAAATGTAGCTTATGAATTTCTGTAAAAAAATGTGAAAATTGGAGAAGCTTTTTGACCCGTTCTTTCTTCGAGAACACTCTTAAGAATGTTTCCTTTAAGACGAATGTAAACATGTTATATTTGTTTCGATAACTTCTCCTATAACTCATTTTAGGAAATTCCCAGAAGTAATTCTATTAGAATAACATTATAAGTACTTCCAAATCAGAAGATTGGCATATCTTCGGCATTTAATGAAGTTCTTCTATATAACTGACAAAAATTTAATTTTGGAGTATAAATTATTAACCCTACAATGCATAATTTCAAAACGATTGGATATAAAATAAAGCATCTGATGTGATAAAAGCCCACGCCGGAAGGAATATATTTATGGGAGCTACGAAATATATGTGAAATATAGCTTCTATAGTGCTAAAGGGAAAAATCGAAAAACACCAAAAAGCAAATCTTACAGTCCTTTAAAAGGAATGGTGACAGATAAGTATTTTCGCGGCGCGATAAGCCCTGGTTGAATTCATTGTTGAGAATCCAAATTTGAACAACTTTCGGATCGTAAGTTGGGGATTTTTTTTTTTGCTTCTTTGGATGCTCTTTTTTTGCCTGGTTGTGATGCTTAAAAAAATGGTCGTAATTTTGATTCGTCCATGGATTTATCAAATTTATTTTTTTTTCGTTATGGTTCAAAACATTTTATAGTTAAGTAAAACTGATTTTGTAGATTTAATTATTATCTTCTCATAAAAGTAGCTGTTTAAGTTCGTAACATTGTCGCGCAACTTCCCCAGCTTGTGCATCTCCTTCGTTGATTGGCAACCCTAGTGGGTTGAAGGAGAAGAAGTCTCTGCTACGACACTCCCAGGACGATATTCGCTTGTACGGATTGTGAGAGGGCTTTTCAGCGTCTGGTGCTCTCCTTCGACTCTCTTGGGACGAATTCGCTCAGCACGGATCGTAGAGGGATTAAAAGAATCTCTCTACAAACTCTCCCAAGACGATATTCGCATGGCACGGATTGTAAGGAGAGACTTCCAGCGTTGTATCTCTCTCCGACTCTCCCGGGACGTTATTCGCATAGTTCGGATGTAGAGAGGGACTTCCCGCAAGCAGAGACTGTTGCGGATTTCCGACTCCTTCCTTCATCTGGCTCTCGTATTGAAAGTAGTCTTTGTTAGGCGATACAATCGCGCACATCACTAATAGTCGTTGTTTCGCACTCGCGCATACATATATCTTGTCGTTTTGCTATCGTGCCGTTTGGATTTCTACGGATCCTACGCATCGCTACATGGTAATATACGTTATCATTAATACGAAATAAAGCTCTGCCTTTATCACTATCGAAAAAACTAAACTCTTGTGTTTTATTTATTTTCCTTTTCTATTTCGCCCTTTGCATTACTGCAACACCAACATCGGTCACTACACACGCATGAATAAATGCATACGTAAACACCCACACATCGTTCCCCCACTACTGAGCTATCGTTGTTATTGGAGTTTGTCATAGAAGGGATTTCGTCGCCTCGTCTACCCTCACCTCCCTTGCTGGCAAACCCCCCACCCTAACATTGGTCCTTCGAGCCGGATTTGTACTCCCTTAACATTTGGTCGTATTCGAGCCGGATTTGAACTCCCTTAACATTTGATCCAATCGAATCGGATTTGAGCTGGCATACATCCTCCTTTAATTGGTGATTTTGCTGCTTTCCTACGGAAAACCTTGGTGCTTCAACCACTCATCACAAATCTTACTAACAAAATCGCAGGTAACGTACTCTCAGTTTTCCTCAATAGTGAGCGCCGCGAGTGTTTTTTGTCCAAAAAAAAAAAATAAATTCAAATACATCCAAATATACCCTACGGTATAATATTAGTCGACTTTTGATTACGCTATCGCGATTTTCCTCAAAAAATACAGTCCACTTTGTCGTTGTAATAGTGCTAAATCACTTTCGAATCTATCGGGAATAATTCTATCCCAATACAAAACATTAAGATTTTATTTCGATTGTTTTTGTTCGCTTTAATTTATTTAATTTCGATTTGTTTTGTTCGCGTTATATCTTAGAACAATTCTTGTTTACATATTTCGTTATTGCGTTGTGTAGTGTGTTGCCCGTTTATTTGCACATTCGGCATTGTTGTATTTATTTCCAATCTCAGTGCAGTCGTCCCCACTGCATGAGAGGCTATCTAGCTTAATTACAACAAAAACAGGAACACTCTCCAACCGTCTTGCATTAGAAAAGGCGCGAAAGTCGGCGTCACAAAATTAGCTCCTATTTCTTGCTCTCGTTGACTTCGTTCATCGAATCGGTCGATTGCATTTCCCCCTACCGACAGCTTGTGCGTCTCTCGCCAACAACTTCGCATTGCATTTGTTGTTGTTTGTTACTCGAAAAGAATCACACACGTACGCACCCACATATTCGAATAGAGAGAGTCGTCGTCACCTGAGCTTGGTTTCACATCCCAGTTGGAAAAATAGTCGAAACAGCCAAATATAACAGCTTTTGGAAAAATAAATTAAATATTTTTTGTCGTGCTATTTTTGGGAATAGCGGTGAGTGGTACGCTACTCGTTAATTACAATCGGTCATATACGACACTGTACACCCTACATTCGGTCAATTGGACATTACTTGGAAATTTTCATAACAAAATTTTATTGTATTATTTTTTGCGTTTTTCTAGCATATAATTTCTTGCTGACTACTTCGTTATTTAATCTTGTTGTTGCACTCTACAGTCGACCATAGTCACCCTACAGCCAGTCTAGTTGATCCAAATTTCAATTTTATTAATTGTCGTTTTTTCTTCGCACTTTGGTTAGTCGTGTACATCCACGTACCCTACATTCGGTCCTTATTTGATAAAATTTAATAGTTTTGTAGAATGCCTAATTTAGAAAATTCTGACTTAAGTCATAATTTGAATCTACCCCCTATCGATATTGACGTTTTCCATGGGGATTTCGTTACTTGGCCTACGTTTCGGGACCTCTTTTCGGCGATTTTTATAAATAATTCGAGTCTTAGTGGCATTGAGCGCCTTTGTCACCTGGTCCAAAAAACTAGCGGTGAGGCAAGGGAAATAGTCTCGAGATTCCCTCTCAACCACAGGAGCTTCGCTTTTGCCTGGAAAGCATTGGAAGATGCGTATGACAACAAACGCATTCTTGTGAATAGTCACCTAAAGCTACTCTTCGATCTTCCCGTGCTAGACCGCGAGACTAGCTCGGGTTTAAAGACCTTACAACGGGGAATAAATGGGTGTCTTTCGACAATGGCAGTCTACGATGTCGTGACTGACCATTGGGATCCCATATTGGTCTTTCAATGCCTCCGTCGTTTGCCGAAACTAACCCTTACTCTTTGGGAACAGAGTATAAAAAATAAGTCATCCCTATCCTCCTGGCACGACTTAGATTCTTTCCTCACGGAAAGAATTCAGACTTTAGTTTGCCTTCGGGAGCTCAGGGGTCTTGACTCTGAGAAAAAGCCCGTGGTGAAGGACAAAACTTTACATTCTACGAATGTCTCTCCCTTGGGTCCTCCCCGGTCACCTTCGAACACGTGTTGTGTGCTTTGTCCCCAGCAGAGTCATGTATTGCGTTCTTGTTCTCGATTCAAGAACCTTTCAGTTAGTGATAGATTTTCGGTCATAAAAAAGCATGGGTGCTGCGTGAATTGTCTTTCACGAGGACATGCAGTGAAAACCTGCAATAGTAGCCATAATTGCACTACGTGCAATGGTCGTCACCACACCCTTCTCCATCGAACTGTGGGATCTTCTCGTTTTGTACCACCTTCGTCCTCCATCCCTCCTACTGTTAAAGATCCCTCCTTGGACCAGAATTTGAAAACTTCTCCCTCCACATCGGCTATTGTAAAACCCACAATTAGTAGACATGTATTTCATACCACCCAAGATAGAAATGTGCTTTTGGGGACCGCCACCGTGAATATCATTCACCAGGGTATTTCGTACTCAGCTCGGGCTCTTATTGACCCATCTTCCGAGACGTCTATAGTTACGGATCGCTTTCGGCAACGGCTGGGAATTTCAACGCGTTCTACAAATGCTACCGTTTCAGGCAAAAACTGTACTCTCCCCGGAAATTCAAGAGAAATTTGTTCTCTTGAAATCGTCTCACCCATAGACCCAACGCGCGTCTTAGAAACGGTAGCCCATGTTCTTCCGAACATTTCTGGAAATTTGCCGTCGCCTTCGTTTGCTACCATCCTCCAATCTCGCCTCGCCAATATGCGATTGGCTGATTCTTTGGAAAATCGCCCAATAGACGTTCTACTTGGTGCTGATTTGTATCCGAAAATTCTTTTGGCTGAACCCCCACGAATTGTGCTTGAGTCACTACTGGCTCAAAATACCATTTTCGGTTATGTTGTAACTGGACCAATTCCTTCCGCCCTTTTTAACATTTCTACAAGCCCAGCCGCGGTCTTCACCCCTGGCAATAGAACATGTAATACGGAAGCAGGAAATATTCTGCCTTTCGGGAATTTCAATCGTTGGTCTGAGAACCGAACTTGAATTCCATCCCACCTCGTAGGTTTGATATCAGATTCATTACTTGCTAGACTCACTTTCGTTCGTATTTTTCGTCGCACCTCTACTTGAATTTGTTTGTTGGTCACATTTTGACAACCACCTCGCTTTTTATAAACGGTCACATCTTGTGAATTTATAAATTATTTGAACTCGAATTAATAGAAATTTTCTTGATCGTGTTTCTACGAACACGTATTTTCTTGAATTAATTTGAAACTTGCTCTTGTATCTCTCGAATTTGTGTCACAAATTAATATCGCAACCCTTTATTTTTTGTCGGAGTCTATATAAACTCAAACTAATTTTTTTAAATCGAAACTAGCTATGTTAGCATCACCTCGCCTATATTAATTATTTTACGAATTCTTAATATAACATTGAAGTACGAATTGAATTTGTTTAATGCTCACTAGGAAACTGAATTTACGTTCCTTCCTAATTTACTAACCTAATTTTCGTTATAGTTTACTTATATAATTTTGCAACAGAGCTAGATGTTGCAAGGGGGCCGGTAATGTTTAAGTTCGTAACATTGTCGCGCAACTTCCCCAGCTTGTGCATCTCCTTCGTTGATTGGCAACCCTAGTGGGTTGAAGGAGAAGAAGTCTCTGCTACGACACTCCCAGGACGATATTCGCTTGTACGGATTGTGAGAGGGCTTTTCAGCGTCTGGTGCTCTCCTTCGACTCTCTTGGGACGAATTCGCTCAGCACGGATCGTAGAGGGATTAAAAGAATCTCTCTACAAACTCTCCCAAGACGATATTCGCATGGCACGGATTGTAAGGAGAGACTTCCAGCGTTGTATCTCTCTCCGACTCTCCCGGGACGTTATTCGCATAGTTCGGATGTAGAGAGGGACTTCCCGCAAGCAGAGACTGTTGCGGATTTCCGACTCCTTCCTTCATCTGGCTCTCGTATTGAAAGTAGTCTTTGTTAGGCGATACAATCGCGCACATCACTAATAGTCGTTGTTTCGCACTCGCGCATACATATATCTTGTCGTTTTGCTATCGTGCCGTTTGGATTTCTACGGATCCTACGCATCGCTACATGGTAATATACGTTATCATTAATACGAAATAAAGCTCTGCCTTTATCACTATCGAAAAAACTAAACTCTTGTGTTTTATTTATTTTCCTTTTCTATTTCGCCCTTTGCATTACTGCAACACCAACATCGGTCACTACACACGCATGAATAAATGCATACGTAAACACCCACACATCGTTCCCCCACTACTGAGCTATCGTTGTTATTGGAGTTTGTCATAGAAGGGATTTCGTCGCCTCGTCTACCCTCACCTCCCTTGCTGGGAGGTGAGGGTCTCCTCACCCCCCACCTTAACAGTAGCGTTTGTGATATTTTCTTCAAGCAAAATTAGCATTACTTTGAAAATGTCTATATTATGAAGAACAACATTTTCCTAGAAACATTTGGAGAAATAACATTGTTATGATGTCGTTCCTCACCACTTCACCTGTTTTCACACACTATTCTTTTTTAATATAAAATTTCAACATTGCAAATTATAAAAAGTTAATTAGGAATGACACACACACATACAAACAAATCGAAAATTATTAATGAAATAAATAAATGCAAAATTAAAATAATAATAAAAAAACATTTAAATATTATGTATAACCATAATAATGATAGTAGTAACAATTATATAGAAAAATTAATGGAATTATATTAAATTGATAATTACGTCGCATTTGGATCATATTCAGCCCATATCCGAACAAATTCATCTAAATGATGGGCACCCAATATACTGGAATCTCTCGTTAGATAATCGAAATTATCCATAATAACAGCCACGAATAAATTCAACATTAGAAATGAACAAAAGAATATAAACGATACAAAGTAGGCATAGGCCAATGTGGAGCCACAAGTTTCTGCACCCTTTTCGGCTTCTTCATCGCATGGCCTCCCCTTAAGGCACGCCAGCATAATGTTCGGCCACGCCTCGCCCGTTGCACATCTAAAATGATATAGTATTAGTATGATCTCATGTACAGGTAGATAATGTAGTTGTGTCGATAAACAGACAGATAGATAGATACGAGTAGATACGAGTATAAGTATGTAAGTATATATGTATTTAGTAGGTTATATATATCGTATAGAGTGTCAAAAGGATATCTCAAAAATTGTTTTATATGTATGTAAATCAAAATTTCAAATACAAGAGTATTATACGAATGTGTCAAATATGTTCAACTCCAGTAAAATAGAATTACGAGTAAGTTTTTAAGATATTTTCTTTTTTTTTTGGTTGTTTGGTGATTATTGAAATTTTGTATTCAATTCAAAGTGTTGTGGTTTTTTTAATTTTGAATTAATTTTCCATTGCTAGAAAACTAACAAAATTATCAGGTTTTTTTGTTTTGTTTGGTATTATACTACACAATTTTTTATATTACTATATACTATAGGTTTGGGTTGTTTATTATTACTTTGTTATGGTTTAAATTGTTAAATATTTTCAAAACTCAAATTATCTACTTGAAAAATATTTAATTATTTACACACTAACATTAATTAGTACTTGAGTTTTTTTTTTAATTAATTAATCAAACTTTGTTTTTATAGGAAGTATAGGAAAAAGAAAGAAAATAAGGAGGAAGGAAAAAACGTAATAGCCTAATTTGATAACCTAATGAATGCTTTTCGATATGATTTATAAATATTTGCCAATTAAACTTTTTTGCTTAATGTTTTCCAGCCAATTGATATTAATTTTACAATTAAATAATGTTGCAGCAAAATATTTCAATAAAAAAAATAGACTTACCATTAGTTAAAGCCTTAACCTACGAAAATGATAATTGAACTGGGAAAAGAGAACGAATCTTTGATGTATTGTAATACTTAATTTTGAAACAATACTTAATTAAAAAAAATACTTGAGCGCCCCAGTAGGTGAGTAGGTAGCGTGCTCGCCTATGAGTTTGGGGGTCGTGGGTTCGATTCCCACCAGAGGCTCTGGTCTGTCTTTCCCTTGACCGTAAAATTAGAATATACATTTACTCTGTATTGTAATTCATATAAATAAATAAATAAAAAATACTTGATTTTGAAGCTTTT
Source organism: Eudasyphora cyanicolor (assembly GCA_963930755.1). NCBI lineage: Eukaryota > Metazoa > Arthropoda > Insecta > Diptera > Muscidae > Eudasyphora > Eudasyphora cyanicolor. Next base: position 127,061,764 of record OZ005736.1, on the reverse strand, counting down.
GTACGATTTGGCTCTTTTGTGTAGTAAGTACCAAAAGGGGCGTGACCTTATGTATTTCGAAAGCATTACAATCAAGAACATTACAAGTATTTCTATGCACGGGTGGTATCAAAGTTATGAGTAGTTGACTTTTTGTAAAGGGTGGTTAAATTGTAGGGGCCGATGTTGAATGTGAACCACACCTAAACGTCAAGTTTTTTTATACCCTCACTTTAGTGTGACGAGGGTATATATCATTTGCTACGGAAAAAAGTGTAACACGTCGAAGGAGTGACCTAAGACCCCAAGTATGTTTGGAGGAAATCCGTTTTGGGTCATTTTAAGTCGAATGAGCAATGTCCGTCCGTCTGTCTGTCTGTCTGTCTGCTGGCTGGTGCGCACGATAACTCTCGAAAGGAGTAACCGATTGACCTCAAATTTGGTATGTGGTAATATTTTTTTCTATCTCCGGCTAAGTTCTAAGATGGGCCATATTGGTCCACTCCTTCTAGTACCTCCCCCACAAAGGGTTAAAATGTTGTGAAATATTGATTCTTTAATAACTGCTATACTACTTATTCGAATCTTTTGAAATTTCACACATAGTATTAGCTTATTAGTCGCTATCATCTCGAGAATAATGGGCGAAGTCGCCACGTCCCTTTTGGTACCTCCCACACAAATGCACCATTTTGCACCAAAAGTATCCAGCTTATAACATTAATAACAGTGTATAAAAATACTTGAAATTTTGTACAGTATTATGCTTTTATATTGCCTACAGTCCAGGGAAAAATGGTTGTTGTTGCCACGCCCCTTTTGGTACCTCCCACACAAAGGTACCTTTTTGCACCAAAAGTTAACAGCTTATAACATTAAAAACAGTGTATAAAAATACTTGAAATTTTTTACAGTGTAATGTTTTTATAGTGTCTATAGCCCTGTGAAAAATGGGCGTTATTGCCACGCCCCTTTTTGTACCTCCCACACAAAATTCCCAAATCATACCACAATTTAATGTCTCATAACGTTTATACCAGTGCACATAAATGCTTATAAGTCGGCACAGTGCAATGAATTTAAAGTATCTAATGTTCAGCGAAAAAAAGGTGTATAAACCCCTTCTGGTAACTCCCACACAAATTGACAGAATAATTCGAGTAATATTCAATATTACATTACTCACAAAGTGAGGGTATACCTTAGTCGGTTTACCCGACTGAAACTTTCTTACTTGTTCTGCATTTCATTTGACATTTCTCAATTTCAGACTAACTCAATTTGAACCATGGAATGATATGTAATCGAGCAACTCGTTAAAGTTTTTTTAAGCCTTTTACGAAAATGGGCGTTCAAATCAAAATGCATTGATGTATTTTTGATCAGCATAATCGACCAAATGTGTCCACAATCGGGAGAATTGTGCGCAAATTTCAGCAAACCGGGTCTGTAGGAGATGTGAAAGCACCTGTGCATGGGCTGGCGACGTAATTTGTGTTTTATTTAAAATCAACATCGGCCCTTAAAATGTATCCACCCTTTCTTTTTGTTTGGGGTGCGGCAAATTTGCCTCAAAGTGGTAGCGACGAAAAAACTATTACAATATGTGGAATTGCTGAAGATACTGATGAGCAGTATATCAGTTAATAATAAATTTGGATTGGAAATTGTAATTCAGACTTAATGTACTGGAACTTGTAAGGAAAGCCACCCTCACATTATATTCCTGCAGGAAAGCACCAGGATGGTATTGAGGCCTCTCTCCTAAAATCGTTCTTTGGATATATATGTATGTAGCAGTAGTTCGCCCAATACTGTTTTACGGCATTGTGGCGTGGTTGACAGCAACTAATAAAATATCCACTACAAACCAATTACACAGTGTGTGCATCAAAATGTATCCTCAATGAAATCAACTTACCCTGCAAAATTTCGGGCCGCTAAATCGAATGACATTAGCCGTTTTTTCCTCCGGCATCGCATTTGTATATATTAGCCACAAAGTTTGCTGGGTAAACAAAGATGTTCTTAAATTCAGACACAATTTAAGAACATCTCGTAATGCTTCGAAATAGATGTTCCTTGTCAAAGAACAAAATAAAGGAGACATAAACTTGTGTCTAAATTTAATAACCTTGGTTTACCCAGCAAACTTTGTGGCAAAATATCTCGAAAACACGGTGTCACAGAAAAAGAACGGCTAATGCCATTCGATTTACAGGGCCGAAATTATGCGGAGTAAGTTGTTTTTATCGAGGCTAAATTGTTAAAGTGTATTTTGCACGCATATGTAGTGTCGTGCTATGGTAACCGACCGAGTGGAACAAGCCCTACTTCCCATTGATATTTTGGGCGGAGAAGTTGCGACGGTGTACTCCTTTGGGAGGAACTGTGCCATTAAGATATCTGCAGGAGAGGAATGGGTTGACAGAACGCCAGGAAATAGAAAACATATGTAAATAACTCAGTCTAGATATAGCTCGTAGATAACCAGATAAATGCACTGTCTATCAAGCCGAAATAATGGCAATAAGGGAAGTCGCCAAGTGGCTAGGTCACAGTGTAGGTCGGGTAGTCAGGCTGCCATCAGTTCTCTGCAGATCTCTTAACGAGATGACTGAGCAGTTTAGCAGCTATCTGGTCATAGGAATATTCCGGGGAACTGCAAAGTAGATGAACTTGCTAGGAAAGGGACGACATTAGAAATTCCCGAAGAATTTGCTTATAATGATGCTCCACTGTCCACATGCACGCTTTTGCTTAGACAAGAGGCGCCTGGTTGTCCAATGAAAGATGGACGGAAATCGGCACCTGTAGGGTAGGGTAGCTATATAAATCTGGCCAAGATACGAAGTTAGAAAGTCATAATATCTCGTGACTCAAATAGAGGAAAAGTCAGTCTACGTAAGTGTCAGTTCTGCCAGAAGGTTAGGTATTGAGTCCAGTGACTTCTATAGGAGCTTTGGTGATAAGGAAGAAGTGAAAAGCATCGAGCACCTACTTTCCTAGGAAGTCAGGTAGATTTTTCCGGTATATTCGTACTACATACATATTGATAGCTTTGTTCATCAAACACATTTGTTTCGATGTGGAGCATCTGTGCCCGTTGTATCACAAGAGACCTACATTGGGCTATGTTTGCTGGCAATGCTGGTTAACCATAGCAGTTTTTGGTGATTATTTGTTGAGGAAGTACCAGTATGATCCCTATTCATGCTTAGTCTGAGATAGTAAAAAATAATACCACAAACCAAATTTGAAGTAAATCGATTACTCCTATCGAAAGTTATGGTGCGCACCAGCCATACTGACAGACAGAGTAAACTGATGCTTTTTACATGATTACACGGCTACTTGAATTAAATTATGGAGCGTTATCGCACACTGGGGACGGCACATTCAATGCGACAACCGGCGCCCCTTAGAATTGTCAAGAAAACCCTTAGAAAGTGTTAGCTTTTCACAGTAATACGAGGTGTATTCCACAGGTGCCAATTCAATGCTTAGTACACTTCACTTCCTCCCTATGGGGTCGAGGGCTGCCTATTGTAGGGGTTAGGCATCCGAGATGGTTGTGTAACTGAAGCAAACGCTCTATTCGCGATTTTGGAATTAAACCGCAGCCACCCCGATTCTCCTTGAATGACCGTTCCCAATGATCGAGCTATAACTAAGGTATATATAACCGGGATTATAGGTTCAGTAGGAAGTATCTGGTAAGAATTCGTAGATAAAACTACTAACAGTGTTTGCTTCATTAAACACGGGACTGGAATATTAAGGCAACGATACTGGTAAGTTAACACACACAAGCGGAGAAATACTTAGGGTAGGTGTAACCCTCTAATCACTACAGTACATAGACGTGTCGGTCTCACCATGAAGAGAGAGGTCTATTTCTACCGTCGAACGGCAAGCTTGTAAGGCTAGGTCGGATCGTGCCCCAACAAGATCGGAAGATCTGCGATGGCAAGGTGTGAGTTTAAGAACAATGCACCCGTTGTCCCAGAAAAATAACCCCTGGTCAAGGTTTCGTAACTGACTCTCAGATTTTGGTCCCATATGAGATGGAACCTGGTGACCTCAATGCAGTAGGGAGAAAATAAAAGAAACACCAAATCGGATCCAACAGAAAGAAACGACAAATACAATACGACAATACAACAGAAAGAAACGAAAAATACAATTACCTTAGAGCAGGGGCTACCCTAGACGTCTACCATCAGCGGAAATTACTCCGCTGATAACTGACCGTCATAAGTCCAGATTCATTATGCCCTCGTAAAGCGGACAAACACAAAGGACGTGTAACTAATCCCTAGAAAGAGCTACACAGCTACATTCGCTACTGTCGATAAGGCCACGTCTTTCCAAAAATGCATTGAGAGATCCGTGACCTGCCAGCAGAAAACCAAGGTAAAGGCCAAAGCCAAAATTTGGATTCTGTGAAACGAAATGCAATTCAAATATGAAATCGAACGTCATCCAGCCCTTGTCGCTGGCTTGTCACCTGGTTAGAATACAATCGCATAAACGCGCTTGAAGTTTTCGTGTGATAACTCGCGCCCCTGAAGTTGTTGTGAGACAACTGCGACAAACCTCTCTTCCTGGTAAGGGTGTGACGCGCCCAAAAATGCTTGGAGGATATCTGTAGATACCGTTCTACACATGGACATGTAGACTAATGGTGTTTTCTTTTCTAAAAAAAGAATGTTGTCCTGTCAGAGAGCAGCAATCTAATAATGTTGCCTACACCCTCTTGTACAGCTGCATTTTTTATGGTCAGAATCGAAAACAAAAATGCAAAAAACTAGCCTTTTTACTCACTGAAAATAATGAATACTCCACGGCACCACCTTAACAAAGCATCTATCCAAACTTTATTGAAACAAAGCACGCACGTACACACGCGGGTATTTAGGCTATTCGCTCGACGCTGAAAAACATAGGTTTTGTAGAACAGGGCTGAAAAGTTGCATTTTTGCACCGTGCAAGTGCGAAATCTTTTACAAAAGAAAACGAAACCCTATCAAAGTGCAGTATTTTTTTACTAACGAAAAGGCATTTTTGGGACAAAGGCAGAAAAAATGTAGCATTTTTTTGGCACGAAAGAAAATACCATAAGAGCGCTACTCACTGCCACGAAAGTACCTTACCGTACCCGGCTGAGTGTACTACTGTTTCATACCATATGGGCCTCAAATGACCAACAACTACACTCGTCATTTCCCGCGCAATTGAACCAGATGAAGATGGGCATTCATCCCTCACTAAATTATAACCCTTTGTGGGGGAGGTACTAGAAGGATTGAACCAATATGACCCATCTCCGAAAATATCCGGTTAGCGTTTTTTTGCAAAAACGTCCATTTATGTGGGAATTACCAATTAAAAATTTGCCCCATTTTCTCATGTTGATAGCTACTACGAGTAAAATAAACTATTGTTATCTGTGGAATTGAGGAATATTCAGATGTGAAGTACAGACGTTATTGAATAATCAAAGTTTTACTAAATGTTAAACCTTTGTGTGGAAGGTAATGGAAGGAGTGGACCAATATATCTAGAAAAAATATTACCATATAGCATTTTATTTTAGAATTTTTGAAGTCAATCCTTTCGAGAGTTATTGTGCGCACCAGCAGACAGATAGACAATCGGACATAGCTCAAATGACTTAAAATGACCCAAAATGGATTTCCGCCGAACATACATGGGTCCTAGGTCTCTCCTATGATGCATTACACTTTTGTCCCGTAGCAAATGATATACGAGGTCCGTCCCAAAATTTGCCGATTGGAACGATCTCAGTGAATCTGTAATCATGAAAATATGTGGTCACCGATATGTAATACAATACTTTAATTTGAAAGGGGTCCGTCCAACCAATATTAAAACTGCGCTAGATTCTACTTTGGTGGAGTCTGCTCCTTCGTTTACAACTATAAAATATTGGGTGACAGAGCTTAAACCGCGCCGTGGGAGCTGCTAATACGAACACCTGAAATGTTTAAAAAATTAGCTAGCTAATTAGCTAGCTAAAGTCATAGGAATTTCAAAAAGTGTTGTAAATGGCATATTGACGGAAAGTTTGATGATGAGAAAGCTGTGCTCAAGATGGGCCTTTACTCATAATCAAGACAATGCACCAGTTTACACATCCACTATTACGATGACCAAAATGAACGACGTAAAGTTATAATTGCTTCACCACTCACCTTATTCGCCAGATTTAGCTCCATCGAATTATTTATTGTTCCAAACTTAAAAAAATGGCTTGGCGGAAAAAGATTTGCCAGCAATGAAGAGTTGGAAGTTGCGGTTGAAGGATCTTGGTGTACGAGCTTTTAAGATTCAACTTCTGCAAGAATTAAAGCTTGAGGATCATTGTAGGCGAAGCCAATGATCTAAAGCAACAATTCCATTTTCCATGCGAAATTTTGTTCAGCGATGAAGCTCATTTTTGGTTGAATGTGCACGGAAATAAGCCAAGTTGTCGCATTTGTAGTGACGTTAATCCGGCCGTTGAAGTTTATGCACCCTATGTCTTCACAAAAGATGATGGCCAGAAGTTTACTGCCCGCGGTGAACGGTATAGAGAAATTTTTACAATTTTTTTCATAACTCAATTAGCTGAGTTTATCTGTTAATTGGGGCCCACGATCCTGTGATTTAAACACATTGGACTATTTTCTTTGCTTTCATGTAAAGTCACTGGTGTAGACCATAAACCAAAGACAATTGAACTCAGGGAAATCAATATTCGACGAGTTATCGACGAAATACGGCCGCAAATGCTGCGAAAAATGTGTGAAAATTTGAGTTTTAGATTACGGCATGTACGCGCCAGCCAAGTCATATTTAAACATTAATCGTACGGGTATAACATTGTCTATCCAATAAAGCCAGTTTAATTGATATTAAATATATTTTAATTTAAAATTATGTTACTTTTAGAATAACACGCACATACATTCCATGTTATACGAGTATGTATATATGTAGTTGTGGAATGAATATATAATTATAACTCATTTAATAGTACTAAATAGGCATGTGTCTATTAAAATATTTTACTGCAACACTTCGACTTAGTTATGAAAGGGTGAATCAAAATGTATTTAATTTATTTTAGCTTATATAAAATAATTAACAGAAAGGCAAAATGAAAGACGTTTTCTTTTCACAACTATTAACAAATGTAAGTGCAAATTCTTTGTTATATAGTCGGTTAGTTTTGTTTTTGTTTTTTTTTTTTTAATTTCAATAATAGTTAATTAATTAATATTATAAACCATATTTAAAACACAAGTTGTAACTTATCGAACAATGCAAGCTTTATCAACAAATAAACTCAACAGATTCTTCTGTTCAAGAATGACAACTTAACTAAGAAAGAAACAATACCATGATTATGAATATGCGGTAAACGTGTGAGTTTAAGTGTGTATTCTTTAAGAAAAAAAAATTTCGTCTCATTGAAGAAAAACGGCTAAGAAAACATATATAATATTTTTGAAACAGAAAATTCACAAAAAAATATTTACGAAAAACTAATAAACCAAAAAAATTACCAGAAAACAACCAAAGATAAGCGAAGAGCTATTATTTTTTTCTTTTTTTAATATAGTAAAATAAAGTGACATTTATTAAAAAAATCAATCCATATATATATATATAGATATATATATGAACCTCTGCTAGTAAAGAAAATTTCACCTAATGCACCTTAATGGTTGGTTGGCAGAAAGCAAAAGCCTAAGGCTTCACTTCCAGGATCAGCTAAAAATTGTTTGCTAAATGTATCTCTTAGGCGAGATTTTCTAAAAACATCCTTTTTGAATCGTTACGACAATTATACATATTGTTCGTATTTCGTACTTTTTTTTTGAGAATAAACATATAACTCTAGGAAAAAAGTGACTAATGTTTGATTTTTGTGTTTTTTTTTCATTTTTGTTCTGTTACTATTTTTCCAAAGTAGATAATTTTAGAGTTTTTTGATTTTTTTGATTGTCGGTGGGGTTTTAAAACATCGTTACATACCTGAATAGGAGCATGACACCTTGTACAAATGATTGGAAGTTGTTGTGCCTAGTAATGGTATTTTCCACTGTCCCTAGTTTGATATTTCCGAATACCTATTTGCGATACAATAACAACAATACACACACAGCGACACACGCGTAACGAATGTCAAAAAAGTTTTTTAGTTTTTTGTTTTGGTTTGGAAAATGATATTTAAATTAAAAATAAAACTATAGTTTTATATATATTATGTATACAACAAAAAATAAAGAATACGAATAAAAACGAAACGAACAAAAAAACCTAGAATATAATAACGATAAATTACCAATAAATTAAAACAGAAAAATAAATAATAAAGAAGAAGATATACAATATTAACTAAAAACAAAATATCTCAAGTTGTGGAGTGTTTCATGTAAATGATCAGAACGAAATTATAGAAAAGCGTTCTAAATGTAAATACAAAGAAGAACTTTAACTACAAATAACAACTCTTTAATAACAGTTTATTTGTATATATAGTTTTTTTTTAAATACAACTGGAATATTACTAAACAAAATTCAACAAATTGGATAATTTTTTTTGCAAGGACACTTTTCGCTTGGCAAACATATTAATATAAAAGCTATCAAATGTTCAAAACAAATGTGACAAGTTATATAGCATTTTCTGTTTATTTATATATGATACGAGAATTTCTTAATTTTTTTTTTAAATATTTCGTTTAAACAAATTAGCAATTTTAAATTATCGTGAGAATATATTCTCATGTATCTTTCTTGAAACCGTAAAAGAAAAGACTAGAGTAAATCGATCGTCAGGTAAATATTAATACTTCAATTAAGAAAGTTGAAGTCGAAAATTTGCCTATTCTTTTATGTTCACATAGTTGTTGCAAAATTATTCTACAATTTCGAATTTGAAGTCATTGGGAGAAAAAATGCACTTTACGAGTGGAATTTTTGGGCCATCAGAGGGACAGCAAGTATCTATTACGATTATAATAGATAGAATAGTTAAAGACCTACTAAAAAGTTTTTCTCCTATTATGGCTGAGGGACCGAATGGAATCTCTCCGGCACTCCTTCAGAATGAGGTAATTCTGGTACCAACTCATCTGGATGAAGTTTACACTATGTACATGCCTATACATTAGGGCGGGTCGATTTAAAAATCGCCCATTGCTCAGTGAAAATCGTATTCTAAAACGAATTCTGATGTCCCGGAAAAAATCTCACTTTGACCCATTTAGAGTGCCCCAATAGAGTCCAAATGTATGACCGACCCCACTCAGTGAAGTGCTCAGTGAAAATGGTATTCTAGGGATCAAAATAAGAAACTTTGCCGAAGGAACCATACCTCTAAAACGAATTCTGATGTCCAGGAAAAAATCCCACTTTGACCCATTTAGAGTGCTCCAATCGAGTCCAAATGTATGGAACCCCCAGGGGGTTCCAAGGAGTGTGCCACTGGCATGGGTGGGTCGGGCCTACAAAGTTAGTGGGGGTCGGTCATACATTTGGACTCGATTGGAGCACTCTAAATGGGTCAAAGTGGGATTTTTGTGGGAAATTTGCCCCTACCCAATAGTTCGACCCAAATTCCGGGACATCAGAATTCGTTTTAGAGGTATGGTTCCTTCGGTAAAGTTTCTTATTTTGATCCCTAGAATACGATTTTCACTGAGCAATGGCCACTTTTGTGCCTCCCCACAAATTGACCCGGCCTACTATACATATACTCCAAAAATTGGGAGAAATCACGGGTGGTCTTCATACCAAATTCTGGCAAGACTAGAAGAGTTCCTCAGTAAAAAATGTGTACACACGCCGTTTTCATAGATACTGAAGGTGCTTTTAACAATGAACAGACCGATTCATTTATCTAATCCTTAGACGAGTTTCAGGCCGCTGGAAAAGTGGATCAACCATATTCTAGGTGGATTATTTTTGGATCTGGTGAATCGTTGTACACCACAGTGCACAGGCACTTTATCTTTTCCATGGGTACCATCACACAGTCTCTTTATAAGCCTTATTAATGAAGTACTTAAAACAGTCTGTTATGCAGGTGAAGTGAAATAATTCTAAGGGGTAAGAGTCCAAACCAATTATGTGGAAGAACTGAGTATTAGATAGCATATAACTGGGCACAACCAAAGAGGATTAAATGGATTAAACGTAAATGAACAGAAACATGTCTATTTATGATAAAAACGAATATCGCGGAATCCGACGAATACGTGGTATCCTGAATAAGGCAAAGGTAAATACTTGAGAGTAATCTCGAAGAAACAGTCACCAAGGGTAACAGAGGGCGTTGTGCAAAGCAAAAGCGTTAAGTTCGGCCTTGCCGAATCTTATATACCCTCCACCATGGATCGCACGTGAATAGTTATGGATATTAATAAACTCATTATACCAAATTTCAGCTCAATTCGTTGAAATTTGAGGTTTTTGTGGCGTTAAGAAGTCAAATCCAGAGGGACCTTTTGTATGGGAGCTATATCAAAACATGGACCTATGACTACCCCTGCTCGTGTAAAGGAAACCGGGTATAAATAAAACCCAGTAACCTGTTACTTTCAGTCCGATCAGTTGACATTTGTGGTCTCTATGGCGTTAAGAAGTCAAATCGGGGAGATGCCATAGATGGGGGTTATATACAAAGTTGGACCGTTATTGCCAATCAATCCCAACATACCTGCTGATATATGAAGTATATGTACCAAATTTCAGTCACCTAGCTCAAGTGTTATAGATTGTAGCGTGATTACAACAGACGGACGGACATGGATAAATCGTCCTAAAATTTTACGACGAATAATAATATACGAGGTATGTTCAAAAAATATCGGTAATTTTTAATTTCCGCGGGCTACGTGTATTTGATTTTCGATATTTTTGTAGCGTTATGTTGGTACTCATGTCCCTTACTTATGCTGACAAGGAATGTTTAGTTCATTTTTGACAGCTGTTGTGCTTGGATGAGTTTTAACTTGTCTTCGATTTTTATCTATTTCGGAAAATGGATCAAAGAATCTGCATCAAATTTTGTGTGAAAAACAAAATAAATGACGAACAGCGTGCCTGACGCCCGAGCTTACAGTTTTCTTTGATTGCAGAGGGGTGGTGCATCATGAGTTCTTGCCACAGGGTAGTACGGTCAATAAAGAAGCAATCCGCCAAAAAAGCCCGGATTTGTGGAAGAACAAAAACTGGGTTTTGCACCACGATAACGCCCCTGCACATACATCGTTGCTTGTGCGCCAATATTTGGCCAAAAACAACACAGTAATGGTGCCGCAGCCACCGTATTCCCCTGACCAAGCCACCTGTGATTATTTTTTGTTCCAAAAATTAAAAAGGCCCATGAAAGGACGACGCTACGCCACGATTGAGGAGATAAAGACGGCATCGAAGGAGGAGCTGAACAAGATCACAAAAAATGATTGTTTGAAGTGCTTCGAAGATTGGAAAAAACTTTTGGCAGAAGTGTATTATATCCTAGGGGAATTACTTTGAAGGGACAAAATAGATATTCATGAATAAATACTTTTTGAAAAAATACAAAATTCGCAAATTTTTTTCAACATACTACGTATATACTTTATGGGTTCTCGGATCAATATTTAGTGGTGTTACAAACGGAGTGACAAAATGAATATACCCCCATCCTATGGAGGAGGGTATAAAAATGGCGATTAGGTTCAAGTATGACACACTAGCTTTGCACGAGCGAAATAAGACGAAAACTAACCTACTCCTCAATAGTGTGGTGTACAACAATGAAAACATTTTAATAAAAAATTTTAAGTGTTAGTGCTAAAATGATGTCATGTAAAAGGAATCGCAAATAACCACTTAGGAATTTGTGTTTTCTTGTGCTTCAATAAGTCTAATCAGGAGGGACCTTTGAATGAGACTGTATAGAAAAAATATAGATCAATGAGTTGTTGCCGATCGGATGGCATTTGTGGTACTCTAAGAGACATTTTACAGAAGGTCCTTCATGCAAATTGTGCTTCCGCCTTGGTGTTAAGGAACAGGATATATAAGGTACCAAGGGAGACAGGTGCTTCTTCTTAGGAGTATTGAATGTTCCTTCTCTGGAAGCGCAAAATACTTATGTATTTACTAGACAGAAAATAGAACTTTAAATAGATAGATGCCTTCTAAAAAAATGGAATTAAAGAAATGGTTTTAAGTATTTTTTCTTGTTCAGGACACCATATTACACCAAAAAATGTTGTGCACAACCATTTGACAAACATTCAGCAGATGTCTGCTGAAGCCCTAAATATTATACATACTTCTATACAGAAGGTTCCAAACTCAACAACCAAGTTGGCTTTAGTGTCTTTTCTGAGAAGCTGCAGCTCAGTCAGAAATCTTAGCTATCAAAGAGGTAGCGGAATGGTAGAAAGTTAAATGTTTTGACCATAGTCTGTATACATATCACGTTATCATATCAAGCTATCAAGTCCCTGGAAACAATATTCCTGAATTCAAAACCTGTCCTCGACTATCGCAGATCTCTTAACAAATTAGCTGAACGTTTCAATATTCAACTGATATGGTTGTCGGGCCGCAGGGACCTTAGACGCTACAGGGCATTGAGATAAAAGGTTCTCTTCAGGAACATAGGGCGTCAACTAGCTCTCTCCATTAGTCTCTGTTGGAAGCAAGAGGTTTTATCTGATTCCATGATAAATTGATCCTTTGACATTCACTACGTGTTGTTCTCTTCCATTCCATTCCATTCTATTGCTGTCTTTCATATATCTCCTTGGGGCCTTCTCAATATATGCGCGATCCAAGACCATTTTCTACGAGTTATTTGCTTATTGACAGGTGTCGAATTCGATAAAATAAGCAATTGTTCATTTGTTAGCCAGTTTGGGCAAAAGATGCGGAGGACTTGTCTCAAGCACCGGTTTACAAACGTCTGCAATTTACGTTATGCTTCTAGTAACATGCAAACTCTTCTTGAGAAATATTACCCATGCGGCAACAAATGGCAGGTGGTCCCTAATCAGGTCGAGACCGGAACTCACTTATAGTGTCTATCTCGAAGGTTCCTCTGCCTACTGGGCGCCACGCAAAGAGATTGAAGGTCTTGCATTATGACTTTTGCCGAAGCTGTGGAGACGAAGAGGAGAAATCAGTAGGACACCATCTGTGTCTGTGCCCTGCTCTCTCTAGAGGTCCGCAGGCAACCTTAGGATAGTTCTTGAGGGAGTTGGCTGATGTTGGAATCCGTCAACTTTTAAGCTTTTTAAAGCAAAGAAATTGGCCCATCGATAGGAGCTATGTAACTCAATGGACTGTGTCTCAGTGAGTCTGTTATACTCGCTCATAACCTAACCTAAAATTAATTAGAAATTGCCAATTTCGGCAAATTCATCTGACAATACTGTTTATAAAAAATATATGCTTGTATTTAACTAAAATGCAATTATGGATCAGGGACGCACAATAAATATTTACCATTTTTGGCAAAAGAAATTTTTTCCAATATTTGTACTCAAACTAACATATGTACGCTAAAATCCGTACCATAAAACTAAAATGTTAAACAAATCATACTTATTTAATTATAACAAATTATTCTAGTGTATCTTTTATTACGATCAAAAACTGTTGGCATTTCACAAAATCTAGCCCTAAAATAATAATATCAGAACAACGTCTTGCCAAATTGTCCATATAAATGTTGCTGCCATAGTGAAGTGCTAAGGGGAAGATGTTCTATACATTTCAGATGAGCAGGTCGGGACCAATTGGGTGTATCTATTGCTGTAAGCATATTCAATTTCGTAATTTCTGCCGTAGTCCTTTGGATTTTGCGTTGGTACCATATTTATCCCTACTTAAACCTTTAAAAGTACGAAATTTAAATATTTGCTTCATATCTTGGGTAAAAACGTCTCAGCGAAGCAAATTTTAATATTTTGGTTTTTAGCCGTCGATTATGCGTCGTTAGAAAAATCAAATTATCAATTTTAATTATTATTGTCACATTTTTTCGGAGAATATTTTTGAACGAATTGAACATGGTTTAGGGAAAGTATACTGCTGATTATTTATTATTTTTGTGCAAATGTATACAATACTGACATGGAAAGTAAACAGGTCGAAAGCGGATATCACATATAATTTAAGGTTTCTATACAGAAACAAATTTTGCATTAATTTCAAGTTTGGAGCTAAAGACGTCCCTTATCTTCAAAATGAATACATTTTATATTTAAAATACAATAATAGGCAAAACAAATATCTATTACATTTTCCTAATTTTAATTACTAAATGTTCTCATTTGAAAGTAGATTGGGGAAGCATTTGGTTCCAATATTTACATATGAACTGTTTATTTTGAAAGTGGCGTAAACGCCATTCTGATTTTGAACCAAGAGTATTATCGTTAGAGGGCTATGCGAATAAGAGATATATATAATTTACATTCAGTTCATCTCAAGACTTCAATGATTCCATATTAACTGCAAATTTTCGCGTAAACAGTTCATATATGTAAATTTTTTTTCTGTAGTTTTACATTTTAGACATAACATTACCTGCCAATATAGAAGTAGTGATATATGTGAATAATTTATCCCAACCATATGCTGGAATATATAAAATCAATTAATTTTATAATATCAAAAACAACTTTAATAAATTGTATGTTATTGCTTGTAGTTTATAGTAAAATATGACTACAAATTATAATATGTTTTCCTTGCGAAAATGTCCTTTTTTGTGGTATTTAATTACTTCTAATCTAAATTAACTCGGGGGGTTAACAATTGGAAGGGATTTTTTTTGAGAATGTATTTTAGCAATTTTGGAGGAGGATTTCAAAAATACTTTAATTTTAATCCAACATCAATAAAAAGTAACTGGGTATTTTTTTTACATGTACACTTGTAACTTTATATTTTTTGCTGCACAAAAAACAATTAAACAATATGTATAAACTAATTCATTAACTTTTATACACATAAATGAAAACATAGTTAATAGAAAACAAACAAACAAACGAACCGAAATGAAAATTGGCATTCAAAGGAAATAAAATTAGGAATAATCAACAACACTCTTTAGGTTCAACAATGTAAGTAATACTTAAGTACTTCGATTTGTTTCAAATCACTAACTACTTTTCAATAAACCCTCAAATTTAATTAACGTTTTTGTTAGATATTTGTATTATTAGTAATAGTTTAATTTAAATTTATTTGTATATGAACAAATTCTAAGACAACGTTTTTTTTAAGTTTTAGTTAATCATACATCGTATATAGTATATAGATTATAGTATATGTTGTATAGTATACAAATTTCAATCAATTGGGAGTTTGTCTGTTGTTTTGGTTTTTGAGATCAATTCAAGAGATAATTGTAATGTTCGGTCTAAAGTAAGTCTTTTTTTGTGGCTACTAATGATAATAAGAATTTTGTACTGTTTTTATGTATGTTTTTTATGGGTTTTTGATACGAAATATACTTTTTAAAAAAATAATTACTTTGTTTTGCAAATACTTGTTCAAAATCAACAATGGTTTTTACCGAAAAAGCAGCATGATCCCTCCGGAGAACGATTGAAAATTATTGTGCCGGTTTAGCTCAGATCTCGGATCGTATTTAATATTGCCGAAAACCTTCGAATTTGAGTTTGGATTTTCGATTTCGGTTTCGGTATTTTTGTTTCGGTTTCGTTATTTTTGTTGGGGGGATTTCGATATATCGTTATGATTTTGTTTAAGTTTTACATAAATAATAAACATATATACGGTTCATCATTAATAATTGGTTTTTGTTGTTGTTGTTTTTTTTTTTTGTTAAAAAAGAGGAAGAAAATAAGAGATCACTAATAATGTTATAATCAAAATACCATTTTGAAATATTCCTACTTAAGGTCTATGAATAATAAGGGAATTTCAAACAATATATAGAAATGTCATGTTGACTTTATTGGTATTATTTTTACTATGCAACAAAATGAAGAGAAAATTATTCAAATATAAAAAAAACCTATAGTTTTTCGATGCGTCATATTCGCCAGATTCAAAAATGGTAAGAATTTTTACTATTGACCTAAAATCTTTATTTTTCCAAATAAATAAAAAAGACCGGTCCAATCCAACATTTTAAGGGGACTTGGAATTTGATAAATTTAAAAAGTTATTTTTTTTCGTATTTAGCTGTTCACTGATCTCGATTAAAGAACAAAAGTACTTATTTTTTGATACAGATTTTGAAAAAATATTTGTTTTTTAAATAACAATATTTACAATATCGCTCATAGATTTACTATATTTTCCTCAATCGGAATATGCGCGTAAATGTCACGAATGTAAAAAATATTTGGATTTACGGAATAATAATATTTTTAAATGGGTCAGAATTTTTTATATTATACTATGCATTTTATTTTTGCCTAAAAAAAAAATATTTCAATGGTAAAATATATATCGTTATCATTTATTTCTTGCAAAAAAATCAGAAATTCTATGGGGATTTGAATTTAAATTTGAAAAAAAAACGGCTGAACCGATTTTTAAAAGTTAACGTCGCTAGAAAGAGTATATAACTGAAATTTTTTTTGATTTGTTTTTTTTTTTTGTAAAAACCAGACTCTCAAAAACTAAAGAAACTAAATGGATTTTTGGGGACTCAATATTTGTAAATGTTATGAGAAAAATACAAAATCAGGTCTGGCAATTATTTACATATTCTTCATTCGGAAGAAAAATATCCAAAATTGCCAGACCTTCATTAGCATTACGTCCATAACCTTTACAAATATTAAGTCCCCAAAAATCCTATTGCTATTTTGGATTTGCATATTCGGTTTACATTTGGAAAAAAGGAAAAAGGAGGAACAATATTACAGTTTTTTACAAAAGTTTCGAAAAAAAATGATAAATTTAAATGAATGAATCAAATCTCCTTCAAACGACGTAAATTTGTAAAAAAAAAATGTTCAGCCTGCAGTAACAATTTTGAAAAATTCAAACATGATTTTTTAAATTTCAAATCCCCATAAAATGTTTGGATTTTTTAAAATAAATAGTAGCAAGATTCTATGTTACCATTTAGACTCTTATAGACCTTTTAATCAAAAAAAAATTCATAGGTTAATTCGAGTATTAAAAACTCTGACCCAAATGTTGTGCGCAAAATACTGACTTAAATCGAATACTGTTTTCAGATTTTCTTCTAATGTGGCGCAATAAAAAATTTAAAATATTTGCTCAGGTCTAAGTACACTGTGCTTGAAATGGACACTTTAAAAATGTAACACAAATGAGACCCTATGGATATACCTATTTCGGCATTGCTGAATCCAGTGGTGCAAGCCGTTTTTCTAGGTTAGCTCTTGTTTTCGCGATATTGGACCACAAACTTTGCAAGGAAATCATTGAGGTTAGTTATCTCGCAGCTGATTTTGAAGTGAAAGGCTTCGGAATACACGCTTGGTTCCAAAGAACGAAATAAAGGGAACCTTTCGGGAATTATTTCTCTCAAAATAGTCGACCACGCTTCTCTCCCCTTTACCCCTAAAAAAGCGCAATCAAATCTCACCATATGTCAATCGTCATACAAATCGTCGACATTTTTGTTTGTGTCTTTGAGAAAAATATTCCTAGCGAAAAATTACTATGAGTCTCCTTTTAACATATTTATGAAAAATTAACAGGTTTTTTTGGTTACCTTTGAAATTTCCATTGACACTTACCAAAAAATAATTTACAAAAATTTAAGTCCAAAAATTTTATTAGAAATATTTCCTGCTATGAGCAGAAAAATGCAAATTATGTACTAACTCGAAATATGTTTAATTCTCATAAAAAAGTTGAGAAACGATGCCTAATAAAAATGTCGACGATTTGTATGATTTTTAACATATGATAAGATTTTATTGCACTTTTTCAGGGGTAAGGGGCGAGAAGCGTGGAGGACTGCATTGAAAGAAGTCTATACATGGACAGACAGGCAGATGGACATGGCTAAATCGACTCTAAAAGTGATTCTATGCCGATCGGTATAATAAACGACACCGGGATTAATAATTTTCTCCTCTGCGGTATGTCAATAGACGGCTACGCGGACCAAAGTTTCTTTGCGTGGCATATAAACGCTTAAGCCCTTTAGTCCGCGTAGGTTAATTCCGGTCAAAGGCCAGCCACGCAAAAATCCTGAGGTCCGCATACCCATCTTTAGACATACCCCAGGGGAGAAAATCTTTAATCCCGGGTGAACGTAAAATAACTGATGACCGGCTACGCGGGAATAAAATAACTCCCTATGTTCGAAACGAATGAAATTACTCCCAAGAAAATCTCCTAACAAAAAATATGAAATAAATCTCAAAGCATTGGGACTTATTTAATTATTTTTTTTTAACTTATTTCATTTGGGAGTTATTTCTCAGAACCATTAAATGAAAGGGTTTGCAATGCTACTTGCTAAATTGCGCCCATATACCTTCAATAATTTGGCATTGACAAATATTTTCAAAATTAGTAAAACTACCCGACTAATTCTGAATTTCGGCAATAACATTTGCAGGAATTAAGACCGCTCTAATCCAATTGCTGCTTCGAATATGTGAGGCATAATTAAAAAAATTTATTTTAAAATAAAATAAAATAAAAACAAAAATGTATTTGTATGAGAGTTTTAGTATGTAGACTTAGTTCGGCAAAATACGGGTTTGGTTAGCAGTTCTTGTTAAATTCAATTTACTGCTTCCATAAGTATTTCAGCTGATTTAAGTTAAAGACATACACTATTGCTACTGAATTCTGAAGATGATAGACTGGTGTCTATCGAAACTGCAGTCAATTCTACCAAGCAATTAAAACTCTCTACCAATTTTTGTATTTGTTTCTATTACTTTTTTGGAATAGACAGAAAGTAAATGGAACATATGGTCTCAAACCAAAAATAAATTCTGACTGAATAATAAATCAAAATTTAAAAAGCTTTATAAATATTAAAAAATTCTGACATCTTTACAATTTCATCAATGAAATTAAAAATTTAGATTTTATTGTAAAATTTGCGATTTTAGAAAAGCTTTTCCACGTTTTTCGTTATAATTTGAAAAGGATTTTTTTGCACCGTTGTTGGATATTAGTTTTCACTAAAATATTTATAATGCTTGTTTTTAAATCGTTCAAGAGTTTTGGATATATATACAACTGTTTAGGGCGAAAAGGGGATGATTTGGTTAAGTTTTCACTAAAATATTTATAATGTTTGTTTTTAAATCGTTCAAGAGTTTTGGATATATATACAACTGTTTAGGGCGAAAAGGTTAGGTAGATTAAAATTTCCATGTAATTTATAAATTCCCTTACTATTCAATATAATTAAAATATAAAATAAATTTTTCTAAGGTTCATAACTTTTTTATTACATTCCCAAATAAGCAAACTACCGCGCTCCACCCTGTAAAAGGTTCCACATGGGACCCTTCTCGACTAAATGGAACAGAGCTAGTCTTTTCTGAAATTGCAAAATTTACGTTTAAACTTTCTATCAATGTGGAGGTATAAGAACTACGGCCACATGAGGATATCACAGTATAGTGCTATGGTAACCGACCCAGTGGACTACGAGTATATACAAACGGTATACAGTGGCTATAATGGCAAAATGAAAGTCGTCAAGTGGCTGAGTCGAAGCATGTTGACCAACACTGGCGTTGTCATTTACTCGGATCGTCAGGCTGCCATCAATTCTCTTCTCTTAATTCACGAACAGCCCTCGACCACCGCTGATATCTTAAAGATATTTTTGAGCTGTTTAACATACACCTCATATGGGTAACTGGGCATTAGACCGGGTCACCAAAAAAATGTATCAAATGCGAGGCGGAATTTTAAAGCTTACCACGAGACAATTGCAAAAACATTACTTAGATTTTTTTGGAGCCCGCGGAATCGGCCCAAAATCGTTTTTTATCTTATCGGGTCACCAAAAAAAGTTTTCAAATGCGAGGCGGAATATGAAAGCTCACTTCGAGACAATCACAAAATCATGTTTTTAAATTTTTTCGGAGCCCGCGGAATCGGCCCAAAATCGTTTTTTCATCGTAACTTTTTCGTTTGTAGGACGATTGTCACATGCGATACATCAATGTGTTTGTCACGACGAGTACTACATTGTCTCCTAGATTGTCTAATGAAGACATAACTTTTTTGTTTTTGAATAAAAGTGCGTACACCCAAAGCAAAATGTCCATGTTTTTTAAATCGCTTTAACCCTATGGAAGAAAATTTTTAAATTTTAGGGGTAGAAACTGCAGTAAGTGAAGTCTATATTAGAAAACGACTTTATACATCAGCGTCCTCTATGAGGGAAATGTAGAACTTATCGAGACCAATACATTGATGTATCGCATGTGAATATCGAGCTACAAACAAAAATGATACGATAAAAAAAACGAATTTGGGCCGATTCCGCGGGCTCGGAAAAAATTGAAAAAAATATTTTTGCGATTGTCTCGACGTACGCTTTTATATTCCACCTCGCATTCGGGAACTTTTTATTTTTACATGGAGACCAACCCGGTTTACTGGGCATATGTTTATCTGGGCAAAGTTAATTAACTTGCTAGGAAAGGGACGACATTAGAAAATCAGAGTGCCATTGCCCACGTGCAAGCTCTGATAAGAGGCAATCAGACAGTCTAATGGAATATGGACTGAAGATATGAACGTTCTACGGACAAAATATCTCCTCGCACTGGAGAGGAAAAAACTGTACTATTTGTTTTAGTGGGATATTGCCATATCGGAGAACATGCCAGACTTCAAACCTTAGGCTTTGAGAAAGTATGAAACTATTGAGTCCAATGACCTCATTAAGTAAACGATGCCTGAATATACTAGGGCCTTTCTAGGAAGTCTGTAGGAAAACGATTTCCCTCAAAAATTAAAATAAATCATGATGGCGCTAACGTCTTTGGGCGGTTAAGTCTCGATATATCCTCTTACTCTAAAGCGAGTGTATAACTATTTTTTATTTTTATTTTATTTTTATTTTTTTTATATATCTTCGAAACTATTGAATTGATTTTTATAATTTTTTTGTTAATTTGTAGGAAATTTTAATTTTCTTTTAACAAAGAAAAAATGATTCTCAAACAACGTAGAGAAAAATTGCAAAACAAATTCGTTTGGAAAAAATTAAAAATAATTTTTCGAAGCTATTGAATTGAGTGCAACTTTTTCTGAAAAAGTTGAAGGTAATTTAGTTTTATATATATTTTTATAAATAAAAAATTGTTCTCAAGAAAATAATTTCCAAATTATTATACTCATAGAGTATATAAATTTTAAATAATTTAATTTGGAAAAAAATAAAAATAAATTTTCTTTTATAAAATGTTGC
Source organism: Eudasyphora cyanicolor (assembly GCA_963930755.1). Classification (NCBI taxonomy): domain Eukaryota; kingdom Metazoa; phylum Arthropoda; class Insecta; order Diptera; family Muscidae; genus Eudasyphora; species Eudasyphora cyanicolor. The sequence goes on along the minus strand of OZ005736.1, from coordinate 127,040,346 downwards.
TCACTTTTTAAGTAGAACGCCTCGCAATACAATGAAAACATATAGAGTTTAGTATAATCATTTTTGTTGTTGTTGCAGAGTGCTATAGTTAAAAAATTCCTATATATTTATTTATTGTAGAGAATCGTTCTCAAAAAAATAATTTCTAAATTATACTCATAGAGTATAATTTAAAGAAAAAATGTATAATAAATTTTCTTTTTTAAAATGTTACACATTTTTTAAGCAGAACGCCTCACAATACATCGAAAACATATAGAGTTTAGTTGAACTAGTTTTGTTGTTGTTGCAGAGTACTATAGTTAAAAAATTCCTATATATTTATTTATTGTAAACTCAATGAACATTTCAGCCAATCTTCTAGAAAATGTGGTGAATATTACATGTTGATGTCTGCCAAATATTTTCTTAAAACTTTAAATATGGCGTAATTTTAAATATATTCACTTATATCAATTTTTTTTAAATATATATAATATTACAGTTCACTTACCATTCCCTTATTATTCACATTTTAAATCTAAGTAAAAAAATACTATAAATTTGTTTCCTATTGAATACTGAGAAATAAGTTAATATTTTTTCTATCTATATCTATGTATGTGAATATAAGACTAAGTCCCTAACGAATGAATAAATTTGTGTAAATAAAAAAAAAATATATATTGAAACTTGCTATTGAATTAATTAATTGCTAAAGCTAACACTTTTTTCTCATAGTGAAACTATGACCTAGAACGCTTCTGAGTGATAGCTAACGATTGGCCCTATAGATATAAGCTATATAACAAAATGAAAGTTGAACTATTTTTTCTTTTTTTTTTTGCTATTTGAAAATAAATTATATTTTGAAATATTCCAAAATTAACTTAAAAACAATCAACTAAAAAGCTTAAAAATATGGGAAAAATAAATAAATATGGAAATAAATTGAAAACGTGTTTTTGTATGGGCTTTTTCATTAAGTTTGTGAATTTATATAGTTAACATAAAAATTCAAAGATATCTTTGATTGAGAGTAGAGATACATTTTCGATTATTTGTTATTGTAGAATATTTTTATTTTTTCAATAATTATTCAAACACTTTAAGATCACAACTGCAAATGTCAACGGAGTTGTAAAACTGCATAAATATATATAAAATATGACATTTATCTGTCTTCAGTGAAACATTTACACTATGCAACAATTTGTTTTAGTGTATATTATGCTACTATGTTATAAAACCAAAACAAAAGTGATTTAATAACTTTCGTCAATAAATTTTGAACATTTTGCTTTGGAGGTACTACAAGGGTCATGGCAATATCGCCCATTTTTCAGCAGGCTATGGGTAATATAAAAGCATTACACTGTACAAAATTTCGAGTGTTTGTATGTGCAGGAAACTATGTTATAAACCATCACCTTTTTTGCAAAATGGTCTACTTGTATGTGGGGGTACCAAAGAGTGAGTGGCAATAACCCCATTTTTCATGGGATTGTAGGTACTACAATGGCATTATACTGAGCAAAATTTCAAGTATTTGTATAGACTGGAATAAAAGTTATAAGCCGTTAACTTTTTCTTCAAAATGGTGCATTTGTATAGGAGGGCCCAAAAGGTGCGTGGCAACTTCACGCATTTTTCTCAAGGTGATAGCGACCAAGAAACTAATACTATGTGTTGAATTGTGCAGGATTCTGACAAGTAGTACAGAAGTTATGAAAAATCAATGTTTCACAAAATGTTGACCCTTTGTGGAGTGGAAGGAGTAACATGATCCATCTTTGATAATAGTCTGAGATAGAAAAAATATTGACATGAACCAAATTTAAAGTCAATAAGTTAATCCTATGCAAAGTTATCGTGTGCACCAGCCCGACAGAGGGACAAGATTTGGTTGCAATTCTCTTCTACCAAAAGGGCTATAATTTATTCATTTATCCATAGCTCTCAGAAATTGGAAACGATCTATTTTTTGCCACATTTGTGGTTTTTTTCTTGCCATCAAAAACGTTTTTTTTTAATCTATTTTTTCTAATTGTTTAAACGACAGCTACTAAACTTCTGTTTCTACTTGAAAGTGTTTTAGTCAATGTGGAAATGTTGTTTTTCGTGGACGTTTGTAACCTCGATGTTTTTTTATATTTTTATTCACTTTTTTATAAAGATTTCTTTTCAAGAAATCGTAGTAATCGCGTAAAATTTTAATTTATATTAAATTAATTAATTAATTCTTAATGAAATAGCCCATAAAAACAATTTGAAAATATAAGTTTTTATAAATTTAAATAAATATCTGGGAAATAATTTTTCTTTTATATGTATAAAGATATATATTTATAAATGTATATATATATAGATATGTAAAATGGAACAACAACTTACCTGCATACCAATAATGGCATAGATAAAAAATAACATGGCTATCAACAGACAGACATATGGAAGTGCTTTGAATGATTGTACGAATGTCCAGAGGAGGATACGTATCGTGTATCCTTGACGCAGCAATTTGATAAGACGCGCCGCACGAAATAAACGCAGGAAGCCAACGTTGATTGAGTTCGACTGTAAAATATATTTGGTCATATACGCACGCGCACACAGACATACGCACAAAGGTAACAAAAATGCGTTTTGTAGAAAAAAAAGATGAATGAAGAAGAAAAAGGAAAAGGAAACAAGAATTCAAATAATTAGCCGGATATAATCTGGACAAAGTGTTCTAATGTTACTGTAATTTTTTGTGGTTTTTTGTTTTTCTTGCAAGTGTTATATAGTATATGTTTTTGGTTTCAAAAAGGGAGAAAATTACTGAGTATTTTTGTTGGTTTTTTGTTTTTACATTAAAAGAAAATTGTCTCAAAAAATAAATAAATAAATAATTACTGTTAGTTAAAAATTTTGTTAAGAAAAAAGGTTTGTTTTAATTTTAGATTTGCTTCAAGAGTCCATAAGATACGAGTACTTTGTTTTTACTAATTAAGGCATAACACAAAAGTTAAGAGAAATATTTGTTTTTTTTTTGTTTATAATTTTCTCGGGTGGCAGAAGGGAACTAAAATTGTTTTTGTTTTGGCAAATTTTGACTTGAAAAAATACAACGAAAATATTTAAGAAAAAACTAATTATGTTTTTTTTTTTGTTATTCTCAAATCTTAAGATAAATAGATTAATTAACTAATTTAACATTACACCAATTATAGAGTTTTTTCCGTTTCAAAAAATAATAAATAATTTTGCACAAACTGAAAATGTTAAATTTTATACCAAACAACAAAGAAAAATTAAAAAAATAAAGGATTTTTGTACAAAGGACTATTTATTTAAATTTTTTGGCGAGGGAATTGAGGGTCTAAAGGGTTTTAGCAAAAAATTTTAAGAACAATAATTTTATTGCTCTTTTTTTGGACCGGGGCTGTCAAAAATGTACAATTAAGAGAAGAATATTTTAAGGGGAGACGGGGCGATTTTTCAGTAGTACTTTTATCATTTGCAAATCGATAGTATAGCATAGAAATAGTGATGTTAGAAGAAATAGAAGTTTGGTTAGTTTTACATAGGATCAATAGGCTTAGAGAGACAATAGAAAGAAAGGGGTGGGCGCGGGTTAGTTGAAAAAAATACAAAAGAAAAAATCACAAATTACAATTAAGCTTAAATTCAGTTCCAAATAAAAAAAAATCGGGGCCAATGCAAGAGTCTCAAAACTAATGTTTGTCAAAACTAGAAAATAAATTATAGGTAATTAAAATTTTCTAAAATAAAAACTTAACATATATAATTTTTTTACAGTATATGCCAATTTTAAAAGGATAGATACTTAGTTTTTTTCTAAAGGAATTTTGTGGTACTTATATAGTGAATTGTTTGATTTTTTTTTATTTTGTTTAAGACTAATACCTTTTTTGTGGAATTTTAATCTATAATTCAAATTTTTAAACTTATGTTCGAAATTACCTATTTTTGACGTATTTTAACTTTTGGTTTCGAAATACCCCCACAGGCCAATGGTCCACACAATACAGTTAGGACAACCAAATTATTAGTCCACCGAATTTTGGTTGTTGGCAGTGTCATGATTTTGATAGGCGGACCGTTTATTGTTGCATGCAATTTGACAACTGAATGTTTGTTTTTGTCGTTATTTTACACATTGCAGCATCTGAGGTGTGGAGTATGTTCAGCAACTTTGTAGAAAACATTAAGGCCAATATTTTTGTGGAATATATTAAGCCTCTAGCCCCCGCACATAACTGTAATTTTCGGCTCTGTTTTAATAAATCGTAAAAACAACAAACAAAAAATGGGAAGGGAGGGGATGAAGTGTTTTACAAAAATGTTGCCCATTGAATATTGCTATACATGTCAGAACACACCAAAGACCAAAACTTATCACAAACACCAAAAAATAGTCACAATCCAGTTAAAAATACGATTTTGGAATATGGGTGTAACAATGTTATTCATACGACACAGTGGTCGAAACAATAACGATACCACTAAAGAGGGGCTTAACTGGAATTTGTCTGTTTTCGGGTGTTTCTGATAAGTTTTGGGCTATGGTGTGTTCTGACTTATATTTTTGTATGGCCAACATTTTTGTACACACTCTTAAGGGTGTTTTTAATGATCTATTAACTCTCCGTCATGCACATGTATCCGGCTAGACATTTTACGAATTTAACTGTGATTTAAATATATTTCTAATTTAGCTAGGGGTTTGAGTCTTCAGGTACCCTCTACAAATATTGTTACTTATCGTCTAGACATCACATACCTAGCACATGTGTCTGGCCAGATACACACATATTTTGTATGAAGAATAATGCACTCTAATTGCATATTTTATTTTTTCTTTGCGTTTGTGGACTCAAATCAACTCAAACGGGATTTTATATGCACTCTGCATGATTGTAGCTGGGAAAACCGAATGAACAACATTCACATCATCAAACAGTCCAGCCACCACTAAATGTAAGTTTTATTGATATAACATTTTCCCTTCATTTCTTTTTTTAAATAGAAAATATATATCTGCCTGGCGTGATAACAATATAACAATGTAATATTATCACTAAAATACCATATTTTTCATATAAATGTATTGAAATACATAGTGTGTCTGGCCAGATACATGTGCTACGTATGTGACTATCGGAACATGTGCATGACGGAGGGTTAAAATAGAGCCAAAAATTACCATTAAGTGGGGGAGCTAGAGGGTTCATATGTTCCACAAAACTATTTGCCTTAATGTTTTCTACGAAATTGCTTAAATACTGCTCCACACCTCAGATGTAAGGAACACACAATTTCATATACAAAATTTCGATGTGATCTTTCATGTGTCTGGCCAGATACACACATATTTTGTATGAAGAATAATGCACTCTAATTGCATATTTTATTTTTTCTTTGCGTTTGTGGACTCAAATCAACTCAAACGGGATTTTATATGCACTCTGCATGATTGTAGCTGGGAAAACCGAATGAACAACATTCACATCATCAAACAGTCCAGCCACCACTAAATGTAAGTTTTATTGATATAACATTTTCCCTTCATTTCTTTTTTTAAATAGAAAATATATATCTGCCTGGCGTGATAACAATATAACAATGTAATATTATCACTAAAATACCATATTTTTCATATAAATGTATTGAAATACATAGTGTGTCTGGCCAGATACATGTGCTACGTATGTGACTATCGGAACATGTGCATGACGGAGGGTTAAAATAGAGCCAAAAATTACCATTATGTGGGGAAGCTAGAGGGTTCATATGTTCCACAAAAATATTTGCCTTAATGTTTTCTGCGAGATTGCTTAAATATCGCTCCACACCTCAGATGTAAAGAACACATTTCATATAAAAAATTTCGATGTGATCTTTCAAAACGCTGACATACGTATATCTTTTTTGGCTCCTCTACAATAATCCATTGTCTATAAAAGAAAAATTCAAGCTAACTGCGAAAAACCCTTAGGGGGGTTTGATACATTAGTGGTGTACTATGATGTCCAATTGGTCTGGTTCGGAAAAGATTTTCTTGTTGCACAGTGCAACTGATTCGTATCGTTGTACAAACATTTATGCCGCTATCAATCACTTAGTGGTCACAGGTGTCAACTACAAAACTTCGGTTGTCGAAATATTGGTTGTCACAAACAAATCGTTTATTCTGCATAGATTTGAGAGTTAGCTACAATATTTTTCTGCATCCTGAGATAACAATTCTGTTAGGACAACCAAATTCTTAGTTAACCGAATTTTGGTTATTTGATCCGTGCAATTGTAAACTGCACAAAGCATACACAGAGAAACGACGGAATGTTTGTTTGTAGTGACTATATTTTTTGTGGTCGTAACCAATAATCGATGTGTGTTGCTGTAAACCATTTTATGGTGCTATCAATCAGTTGGTGGTCACAGCAATACAAATTATGGTTTTGTCAACTACGAGACTTCGATTGGCGAAACTACACTATTACACTATTTTTCTGTGTCCTGATGTAACAATTCAGTTATAAGAACCGAATATTGTTTGTTGCCAGTGTCATGATTTTTTAGGCGGACCGTAAATTGATCCTTGCAATTGCAAACTAAACAAAGCATACACAGAGAAAAAAGTTTGACAACAAAAAAATTTCTATTTGTAGTCGTAACCAATTATTTATTCGTTTCGCTGTACAACCATTTTATGACACTATAAATCAGTTGGTGGTTGCAGCAATTAAAATGATGGTTTTGCCAACTACAAGACTTCGGTTGGCGAAAATATTGATTGTTACAGCCAAATCGTTTTTTCTGCATAGGTTTGAGATTTAGCTACTACTATTGGCTCGGAAATACTCTACATGTATTTAAAGTGATTCGCTTGAGCACAGTTATTTCCTGGTAAGATTATACTTCACGAATTCTCTTGCGAACCTGGCAATGTATTTTTCTTACATAGTAATTTTTCTACTTATTTTATTTGTAAAGATTTTTTTTATATTTTTAAAAAACTATAATAACGATTTCATAATATTCTCTTGAGTAAGAAATCCTACCTGATTAGGTATGTGTTTTTGCATATCCCCAACAAAACCACAAATTCGGAAGATATGAAATTTGTTATTTAAAAATGTGCAAATATTTTTTTATAAAAAGTCGGATTTTTTTATTTTAATTTGATCATTCAAATATGCCAAAATTTTGTTCTATTACTTGAGTTGTCATTTTTTTTTAAATTATAGCCATTTTAACAAATCATAAAAACAGGATTTGCTACAATGTCTATAATTTCAAATATTTAACTTTTTTATAATCATAATTATAACAGAATAATTTGTTCGTGGTCGAGACTTTTTTATGTAAAAATCTTGTAAATTGGTGATCCGCTTATGGATATTTTTTTAGGGAATCTTATTGACATTTTATTAAGTAAAATATATTCGAAAAAAGAATCAAGTTACTTTGTCAAAAAAAATATTTTTTTAACTTTAGAAATAAATAGTAACATAGAAAAAATATTATCAATTTTCTTGTGTAGGAAACTTCACTGTTTAAACAAGTTCTGCGATTTTTTAAATGGTATAATATATATTTCTCTTTAATGTAACCACAATATTCTGGTTTCTGTTGAATACAAAATAACAAAAATTCCACAATTTGCTAAATCGTTTGCTGATCTAAAAAAATTCATAAGTTATCCTAGGAAAAAACTCTAATAATTCCTATCATTTTCCCAAATTTACAAACAATTCACTATATCTAGTTGTGTTGTTTACATCTATTTATACAATTTTCATATTTTCTTAAGCCAATTACAAACATAAAATCTATTTTAGTTTAATTTATGTATATGAGAAGACGAAATTAAGTTTAAAATTTTCTCTAAAATATACACCATCAATAAATAATAAATAGACTATAGCTATAGTATATGCTGATTTCTAATACCATCTGCTGGAATTCGGAAATTAAGTGCGAATAACTAGACACTCATTTGCAAATGGTATTAAAAAACTATTTCCAGAAATGACCAAAATATTTTACGCATCAGCAGCTTTCCGACGATTTTCTTGCAAAATTTCTATGTCAGATGGCGGCTAATGTTATGACGTATACCGCCTCGCAGTATGGCTTCTCAGTTTTATTAGCGACGTTCTCTACGTTTTCTTCGTTCGTTGGAAGGACATCAATTAGTATAGCCTTTAGAGTCCTTTAATTCGCAGTGGTCTAGTTTCTCTGCGCATCTTTTTTTCGTTTCTTAAAACTAAATTGATTTGTATAGAGACTTGGATATTTTACGAGTATATATATATAGGTAAATGTAGGAGGTATATATAAATTGATTGCTATTATTTTGCCGTTATTTTATGCTAAATTATCTATTAGGTTTAAAAGCATAATCCAAAATGAAACAAAAAAATTAACGATTACTTAAAATTAATGATAGGCATTTCATAAGACTTTAGACTAAATTCGGTGAATTGCTAACATACATCGACATAGTTTAAGAGAGAATCCTAAAGAGGTCAGCGGAGATGAACTACTAGATCTAGAGATATTTTGGAAACCACCCAGGCTGAGAAGACTTAATAAATGAGGAATTTCTTTAAGAAACTATGGGATTTGAAGAGAATAGAGTTATTAGTTGAAGGTTTTGAGATTTCAGTTGATGAAAACACACAGAACTATTATTAAATAATAATTTATAATTTTAATAAATATTAATACATAATAATATTTTTTTATTATTATTAACTATTATTATGTATTGCATTTTTTGAAAGCTAAGTCTAGCTCATATTACTATTTTTTCTGTTACCGGGATTATTTTGCACCTAAAAGAGCTTCAGAATCGATTTCCAGCTCCCAAAATTCTGTAACTTTTGTTCTGGTAGAGATTTTCGAATTCAGTAAAAAAAACAATTTTTTCCACAGTAAAATTGAACGTATGGATGTTTCAAAAATTTGTCCAGATCAAAATTTTGAAGATCACCCGTTCATATCGATTGTATCGATTCGATACCTCTATTCAAAAGGTTGTTTTTCAGGTGAAACATTCGAAGTTTTGTAAAATGTTTATTGAATTCTTTTATAATGCAAATCGATTGACTTACATTGTTTTGTGAATAACTTTCGATTGGTTAAAGGGATAAACACCAAATATTGATATATTATAATTTGGAATATTTAGAACGTAAAAATTCAATTTCCCCTTAAACATGGTAAGTCGACATAGCATACTTTGGATTGAAGGTATCGAAATGTTTTTCAATTTTTAGCAGTGGAAATTTTTTATTCGCATTTTTATGTATATTTAAACGTTATTGTCAATAAAAATTAAAAGTATTCTTATATCGTTCATTCCATACACAAAGAACGGTTTTCGTAAAAAATACGATGGCGATTTCGATTTTTCCAGTTGAGTTATCGTACAATGTTTCAACAAAATCGGAGATGGCGATGTAAAAAATGAGTTAGGTTTGACATGAAAAATCGATATTCAAATTTTTTTTTAATTTTTTTCATTTTATTTTTTTTGTTGATATTTTTCAAATGACAAAAAAAATATTTTTTTTGGAATTATGAATTTTATTCTGTGTTTTTTAGCGGTAACAAATTTTGTATTTTTTATATATGAACATTTCCATGTTAAGTGATCACAGTATTTTTGTCTCATGTCACGGATCTTAGAGAAACTTGTTATAATGGTTATACTAAGTATAGTCAAAAACCCATGCAAATTATTTTGAAAAAAATAAATAAAAAACAGGCTACTATAACGATTTGAAAATTTTCAAAATTGTTAATTTTAGGGAATACTGGGTTTTTTAAAAATATGTATCTTTTTATCGGTAAAAGGTATCAATATGGGAATTTTATTTTGTATTTTTAAGAAAAGCTATGAAAAAAGGAAAATTTTTCTAGTCTTTGCAAAGATCTTCCTTGCGCGACCTTAAGGAATTTTTTAAGATTTGTTGCCTTTTTGTACATAACTGTTGGCTTGTGTGTGCAACTCAAAAGTGATTAATGGTAATTTTTTGCGATTCATACCGGCATATTGAGCATTTTAGAAAATACTGGGACAAACCTGTCGCAAGTATTAAATTTTTTCTCGAGAAAGACAAAAAAGGCCGTCGTGGAACTTGGTTATATTATAGAGGACAATATGGCTTATATACCAAAAATAAAATTTAAATATAAAAGGGGAATTTTTTTAAAATTGATTTTTATAAATTTTTTAAAAAAAAAATTAGAAGAAACATTTTTTAATTGTATTTTCTATTTTTCATTAAGATAGCTTTTACCGATAAAAAGATATAATTTTTTAATAAACCCAGTATTCCTCAAAATTCACAGTTTCGAAAATTTCATAGTAGGCCTGCTTTTTATTTTTTCCAAAACTATTTGATCGGTTGTTGACAACACAGTACAACCGTTGTACCAAATTTATTCAAAATCCGTGACATAAGCCAAAAATACGGTGATCACTTAACATGGAAATGCTCAAATGTCAACAAAAACTTTATTTTTTTTTTGGAATTTTGAACAAAATTCATTTTTTTAGCGGTAAATATTTTTTTATTTTTATTTACATATGAACATTTCCTTATAAGTGATCACAGTATTTTTGGCTCATTTCAAAGATTTTAGATTTTTTTTTGTACAATGGTTGTGCGCAATATTTACATCCGACGGTTGTAGTCACACTACAGTAATTTTTAAGTATTGTTTGTTGTTGTGTTTTTACTTTTACACAACATCATCCCTGATGACGGAATTCAAAAGATAATTCCGAAATATTGGAAATAAATAAAATTTAATCGAATAATTTACCACAAAAAGGTCGAATAAAACCAAAAATATTAATGGTTATACTAAGTATAGTCAACAACCCATGGAAATTATTTTAAAAAAAAATAACAAAACAGGCCTATTCTGTTTTGTTCTGTTCTTTTTTTTAAATTATATCTTTTTATCAGTCTTTAGGAAAAATAGAAAAATAAATTAAAAAAGATTTTTTTTCTATTTTTTTTTAAAAAATTGTAAAATTAATTTCATTAAAAAAATCGCCTTTTAATTTTTAAATGTAATTTTTTGTATTTTAGGCCAAATTGTCCTCTATAATATAGCTAAGTACCACAATGGCCTTTTTCTGTCTTTCTCGAGAAATAATTAAATCTATGTAATAGGTTTGTCGCAGTATTTTCTAAAATGCTCAATGGGCCGGATTGAAATGCAAAAAATACCTTTAATACGCTTTTGTTTATTTTTTTCAAAATAATATGCATGTATTGTAGTCAACACTTAGTATAACCCTTATACAAAGTTTCACTAAAATCCGTGACATGAGGCAAAAATACTGTGATCACTTAACATGGAAATGCTTATATAAAAAATATTTTTTTCGAATGTGATTTATTTTTCGACTTTGCTGGTCTGCCTCCGCCACAGTTTTGTATACATATTACATCAGTTCAAAAAAGCTGTAACAAGTCAAAATAAAAAAAACAGAGGGCAAAAACTGTTTCCGTAAATAGTTATTAATATCAAAAAATCAATATTAACGGTAATATGCCATTGCAAGAAAAATACTACATATTAACAATATATTTTCATATTTAATGACATATTTCAATTTACATTTTAATATTTCATATTTCAATTTACATTTAATTTTGAGTTTTAACCCTTTGTAGAAGAGGTGCGATATGTTGCTATCATTATGTAGTTAGTACATACCCAGCAAAATTTCTCATTACTAAATAATCCGACGAGTAACCAAAGTTCGATAATGGTAAGTACTTATTATTTAGCCACTTTTGTCATTATTTTAACATGGGGATGTCATTGGAGGAAAGTACTTCCCAAAAGCATACAATAAAGTAGCATAATAAGTACTTATTTGTAGCATGGGCATGCCACTTAAATATGCGCTTATATTTTCACGATTTTAAGTACTTGAATAATGCATTACCAATATGTTCAAAATAAGTAGTAAATATGGTAGATATGTAGAAATGGTCGTTTAAAGTGATTTTTTGCATATTGTCGCGCATATTTCTCGAAACAAACAATTTCCTCATGCCAGATTCGAATTTCTGAACCCAAACCTCCAGTTGAAAAATTCTTCAATGATTTAACATCTTAAGCATTACAGAAATATGTATGGTATTTTTGATTAAAATCTACACGTACTATTTGAAAACATTCCATTTATATTAAAATTTGGCAAAACGATTTTGATAACAAAAAATCACTTATTTCTGTTATTATTGGTAAGTCATTATTAATTAGCCGAAAGTAATGCAGTAAATAATGAGATGTCATTATTTGGTAATGCAGGGAATAATGACAGGTACTTACCAAGATTTTGCTGGGTAACCTTTAAATCGACTTTCGATTGAATTTGATTTTGGCAAATACGATTATTTTGGAAATTGTATCTATTTACCTTAATATCCGACAAGCTTGACAAATTTCCTATGTTTTTTCTTTTTAACCAATCTACTAAAAGTCTCAATGCTAATCGGAATTCATTTGTCAATTTGTTGTAATATATATATTCAATTTTTTACCAAAATGTTAACTTTTAAAAGATATTATGCTACAAGTTGACAAATGAAGTTAAATTTTTACAAAATGTTTATTTATAGAATGGACTGGTTTGGATTTTTAGCCATTCATATTTTGTGTTTCTTCAAAAGAGAAAATTCGTGTCTTATGGGGACAGAAATTCCCATCATTATAGATTTTTACAACATTTTAGTATGCAAATCAAAATCAAGGAACAAGACTACAGAGTTATGTTTTTTTTTACTTAGAAGAAAACAAAAGATTTATGACACGAACATGACTGGTCATCAATACCGCCTTGTTTATAGTTTATTGTTTTGGATTAATATATATCTGCCATTTTCACGAAAAAATATATAATATATTATACAATATCTGTTTCGTTGTACATTTCTTAAAATATTGAAAACAGCAATGACTATACCGAAATTACAGATAACGACCCATTGAGAAGGGAGAAATAAAGATTTAATTTTTATTTTATTGTTTATTATTTATTTATATTGTATTTTTTTATTTGGAATATATTTTGCAATCTAAGATTTTTCATATTTTTATAGAAACAATGCGTGTCTTATGAGCTGTGAATTCGAAACTGAAGTGAAATAACTGTTAAATTGTTTTCCTTTAGAGGAAATTGTTGTTCAAATAACGAAAATCTATACTACTATTAAAATTTTTCAAAATATCTTCCATAAAAATATTTATTTTATACAAATGGAACATTGAAAGACTTTTGAAGTATAATTTAAGTGTAATACTAATTATTCCACTACTTTTTGTAAAGGGATATTTTTCACATTTCCAGAAACGCTGAAAACGTTTGAAGGAAAACAGTTATGTTCTTACAACTAATCTTTTTTGAAATACTTATAAGAAGCTGTATTTGACACAATCTGAAGGTAAAATCGTTTTAAAGCTCAGTAGCATCAAAAGCATGGGAGACACAGTTCAGAAAAATTAAAAAAGTATATAAAATATTATCAATGCTAATACCACCAAAAATTTAATTTTTCGATATAAAGCAAATTAAAGTTTTTGGTTAAAAAAACAAACGGCCAAAATAAAATTCTTCACCAAAAAGATGGTCCACTTTGCGATATATCTTGTTTTTGACTTAATTCCAAGCACTCTACAAGAACGAAAAATATGTAAATTTGGTTGGATGAAGTCGATTCTTAACCACTGTGCGCCGACAACCGCTTTTCCAAGGAGACAAATAAATTCCAACAACTTTTGATACTTCTGGGTGTTGCGACATTTAAAAGCCAAGCTATAAACAAATCAAATTGTAGTCGTAGACGCCAATTAAAACAAAAGACATAGACAGAACCCTGGATTTTTGTTTGTAAATGAGTAAAATTTTGAGTATATCGTTTCACAATTTTCGGTGTGTTTTCATATTGTTTCAAATTAATCCCAGTTTCAATTTCTACACAGACAGAGAAAGAGAGAAAGGAGGTTGCTAGCAATAGCTAATGGAGAAGACTAGAAAAATGTTCGAAATTATATTGAGTAAAAAATAGAAAATATAACTATGTACGAGTATGTATATTCAAAAAACTAAGAAAGAATGGAAGAAGCCAAATTGGAAAGAAATAGATCTGTTTGTGAGTTAATTAAAAACATATTATTTCTAAAAAATAAATTTAAAACTACAAACAGATCCAATCTTGCTTCTTCGGTTTTTCCAAAAAGAAAAAAATACACAGATTAGCAATATGAGAAATAAATTTTGACTATATAATTATATATGAGATTTGTATATACAAAGACATAGCTTCCGACTACCAGTACTTACATCCTGAGTGTGATTTAAAAACAATTAATTTTTGTATATTATTTTTGGTTCCAGTTTTTTTGCAATTCGAATGTTTTAGTGTAAATTTGGAATTTGTTTGTTTTTGTTATATTTTTTATTATTTTTTTTTTTTTTTTAAAAAATGCAAATTTGGTGTAAATTTTTACCATTTTGTTGGCATTTTAATTGGTGATTGATTCGATAGTAGTAGTGGTAAGATATTGGTAGTAGTTGTTGGTGATGTTGTTAATATTGATATTGGTAGAAGTAGTAGTAGGTAGTGGTTGTGGTAGTGGTGTTGTTGATAAAATGATCGATAGATATTGATTGATTGTTTGATTTTTTAATTGAACGTTTAGTGTTTTTTTTTTTTGATTATTATAACAATTTGTAGATTAGTTCAACAAGCATTCAGAGAATTTCGTTTATATTATTAAATATGAATTGGTTAATATTTCATTAAGAAAAATATATAGGAAGCACAATGCATTTGTTGTTGTAGTTTTTTTGTGGTTTTCAAAATATTTATAATAAAAGAACAACACAATCATTCACATGTTATTTTCAGTTTACGAAACGATGTTGAGGGTGTAGTAGTTTGTAGTTTTTTTTTGCGGTTTGAGTCAAGTTGTCATACGCACACAGCCCCAGAGACAGATATTATTTAATTTTTGTTGATTTTGGAAATTTCGTTTTGAATTTAGATTTTGCATATATTTCATTCAAGATGTTGCCGGTGTTCAATAGACGTAATTTTCAAAATTATATTTAACAGATTTACCGTAACGTTTTCGTTTTTTACCAAAAAAAATGAGAAGAAAAAGAAAGATATAGAAACAATTTTTAAATTTGATAATACAAAGTCAACAACGATTTGGTTTGTGGTTTCAGATAAAACAAAAACAAAACTAGGATTGTTTTTTAGGTTTATTCGCTGTAGCAGGATTAAGATTTTCTGTAAACAACAATTGGCAAATCATAAAACAAAATTATTGAAATAAAAATATATGTATATATATAATTTTTCTGAAAAGCCTTGGGTTTGTTAAACAAACAAATACATTGACAATAGTTGTAATAGTAGTGGCGGTGGTGGTTTTGGTTTTGGATTTGGTATTTCTTTTTTTTTAACGAACAAGCAGCAACATTTTGTTAAATTAAATACAACAACATGACTGTTAATCTGTAAATGGAAATTTTCTAAAAAAATTTTCAATAACATTTGGATCGATCACAACTAATTTTGTTTTTTTGGATTGTTTATTATACAGCTAGGGTATGGTACAACTTTGGTTTGTCTGTTATTGCTGTTTTGTTGTAGGTTCCACTGTAGTAAATGTTTTTATTGTGTTATGTTCTGGTTTCGGGATTTTAACTGAATGTTTGTTTGACTATTGTAAGAGTAAAATATATATTTAATTAGTGTGTGTGTGTGTGACATTGTAAGCAGTTATTTATTGTAGATTTGTTAAAACTAGATAAATACATAAATATATGAATTATGATTTGTAGCGTGTAGTGGGAAGAATGAATGATTGTTTTGCCTTTTTTTGGAAAATTCACTTGAAATTTCCAAATTTTAGTAAGCGGTCTTCACGATTTTTTTTATCTAAACGTAAAATTTTGCATATGGTGCATTCCTTATTAAAGATTTAGTTTTAGAATAGAGACTTAAAAAGGAGTCGTGCTATTCTGCTTTAATACAACATCTCATGAAGGCCACTTTCTATAATATTTGATTTTTGTCGAACATTTATGAATTGTGTAATAGGTGTTGTGTATATGTTGTATAAGTATACTATATAACCTTATATTTTCAATAAACATCGACCATATATAATTTGTTTGCTAATTGTTTTTAGAATTTGAAAAACTTAGCTAAATGAACATTATATTATGAATAACAACGAATAGCAACAGATCTTATAATGCCATATTTCACCCCCGAAATCTTCTTGCTTTTTTCTGAGTAGAAAATCGATATGAAATGCGTATTGTGAATGTATAATTTTATTGATTTGTAAATTTTAATTAAATTGTCTTTAAACTGTTTAGCAGTTTAGCCTATTGAACATTTCAGATTTTTTTTATTTGGTGTAAAAAATTAGAAGATTTCAATAAAACTAATTGCTAAAATGTACCTAATCATCTTAGTCCATGAACCAGATTGTCCAATCTGATTGATTGTACAACATTTTATGAATAACCGTTGAAATTTATATAAAAATTTTAGCTTTTTGTGAAAGCCAAGCCAAACTTAAATTATTTTTTTCGCATATTTCAATGATTTAATACATGGTTCTCTACCCAGTAATTAAAAAGAGATGTTAGCTAACAAGTTTATATTTTATAAAATTTAAGTGTCAGCTTTGCTCTTAATTTTATAATATTTGTAATTTTTTTTTTATATTTTACGGCTTGAGGTCCTTTTTAATTAAAATTTTCTAATTACATAGTTTATTTTCTTTCCTGTGAATGTAAAAAAAAACAATATTATGCATATTAATTGAGAAGGGAAAATTCCTAAAAACTGAGTATGCTCTTTATCTACCGTTGGCCTATATTTTCACTTCTATGTATATAGTCTTGTTCTTAGGAGGGAGAAAGAGTTCACATTTGTTGCACGTTGTTCGATCTATTGACTGGATAATTCCACGACAAATCGACGGTTTCAAAAATATTCCGATTTTGATTTTTGCCATTTTTTATATTGTTTAGTACCCCCGCAAAAACGCTTTGTGGAATTTTTTGAGATTTTTCCGATAACTCGTTCAGAAGTTATCGATATTTAACAAATTGTAAAGATAACACTCTGTGTATCGGGGTTTTGGTCATAAATTCTTAAGTTATGGTCCGATTTGAAAAATATTTTTTTGAAATGTTGGTATTTTTCGGTACTTTTCAGAAAAAAATTTACAAAAAAATATTAAAAAAAATTTTTGTGCGATTTTTAAGTTTTACAATTAAAACGTCATTTTTTCAATTGTTTGTACTCTCCGATTTTTGAGAATTTTTTATATTTTAAACTTCTATTAATTCTCTAACATATTAGCTTTGGATGGAAGTGGGCCTAAAATTATTTATATTTTTCTTTAATTTTTTAAAATTTAAAAAAAAAATCGCTGCTAGCCAGTGTGCTTGTGACTTGAAGGCTTCGCACTAGATGTTCCACGCCAAAGAACAAAATAAAGGAGACACTTCAGGAAGTATTTCTTCCAAAACAACCGCCACCCCCGCTGATCCCTTTACCTCTGATAATCTCCCTCCAAAAA
Source organism: Eudasyphora cyanicolor (assembly GCA_963930755.1). Taxonomy (NCBI): domain Eukaryota; kingdom Metazoa; phylum Arthropoda; class Insecta; order Diptera; family Muscidae; genus Eudasyphora; species Eudasyphora cyanicolor. The sequence goes on along the minus strand of OZ005736.1, from coordinate 127,022,706 downwards.
TAACTATGTATCAAAAGTTGTTGAAATCGATGGATTTTTTGTCCGATCTGTCGTAGAATCTACCATATGCATCAGAAAATACTAAAATTTTTTATGGTAAATTATAACAACTCTACGAAGTTACGGTAACCACAAAATTTTGTGGATATTTTCTGTCTTTAAATTTTTAAGGCCAAAAAAAGGCGTAGCATTATATCGTCCATTGTCATATCGCCCAAAACCGTGTATGTCATATCACCCAAAAAGCGACATATCGCCCAAAATAGTTACCTGGAAATGTCATATCGCCCAAACGCAATGTCAGAAAGCCCAATTTTTTTTGTGCAATATGACATTTCAATTATTATAAAATGTTGCAAAGCTTAGCGTAACAAAAGAACTGTAACAATACCCTTCATCATGTAGCGGTATCACCTTACCAAAGACGGCTACGCGGACCAAAGTGTCTTTGAGTGGACGGCCTTCGGCCGTGATTTAAGATTTTCTACTCTGGGGTATGTCAAAAGACGGCTACGCTGACCAAACAGTCTATGAGTGGGCGACCTTCGGCCGGGTTAAAGATGTTCTCCTCTGGGGTATGTCCAAAGACGGCTACGCGAACTAAAGTACCTTTGCTTAGATACCTTAATCAGCATAGCAGTCTTTGAACATACGCCCAAGGAGAAAATCTTTAATCCTGGCCGAAGGCCGGCCAAGCACCGAGAGTGTTTGGTTCGCGTAGCCGTCTTTTGACATATATCCCAGAGGAAAAAGTCTTTAATTCCGGCCGAAGGCCGGCCACGCAACTACACTTTGGTTTATCTTTAGATATACCGCGACCTTCGGTCGGGACTGTTTGGTCCGCATGGCCGTCATTTGACATACCCCAGAGGAGAAAATCGTTAATACCGGCCACGTAAGAACTACGGCCGAAGGCCTCGTACCGCAGATCACATAAGTCCGCGCTGCCGCGTTTGGGCGTTATAACATAACTTTTATTTTGGGCGAAAAAAAAATGATCTACTGTTCAAAATGACATATTGCCCAATGTCGATGTCCCAAAAACCAAATTTTTCCACAACAACAACTAACATTGATTTTTCTGGGCGATATGACATACATGGTTTTGGGCGATATGACGCTACGCTCAAAAATAAGCGGTTCTTTTTTGTCAGTTTGCCCTATTTTCGTGTAACATTATTTTGATGTAAGAGTGTTATACGGGGTCAGACTTTTTAATATTAACCTGCGAATTTTATTTTTTGCCTAACAAGTTTATGAAAAGTACCAACCTTTAAGTAAGATATTGCTATCACTTATTTAAAAACAAATCCAAAATTTTATTGGGATTTGAAATTTTTTAAAAATTAGAAAATCTCAATTTTGTGTCGTTTGAAAGAAAAATTAAAAAATTATGATTATTTTTTACAAATTTTTAAATTTTTTAAAAACTTTAACTAAACGAAAATTTCAAATCCAAAACATTAATTGGATTTTTTGGGGTCTCAATATTTTTAAAAGTTATGGACGAAATACTAAGGAACGTCTGACAAATTTGGAAATGATTCTGCTGTTTCTGCACATGAATGAAGGATAATGTCTAAAAATACAAGACCTGCCTTAGTATTTCGTCCATAACTTTTACAAATATTGAATCCCAAAAAATCCTATTACTGCTTTGGATATGTGAGAATCTGGTGCATATTCTGCGTAGATATATTATTATAATTTTTTCTTGTGTTCTTAATCTTTGAATATCCTGAAAAAGTATCAATTAATATCCTTTATTTTTTGTGGTGTTATAGGGTCAAAATATTTTGTGCTGACTACGAAAAACTCAAAATGAAACCATAATGGACTTAAAAGATTTGGGAATTTTATTGAGTCAATATTAAAATTTTTCTTGTATATTGTTATATAGAATTTTGGATTCGTCGGCTGGACTTGTGTAACTTCTAAACGGTTTGACCAATTGATGTTATTTTTGCACATTATTTTTATATTATCAAGGTGAGTATGCGTAACTGTATCTGGATCCGATAGGTGGCGCTGTCGTCAAGTTATTAACAAATTCCTCATTTATGGACCAAAATGGCTGATATTCGTGAAATAGGTTGACCTAAATTTGGATTCAATTGTTGGCGCAATCTTCAAAATATGGAATATTTTTCAATTGTAATACAAAAACAGCCCACATTTACATAAAGCGCCACCTATCTGGCCCAAGAGTGATTGTTCTCTTTATTTACACAAAGTTAACCTATACCGCCAATATGAGGGATTTTGGTCCATAAATGAGGAATTTGTTAATAACTTGATTACAGCGCCACCTATCGGATGCCAATACAGTTACATATACTCATAATATAAATATACTAATAATAAAAATATAATATGTATGAGTAACATCAATCGGTCAAGCCGTTTGGAAGTAACACTAGTCCAGCCGAAGAATCCAAAATTCTATATGAAAATATACAAGAAAATAAAAATTTTAAAAATTATAATATTGACTCAATAAAATTGCTATATCTTTTAAGTCCATCAATATTCCATTTTGAGTTTCTCATAGTCGGTTCATAAAGTTTGACCCTTTAGTACCAAAAAAATCAAGGACGTGAATTGATACTTTTTCACGAGATTTAGGGATTAAGGAAACAAAAATATTTAATTTCGCATCATTGAAGAGGTGTAGCAGATCTTTAAGAAGGATAAGAAGAAATGGCTAATTCATTAGAATTAGTTACATATCATTAGGATACGTAACTTTGGAGCTTTGTCCCGCGGAAGTAACGAATATTCGCATATGCAACCGCGAATTATTCGCATCATTTTAAAATTCGCATTCGCAAAAACCATCTTTGGATCATTCGCTTTCGCAGAAATATATTTCAGTATTCGCTTCCAATTGTTAAAAGTGTTAAATCTCCTTATTCCCTTCACACAATTTGAAGATATTAATACCAATGAAAACCTCTCCCACTTCTCTTCAAAACAGTTAAAAAAATACGTTTGTCCTTGTGATAACAGGAGGTAAAAATATGGAAAACATTCTTAATACTTGAATATCCTTGAAAAGTATCAATTCAGTTCCTTAAATGTGTTGGTACTAAAGGGTCAAACTATTATTCGCATTCGCATTTTCACTATTCGCCTTTGCATTCGCAAGAAATATATTTCAATATTCGCTTTCGCTAAAGTTACTTTCGTTACATCCCTACTTTGTACCACAAAAACTACAATGAATTTTGAAAAAATTAAGACGCCACTAAATTTATACATATTTGTTTAATCATTATGCCAGATGACTTTAAAATCAAAAGGGGTAAATTTTAAAATGTGTGTTTTAGTTTAATATGCTTAGGAATTACCATAAACACAAATATTTTAAAATAAAATTCCGAAAAAATATCCCGCTATGTTCACTTTCAAACGACGTAAATTTTGTAAAAATCGGCTCAGCCATTCAGGAGCAATTAAAAATTTGATAAAATTCAAAAATTAATTTTTCTAAATATTTAAAATTTCTAAACCCCGTAAAATGTTAGAAAAATATTTTTTACTCAAAAGTAAATGCTCTGTCTTATTTTACCATTTAGCAACATTGTAACGGGTTTTCCAATAGGGATGCTATGATTTTGAAGTGACGTTTCGGCCATTTGTAATATGTCATGATCTGTCATTTGGTTTTCATTGTAGTTAGTTGTGTTTACAATTTCATCATGGAGAGATATACGCAAGAACAACGTTTACAAATTATTCAGTTTTATTATCAAAATAATCGTTCTCTAATTGCAACTTTTCGTGCGTTATGTCCATTTTTTTTAAGTCAAAAAAAAAACTCTTTCCGGTCGACCTACGAAGTTGACGCCCATGAGCAATATTTTAGCTCTCGTTAAGAGCTATCTTTTTGCCATTGACCGATCCCCGATCAGACGTACCGTAAAGAGCTAGAGCAAAAAAAAACTTTACGTTCACATTTGAAAAATTTGCTAAGACTAAAAAAAAAACATTTTCCAGTCGACCTACGACCTTGACACCTATGATCAATATATTAGCTCTCATTAAGGGCTATATTTTTGCCATTGACCGATTGTGGCTACGTGCCACACAGCAAATGAAACAATTGAATTGTTGTGAGAAAAGTTTGGAGATTCGATTATTTCAAGAAATTTTGATATTGAATGGCCTCCAAGAAGTTGTGATTTAACAACAATAGACAATTTCTTGTGGGGTTATTTGAAGTCATTGGTCTTTCGAAATAAACAAGACTCCCATCAAGCTTTACAAGTCAATATTGAACTTGCCATTCATGACATACGACTTGATTTAGTGGAAAAAGTGCTCGAAAATTGGGTTCATCGAATTCGTTCCTGCAGAAGATGTCTGGGGGGCCATTTGAATGACGTTTTATTTAGAACTTAATTGTATCGATTGTACTTCACATTAAATAAAAAACTTTTGAATTTCCTTAACAATTAGTGTGTGTTTTTTCAAAGAAATATTATCACTCTTATTGGAAAACCCTATAAAACTTTTTAGGCAAAAATTAAATTCATAGGTTCTGATCCAAAGTTAACGTTTGTTTCCAACGTAATACCTTTAAGTTTATAAACTGCGTGAGCGAATTTTTCGCCTCCTTCCATAATTTTGGTCCAAATAATGGAGATACTTCACTGAAAAAAAGTGTCGTAAAATTAAAGATTTGCGCTAAAGACACTCTTAATCATTAAACTAAGTATTTTATTTATAGTTAAAATATAGATAATTTCATTAATATTAAGTACATTTTTTTAATTTTAAGTACAAAATGGAATTATTTCAAATATTAAGAGAGTCTTTGGAGCAAATCATTAATTTTAAGACAAAATGTTTAATCTGTGTATCTATTAAATTTAAATTAAACTTATTTGAAAAAATATGTGTTGTTAGGAACAATTAGGGAAAACTGTTTAATTACAGATTTGATTTCGCGAAAGTAATATGAGAGGATAAAACATAACATCCTTTATTTTTTTTTGTAGATCTGTTGTATTCATGTTTGATTTCAAATGAATAGTAAAATATTTGCTAACTAATTATTTTTGATTTGATATTTGTTAAATAAATTGTACAAAATGTTCATTTAGCTGATGTTTTAGCATTGCATGAATAAATATAGATATTTTTTTCCAATCGACATAAATTATTTCGTGGCACTTTACAACTACTACTCTAACACAAATCAACGATTTACACATGTTTTTATTTTAACTAAAATTTTTCATTTCTTTTACATCAGTTACATGTTAACCCATCATTATTTTCGTTTTTTCACTTTTTTTTTGAGGAAAATCAAGATTTTTGAAACCAAGACAACGAAAAAAAAACAATATATAAATATAATACAAAATTATAATTTTAACTTAACGTGTAAGAATTTAATACTATTAAAAGGTGGTGTTTTTTTAGATAATAAAAATATTTTAAATTTTAAATTCATTAAAGTGTTAAGTGTTTAAAAAATTTCATTTCAAGTGTTAGAGGTGGGAGATAACCAAGGAGAGAGTAAACATTTACAACCTTCAGGCAGTGACAGCTCTGGGGTTAATAATTATTTTAAATATAGGGTGTAGAGAGGGTGTACCGGAGAAGTGAGTTTAAACATAATTTTATATTTAAAATAACAAACATGCCTTTATTTCAGTGTCATAAAAATTAAAAATACTTTGCTTGAAAAACATACAGGTGCTTTTAGTTAAAAGATTTTTTTGGATGTTTTTTAGTTAAAAAAAAAAGAAAAATAATTGTGAAGTTTTTTATTCAAACATACTTTGTGGTGATTAGAGGGTTATATGTCAAACGAGAGACTTTATTAACAATTTTATTTGTTTTATTTTTTTTAATAAAAAAGTGGCAGTGCTTAGAAATTATTTTTAAAAAAAAAGAGGGACATAGATAGATTTTTGTGAAGAGCATGAGAGAAAGTGAGAAAAGAAAGCCATTACAGAAATGCAGATAGGTTTTTTTTTTGCATAAAAAGAAGGGGCTTGGGTCAGGGCGGGTTTTGCAAATGATATTTTTAGTTATATATTGTAATTTAAAACAAAGGTGGCAAATAGAGAACTGATAGAACTATCAAGATTTAAAGCCAAATAAAGAAGAAGATTTCTTCAAATGCAACTAATTAGGAATAAAGAGTAGATATATGAAATCTCAGATGGTACCTATTTTTCTGGTGATTTCAAAATTTTACATTATTTACTTTTAAGGTTCTTAATCAAAAATACTTTAATTAATGTTTTTTTTTTTGATATTTTTCGATTAAGATTCAGTAGTTTCATTTCAATATTTGGTAGAGATTTTTTTACTTACAGTTAAAGTTTGCTGATGATCGATATGGACTGTAAATTGCCTTGCGGTGTGATTGGAACTGATATAGTGGTTGTAGGTGTAATGGTATTCTATAACTGGAGGAGTTTGCTGGTGGTTTTTAAAGTTTGGTTTTGTGTTTTGTTTTTTTTTTTTGTTTCAAAATTGGTTTCAAGGATTTTTATGTGTGGTGTTGTGGTGTTGCGAGGATTTTTTGTTTGGTTTGTCAAAGCCATTCATTCATTCATTCGGTTTCAATTCAATTTTGGTTTGAGTTGCAGGCATTTGGTTTGAAATCATTTTGGTTGTTGTAGATGTTCGTTTCAATTGTTGTTGTAGGTGTTGGTGGTAGTAGTGGTGGTGTTGTTGATTTGATTTGGTTTGGTCAAAAGACAGAGACAGAGATGATGGATAGTTGCCAGAGTTTTAGTTTTGGTTTCGGTTTTTGGACCAGTGTAACATTCAATGGAGTGTTTCGGGTATCGGTTTTTTGTTGTAGATGATGAGTGTTTTGTTTTTATTTTGTGGTTGCATTTTGCGAGATTTCAATTTTAACGATCAGAGGAAAAAGTTGTAAATTCATATATATGATTGTTAACGTTATTTGCATTTGTTTGGCAAAACAACAATACAAACAAGTTTTTGTTTTGATAACAGTAGTAGTAATAGTTGCAGTTGAGAAACAGACATATTTTGTAGACAGTGTCAAATTGTTGGTGGTGGTGTTCGATTTTTTTGGTTTAAAGTGGGTGTTTGTTGATTTGTTCAAAAAACAAATGAACGAAAAGAAAAACAAGAAATTGGTGTTAAAAAAGTTCAGTAGTGATAAATAGTGTTTCACAATATAATAAACGAAAACAAAAAATAAAAAACAGAAATCAATCATTAAAAAAATTAAATTGTTATAGACTAACTAAGGCCAGAAAAACAAATAAATAAGAACATTTTTAACTTAAAATATTTAAAACCTTTAATTTCTTAGATTATCTTAGATGGGTTTACATTTTTTCTCGTTTTTTTTAATTTTTTTTTGTCTTTTACTTTTAAATAATTTGCTACGGTTTAAGAAAAGAGCTTGGCATTAATAATTGTTATTGAAAAAAGAGCATTCCAAGTTAAGTAAAAATAATGGTTAATTATAGTTTTTTGTTTTAGAAAGAAACTCAACATTTAGATGTTCTAAAAGCGTTTTGGAATTTGTCATTGTGTTTTTTCTAGTATTTTTAGCATATTTTTTTTGTTAGGTTTTATGTTGACTTTCTTTGGTTTTTAATTTGTTATGTATGTATGTAAGTTTTAGTGACTTATTGTATAGTTTTTTGTATGTCTGATATATATGCTGATGATTGACATGTTAGATAACGTTTGTGGAGTTTGTGTTTATGTTTTCGAAACGAAAATTACAAAATGAATTGTAAACTAGAATTTGTGAGAATTTTACTAATACATCGATACATCCCTCTATTCCAAAACGTGCTAAGTCGAAGCGGGTATTTTTCAGGAGAGGCAATCAAAGTTTTATGACATTTTCAAATTTGTGTAGAATTCCTTTGTAATGCAAATCGAATGACCTGTGCTGTTATGTGAATAATTTTTATGGCGTTGAGAGATAAACACCAAATTTTGACGAATACAATTTGGAATATGTTGAATTTAAAATTGCAATGTCCCTTAGTCGACTTAGCATACTTTGGAATGGTATTGATATGTCTATGTACATATTTTTTGATGTCAAGAAATAATTAAAGGCGTTATTTTTTATTAGTTTAGTATAATTTATACAGCATTTTTATTTCCGATAGTTTTTTCGTGCTTCCTATAAAGAATACAAGAAATAGTAAACTCGACACACATTAAAAATATTTTATAATTTCATATTTTTCGCAGACACAAATCACAAATCTATATCAGTATAAGAAAACAAAATGTCCATTTATTTTATAAATGCTACCTCCTTAACTCGATACAAATATAACATTTTTTTTCTGGCGACATTTGTTAAAGTTTTTTTCTTTAAATTTTAATTTTTTTGGGCGATTTTAAAACTTAAAAATACTGGAGCAGGACACACACTTATCGAATCAGAATCACTATCGATTCCAAGTCCGACTGTCTGTCGGCCCATCATAAGCTTGTTGCTAAGTCAAAAGATTACTCCGATGATTTCACAATTTGGCAAGAATGGTTTGACAGGATCTAAAGACGAATCCCACTTAAACTGGTGGAACTATATTCCGAATTTCGCTATAACAGTCACATTTTGAACAGGTCGTTATCAAATTTGGGAAAGAAGAGTTTTATTATACCAGGAACAATTGCGGCCGATTCTTTAGATATGTATCTAACGATTTCGAAGAAATACGCTAAGGAAACGATGTTATCCGACTAATCTTCAAAAACATTGGAAAACAAAATATTGAATATTGAATATTGTCCCAATTTACTATATTCATATCCAGATTTATTATCTAAGCGACATAAAAGCTGGTGTTCTGTGATCTTAGCCCTCTCTCAAAGCACTTATATTAAGAAAGCACTTAAATTTTGTATACGTAAAGGGTCTTCCAAAAAGGAATTCAGAGCTTTGGCAGTTGTTAGCGGCCATATTATTGAAGCTACATCTGTCGAACTGGCTGCCATTTATTCAGTCTGCTTTGCCAAATCACCCTGGACAGATATAGCGTTCAACAACACGTGCAAATGATAAAATTTTTTTTATCCAAATGGATGTTCTGTTCCAAAAAAGGGAGATAATTCTGCCGTTTCTTAACCAGACAACCGATTTTGACCAAACATGGCACGTTTGTAGAAGAGATACTAGAGAAGTTCAGTTTTTTAAGTTTGTGCACCCTGTGGTATACAGGGCGGAGCTGCAGGGCCTCAAAGTAAACCACCTCGGGTGAAAAAAGTGTTTAAGAGCGTGTAACTTTCGTCCGATTCATAAATGTATTCTAGTAACCGAGGTCTACAAAAGGCTTTTTGCACCTAACAGTTATCTTGTATAGTTACCGAGATATCTGCATTTAAAAAATTGAATTTTAAATTTTTTCCACGACCCTGCGCAAGTATTTTGTAAATATCGAAGCAGACTATGTACCGATTTTATACACTTAAACACATCTGGATTGGCAACAAAATTTCCTATATGATGAAAAAAAATGGATTCGATATACCCAATAGGGCAAAACTTATGGCCACTTGAAGTTATTTATCAAAAAAATTCGATTTTTTGTAATTTTTTTAGGAAAAAAGTACTTGTATTTTTGAGTTTTAGAAAAAGTTCGTTAAGCAAGTATAACATATTTACTATCACCTTAAAGGAAACTTTCCAAAGAAAGAACGGGACAAAAATACTCACTGGTATTGTTCCAAAGCTTCTGCAATTTACATAATTTTTTACACAAATTTCAAAAGTAAGCCGCATTTTCTCCAATCGCAAAACTAAAATGTTAAAACTTTTAGCATATTTATATGTGGTAAGGTGTTGTAAGTTGAACTGCAAAGGAAATCTGAAAACCGGCTTTTGGTATAGTAGATATAGGGGAAAATCCGACAAATCCCACTTTTGGAAATGTAATGATTCGCGAATTACATTCGATTTGTGATGTCAACACCTACAAACTACAAAATATTTTATTGAAATATGTCAAATTTTAAACATTTTATGTCATTTTTAAATTTCTGTCTGCACTTTTTTCCTGACTCTGTCCTAACATTTGCTTCATATCGGTGCAGAATATACTCGTAAACCGACTTCTCTCCCATTAACTTATCTAAATTGTTAACAATATTTGCTTTATTATGTACAAAAAGTTATGGCCATATCAATTTATATTTGCAAAATAAAGAAAATTTTTGTAATTTATTGCGAAAAGGTATATGTATGTAGTATTTTGGAGATACGAGGAATTTATAAAAACAAAGTATAACATATTTAAGGACACTTCCTGGCGAATATATTCGAGAAAAGAACTAGTCAAAAAATTGTATTAATAGTGTTCCCAAAATTGCAAAACTTGGCCACATTTTCGACAATCGCAAGGCTAGGATATGTAATCCTTTACGATTTTTATATGTAGTAATGTGTTATATGATAAACTGCAAAATGAAATTTGAGCCCGGCGTTTAGTATAACAGATTTTGGGAAAAAACAAAAAAAAAAATAACTTTTTGTGTATTTTCGTATTTATTTTTAAATTGTGGGTATTTACGATTACAAATATATTAATGTTAGAATTAGCCTCGATTTTTGGTGTCAAGACGTACAAATTACATAAAAAAAATAATTGAGTTATATTAATTTTTAAAGATTCTATGGAATTATAAAGTTTCCATTGAAAAAATTTATGTTTCTTTTTTCTCGATCCTTTCCTACTAATCGGTATATATTAGAACCGTTTATATGTATACTGATTCCTTTCTCATTATCTTTTCGGGATAGACAATAATATTCGCTATTTGATGCCAAAATATTGCAATTTGATATACGCGCTGAGACAAAAGTTATGGCCATTTAAAAGTATACTCTACGCATAAAAGATTTGCTCCACGTTGCTACCTTTGGATCCTGTCCATAAGAGAAAGACTTAAACAGATACTGAAGGCCGTAGGCCGACAGCGCAGGAAAACATTTATAATTATTTATAATTTACTAAGAGAACATTTCTTAGTTTTTTGCGGTTTATTTTCTTTTCATGGCATTTGCTTGATTGGCGTGTAATTTCCTAAATAAGTTCTTGTAACGAAAATAGGACCCAAATTTGGGGGCACTTTCATTTTCAATTTGGGGTGTATTTTCTTGGGGTCCAACTTCCGGCCGACAATTTGGAGAAGCTTGGCAATGAATATTTTGAACCGTTCTATCTTAGAAAATATTCTGTAGGAATTTTGTTTAACATGAACATAAATAAGTTATACTTTTTTTAAATACCTTCTTCTATAACTCCAAAATAAGACATATACTTTTTTCCTCAAAAAAAATATTTTTTTTTTTAAATATAACTTTAAATGGCCCTAACTTTTGTTTTATTCGATATATCGAGTCGATTTTCTTCCATCCTTTGTTTAGAAGTTAATGTGAAAGAAATCGGTGCCTATTCTACTACGATATTCACAAAATAATAGGACAACGTCGGGAAAAAATTAAATTTTCAATTGCAGATATCTCTGTAACTATATGAGATAACTTTTAGGTGTAAAAAGTCTTTTGTACACCTCTGTATGTAAAATGCACATAAAATTTAAAAAAAAAACGGACGAAAAAGACAGTTACTCGCGCGCTTGAACATTCTGTTCACCAGAGGTCGCCAATTTTGAGGCCCTGCAGCTCTGCCCCTTTATTCCATAGGGTGGCCAACATCAAAACATAACTTGTCTAATACTACTCTTACATGGATGCAAATTGTGTTGCAATCGTTTGAATGGATAAGAAACGGCCAAAATATTTTCCTTTTTTAATTCCTCCCGTTGTACGATGTGAGGACATTTTTATTCAGTTTAGTGTCCTTTGCTATTAAACGGCAATGTCAGCGTAAAAACTATGTCAATCCTGAACAGTACAATTTTAGGGAAAATATGATAAATAAAGGGTCCGCTAAATAACTTTTTTTTGAAAATGCTATAGCTTAGCGAAGCGAAAACGCATTAGATGGTCAGTTGGCTTCAACTCCTGAACCAATTGGACTTTGTACGGCGTCATACCAAGGTCTTTATGCAAAATTCGAGCACTAGTTGAAAAAAACGTTAGATGGCGGACCCTTTACAAATTATAAAATTTGTTCCGAGTTTGGGAGGGCAATATGCATTGAAAAAAATGTGTCTACTACTTTAGGAAAAAGTGTTTAATTTTTAGTTTTCTTTTATAATATTTACACGAATACCTCTGATCAGTAATTGTTTATAAAATATGGAGTCCACTCTGCCTAAAAAATGTCAGAAGTTTTCTTCTAGGTAGAACCCAAATGCTTTTTCAATTTTACTTACATTTGGTTTATATACAGTCTCATAAATCTGGTTCCTAATTTCGTAAACTTTTTGTTTGGTTCGAGTCTATTAGGTAATGTGTGTTTTATGCTGCTGATTTGTCAGTGTTAAGTACTTGGCGGTGCACGAATGATTCGTGACATTTGGCAAAGTCGAAAATGTTTGCCATTTCATTACTTATTGACTTATAAACGAACAACCGTTGGATTTTATTATCATGTTCTGTGAAAAACATGTTTTTTATATCGAAAAATGTTCTTCAGCGACTAGGCTCACTTTGGCACAGTACCCACTGTCAATAAACAGAATTTCGGAATCTTGTTCGAAGAGCAGCCAGAGGCTGTGCAAGAGCTGACAATGCACTCTGAAAAATGCTATGTTTTGTGAATTTTTAATCTTTGCTTTTATGCTAATAATTGCATTTCTAAATATGTGTTTGTCTGGGTATTTATGCCACTAATCGCAAGTTTTACGTTTCTCAGTAATAACAATTTAAATTAGTCTACATTTTTAATTTTGGTAATTTTCTTTATAATTTAAATCTTACATTCCAGTTTATTGAACAACGATAAATCGTATTGAAAGATTGACAACAAATGATGATTTGGAATATATTGAAATTAAAAATATGCACTGAAAAAAATTGAATAATTTGAAAGGTTTTGCTAAAATATGATATTTAATTAGACCTAAAGTTAAGGCAAGAAATTTTTCTAAATATAATCTTTAAAACAGTGAGTAAGAATTGTCCTTATTCAAAAGATTATAATATCTTTGGAGCAAAATCATTTAAATTAAAAAATTTCTTTGTCAGTATGTGTGGAACAGAAAGCTAATGGTACGAGTACTTATGAATTTTTAAACTGAAAGGTATAACCCAAAAGTCAGCAACGTTTATAAAATCTTTTTCAAAAAAGTATATTTGGAGATATTTAAAAAAAAATATTTGTTGTGCTTTTCTTTTTTAAAATTACTTCGCAAATTTATACATATATATTGTTTTACAATATCTACATATGCGTTATTCCAAGTAATATTAATTGATTTTCAATTAGAATTCAATTGTACAAAAGTACATAATATTTAACACATTTTTCATCCAAATATATTTTTTTCCAATTAAAACATATAAAAACGGTGATTTTTACCCCATGTGTACACTTACCAAAGCATTATGTGTTGAAGTACCCTTGAAATACATCTCAATATGGTAAATTAATGCCTCAAGATAAAATGACAACTGTTAATTGGATTAATAAAATTTAAATTGAATGGCTGTATTTTTTAAAACCAGACTGTATGAAAAGCGGACGAATGGACTAAATTTAATCCAAAACTACATATCTACATAGAAATCACACGACGACGTAAGCTCAATAAATTTAAAATAACCAATTTAAATTTTGAAAAATTTTAAGCGGCATGCAAACTGATAAATTAAATATTTATTTTGTTTATTTTTACTATTTTCCGAAATTACTTATGGAAATGCAAAAAAAAAAAAATTTCTGCAGCAAAGAAATTGTTAGACAACTACGAGTACAACCTACATTTCCGGTAAATGAAATGTACTTGTTGCACAAAAAATATTTTTCATAATTTTTTTTAAATATTTTTCTTAGAGCAGAAGTTATTTTCTTTAGCGAAAATGAACTCTGCAGTTACTTACAATTTCATACATGAGAAAAGATTTTTTTCTTTTGCATGTACCAAGTATCAAGAGCAATAGTGGTCTGAAATAAGTGACACTCGAAATGAGAAAAAATATTCTAAATCGCAGTATATTCCATCACTGGCCTTGATTGAGGTTTATAACAGAAAATCATTGCAACAGCCATTTTGTCCAACGGATGTGAATAATATTTGCTGTCGTTCTAAACTCGAAAAAAAATACTTAACATAATGTCGGCACATATTTATTTATTTAATTTTTCGTTGTAGGTATATTTGTTTTTCATTATAATATCGGAATGAGACGTTCAATCTGCAAATTCAATGCAACTACATAGCCAAACTTTTACGAAAATACAGCGGTTAAGGAGCCGTGGATAATAATAGTTTTATTTTAACACAAATCATTTTTCGGATGGCTCGAAAAATACTCATTCACAAAAAATTCACAAAATTATATTTATAGCTTATACCCGTCGACAGAGAATCACTTTCTGAGTTAGTTTAGAGATATCGTCGGCTCAATGCTATTTTGTTCCATACGCCATTTTGTATGATTGGAGAAAAACGCAATTTATTGTTTGAGTAAAACGGGACTGAAGAGTTACGCACTTTTTATTTCATAGGGTTGCCAACAGTGTGTGTATGATTCTCATGCATTTCTATGCCACTACATTCAAAAATAAGCAAGTTATAACAATTTTTGTACTTGGCATTTTGGCCCATATCCACTTTTATTTTAATATTTTTTCGTATTTGTATTACATGGACCACAAAAAGGACCGGTACGGAAGGACAGTAATTTACATATTGTGATCGAAAGAACGTAAAATACTGAGTCAAAAATATAGGGCGATAGAAAAATGGTGACATAGAACAAAAATATCAAAATTATTTCCCGTTATTCAGAGTTAAATAAATTTACCCTACCAATATCTAGAAAACTAGGCGAGATAGGAAAAAAATGATTGCATATTCTGAAAGAGCATGCTTGAAACCCATATTATCAACTCCTAACTCAAAAAACACAAAAATGGCGTATGGACCAAAATAGCATTAAGCCGACGATATGTTCGTCCGTCCGTGTGTAAATTTATTATTTTAATCAAAGTATAGGCCGCAGTTATGCTTTGGGCCCTAAGAAATGAGGCCAGAACTTATTTGACGATAGGACGAACTTAACGCAAATCTGTTTAAGCTCGTATATATCCTGGCATCTAAGCGGTATAGAATCTGTATTTGACATTCTATCGCTATGACAGAGAAGTTTTCAGATTTAGGAACGCCAAGTTTGAAGAAAATTCGCTTAGATTATTTTTTTTTTGATCTGGCATCAAAGCTTTGTATATTCTTCATAAAATATGGTCCAAATAAAGGGTGGTTAAATTGTAAGGGCCGATGTTGAATGTGAACCACACCTAAACGTCAAGTTTTTTTCTGCATTTCATTTTACATTTCTCAATTTCAGACTAACTCAATTTGAACCATGAAAAGATACACAATCGAGCAACGCGTTAAAGTTTTTTAAGCCTTTTACGAAAATGTGCGGTCAAGCCAAAATGCATTTCGTGCACTTCGTGATGATTTTTGATCAGCATAATCGACTAAATGTGTCCACAATCGGGAGACTTGTGCGCAAATTTCAGCAAACCGGGTCTGTAGGAGATGTGAAACACCTGTGCATGCTCGCCCAGTTCGTTTTGTGCGGCTTATGGGCTGGCGACGTCATCGGGCCGTACTTCTTCGAAATGAGGCCGGTCAGGAAATTACTTTGATTGGTGTTCGCTATCGTGAGATGATAAAGAAGTTTTTATAGCCCGAATTGGATGATATGGATGTGGACAATATGTGGTTTTAACAGGATGGTGCCACTTGCCACACAGCTAACAAAACAATGGCTTTTTTGCGCAACAAATTCAATGGCCGTGTTATCTCACGTCGTGGCGATGTCAATTGGCAGCCAAGATCATGTGATTTGACACAGTTGGGCTTATTTCCTTGGGTTTATTTTAAAGAAAAGGTTTCGACGTAAGCAGCATCAACAATTCAAGAGCTAATTATTGCTCAGAGTCATCAAAAATTCGGAGGTGGAGGTGTGCCACCGAGGTCGCGTCGGCCATTTGGCCGATATTTTGTTCCATACATAATTGAACCATACCAATATTATCATAATAAAGAGAAATGGCAATAATTTCCTAAATAATTTGTGTTTTATTCAAAATCAACATCGGCCCTTAAAATGTAACTACCCTTTACTAAAGACACCTTCAAAGAAAATGGGAATTTTAAACTATTTTTTTTTTAAAAAAAATAATTATATAAGTCTCCATGTTACACCAGAAAATGTTATGCACAGCCCACAGTGGGAGGAACAGCTAAAAAGGGGAAATAATTTTGCGGTTTCTTAAGCAGACAACCGATTGCGGCCAATCTTGGCATGTTTTACAGGGGCGGATTTGCAGGACCTCAAAGTTGGCCACCTCGGGTGAACAAAATGTTTAAGCGCTTGTAACTTTCGTCTTTTTCGCCCGATTTTTTGCGTGTATTCCAGTAAACGAAGTCTACAAAAGGCTTTTTGCATCTAACAGTTATCTTGTATAGTTACCGAGAAATCTGCATTTGAAAATTTAATTTATAATTTTTTCCCCGACCCTGTGCTAGTATTTTGTAAAAATCGAAAAAAAATATTCAGACGTGTTTATGTGAATAAAATCGGTGCATACTCTGCGTCGATATCTACAAAATACTAGCACAGGGTCGGGGAAAAAATTAAAATTTCAATTTTCAAAAATTGGGGAAAAAATTAAAATTTCAATTTTCAAATGCTGATATCTCGGTAAATATACAAGATAACTGTTAGGTGCAAAAATCATTTTGTAGACCTTGGTTACTAGAATACACACAAGAAACGATTTTAAGATTCTTTCGAAACGACGAAAGTTACACGTGCATAAACTTTTTGTTTGACCTAGATGGCCAACTTTGAGGCCCTGCTGCTTCGCCGCTGTACATCACAGGAGGCCCAAACTCAAAACTAGAAACGGCAGAATTAATTCCCTTTTTTTCGCAATTCATCCCACTGTTTTATTTCATAGTGTAATTAATAAAAAGCAATTCTTTGAAATTATCATACGTCTACAAAAAAAACCGTGGTAACTTATACATTCGTGCATTGGTTTTCTTCAAAGAGTCTTTAGCCTATTAAAGATGCCAGTTATGTTTTTGATTTTTTATTAATGTTTTCGATTCATAATCCACTGTTCCTAAATCACTGCATTTAATTACAAATCATTGTCAACATGTTTACTTTTAAGTTCATGTATTAAATGAGAATATTTAACGGCTCTTTCCGAAATTATGCTGAAAATAATAAAGGTTAAAAATAAAAAACCTGTTGATTTAGGGATGACTCAATGCGTGAAAAAGATACGTTTTTGGGTACCAGATATGTGTTTTGCAATATAGTGTAACAGCGCATTGCTGATTGCTGTAAGTAATATTAGCAAATAAATCGAATTGGGTTTCGTTACATTTGTGGCTAAAGAATCTATTATTCTCAACGGTATATTGCCGTTTGGTTGTTCAAGATGGTCATCAAAGTTAGACTGAAATCAGCTCAATACTGCGTAATCCTAATACGAGCGATGCTTTGTAGACCTCCAGTATAGATCCTATAGTTCCAGTATAGACCCCCTCCTATGGTCCGGTGTTTATTGAGGCCGGGGCTATTCTTCGAGCCATGTTTTGACATATATTTCACATCCACCGTCATGAATTTTGTAACTCATTCCAAAATTGTCGACACCACATTCATTGCCAATTGTCTGTCATTGCAGCCGCTTACCAATTACCACTTTTACAGCTAATGTGCGAGTCTGATATTCCGTTTAAACTTCATTCGATTCTTAGCGCACACAAATTGTTCTTATAATAATTAGAAGTGCTGCGTTATTGATTCCTGTTGAATCTTCAACTCGACCATCATAAAAATTACAACAAAAGTAGAGGAAAATCATTGATATACAAATAAATATATTTCCAAAAAACATAATATGTACTACACTACTACGATTCCTATTCCCAGAGTAAAAAAATCAATTTCTACGGCTTTAAAAAATGCAAAATTATTTTAAGGTTCAGCGAAGTACTTGAGAAATTTTGAAAGGTGGTACTGACTCATACCACAGTTACTTCTATATCCCCGGTAGTTTTCATCATCATTTCAGGTCCGTTTGAAAGAGAGGCGTTGAATATGTCTCTCAATGTTCCCCAATCTGCCTTCCTAATATTGTGTGGGAAAAAGGAATTATAAGGCTACAGATATATACTAGAAAGGTAGAGGAAAATGTTATCACAGTAATTCGGTCACTTCTGTTGAAGGGTATAGGGAGCATCAGCCAACCAGATATACATACATAGGATATTTGTATACATTATATAGAGAAGATATAGACCCACAGCTTATTATACCGATCGGCATCACTTTTTGAGTCGATTGGTACATAGACATTTCTTGAGCATAGAACGATCACTAACGAAAATGGATCACATACATGTTTTAATGTAGCTTCCTTATTCAGGTCACCTCCCTGATTCGATTTGTCTGAATTTTAAGTATCTGTACTTTAAATTACTCTAAAGAAAATGGTGTACATCTGTCTCATATAAAGATTCCTTGACTTCTTGGCAATCTAGAGAACTAAGTAACTATACTTTTTCAATTTTGCAATGAGAAAATATAAATTCATATTGCGAAATGTAAATTCGTAATGAGAAAATAACGTAGAATATAAACTCGTACTAAACTCACTTTTTGAGTCGATTGGTACATAGACATTTCTTGAGCATAGAACGATCCCTAACGAAAATGGATCACATCGATGTTTTAATACCGCTTCCTTATTCAGGTCACCTCCCTCATTCGATTTGTCTGAATTTTAAGCATTTATACTTTATATTACTCTAAAGAAAATGGGGTACATCTGTCTCATATAAAGATTCCTTGACTTCTTGGCAATCTAGAGAACTAAGTAACTACACTTTTTCAATTTTGCAATGAGAAAATATAAATTCATATTGCGAAATGTAAATTCGTAATGAGAAAATAACGTAGAATATAAACTCGTACTGAGAATTTGTGAATTCATATTGACAAGTGTAAAATTGCAATAAGAACATATAAAGCATAATGAGATAATTTATATTCGAAATGAGAAAATATAAATTCACAATGAGAAACTTTGAACTCAAATTATCGAATATTACAAAATTCGTCCATTGAAGCATTTGTTTTAAGGTTAGGTCCATACTCTCCAATGCTTTGCCCCATATATTTGGTCTAAAATTTAAACAAAAGTAAGGAGAAAACTTCGTGTTCCTACGGTACAGGGTTTGGCTGAATGCGAGCAAAAATTCAATATCTCGAGAATATTTTCGATGAGGCCTGGTTAACAGTAACTCGAGGAAACTGTGCCAGGGCAGTTCAGCAAGCAGATGTTGTAAGTTTAAATGATATGCATGTTGGACAATAATAATTTTGAGTTTTTTTATCTACTATTTTTACGTTTTCTTAATTCTCAATATCTTATTTGTCTGTTCTCATTATTATTTTATATTTTCCCAATATGAATTTATACTACTCATTATGAATTTATATGTTCTCATTAGAAATTTTCAATTTATGTACAATTATCAATATAAATTTACATGTTCTCATTGCAAACTTGAAAAGGTTAGTAATATTTTCTAAAATCGGTCCTAGTAAAACATGGGGCTAATGAAGGACCCTTGATCGATTTGACTTCTTGACAGTGTAGGGAATAAATGTGAACAAATAAATGTGATTGAAATTATTGACTTTTCTTCTTAATTTGTCCAGTACCGGACGTGCAAAAATTGGTAATATCTGCATTTTTAAAATTTCCACACGAGTACAGTGTGGATCAAAACAGTTCTTTAACAAATAATTTTAATTCTGGCGGATTCGATTACTTTTTCCTCACTTTTCCCTCAACTGAACAAAAAAAAACTGTTTATATTTGTATATGGGCCAATTAAGATTCGATAAGTCTGCTAATCCAAATGCGAAAACCCTTTAGAAATGATGCCACAGGGTTTAAATTTTATTATTATGAGATAAAGAAACATATTAATTAATCAAAAGTTTCCGAAACTAATACTGAGATAACGAAACAGGTAATGGAGTTTATCAACGAAAGTACACGCGAGATAGGTTAAATAGGTTAGGTTGAAGATAGAAGACGTTTAAAAGTCTCATGTCCATGGACATACACTTAAGCCAGTGGTTCGGCCTGTTGTGCGCTCCTTATTTATCTTTTTATACCTCACGAGTTACAGAAAAACGGTACTAGACACGAATTTTCTCAGTATCTTCCAGTCATATTCTCTGAGATGAGTCAAGTCTGGTAATATGTCGGATCCGAAATGTTGGGATCTTGAACGGGAAATAGATTGCTATAAACGTTTCTTTTGTGTTTTGGGATAAACATAGATCGTTTGCGACAAACGAAATTAGTTTGTTAAATTTTTCGTTTGGGAGTACCGATTTTTTTCTTTGCGTGTTTTTGCGCGTATTACCACTAACTGGCGCATTTTCAAAATGTCCCCACTGTACTCCAGATCAAAACTATTTTTCAACAAATAATTTTTCTTTTTCCTCATTAAACTGAACCAAAAAATCAGTTTACATTTTTGCATAGGCCAATTAAGATTCGATAAGTCTGCTAATCCAAATGCGAAAAACCTTTAGGAATGATGCCACAGGGTTCAAATTTCATTATTTTGAAATAAACACACATACTAAATAATCAAAATTTCGGAAACTAACAGGTGATGGAGTTTATCAACGAATGTACACGAGAGATAGATTTCCTCTATAAATTCTGTCTATCTGACAGATAGATACACAATTAGATTATATCACCAAGTAAAAACGAGGAATTTCCTCATTAATTATCTCTGGTATAAGAACGGAAACAATTGAGGATTGGATTAGTCATTATTAAACGTAACTTTAGCGTAGCCTCTCACAGCAATTTGCCAACATGTTGGTTGTTCACAAAAAATATAGCAAAAAAAGGCGCATGTTACGTTATTTTGCAAAATTTGATAAAAAAATAAGTTTTTCATAGCGTTACATTAAGGTAACATTTATTTATTTTTTATTTTTAACCTCACTTTAAATCGGATCCTGGTAAATGTCATTTAAACGTCCCTCAGCATAAAAAACATCCGTGTATGCAACATTTGCGTTGGGTAGTGTTGCACACAGATTTTCATAATGCAATTTCGATCAGCTGTTTTCATACGATACTTTAACGTTACGTTTAAGCCTAACTAATCCACCCTATGTGTTATTCGGGCAACGGTAATGACATTCTTATTCTAACGGCAGATCTTGACGTTACATCCAAAAAACAAATATGTGTTAGTTGAAATGTTCATAGAAATTCTCACAAATTCTAGAACCAAACTAAAATACAATGAGAAAGAGGGTTGAAGGAAAGAAGGAGGCAATAGCAAAACTAAACAATGAAATACAAATAATTTAAAATTGTTTTTTTTTTTTGGGGGGGGGGGGAAGGGGGAGAGACAACATTAAAATTTTCGAAATTTACAAAATTTTGGCCGCCAAAGATATAAGGAATTGTTTATTTTGGTTGTGTTAATTTTTGGTTTCCATGTCAATGCATACATACGTACAAATAATCGAGGGTTAGTGGAACACAAAGGATAATCAAACTAATAACGAACAAATAAGTATGACATTCAATACAGACATTGATCGACTCGACTAGATTAAGACGTTAATAATGTATGAGAAGTATAGAGAAGGAGAGCGAGAGCGAGATAAAGTCGGGGAAAAGGGTTAGAGGTCGAGAGAGCTCGACAGAGAAGGATAAGGAGGAGTTAAACGAGAAAAAGTGTTTCTTTTTTGGTTTATCTTTTTTTTTGTTTTTTTTTTTTGGTTATTGATTTTTGCTTGCATAGATTTTGTGTTTTTTGTACTTACATCGTGCTGTTGTTGTAGTTGTAGTTGAGAGAAAGAGTTGGTGGTGTTGATGAGATTTTTTTTGTTTGGTTGGTGTTTCAAGTAGTTGATGATTGAGTTGATTAATTGTTTGGTTGATTTTCATGTTGTAGAAGAGAGCAAAATTTTGATTTGTTTCATGTCAAAATTGCATGATTTCCGATGATGGTTTATTTATTTATTTTTTTTTTTGTGGGCAGATGTTTTGGTGATGGTGGATGGTGAAGAGCGGAAATTTTGTATCGAATTTAAGTTTAAAATTGGCAAATTTCGTATCAAATTTGTATAATGTTTGATTGGAATATTTTGTAAGTTTATATTGTGGTGGTATAGGTGGTAATTGGGTATTATTGGTAGTGGCGGGGTGGTGGTGGTGGTAGTGGAAGGAGTAATTGTTGTTCAATTCACGAGTATATAGTTGCAGGGTGTCGGTGGTTGTTGGAATGTTGTTTCATTTGATTTAAAAGTGTTGTAGGGTGTATCAAATTGTTTTAATATTTGCATATTTTTTTTGTCAGATTTAGATTTATCATGGTTTTGGTTTTGTTTTTGGTATTCAGACCCCATTTTCGTAATTGGGTTTTTTGGTTATCGTTATGGTTTGGTCAAAATTTGTTTTTTCAATCGTACACACATAATAAATTATGAAAAAAAGGAAAATTAAAAAAAGAAATATATGAGATTAATTATATTAAAAATGGTTTATGATTATAAATGAGAATATTTTTCAATAATATACGTATAAGTTAAAGTAAGTATTGGCTGATATATGTAACAATAATAACTCTTTGTTCATTAACAGGTGTAATTCCATATAAATATTTTTTTGGTTAATTATAGATGTATAAAATATATATGTTAATGTTAATGGCTCTATACAGATATATATTGGTCTTTTTATATATATATTTGTTAAGTAAAGAAAATCCTATTCGAATCCTTAGAAAAAATAGGCTAAAGCTCATTTAAAATAATAAATAAAGCAGTCTTTTTTTGTTCAATCATCATCATAATCATCATCTCACAAAGAAAACTTGTGTAAAATTATATATGTATATATGAAAGAATCCTCAACAAACACAATACAATTCAAAACATTTGGCCATGTTCAACTTTCAAAAAGTGATGGAATACTTTCAGTTAAGCAAATTTTTTTAAAACAAATATATGTATGGATATATATATATATATGAATATAATTTAAGCAATATTATTTTTTAACTCTTCTCTTGTGATAGTGTTTTTTTTTGCATTGAAATAGCTTTTTCTTTTGCTTGACATGTCAAACAAACCCTAAGTTTTCTTTTCACAAACAAGTATTGCCACAGCATATTATTCATAATAGAAAAGCATGAAAACATTAACAATATTTACCCCAAATTCCATCCAGAGTGCATCGATGATACTGCCCACAACGGTGATCAGATCAAATATATTCCAGGGATCTTTAAAGAAATTCTAGAAGATACAATACCAAATATGAGAGAAAATTTAGTTACAATTTTAACAAATTTCATAATTATATTACAAAAAATATATTTTTTTTCGATTTTTTTTATAAAGCCTTTCTTTGCTGAAATTTTCAATGTATTCTCTTGGGTGTTCTGAAAAAAAATCGTTTATAAATCCTGGATCCCTTTTCCGTTTATTTGGATTTATCTTTGTCAAATTTTCTCTTCTACACCTTACCTTTATGCCAAACGCTATGATTTTCATCACAGTCTCCAGTGAGAAGAAAAATGTTAAGATCAGATTTAGGATGATCAGTATTTCAGTGTGTTTTGGCGGTGCATCGTGATACTACAAAATAAAACAAGTTTTGTTTTGGATGAAAAAAAACGAAAAACATAAATTTAAAAAAAATATTTCAGAAAGAAAAACTTTCAAATTCAGATAGATTCCCAAAAAAAAAGTCTTCTTTAAAGGAGGATGGGGGAGAGGGCAGTTTTTGGATTTTTGATAAATGCATTTAAAAGATAAATTAAATTAAAGTCAAAAATAAAATTAAAATGAATTTATTCTGTAGACATTTTTCAAAATTTTATAGAAAATTATTAAAAAATCTTAAAAATACAGAGATTAATATATTGTAATATATAGTAAATAAGAATATTTCTTTACCAATAATTGTCAAAAATGATAAGGAAGGTTTTCACATTTTAACAAACGGTACTGATGCAACAGTGTAAACCGTAGGTTAGTTCTAAATTTAGTTTTGTAATAGTATAATCAATAATTCGTATTCAATAGTCATCTAAAGTTTAATTTCTAATACTTTTCTCTTTACCGAAGTCTATATGTATCTGAATGTCTATATGTACCTGTAGAGTAATTGCATATATTTTGTTAGAGCGACTTCGTCTGGGTTGACAAAAAACACCTGTCGAATTTCAAAACTTATATAAAAATTTCCAAAATTGAAATGTTTTCCCGATATACAAGGTGGCGCAAAAGTAATCCTCCTATCAGAAAATGCTATAAATTTTTCGATTGGCCCCTAATGCCTAATGTTGACATTTGTGTAGTAAACACATGCGAAATACACGTTAATAAACAATGTTACGCTACACTGCTCCAGAACGCGGAATATTGCTGACTATTTATTTGACCAATAATCGGTCGGTGACTTTGGCACAAAAAACATCGAAAGGTTACTTTTGCGTCACCTGTTACTAACATTTTTAATTGAAAACATGTAATAAAGGTTATAAGTTCGGTCGGGCCTAACTCCAAATAAAGAAACATATTTAGAAGCGACCTTAATACGGCAGCTAAGTATATCAAAACATTAACCAGTACGCCTCGTTTTTAACTCCAAATAACCTGCATAGAGATGTCAAACTGGTTTGGTTTTCACAAATCCCGTTATTCGGGATTTTAAATTGCAATTCCCGGGATTTTTGGGAATCCCGAAATTTTTCGATAATCCGGGATTTTCAGAAGAAATCTGAATTTTTTTATTCTTAATAATTTGATATTGCGAAAGGGATTACAAACATTTTAGTTCAGTTTTAATTTAATTTAAAAAATTTAATTAAGAAAAAACAGTATGTTAGTGTTTTATGACTTCTGCACGAGCTGTGGTGACGAGGAAGAAGTGAAGAGCATTGAATATCTGCTTTGCTACTGCTTTAAGTAAACGACGCACTATGGGCGAAAATGGGAAAATGTGGTCAAAATGCTGTAAAATTTACAAAAATGCTTAGATTTTTATGAAGCATTTATTCATGTCGAGTAGATTTTTTTTAAATTTTTTATTTTTTTTAATTTTAATTTTGAAAACTGTAATAATTTTTAAACAAAAGCGTCATAAAAAATATACAATCATTATATTTTTTATTATTTTATCGCCATTTGATCGGTCATGAAAAAAAGAGGTCATTCCCAAGAAAATCGATGCATAATTTAAAAAGTTGTAGATCATTAAGCAACTCAAGTCACTAACATTTCAAAACAAGTTAGAAAGTTCAGTCGGGTAAACCGAGATATGAATCCCCCCACCTTGAGTCCCAAAAAAATATTCGTGAATTAATTTTTTTTTTGTTTTAATTAAATTATTATCAATTTAGATTGCATTTAATAACTTTAAAGTATGTACTGCTATTAAAATTAAAAGTTGTTTACATTAGGTACAAAATGGTCCATTTGTGTGCGAGGTACTAAAAGGGGCGGGCTAATAACGGCCAGTTTTCTCTGGACTCCAGATACTATAAAAGCATTACACCGTACAAAATTTCAAGTATTTATATTCACTAGTGTTAGAGTTAAAATCTGTTAACTTTTGGTAAAAAATGGTCCATTTGTGTGGGAGGTACCGAAAGGGGCGTGCCAATATCGCCCACTTTTCTGTGGAATGTAGGTACTTTAAAAGCATTACACTGTAAAAAATTGCAAGTCTTTATATGCACTGCTAGTGAAGTTATAAGCTGTTAACTTTTGGTGTAAAATAGTCCATTTGTGTGGGAGGTACCAAAAGGGGCGTGCCAATAACGGCTACGTTTATCTAGACTCTAGGTACTATAAAAGCATTACACTGTACACAATTTCAAGTATTTGTATGCCCCGGGATTAAAGTTATAAGCTGGTAACTTTCGGTGCAAAATGACCAATTTGTGTGGGAGGTACCAACAGGGGCGTGTCAATAACGCCCACTTTTCTCTGGACTCTAGGTACTGTAAAAGCATTACACTGTACACAATTTCAAGTATTTGTGTGCACTGGTATTAAAGTTATAAGCTGGTAACTTTTGGTGCAAAATGACCCATTTGTGTGTGAGGTACCAAAAAGGGAGTGGCCACTTCGCCCATTTTTCTTGACGTGGTAGTAACTTACAAACTAATACTATGAGTGAAATTTCAGAAGATTTAAAGAAGTATTAAAGAATCAATATTTCACTAAAAGTTAACCCTTTATGGGGGAGGTACTAGAGGGAGTGGACCAATATGGCCCATCTTCGAACTTAGCCGGAGATAGAGAAAAATATTACCGCGTTCCAAGTTTTAAGTCAATCGGTTACCCCTTTCGAGAGTTATCGTGCGCAACAGCCAGCAGACAGACAGACATACGGACGGACTTTGCTCAAATGACTTAAAATGACCCAAAAAGGATTTCCGCCGAACATACTTAGGGTCTTAGGCCACTCCTTCGATGTGTTACACTTTTGGCTCGTAGCATATTATATATACCCTCCTCTCTAAGGCGAGGGGATAATAAGATATAGCGCCAAATTGCAACGAATGCATAGGTGATTTTTTTTACAGAATATTGCAGAACACCTTAACGAAGACTGTAAATAAATTTTAGTAACATTTCGTGACGTTTTCGAGTTATCAGAAACGTAATGTAAAACCAGCAAGGAAAGACCAAAGTCGGGGTCGACTGTATAATACCCTCCACCATTGTTTGCCAACAAATGAACAGTGAACCATTATTACTATGAATAGTTGCAGGTTAAATAGAGTAGATATCTAACTACGCACCATTTATATGCACCATTTTCACAAGATACGATTTAATTCAATAAAAAGTACAAAAGATTAAATTTCCGCATGATGGGTTAAACATGCGTCCCCTAGGACGCCAAGAAATCTAATAGGGAGGGACCTTGTATGGGAGAAATATCAAAATATGGACCGATGTTCCCCATTTTCACTAGGAACTATTAAGTGCAATATGAAGTATAAATTCTTAGATTTCAGCCACATCAATTGAAAAAATGTGTACTGAAAAAATGGGGACCTTTATCGGTCAATGGCAAAAATATAGCTCTTAACGAAAGCTAGAATATTGCTTATGGGTGTCAAGGTCGTTGGTCGACTGGAAAGTGTTTTTTTTTGGATTTAAAAAAAAAGGACTTGGCATAATTTTCAAATGTGAACGGAAACTTTATTTTTGCTGTAGCTCCTTAACGGTACGTCGGACCGGGAATCAGTCAATGGCAAAAAGAACGCTCTTAACGAGAGCTAAAATATTGGTAGTAGGTCGACTGAAAAGTGTTTTTTTTTATTTAAAAAAAAAGGACTTAGCGCACGAAAAGTTGCAATTGGAGAACGAATATTTTGTCAATAAAACTGAATAATTTGTAAACGTTGTTCTTGCGTATATCTCTCCATGATTAAATTGTAAACACTACTGAATACAATGAAAAACAATTGACGGATCATGACATATTACAAATGGCCGAAACGTCACTTCAAAATCATACCATCCCTATTGGAAAAACCGTTATATGGTGTTTCACTGATGTTGGTCAAGACAATGCAGATATATTAAGAAGTCGCATTTATTGGGAAGTTGCATCTTTTGTAAATTCGTCACCTCTATGTGACGCAGGTCATAAACTTTATCAAATAAATATTGAAGTTCAAAGACAATCTCTAGACTTTTACATGTTATCCAGACAATTTCAAAATGTCGCCTCTTAAACTACTTTCTTTTTAAAACTTTAGAGAATTATTGAATATCATATTACCCTAAAATTACTCGTATGTAGGATGAAAACAGTACCTTTTATATTATTTAAAAAAAAATAATATAAATTTAAAAAAATATTTAACATGCTTCTCAAAATTTAGGAAGTTAATAATAATGGTATGCGTGATTTTTTTTGGTTATAAGTGCAAATGTTAGGCCAAATTTTAAAACATGCATTTTAAATCAGGCAAAAGCTTTGCCTATAAGCCATAATCTGAAAATAAAAACAAAAAGGAAATTAAATGTAGCAATTAATTGTATTATTAAACTTACCTTAACAACGACAAGACTATTTCAAATGCGGTTGATTAGTAGCGGTAGAAAATGTTAAGTTGCTTTGCTAGCAAATGAAAAATTGCATTTTATGCCATGGCTTATACGCATAGGTTTCTTAATAAAAGTTATATGTAACACAAAAAATCAAAAGAAAAACATTGTAAATTTCAGCATTTCGTCAGAGACTTTTTTGTACAGCTTTATAAACTCAGAACCGATTTTGATATATGTGAATAATATATACTGACTTTGAACATATTACATAGATTTGTAAGTTTTTAAGTACATTTTGTACAATTCGTTATACAAATTTGAATATTGTTTGTTTTTGGCGTTGTTGTTGGCAGGGTTGGTTCGTACGTACCTTGACACCGAATCCGATGATCTTCAGCACAGTTTCAACACTGAACATTCCTGTGAATCCCATGTTGATATATTTCAGCGATTTTTCATACATCTCACCTTGATTATGATACTAATATAACAATAATAATAATGGGTGAAAATTGTTTGATATTTGTAAAAATTGTATTGCAATTTATATATATTTCATTTATGTATATATTCACACACACTCAAAGAGATTTAGACATATGTTTGTATAGTTGGCATTAGATTAAGTATTTTTGGTATTGATAATGGGATGGGTTTGAAGAGGGGAAAAGGTTCGCATTGCATTGGTGAATGTAATGAAATGAATTTATGATCTATACAACACGAGATGACAAACTACAGGATGTGACAAACTACAAATAGGTAAAATAAATTATTTCAACATTTACAATAAGTTACTATCAATTCAATTCAAAGAAAAAACTTACAGTATGCCCGGTGCAATTTTTTAAGTATATCGGTCACTCCTTTCTATAGTTTTCATGCGCATTAACCAGACGGACGGACATAGCTCAAATGAGGAAAAACATTCTGTAACGGATTTCCGACATAATTCATTGTACTACACTTTTGCGTAGAAGCAAATTATGTTTGTAGACCCCTTCACTAAAGAATACCAAAGCCACTTCAGTACTAATTCAATTGAATTAATAAGTCTTAAAACAAATTTTCCGGGAAACCATACCATCACTCCTTCGCCTTATTACATTCAGTTAATTTGTAACCTAGATAGTTATGTTGAATTCTAATCTAATGGAGGACGATTTTTCACCCGCACTATTTTTCATGAAAATATTTAATATAATCAAATATTAACTTGTTGGATGTTAACACCAATGCAAAATGCCATATACTACATGACGGTAACGTCAGTGACCCAATGTTTATTGGTCAAAGTGGGTGTTAGACAAGGATGTGTGCTTTCACCAACACTCTTCAATTTTGTCCTTGACTGCGTACCAGAAAAAACCGTATACCCAACCAGAGGGATAATATAGGGATTAACAAAAAGCCCTGATGATCTTGATTTTTCCCGCAGATTCGACGATATGCAGAATAAGCTAATTGATGTACAGCTAGAAGCATCCAAAGCAAATCTGAAGATAAGCTCCATTAGGCTCCATATAAACCATGAATATCTGAAAGATGTGACATCCTTCTGTTACCTCTGAAGTATTTTAACTTCATCAGGCGGATCGAGTGCACACATAAAAAATAGAATAAATGCTGGAAACCAATCATTAAACTCCGTATGACAATCTTCAAACATGTCTGTCAATACGAAAATCTACCCTGTTATACGGTTGTGAATCATGGAACACAGCAACCAAAGATATAAACGCAGTTGAAATATTTACCAACCGCTCTCTGCGCAGAATTTTAAAAATATTCTGGCCAGTCACAATCTCAAACACCAATTTATGCAAAGAACTAACCAAACCCCGATCAAGGAAAGGTTCTAAGAAGAAAGTGGAGGTGGATCAGGCTCACGCTAAGAACGCCTGACGGAGATATCAATAAAACATCAATTGAATGGAAGCCGCAAGGGAGTAGACGGTAAGGTAGACCGGCCCACATACAGCGACGACAAATTGAGAAGGAAGCTGCCGCGCAAGGCCAAAGTTGGAATCAACTAAAAATACTAGCTCTAGATAGATCTAGATGGAAACAATTTATTATGGGACTATGGCCTAATAGGATATACGGGAAAAAAATTCTGAAGTTGTTCGTATCCCTCAATAACAAAATTAAGTTAAAGTTTTTTATGATTTTATTTAATTTAAAGAATTTCTCAAGGAACAATTTTTCAAAAAATTTACTTCATCATTTCAAAACTTCCCCATGAAGAGTAAATCCAACAAATTTCCTAAAATGTATATTGCAAAATATATACATACTCGTATCTTTGATGTTGCTGATGTTATTTCTGACGGGTTTTCCAACAAGAGGTGTTATTTTCAATCACCCGGTATTTCGGTAGCTGTCACTTTTAAGGCATTTATTCTTTGATATTTGACAAGTAGAAACTACGCCATTACTAAAAATGGAACGATACACCATTATCGAACGATACAAATCGAAAAAAAACGATACGAACGATACAAAATCATCTTGACCGATGAGGCCCATTATCACCTCGGTGGCTACGTCAACAAGGAAAATTGTCGCATCTGGGGCTCGGAAAACCCAAGAGTTATTGTTGAGAAGCCTCTCCATCCTCAACGTGTGACTGTTTTGGTGCGGTTTATGGTCCGGCGGGGTCATTGGACCTTACATTTTCGAAAATGAGGTTGGATCAACAGTTACGGTGAATGGATTGCTCTATCGAGAGATGATTAATATTTTTTTATGGTCGGAATTGGATGGTATTGATCTGGACAATGTTTACTTTCAACAAGACGGCGCTACGTGCCACACAAGCAACGAAACCATTGCTCTGTTACGGGAAAAGTTTCCGGACCGTGTTATCTCTCGAAGAGGTGATCACAATTGGCCACCGAGATCTTGTTATTTAACACCTTGCGACTTCTTCCTTTGGGGCCACGTGAAAGATAAGGTCTACGCCAATAGCCCAGCGTCGATTCAAGACCTCAAAGATAGAATTAGTGAGGCTATCGAGGACATAGGGCAGCGACTTTGCGATTTGGTTATTGAAAATTTCATGAAAAGGATATGGTCCTGTAAGCGTGGTCGTGGTGGCCATTTGTCTGATGTTGTTTTTCATTATCAACGGCATACCTTCCTCTTTATTATGAAATAAACATCCGATCATTTATCTCAAATAATGGCATTGTTCTTTGAATACCAAAATAACAATTCTTGTTGGAAACCCTTTTACAAAGCCATCAACTAAACAACGGTATACATCAAATGCATGATTTGAATTTTAGTGGATCGAGTAGTTCAGAATGATATTTTTCCAATATTTCTTTATAAATTGTCTCTATTATTTTATTATAAAATACTGACATATTC
This sequence comes from Eudasyphora cyanicolor, assembly GCA_963930755.1. Lineage (NCBI taxonomy): Eukaryota > Metazoa > Arthropoda > Insecta > Diptera > Muscidae > Eudasyphora > Eudasyphora cyanicolor. The sequence goes on along the minus strand of OZ005736.1, from coordinate 126,991,055 downwards.
GTCATTCCTTTATACCGCTAATAAAGAACATTTGTTACATTCTGTATTGACAATTGTACACGATGTTTGAAAGGTGATTCTACTTTACATATATAAACATATTTTCAGATCTTTTAAATTCAAAATAAAAAATATAAATCGTAAAACAAAAATGTCATGCAGAATTTTAAATAATAAAAAAAATATTGTGTTAGATTGGTTAGAACATGTACAAATTTACACATAAATACATTATTCACAGTATTCCTATAATACAGAAAAAAAATATGACTTCCATTTTTCACTGACATTCTGAACGAGCAGTAAATGAATGAACAGAAAGAATCGACTTACTAAACTAACTTAATAATTGAGATTTAACCAACACAAAATTAACAGAAAATATTTAAAATTCTATAACCAGGGAGAAATTTCATGTTACGTGATCACAGGGTTTTTTATGTTGATGAATTTTCCTGTATTTGGAGCTGTGTTTTCGGACAGACATTTTTAATTTCCAAACAAAAATTACTTTTTTGGGATTTTTCAATTTCAAGTGAAATGCAGCTCTTTAAGGCAGATATCTGGCAAGCCATTCATGAAGTAGAGCCAGAAACCGTCATCAAGGGGGTGGAAAATTGGATTGTCAGGATGCGTTGCCGCGAATCTAGCCGAGGCAGCCACATGACTGAAATCCATGTTCCATAAGAAATGGTAAAGTTTGCATTTCATAAAATTGCCTTTAATAATTTTGGACTTCCCTTAATTGTCAAATATATTCAGAAATCGTGTAAGTTTTATAGTGTAAATAAGTTACATATATCGAAACATACACAAATATGTCCCATTTACAAAGAAAGTTTCTGTCAAAGTTTAGTCATCTAGCTAAATCTAAATTTTCTTAAAATGCTAGGACACCTTAGAATTTTATATATGGGCAATTTCATGTCAAGTGAGTGCATTTTTAATACCGATGTCTTGTGATCGGGATGAAATTTGCACCAAGTTTGTTCAATTGGATAATAGTTATGACACAAAATTTCAACCAGATCGGTAAATTGAATTTTGACATTTTGGTTAAACGGCTCTTTTTCCCCATTCATATAACTAATTACCTAAAAAATTTTGGTAATTCAATCTTTTTAAAAAATAAAAATATCCACAGCTTTATTTTTTGTGAGATTTTTCCGAAATTACATTTTTGTCAAACCCTATTTTTTTATTTTAAATATATTTTTGCTTAAGCGAAAGCTTGTTTCCTTTGCTTTGATAGGTTAAAAGCAATTTTTGAGTAACGACCTGCCTATATATCATAACAAAGATAAACATCTAAAGAAATAAAGGCTGAACCACATATTTTTGCATAACTCGATAACCCTTTATGCTAATTGGTTCAGGAAAGCTTTAAATAATCTTAAATTAAATAGCCTTCGTCATCTTCTAATATAATATTTTCATCCCATCAGTGGTATCTTACAAGATATTATGAAAACGTCCCCATTTTTGAGAAAATTTTAATATCTTTTAAATTAAAACTCTTAAAAACATCGAAAAAGCACAATCAATTATTTTTATTATTTTTTCGTGTCGGTCATAAATCAATTAAGTGATTTCGAATCTATGCAAAAAATAAAAATTATAAAAATATAATAATTGTGAATTTTTCGATGTTTTTAAGAGCTTTAATTAAAAAATTATTAAAATGTTCTCAAAAAAATGTCATTTTTCGGAATATCTTGTAATATGTCTTTGGAACCGCTGATGCAATGAAAACATTATGTTTAAGTTTGAAAGTCAAACTGTCATACCTGATTAAATGTACCATGGTATTTGTTTATGGTACTTTCCTTCTCGCTAATATCTATGTACTCCCTTTGTTCCAACACTGAAAGAGTACCTTTGTAGATATTAGCGAGTAAGTATTTTGACATTTCCCCGCGAATGCCCCCACCTTTCACCGTCTAATCAATCGCTAACGATCTCTTAAATCGACGGCACCTCGGCATATCGTTGCTCTTCTCTCTGCATATTGTTGCAAACATTTGTACATATTGTTGTACTATAAAAAAGGTAATCTTGTTACCAAAACCTTGAATAAATAAATTAGAGCTTACGGCTCCCTTTAGAATTTAAATTAAACTATCGTGTTTTTTATTTATTTTCTTTTTCGGCACCAACATTTTGGTCACTTCAACCGGGATAAACCGAGCCTATCGGAAAAGTGTGCGTGCGTGTGTTAATCGCTTTGTTGTTTTTTTCGCCAACAGCAGTCATCGCCATCATCACAGCATCTTCATCCACATCCCCATCCACCTCGAATCAAATATAATTGATTTCAATAAAAATAGAGGTTTGTATAGAGCAGTTTTTTTTCTAAAACAGTGAGTCGCGAATTTATTAATAAAAAAGTGTTAATTATTTTTGAAAAAAAGGTCGTTTTACAACGCGTCGCGAAACCCTCCCGCTACCCGTCTCGTCTTTACGTTGTTCGTGGTATATACAAACGCACATACATACCGGTGTATGTCCGTCTGCTCTTTTGTGAAAAATAATCGGGAACAATTTAAATAAATTAAATTAATTTTTTAAAATAAACAGTGAATAGTGTATTTGTGGTAATAGTGCGGTTGTGTTAATTTTCTTTGGTTGTGTTAATCGTGATATTCGCTGAATAAATTTTTATTTTTCGAAAGACGTATTGCCGTCGGCAAAACATTATTGTAATATTCAGTGCAATTTTCCGATTTACAACAACAACAACATTCCTTCAAGCCCGCCGCCAAAATACATTGTTTTTAAGCGTCTTTCCGTCCGTCCAAGCGCCAACAGACGGTTCAGTGCCCACATACTTTGCATATACGTTCATACATACGTACGTATATAAAGGAATTACATACAAACAAACAAAAGCTGAGTTCTTTTATTTCTCTTTTGTTTCGGTTTTTGATTTTCGGTGCGCTACAGTCGTTGCGTCGGTCAAGAGCATTTAATATAAATTTTGTTACACAAAAAAATTATTTAGTGAAATTTTTTTGCGGTTTCGTGTAACGTGTTTTTTAGACAAAATTTTCGGGGAAAAAATTACGTGCACCCTACATACGGTCAAATTCGACTTTTTTAAATAAAAGTGAGATTTTTGTCTTTTTTCGATTATTTTTTGATTTGCGTTCGATTGGGAAGTTTTTTCGTTGGGTTTCACTACATCGGTACGTGCACCCTACAGTCGGCCAACCCAACTAATAATAGGATTTTGAAGTATTTTTCAAGTTTTTTCGGAATTTTCGAATACCGTGCAATCGGTACACGTGATTTACGTTCTACATTCGTTAAATTTCTATATTTTCGAGAGAAAATATTAATTTTAAAAATATTTCGGTACACGAAAAGTTTTTTTTTTTTGATTTTTGAATTTTAAATTTTATTTTTTATCTTGTATTTTTTTTAAATTTCAAAGAAAATTTTAGTTTTTTTTTCTTCGTTGATTTTGTCGATTTTACAGCGACTTTTGGTTTTCTCGACATTTTTGAAATTTTTGAGCCTTTTCGAATTTTTTTTTGAGATTTTCGATTTTATTATTTTCGGACTCGCGTTTTTTGTACTTTTTGACATTGGTCTCCTGTGTTATTGGAACTCAGGCAAAGCTTCTTCTACATTCGGTAGATAGTTTTTTGGTGGATTTTTTCGGTTTTTCGCTAAAAGGAACTAAATTTCATTGGAAATTTTTGGTGTTCCGATCCATTTAAATTTACATAGGTAAATTTTAGCGATTCTCTCATTTACAGTCCAATCGAAGTTAGATTTTTTTTGATTCTTTGGGGAATTTTGTTTCGTTTTAGTCACTTTTCGTTTGATTTTTTGAAACTTTATAAACAAAATGTCTCTCACTCCTCTCGATATTTTTGTAAGAGCTTCGGATGCTCTTATCAAATTTAATGCAAACTTTGTTGCAGAAAAAGACGAGGAGCTTGATTTGTTTATTCTTGAGGTACGTAGCTCGGAGGTCAATAAAGTTTGGCAACGAGTTCAGGAAGCGTACGAAAAATATATTAATTATTTACAAACTACAAAGACTGTAGAGAAAAGCGACATCGACGCCGCGGACAACAAATATGAGTCTTCGTACTCAACATTTATGAGGTGTCTAGCGACAATTAATAGGAAATTGTCAGAGTTCCGAAACTTGAAGCGCTGGTCTTCGAGAACATCCTTGTCGAACTCAGAATCTGAGCATTCAATTCGGTCTGCTCCTAATGATTCGGTAGCGAATGAAACGATTCCTCCCGGGAACGTTTCTAATAGAACTCTTCCTTCCGCGACCCCTTCCCACCGGTCGAATAGGGAAAGGAGGCAAATGGCGTCTATGGGTGACGTCATGCACAATCTGGCTCTGCCTCCGTGTGATGTTGACGTTTTTGAGGGAGATTTTATATCCTGGCCCACCTTTAGGGACTTATTCGGCGCAATGTATATAAATAATTCTCGACTGAGCGACATTGAGCGATTATGTCATCTGGTACGTAAAACCAGTGGGGAAGCGCGAGAAATTGTCTCGAAATTTCCGCTGACCCATCGCAGCTTCGAGCTTGCGTGGCAAGCACTCAGGGAATCTTATGATAACCCTAGAATACTTGTGCATAACCAAATTAAGACTCTCTTTGACCTTCCGGTTTTATCAAGTGAGACTAGTTCGGGGTTAAAATCGATACAACGCGGTATTAATGGCTGTCTTTCAGCACTATCTACTTACGATATAAGTACGGACAATTGGGATCCGATCCTGATCTTTATTTGCCTGCAACGTTTGCCGAGGCTTACCCAGTCTTTATGGGAACAAAGTATCAGGGACAAATCAGCTCTTTCTTCGTGGAAAGAGATGGATACCTTTCTTACGGAAAGGATTCGCACTCTTGTGTGCCTTAGCGACCTTCGGGGACCCGAACCCCAAAAAGCGTCAAATACGAAGAAGGTTAGGACGCATTTTACGAATGCAACCTCTCCGAAGCCTTCTCGTGCTCAAACTATTATTAACTGTGTACTCTGCCCTAGACACAGCCATAAACTGTCAAAGTGCCATCGGTTCAAACAACTTTCACCATCGGAAAGGTATTCGGTTATCAAACGGCATAATTTATGTTTAAATTGTTTGGCTAAGGGGCATGATGTCAGAAATTGTTCGAGTGATCGTCACTGTTCGAAATGTGAATCTAGACATCACACATTGTTACATCGAGATGCTACGAATTCCACCTCAGGTAATTCTGGGTCGAGACCTCCTGCAGCTACTCAATCTTCGAACCCCCCTCCTGCAGAACAACCTCAACCATCCACATCGGCTGGATGTTTGCCGCGTCAGGTATTTCACGCTGCTCAGAGCAGAGCTGTGCTTTTGGGAACAGCAATGGTGAATATTGTTCATCAAGGTGCTTCGTACCCTGCTCGAGCGTTGATTGACCCTGCTTCTGAAGCCTCCTTTTTAACGGAGCGTTTGCAGAATAGGTTGAAGTTGCCTGTGCACTCAACCAATGCAACAATTTCTGGTGTCAATCGAGCTATATCTGCCACCTCAAGAAAAGTTTGTACAGTGAAGATTGGGACAGCATGCGACGCGTCGATAATCTTAGAAACGACAGCTCTGATTTTGCCCACTATATCTGGAAATCTGCCATCCTTTACGGTAGCAGCAGATTTTAAGAATCAATTGCCAAATATTCGATTGGCAGATCCAAATTTGTTTGACCCTCGACCTGTTGATCTACTGATAGGAGCGGACTTGTACCCTCAGATTCTCAAGGGAGGATCTCTTCAGATTTCTTCAGGCACCCTGCTTGCCCAGAATTCTATATTTGGTTGGCTTATCGCGGGTCCGGTCCCGGCCAATCAAATTCAGACTTTCGCTACGACTTTGGAAATATCTGAAGAAGATAGCATAAATAGAACGCTTTGCGTTTCTGGGAACTCGAGGAGCCTCCAAAACGTAGTATTTTGTCGCCTTCGGATAAGGTTTGCGAGGAAAATTGTGTACGTACGACCCGTAGAGATTCGGACGGTAGGTATATCGTTACTTTACCCATCCGAACTGACCTTAGCTCACGGGCATACTTAGGCGAGTCGAGAGCAAACGTTCTTAAACAATTCTACCGTAATGAATCGTCATTACTTCGGAAGCCTGACGTGAAGACAGTTTATGATAAGGTCGTCACAGAATATTTGACATTGGACCACATGAGGCCAGTGAATGCGCCTTCTTCGATTGAGAAGTTGTCTTGTTTAGATTGTTTCCCATCTGACCATTTGGTGGATGCGAAGGTTCTGACTTTTGTGGAGAACAGCGGTTCTAAACCCTTGGGGATTCGATGGAACGCGCAGTTGGATGCTTTTTACTTCGCGGTGACACCTATAGTCAAGAAATCTTCCTATACTAAACGGGAAGTTCTTTCTGCTATCGCGAAACTTTTTGACCCCGTCGGCTGGGTAGGTCCAGTGATTGTCATGGCCAAGATGGTCATGCAAAAAGTCTGGCGGGACAACATTGGTTGGGATGACCCGCTCCCACCTTCCACTGAAGGAGAATGGCTAAAATTTGTTGACGCCTATCCTGAAGTGAATTCTGTCCGTATCCCAAGATATGTTCGATACCATCCGGACTGTAATGCGGAGCTTCATGTCTTTTCGGATGCCTCGGAGAAGGCATACGCGGGGGTGGTTTATCTTCGGATTGAAGCTCCGAGTGGGGAAATTTTCTCAAATTTACTATTGTGTAAAACTAGAGTCGCCCCTATAAAATCGGTTTCTCTACCTCGACTGGAACTTTGCGGATCCGTTTTAGCTTCGGAACTTTTGAAAACAATCGTGCGAGAGAGTGGTATAGAATTTCGCCAAGTTTATTGTTGGACAGATTCGACTATAGTGCTCGCATGGCTTAGAAAGACGCCTTCGACGTGGACTACTTTTGTAGCGAATAGGGTATGTCGCATTCAGGAGAATGTTGGCAATCACAATTGGTATCATGTGAGATCAGAAGACAATCCTGCGGATTTGGGCAGTCGTGGTCTTCCTCCCGCGGACTTAGCCTCGTCTGAAATGTGGTGGCACGGGCCACAATGGCTCAGCCTTAGTAAATCGGAATGGCCGATTCATGATCTCACCCCCTTGATACTGATGTAGAAATGCGCTCGGTGCGTACTCACGCGTCGTTTTTCTCCAGTTATGAGGATATTCTTGATAGGTTTTCGACTTTAGATCGAGCTTTGCGTGTCGTTGCTTACATGATGAGATTTTTCCGTAGAACTCATCCTGCTCATAGGAGTCAGTACAACGTGACTAGTTCCACCCTTTCGTCTGAAGAAATAAAAGATGTTCGTACTCGACTGGTTGTCGTAGCACAGAAAGCTAATTATGCGGATGAATATAAGCATCTGTTGAATAGAACGCCGTTTAATAGTAAAAGTTCTCTTGTTCCTCTAAATCCGTTTCTAGATGAGAATGGTAGATTAGCTCGGTCCCCTACCCTTGCCTATTCGGAAAGACATCCTATACTTCTCCCTTACAATTGTCGGTTTTCCAAACTTTTAGTGAACTTTATTCACATGATTTCTGTTCATGGAGGAAATCAATTGATGTTACGCATCATTAGAATCGAGTATTGGATACCTCGCGTGAAAACCTTGATTCGGTCAGTTGTTCACAATTGTAGGAGTTGTATGTTAGAAAGAAAACGGTCCTGTGGACAGGTTATGGCAGCACTTCCGCCAGAAAGAACCATAATTAATAGGCCATTCACTGCCACTGGGGTAGACTTTGCAGGGCCATTTGACATTAAGTCATATACAGGTCGATACTGCAAAATTACCAAAGGATACGTTTGTGTATTCGTGTGCTTCTCTACGAAGGCCATACACTTGGAAGCAGTATCCGACTTATCGACAGCAAACTTCTTGGCAGCCTTTCATCGGTTTATTGCTCGCCGTGGTTGTCCTCGTACCATTTTTTCGGATAATGGAACGAATTTTGTAGGTGCATCTAGGGAAATTGAGAGGAATTTTAAGGATTTTGTTCGGGAATGTAGCTCTTCCATTTCCTCACAATTCGCGCATCAAAGCCTATCGTGGCGGTTTATTCCAGCTGGAGCTCCACATATGGGTGGCCTCTGGGAAGCTGGGGTTAAGAGTTTTAAGCTTCACTTTCGAAGACAGGCTCGAAATCTAAAGTATACTTTTGAGGAATTATCGACAGTTTTGGCTAGAATTGAGGCATGCTTAAATTCTCGTCCGTTGTGTCCTATGTCCGATAATCCAAATGAAAACGTCGCGTTGACGCCAGGACACTTTTTGATAGGTGCTCCGCTACTTGCTCCCCCAGAACCAGTCGTCTCTGAGCAACCGATATCTCTGGTGAATCGGTTTAGGAAAGTTCAGGCACTGGCTCATCAGTTTTGTTTTCGTTGGAAAGAGGAGTATTTGAAAACCTTGCACAAGCGGTATAAATGGAAATTTCCGGAACGTGATGTACAAAAGGATGATCTCGTCGTCGTGAAACACGAGCTTCAAGCTCCTACGTCATGGAAATTAGGCCGCGTCATTGATGTTCACCCCGGGATCGACGGTCATATTCGCGTTGTTGACGTCCGCACTGATAACGGCGTTGTAAGACGACCTATCACCAAATTGGTCATTCTGACCGACCAAACCTCGCAGTCTTTGTAATCTTATTCTTTCCTCGTAGTAAAATGGAAAAGATCTCATTCTTCGCCGATGATTTGGAAGATTTTGATGAGCTCATGGAGTTGTCGGAAGAAGATAGTCGCCCGGTTTCTGATGCACCTGTGGTTATGGCGCCAATTTTAGACCCAGTGCAGGAAGTTCTGCCTTCGCAGACTGTGATAGCGGATAACAAGACCCCACAACTGCCCTCTGCAGCATTGGCAATCACGTCCGCCACACCAGCAGCGTCCGCCCCAACAGTACCGTCCGCCCCATCAGACCCGTCCGTTCCGTCCGCTTATAGTTGTCGTGTTTGTGGTCGAAGGCATCCACTTCGTTTTTGCGTCAAATTCCGAAAGATGCCTAACGAAACTCGGATTCGGACAGTGGTGATGTATCACCATTGTTACCGGTGTTTGGCGCATTCCCACCAAACTAAGGACTGTCCGAGTCAGAAAAGATGTACGAAATGTAGTGGCGACCACAACACTCTTTTACATTCCGACCCCAACAAAACTGACCCTAGAGTCGCGCCGAAGCATAAGAATGGCAACCCCAAACGTCCGCGTCAAGTAGCACTCACTCGTCCGTCCGATAGGGGAGATTCTTCTCATCCGTCCGCTGTTGCTGTGGGGATGGGCGTTTTGCAGAACGTGGTGTCTTTGGTGCCAAGTTTGGTTGTGCACGTTCGGTCGACTGGGGCAGCAGTGCCAGTTCGTGCAGTACTCGATTCCTGTGGTAGGCAGAGTCTAATCTGTGCGTCTATGGTGGAGCAGCTTCAAATTCCTACATCATGGATAGATGGTGTCGAGTTCTGTAGGTTGACAGTCGCGTCCGCATACGATGCCCAGCAAACCTTGACTTTTACGGCCAGGGTATGCGACCTCGGGCACGTCTCCACCCCCACTGAATCGGTTCCAGAACGAATCAAGGAATCATTTCTTGGATTCCCATTAGCTGATCCTCACTTTTTTAGAGTAGGACGCGTAGCGCTCGTGTTCGGTCCAGAAATGTACGCACGAATCGTCACTAGTCAGGTACGAACGTCACCAGGGCTTCCGGTCGCCCATTACACCATTTTTGGATGGGTGTTATCTGGCGTATGCAACTGCTAGGGTCCCTACTGGCCTGATTGAGTTGCTGGGGTCCCTACTGGCCCATCGTGTTTCGTCCACCCAAGGGTCCCTACTGGCCCATCGCGTTCTCGCTGGGGTCCCTACTGGCCCATTCGTGTTTGTCGTTGAGAAGTCCCTACTGGCTTCTGGGTCCCTACTGGCCCATTTAGATTAAGTGTTTTTTGAAAAAATGAATAAAAAAGAAATTGAATGAATAATGAATTACAAAAACTCACTGAATTACTTACTGCTCTTTACTTTCCCTACCTGATTAAATGTACCATGGTATTTGTTTATGGTACTTTCCTTCTCGCTAATATCTATGTACTCACTTTGTTCCAACACTGAAAGAGTACCTTTGTAGATATTAGCGAGTAAGTATTTTGACATTTCCCCGCGAATGCCCCCACCTTTCACCGTCTAATCAATCGCTAACGATCTCTTAAATCGACGGCACCTCGGCATATCGTTGCTCTTCTCTCTGCATATTGTTGCAAACATTTGTACATATTGTTGTACTATAAAAAAGGTAATCTTGTTACCAAAACCTTGAATAAATAAATTAGAGCTTACGGCTCCCTTTAGAATTTAAATTAAACTATCGTGTTTTTTATTTATTTTCTTTTTCGGCACCAACACATTATATTAGAAGAAGAAGACATACATTATTGCTATTGAATACGGAAGATGATAGAGTGGTGTCTATTGAAACTGCAGTCAATTCTACCAAGCAATTAAAACTCTTTACCAATTTTTGTATTTGTTTCTATTACTTTTTTGCAATAGACAGAAAGTAAATGAAACATATGGTCTCGAACCAAATAAATTCTGACTGAAGTTCTTTTGAAATTTAATTTCTTTGAAATATTTATTTGTAGAAAATTACGTTGCAATTGCATTTCTCTAGAAAATTACCTTGAATTTGCTTTTTTTTAATTTCATCAAATTTAATTTTTCTAGAAAATTGAGTTGAAATTGCATTGTTCTAGAAAAAATATTCGAAATAAAATTATTTTTCAAAAAAATTCATTGAAATTTAAATTTTCTAGAAAATGTTGTTGAAATTGCTTTTCACTAAAAGAATACAATGGAATAGCAATTGTCCAAAAAATTCCTTTGAAATTGCATTTTTCTACAAAATTTTGTTGAAATTTAATTTTCCTTGAAAATTTAATGGAAATTAAAATTTTATACAGAATTTCAGAAATTGCAAATTTGGATAAAGTGCTGTTTATGGGGCTCAGAAAATGAAATTTGTTGCTCGGAACCATGGGGCCCTCAAGACCCAAAAAATGTAGCTGGTCCCGTACGTGATCAATATTATACTAAAATGAAATAAATTTTTCCGAAGATTACAAATATGCCTGAAAAAATGTTCAAAATCCCTATGAGAGTCCTCCTAGAGGGTCTTGAAAAATGAGTTTAGGTTCCGTATATCGTATGACCCCTCAAGTGAAAGATATGTATGCAATTATATCAAGCTTCATTCCGGGAGTCGCCTACATGGAGAAATATTTTGGTCCGTAGGATTTGGCATGGTCGTTTACGCAGGAATAGGTTGGATAGCGTAGCCGGCTTTGGATATACCAAATAAAAAGGAGAAAATCTTTAACCCAGGTCAAAGGTCGGGTTAAATTCCGATGACCTGATTAATGGTCGGTGAGGGGATGTTAGGGACACAGCGGATAGAGGTACACTAAATGGATAATAAAAAGGTAGATGACCAGTTTAATGGACGATGACCTTGATTTGATTTTCGTTCGTTGACTGTATGAAAGGCCGATGAAGAAATATTTTCCAGAAAAAAATAAATATTTAGTGAAATCATATTTTTGACATCATTCTCAAAAAAATGCAATTTGGACGAAATTTTCTAAAAACTAAATTTTAAACGAATGTTGTAGCAAAATGCAATTTTCATATTTATAAAAATTCAATTTAGACGATTTTTTGAGAAATACTAATTTTGAAAAAATCTATACATATACTCGTACGTATACCCGTATATATAAAAACGTTCATCTGTTCATTATAAGAGCATCACGCAAAAACTACCGGACCAATTTTAAAAAATGTTTCTTTTATTTCGAAACTGTTTGGCTGCAGATGGTTTGTAAAAGTACAAAATAGTGGGAGGGGCAAAAGTGGGCGTTGCATTATTTAAAATTTGAATATCTCAGAAAGTATTGGTTATACAGAGTGTCCGCCGGGACACTTTTTTGCACTGCAGGCTGTGGCGTCACTGTTGGTCGAACAGAGTGGAGAGTGTGCGTGGATTATAGTGGCTGACGGGAGATTTGTATTCGTCTGCCTTTTTAGTTGCCATCATGCATTGGACACGTGAGGAGAGGTCATTTTGTGTTGAAACGTATTTTTCAAATGCGCTCTCGCTCGGGGTGATGTGAATCACTCGAGGTGATGTGAATTGACCGGGACGCTCACCAGACCTAGCCCCATGCGAATTTTTCCATGCGAATGTGTATACCAACCGTCCCAACACATTGCAAGACCTTATTAATAATATTGAGGCTGAAATTGGCATAATACCAGTCGACATGCTTGTTAGAGTTCATGAAAACTTCAGAAAACGTATGCAGCAGTGTGTGGATAGCGAAGGTCGACATTTGCCAGATACACTATTTAAAACCATGTAATTTAAAAATTCCCTTTCTGTTCAATATAATTAAAATATACACAGAAAGAAAAATGCCATACTAAATTCAAGTAAAAAATTCTTAATTTAAGCCGAAATCGTACTTAAAAATTTAAGTACGTTCGTACTAAGTTTTTCTTAAAACAAGTATAAATCGGCTTAAATTGAAAAAATGAAGCGCTGAAGGCTTACAAGCATTTAATGCTTGAAATCAAGTAAGCATTTCTTGAAAAGGAAAATTAAGCCTAATATGGCTTAAAGTAAGAAAAAAAGCTTACTTTAATATCTGAGAGACAACCATTATAAAGCACTATAAAATTACCCTCTCAACCACTCTCATGCAAGTGGTTGATTTTGGCTGACGCAACATCAAACACACATGCATATAAATTGTCGAAATGTATATGTATAAACATTTGTGCGCGACCATATCCAATTCGTTTCTCGTTCAAGCAGTGTTTGCAAATACATTACTTGGAGTGATTTTTTTTGATTTTAGTTTAATATAATTGTTAATAATTCTTATTCGTTTCGTTGATGCTATTCCTTATATGTTTCATATTTAAATCGAATAAAGGCCGGGTTAGGCATACGTAACCGTAATTTATCTTTACCGTTGTCGTAACGTTGTCCGTTTCAGCCAAATCAGATCCAATCTCTATCTATAAATAAGTCCACGTTTGTAGAGACGCTTATATTGCTGTCAAATTAACCCACAATGAAGAAGATTGGCGCAATGATTGTCTCTTACTGTCTTCAAAAGAATCCTGAAGCAGATTATAAATTTAATTTTGAATGGAGTCAGCCGCGATCTTCATAAAACTCACCTGTAACGCCCAGCTCCTTGCCAATTTGCTTCCAAGCATCTCGCTTTTTTTCAGATAGTTTAGATAGGTTTAGGTTTAGGTTTTAACCAGATAGGTTTAGGTTTAGGTTTTAACCAAAACCTATTGTATAAATACTCGTGCGACTGCACCAATGAAATCAAATATTCGTCTTTCATGTTTATTTGCACTTTTAAACAACAAATAAATTATTTTCTTTACTTTTCTCGGTGCACATACAATTGTAAACAACATGTAGTATCAGCTGTTGTCAAATTGTACGTAAACGGAACGTCTAATTCTGATTTCAACAGATTCAGCCGTCCGTTTACGTTTCGTTTCCGTTGGCTAATCGTTTACACTGATTTCCATATGACAGATTGAATCAGCTGATTCGTTACGCTACGGGGGCGTTACGGTTAAGTTTGCCTAACTGGGCCTTAAATGCAGCAAAACTTTTACTTTTGCTGTCAAGCAATTGTATTTTGACATACCATTTTAAAAATGTCATTCTTTGCAATACAGTGGTAAATGGTATAAAACCAACGAACGCACAACAAATCTAGTATGACCAGGCTTAAATCAAGAACTGATCTGGCTTAAATCAAGTATTATCAGGCTTAAATCAAGTATTACACAGGCTTAATTCAATCAAAAATTTCTTCATTGAAGCCCGTTTCGCACTCAAGTGAATCCGATAAAATTCTTAAATCAATCGCTTTATGCTTGAAATAAGAATTTTTCGGCTTAATCAGGCTTAATAAGCGCTAAGATTAAGAATCCAGGGCTTAAAAATCCGTACTTGATTCAAGTATTTTGTACTTGGTTTAAGAAAATCCGTACTTAACGTACTTTTGACACCGCTACGGCTTGATTCAAGTACGGATTACTCATTTTTTTCTTTCTGTGTAAAATAAGTTTTTCTAAGGTTCATAACTTTTTTATTTCATTTCCAAATAAGCAAATTACCCCGAAAGAATTTTCAATAAAATTCAATTTCGATATAAATTTCTATAAAAGTGCAATTCGATGAAATTTTCTATAAAAATTTCAATGTCTATGAATTTTTCAATAAAAATAAATTTGACGAACTTTTGTAGAACGGAGCTTGCAAACTCTTTCAGCCATACGGCTCCCCACAATCATGTACAAAATATAAGAAATTTTATATTATTTAATATGCCTAATAAGAATCAGAGCGGATAAGATAAAGAAGCTCAGCAAAATGTGAGACAACTAATGTTTAAAATTGTTTATTTTTGAACAATTTAAATAGAATATCAGAGGGGAAATTCATAACAAAGTAAATAAGTTATACCAATTCCGCAATGGATTTAAACACGAAAATTTGGTTGTGGAATTTTTAATAAAATTTAATTTAAACAAAAAGTCTAAAAAATATTTTAAGAAATGTTTTGGAAACTATATCTTAAAATAATACGTTATGTTGTCTCAAAAACTGCATAAATTCAATTAGAATCCGTTAATTCATTACTTTTACATAAGTCAATAATTTTTGGACATTTTCAAAAATCGAAATCCTCATAAACTACAAAAACAATACCAATATCGATTTATTAAATGTACTCATGAATACCCTGGAAGATCGCTACGGTTCCCTGTTTGAGAAGCCTTACAAAAAAGTTCTTATTTCCCACAAAATTGCTCATTTTAAAATATATCTAATTTTCTAAAGAACTATTCAAAATTTGTTTTTAAAATCATCGTTCAATTTACAATAATATGCGGTTCATCGCAACTATGATCACTTAACACGAAAATTCTCGTATAACTAAAGGTATGAGTAACTAAGATGAAAATGCATTTTTTGAAAATCCAAAATACGAGTACACAAAATGAGATAGATGATTTGTGTCTTTTTGAATGGTGTACGTAAAAGGGGAAGGGACAGGATATAAAATCATGTGAGTGGGGGGAGGAGGAAATTTTGTTTCGCACTTACCTTCATCATCAGCAATAAAGTATTGAACACAATTAGCATCATTATAAAGTATTCGAATGGTGTCGATACGACAATACGCCATACTTTATATTTAAATGTATTACGATTTTTGGGCATATAACGTTCTAATGGTCGCGCTCCTATTGTAAAGTCTATACATGATTTCTGCAAAGAGTTCAATTCAAATGCGTTTTAAAAACAAAACAGATATTAGTAATTTATTCAATTATTACATTTTGTTTTTTTTTTGTTTCTTTTTCTTTTAATACAGAGAAAATAAGAGCACAGTATTGGTTGATTGATTGTTAGAGCAGAGCCACAGATACGCACACACAAATACTTAATATTTAGTGTAACTATTTTGTTAAGGTATTAACATTTTGTTAGTTTAGTTTTAGAAAATAATAACAAATCATAAAAGGTAGTTACAATAGACAACAAAAGGCATTGTTAGAAATTGTGTGTATTGTAAAATTCATTATATTTTAAATAAAACAAAAGAAAACAAATTTCTTGTGCACTAAACATAAAACTTTATTTCATTCAATTTTCTAAAATTGCAGTTCATTGCAGCATTGAAATCATAACTAAAGCAGCAGCACTTTGTTTTTTGTTTTTCTATTTTTTCTGGTTTTTGCATTTTTTATCTAAAAGCATTATACAAACCTTTTTTTGGCTATTACATACAAACACATTTTATTTTATTGGTTTTGTACTTAATACAGAAAGTGGTAAATTATGGCAAATTTTACCAAAAACATTTTATTTTGCACATTTAAAGCAAAATAAAATGTCTATGATAAAATCGCATTTGAAAGTTAGTAACTGTAATTAAAAACTTTTAGCAACTTCCGGAAAATGTTCAACATTTATACACATCAAACTAAAGACAGAACTAAACAAAGAAAAAATAAACGCATTAACCGAAAAGACAATAAAATAAAAATCTATGAATGATAGCATAAGACCGTTAAGGTCTGTTGCGTTGAGACACTAGAGCATCTAGGAAAAAAAATCTAGCAGACTATATACATAATATATAGAAGTATATTGAAATCGACTATTTTTCAATTTTGTTTTATTTTGAGATGAGAGACTAAAACTATGCACATTTGACATTTTTTTTTTCAAATAAATTTTGCTAGCTGTGTAGAGTTATAAAAATTTGGAAAAAACTTAAATTTTGAAATTTATTTTAAAGATGATTTGATTTTTTAAGAGAAATATATTTGTAGAGTAAAATATAAAATAAATCGGCTTATTGGGTCTATAACTAGGATTATTAAAATTTTTATTACTTCATAATTTTTTTAATATTTGTATTATTCTCGCAGCATATTATGCAAATAATGAACATATGTATAGTAGTTACCAGGCTATCATATTGATAATATTGTTACAAGGGGACCATATAATGGCCATGTGGAACATAATATGATTAAAAATCGACCACATTGTTAGGAAATGGTTACGGGGAGACCATGGGACAACATTTTTTTTTTCAAGGGAATACACTTTCTTTGAAATCACAGTACAGCATTTTTCAGGTCATTGATTCGGTACTCAATTCTGAGAATTGGAAGTGAAAGTAGCCCCAAAAATAAGAACTTCTGCATCATTCGTTTAGTCAAGTTGGCTCAATTTTTCAGCTCATTGATTTGGGACTGAATTCTGAAAATTGGACGTGAAAGTAGCCCCAAAAATAAGAACTTCTGCATCATTCGTTTAGTCAAGTTGGCTCAATTAATAATTTAATGGCCATACGAATTTTTTTTGCTCAAGGATTTTTTTGCACTTTTTAAGGCATTGGATGCACTTTTTTCGGATATTACGGATCCCCATGCCTACTATATTCATGAAAAACCTAACATCCCAACATACCAAATGACTTGAGAATTATATTATTACAATAAGCTTAACAACACCAGCCTCAAGCTTGAAAAAGAGTTGAGAATCTATTGTAAAATGCCTGTGCAACAATTGTTGAAAAATCGAAACGGATCCCTCTTGACAATATTAAATGTGTACGCTTACTATAAGCTTATCCTTGTAATTGTAGAATAAACCTACGAAAATAATATTATATTTTTGTATATTGTATTGTATTTTTGTATAATTTTTTTTTTATTTATTAGACATTTCTAATTATTTTATTAGAATATTACCAATTATTTTATAACACAACACAATTATACTTGCACTGACTTTGAAATTGAACAATGCAAATTTCTTCAAAAATGAAGCAAGCCTTGTTGACAGTTTTCGCCAAATCAAACAATAAAAGCAAAACACAAAACTAATTTGTCAACAAATGAAGCGGCATGTTGACAGATTTCTCTTACATACTTGAGAAACGGTTGTGTATAACAAGAGTTTCTCAAACATAACGGCACTGGATGATAGTTTTCGTGTGCATACTTAAGAAACAATTGTGTATCATAAGAGTTCCTGATTGTGAATCCACTATATGTAATATTGTTCTCAAGTTGTATTGCAGTTTTATTTCTATTTGGTATGTTGGGATGGTTAAAATTGGACCATATTGTGGTGAAATAGTTACGAAGAAGCCATACTACCATTCATGATGACCACAACACCACATACGAGGGTTGCTATATATATATATGTCTGCTTAGCCAACACTAAGTGTTGCCTGGCGCCAGACAGAAACAGAGAAACATAAATGGTTGCTGTGATCATATTTGGGGAGCAAACTGTAAGAATTGCTAATATGATCACCACAACCATTTATGTTTCTCTGTCTTCATTGACGAGTATAAAATATCAAATAAATTTCAGAGGCAACAAAAGACTATCCTGAAATTTGGACATATATATTATATAGTCATGGATTGACTCTATAATATATATGTCTTTCGTGAACCGGTGTGGGAGCGTAGAGTTTTATTAAACCCGTAGAGAAGGTCTAAAATCGGGCTGAGCTGACTATATGATAACTTACGGCATACAGAATAGGAAGAAACATTGTCAAGTTTAATAATGTTGTTTGTGTAATGGGTGATTCCACAGCAGTTCGACCAACTCAAAAAATGACCCCTTTTAATTTTCACAAAATTTAGTAAGGGAATTTTTTGAGGTTTTTAGTTTTTTAAAATTCATTGTAGTATTTGTGGTTCTGTGCCTTTATCAAGGATTTTTCTCCAATTTACTATTTGTTAAATTGGTAATTTCTTCTTAACCACTTTACGTATTTTGAAGATTTTAATACCAATGAAAAGCTCTGCTACGGACTAAAATAGTTATGTCCTTTTAGTGGAAGGATGTGAAAATAGTGGGAGCTCCCAGAAGGGGTTTATATACTGTGCAAAATTTTGTAGTATTTTCGCGCATTGGTACTCACGCTACAAGGTTTTTATTTTTTTGTCTAAAATGGTACCTCTGTGTGGGAGGTACCAAAAGGGGCTTGACAATAACGCCCATTTTTCATTGGACTGTATGTGCTATAAAAGCATTACTATGTGTGTACCAAATTTCAAGTATTTTTAAGTACTTGTATTAATGTTATAATCTGTTAACTTTTTGTACAAAATGGTCCCTTTGTATGGGAGGTACCAAAAGTTCATAGCGACAGATAAACTATTACTATGTGTGGAACTGCAGAGGATTCGGATATGTAGTATAAAGGTAGTATATTAAATTGTAACCTTTTGTGTGGGAGGTACCACAAAGAGTGGAACAATATGGCCCATCTTCGATCTTAGCCTGAGCTAGAAACAAATATTATGCCATACAAAATTTGAATTCAATCTGTTACTCATTTCTATAGTTATCGTGCGCTCCAGCCAGACAGACAGACGGACGGACATTGCTCAAATGACTTAAAATGGCTCAAAACGGATTTCTGCCAAACATACTTGGGGTCTTAGGACACTCCTTCGATGTGTTACACTTTTTGTCCGTAGCAAATGATATATACCCTCGTCACACTGGGAGAGGGTATAATAAATAGTTCACTAAATATCAACCCTGTGTGAAGGTACTAGAAGGAGTGGACGAATATGGCCCATCTTCGAACTTAGCCTGAGATGGTTAATTTGAAGTCAATCTGTTACTCCTTTAGAGAGTTCTTTTCCGCACCAGCCAGCATACATACAGGTGGACAAACATGCATCGCCCAAATGACTTAAAATTGTCCAAATCGAATTTCCACGACGTATACAGTTTTCTTACAGTCTGTAAGGTGAGGGGATAAATATTGGGATAATAGATATATGTATATGGGGACTGTATCAAAATATGAACCGATTTTCTTCAAATTTAACACTGCTCGTTCTTGAATGAATAATAGATAACTGCAAATTGTTTACAGATCTGTGGAGAAACATGTAAGAAAGTTTTAGTCGGGTCAACCGACTAAGGTATGCACTCACTTTGTGAGTAATGTAATATGGAATATTACACGAAATAATCGGTAATTTTGTGTAGGAGGTACCAGGAGGGGTTTAACAAATACAGTACATATTTCGCTGAACAGTAAATACTATAATATAAATACTTCACTGTTATGATTATGATCCATTAAATTTTGGTATGATTTGGCCATTTTTTTGTTGCAGGTACCAAAAGGCGCTTGTTGATAACGAAAATTTTTCACAGGGCTATAGGTGTTTTAAAAACATTACACTGTGCAAAATGTTGTTATATTTTCGTGCATTGGTATTCACGCTATAAGCTGTTAACTTTGGGTGCAAAATGGTCTATTTGTGTGGGAGAGGGGCGTGGCTACTTCGCCCATTTTTTTCATGGTGGTAGCTAATAAACTAATAATTTAGGTGGAATTTCAGAAAATTTGAATAAGTAGTATAGAAGATATTAGAGAAGGATTTCCGCCGAACATACTTGGGGTCTTAACTCCTTCGATGTGTTACACTTTTGGCCCGTAGCAAATGATAGATATACCCTGGTCCCACTAAAGTGAGGGTATAAAAAGTGCTGATTGTTTGAAGACCATATATTTAATTATAATTTTCTTTTAATTACGATATAAATTGATCGTCAAAAATATGCCAACATCAACGTTTTTCTAGTTTATTTACACTAAAAATACCTATGAAAAGTATTGAGAGAATTGTAAATGTGAATTTGAAAAAGTTTGTTAATTATTTTTTTCTTCTAGCAATTTTACGATGTGAAAAAATCTTGATGGTAATACATTTTTGATGCTCTTTATAAATAATAGTTACAATAATTACATATTTGCAAGTTTATAGAATAACAGACTTTTTTAATTATTTTATGAGCCGACATATTTTTTTATTCTATTCTAGACAAAATATTTCACTTAAAAAATGAATCATCAACTAAGTTGTTTGTTTTAATTTTGCTGGGACTAAAAAATATGAAGCTTTTTTTAAAAGACAATTATTTTGAACTAAATTCTAATATTTTGTATTTTTAGCGTTTTTGGTTAGTTATACACACACAAACATATAAACAAAAATATACACATCTATGGTCAATCAATTAGTATTTTATTAAAAAAAAAATAGTATTTAGCAAACCAATTTTAGCAGTTACGTTAATTGTTTGAATTACGATTGTTTTGTGGAGCAAAAAAGATTGTGGCGTTTTAATCTCACCTGATTTTTATCAATTTCACCATCTTGTAATTCAGCCTCGCCTTGTTCTTGGAATGTAATGATAATCAAGGCCACGAATATGTTTACAAAGAAGAATGGAAATACGATAAAATAAACGATATAAAATATGGACATTTCAATCCGGAAATTTTGTATTGGACCCCTATCTTCGTAAGTGGCAGCCATGGAGTGTTGCAGTACTCTAAATAATTGTTGTTGTTGTTGTGGATTGGTTTGGATAATTTGATTTTTTTTTGGTAATAAAAATAAATTAATTTTAGTTAATTCAAATAAGTTTTTTTTTTAGTTTTTGTTGTTTGTTAAAAGTGAATAAAAAAGAGTTGTGAAAATTTTCAAAATTAAAAGGAAAATTGAGTGTTTTACATTATTTTATAGATAAAACAAATTAAAAAATTTTAAGTGAAACATTTCTTAGAGTTATATAGTATATATGTATATAAAATATATTAGATTAGAAGAATGGAAAAACGTTTCGCTTACTGTGGCCATCCTTCGCCCGTCTGTACTGCGAATAGTGTTAACATTGCCGCGGCAACATTATCGTAGTGAAAACTTTGCGGCTTCCAGATGCGAGCCTCTTGTTTTGGCAGTATTTCTCCTTCTTCGAATTTAAAATACGAACCCCTGATTTGGTAAAAATTTCGGCAGCGACGTCGGCGGAGTTGATGATATTGATGGTTTTCAAGATTCAAGATGAGGTTTTTGTTTTTTTTTTTGGAATTGTGTATTGGTGTTTTTTAAGGAAATTTTTGGATTTTTAATAATATATCTTTTTTAAAAATAGTAAGTACTAAGGTAAAAAATTATAAAAAAAATAATAAACTAAGAAGTTAATAAACAAAAGATTTAAAAAATAAATAATAATTTTTAAAAAATGTTTTAATGAAAAGCCAAAACTACTAAATGATTAGTGATGGGGTTTATGCTTAATGGCTTAAAATGGCAAGTGTAGTGTGTTCATATTTTAGGTGGGGCGGAGGGGATCTTCTGGACTTTTCTGGTGTGTAGGGCATTGTGGAATTGTGAAGGAAGCTGTTTTGCATGATTGCATGTTTCTCTTTACACAAATAAGGCGTAAAGAAATAGCAAATGTTACAAAATCGATACTACGTTTTGTTTTTTCTTTTTTTTCTGTTGTATAAAAAAGCAAGTAGAAAGAAGCGGAGTGATTTGTTTTTGGTGATTATTTCTTGTTGTGTGTTTTTGTTGATTTTGACGGAAAATCGCTTGTATTTTGAGATATTTTTTTGTATTCGAATGACAGCTATGATAATTTGTGTTTTTTTTTGGTTTTGTTTCTGTTGAAGTTTTTTGTTTTTTTGATTAAGGCGAATTCAGTTTTGTAATTCAGTTTTTCTGTTGTTGTTGCTGTTTTAAAATTCTTTCATTCTTTCTTCTCGTTTTTTTTTTCTTTTCTAATATTGTGAGCATTCTTTCTTTGGTTTGGTTTTTTGAAACTTTAAATGTATATATATAGGGTTAAAATTGGATTTTTTGGTTTTCACTTTTAACAAAAAGCTTTGCAAATGATACAGTGTTTTTATATAATATTTTTTTTAAATACGTGTTCTAAACTCTGTTTTTCTATTTTATTTATAAATCATAACTACGAACCTGAAGTCGTTGATTTCCTAAAAAAATCAAGTAAATAGATAATAAATAAATATTGGGCACAATAGTTGTGTGGAGAGGGACCTTTGTATGGCCACTATTTAAATTCATGGACCTATGACAACAGTAGTTGGTGTGAATGTTTCCGAGTACAAATAAATCCATCGTACCAACTTCCAGGCAAAGTCGTTAAGATTGTGGCTTTCTATCGCGTTATAAAGTCAAATCAGAAGGGACCTTTGTATGGAAGTTATATCATAACATGTAGGAATGACGATCGTTCTTCGTGGAAAGGTTTCCGGGTATTAATAAATCCAAAGTACCAATATTTAGCCCGATTCGTTAAAATTTTTGGTTCCTATGGCGTTAAGAAGTGAAATCGGGAGGATCATTTGTAGGGGAGCTATATCAACCATTGTTCTTATAGCGGCCTTTCTTTATTCGAGTGAAGGGTTCTGGGAATAAATACGATAAAAATAAAAATTTTCAGACCGATCAGTTGAAATTTGTAGTCTCTATTGCATTAAGAAGTCAAATCGGACAGATGCTATATATGGAGGCTATATTAAAAAATGGACCGATATTGCCCATTTTGTATTCCAATGCACCTTTAAAACGTATCTACGGGGTCTATTCAATAGAAAATGTGAATTTTGAAATTTTCGGACATTAGATTAGCGTTTTTTTACGTTGGCACACTTGGTTTAGTTTGATTTGTTTGTGAGAGATGTAACAGTAAGACGTGTTTTGATTGTTCGGCGATTTTTTACTGTGGAAACAAATGGATCAAAGAATTTTGTGAAAACAAGTAAGAAAGCTTGCACGTGGATAGTGGCGCATCAATATATTCAAATCCTTCGAGAATTTGTACTGTCGTCTCTTTCCTAGCAAGTTCATCGGCTTTACAGTTCCCCGAATATCCCTATACCCAATCACCCATATGAGGTGCATTGTAAATATGCACAGGTATATGTTACTTATATTATGATATATTTAATGTTGGTATGTATTCTCTCATTTTCCATAGAAGGACTGTAGGAATTTGCATTAACAGGACTGTAGGAATTTTAAAAACTATACACTGTGCAAAGATTTTGAGAATTTATATGCACTGATATTCACGATATAAGCTGTTAATTTTTTGCACAAAATGGTAAGTTTGTGTGGGAGAGGTACCAAAAGGAACGTTACAATAACGCCCATTTTTAGACCGACTTTGGGTACTATAAAAACATTACACTGTACAAAATTTTAAGTATTTGTAGGCACTAGTATTTATGTTATAAGCTGTCAACTTTTCGTAGAAAATGGTACCTTTGTGTGGCAGGTAACAAAATGGACATGAAAATAAAGCACATTTTTCACCGTTCAAAATTTCAAGTCCTTGTCTGCACTGGTAATAAAGTTATAAGCCATTAACTTTTGGTTCAAAATTGTCCATTTGTGTGGGAGCTACCAAAAGGGGCTCGACAACTTCGCCCATTTTTCTCGAGGTTTTAGTGACCAATAAACTAATACTATATGTAGAATTTCAGAGGATTCAAATAAGTAGTATAGAATTTATTAAATAATCAATATTTCACTAAATGTTAAACCTTTGTGGGGGAGGTACTAGAAGGAGTGGACCAATATGGCCCATCTTCGAACTTAGCCGGATATTGAAGAAAAATATTACCACATAACAAATATGAAGTCAATCGGTTGCTCCTTTCGAGAGTTATGGTGCGCACCAGCCAGCAGACAGACATACAGACAGACGGACGGACGGACATTGCTCATTCGACTTAAAATGACTTAAAATGCTCCTTTTGGTTAGTAGCAAATGATATATACCCTCCTCTCTAAGGTGAGGGGATAAAAATGGAATTAAGTGCTCAAAAGCACTTGAAATGTTGAGAGTGGCTTATGGTGATTCTATTCTGAGTCAGAAAAATGTTTACAATGTTTCCTTAAAAGGGCCATAACTGGTGACGAATCATGGGTATATTGTTATGACATCGAAACCCAAGTCCAATCTTCCCAATGGAAGAGCCAATACCAAAAAACCAAGCCAAGTTCGATGATATGTCAATGTTTTCTTGGATAACCGTTGCGCAGTGCATCATGAAGTAATGCGCCGCTTGCGAGAATCAATACGAAAAAACGTCAGGAATTGTGGAACAACATTTCATGGTTTTTGCTTCACGATGCACCTGCTCTCCCGTTATTGCTTGTAATTTTTTGGACGAAAGTACATAATATAGATATCATGCCTCATACACCGCATTCACCGGGGAGAGGCTACTATATAATACCGTTTACCAGAATTTACCACTGAGAAGGATATATGGGGATACGAGTATGTCCCCCTAATGATATATCAAATAATTATTTCTAAGAGTTATTGCAGGTAAAATATATTACAAAATGTTAAATTACAGATGCTTCGGCTCAAAAAAGCAGCATCTACACCGCCAACAAGTCAATTTCGACGTATAACTGGGGTTTTATCAAAACGTTTTAATTTCTTAACCGTCAAGAAATTAAATCCGCTGGGATCCTTATAAGGGAATTTATATTGGAAAAAAGACAAACTAAGTTCCAAAGGCAATGATGTGTAGCCCCAAAAGTACACTTTTTGGATAGTAGGTTTGGGCGAAATGAGGCACCATCCATGCCTTCCGCACGCAAGTTTGTTCAAAAAGATAATGGGACTGGCATGCTGGTGGACAACACTCATGATCGCGTCATCGTACAGTGCGCACTAAAGTTAATATTGCTGCCGCAGCCGAGGGTGTGCGACTCAGTCTTGGAACACCGACTCGCCACCGATTTCAACAACTCCCTATTTCACGTCCTACACGCAAAGAAAAAATTCGTTTCTGAGAAACGAAATATTAGACAACTACAATTCTCGTTTACGACTACTGAAATTCTTTTGGTCAGAACAAAAAATTGCTTAAGCGAAATAAATTTCTGTCACAACAAACGAAATTTCAGTTCCGGCAAACGAGAATTGTAGTTGTCTAATATTTCATTTCGCAGAAACGAATTTTTTCTTTGCGTGTAGCCTGAAGCGATTTTTTTGAAATTTTCAAAGACCTCACATTATTCGCTTACAAGGTCCAATTGGCTCAGAAATTGATGGCACTTTTTAGTACGGGCCTTAGAGCAGCTTGAAATGCACAACGAGCTTGTTCGAAAATGATTTTTTTCTGACGAAGCGCTTATTCATCTTACCAAGCAAAACTGTCGCATCTGGGGTTCAGAAAAACCACGCGTGATCGTCGAGAAGCCAATGCATTCTCAGTGAATGACAGTTTGGTGTGGATTTTTGTGGCATCATTGACCTAATTTTCTTTGAAAATGCTTCTGGCAACGCAATTTCGGTTCACGTTGGGCTACAGAGGCATGATAAACCTTTTTTTTGGTGGCCGGACCATCTTTGGTTTCTGAAAAATGGCGCGCCACAATCAATCTTTTGTGCTCCAATTCGGTAATTCCATTATCTGCCGTCTCGGAAATGTTAATAGCATCATTATGCGAACAATCCATCAACGTTTCAGGTTCGATTCCGGCTAAGCAGTTTTTGAGACAGAGACAAACAACGTCACCAAGGTCATGCAAACTGGATTGACTACTACTGAGGAGGCCATAGGAGCGAGGACGTGTTCCATAAATAATTTTGAATAAACCAAAAAATTCTGAAAAATTTATTTTTTTAAAAAGAAACTTGGATTAAGACCACCGTTTAGACTTCATATGGAGGGAATAATAATGAGTCTAACGTGGCACAATTTGGAAATTAGACTTCAGAATGTTCTACGAATTAGTAAGGAAAAAATAGATGGAAAGGTGGATAATTATTTAAAAATTATAATTGAAATTTCGTCTCTTTGTTTTCTATATTTAAAAAAAACAAGTAAGAGGATTTCAGTTGAGTGAACGCTTATGGTTTACCCTAACTTTGTGAGTAATATAATATTTAATATACTACTTTCATATTTCCTTCAATATTAAAATAATGCAATAAAAACAAGTAAGAAAGTTCAGACAGGTAAACCCACTTATGAATCCCCTCACCTTCAGTCCCAACAAAATATTGGAAAATTTATTTATTTTTTTGTTTTAATTAAATTATTATCAATTTAAATTGCATTAAATGACTTTAAGGTAAGTACTGTTAAATCTTATTTGCGTAGGAGGTACCAATTGGGGCGTGCCAATAACGCCCACTTTTCTCTGGACTCTAGGTATTATAAAAGGTATAGGTATACAAAAGGTAGGTAAACTGATATTAAAGTCATAAGCAGTTAAAATTAGATGCAAAATGGTTCATTCGTGTGGGAGTAACCAAAAAGTTAGCGGCCATTTCGTCCATTTTTATTGACGTGCTAGCGACTAAAAAGCTAATACTATGTGTGGAATTTCAGAAGATTCGGGTAAGTAGTATAGATGATATTAAAGAATCAACATTTCACTAAAAGTTAACCCTTTGTGGAGGAGGTAATAGAAGGAGCAGACCAATATGGCCCATCTTCGAACCTAGCCGTAGATAGAGCAAAATATTACCGCATACCAAATTTGTAGTCAATCGGTTATTTCTTTCGAGAGTTATCGTGCGCGCTAGCCAGCAGACAGACAGACAGATGGACGGACGGACGGACGGGCGGACAGACGGATACTGCTCAAATGACTTAAAATGACCCAAAACGGATTTCCGCCGAACATACTTAGGGTCTTAGGTCACTCCTTCGATGTGTTACACTTTTGGCTCGTAGCAAATGATATATACCGTCCTCTCTAAGGTGGGGGGATAAAAATTGAGAAAAAGGCTTATTTGGTTTTCACGAAGTTTTTAATTTATCTTGAACGGCTATACCAATTTTTACAACGTTTACGTGGTGTGAGTGATAACGGACCATTTTTGGATGTAATTATTATTTAAAAAAAAATGTTAATTGCTTCTGATATTTTGTTTAAAAACTTTGACTTATAAAAATCATAGTGTTACCAGTTTTTTTAAATTAAAGTTTTTTAAAAAAAAATTCTAAAACAAATTTTAATTTTTTAAAAAAAAATATCGACGAAAATATAGCCCTTTATGTTATTTTTCAAACGACGTAGACTTTATAAAAATTTGTTCAGCCGTTCAAGAGCAATTACTAATTATGTAAAACCCAAAAATGAATTTTAATCAATTTTTTAAGTTTAAAATCCTTGAAAAGTTTATAATGTTGGAAATTTTTTTCTTCAAAAAATAAATGAAACAGTTTGGGCAAATGTTGGCACTATTGTTCAAACTCAGTAGTATTATTTTTAGACGATGTTACTATAGTCAAATATTAATTCAAATTAGTATAGATTTGTTATATATATATTTTTTTTTTTTGAAAAAAAAACACTGTATCATTTGTTATGCAAAATCGATTCATTTGTTCATTCATTGTCGTTTTCGGGATTTTGCAGCTTTTTGTAAAAGTTTCATTGCACACGAAGGCAAACAGTCAAAAGATTTCAAATCTTTTGTTAGTTGTGACATAAATAATTCTAAATAAATTATTTACAAACAAGTATTGAGTGTGTTGTAAGATTATTTAGATTTTTTTTGGTAGGTTTTTGGTATTATAAGTATATAAATAAGAAAATCAATAGAAGAAATAAAATATAGTTGCTATATAGTAGTTAGTTGTATGACATACATATAGTACTATATAAAAAGGAACAGAACACAAATACCAGATTAGCGTTTTTTTTTATTATTTTGGATTATTTGATCGATCTGTTACTCTAAGCAAAATTCTAATTTGTTTTTCTAGCCAATGAATTTTAGCATGTTTTTTCACACTAAAACAAAAACTAAACTAAATTTTTCTAAGATAATTTTGCAGCTCAGTTTTGTTGGTTAGTTCTTGTCCACACTAATTGTTAGGAATAAAGAAATTTACTAATACAAAAAAATTTGGAGAATTCTAAATAAGTGCTAATTTTTATTTTAATATTTCTAAATTTAGAACTATTTTCTGTTTCTGTTTATTTTGCTAGCAGCTTTTAATTTCTTTTTTTTACTTTTAAGGATGAGGAGATGTTATTGGTTTTTTGTTTGTTGGTTTGATAGGGTAACTAATTTATATGAGTAGTATTAGAGAAAGAGATAAATATTTTTTTGACTAAATCCAGACTTGAGAATTTCCTGCGTTTTTTTTTGGGTTGTTCATTTTTAGAGTTGAGTTTTTGTGTATAGAGATATGCAGCAAATAATTGCACATTTCTATGCATTTGAAATATCTAATTGGAAAATTAAGTGAATTGGAATTTAGAGCGCGCGTGTGACGTTGGAAAAAGCTTATTAAGAAATCTTCTGGCAGTAGTATGGACCTTTGGTATTTTAACAAAAAATAAAATACCCAATTCACAAAAAAGTTAATGTATTTTTGTTGTTCTTATTGTCAAGTGATTGTGATTTTCATTTTGGATTTATAATAAGTCCTTTTACTACTCAAAATGCAAAAAAGATGGCGTAAAGGAAACGTAAAATGGAAATATCTAAGAAAAAAAACATTTGATTAGCTTTCTAGATAGCATCGCTTTCGCTCTTTCGGGTGTTGAAATTTTCTCTTTTTTGGTTGCCTATAACTCTGGTCTATAATTTCGGCAAATATTATGGAGGATTTTTAGATTGCTTTTTTCTCTCGGTTATCATTTGAATTGGAAGCCAGTGTATTCTTTTTGTCGAATTTCGTTTGATTTGGTTTGGTTTGGTTCATTTTCGGCATTGTTTGCTTGCATGATTTTGGCAACTTTTTGGGGCAAAAGTGTAATCAGGCAAATAAACAAGCGGGGAAACTTTAAAATGCTACTCTTACATTCTGTAAAATCTGTGCACGCATTTATTTTTATTTTTTTTTTAATCTTACAAATGAAACAAAAACATGTAACTAAAAAAGAATAAGGCTATGACAACTTAAAACTTAAAAACAAGTTAGAAACACATTTACTATTTTCATTTCAATTATGGGAAATTTATAACCTCTTATTGCACGTTAAGTTCGCTTGCTTTTATGCGAATCGAATTTGAAATTTGCATCTGAGTCTGAATTTTGAACGCTTTGGGCCAGTGTGTTTCTTTGTTGGGTGGATGGGTGTGTGTCTGTGTATATTTTCTTGTTGTTTCGGCTTGAATGTGTGCATGTCTCAGTTCAGGTTTTATCTTTGTATGGGGGCGGGCGGGTTTTTTGTGGTTTCTATGGTATGAAAGAGTTTTTTTTGTTTTTTTTTTTCAGTGTACAGACTTTCAGTGCAATTAAAAGTAATTATTTTAAAGTCGTCGTCAAGGGTTTTATACTTGGATTTTTTTTTTCTTGAAATTACTTTAACACTTGGCGTCATCGATGGGTTTTCATTTCGTTTGAAAAATAGAAATATCTTTGAAATAAAAATCTTCATCCTGGTATTTAGTTTATATGATATTAAAAAAGAAACCTGGCGCTCTTTTCACTTTGAAAAATTATATACATATATATATATATGTATATTTAATATCCTGCTGTTTTCTCTCTGGAAGTTGTTGACTAATGTGTTTACATATGATAGAAAACGGAGTAATTTTTCTATTTTCTAAATAAATTTTTAACTAACATAGAAACATCAATAATTTCACTTGAATACTATATAAATATTTGGTAATTTAGCAGAAAACTCGTTACATAATTGTATTGCATTGCATTAAAGTACTTACATGTGTTATCAAATGATTTATGTTAGCTGCACCGATGATGAATTGAATCAGCTTTCGACAGTGAGTTTCCGGTGAGTTTACATTTGCTTATTTATTAGCATTGAAATATAGTATATCGCTTTGGATCTAAAGCTGTAGAAAATGGATGACAATTGTTGTCCATTTCAATAAGCGAGTTTATCTATTGAATATGTTTAGCATTAAATAAAAAACTGATACCATCATTTAGTGTGAATGATTTTAGTTTTTTTAATTTAAAAAATTTTCAATAAAACATTGGGAGAACTAAAAAGTACCAGATCATACGTGGAGGAGAAAGATTGATGCTCTGACCCTAAGCTTCTTATAGGATGAATATGATCAATATATGTATATATAAAGTTGTAATTTTAGTTAATCAATATAATAGATGGGTAAAAAATAAAACAAGTGTGTCAATGATTTTTTGAAAATTGTGCGATTTTGCAAATTTGTATTTTCTTCGGTGCAGAATCACAAAAAAATAAAACGATTTGAGCCGTTTAGCAATACAATTTTTTTTCGCGATATATAGCCGGGTCATTTTTTTCGAGTGTATTTAGAAAATTGCCTGTAATTTGGCACATGGCTTCAAAAACAAATTAAGTTATTAAGATTTATTCATATTTCCAATTTTTATCGGACGTTTTTGAGAATATTGCAATATATTTTTTGCACATGCAAATATATCCACTTTCTGGAGCAACAATTTTGAAAACCTTATTTGCCAAATTTTTCTTATATTGTTATGAATCATAATTAGAAAAAATATTTTGGTAGATCGCGGCCAATTATACGGTACATTGATTTTATTAAGACCATTTTTTGCAATAAACCATTGCACTGTGGAACAAAATTAAACTTTTTCGAAAATAACAAGGTTCTGACAACGGATTCTGATAGAGGGTGTAAAAAAAGATTATAAGTGTATCGGCATTAGGAGGGTTTACTTATGGCGGTCATTTTAGAGGGGATCCAATATTTCCTCCCTTCTTCTTATAATGAATCGGCATTGGAAACCGTCTGATCCTTACATTTTAGGTATAGGATATCGTATGTTCAGCAACATTGCTTAGAACACTACGAGGAATATTTTAGTTTAACATTTTAACCCCTAACTCACCAATTTGAGGGTCTTATTGGTCCCTTCTGTGGAAAGGGTAAATATCGCCCCTAAAACAGAAGTCTAACGAGCCAAAATGTTTTACAAAAATATTTCCCATAAAAATCTTCTACAAGTCTCTGAATACGCCAAAATTCAACTTAAATGTCAGAAATAAGTCAAAACATAAAATCTATTTGTAGGTTTAGCACCAATTACAAATAGTACAAAATTAACCCAAAAATTAATTTAAAGTTTTGACTTAATTCAGGCATTTAAGTAGAGTTTTGGCGTATTCAGAGAATTGTAGAAGATTTTTATGGGAAATATTAGGGGTTAAAATGTTAAACTAAAATATTCCTCGTAGTGTTCTAAGCAATGACTTGTTCTGACTTCTGTTTTAGGGGCGATTTGTACCCTTTTCCACAAAAGGGACCAAAAAGACCCTCAAATTGGCGAGTTAGGGGGTTAATATGTTAAACTAAAATATTCTAAGCAATGTTGCTGAACATATCCTATACCTAAAATGTAAGGATGACATGGTTTCCAATGCCGATTCACTATAAGAATGTGCAAAAGGAGGAAATATTGTCCCCCCCTCTAAAATGACCGCCATACGTAAACTTTCAAAACACCGACCGATACACGTATATTCTTATTTTACACCCTCTATCAGATTCCATTGTCAGCACCTTGTTATTTTCGAAAAAGTTTAATTTTGTTCCACAGTGTATTGGTTTATTGCAAAAAAAGGTCTTAATAAAATCAATGTAGCGTCTAAGTGGCCGCGATCTACCAAAATATTTTTTCTAAGTATGATTCGTAACAATATAAGAAAAATTTCGCAAAAAAGGTTTTCAAAATTTTTGCTCCAGAAAGTGGATATATTTGCATGTGCAAAAATTATTTTGCAATATTTTCAAAAACGTCCGATACAAATTTTAAATGTGAGTAAATCTTAATAACTAATTTTGTTTTTGAACCTATGTGCCAAATTTCAGTCGAATCGGTCTAATGGTGTATAAATAATGGGCAATTTTCTAAATATACTCGGAAAAAATGGCTCGGCTACATCTCGCGAAAAAAATAGTTTATTGCTTAATGGTTCAAATTGTTTTATTTTTTTGCGATTCTGCACCGAAGAAAATACAAATTTCCAAAATCGCACAACTTTAAAAAAAATAATTGACACACTTGTTTTATTTTTACCAAGATATGTAATTGAAAGGATAACTTTTATTTTATTTTAGTTTTTTAACTGAATGTTGTATTATTTGTTCACTTAATTCTAACAGGTGGCGCAAAAGTAATCCTCCTATCAGAAAATGCTATAAACTTTGCGATTGGCCCCTAATGCCTAATGTTGACATTTGTGTAGTAAACACATGCGAAATACACGTTAATAAACAATGTTACGCTACACTGCTCCAGAACGCGGAGTATTGCTGACTGTTTATTTGACCAATAATCGGTCGGTGACTTTGGCACAAAAAACATCGAAAGGCTACTTTTGCGCCACCTTTTTTTATTTCTTCAATTCAGTTTTATGTTGTTTTAAATTGATTATTCTTTTTGTGGTACTATATTTTTTATTCTACTTTTTTTATTCTTCTTTTTTATGCACTTTAATTTTGTTTTGTATTGCTTTTATATACATAATTTTATTTTTTTTATATTAATCTTATTTTATCATATTGTTTTATATTACATTAATTAATCTTAATGAATTCATTAAATATTTAATTGCGTTAATAAACAACCAAAAAATAACAACATTTTTAGATTAACTAATAATTGAGACAGAACACTTATTTTATTTTTGGAATAAAAACGTGTTCTATTTGCGTTACCGCTTATCGTCGTTTTCTGGGATAAATCTGTTGCAATTTCAAAACCAAATTTTATTTCTAAACAAACCGGAATCTACATTGAAGGTTCCAATGTTTATTGTTTTCAAAATACCAAACACATAGTTTTTGTAACATAAATCAGTTTTTAGATATTGGACAATGCGAAAATGTGTCAGCAATAATATACGTATATTTGCAAAAAAAACACGCCTATTGCATACAAAATATTAATGTTATCAACTTAAATTGTAACACCAATTCAACCAATTTATTTTTGAAAATAAACTGGAAAAAACACAAGTAATTGAAATAATGCAATGGTTGATTTTATTATTTGATAATGCATGAGCACAAGCATTTTCCGGTAATCCATTTCTATTTATTTGAAATTATACTGTACAATAATTTCGAACTTTTTCCAAAATAACGGGGATGTGACAATGGATTCCGATAGAGGAGACCAAAAAAATGTAAACGTGTGTCGGCAGTTTGAAAAATCACATCGGGTTTTCATTTTAAGGGCCGGGTTAAAGTTTTCCCTCCTCTTGCAGCATATCGGCTTATGAAACTATGTGACCCTTTCGTCTGAAGAGTTTGGTGTGATGTAGATAACATTAAGGCCAATATTTTTGTAGAACATATCAACCCTCTAGCTTCCCCCATAACGGTATTTTTTGTCTTTGTTTTAGAAATCGTAAAAACACCTCTTAGAGGAGGGAGAGGAGTGTTGAGAATGCTGCCCATAAAATTTTACTAAATATGTCAGAATAGACCAAAACCCTAAACTTAACCCAAACACCAAAAAAACAGTCAAATTCCAGTCAAAAATACCCTTTTGGAATATTCCTGCAGCAATGTTATTCATACGCCCCAGTGTCTGAGCAATAAATATACCAGTAAAGAGTAGTTTAACTGCAATTTTAATTTTTTTTGGTGTTTGTGTAAAGTTTAGGGCTTTGGTGTATTCTGACATATATAGTAAAATTTTATAGGCAACATATTTGTAGAACATTCCAACACCCTCCCTACCCTCCACTAAGGGGATGTTTTTTAGGATTTGTTAAAATAAAGCCAAAAATTACCGTTTTGTGGAGAAGCTAGAGGGTTGATATGTTCTACGAAAATATTGGCCTTAATGTTATCTACAAAGTTTGCTGAATACACTCTACTTCTCAGACGGAAGGAACCCATGGTTCCTAAGCCGATATGCTCCAAGAGGGGGCAAACATTAAACTCCCAACGCCCCCACCTCCTTAAATGAAATCCCGATGCGATCTTTCAAAACGCCCATACACTTATATCTTTTTTTTGGTCTCCTCTACCATAATCCATTGTCAGAATCCTGTTATTTTCTTCGTGTTGTACAGTGTTATTATTTGATTAAATTATATTAAAAACCTAATTGGACAATTAAATTATTATTTTAAATTGAATCAATTAAATTAAATGATTCAATTAATATTTTTAAAGACAATGATCAATACCAATATATATATATATATATATATATATATATATCATAAAGGTATATTAACATACTATATTATTCACCAATATACGAGTAGTTGGTAATTGGGCACAACTTAATGCCGAATGCAAATCGCATTATTTATTTATGCAGCGAGTTTTCATCTACGTCTACTTAATGATCTAATTTGTGTTTATCTAATTTAATTCTATCATATGTAAACGATTTGTTGATTATAATTTGACAAAACTGATTGACTAAATGAATTTTGAAATTTTGCTATACTAGTGATGGCATTAAACAAACTTTTTTATACAGAACGTGATTTAATTAAAACCATAATTGTTAAAATACTGTCTGTGTATGATTACATTTCAATTTAGAGCCATTCATCATGGCTGATTTAATATGAACGAAAAAGACAATTAAACAACTTTAATAATAAATATAATAAAATTTTGTCCAAATTGTCCAAAAAAAGTGGGACAATTGCTACTGGTATGTGGGTACTTGCAAAAGGTCCGTGGCAATTACACCCATTTTTTCTAAATTACAGAAATTGCATATTGGTAGGCATACGGGTATAATCGATTAAATATTTAGTTTGGAGGTTACAGGAAGAGCGGACCAATATAACCCTGAGATAGTGGAAAATATTACCCCGTGCCACATTTGGAATCATGCAGACGTGTGGGCTTAAATGACTTTAATTGCTCTGAAACGGATTTCAGTCAAATATACATTGGGTCAATGCTTCAATAAGATACAATTTACATACTCCTTTCAGATTTTACAACTTTTAAATCCCGTAACAATTAAATTTACATATCTCTCATTTAGAAAAAGAACGTAAAAACTCAAAATTTTAAAAGTTATAAGTGCTCAGACAAAATTATCCTGCTCTTCAAAATGTTGTTGTTGTTGTTGTTGTTGTTGTAGCAGTATATGTGTTTGTTATCCATTAGTTGTTTTTCATTCGCCTTGTATAGTGGTTTCTGCTGTATTGGTTTTGGTTTCCAGGCCGAGGAAGATGGCTGCTTCCACTGGTTGGGTCCAAAGAGACCTGGGAACAAGTTGAGTAGGTTTGGCAGGGCAGTTAAAGAGGTGTAGTGTGTCGTGTGGTCCCTGGTTACAGGCGGGACATATGTTCGACGTGGTGCCATCAATCCTTGCCCAGTATGAATTGAGGCGGCTACACCAGCCAGATCTTAATTGGGCCAAAAGTACTCTTGTCTGTCGTGGTAATTCCTCTTCCTCTGAGGCCACTGATGGAGGGTGGTCTCCTAGTACGACATTGACTCTGTAGTTATTCACGGCTTCAGCGACTGCGTCAGAGTGTATGTCAGCCAGACCTGCCTTGAAAGCTCTTTGGTCTAGAGGTTCTCTCTTGTAGCGTTGGACCTCGCGCTCTAGATCATGAAGGTCTTTCCTGATCTGCCTGGGAGGTGGGCGCCTATCCACTAGATGGTGATTGGAATGGCTGGGACGGTAGCAACCAAGCAGATACTGCTTCGACAGCAAAAAATTGTGTCGTCGCACGGTTATGATCTTCGTCTCCTCATGTAAGTGGTCCACAGAAGACATGAGGAGGCACCCTGTCGCAGTTCTCAGGGCGGCATTTTGGCAGGTCTGTATATTCTTCCACTGCGTCTCGCTCACATTCGGTGACCACACTGGTGCTGCATAGTTTACCACAGACCGACCTATCGCTTTGTAAGAGGTCAACAAGGTTTCTTTATCTGTGCCCCAAGTGCTGCCGGCTAGCGACTTGAGGACCTTGTTCCTACTTCTCATTTTATTGCAGATAGCTGTGGCATGCGCGTTAGACCTGAAGAGGCTATCAAATGTGACACCAAGAACCTTAGGGTAGTTGGTGGTCGGAATTCTTGTGCCATCGACTATCACATTGAGTTGCTCCTTCACTTGCGCTGTCCATGCAGTAAAAAGGGTGGCCGATGATTTGGTGGCGGATATTTTTAAGTTCCTCGCAGCGAAGAAATTGGCAATCTCAGCGAGGTAGACGTTCAGCCTTCCACATATGTCATCGATTAGAGGGCCCGACGCCAGAATCGTACAGTCATCAGCATATGATACGATTTCAACGCCGTCAGGTGGGGGTGGAATTGCAGAAAGGTAGAGGTTAAACAGTGCCGGAGATATCACCCCACCTTGGGGAACTCCCTGTTTCACTCTACGGGGTTTGGACTTCTTGTTTCTGAATTCCACATACGACTGGCGTCCACACATGTAATTGACGGTCCAACGTTTCAAACTATTCGGGAGGGACGTGTTGGCTATGTCCTCAAAAAGCGTGGCGTGGCTGACAGTATCGAAGGCCTTCGATAGGTCTAGCGCCACGAGGACGGTCCTGTCACCGGGCTTGTTCTGGTTAAGACCGCGGCTCACATGCGTGGATATGGCGTGTAAAGCAGTAGTCGTACCATGCTGCTTTCGGAATCCGTGTTGATGATTAGCAATTGGAAAATGTCCAATAAGGCTCGGGAGGATTAACGCCTCAAGCGTCTTTGCTACTGGCGAGAGAAGGGAGATAGGCCTGTACGATTCTCCCTTGCTCGCATCTTTGCCCGGTTTCAGTAGCGGGACCACTCTACCCATTTTCCAGGCTTCGGGTATTATCAGAGTGGCCAACGACAGATTGAGGACCCTAGTCAGGTACTCAACTCCCGGTATGTCCAATTGCTTCAACATCAGCATCGAAATTCCGTCGGGGCCGAGCGCTTTGGATGACTTAGCGCTACGGATGACATCTGCAACTTCTCCAACTGTAAACTGTGGTGGTACTTCTTCAGCTCGGAGAGCATGGATACGACGCATTACTCTCCTTTTCGCTCTGTCACTCACGGGGTGCTCTATAAATTGTCGGTTAAAATAACGCGCGCACCTCTTCGGGTCAGTCACAGTGGTGGCACCAAATGTGACTGCCGTCCGGTCGTCTTTCCTGCCTGGATTCGAGAGTGACTTAACCGTTGCCCACAATTTACTAATACCGGAACTTAAGTTGCATTGCTTCAGTTGATCTAGCCATTTATTCCGCTTATATTCGTCGACTTTCCTACTGATTTCTAGATTCAATCCCACGGCAGCCGGTTCTTTGTACCGGATTGACCCGAAGCAGCAATTCTTCGGCCAGGGGCTGCCACCTCAGTACTATGTGTTTTATGTTCTTCAAAATGTAAAAATTTTTGATGGATATTTTGGATTTATGGGGTGGGCAACTATATTTTACAAACATAGAAATTGATTTTATACCATTCGCTTGACAGGTTCATTATCTATGGGCTACACAAATCGTCCACAGGCGGAAGTTCCGATTTTGAGTTGTAACGTTCTTTTTCTAAATGAGCGATATGCTGAATTTCATATCAAGTGGGTAAATTTTTAAAAGCGATGTCTTCTGATCTGGTTAACACTTGCACCAAGTTTAGACCTATTGGATAGTAGTTATGATACAAAATGTTAAAGAGATCGCTTAAGGACAGTCAGAGTTGGAGGGTTTCAAATTTTTAAATTTGTGTCAATCGGTCCTTTTTCCCGTACATACTCGTATAACTAATTAATTACCTATTGTATTTAAAAAAATGTTCCTAACTTTTTCAATTGCTTTTTCTTCAAGCAATAAAGTTCGCAAACATATTTTAATTGATTTAGAAAATTTTGCCCAAAGTGTTTTCGATTGCTTTTTCTTCAATCTTTTTTTAAACAAAACAAAAAAGTTCCCAAAAATATTTGTTGTTTTTTTTTTTTGCGAAATTATAACCTCTTTACACATTTTTGTCAAAAACTCATATTTTTATATTTTTTTGCTTAGAAAAAAGCTTAGATCATTTCCTTTAAAAGCTTTGTTGTCTGTTCGTGGTATGAGACATGGTTAAATTTCAAAATAAAGATAAACATATAAAAAAATAGAGGCTGAACCACATATTTTAGCGTAGCTCGAAAACCATTTATCGTAATTGTTTCTGGAAACCTTTAAGTAATACTGAATTAAGTTGCCTCCATCTTCCTCCAATATAAATTGTTCATCCCATCAGCGGTTTCAATGATATCTTACAAGATATTCCGAAAAAATTCAATTTTTTGAGAAATATTTTTTTAGGTTAAATTTAAAATGTTAATAAAAATTTCTCAAAAAAAAATTTAATTTTTCCCAATGTCTTGTAAGATTTCTTTGAAACAGCTGAAGGGATGATTTTTAGATGTTTTTCTTTATTTTTATAGATAAACAAGACCACAAACCTCTTAAATAAAATATTTTTTTTAATTAAACATTTTTTTTGCGATTTTTTTATTTTTTTTAGAGAGATTGAAGAAAAAGCTATCGAAAGCACCTCAGATTGATTCAAAATTGTGACTTCTATAGCGCACATAAGACAAATATATGGGGTATTTCACGACAAATCGGACAGTTCAAAAAATTTTCGTTTTAATTTTTCCCCTTTTATTTTAATTTTTAGTACTAATGAAGAAATGCTTCGTAAAATTTTTTAATAACTACTTCAGAAGATATCGATATTTAAAAAAATCGTTAAAATAGCAGTATGTTTATCGGTTTATTGGTCATAAATTACTTCATCATTAACGCCCCGATTTGAAAAATCTTTTTTTTTGGAATAAATGAATTTTTTCGTATTTTTCAAAAAAAAAAATACAGGTTTTCCAACAAGAGGTGTTATTTTGAATCACCCGGTATTTCGGTAGCTGTCATTTTCGAAGTTTTTATTCTTTGACATTTGACAAGTAGAAACTACGCCATTACTAAAAATGGAACCATACACGATTCAACAACGCATTGAAATTATAAAAATTGAAAATCATCGAAAAATCATCTTGACTGATGAGGCCCATTTCCACCTCGGTGGCTACGTCAACAAGCAAATTGTCGCATCTGGGGCTCGAAAAACCAAAGCGTTATTGTTGAGAAGCTTCTCCATCCTCAACGTGTGACCGTTTGGTGCGGTGTATGGTCCGGCGGGGTCATTGGACCTTACTTTTTCGAAAATGAATGATGGTTTGATCAACAGCGTCGATTCAAGACCTCAAAGATATAATTCGTGAGGCTATCGAGGACATAGGGTAGCCACTTTGCGATTTGGTTATGGAAAATTTCATGAAAAGGATATGGTCCGGTAAGCGTGGTCGTGGTGGCCAGTTGGCTAATGTTGTTTTGCATTATTAACGGCATACCTTCCTTTTTATTATGAAATAAACATCCGATCATTTATCTCAAAAATGACACTTTTCTTTGAATACCAAAATACACATCTTGTAGGAATATCCTTTATAAGGAAATATTTTTCTGTGAGTTAGTTTATGTTTTCAAATTTAAATGTAGTTTTTGTATAAAAAAGATATATTAGAAAAATCGTTGCATTGTAATATAATTGTATTGTGGGCACCTATAGTGATTTTTTACAAGGAATGTTTGTGGCGAATTCATCACCCAAAAAATCCATCCATTTCTACGATTTTTGATATATTGAAAGGATGGTATGAAAAGCGGGGCTTTCAAGTGTTGTGGGATAAATACTTCCTAAAGTGTCTCCTTTATTTTGTTCTTTGACGTGGTACATTTATTCCGAAGCCTTCATGCCAAAAGAACTGTGGTTTGCAGCAACATTTAAAAAAGTTAAAATATATATACTTTTTGACTCACTTCCCTCCAAGACCTATGTGTTAGAGAAATAATAGAAGTTTGAAATATAAAAAAATCCGGAAAATCGGAGAGTACATACAGTTTCAAAAATTTAATTTACATTTGAAAATTTCAAATGTAAATTAATTTCAAATGTAAATTAATTTCAAATGAAAATTTCAGAAAAATCTAAAAAAAAAATCGTGAGTACTAAAATTATAAAAAATGAGAAAAATCAAAATGGAAATGTTAATAGGGGCAGCCCTAAGACGAAAAATAAGTGCTTGCCATAATTGCGACCTGTACTCTACAGAGAGACAGACGGACATAGCTACAATGACTGAAAAAGTTATTACGAGTCGATCGGTTTAACAAACCACGTAGTGGCTTATTAAATAAATATGAAGATCTGCTTTTCTTCAATTTTTATGAACAAAATTCTAGACTCAATATTAATTTTATATTAAATTGACCTAGATTTGTTGGAATTTTGCTGTCGTAATTGTTATATAATTTTTCGAAATATATACAAAATTTATATAAGTATAAAAAATAATTTGTTTTCTAATACCATCACTACTACATAAAGTCTAATTTAAACTAAATAATTTAGCAAACATAATTAATTATTATTTTCTGTCGATCAAATAAAACTGTAGAAATAATTATTTACATTATTATTCTTATTCTTTTTCTATAATTTGTTTGATGAAATACGCTTGATTAAATATTTCTATGAAAAACTTGCTAAATTTTCACACCAAAAAAAATATACGAATGAAAGACTAAATTGGAAAAATGAATTTAAAACAATTTTAATAGAGAGATTTAGAGCTATACTTATTGTATGTAGTTCTAGAGGGGAGGGATAGAGAGGTTAGTTGTAAGAGGAAAAGAGCGTTCTAGTCTGGGAACAAAAACATAAATCATGGAAAATATGGATATAGGCAGACGAGACAAAAGATATTCGCGAATCTATTACGTTGCGTTCGGAACGGAACTAAACAAAATTAGGATGAGAGAAATACGAGTGTTACACAAAGTGGTTGAACTAAACATAGAATTGAGTTGAGTATACGTAAGAAGTTTGTATACGAGTAAAAGTAGACAGAAATGTGGGTGTGTCTGTAAAGTGTTGTTTTTGTTTTTTAATTTCTTTTTTTGAATTACAATTACAATCACTACTAATTGTTGTTGCTGTGGTGGTGGTTGTCTTTGATTTTATGTAGAAATTCTAAAACTTTTGTGTTTATTTCATTATTAAATTAGCGAGTCTCAAAGTTTTAAACAAACACACACACACACAAATATTGAGTATTTACTCTAAAGTACTTTTAGCTTTTTTTCTAGTAGAAATGAAATTACGACAACAAATATGGACCTAAACAGTAGTACTATTAGTAATAAAATTGTAGTTTTGTAGTTGTTGTTAGCAATACGATAAAAATAAAAACATTTACTTTTGTTAGAGAAAACGAAAAAAAAACTAAATAAAAATTTAGTTACGAGTAATTAAATTAAAATATTTTTTTAAAAACAGAACGAAATAAAAAGTAGAAAAATAAAATATTTTTTTTTGTTTTTTTTTTCTTTACTTACTGGCACTCTTCGGCAGTATGTTTACTTTCGTCCGTACAATAAAAAAATTTCCCATTGAATAATTGTACACCAATGACAGAAAATATAAATTGAAATAATATGTACACGATTAGAATGTTAACAACATTTTTCAATGAATTAACTACGCAGTCGAAGACGGCTTTCAATTTGGGCACGCGTTTAATGGTCTTTAATGGTCGCAGGACACGGAGGACACGCAACGATTTGATTGTTGATAAATTTTGTCCAGCACTGCTACCGCTCATATCGAAACCAAAACTAACAGCAGCGCATATAACGACCACAGCATCCATAATATTCCAGAATTCTCTTAAATAGCTGCCAGGATGTAATATAACACCTAAATCTACAATTTTCAGTAACATTTCTATTGTGAATACGCCGGTAAATGCATAATCGAAATAATTCAAAATTTTATTTCGTGGTGAATTCTCACGAACGGGATCTTCAGCCGCTAACGCTATCGATGACAATGAGATGACGACCATAATGAAAAAATCAAAGTAACGTAAATTAACAACCCAATGGGCGCCACGTCTTATGCTGTTTTTTGGTGGGTTGGGGGTTTTTGTTCAGTTCCGATTTTTGGGATTTTTTTTAAATTTCAAATTGCGATTTTCATTTTTTTTATCATTCCAATTTCGTTTGGTTTGTGATTTATCCAATGTTTGTGGGTTTTTTTTTTGTTTTTTGATTGTGTTGTGGGCGCATTTGAATTTTGGTTTTTCGATATTGGTGATTTTGGTTGATTGATTGGTTTGTTGGGTGAAAGGTGTTGTTTTTTTTTGGAGTTGGTTTCGTGAATTTTCCAAGGCATGATCATATGATTGAAAGATTTGTTGTGATGATTTTGGATTTGATTTGGGCGATGTTGTTGTTGTAGTGTTTAGCAATACATATACATGATGATTTATGATTGTTTGATTGATAACGTGCATCATGCAAGCAGTTATTGTTTTTTGTCGATTGATGTCGAGCATTTGATCATATCACAAATCATAAAAAGACCAAAGTAAAAATGTATCCAACATAAAAAGGGAGTTCAACGAAATCAATTCATTTGTAAACAATAAACAAACCGAAAAAAGGATATAAAAAAGAGAAAAAGTTTATATTAATCATATGTTTCGTTTACCTTATTTGTTTGAGGATTGTTACGAAAATCTTATAAAACTAACTTAGATATTGCGAAATTTTTTATATAGAAGTTATTTTTGTATGAATGATGTTAGGATGTTTTAAAGGATCTGGAAATTTTCTAAAGGATTTGTGTTTTTTGTAAAAACTTTACAGATACATAACACAAGTTTTGTTAATACAACTTCGTTCTGTATTACTGGAATGCAAATGAGTACCCGAAAAGCTGCTAAATCTGATTAAAACCCTCTACAAAAATGTCTCATGCAGCATTCTGCAAAAGAAACAGTTGAGCAGCAAAATTTCGCTCAACACTGGAGTACGGCAGGGTTGTGTGCTACCTCCATTGCTTTTCAACTGCGTCCTCGTCAGCGGAATTTTATGCAATCTTTATTTGTAATCCGAACAAGTTTTTCGATTCTAACTTCGACTAAATCTGCATATTTCATATATGCATTTTGTATGCAGATGTTATGCAAGGGAATATGCACAACATATGCAAAAAATAATGTGCAAAATGCATATGCAAAAGTATGCATCTGGAAATTGGAATAAAACTAACTAGTTCTTGAAACATAATTTTAGCAACAGTAGCACATACCTGCCACATACTCAGCGTCTAAATCGCAAATTTCAAGATTAAAGATTCCGCCGGTTGTCAGTTACACCATTTCAGAATTAAGGTAACGATGTGTAGATTTTAGGCGGTACACATTGAAATATTACAATTAGAAAATCATCCCGACAATCCTTTGGACAACTTAAACGTTTTTGGAATTCGACATCTATATCGAAGCGGACCAAATAATCTTATTCAACTCCAGCGTTAAAGCCACACTACTGTGTGGATGCGAAACGTGCGATATGGCAATACATATTGGATATCCAAACCCTTAACAGAGGCACAGAAATTCGAAAACGTAAATGTTGTTGGATTGGTCACACGTTGCGCAAACCATCAGAGGATATAGCCAAACAGGCCATAGATTGGAACCCTCAAGGCAGCCGTCGCACTGGACGATCTGCACATACATGGAAGCGTCAAATTGTGATGGAATTGCCCAAATTAAAACGCGGATGGAATGAAGTCACACATCGAGCGGAAGATAATGAATATTGGAACAAACTTGTACTGACTCTATGCTTCTTGCATAAGTAAAAGTGTATATAAATATATGTATATTTTAAATCTCATACATCCACAGAGAAAACGATTTGTTTGTGACAACCAACATTTTCATTTCGATTGCTGCGACTATGAATTAATCGGTAGAATAGTAAAATGCTTTTAATGATCATTTTACAGCTGTATATATCAGTTAATGTCCACAATTACTACTAGGACGGTAGGGACAACTACGAGAGTTCAGTAGACAATTTTTGTGGGTGTAATGAAAAATATCTGTTGTGACAACCGATATTTTCAACAATCGAATGGTTGCAGTTGACAGAACCATAATTTAAATTTCTGAGCCTACCAAGGATAGGTAGAACCATAAACTGTTTGTAGTAATCATTTCGCAGCTTTACAAATAATTTAATAGTTGAAATTACAAATAAAATAGTAATAAGAACTGCAAACATTCTTTTGGAAAATTCTTTTCCGGATACAGAGAAAATTATTTCAACGCTTTTTATTTCAATTGCTGCGATTATTATTACAGCAAAAGTACACGGAAATTGTTGTAGTAATCATTTTACTGCTGTACAAAT
Source organism: Eudasyphora cyanicolor (assembly GCA_963930755.1). NCBI lineage: Eukaryota > Metazoa > Arthropoda > Insecta > Diptera > Muscidae > Eudasyphora > Eudasyphora cyanicolor. The sequence goes on along the minus strand of OZ005736.1, from coordinate 126,946,312 downwards.
CAGTTATTGGTCACAACTACAAACAGGAATGTAGTGAAAACTACGAGAGTTTAGTTGGAAAATTAGTTTCTGGGTGTAATGAAAAAATATCTGCTGTGACAACGGGTATTTTCACCAATCGAATGGTTGTAGTTGACAGAACCATAATTTAAATTACTGAGACTATCAGTGATTGGTAGAACCATAAACTGTTTGTAGCAATCATTTCGCAGCCTTACAAATCAATTAATGGTTGAAATTACAAATAAAATAGTAATAAGAACTAAAAAAATATTCTGTTGGAAAATCTTTTCCGGATACAGAGAAAATTATTTCAACGCTTTATATAGAGAAAACAATTTGGTTGTGGCAACCGAAATTTTTATTGCAATTGCTGCGATTATTATTACAGCAGAAGTACTCGGAAATTGTTGTAGTAATCATTTTACTGCTGTACAAATCAGTTATTGGACACAACTACTAACAGGATGGTAGTGAAAACTACGAAAGTTCAGTTGGAAAATTAGTTTCTGGGTGTAATGAAAAATATCTGCTGTGACAACGGATATTTTCACCAATCGAATGGTTGTAGTTGACAGAACCATAATACAAATTGCTGCGACTACCAAGTGATAGGTAGAACCAAAAACTGTTTGTAGTAAACATTGCGCAGCTTTACCAGACAATTAAAGGTCGCAATTACAATTAAAATAGAACTACAACTATTATTTTCAGGATGCATAGAGAACGATTAGGTTGTAAAAAAACATTTGCTGGTTGATATAACCTTTAACAGTTCTACAAATCAATTAATGTTAACGACTACAAATGCGATAGTAGCGACAACCACCGAAATTTAGTTGGCACAGAGTTGGTTAGTTAGTGGTCTGCAGTCACCCTGAAAAAGGGAACTATTTGCTTGTGACAACCGACATTTTGTTGCTGATGCCGCTATTGTGTAAACAGCTGTGACTTCAATTCATTTGCAGAATAGTAACAGCACAATGAAAAGTTGTCAAAGAGTCAATGAAACCGGCTAAAGTTTTACCTAAAGTCTGAGTTGTACACGAGGTTCAGAATAATACCTGTTTCAGCCAATCACTTCAGTTCAGTGTAGTCGAGTGGCGTTATGATACAGCTGTTAACGACCCGTTTCTATTGGCTTCACTTCAGTATTCCCTTTGAAGGAACACCAATCCTACAAAACTGATAATGACTGGAAATGAATAGATAGTATAGAAGAAGGTAGCAAAGATCGATTCTAGTATCGAAGAAGATATCAGTATAGAGACGCTAATAGTTGTGAACGTTAGGATGGAGGTCAACATAGCACGAAGGAAGACTTCAGTAGTCGACTCTAGTAGGAAATAAAAACAAAATAATTCGAAGACGAGGCCTCAGTTTTCAATTCTATGGATAAAGTATTAGCAGTGGAGACATTAGTATTTTACTCTAGGATGCAGAGAGGAAACAATAGCCCTCATTAGTATAGAGGAGACTTCAGTGGTCGATTCTACGACAGAGGTGGAACTCAGTTGTGGACTTTAGGATGGAGGTCGGCTCTAGCATGAATACGCTATACGAACATCAGTATTCTACTATAGGATGCAGAGAGGAAACAATAGCCGTCATTAGTATAGAGGAGACTTCAGTGGTCGATTCTACGACAGAGGTGGAACTCAGTTGTGGACTTTAGGATGGAGGTCGGCTCTAACATGAATATAGAAAGGACGATTTCAGTATTCTACGCTATACGAAACACAACATAATCAGACAATGAAATTTTAGATGCCAACAGAAGAGCCACATTTTGGACAAACCCTTAAAGCATTTATTAAACTAGCAGGGTCACCCTCTGGCAATCACACGTAAAATGTTACTTTATCAAAAAAGACATCAAAGTTTCTAAAAATATGCCTAGTTAAGACAATTTGAATTTGAAAATTTTAAAATCTGAACCGTTTTTATTGGAAAAAAGAATCCCGTGAAAAAAATAACGACAGATTATTGTTACTCAATAATCTTAAGAGATTTAGAAGAATTCGCAAAAAATCCTTATCAATTTCCAGAACCTTTTTCGGCATCAGTTGTATGAGTGAGGCTAATTATTCGAAATACTTAACCCTTTTCTCACACACACATATATAATCATAAGTACACATACGCAGTGAAAAGATTAATAGATTAAGTTTTTCAGTGGATATTTAAGGCAAATGAGTCTTATAGAATGAGAGAGTCTTATAGAGGGAGAGTGGGAAAGTGATATTTTAAAAAAAGAGTATTTACGGATTTGTCGGTGATAATATAAACATTGATGAATATGGCAACATTGGTTTTGGACCCTCCGTAACTTCGTCCTCATCCTTCTTCTCTTCTTCTTTCTTTTTGCTTTTCGCTTTGACGGCAGCGGTTCCATCGCCGCCATTCTCGACATGGACACCGTCTCCTTGTAGCGCTTCCATTTCTTTTTCTAATTCTTGTAATTGTTTCTCTTTATCTTCCTCGACTTGTTCCTCTTCGGCAGCAGTTAATTCTTGGGCGTTTGCTAAATTATCGACAGCGATAGCCAAGAACACGTTTAGCAATGTATAATTACCGAAGAGTACCAAAACGATAAAGTAACTGTTATTTCAGGATGTCAAAATTAAACGCAAGTTAGTGGATCAGTGACGTGACGTAATCGTAGACATGTTGTTCACGACGGAGGGTCATTCAAATGCAGCAGGATGACGACGACGCAAGCCGATGTGAATAGTTATGTGTGTTTATGTTTTGTTTTATGGGGGGGAAAGAGAGAGATATAATAATTTTGCATAAGGTTTAAAGTTAATTAGTTTAGGAATAATTTGGGAATTATTTTAATTATTGGGAGATTTGCTGACTTCATTTTCATAACAGTCATAACAGAAAACAATTGAAAAATAAAAACGTAAAGGATTTTTTTATATGTATCAGAGAGAGATAGAAAATATAATAACCATTTTTAAATGAAGGGATATTTAGATTATCGGTATGAATTATTAGACTTTAAGCTAAATATTTAAATAAAAGCTAAATATTTTTCAAAGTTTTTTTTTTGTGTGAATGAGTTAAAAAAGAGATTTTTTTACAAATGCTGTGGAGGTCATAAAGTCCAAAGAGAAAACAGGTGACATTTAATATATATCAACCAAATAGCTGTATATATTTCGGAAAAAAATCGGGTTCTCTACAAACAATTTTGTTCAAACTTTTCATTGCAGCAGATAATCATGTTCCTATAGATAAAGCTTATCTTATAGCAGAGTGGAGAAATATAGTAAATACTGCAAGTCAAAATGTATTCATATTACCGTCTTGCATTGTTTGGGATTATGCCTGTAGTGTCTGCATATGGCAGTGATTACTGACTCAAAAAACGCTACCTACTAATCCTGACTTGTCAAATATATGAATGTCAACGGTGGACCCTACGAGTGATCGACTGTAAAGTAGAAGAAGGCCTGAGAGGTGGACTATACATAAGAAAAGAACTCTAGAACCAAGGAAGGCCTTAGCTGTGGGTGCACTCTACTCGGAAGGAAGACAGCAGTAGTTGGTTCTACTAGAAATTAAAGCATCCGTGGTAGACCCTAGGATGCAGGACGAATGAGTAGTCAAAGTAAGATTTCAATGGTCGAATCTTGTGTAAGGAAAGGAATATATTGTCTTTAGTAGAATACCGAATTGGTCCACTTTAGTATCAAGCAAGTCCTCAGTGATCACATCCAAGATGGACGAAGACCTCAGTGTTCGACTGTAGTATCGAGGAAGATTTCGATGGTCGATTCTAGCACAAAGTAGGACCTCAGTTATGGACTTTAGCATTGAAGTCGGCTCTAGGTTGAAGGAGGACTTAAGAAGTCGACTTTACTTGAAAGGAAGGCCTAAGTGCTCCACCCTAGCATGGAGGAAGACCGTAGTATGGAGGTATGCTCTAGCCAGAAGGGAACTTTAGTATTCGATTCTACAACAAAGAACATATGTTGTCTTCTACAGCATAGAGGAAGACCTCTATGGTTGTCTCCAATATAAAGACCTCAGTTGTCAACTCTAGGATGTAGGAATACCTCAAAGTTCGACTTTAGTATGGACTTTGGAAAGGAGGTCTACTGTAGCATGAGCGAAGACTTCAGTAGTCGACTCCATTAGAAAGGAAGACCTCAGTGGTCGATCCTAGGATGGATGGAGCATTAGTAATCGAAGCTTCAGTATTCCTCTCTAGGATGTAGGGAGACCTTAGTGTTCGAATATGGACTTTAGAATGTAGGTCAACTCTAGCATGAGGGAAGACTTCAATAGTCCACTGTAGTATAAAGTAATTCCTAAATGGTCTCCTCTTGTATAGGTGTACAATAGTATAGAAGAAGACCACTTTAGTTGGCTATAGTATAAAGGGTGACCTCAGTGGTCGACCTTAAGACAGAGTACAAGCTCAATGGTCGATTCAAGAAATACCTCAGTTATGGACTTCAGGATATAAGAAGACTTCAGTAGCCGATTATGTTATAAAAGAAGACCTCAGTGATCGACACTAACATAAATTTGGTCTCTGTATTCGAATCTAGTAGTGATATACTTTTTAGAATTCGATTCTGGTATAAATGAAGACCTAATCGGTATGAATATTACTATTGATCTATTATTTTTTTCAGATTTTATCCTGATATAGCTATAAACGATCTATATATTTTGTCCCTACCTTCATATAATGATCGATTACACACACAGTCGATAATAGTGTTTTATAAAAGCCGACCACATGATTCGATGAAACGGTTGTCGCCAATAAAAACAGCTGATTTCATAAAAACTAAGGCCCTTATTCATAAAAATTTAATGAAGGTTTGAAGAAGGCTAAAGCGTTCCTCAAACCTTCTTTAACTTTTTATGAATAAGGCCCTAAAAGTTTAATCAAAAGTTTTTCTCTTTGTACTTTAAGACCTTCAATTATTTTATGATGTTTTGAATATATAATAATAGCTTATGATTAAAAATGTTGAAAGGCATTAAATATGATAATTAAGAAATGATTAAATAAAAATATATATTTTTTTCAAGAAAACTAAAGAAAATCTATTTATTTTTTGTTATTGCAAACAAAAAAGCGAAATAGGTTTTCCAAAGCTTTCTTAATTGAAGACATCAAAAAAATGATTCATAATTCATTCATTAGTTTGAATATGATTTTGTTTTTTTCTTATTAAAACTCTCTGTTGTTCGTTAACGTTAGTCTTGCCAAAAGATTCGTGTCCCGTTTACGGAGAAATTACGCATTTAGCACCAAAAAAAGTATACAAACAAAAATCATTTGTTGTTGTAATTATTTTGCAAAGTATAAACCGTAGAATTAAATATCAAAAAACGTCGTGTTTCCTATATACAAGAAAAGTTTAAGTTTTTAAATGTGAAAAGTTGAAGAGATAGCGTAGTATTTATAGGTAGTCCATAAAATGAAGCTGCAACTTATATATATGTATATATGTAAAACAAGAAGAATATCATAAAAATGTTTATATGTATATAGCTTTATAGTATACAGAAATAGCTTACAAAGAAAATCAAATGTAATTGAGCTTTCGCCAGAACTCGATTAAAATCCATCACCTAATTTCAAAAGTAAATTTTCTTTCACGTAGTCATTGAAATTTACTTGAAATTATTCGAAAACATTTTATAATCTTTTCTAAAAACATATTTGCAAATTTTGCATGATAATTTAACGGAAACTTTTAAGAAGAATTTGTGTTAAAACAAATCTTAAAATTTTCAGATAAATTATCCTGAAGAAGGAAGATTATAAAAATGTTTATAAACGTTGTTTGTTGATTTCCCAGTCTTCCGTTTTTGTTTCTTTACAAGTTCACCACTTTTGTTGTTTGTTGGCTGTAGATTTTGCTCCTGTTAATATATAGTTTATTTTAGATCACTTTTGGGTGTATGAAATTCTTGAAACCATCATGCATACGTATCATTTAAATCATGCTTTTTTAAAAATATGTAGGTGTAGTAAAACTTTGTGTATCGTAAACTTGGTACAGTTTGTAAATTTGTTTGCTTTGGATGGTGTATGTGCTATATTGTCGTTGTAAATTCTTTAAGATCGATAATACAGTTTACTCTTTGCTCGGAGCAAGATTATGTTGATGGTGCTGTAAACATTTTTTGATTTATTAAAAATTGTGCATATTTATAAAAGTGTTTGCATTGTTAAACTTATTGAATATTTCGTTGTTTTATAAACATCATTATAATGATAACTTTATTATTTATGTAGTAAACAAAATAATTCGTTATTGCCGACTAGTATTTTTTTGGTCGATAATACAGTGTTATATTTTCATTTTCAGTGGATCTCGTACAATAAAATATTGTGAATTTTAGAGATTTTGCTCCAATTATTTAAAAAAAATTTAATTCTATATATGAATTTTCCTTATTTTAAATATTATGAAATCTATGGAGCAAAATCTAAAAAAAAAATGTCAGTGCACTGGCGGATGCAGTTTTTGTATCCCACACAGAACAAAAAAATACTTATTTTAAAGTCCGTGACAATTAGTTCGAGGCAAAGACAAAGTACCTTTAAAAAAGTAGATTTCACACTTAAATCATAGTTTCTTATAAATAGGGGAATTATTTTCAATTTAAGTAGGAAATGTACTAAATTTTAATACAGCATGTCCTCGAATCAAATTTATTGCCGTTGTCTTTAATATTTTTTTCATTGTTTGTAAATACAAAATTAAAACATTAAGGATGCGTTTTAAAACTATGTGGCTGATGTTTATTATTTCTGTGGGATCAAAAGGTAATATGGGAAGTGAGTTGTTTATGGGGCTTAAGGTAGAAAAAATATTCCTAATTATATTTTATAGTAAAAATTGTGACAATTTCCTTAATATTTATAGGGATCGAAATGACTCGTTTTAAGAACTATTAGTTCATCTTCTGGAGAACTTCCTCCTAATTTGTTATAAATATATTAACAAATTAATAGGTATAACTATTCCGTCACTTTACGGTAGCTGCGCGCTTAATGAGCCGTTCGTTTGTAGAACTTGCCCTGTATACATATTTCCTCTGTTCTCAAAGCTTCGTGGACGAGAAGTTGGTCATTCCCAAACTCTTGTATTAGGGTAGTTCCAAAGCAAATTAATTGAAAAACACACATTTTAAAAATGAACCCATTTGATTTTAATAACAATTGGCTTAAATTCTTCAAGTGCGTATGAATTCCTTGGCGTTTTTAGTTTTTCAAAATTCTGTCTGTACCACAAAAACTACAATGAATTTTAAAAACCACAAATTTTAACTATCTCAGGGATTTTCCCCAAAATTAGCAATTGTTCAACTTGTCACATCTGCTTAATCGAGTCACTTATTTTGCAGATATTAATACTAATCTTCAAAGAAGTTGATGAAAATGTGTAAGTAAAGCTCTGCTATTCCTCTTCAAATATTGGATTTAAATGTATATGTATGTGATTGTGGTGAGAGTGGTTCAAAATCTAAAAAATCCTTTAATCCTTGAAAATTCTGTAAAAGTATCAATTCAGGTCCTTAATTTTGTTGGTACTAAAGGGTCAAACAATTGTCAACTGACCATGAAAAAACTCTAAATGGAACCTTGATCGACCCAATAAATATATCAATTTTATTTAGTCAATATTAGAATATAACTTGTACATTTTTTTCTTATATATAATTTTAGATTCGTCGGCTGGAATAGGCAATATTTCTAAACGGCTTGTCCTATTGATATAATTCCTACATATTATATTTATATTATCAATGTATTGAGAGGTCGGTTTTTGCGCTGTTCGAGTGCTTTGGATATACCCATTAATAACTTTATATATCGTAACCTGAAATACAAAATTTTGAATTTCACTTGTAGGAATGTGTAGTTTAGTCTAGTAGGCAATAATCAATCATAAAAACTATTTTGATGTTTCGCCATTTTGGATTGCAGACGACTGTATATTTATAATTGAAAAAAATTCTGAAATTCGCAGATATTTAATTAAAAAATTGTCTTACTATTTTTTCAGATTTACACGCTATCGTATCATATAATAATTTTAGGTAAGTCTGCTATTGTATTTTCACTTCAATATATATATATGGGGAATTCCACGACATGGGGAAACCACGACGGTTTCAAAAAAATGTTGCTTTTGATTTTTCCCATTTTTTAGTACCCCCGCAGAAACGCTTTGTGGAAATTTTTGAGATTTTTCCGATAACTCGTTCAGAAGTTATCGATTATTAAAAAATCGTATAGATATCACACTGTGTATCTGGTTTTTGGTCATAACTTCTTAAGTTATGGTCCGATTTGAATGAATGAATCTTTTTTTTGAAATGTAGGAATTTTTCGGCGCTTTTGTGCGATTTTTAAGTTTTACAATTTAAGTGTAATTTTTTAAATTGAAATTGAAATTAAACATTTATTAATTCTCTAACATTATTTATATTTTTTTTAAATTAAAAAAAATCGCTGCTAATCACTGCGCTTGTGGTTAACACCTAAAAAATGCATCGATTTCTACTACTTTCGATATATAGTTATTTTGTAGGAAGATTATCAGTGGAAAGCTGATCAGCGGGGTGCCGGGTGTTTTAGAAGAAATACTTCCTGAAGTGTCTCCTTTATTTTGTTCTTTGGCCTGGAACATCTAGTCCAAAGCCTTGAAGTCACAAGAACAGTGGCTAGCAGCGAATTTTTTTTTTAATTTTAAAAAATAAATAAATAATTTTAGGCCCACTTCCATCAAAAGCCAATATGTTAGAGAATTAATAGAAGTATAATATATAAAAAATTCGCAAAAATCGGAGAGTACAAACAATTTACAAAATGACATTTAAAACGTAAAACTTAAGAATCGCACACAAAAAAATTCAAAAGTTCACCCTCTTGACATGAAATCCCCCATATTTTTAAAAAGCATAAGAAAACATGAAATATTCCTGCACTGATTACTTTATGGAAATAATTTTGTTTTACGCTTATGATCACTATTTTTCGAAATATTCCTGCACTCATATGATAATAATTTTGTTCTACAGTTTTAATCAATAAGGTTTATTTTTAAACTTTTTTTTTAAATTTTTACTAAAGTTACTATGAATACTATGTATTTCTTATTACGGAATTTCCTTAGAAATAAACAGAACACAAAATGTTATTTCGAATCTCTAGCAAATCTGATATTATTACTACATATTGTGTAATTGCTAATTATTATTGATGATATTTTTGTTTATGTTGGCTTGAGATCATAAATAGAACAAATTAATCATGTATTTATTGTTTTATTTTTAAAATTCTTATTTTCCTGACTCTTCCGATTTACAAAAGGCTTTTTCAGTTAAAAATAAAATTATCAATTCAAGCTATAATCGAGGAAAATGGAAAAACGTTAAAATAATTATATGTTTGTCAATTTTCAAAAAAAAACCTTAGCGAAAAAGTCAGTTTACAACGTCATCGATCATGTTATTTGCATACTGTATTATCGACCTTACGACTTTATATTAAGGAAGCCACCAGCTGAATAAACAACACTTTGTTTACACTTCCTGATACACCCGTTATTATACACTGCACTATCGATAAATTTAGTAGCATATTTTTGGTTATCGTAAACATTGTTTGCTATATTATTTCTAGATAACTCTACTTTATTTTGTTAAAAAACGCAACCTTTGGAAAGATTTTCTTTTTGAAATAACTTTTGATTTTTAAAATGTCTATTTTTGTTTTGATTGAGTCTATTAATATTTTAGAAATATTTCCTAATTACCTAAGTAATATTTTTTTCTCAAATTGTATCAAAGCTTTCCTGTTTCAAAATAATTCCTAAATTTAGAGATGGATTTGGGGATGTTTTTCGATAAATCTTAAATAGTTGCAGAATTTCCAAAGGTTTTTCTATTTCTTTTTTCTCTACGGATCGCCTCTATTGAAAGCTTGTATAATAGGTTGTACTGAAAACAGATGGTTTATCGATGTTTCATTCGATTGGTCACACTCGATACGTATTTTAGAGATATTTTCTTGCTGTATTTCACAATTTAGAGTCGAGATGGGGATAAAGAGAGGTTCCTTCTAAATTCAATATATCACATTGTTGTTGTGGTAAACCATTGAATGTAAATTGTGAACATTGGCCACCGAATCACTTAATTCTTGTCATACTGCTTTTTTATAAATTTTGTTATCGAAATTTTAAACCATTAATTATTTATACCGTAAATCATATCAATAGTTTAGTCACAGAATAGGCGTAATGCCCCTTGATACATCGCTACGGACCCCCAGTGGACCGCAGACCACCATTTCAGAAGCTCTGATTTAGACGCTATAACATCTGTATCATTACAGATGTTTCGTCCAATTTATGTAAAAATTCAAATTTAAATTTCGATAATCGAGTTAATTTGTAGGGTAAAGATGTATGTGATCAGAAAATACCTCCTTCACCTTCACAATTTTTTTGATATTCGAAAGTATCGATTAGTTGCCATAAAATTGTAGCAAAATATACAAAAATTCGATAACATTTATCGATTTATTGATTTTGAGATTTCCGCTTTTTCTTGCTAAATATCGATTAATCGAATAGTCATTCATATCATTACAGATGTTTCGTCCAATTTATGTAAAAATTCGAATTTAAATTTCGATAAAAATAGTAATCGAGTTAATTTGTAGGGTAAAGATGTATGTGATCAGAAAATACCTCCTTCACCTTCACAATTTTTTTGATATTCGAAAGTATCGATTAGTTTCCATAAAATTGTAGCAAAAAATACAAAAATTCGATAACATTTATCGATTTATTGATTTTGAGATTTCCGCTTTTTCTTGCTAAATATCGATTAATCGAATAGTCATTCATCATTATATCAATACGTATCGTTTTTGACCAGTGTCGAAGATTCTTTGCTTTCAGTACACCCTACTGTAAAATCATAAGAAAAATAAGCTCAAAATTAATTGAAGCATATTGCAAACTCATGTGGAAAATGTAAACAATAATTATTTTTAAAAGTGTTTCTGTAAAGCCTGCAAGTATTGTGTATTTGGCAAAAAATAAAATAAAATTCTTTAACAACGTGCAGTTTATGACTTCGCTGATTTTTTTTGAAATTTTTTAAATCTTTTTGATAAAAATTGCGTGATATAGCCGTTTCTTTTTGCTTGGTTGATTTTTTGTGGTGAATTTAATGCCTTCAATTTGAAATTTTTGTTTGAATTAGATTTTTGTGTATTTATGATAACTAAATTTTGCCATGCAACTAAAAATGCACTGATAAAAAAGACTAGTAATTATAGATTTACTAGTGAGAGAAGTATGGTAACACTAGGTTAATGTTGAATATTTTTTTATTGGTTGTAGTTGAAGAAAACAACAAATACTACTAAAAGTTTTGATGTTGAAAACTTACAGAGTTTGAATAATGAGCAAAGTGTTTAACTACATTTTGAGATTAACGAAATGAAAGCTATCTAAATTAAACTAAGTATGTATAGTATGTATATAAATATTTGAATTGAACGATTTTTGTTTAACAATTGAACTAAAAGTTAACAATATACTATACAGATTATTTGTTTTTTTTTTAATTATTATTATGGTTTATCTACTAATACCTGAAGATTAAGCTTTCATATTAAAAGTTTGTTCTGTTTGCCTAAGTGAAGAACTACTTCGCTACAACTGTGAGGTTGTCTTTCTAGCATTGTTATACGTTTGGAGACAAATCGGACAAACTTTTAAAGCTTTACGTAGAGGTTGTTGATAAGGATTCTCATGTGTATGTTACGGGGGGGAAGAAAGCTTTTGCAGGTTTCAGTTACTTATCCTTATGTGGGTAATTACTAGCAAAGGATTGTACACATTAATGGTTCGACGTTCTAAACATCGTAGCAGGGGTTTTACAAAAGCGATTGTTGCGCTGTCAGTGTATGGTGGCAGCTTAACAATCAGCTTTACAAATAAGCACTACCCTCCGAAAGTTCATTATATTCTCTTTTTTATAGGAAAAGTTCTATTTAATATCTGATGTTTACATTCGATTGTATTAAATAGGACTTTTCGTTGTTAAGGGTATGTGTTATTAGGGAGTTGGGCAGATATCTAAATATTAGATGTGATTTTACGCAGCAGCTTTCATCTAACATTAAGGAATGTATACTGGAGTAAACGGTGCTACGAGGAAAATAGAGTAAGTGGAAGATGTGAAGGCACTCTAGGATCACTAAACTTGATAGTTATTCTAACTCAACCACTGAATTTTCTTGTAACACAGTACAATTATTTACTTATATTTTGTAAATGTGAATTAAAAATATGTTTACATTATTGAAAAGCAAGCTTTGTATAATATAAATAGTTCTGAATATATTTTGTGTACATATTTAATATGTTTATATTAATTGTAATCATATTAAAATAAAAAAAATCAGAGCTTTAAGTTTACACAAATGAAACTCATTAAGCAAAGCTTTAGCTAAGCTTTTTGATGCTATAAATAGCTTGGATATATACTATTTATTTTTGTATATCAAATAAGAAAAATTTTAAAATGTTTGTAGGTTCATAGAAAATTATTTTCAGGGCAATATGTGAAATATTATTTTAGAGAAAGCTTTACTATTTACAAATATTTTGCAGAAATTAACATATATGGATATCTTTTATCTACTAAGTGGGGAGGTTACTTATTTTGCAGATAATATGAAGAAGGATGTTATAGCAATATTTGGGTTATTTATATACATATACAAAACATTTTTGGACTAATATTTCTAATCAAATAACTTTTTGTTTCTTTTAAACAAATAGAATCATTAAAAAATTGTTAAAATGTTGATTAAATTGTATCCATTCAATAAATTATTTAAATGATTCAATTACACTTTTAATTGAAAAAGTTGTTATACGACAGTAGTTGCATATATGGTGGATTTTATGTTAAGTAAGTGAATTTTTAAAACCGGTCTCTTCGGATCGGTATGAAACTTGCAACAAGTTTAGGCCTATTTTATAGTAGTTATCACTCAAAATTTCAACGAGATCGGTTAAGGACTGTCCGAGTTGGAGGGTGTTAAATAGAAAAATACGTTTGCCTTTTTTTGCGAATTTAGTCTTGTTTTGACATTTTTATCAAAAAAAATGTTTGTTCCCTTTTTTGGGGAAAATTTTAATAATTTTTTAATTCAAACCTCTTAAAGACATCGAAAAGTTTACAATTATTAAATTTATTATTTTAACGTAAAGTATGATCGATCATGAATAACATGAGACTATTCCGAAGGAAATGGATTAATAATTTAATAAGTTGTAATTATTCGCAGTGCTGTGCATAAAATATTCTCTTGTAATAATAATAAAAAAAATTGGTAATGTAATATTTATTGCAAATATCGCGAACACAACAAAATATCTTAAAATGCTCTAATGTAAAGGCAATTATGGCACTGTACTAAAATTCTGCGATTTTCTTTAGAAAAAAATTAAATTTACTAATTAATTTTGTCTCTTTGGGTAAAAATACTGTTTTCGCCATAACTCTCCGAAAGGAAGCAGATCCGATGTTTGTCTCTTCATAGTCGAATAAAGAGGATTATTATAAACAAAACATCTTTAGCCATTTTGCCGTCAATCAAGGACAACTTTCGCTTGGAGTACGCTATATATGTTTTTATTTAAAAATATAGCAACAAAAATTGCCATAAGCATTTTTCAAAATATTGCCATTTAATAATTTGTTGTGTTTCGATCAAGAATTTGCCATTTGATCTAGAATCTGTCATATAGTTTCGGAGATATAGGGATTTTACTCATTTAAAAAATAAATACATACATATTTTGCAAATTTTAAAACCGCCATATCTCAAAAACTATATGTCCAATTTTAGATCAAAAGGCAGATTCGTGATCACGGCAAAAAAGTGAACTAAGAATCGCGACTTAGCAGACTTATTACCTTTTTTGTTCTCAAATTTGAAAATGACGAAAAATTTGGTTTCGAGCATCAGTAATTGCATTCGGTGCGGAAGGTTTTTGGTCGCAAAGTAAAAAAAAATTAGTTATTTGTAACTAGTTCAGCCGTCTGTCTGTGTGACTGGTGCGCACAATAACTTTCGATAGGAGTAACCAATTGACTTCAAATTTGGTATGTGTCAATATTTTTTTCTATCTCAGGCTAGTATCAGAGATTGACCATGTTGGTCTATTTGGTGGATTTGCTAACTTAGCTTTTAAATTATGCATCGATTTTCTTCGGAATGTTCTCATTTTATTCATGACCTGATCAAACTCTACGATAAATTAATAATTTTTTTTTTTTGAGTTTCAAAGAGCTTACTATTAAAATATCATTCAAATGTACTCAAAAATTGGGTTTTATCGCATAATCTTGTAAGATATTTTTGAAAATGCTGATGGGATGAAATTATGATATTGGAAGATGATGAAGGCTACTTAACTTAGGATTCTTTAAAGCATTCCTGCTGGGGTAAAAAACACGAGCTATGCAAAAATGTGAGGTTCAACCTTTATTTTTGTAGAAGTTTATTTGTACTTAGTGTCTCTGTATAGATAAACACGTACCATCCCAATGGTAGACTATAAAGCTCTTAAAGGAAATCAGCTAAGCTTTGGTTTGAACAAAACTTACAAAAAAATATTTTTGACAAAAATTTAAAAACAAGCTTTAATTCGAAAAATATTCGAAACTATTTTTAATATTCTTTTTAAAAAGATTGTAGAAAAACTATCGAAAACACTTTGGGCAGAAATTTCTGAAGACAATAGGAAATTAGTTATATGGATGAGAGAAAAGGGCAGGACAGTCCTAAACCGATCTCTTTGAAATTTTGTGTCATAACTACTGTACAGTAGGACTAAACTTGGTGCAAATTTTATTCCGATCTGAAGATTTCGGTATTAAAAATTCACTCATTTGACATGAAATACCCCATATATGTATATGAATTTTTACAGTTTCTCTCCTAAGATTTATTCATTAATCTACATTCATAGTAGCATACATACGGAATAGACAAATCGACTCGACTTTTTTATGCGCCAATGACGCATTAGGGACGAAGTCAATGACGCATTAAGGACGAAAGTCAATACTGCTTTACTTAAACTGAAGATAATTATCATAAATGCATGAGCGAAGTTATAATATTTTAATGTTGTTTTTTCGTTGACATCAAATCAATATCAGCGATTTTAGTATTAAGCAAACTTATACTTGAGTTATGTAAGCAATAGTATTAAAGATCTTTGTCGACAAATCGATGCCATTGTCTTAAAAATTAAGTAAATTATCTTTGAGTTAAGTATTAAACGGGCTTAGTTTACTTTCTAAATGTTTTTATCTGTAAATCTTTAATATTAATGGATAATTTCAATTATTTCAGAGTCGATTTGTGAATTTTATTGGGTAAGCTATATTCAATTTGTATTTAAAAATTCTTCTTCTTAAGCTGACATTGAATAATGAGATCCTGATTTGTAAGTGACTGCATTTGATTTCCACACTGAAAACTATTTTTCGTGATTTCAAACATTTTTGCTTCAAAAATGATCTAAACGTTTTTAAAGGTATATTTTATAGTTAAAGTTTGTAAAATTTACTTAATATTACTAAGAAAAGTGTCTTAATTTCAAGTATGAAATAGAAAAAAATAATTTACTATGAAGATGTTCCTTCAGGTCGAAATGTCAAAATCGATGAGTTACGAACGAATAGGAATGAATTGTCACACGCGAAAAAAACAGTTTTCTGCGAACATAGCTTGAATTTTTTTTGCACTTATCGATTAATATTAATTTTTTAATTGTGACAGTTACAAAAAATTCTGGAAAATCGTTCTGAAAATCCGCGAAAAACCTCACTCGTTGTTATCAAATTCCTATTCGTTCGTAACTGACAATTACTCGCTACAGGAGGGAATGTCTTCTTAAATAATATTGTTTTTGGAAACAGACTCTTAAATCAGAGTCTATTGGAAAATTTTTGAATGTGCTATATTCTTAGTTTTCAGTGCGTTGGAAATTTTTTTTCTTAAACTGGGACTAAATCCAGAATAAATTTTATTTAATTTTCATGATTTGAAAGATTTTCGCACGAAAGGAAAGGAAATTGTCTTAATTTTAAGTATCAATTGTACCTATTTTCACGATTAGGATTATTGAGTCAAAACCGTCATAATCTGTAAAGTAAGTACATTTGGAAAATAATGTTAAGAAAATTTACTGAACCCAATGGGAATTGTCTTTATTTTAAATTATAATGGATTATGACGTCTTTGGTACAAAAACATGAACTGCAGTGAAAACAATATTAAAGACATTGTCATTGATTTGTTGACGGAGAAAACATAACATTAAATTAAATTCATTTTGTACTTAAATTTTAGAAAATTGAGTAAGCATTTACTAAATAATTGTCTGTAGTTTAATTATGCAATTTCCTTTGTTTCACATTTTTTCATGTCTTTGGCGCCAAATCAATATCTTTGTCTTTACAATTAGGACTCTTGTTTTTCTGTGTACACTTCCAATGTTTTTCTAGATTTTCATAAATCTTCAAGACATTGTATTTCCTTTTGTAGTTACCATTTACTCTTGTAGTATACATTCCTTGTCCATAAGTTCAAAGTACACTAATTCGACGATTTCTAAGACACATGAATGATTTGGTCTACAAAAACTTAAAATTGTTGCTAGCCCATAGTTTGACTTTGTTTATTTTTGTTATCTTTTTTTTTGCTTTCAGTATTGAATTTCTATTCGGATTTTCTAAACAATTAGGTATGATTGTAAAAAGACAGTTCGAAAACTCTAAAAAACGGAAAGTTTTACTACTTTTAAGAAAACGTTTTGATGATTTGTTTTTTTCGTTTTTAAGTAAATATCAATGGTATCTGAAGAGAGGGTTAGAGATTCGTATATTGGTGGAAAAGTAAAACTAAACTAAAGTATCCTAAATATAGTAATTGAAAAGGTGGTAGATTTCGTAATAGGTTTTTTTTTTCGATTTGGTATTTCAAAAATTAAGCGACACCACATTTATAGTACGAATAGAAAAATGTAAAAAATGGGGAAAATTATGGGATAAATTAAAAAATTAAAACTAAGGCTGATTAAAAAACAAAGGAAGTAGAAAAAAGCTACAGATTTATTTTAATTTTTTAACCGATCTAAGCTAATTTGTTTTCATTTCAAGGGAAAAGGTGGAAGATAAAAGCGATTCCTTTTTTTTTTTTCTTAGCAATAATCTCCATTAATTTTTGGATTCATTAATAATGTACAAAGGAGAATTGAAATTCAAATAAAAACTAATCAAGAGATATATGTGGGGCTTCAGGGGGCGGAATGAAACAATAAAATAATAACGGAGAACGGAAGCGTGGATACGGAGGAGATAGGGGGGGAGTAGGAGGAGAAGAAGAAACAAAATAAAAACTTACACAGAGTAAATCATTCCTCTTTTAGCGCCACCTTGCGATATAATACCCTGATACATAACTTCATTCCAATCTTCACCGGTCAGAATTTGAAAGACAGTCAATAAGGCTATGGGGAAGGTGTTGAAATTGGTTTCGGGCGTTTCCGTACTAAAATTAAATTGCCCGCCAAACAATTGCATGCCAAGTAGGGCAAATATCAGTATGAACAAGAAGAGCAGGAACAACAATGAAATGATGGATCTCATCGAGTTCAATAGCGAAATCACAAGATTTCGCAACGACGACCAGTATTTGGTCACTTTGAATATACGCAGCAAACGTAACGCTCTCAAAACGGATAAACCGAATGAGCCACCCTTAACTTCAGACCATATAACTTCGAATATCGAACCACTAATGACGACACAATCGAAACGATTAAACGACGATTCGAAATATATCCGCGGACTCATCGCATACATCTTGATGAACATCTCGGACATGAACAGGCCCAGGAATACAAATTCAGCATAGTCTGTAACGAGAGCAAGAGAGATGGAGCCAAAAAAAAACAGGAAAAGAGACCACAAAAAAGAAAAGTTGAAAAAAGATTAAAAATATTCTTTAACTGTCCTTTGCATCGATTACTTAGGCATTGTAAGAAATTTAAAGTATTTTTTCTCCGGTGTATACGCCAAGAAATAATTCTTTCCACAGCAATAACATTTTAGTCAACTGCACAGAATAAAATGTTGTCATAGAATTAAAGATTGGCTACATAGAGGCTTTAATACGCATTTAACTAAACACATTTTGTACATAAAATATAGAATATTTCATAAGTATCAAGTGAATATTCTTAATCTTAGGTACATAATGTGCTTATTTCTAAGATTAAATATCTCTTTGGCACCGAGCCTTAATTTTATGACAACATTTTTTATCTGTACATTTCGTATTTCTTGTAAACGAAATTTCCTTTTGTTGAATCTGAAAATTATTGTTTATAAACAATTTTTTATTGTATTTTCGTTTGTTTTACTTGACGAGATTTTTACTTGTTGAAATAACAGAAGTGAGGTAATAATTCTTATTCCTTTGGATGAAGCTATGCCTCTTAGAACTTTGCAATCTATAATACATAATAGAGGCATAGGTGGTCTAGAGCCACGAGAATATCCTAGTGACAAATCAATAACGATTTGAAGACAGAATTAAAAACAAACAAAATAACAAAACGTATGGCACGACGAAACTGATACACATACATGCGGCTCGATGTGCTGCAAACACTAATTGTTTCTTGTACAGGCGGTCGGCAGATACGATTACTTGACGTGATTTGTTCGTGTAGAAATAACAGAAGTGAGGTAATAATTCTTATATGCCTTCCTGAACGAAAATTTGGAAGAAGCTATGCCTTTTTGAACGAAAAATCACAGGTAAACCTCGTTGAATGATCGGAGTACTCGTAGCATCCGTGATATTGCTATTCTAGGAACTGAGCCATGAAGTAATTAGATTAGCTTCACTTTTTTTTGACTTTGCATTCTATAATACATAATAGAGGCAAAGATGATCTAGAGCCAGGAGAATATCCAAGTGAAAAATCAAAAAAAAAGTTGTTTCTTATCAAACGAAATTTATTATTTCGCTTAAGTATAATTGACTTATTATATAAGATGTCAACATTCATTTGGCGTCAATGACAATAACAATTTAAAATAATGACATTTATCTTAAATGTAAGCATGCTATATTCTTTTTTTAATTGTATATTATCTTTGGAGCCAAACCAATGCTAACATCTTTAATATTATAACAATTATCCTTAAGTATGAAACTAATTACTTTGTTGCCAAATATATGCCATCATATTTATGTAATAATATGACAATTAGCCTGCAGTTAAATGTTGAATGTCTTTATTTTAATGTCTGATTGTCTTTAACCACAGACCAGAAATACAGAAATACACAGTGTAGTTCTCTAAAATTGCATTGCTGGAAAGAATTATTTCTTCGAGGCGAAGGATCGCTTGGCACTTACATAAAAAATCTGATAGATACGGCGGTTGACCATAGTGCTCGACGGCTACGCACACTGTATTCAAGAACACCAGAACGATGACAAACCAATAGAACCATTGCTTCTTGACGGTTTTTCGTATCCAATAGCGGAAACTTTTCTCGATGCGCCAGAAACCCACGCAGCTTCCTTGGGGTTTGGAACGTGTTTTCAAATAGCCTGCATTGGGGAGTATAACGAGCAGAGAGAGAATAGATAATTACATTATTTGCTAAATTAACAATTTTATTTAATCAATCATCAGTTATGTACTCGTATATATATACAACACTAAAACTAATGCATGGTATGTGGTATGTTCGCATATGTATGTATGTATTTATGTAGGTATGTATGAATGTTTGTATTTTCTATCCAGCAAAAATTAAGGAAGATGTTTCATAGTTTTTATGATTTCGTGATTTTTTTTCACAAATTAATTAATTTAGAGGATCTTCTACAGGCTTTGGGGAGGGGGTTACATTTAAATGGTAGACATTTTAGTACTACATATTCAGGGATTCTACGAATATTACTCCGATTATTTTTAATTATATAAAAACATTTCCACTTTTTGTGTTCTGAATATTTTTTTTGCAATATCTTAATATTTTGCTGGTTTACTAATGTTATTGATATGTATGCGTGTTTTTTTGAGTGATTATATTTTTAGATTTACTCTACACCATTGTTTGATTTTTGCTAGGCATTGACCAATTTGGGCAATTTATTTTATTGGCCATGAAGAACATCTTGGAAAAAATAGCATTGACAAAGTTATAAGCCCATTCTAAGTTTGCCTTGGTCGAATCTTATAATCCACCATGAACAATTGAAAAATTATATAAAATATTATAATACAAGAGCATCATCCCTCACCGCCCATAGTGTATATATATATAAAAACGTACCAACTTTCCTCTTTATATATAAAATCAACAGTTTATGAGATATTCGATTTTTAAATAATGCCACGCCCACTATATTCCGGCCCAATATTTTGTTTTTTTATAAACCATTTAGTGGAAGAGGTGGGGTTTGATTGGTGAAAATAACATTGTGCTAGTCCACAAATGTAACAGAAAGGAGACCCTATGGATGTACCTATTTCGTCATTGCTGAATACCGTAGTGCTAGTGGTTTTGTGGTTTTGTGACGAGAGAAAAAAATTATCCAAGGTTTCCCTTTATTTCATTCTTTGGACAGAAGCGTGTATTACGAAGTCTTACGCATCAAAATAACCTCCGAGATAACTAACCTCTTTGATTTCCTTGCAAACGTTGTGGTCTAATATCTCAAAAACAAGAGCTAACCTAGAACCAGTAAGGAAAGACAGAAAGTCGGGCGGGGCCGACTATATAATACCCTACACCTACCTACCAATACGATAATGGGCATTGCGATAAGAATTTGGCAGTGTTCATACATGTAATAAGCAAACTCTCTGCCGATTTTCGTACTAATCGGATATAAAACACGGTTTCTACAGCGCTTACATTTCAAATCGGGTGTAACATATATATTGGGACTATGTTTTAACCTGAACCGATTTTCCCCGAATTTGGCAGTGTTCATACATGTAATAAAAAAACTCTCTCTGTTAAATTTCGTACTGATCGGATATAAAACACGATTTCTACAGCGATTAAATGTTAAATCGGGTGAAACATATATATGGGGGCTATATCTAAATCTGAACCGATTTCCCCCGAATTTGGCAGTGTTTATTCATGTAATAAGAGAACTTTCTCTGCCGAATTTCGTACAGGTCGGATGTAAAATACGGTTTCTACAGCGCTTACATGTCAAATCGGGTGAAACATATATATGGGGACTATATCTAAATCTGAACCGATTTTCGCCGAATTTGGCAGTGTTTATTCATGTAATAAGAAAACTATCTCTGCCAAATTTCATACTGATCTGATTTAAAATACAGTTCCTACAGCGCTTACATGTCAAATCGGGTGAAACATATATATGGGGGCTATATCTAAATCTGAACGGATTTTCTCCGAATTTGGTAGTGTTCATTCATGTAATAATAAAACTCTCTCTGCCGAATTTCATAAAGATCGGATGTAAAATGTGGTTTCTACAGCGCTTAAATGTCAAATCGGGTGAAACATATATATGGGGACTATATCCAAATCTGAACCGATTTTAACCAATTTCAATAGGGATCGTCCTTGGGCCAAAAAAGAGCACTATGCTAAATGTCATCACAATCGGACCATAAATACGACCTGCACTTTGATTACAAGAATACATGGACAGACGGACAGGCGGACAGACGGACGGACAGACGGACAGACAGACGGACATGGCTAAATCGACTCAGAGTGGTGTAGGGTATAAAAACGGCTAGCACCACTGGATTCAGCAAGGTCGAAATAGGTATATCCATAGGGTCTCCTTTCTGTTACGTTTTTAAAGTATCCATTTCCAGCACGGTGTAATTGCTTCGAAATTTGTCGATATTGGAGTCAAATTTTGTATAAATAAGTAAAAATATCCAATCTGTAAAATTTCACACTAATCGGTGAAAATTAGTGGTTTCTGTAGTGCCAAGATGTCACGCCGGTAAGGTCCTGCCGTGGTAATTCCGCCTTCTCCGAAGCCACTGATGGAGGGTGATCTCCTAGGACGACATTCACTCTGTAATTGTTCTCGGCTTCAGCGACTGCGTCAGATTTCAGGTCAGTGAGACCTACTCTTTGATCTAGAAGTTCTCTCGTGTAGCGTTAGACCTCGCGCTCAAGATCGTGAATTATTTTCCTGATCTGCCTGGGAGGACGTAGCCTATCCACAAGCAGAAACTGCTTCGACATCATAAAATTGTGTCGTCGCACGAATGTAATCTACATCTCCTCATGGAAGTGGTCCAAAGAAGACATGAGGAGGCAGCCTGTCACAGTTCTTTGGGCGGCAATTTGGCAGGTCTCCAGGTTCTTCCACTGCATCTCGCTCATATTCGGTGATCACACTGCCATTGCATAGTTAACCACAGACCGAGCTATCGCTTTGTAAGAAGTCAACAAGGTTTCTTTGTCGGTTCCCCAAGTGGTGCCGGCCTGCGACTTTGTTCCTACTTATCATTTTATTGCAGATAGCTATGGCATGCGTTTTGGACCTGAAGAGGCAATGAAATGTGACACCAAGAAGAGTAATTTGTGTCGGAATGATTAGGTTAGGTTGAGAAGAGGAGGCAGCTATGGCATGCGTGTTGGACCTGAAGAGGCTATGAAATGTGACACCAAGAAGAGTAATTTGTGTCGGAATGATTAGGTTAGGTTGAGAAGAGGAGGCAGATTACTCCGCCTCATGTTCTTGGACATACACATAAGCCAGCATTCGGACTGTTGTGTGCTCTCATTGTTTGTTTTATGGACAAGTCCAAGTATCAAAGTTATTTTAGGAACTCTGTGCTATCGACATATTCCTTATTTGTTTTTCAGTCCATGCCCCTAAGTAGGACAAGTCTGGTAAATGAACTTTGGGCACTGGCAAAGGAAGTGCTCCAATGTTTCGTCATGGAATGCCCTACAGAGGCTGCTATCCACAACTCCAATTTTATGCAGATGCGCCAGTTAGCCCGTGTGCCCTGTACGGGTACCCACGATCTTACTGATCTCTATTTTGCTAAATTTAGACAAAGTTTTTGTTGTGTCCTCGTTTTGGTCACCCCACAAGATTCTTGCGTTTCCCCAATGGTTTCATTATTCTATAGCGTTATATGGGCGTTATTCGCCTATGTTTTCAGTTCAGAACGCATAGCTCCGAAAGGTTTTGCATTCTCTAGGTTTGTCTATGTTTATTTTACGGAATATTCTTCAAACTAAGCTAGACATACTCAATTTTCTATATTCATATGATAGAAAATGTAAGGTATAGACAGTTGAAAACAAAGAACAAGTTGTGAAATGTGAAAACACTCTTCTAAAGTTGCGGTCTGACTGGAAATTCGCAAAATCAAGTTTTTATACATAAATTATCAATTTCATCATCAATGGTGTAGCGTACCGTAATCGTCAGTGGCCGATCACTTTTTGGGAAAATGTTATGTTTTTATTTCTGTTTATTCTTTTTTTTTTGTGTATTATTTTAAATAAATTTTTTTATTCCAAAATTGGTAAGTTTTGTGATATTAGTGCCTTTGCGATTTAATCTTATCAGCCTATGTTGCAGTTACTTTTCGGATTGAGATAATAGTATAATTTTGTTCTCAAGAAAAGCTTTCTATTTCTGAAGCATTTATAGCTCTTAATACTTTAGTATAGATAGCTAGATAGATATTATGACTAAGTATCGCCCTTTTCTTTGAAAAAATTTAAAAATATGTAAAAAATAAATTATAAATAAAAATATTCAAAGAAAAGCTGAATAACGAAAAAAAAAATGCTAATAATTTTTTTCTTAAATCTAGCACTGTTGATTTTGGGTGGATTTTAGTGATAGTGTTTTTATTGTTGTGACTAACAATGATTTGATCTATGCGAATTTTTGCTGAACTTCCATAAATCGCTAAAATATTTGATTGTGCTTGTCTGTAATTGGAATAATATCTACAAAGGTTCACTAGGCAACATGATTTACAATTAGGTATCACTCCGATCTATCTGTTGTTTAACCTCATGTGTTGAAACCGAACTAGATTATTTGGCACCAGTTTTTGTCCAACAGTTAATTCAGGCTTGGTGATACCACTTAACAATATTTGACAATAATGTAGGCAAAAAATGCTGGGCTTTGGTGTATAGATAGAGTACAATTGTATGGCCAACATTTTTGTGGAACATTTCAACCCCGCCATCGCCATTTTTAGAGGTAATTTTTACGATTTGTTAAAATAGCGCCACAAATGACCGTTATATGGGGAGCTAGCGGTTTAATATGTTCCACACTAATATTGGCCTTAATGTTTTATACAAAGTTGCTGAACATACCCCACACCAACAAAAACTATTTTTGTTTTAGAGTTACAAAATAGTGAAATAATAAAATTTTTGAGGTACAATGTGGTCTTTGTGAGCTATTTAGGGTGCCTAGACACGTTCAGATTGTATTGGTATGTTCACCAAAGTTGTTCAGACATACCGTGGCCACCATTTTCCCAAATTTTCTAAGTGAAAAATTAGGAGTCCCTATAAGTTATGTTGAAAAAAAAAGTGACAAAAAACTTTTTCCTTCACTTTTTCAAAAGCGCATAAAAACATTTCTTTTTTGCATAAAATTTTAGAAAACGTTGTTCAGCTTAATCTTAGCTCCAATTCTAAGCAAGCTGTTGGACAAAAACTGATGACACCTTTTTCGAGGGGCCCACTGATTTTCAAAATCTTCTGAGAACTATAAACAAATTTGGTCGTTAATTCCACAAAACCGAGTAAAGGTTATACTACCCTTTGGTAGTAGAATCGAACCTATACTGTCAAGTTCCTGAATTTATCAAAAAGTGTTCCCTTGTTGAAAATCAATAAAATTTATTTAGAGCCCATATTTTTTGTACTTTCTGTTATGGGAAGAGATAAAGACGAACCCACAGACAGAACATACTTGCCTAAAGGCAATTTGCTTCTAAGAGGAATATAAGTATACCGACGTTATATTGATAGATCGGAGTGATAAATCGTATTGCTTTTGACTAGTCCAATATTCGTTCAGTTGAACGATCTTGACCAGCAGCACTCGCAAACGGTGGTCGGCTATAATGACCACAACGTTGTGCCAGGATCTTTTAAGACTAATCGATTTTAATTTTTTAATAATTGATTTATGCAACTTCTTTGGTATTTGTGCCATTTGCAATCATTAATGTGATTTCAAGTTTCCTTGTATTTTGTTTGTCTCTCGAATGTTTTCTCTAAGCCTAGACATATTATACTAAAGTGATTTGTGTGTTCAAAATATGTGATACAATTTTTCTTCTTTATATACTTGTAGCGATAATTAAAAATTTGATTCATATAATGAAATCAAAAATTTACTTACATAATTTCAATAAAAATATTCGTTGTTTTTTATGATTATTTTTCGACAAAGAAATTAAACAAAATTATAGAGTATTAATTCAAGTAGTTTTTTTCATAATTTGAATTTTTTTTAAAAAAGTGAATAAACATTTTCTTTAACAACACATTGAAGAAGAAAGTAAAAAAAGAAGGATTTGAAAACTTTAAACAGTTGAACAGAAAACGCTTACACATGAAAAAAATTTAACAGGAACGAAATATAATTAAAAAAATTGAAGAAGTAAATAAAATTGGAAAAAAGTGGACATTTTTTTGTACTATGTTTGATAACAGAAAACTATGTTAGGTAGAGTAGTTAGTAGTATTGAAAAGAGGGAACTATACAAACATCAAAACTATAACAACGGCCAAAAATCAATAATACATAATTTCTTAAATTTCGTTTTTAAACAAACAACGCTCCTAATCTATAGATGTATTTCTTTATTATTTTTTGTTTACACACAAATAATTTCCTTTTAATATTTTGTAATACATTTTCTTTTTCATTGTTTTTTGGTAACAACTAAAAAATCACATCGAAAACGAAAGCAAGCGGTATAGTTTTGTTTTTGATTATATATTTGAATTGATTAAGAAATTTCTTAAAAAAAGTTGATGTTGTTATTTTTTTTTTTTGATAAAGTTTTAACTCCAAAATTCTTATAAGCCTAATAAGATTGTGTGGGGTGGTTTCTTGTAAGCATTTTTTGTTTTTGCTAATTAGTGTACTTTAATTCATCCAGGTTTAGCAGAATTTTGAAAACAGTTATATATAAGCGTTGAATCGGAATAAACCTACAATACGTTTTAAAACTCATTTAATAAAGTGTTTACACCGTATTTTGTGCAAAAACAATATTTGTCATCTTTCACACTCCATAGCCTAAACTGTAGTGGACATATCAAAAGTACAATTTAAACATTCTGAACTTTACTACTTTGCTTAACGCACAACCTAATATTTTTGAATTTGTTTTATTACACCGTGCGACAAATGTGAACTGTTTTCTCCCTTCTAAGAACGAGACGAGAAGGGAATCTATAGGCCAACAGTAGATATAGTACATACTTTTCTTATTTCAAGGATAACATTTATGAAATATCCAAATTGTTCAAACTTATGACAGTTTATGAAATATTTTTCTTTGCAATTATTAGACTGTGAATTGACAAATATCATATCAAATTAAAGGGGAGAATTCCTGCTATTCATTACAATTTTTGGATGAAGGATATTAAAGTTGTGGGTCTAAAAATCTGGGAAAAATAGGTGTTAGAGAACTCTAACTGACACAACCCATACTACATTTTTAGGCTTCTATCATTAACGGTTTGGGAATAACAAATATTTAAATTCCACAGGAGGAATATTAAAGGATATTCAAGGATGAAACACAAATATAACATATAAAATTTAAAGCGGTAGAAGTCATAGAAGTATATCAAAATTACGATTAATTGAATGATTACACAGCTCAACAAAGAAATCTTTTTTTGCTTCGGCAAAGGGTATTGCAGCTGATTTGGATATGTGAGATAATAAGTTGTTGGCCTAAAAGGTAGATTCTTTTAATTCTCGCGTTAAATCGCGATTTGCAAAAATAGAGAGGTTGATAGACATAACTCGAGAACCATTTGTCCGAATTAGGTTAGACAAATTTTAAGAAACCCATAATTAAGCATTCTTTAACTTCTTTTAATACCATTTTTTCATCCGTTCAGCGTTTTCGACAAAATATTACACTATCTTGAATCACTATGCTAAAAAATCGTATTTTTTGAGGAATTGTTAATAATTTTTAAATAAAAACGCAACAAAAACATAGAAATATGCCCAATTTTAAAATTTTTATTTTTTATCATAAAGTCCGATCGGTCAGGAATAAAATGAGACCATTTCGAATAAAATCAATGCATAACGTATAAGTTGTAGCGAAATTATCAAATCTACGCCGAAATTATTTCCAATTATATCGAAGCCACTGTCTCGATCAACAATTTTGCTGAAAATCTCATAAAAAACGCTTGGCGTTTCTTTCTAATTTAGCTGTAACTTTTGAAGTTGTTCATCGATTTCGTTCGGAATGGTTTCATTTTATTCATGACCAACTTTATGATAAAATACTAAAAATTTAATAATTAAGCTTATTTCTATGTTTTTGTTTCGTTTTTTTTTAAACAATTATTTACATTTCCTCAAAAAATATGATTTTTTAGCACTATCTTGTAAGATATCGTCCAAACCGCTGAAGTAATGAAAAAGTGGTTTTAAATAAACATGAAGGCCACTTAATTTTGTATTCTTTGAAACTTTCCCGAACTAATTCAGATAAAAGGTTCTCGACTTATGCAATAATATGTGTCTCAACCTCTCTATTTTCTCAAATCGTGATACTAACTAGCTTTTAGGCTAAGAACTGTATTATCCCACATACCCAAATCGACTGCGAAACCCCGTACCGCAAAAAAATGTTGACCAGTGTTATATTTAAGGGGAGGTAACGTTAATTCGTGCAAAAGTCAAATTTTTATGATTTTTTTTGTGACGAAACTGTTCACATTTTTTTATTGAAACCAATGGTACGTTAAAGTACAAGGTGGCGCAACAGTAATCCTCCTATCAGAAAATGCTATAAATTTTGCGATTGGCCCCTAATGTCAGTTCTGTTTTGACATTTGTGTAGTAAACACATGCGAAATACACGTTAATAAACAATGTTACGCTACACTTAGGGTGATCAAAAACCCGGTTATTTTGAAAATACGGTTTTCGGTTTCTTCGAAAATTAAGTTAACTCCAAAACCGGTTTTCGGTTTAACCGAAAATAAAAAACCGGTGAACCGGTTGTTTTCGGTTTTTCTTTTTTAATAAAAATGCATAAATAATGCTCAACATTTTGTTAGATGACGTAAAATAAGCGTAGTGCAAATTCAATATGTAACCATATTCCAATTAAATTAAGATTTATTTGAAAATTTTATTTTAAACACTTCATATTTTTATTTATAATAGGTAATTGTTCCAATTTAATTTATGATATAATATTATAATCTCTGCAATATTTGTAATATTTATGTTCAATTTTGAAAGAGATTTCTTTCAAAAAAATTGATTATGATTTTTATAAAACTTGACTAATAGTGAATATCGGCAAAATCTTAGCTTTTAGCATCATATAAATGGCAAACCGATTATATACATATATTATCAGAAGTAGCGGATTCTGCCTTGAGCATACTATAGAGATGAAAACTTGTCGAAATGTGAAACTAAACATATGTATTTTATTTATACCTACATTTCAATTAGAAAGGATTGTTAATTAATTTCTATACCGCAATAAGACCCTTGATAAAATATGCAGACGAAGTCAATAGAGAAGTTAGCAATGTAAACAGTATAAATACATATAAAACTGAATTTTGAAATCGATGGATATGCACAAATGATGTCAACGGTTTTTATATTGATGTTTTCAAAATTTTAGGTAGGTTCCTGTTTCAAAAATAATATTTTCTTTATTATTTTATAATAGTTTCAAAAAACCGAAAAGTCGAATAAACCGAGTTGAAAAAACCGACGGTTCGAGTTATTCGAAAAAGCAGAAAAACCGGAAACCGATAGGCGGTTTTTAAAGAGAAACCGATTAACCGGTTAACCGGTGCGGTTTTTGATTACCCTAGCTACACTGCTCCAGAACGCGGAATATTGCTGACTATTTATTTGACCAATAATCGGTCGGTGACTTTAGCACAGATTTCCTGGCCGTTCAACGCCTACTGGTGAAACACTGCGACGATTAGCCGCTCGCCTCGAAGAGACTGGCACACCACGAGATGCTGCCAGGCGTGGCAGACCCCGGAGTAGCCGTTCTGCAGAGAATATTGCTGCTGTAGCCGAGGATGTCATGGAAGCGCCGTCGACATCGACCAGACGACGTGCCACGCAAATGTCGACGGTCTCTACAGCGAATTTTGGTACAAGATTTGAAGATGTTTCCGTACAAAGTCCTGACGGTGCATCAGCTGTTAGGTGCTGACCGCCAATCGCGTCTAACATAACATCGAAAGGTTACTTTTGCGCCACCTGTTATAACCTTTAAGGTTTCCTGTGTAAAATTTTCATAAAAAAATATTTAAAATATGGCAACGACAGCATTTATGCGGAAGCGTCTCGAAAAAAAAATTGAATTGCGGTGCCTCTTATAACTCGATACCGGATCAGTTAAATTTAAAAAAAAATATTTTATTCAGTTAGATAATCGTTATAGATAGCTAAGGCTGTCGATTTTTTTTTTTGAAAATTTAATTTTTCGATTTTTGGGAACACTTTGAAGTGAAAAATGGTATTTTTGGGAGAAAAAATCGACTAATTGGATATTGTTAAATAAAAAAATAACAAATTTATAAAAAAAAACTCGACAGCGTTACATCGTATTTACTTCTTCGTTTGATGCACAATTTTTCGTACTGCACTCCTTCAGAGCTTTGAGAAAACCAGGCTTGGTCACCTTTCATATATTATGATTTAAGCTGTGAAGGGCAAAGAAGTACATATCCCGACAATAACCTCAATTTAATGCTGATATTCAAGTGAACGTTACTAAAGATCTTGATAAAGATCTTAATATTTTTGAAGTTTTGTGTTATTATACTCTCTCAGGGCTTGATGGTTCACGGGAATCTCTATCTTATTCTGAAGGCTGACAAGAAACAAAGCAAAACTGTATACTCAGTTTTTCATTTTCTGGTAGAGTTCTCGTTTGAAAGAACATAACATTTTAAGGATATAATTATTCAATCATTTCTGGTATTGTTTCTGCTAGTCCTAGTAAGACGATATGGCAAACAAATGAAAGGGGGCCGTTTGGGTTCTATTTTTTTTAGGTAGTGGAATAACAATTTTAAAAAATGTACCTTTAAAATTGTAATCCTTCATTATCGTTTAAAATCCACTGTGGAAAATTTGGAAAAAAAATATAATTTGCGGAAATTACTGTTCTGCTATACATATCCAAATTTTAGCACTCTACGTTGATTTGTTTGTCGTTTAGAACCCGTAATTTGCCCTTTTATTTGGTACCCTTATTATTGACATTAGTATGTCACACGGCCGTAAATTTAGAACTACATCAAATATTTTACAATCAGTTTGACTATAACTTTAGCTATTACTTTTGATTTTTTATTCACTCCTTGAGACCTTCACAATTTTCGGTATGAGGGGACTTGACAATTTTCGCCATTTACATAGCTCCCTCGGCCTAGGTCTGAGGGGAGCTAGAGGGTTAATATGTTAAAGTACACATTATCTATATATATGTATTTAATTGAATGTTTAGACGTTTTTTGTTAATGATCGATTTAGTTTAATCTTTATTAGATTTTTGTTCGAATGATGCACATTCGAAGCGTGAATTGGAATAAATAATACACTGCGCTCTGGAAGCCATGTAAACGTATAACCTGATACGTATTTTGATCCTGTGAGGAGATCTATTCAGAGGGACCTTATACATGGCACAATGAATTTCTAGTGGTGATAGGATTGCTTAGTAGGAGAGCTTACAAGACAAAGCTCCCATCGAGACTTATAGCCTGCTTCTCTATCTCGAATGAACACTTTAGTTCGCCTTCTAAGCGTTTGAAAATCAATTTGGGTTTCTCTAAATGCAAAAGTAAGCCTTTTCACACAAATTTGGGTTTCTCTATCTGTACGAACGAACTGCCATCTGTAGAACGAAACGTCAAAATCAGTCACTTGTTGCTTTGTGTGTGACTCAAAGAAAAAATACATTTTATTGATTGTCGAATACTCAAAAAGTGGAAAAAAGTACTGAAAACAAATCCTACGTACTCGTATTATAATTATATTAATATCTAATTAGCCAACTTTACACTGTGCTCGAAATGGACACTTTAAAAATATAACAGAAAGGAGACCCTATGGATATACCTATTTCGACCTTGCTGAATCCAATGGAGCTAACCGTTTTTCTAGGTTAGCTCTTATTTTCGCGATATTCGACCACAAAGTGTGCAAAACAATCAGAGAGGTTAATTATCTCGGAGGTGAAGCGCGTTTTCGGAAGTGTAAGACTTCCGAAAACGCGCTTCAGTCCAAAGAACGAAATAAAGGGAACCCTTCGAGTATTATTTCTCTCAAAATAGTCAACCACGCTTCTCACCACTTTACCCCCGAAAAAGTGCAATCAAATCTTACCATGTGTCAAACTTCATACAAATCATCGACATTTTTAGTTTGTGTCTTTGAGAAAAATATTCCTCGCGAAAAATTACTATGAGTCTCCTTTCAACATATTTATGAAAAATTAACTGGTTTCACAATTTAGCAGGTTTTGTTGGTTACTTTTGAAATTTCTATTAATACTAACGAAAAAATAGTTTACAAAAATTTAAGTCAAAAAATTTTATTTCAAATATTTTCTGCTATGAGCAGAAAAATACACAAATTATGTAATAACTCGATGTAATAACTCTCATAAAAAAGTTGGGAAAGGACTTATAGTATTTCTTCGCGAGGAATATTTTTCTCAACGATGCCTACTAAAAATGTCGACGATATGTATGATTTTTAACATATGATAAGATTTCATTGCACTTTTTCAGGGGTAAGGGGGTGAGAAGCGTGGACGACTGTTTTGAGAAAAATAATTGTCCAAATGTTCCCTTTATTTCGATCTTTGGACTGAATCGTATATTCCGAAGTCTTCCACTTCGAAATGACCAAAGAGATAAGTCACCTCTCTGATTTCCCAACAAACTTTGTGGTCGAATATCGCGAAAACAGGAGCTAACGTAGAAAAACGGCTAATGCCACTGGATTCAGCATGGCCGAAATAGGTCTATCCATAGGGTCGCCTTTCTGTTACATTTTTGGACTAGCAAAGTGTTATCAAAAATATGTATATACTCGTACATTTAATCATACAGAAGTGATAATAGCAGCAGCTCTGCATGTCGCTGATGCACAATGCGACCGCCAGTTGCGCATGTGTAGCGGTTTTTACAACCAAAACCAGAAATCACCCAAGACAACAATCTTTTGGGTGAATTGTGGCCATCGCAACGCATACTGAACAGAGTCGGAAATAATTTGTTCGAGTCTACAAAAATTTATGTTTTTTTTTGGCCGGAAGTTGCTAAATTGTTTATCTGGCAATTATATTATTTTCCAATTCGTAAATTGCTTGCGCTATAGACATAAGATCAGGCGAACGAACGAACGATCCTTAGAGAAACCAAATTCCTGACGAAAGCGAGTGACTGGTTTTCTCTCGCTAAGGTTTTCGTTCGATATAGAGAAACAGGCTGTTAAATTCATCAGTTTTCGCCACCTATGTATGTGATTTGAAAGATTTGACAGTTTAACGCAGTTTTTTCTATACCAATCGATTTTCTAACTTCATTTATAATCTGGAAAATAATGGATAACATTTTTCTAGATATACTGGCTCTTGCTCTGAATGTAAGTGTATACTTCAGTCGGTTGGGATTGACTAAGATGTTTTTTTCTTGTGTAGCTTATTTTCATTCTCATGTACTACCTTCGAAGAAGACGACCTTTCAGGGGTATAATAAAATTACATTATGGAATTAGTACGTAGAAAAAAAGGGGACAGAAAAGGTTTACATTAAATAATTAAGTTTACATTAATTAAAAATAATGATTTTCGAAATCACTTGTGTGTTTTGAGCAGGGATAGGTTTATATTTTCAAAGCGGAAAATATTCAAATTATTTGTACGATGTTGGGCGTAACTGGCATATTGTCAAAAAATTATAAAGTATTATAAAGGCTGGTTTAAGACAATGTTTTCCTTAAAAGTGTCCAATATCTTTGATTAATTTATTTCTTGGGTATTCGAATTTCAGAACATACCATTTTCAATTATTCTTTAGAAATAAAGAAAAGCAGAAAGGGTGTTGAATCTGTTGCTTAAGATCAATAGGTAGCTGGAGTAAAGGATTATAATATGTATATTAGCATCTTATTTTTATTAACAATTGTCTATTTTTAGAAGCGCTTTTTTGTAATTTTTTCTAATTTTGATCACCTAATTTTGGAGTTAAAACGGCTTTTTTCTAAAAAGCTGCATATAAAGTATTAAACAATATATCTGTATATATATATAGCGAACAAGAACTTAAAGGAAGAAACAGTTTTACGAAATTTTAACAAAACTATAAGAAGAAGTTAACGAAAGAAAGAAAAACTTGGGAAAATCAAAACGAAATTACCTTCGGCTTTTTCGCCACCCTCTGTAGATTGATTTTAAATGTATTTTATTATGTACAAATCAAAAAAAAAAAGATATTCGATTACACAAAGAAAATTGAAAAGAAAAAATTATACAAACTTTACTATACAAAAATCTTCAAGGGTACAACAGTGTGTTGGTTTGGGACGGAGCAATTTTTGTGATATTTTGAACTTATAAGACAGTTCTATGTGAAATTCTGTGTTAAACTGCTGATCAAAACGTAGTTCTTATTTTTTTAGGGCTTTATCTGTAGTTGATATTGATTTTGAATCCACTCTGTAGTGTTAAAATGAAAAATAAAGTTTTTAATAAAAAGTTGCTAGGTAATTCAAAGTGTTTGTCATTTCGTGGACAATTTTAAGATAAGATTTGGGAAAACGCGCTACTGGTTTATGAACGATATAAGAAGATAATAATTTGTCTTCAAGTACGTCCACGTCCTAAGAGTAACCGCCAGAACCACTAATGTATCAAAAATAGTATCAGTCATGAAAACTTACTCTCAATACTCTCTCAATTTTTTGATAGATTCGCACGTAAATGATTAATAAATGATTGGTTATTTGAATTGGCTTTATGAAATGGTTGTTGTCATTGAAATGTGTACAGTAGAGTGGCTTATTTTGTGAGGAGGAAAAAAGTTCGCGTTGATCAAAACTGATATGCAAATTTGGTTTGTTTTCAGTATATTAGCAAAATATTTCGCTCCTGGAATCGTGAAATTATGGGCTATTTGCGGTTGAAATAAACTCTAAAAATCTTGTTTTCCCTTAATAAAATTTTCAATTTTTATTACTTTTAGGAATTGACCACTGGACATTAAAATCTGGACTATTATTTCTAGGGAGACGTGACTTCCATTAAAAAAATTGCAATGTAAAGTCACTTTTTTCTCGATTTTATTGCATTTTTTAGTGCATTTTTTAAAAAATCGGAAACAATTTCCGCAATTTTGGTCCGATTTTCACTTTTTATGGCCTGTTATAGAACTGTTGATCTCTAGATTTCATTTTTATAAAAAAATAACCCTTTTAAGGCCGTAAACTTTTTATTTGATTGTTGGTCCCAAATGGGTTAAAGCCAATTAATTTCCATGGAAATGATCCTACACTCATTATTTTAACCTCACCGTCCTTAGTTAAAAAATTAATTGGCAAATTAAAAATATACATAGAGGGTTTTCCAATAAGAGTGATATGATTTCTTTGAAAAAAAAAACACACTTATTGTTAAGGAAATTCAAAAGTTTTTTATTTAACGAAGTACAATCGATACAATTAAGTTCTAAGTAAAATGTCATTCAAATGGCCTCCACGACATTTTCCGCAGGAACGAATTCGAAGAATCCAATTTTCGAGCACTTTTTCCACTAAATCAAATCGTACGTCATGAATGGCACGTTCAATATTGACTTGTAAAGCTTGAAGAGAGCCTGGTTTATTTCGAAAGACCAATGACTTGAAATAACACCACAAGAAATAGTCTAATGGTGTTAAATCACTACTTCTTGAAGGCCATTCAATACCACAATTTCTTGAAATAATCGAATCACCAAACTTCTCTCGCAACAATTCAATTGTTCAATTTGCTGTGTGGCACGAAGCCACAATCGGTCAATGGCAAAAAGATATCTCTTAACGAGAGCTAAAATATTGCTCATGGGTGTCATGGTCGTAGGTCGACTGGAAAGTGTTTTTTTTTGTGGATTTGACGAAAAGTTGTAATTGGAGAACGATTATTTTGATAATAAAACTGAAAAATTTGTAAACGTTGTTCTTGTTCTCTCCATGATGAAAATCTAAACACTACTGAATGTAATGAAAAACAAATGACAGATAATGAAAATAACAAATGGCCGAAACGTCACTTAAAAATCATATCATCCCTATTGGAAAACCCTTTATATCAATTAAAAATCAATAGAATCTGCCAATACATTAATCGATTCAATTACATTTTATAACTGAATTTTTTGTCCGTCCTTAATTACGAAGAATTTGTGGTCTGAGTGGACTGACATGACCTACAAGGAGTGGCTTTCGAAAAAATATAAATTCCTAAATTTCAGTCATATAGATTAATGAAGACAAATCGTAATAGATCTTCATATTGAGGCTATATCAGAACATATGGAACAAACTACATTGCAAAATGAAAACTGCAGCCCGTTATGGTTTTTTGGGGCAGAATTAAATGCAAAATGTTTTGGTTTCAATAAGTCAAATACATTGGGAAATTAATATGGGGACTTCACCAAAACTTGGGGCTGATGGGCCAGATTTTCCATGGAATGGTATAGAGACAAATAACTTGTTAACTCTCAAATAGCCAGATCGGTTGTGAAATGTGTCTTTGAGGACATAACGAATTGAATATGCCTGTCCAGACCCCTATACATTTTCATGCATTTGTATGGCAAAAAGGGTACCGTAACTTTGAATTTCTATGTATGTACGTATATTATTTTGGTCTTTAGACTAAATGTAAAAAAAAAAAATATTTTTTATTAATTTTGTGGAATGCATGAAAAACAAGTACAGGGTTGCCCATATTTTTTTAAAAAAAAATCAAAGAAAAAAAAAAAAATTGGCGGTTGGCAATCTTAATAATTTAATTTGTTCCAAGTAGATTTGTTTACATCAATTTTTGAATATGATATCTCTCAAATGGCCGCCTCTGGCGTTGATGGCGTATTGTGCCCTTTTTGCAGCATTTTCCATCGTTTTCGCCAACATTTCGGCCGGAATAGCGGCTATTTCTCTTCTACGGTCCTTGGCTTGTTAACGTAAACCTTTGACTTCAAATATCCCCACAAGAAGAAGTCAGGCGGCGTCAAATCGGGTGAACGCGGTGGCCAGTCCAACAAACAAATTCTTCAGAAAATCGATTGTTATGCGACTTATGTGCAGTGGAGCGCCGTCTTGTTGAAACCAGAACTGCCTCATACGCTTTCGACGAATAATTGGCATCACAAAATTGGTCATCATGTCGCGATAACGCTCCTGGTTGATGGTAACAGCATGGCCATTTTCGTTTTGGAAGAAAAATGGCCCAATGACCGTTTTCGCACTAACGCCGCACCAAACTGTGACTTTTTCGTCATGAAGAGGCAATTCTTGAATCTCCTGAGGATTTTCAGTGGCGTAAATACGGCAATTTTGGTTATTTACGGTCCCATTCAATGTGAAATGGGCTTCATTTTTTAATATTTTAAAAGCACGTTGAGTTTTCACAATTGTCTTCTTCTGTTGAATGTAAATTTCAGCTATTTCAGAGCGCTCGCGTGGCGTGTATTGTTCCATGGTAAAAATCTGCTTGGACTGACGCTTCAAACGCGGTATGTCATTAAGCGATCTGACATCTCTGTCAAAAGTTATGGCGTTGCCAGATGGGTCCGTCGAATATGGGCAACCCTGTATAATCAACTTTAGAAAGTTGTTGTAAAATGGGAATTTCGAAATTTCTCTCAGGCAGGTAAATCGGAAGGGAGCTTTATATGGGGGTCTATATGAAAACATAGGCCGAACAAAAAATTGTTGGCGATTAAATAATTTTCGAATTTTCAAGACAAAAATAGTTCAAATTTGTAGGGATCTAGTTCTATGTATATAATCATGTGGACGGGCAGATATGGTCGAATTTTCAGTAGGCATCGTCCTTAACCCTAGGAAGTTCTCTATGGGGATTTTTGAAAATCTATTGTCATTTTGATGTCAGGAATACTTAGATGGGCGGACGGAGATTGCTTAATAGACTCAGAACGTGATTCGGTTCCGATCAGTATATATAAGTAAATCTATAGGTCTATATCTTTTAATTTATTGCGTTACCAACTAATGCATAATGTCATAATAGCCTGTATCACAGTATGGGGTAGGGTATGGGTATGATACCACAAACAGAAATATTTATAAATAGAATTTTTGTGGAATATGCCACTTAAAATTGTTCACGATTTCTACACTGAAAATATTATGTTCATTAAACATAAGAATCATTTCTCCTTTAATGTCCTTTTCTGACCGTTCTTAGAGTTCCATTAAAACCAAAAAAGGTTTTAAGATGGGCCAGGCCGAATCTTATATACCCTCTAAATGTGATGTATTACACAGTATAATAAAGAAACCTGGAAATTATATAAAATATTCAAATTAGGGAAGACAGGAGCTGCGAACTTTGCTCGTGGCTGGGTTAGGCAAACGTAATCGTAACGCCCCCGTAGCGTAACGAATCAGATGATTCGATCTGACATATGGAAATCAGTGTAAACGATTAGCCAACGAAAACGAAACGTAAACGGAATCTGCTGAATTGTTGTTTTGGACGGTACGTTTACGTGCATTTGCAAACAAAATGAGCAAAACAACGATAAAAGAAGACATTTATGCGAAATTTTCGAAAAGGAATGATAAATAAGTAATAAAATATAAAAATCAGAGCAGAAAATATAAAATAAAATAAAGATTTTACAATTTTGCTTGTGAATGTCTGAGTCATATGGCACGTTTTTGGTAACTGCTCCAGCGGCCAACGTTACGACAGCGCTAAATCTAAGTTACGATTAAGTTTGCCTAACCCAGCCTTAAATGAACTTACATTACCAAATTTCACCACGATCAGTTGAGATTTGTGCTTTCAAAGCATGGACCTATAACGACCGTTGATAGTTTGAATTGTTCTGGGTTTAAACAAAGTCAAAGCATCACTTTTTAGCCCGATCAGATAAAAGTTATCAAAACGGAGAGGTGATTTACATGGAAGCTATATCAAACCATGGACCTATGAAGTGTGAAGTGTTCTGGTCATAAATATATTTATGTTACCAATTTTTAGCACAATCAGTTTAAAATTGTGGTATCTCTGACGTGTCGTGATTTATCTGTACGGTTGGCCAAAAATGGAAAGAGTAGATGTAGGTCATCGAAATTTTGCATAAGTAGTTTTTATAAGCTAAATAAGGTAGAAACAAATTTTGGACCAAATCCATCAAAGGACGCGCTCACCTCCCACATATCCTGATATGCAAAAATACAATATTTTCTAAAACTGCCCACCGAATTCAGCCAAATTTTGCTCAACATACTTTTAAGGTGTTTTCAATTAATGCATGTAATCGCTGAAATTGCTGCAAGGATTAAGTTATCCTTAAAATATCCTATTTGAGTAGTTGCTAGTAAAATATGCAAATAATGCAAAAATGATTCAAATATAATATGCGGCATATTTTATTGTCAGAAATATAATTTCTTTCGATTTTCATTCAATTCAAAACACTTTTTTTTTTAAAAAATTTGGATTTTAAAAATAATTTGTTCAGATATAACCAGAGTTTCTCGAAAAAAATAACTAATTAACATTTTTCTTGTAGCCAAATTCGCAAATATTTGTAGCTAGAATGTTTGTATTTTAAAACTACTACATTAGAGCTAAAAATCAAAAAAATATCATTGCTGAACTGTCGTTATAAATTACTTTTTCGGTCCACCCAAAAAGGGTCCACTTAAAAACAAGAGTTTTTTTTCTGTACACACATGTTATCCTAACGGTACTTTGTATATGAGTTATATTTGGACCAAACAATTTTTTTGTCGTATTGCAGCAACATTGTTGTACAACAACTAGATACATGTCTTGCAATTATTTACGAATACATATTAATTTTAACAAAAGATCATACAAATTTTTAATTATTTTATGTGATAAATATACGTAGGTCCACAACCTCATCTTTGAAGCCCCATATCTCTGAAACGGCTCAATACATAACTAACTGTTTTTTAATCGATTCGTGCAAACAAATTTAAAAATTCCGACATAGACTGTAAATATTTTTGGCCACGTTCATGACACTGTGTGACCTTAGGAAGTAACAAGGGGAAAATGCTTTCTATGGGGTCTTTATTGTTTTTAGCGCAAACATGGTGGGAGACTATTATTCATGAACTAATTTTTTTTAAGATATCACATAAAGCATTCACGATTTCTATGACTTTTCATATATCTTTTAAAGAGTAACGAGAGCTTAGAGTCTTTGGGTAGTTAGAAAACCAATGTGATGACAGTCTTCCTTTCGTTCTTTAACCTGTAACAATTATTCTACAGCCATCTACTCCAAAATTGTCCGCGAATTGACTAACAGATGTTGAACTTTATATTGAAAATGTAGAACTTTAATAATGATTTATAAACTATAGTTTGTTAGGCATTTTTTTTTCGTAGAATTTCATATAGAACTGATGACGTTGCTCGCATAGGTCAACAATTTTACAATGGAAAAATTTACTCCGCTCTGGTGAATTTAAAAAAAATATATGTATAACTTTCAAAAATTGTCCCATTAAAAATGGAAACTATTTAGATCAAGTAGAACACACACACAGACAAATGTGTAGATCTGAATACAGAATTTTACAATCTCAAAAAAAAAAAACACAGAATTGCAATGAAATGCTTAGATTGAAACTTGATTATTTTTTGATAATTAGTTTTAGATGTACGGCTAAAAGTTTTCAAAATCCGATATTC
The DNA here is from genome assembly GCA_963930755.1 of Eudasyphora cyanicolor. NCBI lineage: Eukaryota > Metazoa > Arthropoda > Insecta > Diptera > Muscidae > Eudasyphora > Eudasyphora cyanicolor. The sequence goes on along the minus strand of OZ005736.1, from coordinate 126,905,945 downwards.
AATTATACAATATTGCTGTTAGTTCAGTTGTTGGGTGGAGGAGTGTTTTGTTACATTAATTGGTACTTTTGTTGTTTTTTTTTTATTGAGTACAGGTGCGAAATACAATTTTAGAATTCTGTTGGGTTAGTTTTAGTGTTATTCTTTTTATTTTAACAGCCATTTCAAGTATTGCATTAATTTCTTTGAGTGTATAAGTACGTATTTTTGTTGCAGTTGTTTGAATTAGTTTAAACATCGCTTTTGTTTATTTTTTAACATTTTTTGAACATTTAGTACAAGTTTTTTTTGTGGCGGACAAAGTGTTTGTTTTTTTCGTGAATAGGTAAAATCATTTCATTTAACATACCATCATCGCCATAATCTTCTTCTCCCTCTTCCTCCTCGGTATCGGTTGATTTGGATTTGCCCAGACTTTTCAGTTTTTTTCTTTTGGCAGCATTGCGTCTTCGTGCTAAAAATTTGCATAAGAAACAAATAAATCAATTAAAAACGGATTTTTAAAATTAGTTTCAAAATTGTTTTAGATTTTCATATTGAAATAAATACCCTCCATAATATGCATTCTCTCCTCTTCGGTTGTACGCTCTTCGGCTAATATCACTTCCTCTGTGGATTGAAGATAATACACCCGAAGGTAAAATGTTAGTTCAAAACTTTAAAATTGTTCAAAAGGGGAAATACGAGTATATAAATTACAAGTGTCTTATAAAAAAAGGTGATGTGTTATTGTGTTTTTGTGTAGTTGTATTTTGTGTTTTTTGTTTTATTTTATGTTTTGTAACTGTATTAAGTGTTTCTTTAGGTGTATTAGTGTAGTTTTATTAACAAAATACTATACCAGCTCTACATATCCACTGAACATAGCCGTTTAATTCTCTTTCTAGTTGCTGTTGTCTTCTAAGTTTAAGAAACTCTTGTCTATTTTCTACTTTTTCACGTTCTTTTGCGAATTCACTACAAAATGAAATATTTTTTTTTGGTTGTTGGTTTGTTGATTGTTTATATTATTATACAAATGATAAAAGTTGAAAGGTTGTTTTTTTTGACACATAATAAAGAAAAACAAATAATAAATTAAAACAAAAAGCCAAAGAATGGAATGAGTAATGAATGTATTATATTTAAAACAGTTTATTAATAAAAGTAAATAATGAGATTTTATGATAAATTAAAAAATAAATTAATTGAAGCATAATGGCAATTAATAAAATTGTTTTGCGATTGGGAGTGTTTGTTATGTTTTTAATGATCTTATGATTTTCGTCACACTGAATACTTATCCTAGCCGCTAAAATGGTCGAGATTGGGAATAAAGCGTAGATTTTAGCTAGGGTCCAGGCGATCAACTGAAATCAACTGTTTGTATGTTTAGAAATTACTCAATAATGCATTTCCTCTTAGTATCTCTTGTTTTTACCGTTTTGACAATATTAATCTTCTATATATAAGTATTAACGCAGCACCATCAAACGGATTTTCCAATAGGGATGATATGATTTTGAAGTGACGTTTCGGCCATCTGTAATATGTCACGATCTGTCAATTGTTTTTCATTGTATTGAGTAGTGTTTACAATTTCATCATGGAGAGATATACGCAAGAACAACGTTTACAAATTATACAGTTTTATTATCAAAATAACCGTTCTCCAATTGCAACTTTTCGTGCGCTAAGTCAATTTTTTTAAATCCAAAAAAAACACTTTCCAGTCGACCTACGACCTTGACATTCATGACCAATATTTTTGCTCTCATTAAGAGCTATCTTTTTGCCATTGACCGATTGTGGCTACGTGCCACACAGCAACTGAAACAATTGAATTGTTGCGAGAAAAGTTTGGAGATTCGATTATTTGAAGAAATTCTGATATTGAATGGCCTCCAAGAAGTTGTGATTTAACACCATTAGACAATTTCTTGTGCGGTTATTTGAAGTCATTGGTCTTTCGAAATAAACCAAACTCTCTTCAAGCTTTACAAGTCAATATTGAACGTGCCATTCATGATATACGACTTCATTTAGTGGAAAAAGTGCTCGATAATTGGGTTCATCGGATTCGTTCCTGCAGAAGAAGTCGTGGAGGCCATTTGAATGACGTTTTATTTAGAACTTAATTGTATCGATTGTAATTCACATTAAATATAGAACTTTTAAATTTCCTTAACAATAAGTGTGCTTTTTTGTCAAAGAAATCATATTACTCTTATTGGAAAACCCGTTAATAATATACGGACTCTTCTAAGATCCATTTTTTTATTTAGTATTGTTTCACAAGTCATTATGAAAACAGTTTACCAAAATCAGCGTGGGCATCACAAAGGAAATGATTTTCGAATCACCGCACAGTGGGAGGAATTAAAAAACGGCGAAATAATTCGGACGTTTATTTACCAGACAACCGATTGCAACAATACTTGGTCTTTTCCGCTTTTTTCTCCTATTCAATATCTATAACTGTGCTTCAGACACAAAACAGATATTCCGTACGGTATACCGAGAAAAAAATTTAGTAAAGGTGCTAAAAATCCACTTTGAGCAAAAAAATCGTATGGCCATTAAATTATTAATTGAGCCAATTAAACGAATGATACAGAAGTTCTTACTCTTGGGGATACTTTCACGTCCAATTCTCAGAAATGAGCCCCAAATCAATGAGCTGAAAAATGTTGAAATGTGTTAGGATAGCTAGACAAAACAGACCAAGATCTGAGAAATTCAAAATATCTCCTCGCACTAAACAGGAAAAGACTGTTACGTTAGTGCCACTTCCGACGGGACACTGACTCTAGAAGGTTGGGTATTGACTCCAACGACTTCTGCAGAAGTTGTGGAGATGACGACGAATTGGAGAGCATTGAGCACCTGCTTCCTTAGCACTGGGGTCTTCCTGGTCTTTCTTTTGTAGTTACCCGTGTAACACATTAGCGCATATAAAAAGGCAAAGGATTTCATACTCTAGCTTTGTGGTTGTACATAATTTTGGTTACTTTTATATTATATATAACGGTAAAAAATCGTGTCATTTGGGGAAGCGTGGCAATAATAGCATTGACATTTTTGACTTTTTATTTCTTCGAAAATATTTTCCAGGAATTTTTCTTTAAGATGACTATAAATACAAATCAATATTTCTCAAAATGTAATCTTAAATGGTCATTACTATTGTCTTAACTTTTGTATATTGTTTTGGAGTACTCTCTGCTTGTTTGTTTAATAAACAATAATTATTGCTAATCTCTTTCCATTCCCTCAAACTAAAAGGCAACGATGACTGGTGATTTGGAAATGAAATTTTATGATGTTTCGGGGGGGAGAATGTACTCGTAATCCGGCCAGTGTTTTGGTAGTAAGTACGAGTAGTTTGTACGAATATCTGAAAAGTGCATTACAAAATATATTTGTTTTTTTTTTGTTGACATCAGTACGTTTTGGTATAACACTAGTTTTGGTGCAATTACTGTGGTTGTCCTTTACATATACATACGCATTAAGTATTTTTGTTTTTTAGTAATTTAATTATTTTCGTTGGTTATTCTACTAGACACGTTCTGAACCGCAATCAAGAATAAAACATGAACAACACCATGACAAAACGTATTAACATTATCATCACACGATCACATCACGATCAAAAAAAGAAGATATTCATTATACAAACGTATTTTCCAGCTGGTATAACACACTATAAACTAAACATTAAGAGCATACACACTAACACACTAAATCAGAGACAGTATATGTTACACTCGAAAATGTATGGAAGGATTTTCTGAATATGGGATCAATGAAAGTATGTCTGACACCTGGCATAAAATAAAATTCTATAAAAGTTTTGAGCATTTTTTGAGGCCGAGAAATTTAAATTGGGGTGTGATAGTCCCCGATAATCCCCGAGTCGACCACTGTGGTCTTCCTCTTAACTAAAGTCGACCACTGTGGTCTTCCTCTATACTAGAGTCGACCACTGTGGTCTTCCTCTATACTAGAGTCGACCACTGTGGTCTTCCTCTATACTAGAGTCGACCACTGTGGTCTTCCTCTATACTAGAGTCGACCACTGTGGTCTTCCTCTATACTAGAGATGACCACTGTGGTCTTCCTCTATACTAGAGTCGACCACTGTGGTCTTCCTCTATACTAGAGTCGACCACTGTGGTCTTCCTCTATACTAGAGTCGACCACTGTGGTCTTCCTCTATACTAGAGTCGACCACTGTGGTCTTCCTCTATACTAGAGTCGACCACTGTGGTCTTCCTCTATACTAGAGTCGACCACTGTGGTCTTCCTCTATACTAGAGTCGACCACTGTGGTCTTCCTCTATACTAGAGTCGACCACTGTGGTCTTCCTCTATACTAGAGTCGACCACTGTGGTCTTCCTCTATACTAGAGTCGACCACTGTGGTCTTCCTCTATACTAGAGTCGACCACTGTGGTCTTCCTCTATACTAGAGTCGACCACTGTGGTCTTCCTCTATACTAGAGTCGACCATTGTGGTATTCCTCTATACTAGAGTCGACCATTGTGGTCTTCCTCTATACTAGAGTCGACCACTGTGGTCTTCCTCTATACTAGAGTCGACCACTGTGGTCTTCCTCTATACTAGAGTCGACCACTGTGGTCTTCCTCTATACTAGAGTCGACCACTGTGGTCTTCCTCTATACTAGAGTCGACCACTGTGGTCTTCCTCTATACTAGAGTCGACCACTGTGGTCTTCCTCTATACTAGAGTCGACCACTGTGGTCTTCCTCTATACTAGAGTCGACCATTGTGGTCTTCCTCTATACTAGAGTCGACCACTGTGGTCTTCCTCTATACTAGAGTCGACCACTGTGGTCTTCCTCTATACTAGAGTCGACCACTGTGGTCTTCCTCTATACTAGAGTCGACCACTGTGGTCTTCCTCTATACTAGAGTCGACCACTGTGGTCTTCCTCTATACTAGAGTCGACCACTGTGGTCTTCCTCTATACTAGAGTCGACCACTGTGGTCTTCCTCTATACTAGAGTCGACCACTGTGGTCTTCCTCTATACTAGAGTCGACCACTGTGGTCTTCCTCTATACTAGAGTCGACCACTGTGGTCTTCCTCTATACTAGAGTCGACCACTGTGGTCTTCCTCTATACTAGAGTCGACCACTGTGGTCTTCCTCTATACTAGAGTCGACCACTGTGGTCTTCCTCTATACTAGAGTCGACCACTGTGGTCTTCCTCTATACTAGAGTCGACCACTGTGGTCTTCCTCTATACTAGAGTCGACCACTGTGGTCTTCCTCTATACTAGAGTCGACCACTGTGGTCTTCCTCTATACTAGAGTCGACCACTGTGGTCTTCCTCTATACTAGAGTCGACCACTGTGGTCTTCCTCTATACTAGAGTCGACCACTGTGGTCTTCCTCTATACTAGAGATGACCACTGTGGTCTTCCTCTATACTAGAGTCGACCACTGTGGTCTTCCTCTATACTAGAGTCGACCACTGTGGTCTTCCTCTATACTAGAGTCGACCACTGTGGTCTTCCTCTATACTAGAGTCGACCACTGTGGTCTTCCTCTATACTAGAGTCGACCACTGTGGTCTTCCTCTATACTAGAGTCGACCACTGTGGTCTTCCTCTATACTAGAGTCGACCACTGTGGTCTTCCTCTATACTAGAGTCGACCACTGTGGTCTTCCTCTATACTAGAGTCGACCACTGTGGTCTTCCTCTATACTAGAGTCGACCACTGTGGTCTTCCTCTATACTAGAGTCGACCACTGTGGTCTTCCTCTATACTAGAGTCGACCACTGTGGTCTTCCTCTATACTAGAGTCGACCATTGTGGTCTTCCTCTATACTAGAGTCGACCATTGTGGTCTTCCTCTATACTAGAGTCGACCACTGTGGTCTTCCTCTATACTAGAGTCGACCACTGTGGTCTTCCTCTATACTAGAGTCGACCACTGTGGTCTTCCTCTATACTAGAGTCGACCACTGTGGTCTTCCTCTATACTAGAGTCGACCACTGTGGTCTTCCTCTATACTAGAGTCGACCACTGTGGTCTTCCTCTATACTAGAGTCGACCACTGTGGTCTTCCTCTATACTAGAGTCGACCACTGTGGTCTTCCTCTATACTAGAGTCGACCATTGTGGTCTTCCTCTATACTAGAGTCGACCACTGTGGTCTTCCTCTACACTAGAGTCGACCACTGTGGTCTTCCTCTATACTAGAGTCGACCACTGTGGTCTTCCTCTATACTAGAGTCGACCACTGTGGTCTTCCTCTATACTAGAGTCGACCACTGTGGTCTTCCTCTATACTAGAGTCGACCACTGTGGTCTTCCTCTATACTAGAGTCGACCACTGTGGTCTTCCTCTATACTAGAGTCGACCACTGTGGTCTTCCTCTATACTAGAGTCGACCACTGTGGTCTTCCTCTATACTAGAGTCGACCACTGTGGTCTTCCTCTATACTAGACTCGACCACTGTGGTCTTCCTCTATACTAGAGTCGACCACTGTGGTCTTCCTCTATACTAGAGTCGACCACTGTGGTCTTCCTCTATACTAGAGTCGACCACTGTGGTCTTCCTCTATACTAGAGTCGACCACTGTGGTCTTCCTCAATACTAGAGTCGACCACTGTGGTCTTCCTCTATACTAGAGTCGACCACTGTGGTCTTCCTCTATACTAGAGTCGACCACTGTGGTCTTCCTCTATACTAGAGTCGACCACTGTGGTCTTCCTCTATACTAGAGTCGACCACTGTGGTCTTCCTCTATACTAGAGTCGACCACTGTGGTCTTCCTCTATACTAGAGTCGACCACTGTGGTCTTCCTCTATACTAGAGTCGACCACTGTGGTCTTCCTCTATACTAGAGTCGACCACTGTGGTCTTCCTCTATACTAGAGTCGACCACTGTGGTCTTCCTCTATACTAGACTCGACCACTGTGGTCTTCCTCTATACTAGAGTCGACCACTGTGGTCTTCCTCTATACTAGACTCGACCACTGTGGTCTTCCTCTATACTAGAGTCTACCACTGCGGTCTTCCTCTTAACTACAGTCGACCACTGTGATCTTTCTCTATACTAGAGTCGAGCACTGTGGTCTTCCTTTTACTAGTGTCGACCAATGTGGTCTTCGTCTATATTAGAGTTGACCAATGTGGTCTTCCTCTACACTAGAGTCAACCACTGTGGTCTTCCTCTACACTAGAGTCAACCACTGTGGTCTTCCTCTAAAACCAAGTCGACCACTGTGGTCTTCCTCTAAAACCAAGTCGACCACTGTGGTCTTCCTCTATACTAGAGTCGACCACTGTGATCTTCCTCTATACTAGAGTCGACCACTGTGGTCTTCCTCTATACTAGAGTCAACCACTGTGATCTTCCTCTATACTAGAGTCGACCACTGTGGTCTTCCTCTATACTAGGGTCGACCACTGTGGTCTTCCTCTTTACTAGGGTCGACCACTGTGGTCTTCCTCTATACTAGAGTCGACCACTGTGATCTTTCTCTATACTAGAGTCGAGCACTGTGGTCTTCCTGTTACTAGTGTCGACCAATGTGGTCTTCGTCTATACTAGAGTCGACCACTGTGGTCTTCTTCTTCACTAGAGTTGACCAATGTGGTCTTCTTCTTCACTAGAGTTGACCAATGTGGTCTTCGTCTATACTAGAGTCGACCACTGTGGTCTTCTTCTTCACTAGAGTTGACCAATGTGGTCTTCTTCTTCACTAGAGTTGACCAATGTGGTCTTCCTCTATACTAGAGTTGACCACTGTGGTCTTCCTCTATACTAGAGTCGATCACTGTGGTCTTCCTCTTAACTAGAGTCGACCACTGTGGTCTTTCTTTATACTAGAGTCGACCACTGTGGTCTTCTTCTATACTAGTGTCGACCACTGTGGTCTTCCTTTGTTTAGTGTAGACCAATGTAGGCTTCCTCTAAAACTAGAGTCGTCCGATGTGGTCTTCCTCTAAAACTAGAGTCGAACACTGTGGTCTTTCTTTAAAAGTAGAGTCGAACACTGTGGTCTTTCTTTAAAAGTAGAGTCGAACACTGTGGTCTTTCTTTAAAAGTAGAGTCGACCACAGTGGTCGACTCTAGTATATACCACAGTCGAGCACTGTGGTCTTCCTGTTACTAGTGTCGACCAATGTGGTCTTTGTCTATACTAGAGTCGACCACTGTGGTCTTCTTCTTCACTAGAGTTGACCAATGTGGTCTTCCTCTAAAACTAGAGTCGAACACTGTGGTCTTTCTTTAAAAGTAGAGTCGACCACTGGGGTCTTCCTCTTAACTAGAGTCGACCACTGTGATCTTCCTCTTAACTAGTGTCTACCAATGTGATCTTCCTCTAAAACTGGAGTCGACCACTGTGGCCTTTCTCTTAACTGTAGTCTACCACTGTGGTTTTCCTCTTAACTAGAGTCAACTACTATGGTCTACCTGTTAACTAGAGTCGACCACTGTGGTCTTCCTCTATACTAGAGTCGACCACTGTGGTTTCCTCTATACTAGAGTCGACCACTGTGGTCTTCCTCTATACTAGAGTCGACCACTGTGGTCTTCTTCTTCACTAGAGTTGACCAATGTGGTCTTCTTATTCACTAGAGTTGACCAATGTGGTCTTCCTCTATACTAGAGTTGACCAGTGTGGTCTTCCTCTATACTAGAGTTGACCAATGTGGTCTTCCTCTATACTAAAGTCGACCACTGTGGTCTTCCTCTAAAACTAAAGTCGACCACTGCGATCTTTCTCTATACTAGAGTCGACCACTGTGATCTTTCTCTATACTAGAGTCGAGCACTGTGGTCTTTCTTTTACTAGTGTCGACCAATGTGGTCTTCGTCTATACTAGAGTTGACCTCTATACTAGAGTCGACCACTGTGGCCTTCCTCTATACTAGAGTCGACCACTGTGGCCTTCCTCTATACTAGAGTCGACCACTGTGGCCTTCCTCTATACTAGAGTCGACCACTGTGGTCTTCCTCTATACTAGAGTCGACCACTGTGGTCTTCATCTATACTAGAGTCGACCACTGTGGTCTTCATCTATACTAGAGTCGACCACTGTGGTCTTCATCTATACTAGAGTCGACCACTGTGGTCTTCATCTATACTAGAGTCGACCACTGTGGTCTTCATCTATACTAGAGTCGACCACTGTGCTCTTCATCTATACTAGAGTCGACCACTGTGGTCTTCATCTATACTAGAGTCGACCACTGTGGTCTTCATCTATACTAGAGTCGACCACTGTGGTCTTCATCTATACTAGAGTCGACCACTGTCTTCCTCTATACTAGAGTCGACCACTGTGGTCTTCTTCTTCACTAGAGTTGACCAATGTGGTCTTCCTCTATACTAGAGTTGACCAATGTGGTCTTCCTCTATACTAGAGTTGACCAATGTGGTCTTCCTCTATACTAGAGTTGACCAATGTGGTCTTCCTCTATACTAGAGTTGACCAATGTGGTCTTCCTCTATACTAGAGTCGACCACTGTGGCCTTCCTCTATACTAGAGTCGACCACTGTGGCCTTCCTCTATAATAGGGTCGACCACTGTGGTCTTCCTCTATACTAGAGTCGACCACTGTGGTCTTCGTCTATACTAGAGTCGACCACTGTGGTCTTCTTCTTCACTAGAGTTGACCAATGTGGTCTTCCTCTATACTAGAGTTGACCACTGTGGTCTTCCTCTTCGCTAGAGTTGACCAATGTGGTCTTCCTCTATACTAGAGTCGACCATTGTGGTCTTCCTCTATACTAGAGTCGACCACTGTGGTCTTCCTCTATACTAGAGTCGACCACTGTGGTCTTCTTCTTCACTAGAGTTGACCAATGTGGTCTTCCTCTATACTAGAGTTGACCACTGCGGTCTTCCTCTATACTAGGGTCGACCACTGTGGTCTTCCTCTATACTAGGGTCGACCACTGTGGTCTTCCTCTATACTAGGGTCGACCACTGTGGTCTTCCTCTATACTAGGGTCGACCACTGTGGTCTTCCTCTATACTAGGGTCGACCACTGTGGTCTTCCTCTATACTAGGGTCGACCACTGTGGTCTTCCTCTATACTAGAGTCGACCACTGTGGTCTTCCTCTAAAACTAGAGTCGACCACTGTGATCTTTCTCTATACTAGAGTCGAGCACTGTGGTCTTCCTGTTACTAGTGTCGACCAATGTGGTCTTCGTCTATACTAGAGTCGACCACTGTGGTCTTCTTCTTCACTAGAGTTGACCAATGTGGTCTTCCTCTATACTAGAGTTGACCACTGCGGTCTTCCTCTTAACTAGAGTCGACCACTGTGGTCTTCCTCTAAACTAGAGTCGACCACTGTGGTCTTCCTCTAAAAATAGATTCGACCACTGCGGTCTTCCTCTAAAACTAGAGTCGACCACTATGGTCTTCCTCTAAAACTATAGTCGACCACTATGGTCTTCCTCTAAAACTAGTGTCGACCACTATGGTCTTCCTCTAAAACAATAGTGGACCATTGTGGTCTTCCTATAAAACTAGAGCCGACGACTGTGGCCTTCCTATTAACTAGAGTCGACCACTGTGGTTTTCCTCTACACTAAAGTCGACCACTGTGGTCTTCCTCTACACTAGTGTCCACCACTGTGGTCTTCCTATATACTAGAGTCGACCACTGTGGTCTTAATCTATAGTAGGGTCAACCACTGTGGTCTTCCTCTATACTAGAGTCGACCACTGTGGTCTTCCTCTATACTAGAGTCGACCACTGTGGTCTTCCTCTAAAACTATAGTCGACCACTGTGGTTTTCCTCTACACTAAAGTCGAACACTGTGGTCTTCCTCTACTCTAGAGTCAACCACTGTGGTCTTCCTCTATACTAGAGTCGACCACTGTGGTCTTCCTCTAAAACCAAGTCGACCACTGTGGTCTTCCTCTAAAACCAAGTCAACCACTGTGGTCTTCCTCTATACTAGAGTCGACCACTGTGGTCTTCCTCTAAAACCAAGTCGACCACTGTGGTCTTCCTCTATACTAGAGTCGACCACTGTGGTCTTCCTCTATACTAGAGTCGACCACTGTGGTCTTCCTCTATACTAGAGTCGACCACTGTGGTCTTCCTCTATACTAGAGTCGACCACTGTGGTCTTCCTCTATAATAGAGTCGAACACTGTGGTCTTCCTCTATACTAGAGTCGACCACTGTGGTCTTCCTCTATACTAGAGTCGACCACTGTGGTCTTCCTCTGTACTAGAGTCGACCACTGTGGTCTTCCTCTATACTAGAGTCGACCACTGTGGTCTTCCTCTATACTAGAGTCGACTACTGTGGTCTTCCTCTATACTAGAGTCGACTACTGTGGTCTTCCTCTATACTAGAGTCGACTACTGTTGTCTTCCTCTATACTAGAGTCGACCACTGTTGTATTCCTCTATACTAGAGTCGACCACTGCTGTCTTCCTCTATACTAGAGTCGACCACTGCTGTCTTCCTCTATACTAGAGTCGACCACTGCTGTCTTCCTCTATACTAGAGTCGACCACTGTGGTCTTCCTCTATACTAGAGTCGACCACTGTGGTCTTCCTCTATACTAGAGTCGACCACTGTGGTCTTCCTCTATACTAGAGTCGACCACTGTGGTCTTCCTCTATACTAGAGTCGACCACTGTGGTCTTCCTCTATACTAGAGTCGACCACTGTGGTCTTCCTCTATACTAGAGTCGACCACTGTGGTCTTCCTCTATACTAGAGTCGACCACTGTGGTCTTCCTCTATACTAGAGTCGACCACTGTGGTCTTCCTCTATACTAGAGTCGACCACTGTGGTCTTCCTCTATACTAGAGTCGACCACTGTGGTCTTCCTCTATACTAGAGTCGACCACTGTGGTCTTCCTCTATACTAGAGTCGACCACTGTGGTCTTCCTCTATACTAGAGTCGACCACTGTGGTCTTCCTCTATACTAGAGTCGACCACTGTGGTCTTCCTCTATACTAGAGTCGACCACTGTGGTCTTCCTCTATACTAGAGTCGACCACTGTGGTCTTCCTCTATACTAGAGTCGACCACTGTGGTCTTCCTCTATACTAGAGTCGACCACTGTGGTCTTCCTCTATACTAGAGTCGACCACTGTGGTCTTCCTCTATACTAGAGTCGACCACTGTGGTCTTCCTCTATACTAGAGTCGACCACTGTGGTCTTCCTCTATACTAGAGTCGACCACTGTGGTCTTCCTCTATACTAGAGTCGACCACTGTGGTCTTCCTCTATACTAGAGTCGACTACTGTGGTCTTCCTCTATACTAGAGTCGACTACTGTGGTCTTCCTCTATACTAGAGTCGACCACTGTGGTCTTCCTCTATACTAGAGTCGACCACTGTGGTCTTCCTCTATACTAGAGTCGACCACTGTGGTCTTCCTCTATACTAGAGTCGACCACTGTTGCCTTCCTCTATACTAGAGTCGACCACTGTGGTCTTCCTCTATACTAGAGTCGACCACTGTGGTCTTCCTCTACACTAGAGTCAACCACTGTGGTCTTCCTCTATACTAGTGTCGACCACTGTGGTCTTCCTCTATACTAGTGTCGACCACTGTGGTCTTCCTCTATACTAGAGTCGACCACTGTGTGCTTCATATTTACTAGAGTCGACCACTGTGTGCTTCATATTTACTAGAGTCGACTATAACGGCTTACAGCCTTCAATTGCGATATATTTAATAAAATTCTATATTTCTTAACCAGAAATCTGTTCCCTTTTTCATTTAATTTTTTTAGATTATATCTCATTTAATATTTTTTTCTGGCCATGAATTTTTAGAGTTATTCTATGTCATTTAAAACTTTCTCTGATCCCCAGAATATCATTTTTTCGAGTGTAATATGTAGAAAAAGTAATTTAGTTTTTCGAAAGGGTTGACTATCTATTTTAAGGATGAATGGGAAATTATCTGTTGGATAGTTGGGCGGGCATATGGAATAACATTTGTATTTATTTATAGAAAGTGTTTTTTGTTTCAATATTTTTGCTTGAGACAGATGTTTTTTCTTCATTATTATTTTGCTGTTGTTACTCTGAGTTGGGTGATGAAATCTGGGGTGGGACATTAGCTTTAAGTTTGGATAGCTGTTGCAGTTTTGGTCACTAGTCGACCGAAAACTTGTATCTGTATAATAATGGTTGGTTTTGATTCTGTTTAATTTTTGCGTTAATTTTGGGAATTAGAATTGTATTTATATAAACCTGCTTGTGTTATCCAATCAAGATATGAATCCATGGCCGTTAGAAACATGGTTTTAAAACGACATTTTTGAAATTCCATGCGACGTTCGACGCGATTACGTTCATTGGAAAATTCACTTGAAAAAACAAAATTTGCAATACAAAAGAAATTGAATATAAAAAATAGTTTTTTGCTAAAACATAAAGAAATTAAAAAATAACGGAAAACTCAGTGTTAGAAAGCAAAATAGAAAAATTAGTAAAACCAAAAACTTAAATTAATAAAAAAAACAAAACAAAATATTTACAATATTTTCACAGAGTTTTTGCTTTTCAAGGTACTTACCCGCTAAGAACACCAAGAACTAAGTTGAGCATAAAAAATGAGCCTATAACTATAAGAGGCACGAAATATATCCAATTAAATTGTGAACCTAAAGCATCGTTGGTCTGCAAAGAAACATCCGCGACGAGAAGAGAAATGTCCACAAAAGTGAAGAAGAAGAACAAGAGAATTAATATCATGACGTGAATTTGTCACATACACATACATAGCATATGAAACCCTTTGGCGAAAGCTTTTTATTTTTGAAAGAAAAGCAATTGCGTTCAAAGGCTAGGTAATGCTTTTTGATATCAACTTCCCGCCATGGAGCCCACTATGCACATGGAGTTACCTAACGTGAGGTAACTCTTTGCCCAGCGTTAAATTTATTCAAAGGGGGTGGCAACCATGAAGAAATTCATGCCAACTTAAAGCTTTACCTTGTTGCCCTACCACCTCAAGTGGTTTTCCTTCAAAAAAAGCGTTTACATATTTTACAATACGGGGTATTTATGAAAATTAACGGAAAATTTCTGAATATTACTTTTCATTTGGAATCTGTATACGGCGAAAAATGCATGTTTAATTTGATTGGTTTTTAATTGAAATGAAAGCTCAATTTGTAATGATTCAATAATGATCTTTCGGGTGTGAAGCATTAACAAAAATTTGGCAGCACTGTTTTTTTGGGTGTTTTTTTTTAATTTATTTTATAGAAAAGTGTGGTTTTGGGGGGGGTAGTGGAGAGGTGTAAATTGTGGTACAAATTAAGTTGTTTATCAAATTTGGATTTTTGCTCAATTTTTAAGTCAAATTTGCAAAAAACGAAAACATAATTTTTTCAAAGCAAATAATCTTTGTTTTTATATGAACAAAAATTTCGTGTGCGCTGAGTGTTGAGAAACAGAGAGAGAGAGAGAGATAGAGACAACGAAAATGATGAAATTTCGAATTTGAAACGAAGAGAGTTTTGTTAAATAATTTACCAATTTCAGAATGATGTTTCTACAATACAGTAAAAAAAACAAAAAAAAACATGTTAACAAACTACTACATTAAATTGGGACGACTTTTTTGTTTAGTTAAAGTCGGTTTGTTGAAGTTCTTATGAGCCGTGATGCATTTTACTTTCAAAAATGAACTGATTAAATTTGGCAGTTTTTAATTTCGCTTTTTTAAATTTTAATTAAAAAAATATCTTATAGGGTTACAAAGTATTGTCTTTTTTTAAGGCGCAATGTTTCAGTAGCCTTTGTTAGGAACAATAAAATTATTTCAAAAAAAATAATGATAGATTTCCTGGAAATTCGTATATGGGAACATAAGAAATGCCCGCTATCTTATACACAGGAACTGTGGAATAGGATTTCAGTTGTGTCCCTCTTTTCACCAATCTAACTATACTTTGTTACAATTTGTCTCTTTTTTGTCCCAAAGAGTACAGGAGATGACACTGCATTTTGATATAAATTATTATTTTACCCCAAAAAATAATAATTTCGTTTGTCTCCTTTTTATCACAAAAAGTACATCTTTAGAAAAGCGTACTATATATTGGTCCAAATTGTCTCCTTTTGATCTAAAAAATACTAATTTCTAAAATATGTTATTATTTCATACCCATATTTGTGATATTTTTGACCGCAAAACAGTACTCGAAATCTTACCGTATCGTACCGTTTTTGATTCCAAATGTTACGAATTTTTAAAATCCATATCATTTGCATTTTGATCCAATTCCCTCTATTTTAACCAGTTTTTTATATTTAGCCTATTTTGTCTGTTTTTAATCACAAAAGGTTGAAAATGCAGATGTCCGTTGTTGGGTTGGCTCTGGTAGATGGAACTATATTTCAGCCAATTCTGTACTCTTCTAAGCCGGCCTTCGGATAACCATTTAAAGTTCATTTTAAGCAAAGGTTAGTAAACTTTGGGCCAATTTGTCTCTATTTAGTCTAAAAAAATAGTTATTTAATAAATCTGTAAGATTTTCTTATATCTGTTATCATTTCATCTCCGGAGAGGGTATGTATTTTTATCCGAAAAATCGAATTATGAGTTTATCGCTAGAATAGCGTACCATTTGCGGGAACTTTTCTGACACTTTTAACCACAAGTGTGCATTTCGGATTGCCTTACAACAACGGCTCCTTGAGGTTGTACTATAATTGAGCCTAGTTTGTACTATTTATTCGATTTTTCGGACTGCGGACCACATTTGGTACCTTGTTGTAATCTTTCGACCCCTAAATCCCCCATCGCATTCTTCATATCTAGTAGAAAGTCCGTTAATTATTCAGTTCTAGGAGATATTTCCATTTTTTCGTTCAACTCTTGTAGTCCGAACCACATTTGAGCCTTATTTGTCCACTAAGGACAACAGAACTAAAAGCACTAATTAAGTATTTCATATCTAGTAGATGCTACCGTTTGGGACTTTTTGTCCTCCTTTTGCACTTCAAAAAATACTAATCTCGAAAGACCGATATTAATTCAGTTCTGGGAGAGATTTCCATTTTTCATTCATCCCATGTGGTCCGTACTCCATTTGGGCCTTACTTGTTTACTTTTTATATATCATCTGCATTTTGACCAAATTCGTTGTATTTTAACCCAAAAAATAGTAATTTCAAAAATCATATTCAGATCCTTTTCTTTTGTCTCCTTTTAATCGAAAATGTTTAAATATTCAGATGCCCGTTATCGGCTGTGGAAGATGGAACTACATTTCAGTTTGTACACTTTAAAACCCAACTTACGGATAATCATTTAAAGCTAATCTTAAGAAAATTGGATCAATTGGTCTCCTATTTATATCAAAAATACTAATTTTAAAAATCAGTAAGATTATCTTAAATCTGTTATCATTTCATCTCCAGAAGATGGTATTGAATTCTTATCCCAAAAAAATCGAATTATGACTTTATCTCTATATTAGCGTACCATTCTTGTTGTCCACAATTAGTGTGAAATTCGCAAAACGTTGTACACTTTTATTCCCAAAAAGCAATTTTAGTACATGTTTCGGACTGACGACCAGAATTGGTACTTTATTGTAATCTGTTTACACCGAAAGCACTAATTTAATATTTCATCTCTAGTAGATGGTATCATTTGGTACTTTTTGTCCCCTTTTCAGTCCAAAAACGACTAAACTCGAAAGTCCTTTACTAATTCAGTTCTAGTAGAAATTTGCATTTTTCCTTCATTTCTTGTAACCAAATTTGGGCCTTGTTTGTCCACTTTGTAGAGAAAAATAACCAAAATCATTTTGGACTTTTTGTCCCCTTTCCATTCCAAAAACGACTAAACTCAAAAATCCTTTAAAAATTCAGTACTAGAAAAAAATTTCCAATTTTCGTTTATCTCTTGTAGTCCGAACTACATTTGGGCTCTATTTGTCCACTTTTTACCAAAAGCATGCGTTTAATGTTTCAACTCTAGTAGATGGTATTATTTAGGACTTTTTTCTCCCCTTTTCACTGCAAAAACTACTAATATGGAAAGATCGTAATTAATTTAATGCTGTGAAAAATTTCCATTTTTATTCATCCTTCTATGTAGTCCGAACCACATGTTGAACTTATTTGTCCCCTTGTTAGCAAAAAAACAGTTTATTATCCATATCATCGACATTTTGATCCAATTCGTTCTACTTTTAGCCTTATTTCGAAAATCTTATATTGAAAAGTCTCAACCCATTTTGTACTCCTTTAAGCCCAACTTTCGGTAAATTATTAAAAGTTCATATTAAGAAAAGAAGTACAATATATTGGGTTCAATTTGTCTCCTTTTTTATCTCAAAAAATACTAATTTCAAAATCATTAAGATTTTCTTAAATTTGTTATCATTTCATCTCCAGGAGAGTATATTGATGATATGTTTATCCCAAAAAACCTAATTTTGAGTTTATCTCTATAAAAGCGTGCAAAATGCGGCGCCTTTTGTGTCTCCTTTTAACCATAATAAGTGTGAGCCTAGTATGTACTTTTTTACCCCAATGTTTACGAAGTTCGATAAGCAATTTTAGTCCATGTTTTGTACTACGGACCTGATTTAGGACTTTGTAGTATTCTTTTTAACCCGAAAGCACTAATTTAATATTTGCTTCACCTTTTTAAAATAAACTTAGCATTCCATAATAATACATAGTAGAGGGAAAGATGGGCTAAAGCCAGGAGAATATCCTAGTGACAAATCAATTAATATTTCATCTTTAGTAGATGGTATCATCTGAGACTTTTTGACCCATTTTCAATCCAAAAACGAATGAACTCGAAAGTCTTTTACTAATTCAGTTCTTGGAGAACTTTCCATTTTTTCTTTCATATCTTGTAGTGCGAACGACATTTGAGCCTTAATTGTCTACTTTTTAGGAAAAAATAAAATAAAATCAAAAGTACTAATTTAGTATTTAATCTCTGGTAGATTGTACCATTTGGGACCTTTTGCACCCGTTGTACTGCAAAAGCAACTAATCTCTATAGTCCATATTCGGCGTATGAGAATCCACTATATTTCCATTGTTGTCATTCATCTCTTGCAGTGCGGACATTTTGGCCTTATTTTCAACTTTATAGCGGAAGAAGCACCCGTTTTGTGTTTTATCCCCGTGTCATAACTAATACACTGATAGAAAAACAGTTCGTCACCATGACGAATCAGTTTCGTCAATATATCTTCGTACTGGTGATGAAAAGTTTCGTACATGCGATGTTTTTGTACGTCAATAGAACGAACCCGATCATCAAACCATGCAACGATAAGGTTTCATTCCCAAGACGAAAATATTTATTTGTCCATTTTGCTGAAAATATGATAAAACGAAGAAATCAATTTATAGTTTGTACTTAATTGTATTCTTCTATATGCGTTCTGATTTCCTTAGTTAAATAATATGTTATAAAAGTTTAATTTAAAAAATCGAATAATGGTGATGAATAGAGTTCGTCGAGGTAATGAATGGAGTTCGTCGTGGTGATGAATGGTATTCGCCTTGGTGATGAATGATATTCGTCGTGGTGATGAATGGGATTCGTCTGTTGGCAAAAACATTACTTGATGAGATTATTTTTGATTTAAAATATCAGAAGTAATGAATACTTCTCGTTCGTATGATTTAAGCCTTTCCTGATAAGAACTGCATTCCGAACCGAATAATCACAACTAAACCTTGCAAACCAGTCAAGTAATTTTATTTTCCATACCGTTTTTAATGATCTAAAACCAGAAGATTATTTATTGAAATTTTTAAAATTTAAATAGTTGGGGCATGAATTGATGAATGGAGTTCGTCGTGCTGATGAATGGAGTCCGTCGAGATGATGAATGGACTTCGTCGTGGTGATGAATAGGATTTGTCGTGGTGATGAATGGTATTCATCGTGGTAATGAATGGGATTCGTCGTGGTGATGAATGGTATTCATCGTGGTAATTAATGTGATTCGTCGTGGTGATGAATGAGATTCGTCATGGTAATGAACTAGATTCATCGTAGGGATGAAATGTGATCATCCTGAGGAAGAAAGTTTTTGGAAACAGAGATTCGTCATGGTGACGAACAAATTTATCAAGAGGATTATTCCGTACCTTAGCTGACTTTTGACGAAAAAATAATCGTGATGATGTACAAATTCGTCGTCATGACGAACCTTTTTCTGTCAGTGTAGGAGAGTATCATATTTATATTCGCGGCCTTATTTTTCCAAAAATGGTATTTTATTTAATGTTCGTTATCCTAGAAAGGGCGAGAAAAAGTGGCTATATCTGTCTTCTATATCTGTCAAAAAAATTTAAAAAAACTGTTTTTTAATTCATCTCCCGAAAAGAGAGAGCTAGAGATCTTATCCGCGTTCACTTCCAAAGACTACCTGCGTTTCACACGAAATTTTACGATACCACCTTTAGCCGTTTGTATTTGGTTTTGGCACTATATTTATCCTCATTTTTGCCTCATTTATGCAATTTTATGTTAAAAGTGTAAACTTCGAAAGATCGCTTCCTTTGATGATTGTAACTCCAGCCATTTTCACTTGTTTGGAATGTATTTTCACCCCCTTTAAATACGACTTCGGGTCTATGCTCCAAGAGCTACTCTCAAACCAAATTTCTAATCGTTCCATAAGTCAGTCATGCAACAATTGTATATACATTTATCGAGTTAATTAAATATGTAAATAAAACTCTGAAAAATTTTATTTAATCTATAATTAATAACTGTAAACCTTTAATTTGATTCATTTGTTTGATTATAACGTTCAATATTTGAAAGCACTTTGCTACAAAAAGTGCGGAAACTATTTACTAATTATTTTTCAAAATTGTTGATTCTAATAATATATAATAATAATCGGATTCAGATTGTATTATCAAAATTGAAACAAACACTTATTTCTTATTTTTTTTTTGCACAAAATTCATTTTCGTTTTTATAAAATGCATCAAGGAGAACTTCTGGTTTCACTTCCTATTCATATTCAAGTGATATTTGATTTGACTTTTAAATGAAGCAATTGTTCAACTTCAAGCTAAGAATATATAGAGCGCTACCGATACACGATAGGCAATTCTGTATTAGGTAAATTATTAGACACGCACACACACACACTATATATATATATATATATATATATATAAATATATACATATTTTTCAAAGTTTTCTTAAAAATAAACTCAGCTTTTGACTTTGACTTTTTAAATGCCTCCGAGAAGAGCACACGCCGGTTGAACAGGCGTTTAATTAGATCATACGTACAAAAATATTCTCAGAAAGTATGGAAAGGAAAAAAGTTCAATAACATTGCAAGTTGCGTATTGAACCTTTTCTCGATTTTACCACAATAGAAAAAAAAACATGCGAATATATCGTTTTTTGTTGGAGGATTATTTGAAGATTTGTCTTGGTAGAAAGTGGGCGGAGGGGGGATAGAATAGCTATAATACAGAAATGTTTAGGGCTATCCAACAAAACGAAGTGTTTGTTTAAAGCTTACAAAGAATTATTATCATCGAGACTGCTTTCATTAATAGCGAGCAAAAACGAGGTAAAGCTGTAAAGTTAGAAATTCGTCTCCGCAAGAAATTGTATCACTAGTCTCTAATAATTTCATTAATTAGCCGACTCTGTTTACACTAGATATCCGAAGTACTAAAAACATCCCAAAATTATTCAGCCGTATTACGAAAATCAACGTTTTTCATGATCTTCGAAAAACATATAATTTACAATATAAGCAAAATCGACATTCCATGTCGATCATGAAAAATCAACGTGCTGGAAAGAATGCTCGGAAATTGGACCTATCGAATTCGATCACATACGCTAGTTGCAACCGATATTTAAAAGAAATTATTTGGAAAAAGTAATATTCTTTCCGGTCATTAAAAAGGTTCAGGATTCCATTTCATTTTTAAGTATCTGAGTGGTTAACCCTATTAATTCACTTTCAAAAATGTACCATGGGAATAAGTGGTATTCTAGCAATTACGAGTATTTCTAACTACTATCACTAATTCTTCTGACTACTTAAATCAAATACGTTATAATTATCTTTTGCTAAAAAAACTTGTTCTATAACAATATTTTTTCACAACTCTTTCATAGAAAAATATGGCCTCTGGATATTTCCTTGGAAAGACATGTTCTGAAGAATTTGCCCTAGGCAGATGTGGTCTCTGACTTTTCAACTTCTACTGAATAAAAATCGTTCTCCTTAAAATTTTTCCTCAGGAAAGGTAGTCTTTGTCAACATTAAACAACATTGCCTTAGCAAGAGATAGTCTCTGAAAAAGTTAGCCTTAGGAAGGTGTGGGTGGGGTCTGCCCACTTATCACAACTTGGAATGGTCTTTCGAAGCATCCACTTAATAGAAAATGTATTTCTAAAATTTTTCTTAGAAAAATATTGTCTTTGACCACATTTCCTTATGAAAATGTGGTCTTTGACAACTATTGCTTGTGAAAGGTTGTCATGTACTATATATTCTTAGGAAAAGCTGGTCTTTGACATACTTTCCTCATGGAAATATGGAAACTATTCCATAGGAAGAAATATTTTTCTCTGAAAAGGTATGTCATAGGCAGATTTGGTGGTCTTTGGCAACATCTTTTTGACATCTTTTCTTTTGGAAATGATGAAAAAAATATGGTCTTTGACCATATTTCCTTATGAAAATGTGGTCTTTGACAACTATTGCTTGTGAATGGTCGCCTTGGACTATGGAAACTATTCCCTAGGAAAAAATTATTTTTTCTGATAAGGTTTGTCATAGTCAGATTTGGTGATCCTTGGCAACCTCCGCTTAATAAAAAGCGTTCTTTGACACCTTTTCTTTTGGAAATGATAATCGTTGGCACCTTTTTTTTTTGAGAAAGGGTAGTCTTTGACAACTGTTTTTGGGGAAGGATAGTCTTTGACAAATGTTCATTAAGTTGGCATGGTCTCTGAAAACTTTACCTTACTTAGAAGTAGTCCCTCATAATTTTCCATATGAACAGTTTACTTCTAACGTGTAGTATAATAATTGTCTTTTGCTATATTACCGTAAGAAAACTTGTTCTATAGACAATATTTTCTCACAAGTCTTTCATAGAAAAATATGGCCTCTGGTAATTTGTCCTTGGAAAGATGTGTCCTGAAGAATTTGCCTTAGGCGGATGTGGTCTCTGACTTCAACGTCTACTGAATAAAAATCGTTCTCCTTAAAAATTTCCCTTTACGAAAGGTATTCTTTATCAACATTAAACAACATTGCCTTAGCAAGAGATAGTCTCTGAAAAAATTAGCCCTAGGAAGGTGTGGGTGGGGTCTGCCCACTTTATCTTTACTTGGAATGGCCTTTGGCAGCTTTCACTTACTAAAAAAGTTGTTCTACAACTTTTCTTAGAAAAATTCGGTCTTTGACCACATTTCCTTATGAAAATGTGGTCTTCTTTCCTTGTGAAAATGTGGTTTTCTCTGATAAGGTTTGTCATAGGCAGATTTGGTGGTCTTTGTCCACCTCCACATAATAAAGAGCGTTCTTTGACACCTTCTCTTTGGAAATGATAATCTTCGGCATCTTTTTTTTTTTGAGAAAATCTATTCTTAGACAACTGTTCTTTGGGAAAGTGTAGTCTTTGGCTAATTTTAATGAGGTTGACATGGTCTCTGAAAACTTTGCCTTACTTAGAAGTGGTCTCCCATAATTTTCCATATGAACAGTTTACTTCTAACTTGTAGTCTTTGAAAATTTTAAGCAACTTTTCCTTTGGAAAATGGAAAAATATTTCAATAGCAACTTGTGGTCTTTGACTACTTTATCTTAAGTCGAAGTGGCATTTAGTAACTTCCATTTAAGAAGTTTCGTTTTTTACAACCTTTCCTTATAAACAGGTGGACAGTGGTCTTCGACACTTTTTTCTTTGAAAAAGATGGTCTTGGACACTTTTTTCTTAGACAAATGTGCTCTTTGACACTTTTTTCTTAAAAAAATGTGCTCTTTGACACTTTTTTCTTAGAAAAATGTGCTCTTTGACACTTATTTCTTAGAAAAATGTGCTCTTTGACACTTTTTTTCTTAGAAAAAAGTGCTCTTTGACACTTATTTCTTAGAAAAATCTGCTCTTTGACACTTTTTTCTAATTTTACAGCCCAGGGAAAAGTCGGGCTACAAAGGCAATGTGGTTAAATTTTTGCAGTGACCGGAGCCTCTGGTGGGAATCGAACCCACGACCCCAAAACTCATAAGTGAGCACGCTACCTGCTTACAAACTGGGGCGCTTCACTTTTTTCTTATGGCAGGTAATCCTTCAGAAAACGTAGTCTTTGCCAGACTTTCCTTAAGAAAAGGAAGTCTTTGAAAAAGTGGCAACCCTAGGAAGAGATGGTCTACTTTATCGTAAGTTGAAATGAGGAAAATGTGGTATTTGACAACCTTTCATACGAAAATGGACTTTGACTATCATTCCTTAGGGAAAATTTGTCTTTGGCAACCTTTTCTTAGGAAAATAAGGTAAATTTTCCATAGGACGAGATTGTCTCTGAATAAGTTTGCCTTAGGGAGTTGTGGTTAAACTGGTATTTGACAACTTACACTTAATAAAAAGCGTTTGCTTGACATTTTTTCTTTAGAAAACGATTTTTCCTTAGTCTTTGACAATCTCACCTTAAGAAAAGTTAGTCCTTGAAACCCTTACCTTAGGAAAAGTTAGTCTTTGACATATTTTTCTTGAGAAATGGTAATCTTTGACAAAGTTACTTTGGGAAAGGGTAGTGTATGACAAATTTTCGTTAGTATAGGATTGTTTCCTTATGTATGTAAAGATTTACTCAAGTAAAGGTCTTTAAAAAATAATCTTAGGAAGATGTGGTCTCCGACTACTTTACCGTAAGTTTAAATGAGGAAAATATGGTATGTATTTGACAACCTTTCATAGGAAACTGAACTTAGCTATTTTTCCTTAGGGACAATTTGTCTTTGACAACCTTTTCTTAGGAAAATAAGGTAAATTTTCCATAGGACGAGATTATCTCTGAAAACGTTTGCATTAGGGAGATGTAGTCAAAGTGGTATTTGAAAACTTACACTTAATAAAAAGCGTTCGCTTGACAATTTTTCTTTAGAAAACGATTTTTTCTTAGTTTTTGACAATCTCCCGTTATGAAAAGTTAGTCCTTGCAACCCTTACCTTAGGAAATGTAAGTCTTTGACATATTTCTATCGGGAAATGGTAATGTTTCACAAAGTTATTTTGGGAAAGGGTAGTGTATGACGAAATTTCTTTAGTATAGAATTGTTTCCTCATGTAAAGGTTTACTCAAGTGAAGGTCTTTAAAAAATAATCTTAGGAAGATGTGGTCTCCGACTACTTTACCTTAAGTTGAAATGAAGAAAATGTGGTATTTGACAACCTTTCATAGGAAACTGAGCTTAGACTATTTTTCCTTAGGAAATATGGTGAATTTTTCATAGGACGAGATTGTCCCTGAAAACGTTTGCCTTAGGGAGATGTAGTCAAAGTGGTATTTGACAACTTACACTTAATAAAAAGCGTTCGCTTGACAATTTTTCTTTAGAAAACTGTAGTCTTTGATAATCTCCCCTTAAGAAAAGTAAGTCCATTAAACCCTTATCTTAGGAAAAGTTAGTTTTTGGCATATTTTTATTGAGAAATTGTAATCTTTGACAAAGTTTCTTTGGGAAGGGGTAGTCTATGAAAAAAATTATTTACGATAGAATGGTTCCCCGGTAAAGGTTTGATGTAAAGGAGGTCTTCGGTCTTGTCTCCGAAAAAGTTTGCCTTAGGGAGATGTGGTCAAAGTGGTATTTGGCAACTTACACTTAATAAAATGCGTTCGCTTGACAATTTTTCCTTAGAAAATGGTAGTCGTTGAGAATCTTCCCTAAAGAACACTTAGTCCTTGAAACCCTTACCTTAGGAAAAGTAAGTCTTTGATATATTTTTATCGGGAAATGGTAATCTTTGACAAAGTTTCTTTGGCAAGACGTAGTCTATGAAGGGGTAGTCCTTCATTAGAATAGAATGGGTTTCTTATGTAAAGGAGGTCTTTGAAAATTTTTTGGAAAAATTATTGTTCTCGGGACAAGGTAGACTTAAGAAACTCTTCCCTAGTAAAAAATGTTCTCCGAGAACTTGAACTTTATTTGAAATTATCCCTGACAACAACAGAGATCATCAACAGTGTCGGGGTGTTTGTCGAATGACAACTTTTGCTTGGGAAAGGTGGTCCCTGACAACTTTTGGAGGCTTCAGACTACTTTTCCTTAAGTAGAAGTAATCTTACGTTTCCTTGGGACATTGTGGTCTTTGATCTTACAGTCTTAGGAAAATGTATTCTTTATTATTACCAATAGAGAGATCATCAACAGTGTCGGGGTGTTTGCCGAATGGATGCGTGAACAAACGGACGAAAATATTGTTTCCAAAGATAATACACATTTTAACCCCAACCAAAAGCTAGCAAAATTGCTGCAAGATCTAAGACTGATTTTCCCAAAAAGGCCACTGCTGAGGTTTTGAATATATTGCGGAAAATGCAGCTAGATTAAATGTCGTGCCCCATCAGAATATGATTAGGAACATTTTGTGGGGCCAATTGCAGTATGTGGACAGCGGAACATGTGGTTTGAACGAGACGATGGCCGCTGTCACACATGCGGGCTTTTGCGATATTAATTGGCCTCTGAGATATTGTGATTTAGGTTAGGTTGAAAAAGAGGAAACACTAAACTTATCATATCAATGGACATACACATAAGCCAGTCGGCCTATTCTTCGCTTCTTATTGATTTAGCACCTGTGGATTTCATCCCTTTGCTCAGTGATGAGATATTCAGCAATCGCAAATTTCAAGATAAGTTAAAAATATATGAGTTTGGGGGTTGTGGGTTCGATTCCCACCAGAGGCTCTGGTCTGTCGCAACAAAAATTAACAAGCGACATGGTCTTTGTCACCCGGCTTCTCCCTGGACCGTAAAATTAGAATATGAATTTACTTTATATTGTAATTCATATAAATAAGTAAATAAATATATATATTATTAAATATTTATTCATTTTTTTCCACCATAAAAATTAAGGAATAATAATTAGTTTCAGTTAAAATATATCTACATATCTATCTATAATTGCGTTATAAATCCCTTGTACAGCTATAGATATGTCGCTAATGTTCGAAGTGAGATCGAGTCCAGCTCCGGCATAAAAATGCTAAATATGACTACGTTCACCTCTGCGGATCTTACTTCTTCCTTCTCACCAAACTCTATCACCATTCGAGGTAGAATTGGGGAAGAAATTAAAATACAGCAAATACTCAACACTGTTCACACCTGCAAATTACAGTCATCCACAATTATTTTCTTATGTTGGTGTATTTATGATTGTTTACATATTTTTCGAGACATTTGTAAGTGTGACGGTAAGTGGTTATTTTTAAACTGTTTGTTTGTTGCGAAGAAGATCTTGCCAAAGGGTGGACGGACGAATTATAAGAAGTTAATTGCATTGAATGTGGCTTATATTGTAATGAGAATACACAAGGGGAGACATAGTGATTTCTTGACTTAAACCGCTTACTTCTTAGCTTACCTCGTATGGTTGTGATTTCGTTAAAATTGAAAGTTTTCTCAATGAACGCTGAATGAATTATTGAAATCATTTTGTAGCCGAAAAAGCTTAAACAATTATATAGAGATTATTACAAATTTAAAATTTCACTATTTTTACAATTAAAAAAAGCTTTGAATATTTAGCAAGAAGTCTAGCATTTGTTTTCCAAAAATACTCTTAAATTATGGTTGATATATACACAAGTACTGGGGGGAAATTTGTCCCATTTAGCATAAGTATTTTTTTGCGTTATTTTTAAATGCTTATACATATGTAGAGAAATAGCAAAGACAGATAGCGAGTTACAGAGTAATACACAGACAGAAATAGAGAGAGAAAGGTATTTTAAGGACTTTTGTTTTTGTTTAAAAGGCATTTACCCAATACAGTATTGCTGTCCAGCCTTCCATAGTGATACATTGGAATACAGTCAACATGGCAAAACCGATATTGTCAAAACTAGTTATGCCAGAATTTGGTCCATCCCATTTTTCCAAACACATACTCGTCGCATAATTACATACATATGAACCACCTGATTTATCTGTGGCGTTATCCGTATTACACGGTGTTTCTGATTCACCTTCTTTTACAGGCTTATCTGGAAAAAAGAAATGAACACTCGTGAGTGATGTTTTGGTTGTTCGACAACCGACGACCATTTTTTGTTAGTTAGTCAGTTTGGCTTTGTGGCAAGCCCAAAAAGCTTCCATTCGCGCAAGAGCGAACGAAATCTTTTTGCCTTGTTCTTCTTCTTCATTTTTTTGTATGATTTTTTTGGAATATTATAAAGATTTTTTTTGTTGATTAGTTATTGAAAATAAAAATGTTGTAGTTGTTGGACGATAAATACTTGGATCTTCTAAACTATAACAAGTCTTATGTAAAGCACCCGAATAGAACTCGAGTCCAATGATGGCAAATATAACGATCGCAAACAACACCAAGAGACCGATTTGTAGCAACGGTGCCATTGCTTTTATTATGGACTTTAAAACTACTTGTAAACCTGTATTTTGGGAGAAAATTAAAAGAGATTTTTTTAAAAAAAAAGAAAGAACAAAATTCGATTAGTATTTATATTTCATAGAAAATATGTATTAAAAAATATATATGAATATAATTGAGTTAGAATTTTTAATATCGACCTATTTTTTATGCAAAAAGTTTGCATATTCATGTTTTAGTTTAAAAAAATCATGTTTTAGTTTATAATTTTTTTTGGGATTTTTTTTGGTTGTACACAAATGCTTGAAGTTCTGAAATGACGTAACAGATTTGTGGCATTCAAAAAACAAAACGAACATTACGGACTATATTACTAAATAGTTTCTTTTTAAATATTTTAAAAAAATCTAACTCCTTATAAAATATAATAATTTTGCAAATTTTCTCCAAATAATGTTTTTAAATTCCAAAAAATATATATTTGTGAATCTCTCGGGAATCCTAATCAATCAAATTGTGATTCAATCCACTAACAACAAAATTCTAAATTAGGGACCAAATTTGATTGCTATTCCAGGTCGTTCTGACAGCAAATAGTTATATGGAGTGAATATTGCATCAACACGATTAGATCCGAAAGATTATCACCATTACATTCTAACCAATAAATTAAATTCTTTTGTATCGGGTGATCCATTTAGACTATTGTTTTTATCAACAATAACGCGTGTCATATTGTCATCTTATTTATATTAAGTATTATTTGACAACACATCATGGAAAGGTTTAGGCATCTGAAACGTCTTCAAATCTGTTCAACAGTACTATGAAAATCAGAGTTTTGTAAGAAAACTTTTTCTGAACTTCGAGCCACATTGGTGTGAATCGAGCTACATTTGGTGTTGCGTCATAAACAAAATTGTCGCTTTTGGACTTGTGGGCTATTGAAATCATCAGAGTGATCGAAAATTTCGTCCAAATTGTGTTTTTGTAGCAAATTTGGTAAAATTGCATTTTAATAGAAAATATTGTCGAAATTCCATTTTTGTAGAAACTATTGCCGACACTGCATTTTTAGAATTTTTTCAGAAAATTTCGTCGCATTTTTTTTATTAATTTAATTTTTATCGAAAATTTCTTCTAAATTGCATTTTTATAGAAAATTTCGTCGGAATTAAATTTGTATACAACATTTCGTCGGAATTAAGTTTTTAAAGAAAATTTTGTCGAATTTGTATTTTTTTTAGAAAATCTGCAGAAATTGAATTTTAATAAAAATGTTCGTCCAAATTGCATTTTTTAAGAATCTGCATTTCTATAAAAGTTGCCGAAACAACATTTCATGAATTTTTACCGAAAATTTCTTCAAAATTATGTTTTTATAAAAAATTATAGAAATGGAAAATTTCGTCGTATGTGAATTTGCATTTTTATAGTAAATTTCGTCAAAATATTTTTTTGGAATTTATTCAGAAAATTTCGTCACAATTTTTTTTATTGATATAATTTTTATCGAAAATTTCTTCTAAATTGCATTTTTATAGAAAATTTCGTCCTAATTAAATGTTTATACAAGATTACGTCGGAATTGAGTTTTTAAAGAAAATTTTGTCGAATTGTTTTTTTAGAAAATATGCAGAAATTGGTTAATAAAAGTGTTCGTCCAAATTTCATTTTTTAAGAATCTGCATTTCTACAAAAATTGCCGAAACTACATTTTTGATTTTTTACCGAAAATTTCTTAGAAAATATGTTTTTATATAAAATTATCGAAATGAAAAATTTCGTATTCGCCTTTTTATAGAAAATTTTGTCGTATGTAAATTTGCATTTTTATAGTAAATTTCGTCGAAATTAATTTTTGTAGTAAATTTCGGCGGAATTTAATTTAATAGAACATTTTGTCGGAAATGAATTTTTGTATAACATTTGCTAAAATGCATTTAAATAGGAAATTTCGTCGAAATTGCATTATTGTTTAATTATTTATTCAAAATAGTATTTTTGTAGACAATTTAGTCGTTTTTTAGAAAATTTCGTCGTATAGTACATTTGTATTTTTATAGTAAATTTCATCAAAACTGCATTTTTGTTGAAAATTTCGTGGAAATTGCATTTTGATAAAAAATGTCGTCGAAATTTAATTTTTATAAAAAAAAATTTCGTCGTATTTAATTTTAATAAAAAATTTCGTTGATATAAAATTTTTGTAGAAAACTACGTCGGAAATTATTTTTATAGAAAATTTTTTAGAATTTTCCTTTCTGTAGAAAATTTGTTAAAATTGCATTTTAATAGAAAAATTTGTCTAGTTGCATTATTTTAGAATTAATTAATCAAAATATTATTTTTGTAGAAAATTTTGCCAATTCTTGCATTTTTACCGAAAATTTCTTGTGGAAATTTTATTGTTTATGAAAAATTTCGTGAAAATTTACTTTTTATAGAAAATTTCGTCGAATTTGAATATATAGAATTTATATTTATATATTTTCGTCATATAGTAAATTTGTATTTTTGTAGTAATTTTCGTCGAAATTTCGTTTTTGTAGAAAATTTCAAAGAAATTGTATTTTTATAGAAAATTTCGTTGGAGTTAATTTTTTATAGAAAATTTTGTCGGAATTTATTGTTTTTAGAAAATATTGTACAAATTTAAATTGTATCGAAATTATCGTCGGAATTAATTTTTATCGAAAATGTTGTTTTTTGTAGAAAATATAGTCGAAATATAATTTTTGTAGAACATTTCGTTCAATTCCGTTGCATTGTTTTTAGGCAAACGTGCATTTTTATCGAAAATTTCTTCGAAATTGCTTTTTGTGGAAATGTAATTTTTATGGAAAATGCATTTTTGTAGAAAATTTCGGGGAAATTGCATTTTTATAAAAAATTTTATCGAAATTTCATTTTTATCAAAAATTGCGTCAAAATTGCTTTTTGTAGATTTTTCTAGAACATTTCGTGCAATTTTCATGCATTGCTATAGACATTTCTTTTAATTTATAGAAAATTTCGTCGTAAAGGACACTTTTATTTCTATAGAAATTTTCGTCAAAATTGTTTTTTTTTCGTCGGAACTTAATTTTTATACAAAAATTTTGTCGGAATTTAATTTTTATAGAAAATTTCGTCGGAATTTAATTTTTATAGAAAATTTCGTCGGAATTTAATTTTTATAGAAAATTTCGTCGGAATTTTATTTTTATAGAAAATTTCGTCGGAATTTTATTTTTATAGAAAATTTCGTCGGAATTTTATTTTTATAGAAAATTTCGTCGGAATTTTATTTTTATAGAAAATTTCGTCGGAATTTTATTTTTATAGAAAATTTCGTCGGAATTTTATTTTTATAGAAAATTTCGTCGGAATTTTATTTTTATAGAATATTTCGTCGGAATTTTATTTTTATAGAAAATTTCGTCGGAATTTTATTTTTATAGAAAATTTTGTTGGACTTACATTTTACAAACAGTTGTGTCGGAATTTAATATGTGCAGAAAATGTCGATAAAATTTAATTTATATCGAAAATTTCGTCAAAATTGCTTGTTTGTAGAAAATATCGTCGAAATTGCATTTTTGTGGAAAATTTCGTGAAAATTTAATTTTCTTCGGAAATTTCGTCGTACAGTAGTAGTTTTTGTATTGATTTTCGTCGATATTGCATTTTTATAGAAAATTTCGTCAACATTTAATTTTTATAGAAAATTTCGTCGGAATTTAATTTTTATATAGAATTTAAGTTTTATAGAAAATTTCGTCAAAATTGCATTTTTGCAGCAATGTATAAATTTAATAAAAAATTTTAGCGTCCTTCAATATATTAATTTTTAACATGTAAATGTTAGAGAATTATATTTTGAGTGATTAAACTTAAATACGTATGTCTAGGCGGATCACCCATTATATCCCATTAAAGAAAGTGTATATTATACAATTTTTTGAAAAACTGAATTTTTTAAACACAGATTTTAAATTTGTTTTCAAAAAAAATGTTTTTTAACATAATCCGTTATGAAATTTTCGAAAATATATAAAATCTCGTCAGTCTTCAAACATTTTTGAAAAATCAAACAAAAAAAAATTTTTTAGGAATGTCATATTTTCGAAACTTAATAAAAATATATTTTAATTATTTCGTAGTAATCTGTACTTTCTGTTTGCAGAGAATTTCTTAGATCGATATTAAAAATTCTGAAAGTATTCAATCTAAAATTGTAGCTTAATTTTTTTTTACTAAAAATACATATTATATAGTGTGTAATTAATGACAAAAAAATTCTAAAATGTTTCTTTTTTCTAAAATTTTTAATAAAATAAAAAAATAATCACAATATTTTCTGCAATATTTTTTCTATGTATTCGTTTTAATTTAAAGAAATAATATCTAAATAACTACAACAGAAAATTGTCTACTCGAAACAAATTTTACACATTAATTAAACTAATTCTAGTTATGTTAGGCAAATTTTATTAAACTATAAACCAATTTATTATTATATATATATACTAATTAACTACTCACTAGGAATTCCAGAGACTAATTTTAAGGGCCTTAGCACACGAATGGCCCTAAGAGTTCTTAGATCTACTTCGGGCCCTAATTGTGGGAATTGTGTCATGAATCTGCTCATTTATGAGAAGAATATTTTGGATTTGTTTTCAACGTTATAGCAATAGTTTCAAATTGGTTTTTGTTATTTGTAGTCAATACAATTTAGAAATGAAAAGAGAATTAAAAAAGAAATAGACATATATTTATGTAGATATATATTTGTATGATAATTATTACTATTATTTCTAAAGTATATATATATTGTTTCTAACTACAAATCATAATATTTATTTTTTGTTAATAATACAAATTATTAATGGAAAGTGAAAGAAGAAACAAATCGATTTTAATTTGTAGTAAAAAAAGCTACATTCAAAGCGAAACAAATCAAACAGGAAAATTATAAGAAAAAATAACAGAAATGAACATTCAAAACATAATAAATTCCACACATTTCGCGTTATAGAGACCCAAGCAGATATAACTAAATTTTATTGCGTTTAGCAATGGTTTACAAAAATAAAAATATTAATGACAACTAAGAATGTCTGAAAATTAAAATTATGAAACTAGAAAGAAAGTAGTCTGATCTAGCTCTGTCTTGTGACAATATGAGGCTAAGATTTTGTTATAGTTTTGAAAAAAAAAAAACATTTCTAGAAGTTTCTAAATGATTTTTGTTGGACCTAACATTTTATAGCTGATCCATAGTCTAAATGTGTAGATTAAAAAAGGTTTTCTTTAAATTTTAAATATTAACAACAATTTGGAACACTTATTCTATTAAATGGAGAATTGCGTTTTAAAATACATGGAAAAATAAAACAATTTGTTATATATTTAAATGAAATAATTCTTATTAATAATTCATCAATTAAGAGATTAAATTAGTTTATCTAATATTTATAGAATCAGTTTCATCTTCAATATAAATTTTGATGGAATCTATTTAAACAATAACACTAGTTTAAAAAATGTTGTAGTCATAACCGCGGGAAGATAGCTCACACTAGGCCAAATGACTTCAGACCAATTAGCTTATCCTTCTTCGTATTCAAAGGCCTGGAATAACTTGTGGATTCTTTCATTTGAGAAAACCTGCATACAAAACTCCTGTAGGGGAACCAACATGCTTACTGCAAGGGAGGGCAAGTCGACAAATGCCCTTCACGAAGTTGTAGACACTATCGAATCGTCGGTGAATGGAATCCTGATAGATCTAGAACGTTGTGGAATCAAAGTCGTGGCATATGCGGATGAAGTAGCTATCGCAGTAACTGGAAACTTGTTCGACGTCCTCAGAGACAGCCTACAGGTGCCTCTGAACCAACCAAGATGGGCCAGAATCTGCGGTTTGGACGTTAACCCAAACAACACAGAATTGGTTCTCTTTACTAGGAAAAAATAAAGTCCCACTAGTGGACCCTCCTCTGATAAATGGAACTTAGCTAATCTTTTCTGAAAGTGCAAAATATCTAGCAATAATTCTAGATAGGAAATTGTTATTCAGATCTAATGTACTGGAACGTGTATGGAAATCCAACGTCGCATTATATACCTGCAAGAAAGCTATAGGGTCGCGATGGGGACTCTCTCTTCAAATTGTCCCCCGAATATACATAGCAATACTGTTGTACGACATTGTGGTTTGGTGGACGGCAACTAGTAAACTATCCATTACACACCAATTATCAAAGCTACTCCATCTACAGCCAAGTGATATTGTTGCGAAAGAAGTTGCCACCAGAGCGGCATTACGATTGAACTGTCTATCAGTGTATACACGCTGAAAAAAAATCGCTTCTGTAGTATATTGTCCCAAACATATTCGGCTTGAAATAAACATATGTTTAGGGTACACTCCAAATATATAATATTTTACACACACAAATATTATATGTTTGTGAGGATATTGTTCTAAACAAAAATATGCTCCCATTCAAATATTTTTTATTTGGAACTAGTATTTCCGAAACAAGGATTCATTTGTAATTATTTATTTTGGTAATGTATTAAATGCCTTAACTTAAAGACAAGTTTTCTGTTTTTCAGATTTTCAAAGAGCAATTTTTTTTATAAATTTTATATGTTTGTAAAATTTAATCAAAACTTAAATCGAACAATCTTTCGTAAATATAAACGACATTGATGGATTGACAAAAAGTGATGAATATGAATATTTATAAATAAGGACATTTTTAGCTATAAAGTTTAACACGAAAACTAGAAAAAACTAACTAAAATTCGAATAAGTCAGTAATGTTTGAAAATCTTTTTAAATAAAACATATTTGGAAATATTCTTAAACAATAACTTTGTTTTTGTGTAAACACATATTTTATTTGTGAAATTCAGTTTGCAAATAAATTATGTTCTAATATATTAATATATGCGTTCCAAACAAAATTTCTTGATTTTCAAATAAAATTTATTTGTTAACAAATATACAATATTTGAAAAAATCGTTTCTAAGTATATTTTCTTTCGTTTCAAACATATCAAAAATGACGATTTTCCTCCGTGTAGGTATAAGAACTATGACAACATGAGAATATCCGAAATTAAAGCTATGGTAACGGACCGAGTGAACTATCTATTAACGGTGTACTCCTTCGATTCACCACTACGATACCTGTCAGAGAGGTATCGGTTGACAGAACACTACACGGAGCAAAATCTCAATTTTTGATATGTTTGAATTGAAAGAAAATATATTTGGAAACAAAATTTTTAAATATTATTTATTTTGAACAAACACATTTTATTTGAAAATCAAGATATTTTGTTTGGGACGCTTATATTAATATATTGGCACAAAATATATTTACGAACTAACTGTTACAAATAAAATATGTGTTTACACACAAACAAAATTTATGTCTAGAAATATTTCCAAATATATTTATTTAAAAACGATTTTTTTTTAAACTTTGATGACTTTTTGGTATTTTAGTTTAAATATTTCATAGCAGCATTAGATCTTGTTTTACAGATCAAATTTTTAATTAATAAATATATTACAATCATCAATTTTTATTAATCCATCAATGCAATTTATCGTTACGGAAAATTATACAATTTAAATTTTACAAACACGCTGAAAAAAAATCGCTTCTGTAGTATATTGTCCCAAACATATTCGGCTTGAAATATACATATGTTTAGAGTACACTCCAAATATATAATATTTGACACACATAAATATTATATGTTTGGGAGAATATTGTTCTAAACAAAAATATGTTCCCATTCTAATATTATTTTATTTGGAACTAGTATTTCCGAAACAAAGATTAATTTGTATTTAATTATTTTGGCTATGTATCAATGCCTTGATTTAAAGACAAGTTTTCTGTTTTTCAGGTGCTCAAAGATAATTTTTTTATAAATTTTAAATGTTTTTAAAATTTAATTAAAACTTAAATCGTATAATCTTTCGTGAATATAAATTGCATTGATGGATTGACAAAAAGTGATTAATTGGAATATTTATAAATTAAAAGACATTTTTAGCTATAAAGTTTAAAACGAAAACTAGGAAAAACTAACTAAAATTCGAAAAAATCAGCAAAGTTTTAAAAATTTTTTTAAATAAAATATGTTTGGAAAATTTCTTAAACAATAACTTTGTTTGTGGGTACACACATATTTTATTTGTGAAAGTCAGTTAGCAAATATATTATGTTCTAATATATTAATATATGCGTTCCAAACAAGATTTCTTGATTTTCAAATAAAATTTAAATATATTTTCTTTCAATTCAAACATATCAAAAATGACGATTTTCCCCCGTGAAAATATAAAATTCCTAAAAAAATGCACTTTGAACTTTGAACAGGAAACATGTTTTCAATTGAGGCATTGATTTATTGCCAAAATACTTAAATGTAAATTAATCTTTGTTTCGGAAATACTAGTTTAAAATAAAAAAAATATTTGGATGAAAACATTCTTTTGTTTAGAACAACATCCTCCAAACCAAAAAATATTTTTGTGCGTCAAATATTACATATTTGGAGTTTACCCTAAACATATGGGTCAGAATATTTAAAATCGACCTATGTAGTTTATTTTTGGCTAAAATGTTTATAAGCAGTTACAAATAGGTAAAATAAGATCTCGCTATCATTTAAAAAAAAATTAAAAAGAAAAAGGGAAGACTGGCCTTACCTTAAACTGTCTGTGCTATAGACAGACTACAAATATTTACCACAAATAAATTATTTGTGGTGAATGATTACGCTTGCTCCATAGCTATTAATAGGTACTCTTATGTTTCAAATTGTTGTTAATTATAAACTATACTCTAAACACATCTATAGTTTTATATCCAATAATAAATTATATAAAATAAATTCTAAGCTAAACACACACCTCAAAGTGAGACAATAAGATATTTCATAGATTCTCTAAAAGATGTTGTTAAAAAAAATATATATGTATGTTTGATTAGGAATTTAAAATAAAAAAATATATTTTCTGTGGTTTTTGGCAAGACAGACATTGATCTATCTTTTTATTTAGAAATGACGACGATAGCTATATTTTACTAAAGAAGACACAATGATGAATACCCTAGCGGTTTGTTTTTCTAAAGATGTTAGAAGAGATTTTAAAGTAATATACATATATATCTATGTTTCTTTTTTATCGATTTTTTTCTATTATTTTGTAAACTAGCCTAGGATTTTTTTCCAGTTAGATACGAATTAATTTTGGAAAACTATTATAAGGCCTACACATAAGATGTTTGCAATTTTGCAATTGTTTTGATTTAGCAATGAAATTGAAGCTTACTTGGAATTCGTGAAACAAGTTTCAACGGCCGTAAAACACGGAATGATCTTAACATACGCAGATCGACATCTATATTGGCCTCGGCAAAGATTGTCATGGCACTAATGGGGGGTGTGTGTGTGGACCCACAAAAATGGTCATGCGGGTGGGGTGTACAATTTTCATTCAAATCGATTCGGTTACAACCACGCGACGACGACATAAAGTTGTGAAAATTATAAGAAAAAAGTAAAAAAACAAAATGCGCAAATATAAAAAAAGGAACAAAATTAAAATACAAAAAAACAATAACAGAAAAAAACACAAAAATTACATAATGCGAAAATAGTTTTCAAACAAATGTGTTAAAAATTGGTTAACAAAATAAAAGACAGTAAGAGAGAAGAAAGAAAGCGTTAGAAACGGCTCGAAAGAAACGAAAACAAAAGACTTGTTTGTTGTGAAAAAAATGTTTCTTTAAAGGAAAAAAAGAAGTAAAAGAAAAAGTATCGGTTTTCAAAAACGCAGACTCAGAGACGGCGGAGAGTTGTAGATTATCACACAAACACTCACAAAATTGAAATGAAAATTCAAATAAAAATATAAATTTAAACAGAACAAAACAAAATATTTATTTTGTAAGTTGAAATTCAGACAGTTGGTGAGGAAATGCTTAAAACACA
This sequence comes from Eudasyphora cyanicolor, assembly GCA_963930755.1. Classification (NCBI taxonomy): domain Eukaryota; kingdom Metazoa; phylum Arthropoda; class Insecta; order Diptera; family Muscidae; genus Eudasyphora; species Eudasyphora cyanicolor. Next base: position 126,868,325 of record OZ005736.1, on the reverse strand, counting down.
TTTTCGGTTATAAAAATTAAACAAAACAAAAAATAGAGACAACCAAAAATATAAACGAATTGCAAATTTGCGGAAAACGGAAATGTGGCAAACTTACCCCGTCACTACTACAAAGAAATCCATGATGTTCCAAATATTCCTGAGGTAGGAGTGTTTATGCAAAACTAGACCTAAGGCAAGGATCTTGAGCGATGCTTCTACACAGAAAATGCATAAAAAATAGGTCTCCGTTTTTTCCTGAAATCACAAAATCAATTGTCACCAAAGAAAGCAAGCAATGAAAAAATATTCAATAATATTCAAAAAATTAATGTACGAGTATGTATGTATATGCACTGCTGCGCATAAATATTCACACAACTATAAGTACTCGGTGTAGGTCTCAATATTTCTATAACCAAAGGAACGAATGATATTAAATCGAAGTCTTTGTACTTCCTCTAAACTGAAATATATAAAATCTTTAAACTGAAATAACTTAAAATAACCCAAATATAACACATACTTTCTCCCGGATATCTGAAATTCTTATTTTTTGGGCTATCAAGGGGCCTAAAAGACCCAAATAAGGCTGTCTCTACTGGAGATCAAATAATAATTTATTTTTGAAATTGTTGTTATTGCGAAGTAAGTGGAAAAAACCTGAATTACGAATTTTGAAAACAATTTTAAATTTTAATTGTTTTCGAAATTCGTACTTCTTGTGGTAAAAATTATCAAGGTCTAACTAAATATTAGAGGATTTTTAACTTCGTACTTTTTTGTGTAAAAGTGGGCCAAAAAAAGTGGCAAAGCACAATTTCTGTTGTTAAAATTACTAAAAAAGGTGTGAGTGGTGCCTCTTCTAGACATGAACTACTAACGATTTTCGAAGTTATTATTTTTGGGGCTAAAAAGGAGGGAAATTTTTGGCTAAGAGATAGAAAATACTAAAAATAGTAAATCTTCAAAGGGTTTCGAATATGGTATCCACTCCTAGAGATAAATTAATAAGTAATTGTCGGTTGTCCGTGTTATTCGGTATGTAGTCGGTATGGTTTGAACTGGAATATTCTTCTGGCTCAAGACCAACCTGCTTCTAATATAGAATGCAAGTATTTCAACGAAGAACACGAAAAGGTCCTAAAGAAGGTGACTTCTCTTATATATTTAGCAGTTAGTGGGTATCTGTAAAAATGTTGATCTGAAACCGAGAAAAAATAGGCGTTGCATCGTCGACATACTGTTTCTGTTTTTAAGTTCGAAATAAAAATTGGGTAGAAAGATTATCAAAATTATAATACAAATTTTATTTTCTTCAACAAAATCACGCTGTGTGCTCATTTTGGTCCCTTATTATTTGGACCTACAATCTTATTTGAGCTTTTTCTTTTTATAACATAATTCCGTGCAAGACGTTTCTATGTATACTCCAGTTAAGAAGAGAATTACGACCATTTCTTCTACTTAAATAACATATCAAGCTATCGTCTTGGGTTTTACTTAGAAATATTAAGGTCTAAACACAATTTTTGCTGCTGTCTGAATACTCATGTTCATGACGGTATGTCAGCGACCAACACAGCAAAAAATTCAATTAAACATTAATTATTGCTACAGCTGCTCGGGACCATTGGCGGTTTAGACCTCCACCCCGCCCCTTGTTCTTTCAGCTACTGTCACCAGTTATAGCTCCAGGCTTTTTAGCTATTTGGCTTGTATTTTTTTTTTTTTTGTGGGGGGTGAGAGGTGTCTGTGTTTGTTTAAGTTAGCGTTTTTTGGCACTTGAAACTTACCAGCTTTTGGGCCAATACTGTTTTATCACACTCAGGCAAATGTTCTTCTAATGCCAACACAACGCAGTTGGCAATGATTGTCAATAACACAGTGTACTCGAAGGGCGGCCATTCTATTATGAAACGTGTGTATTTTCTAATTGGATTATCCTCGGTGAGGATAAATAATGATGTGGGACCACCACCAGGTGGTGTCTCTTCTTTCTTTGGGCCACCCATTCTATCAGCTAAGCGATGGGCTCCCCTTCGACCCGAGTGCCCCCCGCTTGTGGAGCCCTGTTGATGCCCTGCTAGCGCCGCTTCCTGAGCCGCTGCCAACCTGTAATGCACATAAAAACAAAAAAGGATAATTAATATTCGGTCGGTTACTTGTGTATTTAATTGTTTCTTTGCTCCCAAAAAAAAGCCAACAAAACCAAAGATTATAAATCAAATGGCTTTTGGCAAAGAGAGTTTTAAATTTGGTGGATAATCATTTGTTTGTGGTAGATTTATTTTAATATTTCAATTGCATGTAATTAGTATGAATTTTGCTTAATTTTCTAAATAAAGTAAAGTAATCATTTGTATTAGAAGAGATTGACAATTTAATAATATACCAAATGTCATAAAACATTACAATCATATCGTATCGTTAATAATAAAATAAAGTCTGTGAAATTTTCATTATTTACCACTTTATTAAACCTTCTTAAGGCGATTTTCATTAACGTTTTGAAAAAATCTCAAATATCATGAAAATAATTATTGAAGTACACATTGCGAATATTGAACAGGAAATTGAAAATTTTAGAAAAAAGAAAAAAAATTATAACCATAAATGGATCTAATATACAAAATTGCAATTACACTGTTCAACAAAACATTTTGTTTGTATCCAAGGACTATTTTTTCTGTAGAATGAGGGATATAATTCCATAAAATCATAACCAAGATCAAATTTACACGGCGCGACTTGTCCCTTCGACGTGAGGCTTGCAATTCGAGTTTTTAGACGAGAAGTGTAGAGAAGCTTGGGGGTAGAAAAAGTTTCTCGAAATGATTTTCATTTCACAAGGGACAAATTGACATTTCTTTTTATGAGAGTCTGAATACGAAAAACAAATTCAATGAAATAAATCTGAGTGAACGTCTAAACGAGCATGAATTTTCGTAGGTACTCCAAAAAAGAATTCATAAAAGTTGCCGGACCAAGTCGCAACATATAAATTAGCTGCAACTTTTTTATACCCTACACCACACTATGGTAAAGGGTATTATGACTTTGTGCATTTGTTTGTAACGCCCAAAAAGAGAAGGACTAGAACCATAGTTTATTATACTGATCGACTAAGAATAATTTTTTGAGTCGATTTAGCCATGTCTGTCTGTGTGTCTGTCCATGTATTCTCGTCGTATTTATGGTCCGATTGTGATGAAATTTAGCAGTGCTCTTTTTTGGCCTAAGGACGATCCCTATTGAAATTGGTTCAGATGTAGATATAGTTCCCATATATATGTTACATGAATACATAGTTATTCCAAATATGATACTAACTGACAGTATAGGTTCGATTCGACTACCAAAGGGTAGTATAACTAGAGTGATCAAAACCGGTTTAAAATAAACCGGCCCACCGGTTTTTTGCTTCCACCGTCCCCGGTTTTTCTCAAAATCATGAACTTCGAACAACCGGTGCAACCGGTTTTTTTCGTTTGTTTCCACCGGTTTTCCGGTGTTTTTATTATCAAAAAATATTTAAAAATTATTTACAACTTTATATACAAAATATCACAAATTAAGATAACAATATGAAAGATCTCCTTATATGGCCTAAAAAGACTCGGCAACTTTGCTAGAATCCGAAGCCATTCACCAATTTCTATACAAATTACAAAAATTTAAAGAAAATAAATGATTCATACGCGCAGAAGTTATGTGAAAAGTAAACGCATTCTCCCACTTCCAAACCGAAAGAAAAACAAGTAAGAAAATTTCATTTTGGTAAACCGACTAGTGTATACTCTTATATATTTATATGTATACTCGTATATACCCACCTGCACTAAAGTGTGTATATAAAATATATATGTATAAAGATTTAATACCTTTATTAAATATTCTATTTAATATCCCGAAATATTAATATTTTCTTGACTGAACTACATAAGGGGAATTTCATGTCAAGTGAGTTAATTTTTAAAAGGGATGTCTTCTGTCGGGATGAAAATTGCACCAAGTAGCCCTATCAGATAGTAGTTATGAGACACAATTCCAACGAAATCGGTTAAGGACTTTCCGAGTTGGAGGGTGTCAAATATTGACATTTTTGTCAAACGGTTGTTTTTCCCATCTGGTTTATATTAATTTTGATAGATCAACAGGTCCCATCCCATTAATAGGTCACAAAGCTTTTAAAGGAAATTATCTAAGCTTTCTTTTGAGCAAAAAAAAACAAAAATGAAACCATAGGTTTTTACCAAAATTTCAAAAAAGGTAAATTTTGCAAAAAAGTGATGAAAATATATTTGCTAATTTTTTTAAAAGGTTGAAGAAAAGACTGTCGATAACACTTTTGGAAAATGTTTCTAAATACAATAGCTAATTAGTTATAAGTATGAGATAAAAGGACCGTTTGACTCAAATGACAATATTCATCACAATCCAACTCATAACTACTATCCAACAGGACTAAATTTTGTGCAAGATTCCTGATCAGAAGACATCGCTTTTAAAAATTTAATATTAAAAAATCCGCCTTTTTTGTTATTAAAAAGGAAAATGTTTTTCAAACGGCAATTTTAATACTGTTTTGTTATGCAGAAAAAAACCGGTTCTACCGGTTTCCCCCGGTTTTCTTCGAAGAAAAAAACCGTCCACCGTTCTTTTTATAACTTAAATAAACCATCCACCGGTTTTTTATTTTTTCTTCAAAAAACCGGGTTTTTTATCACTCTAAGTATAACCCTATACTCGGTTTAGCGAAATTGGTGACCAATTTTTTTATGTGCCTCCAAAGTTTCTGAAAATCAGTGGGCCCCTCGAAAAAGGTGTCATCAGCTTTTGTCCAGCAACTAATTCAGACTTGGTGATACTGCTTAACTATATTTGGCAATAATGTAGCTAAAAATATGCTGAACAAAGTTTATTAAGATCTTATGCTAAAAAAATTGTTGTCCCCACTCTTTTAAAAAAGTGAAGGAAAAAATATTGTTTTTCACCTTTTTCAGCATAACTTTCGGGGGATTTTCCACAAACAATATTTGGCGAAATTGTAGCCACGGTAAATCTAAACAACTTTTGTGAACATATCAATACAATCTGAACGTGTCTAGGAACCCTAAGTAGCCCAAAAAACGACATTGTACCTCAAAAATTTTTGTTTTTCACTATTATGTAACAAAAATATTTTTTTGATGTAGGTCAGGGCTGTGGAGTCGAGCCAAAACTAGTCGCAGTAGGTATTAAATACCAGTAATTAAATAAAATTGTATTATTTATTTATCGACGCTTGACCTGCAAGTTGCAACTAATATGACAATTCTTAAACATGAAATCATGATAACATTTTCATCCATAACTGCCTCTGATAATATACCGCAATTTTGTGAAATTATTTTCTCTTCAAGCAACCAGTTTATTCGTTAGTTATTATACCCTACACCACACTATCGTACAGGAGGTTATACATAATTTATTTAGACACACCTTAAAATATGCCGTTCTACTCAGAATCACTAGCTGTCCGTCTGTCCACCTTAAGTTGTTGGTTAAGTACAGGTTGAAATTTCACTACGATCCTGGTAAAATTTGACAATAAGACCTCTTTCACACTAGGGAGGAAACCTATTGGAATTGGTGAAAATCGGTTCGATATTGCCCCCAGATATAAATGTTTCTTTAGATTTGGCCTTGTAACGCTATAGAAGCTGTATTTCACATTCAATATTTTTTTTAATTTAGTAGGGTAGATTTTATTTATCCAAGAACGCATATTATTTAATTTTAACAAATTCTGTTTAGATTTAGATTTATAAGGTAATTATCTCATATTTATATTTACAATATCTGAGCTTATTCTAACAGGGTGTTGTACGGTGTCATATAGTTGCCTTCGCTCGGGCTTTCCTTACTTGTTTTATACTCGCTTAGGAATAGTGTATAGTCTTTCAAAAATATTTTTTATTTTTTTTTGCTAGCTAAATATAATCAGAGTTTTCCTAAAACTGTTTTACATAAAAACTCGATCGTTTGGTTAACTTTATAGATATTTTAGGCATACTTAAAATTTGGTTAAAAGCTTCGAATATTTTATCCTTCTTTTTTGCCAAAATTGTTTTCCCAAAATATTTTCAGTGCAAAGATCACATAATTGGTACATTTTGCATAATAAATCGCGGAGTCGGAGTCCTCCGGGCAAATTTTTTTTGTGAAATTATACTTCTTGGAAGATGAATTTCTCTTCCTTTTAATATGTGGTGAAATAATCAGGTTACTCCCAGATGATATTCTATTAGTCTAAAAGTGCGTTAATTGCATATAAATGGGATCAAAGTACCACACTACATATAGGAGTACGAGTATACACTATTTTTTCAATTTTACTTTTGACCCACTTTGTGGAAGTAGAATTCCACCAAATTTTTACCAGCTATAGAATCGATTATGTAGATTCTTAAAATGCAATAAAAAATAATTGTATATATGCGTATACGTTATTGTTTTATTGAGGGGACGATATGTGTCAGAACACAACAAAGCCCAAAACTTAACACAAACACCAAAAAAAAACAGTAAGGAAAGGCAGAAAGTCGGGCGGGGCCGACTATATAATACCCTACACCTACCTATCAATGCGAAAATGGGAATTGCGGTAAGAATTTGGCAGTGTTCATACATGTAATAAGAAAACTCTCTCTGCCGATTTTCGTAATTATCGGATATAAAATATGGTGTCTACAGCGCTTACACGTCAAATCGGGTGAAACATATATATGGGAACTATATCTAAATCTGAACAGATTTTCCCCGAATTTGGCAGTGTTTATTCATGTAATAAGAGAACTCCCTCTGCCAAATATCGTACTGATCTGATATAAAATACAATTTCTACAGCGCTTAAATGTCAAATCGGGTAAAACATATATATGGGGGCTATATCTAAATCTGAACAGATTTTCTCCGAATTTGGTAGTGTTTATTCACGTAATAAGAAAACTCTCTCTGCCGAATTTCATAAAGATCGGATGTAAAATGCGGTTTCTACAGCGCTTACATGTCAAATCGGGTGAAACATATATATGGGGACTATATCTAAATCTGAACCGATTTTCCCCGAATTTGGCAGTGTTCATTCATGGAATAAGAGAACTCTCTCTGCCAAATTTCGCACCGATCTAATATAAAATACAGTTTCTACAGCGCTTACATGTAAAATCGGGGATAACATATATATGGTGGCTATATCTAAATCTGAACCGATTTTTACCAATTTCAATAGGGATCGTCCTTGGGCCAAAAAATACCACTATGCTCAATTTCATCACAATCGGACCATAAATACGACCTGCACTTTGATTACAAGAATACATGGACAGACGGACAGACGGACAGACGGACAGACGGACAGACGGACAGACAGACAGACGGACATGGCTAAATCGACTCTGAAAGTGATTCTGAGTCGATCGGTATAATAAACAATGGGTCTATCTCTTCTCCTTTTAGGTGTTACAAACAAATGCACAAAGTCATAATACCCTGTACCACAGTGTGGTGTAGGGTATAAAAACGGTCAAAAACTTTTTTTTTCGCATAAAATGTTGAGAAACTTCGTTCAGCATATTCTTAGCTACATTATTGCCGAATATTGTTAAGCGGTATAACCAAGTCTGAATTAGTTGTTGGGCAAAAGCTGATAGCACCTGTTTCGAGGGATTTTCAGAAACATGTGGGGCCCATAAAACAAAATTGGTCACCAATTTCGACAAACCGAGTATAGGGTTATACTACCCTTTGGTAGTAGAATCGAACCCATACTGTCATGTCCGTGTATTTTTCAAAAAGTTCTCATTTGTTCCATAGTGTAATCAATATTTCACTAAATGTAGACCCTTTGTGGGGGAGGTACTGGAAGGAGTGGACCAATATGGCCCATCTTTAAACTTAGCAGGAGATAGAGCAAAATATTATATATCGAGACTTATAGTGCGCACCAACCAGCAGACAGACACACACACACAGACAGACGGACAGACATTGTTCAAATGATTTAAAATGACCCAAAACGGATTTCCACCGAACATACTTGAGGTCTAAGATCACTCTTTCGAAGTGGTACACTTTTGACTCGTGATATATAAGTATACCCTCCTCTTTAAGGTGAGGGGATAAATACAGATTTGAAAAAAATCGGTTAATGATTTTGCTCAAACGGTCCATAATGGACCACTGGCTGTGTTTATTCGTAGATAGGACAGCTTAACTCGATTTCAATAACTTCGCGTTTTTATATTTTGAGATTAAAACGTGTAAAAGGGCTGATTTATTTTTTAGTATTTTGATTACACATTACATTTCCCAAGACAAAAAAATTGCTGAATCTAGGTGGAAAAATCCCTAAACTGGCAAGTGTGAATTGCAGTGACCGCGACTCTCAAACTACTCTCTACCTTTCATGAACACTCTTCCTTCGTTTAGCCTATGCAAAAACATGTATTTCCCTCCCATTTCATAATAAAGCTCCCCCTGACGGTAGCAAGCAGCTCTTGCATTGCTACCGTCAGATTTATTCTTTTATTTCCGAAATAACTTTAATTTTTTGTGTGTCAATCATTCTTGTTCTCCCGCTCCACTTTTGCTCAACAATAATGTGTTGAGGTCACATTTTAATTCATCGGACGTTTGTGCTTTGTTTGAAGTGATTCTACTTCAGCGTTTAATATTTTAATATGGATTTGTTTGAACACATTTATGGCGTCTTTGTTATATTACTGAAAAAAGTGTTTTTAATAAAACCATTAGAACATAAAAACAACAAAATATTGCAAACCATCTTGAAGTTGTTGTAACAAAATAAAAACAAAACGGTGCAGTCTTACTTTAATTGTTGGGAGAGGACTAGAAGGTAATAATAAAAATGTACATAGACCAATAAAATCGGTAAGTGTATTTAATATGTTACATTGTTAAATCTTTATTCACTACTCAAGTGGCCAAACATATGTACATATATTTGTTTCGCTATTTGTTTTTGATTGAATTTCATATACAAACACGCATAAACCTCCAACACGGCGTCGCCAACATAAATTCCCTATTTTATTTCTTTGGCAACTCTCTCAATTATGTCTTTCATAGTCTCACACTCTTGCTCTGCCTTGTAGCATCAGCTGAAACATTTGCCTCATTATTTGATTTGTTTGTGGCAGTCAGTGTTACCTTTGTGCGACTAAAGTGGCATTTTGACCCTTTTTTGAAGCCATGCCACTTTTGCTGCCCCCTTTTAAAAAATCCCATTTTTTGCCCTTTTTTGGAATTTTTCCACTTTCCTCAACCGGAAAAGTTTGTATGCCTTTTAAAATATACTATTCTGATTTTTTAGGTTTAGGAACGTCAAATATTTGTTTACACATATATATACCCGACACCACACTGTGGTAAGTATATAGGGTATTATGACTTTGTGAATTTGGTTGTAACGCATAAATACAGAAGAGATAGACCCATAGTTTATTATATTATCTGTCCATATGATCTTGTGATAAAAGTATAGGTCCCAAATATTAACCGATCTTTACAAAAATTTAGAAAAGATCACATTTTGGACCAGGGACGATCCCTATTTGAAAAAAGCTGCGTATTTGTAATATATCCGATTAGATTTCTTACCGACACACGACATACAAAACATGGACTGATATTCCCCAATGTTACTAGGGATGATAAGGTCCAATATCAAGTACAAATTCCTAAATTTTAGCCAAATCAATTGAAAAATGCGTTTTCCAGATCGTCAAGAACTGACATCAAAGGGGACCATTATATGGAGGCAATACCAAACATGGACCGATATACCCCATTTGTAATAGCGATCGTCCCTAGCCTAAGAAATGCATCTTTACCAATTTTTTTAAATATCGCTTCATATTTTCGATCTGCGCTTTGAACACAAGAATACATCGACAGACGGAATGGCTAAATCGATTCAAAAAGTGATTATATGCCTATAGGTACAATAAACTATTGGCCTTTCTCTTTGATTTTTTAGGCGTTACAAACAGATGCACAAAGTCCTAATACCCTGTACCACAGTGTGGTGTCTTGTAAAATAACTACCCATATTTATGTGCCTTGTAATGATTTTAATGAGTATTTTAACGAACTTCGTTTTTTGTTATTCCATTTCCAGTTTAAATGAAATCGAAGTGTTTTTTAGTTGTAATGTGTATTGTAACTCTTATTTTAATGAACTGAGTTTTTTCGTTGTTTTTGTGCACTTTTTTTATTCAATTTAACTGTTTTGTTTCAATAAAACGAACTTACTAAAAGTTTGCGTTTTTTTGTTGAAAAAATACCCTTTTTGTGCCACTTTTTTAAAAAAATCACGTTTTTGTGCCACTTTTTGAAATTTCTCAACGGTAACGCTGATGCCAGTCACCATTGCTCTCGCACTTGCTCTCTTTCTAAACAAAATAGTGTTTATGTTTTTTTATTCTTTGTGACCATTTTAATTTTGGGAGAATAATTTCCTATCCATAGGGATTTTTTCGAAGAAAAAAATCGTGTGTAGTTGGAGCGAAGGGAATATTGTTTAGGTTAATTTGAAAACGTAGGGACATTTTTCTTTCGTGAAATCACAAAAATTGTCTTGGGTTTCGGAATATTTTTTTTTAACTTCTCTCTACTTGTCATTGACTCACTCTCTTTATTGCTCTCTGTCACTATCTTTAAACATCACCAAAAATATGTCGCCCCACATACCTCTTTGAAATAACTAAGCAACGCTTTCATCAGTTTTTTCACTACCACTGATTTACGCATTGAGGGCTTTTTCTCCTTTGTAGTATCTTATGTGATTTCGTTTGTGCAAAAAAAATGTAAAAAATTTCAGCATTTTACACTGAAACACTGAAACCGCATTTTTAGGTTCTTTTGTAAAAATGGAGCAGCCGTATAAACGGGTTTTGATTTCGTTTGTAAAATTATTACACTCCGCAAATGCGAAAATATCGCATTTTCCACACTCAGCCCAGTCCACGGTGTGGAGGGTTGCACCGTCAAAAAGCAAACTTTGGAACCAAACCTAATTGAAAGCGTACATTCTTAATGCACTCTCAAACGGTTGCGCCATAATGTAGGTATAGGTTTTACTCGCCGCACGATTGTTGTTCGATTGTTCGCATGCAAAATGCGAAATTAGCAGCTGGTGCAGTGTGAATTTTTAAAATGTCGCAACATGATGAGGTGATATTATTTTTCAGAAACGAAATCACCATTAGTTTTTGACTTTGTTTTCATTAATCGAAGGTTGATGATAATTGCAGCTAGATGAATGGGGACAAATAATAAAAATATGCATAACCCAATAAACTTGGTAAGTGTCTTTCATTCGTTGTATTGTTAAATCTTTATTCATTCATGCGGCCAAACATGCAAGAAGGTTCGTCATTTGATTGAGAAATGTTTCTTTGTTTGGAAAACAAAAGGTTCCCCTTCATTGTTTTGTATAAACTAAATAGTGTAGCGTCAATTATAGTATAATTGCTCGAAGATGAATGGAGACCAAAAACAAGTAAGAAAGATCTGTCGGTAAACCGACTTATGAATCCCCTCACCTTGAGTCCCAAAAACATATTCGTAAATTTATTTATTTTTTTATCCCCTCACCTTAGAGAGGAGGGTATACAGGGTGGCTGATATGTAATGCAACAAAGTAAAGCGTTATATTTTTTTAATTTTTTTTTTAAATTTTGTTGTTCAAAAGCAAAAAATGTCGGAAATAACATACAATTTTAGAAACAGTTTAGATTTGTTCGAATTGGCCACCTTTGGCACGAATTATGGCCTTCAAACGGGTATACAGGGTGGCTGATATGTAATGCAACAAAGTAAAGCGTTATATTTTTTTAATTTTTTTTTTAAATTTTGTTGTTCAAAAGCAAAAAATGTCGGAAATAACATACAATTTTAGAAACAGTTTAGATTTGTTCGAATTGGCCACCTTTGGCACGAATTATGGCCTTCAAACGGCCGACAAAGCCATCACACGCTGCACGAAAGTGGCTCTGCGGTATTTTGGCCCATTCCCGGCGAAGCGCCGTCTTGAGATGATCGATACTTTGGTATTTTTTAGTGCGAACTTTACTCTCTAAAATGCCCCAGGCGCAAAAGTCCAACGGATTGAGATCCGGAGATCTTGGTGGCCATTGTGCGGTAGAAATGAAGTGAGGAACCTCCTTTTTAAGCCATTCTTTGAAAACATAAGTTGAAATTCATAAATATATGTATTTAAAAAAATATCGTTAGGAAAAAAATACCACTAAAATGAGCATGACACAATCTCAAAAAGGGGAGAAATCGTATCAAAAAATATTTTTTTATTTCTTGGTTTGAACAAACCATAAATATTTAGTGATGCGACCCAGATTTAATTTTCGTGTTCTCTTCAGTCGAATCAATTTCAAAATATATCTTAATAATATGTTATAAATATTTTCTGAATTTAAATTGATAAGTTCTGAATTTCAAATGAAGAATTCCGAATTTTAAATGACGAGTTCTGAATTTAAAAATAAAACATTCTGAATTTCAAACATCGAGTTCTGAATTCAAATGAAAATTCTTAATTTTAATTGACGAATTCTGAATTTTAAATGGAAAATCTGAATTTCAATTGACGGTTCTGAATTTCAACTGGAAAATCTGAATTTCAATTAACGTGTTCTGAATTTCAAATGGAATTTCTAAATTTCAATTGACGAGTTCTGAAATTCAAATGGAAAATCTGAATTTCAACTGACGGGTTCTGAATTTCAAATGCAGTTTCTGAATTTCAATTGATATTTTCTGAATTACACTTGGAAATTGAGTAGATTAAATGAGTGTTTGGGTCATTATTCTGCATGAATGACTACTTAATTAGGAGGGACTTGATTGAATGTGGCTTTTAAAAATGTCTAGTAAATACTGAAACTTGTCTATTTTTCCATAGATTTTTACAAGCGAACCATCGCCACGCTAAGAAAATGCAGCCAAAATCAAAATGCTGCCAGCTCCGTATTTTACCGTCATCTGACGGTACTACACCACACTGTGGTACAGCGTATTATAACTTTGTGCATTTGTTTGTAACACCCAAAAAGAGAAGAAATATACCCTTCGTTTATTTTACCGATCGACTTAGAATGACTTGCTGAGTTGATTTAGCTATGTCGGTATGTCTGTCTGTACATGTATTCTTTTAATCAAAGTACAGGTCGCAATTATGGTCCGATCTCGACGAAACTTTACACATATCTTTTTTTTAGCCCAAAGACGATCCCTATTGAACTTGGTTAAAATCGGATCAGATTTAGAAATAGCCCCCATATATATATTAGCTCCGATTTGACATGTATGCGCTGTAAAAACTTTATTTTATATCCGATCAGTATGAAATTCGGCAGGAAAAGGTTTCTTATTACATGAATGAACTCTGTTAAATTTGGAAGAAATCGGTTCAGATTTAGATATAGACCCCATATATACATTACCCCCGATTTGATATATAAGCGCTGTAAAAATGTTATTTTATATCCGATCAGTGCGAAATTCGGCAAAGAGAGGTTTCTTATTACATGAAGGAATACTGCTAAATTCGGAGAAAATCGGTTCAGATTCAGATATAGCCCCCATATATATGTTACCCCCGATTTGACATGTAAGCGCTGTAAAAACTGTATTTTATATCCGATCAGTATGAAATTCGGCAGAAAGAGGTTTCTTATTATATGAATGAACACTGTTAAATTTGGAGAAAATCGGTTCAGATTTAGATATAGCTCCCATATATACGTTACCCCCGATTTGACATGTAGGCGCTGTAGAGATTGTATTTTATATGCGATCAGTACGAAATTCGACAGAAGGCGGTCTTTTTACATGAATGAGTACACTGAAAAGAAAATTGTCATAAAATTAAAGAATGGCTCCAAAGACGTCATTAGTTTTTAAAATAAGTAAATTTTTTACTTCAAATATAGATAATTTCTATAATATTAAGTAATTTACTTAATTTTAATAAAATTTTCTTAATTTTAATTACAAAATGTACTTATTTTGACGACTAAGGACGTCTTTGGAGCATTTCTTTAATTTTATGACAAATTTTTTTTCAGTGTATTCAGGGAAGATCGGTTCAGATTTATATTGATTGTTCCTCCTGATTTGGTATCAAAGCGCTATAGAAGTTGTACTTTACTTCCGATCATTAAAATTTTCCAGAAAGATGTTTCTCAATTTAGGAACGAATATTGCTTAATTTAGCGATTATCGGTTCAGAATAAGATAATATGTTCCTACCCATTTACCAATTATTACAAATTATTATCGCAATGACCCTTATCGCATTGTTAGGGAGGTGTAGGTTATTATATTGTCGGCCCCGCCCGACTTTCTGCCTTTCCTTACTGGTTTTCTTTAGGTTTGTGTTATTTTGTGAGGTCACATGCTACCCATGGTGGAGAGTATATAAGATTCGGCATGGCCGAACTTAACGCTTTTACTTGTTATTCTTATACCCTTCACCATAGGATGGGGGTATATTCATTTTGTCACTCCGTTTGGAACACCTCTAAATATTGATCTGAGACCCCATAAAGTATATATTTTCTTAATCGTCGTAAAATTCTAAGACGATTTAGCCATGTCCATGTAATCACGCTATAGTCCGTAATGATAGAGCTAGGTTGATCAAATTTGGTTGAAATATTTCTTATAGCTGCTGGTTGTTTGGGATTGCAAATGGGCCATATCGGTCAATGTTTTGATATAGCTCCCCTATAGAGGTCGCTCCAAAATACGATTTTTGAGCCATAGATACCACATTTTTAAAGCAATTTAGCAGAAACTTTGAAGTTTGTATTCTATTTTGACAAGAATTGGTCACAGCAAACATTTTACAAATCGGTTCATATTTTGTTATAGTCGCCATATACAGGTCGCTCCAAAATATACGTATTTAAGCCATAAATACCATATTTCCTAAGCATTTTAACTGAATATGCATAATTAAGACAATAATTCATCGCAGTAAAAATGTTTTGAATCAGTTCATATTTTGTTATAGTCCATCTATAGATGTCGCTCCCAAAAAGGGAGCGACACCATAAACACCACATTTTCCAAGAAATTTTGCAGAAACTTTGCAGTTTCTATTCTATTTTGGTAAGAATTCATCTCAATAACATTTACAAAAGTAGAATTTTTTTTAGTGTAGTGCCCGGATAGATGTAGCTCTCTCTATTTTAAACCATAAATACCACATTTTTCAGGTGAAGAGTTTGGCTAAAGAATTTCCGGCCTACGTTTTTTAATAATGTACTTAAACCAAAGATTTTTCCAGTAATCAAAATTGAATGCAATCCATGGTGGAGGGTATATAAGATTCGGTACGGCCGAACTTAAAGCTTTTACTTGTTGTCTTTGTTGTGGTGTACATAGGTCTTTTTGCATTTTACGTTATTGCTTTTGTTTTAACCTATATGGTTTTGTATACAATTTAATATTAAATGTGACCTCAAATTTGATGACGATTTCCGCCGGCAAAGATTTCTCGGAGAAATGTTCTTAGATTTTTCCGTAGATTAAGTTTTTGAATGACGCTTTGTGCGAAAAAAAATTGACCACCCCAATAAAGATCGAAGCTGCTGAATATCGCTGGTGAATGTATATCGAGCTGAACTGAACGTAGGTCGACTAATTTTGGGACGGCCCTCGAATATATATCATGCAGAATGTTTGCGACAGTATGTATACTACAGATGTAGTTTATAACGACAGAATATTCTGCCTGTCTCAGTTGAAGAGGTTATTTGAATTAGCTTAATCTATTTTCGAAATAGACGTCACGTAATACACTTTCACTAAAGAGTATAAGAGTATGTTATTTATGCTGCCCCACTCGATTTGATAGCCAGTTAACACCCCATTCCTCTGGGGGACAAATGTATGGGTAATGATAATTCCGAGGCTCTTAGTGGCTAACACAAACGTATGCAGCCATAACATAATAATAGAGCTGAATGTGAGCCGGGCCTATTCCTAGAGGAGGTGAGAGACACGAGTGACAGTTACGCCACGAATATGGAATTTGTTAACAACCCCCTTAAGCCATTTTAGATAAAACTTCCTTTCGCAAGCAGCGACACAAAAAAAACTGTCACCGCATATATTTCATGTGGAAAGCATTAAAATACATAATGAACACTATGAAGAGTCGCTGTGGTCCTTTGAATCGTCGTTGGTCTATGTGGCCCTTCAAATAGTTGTACTTAAACATGCATGACAAAACAATGGGGCGATGTGCCACAATGAAAGAAAAATTTGCATAGCATTGATGTTACATCCATGTTATAAGAATATCGTTGATTTTATGAAATCTTACGTTAATATAATAAATACCCAGCCAGAAATGTATGACGGTACTACGAAAAAAGCGGCGTTAAAGTGTTTATTTTGGAACGCTTTCACAACGCTTGCTTAAAATGCATTTTAAATGCTGCACAATGGAAAAAGGGTAAATACGCGCGCATAGCAGTATTTTCTATCTCATGACTATACCATTAGACAGACGGCCCTACGGTTTGGACAATCTTCAAGATAATTCTTTGGAGAAGAAATTGGTGTACCCCGATTTTATTTTGCTGTTACCATGTATTTGTAAAAATTAGTGTAAAAATCAGAATATCGTACCAACTTCAGTGATCTTGATTTTAAAATAAATCTGACAAAATTTTGATCAAAATCTATTTGAGTTACTTGATTGTGTGTTGCTGCGTTTTAAATACGTAGACCATTGCAGTTCAAAAATATGTTTGCAATATTTCGTTAAAAATCTACAAAACCGGGCAACGTTGTCTGCATTATTTTTGAAAGCTAAAGCTTTGCACTAATGCACTTACACAATTGATCGTCGAATGTTAACAAAAGAAAAGTTAAATTAAAAACAAAAAATAATCGGTCCACCCTAATATAGATAAACTGCAGAAGCGTTTAACTATATTTTTATATTTTTTGTAGAATTAGTAAACTCTAAAAATGAACACATAATCCTACACCGAGCAAAATCGCCTTTTTTGATATGTTTGAATCGAAAGAAAATATATTTGGAACACAAATTTTGAAAAATTATATATTTCTGAACATTAATTTTATTTGAATAAATAAAATATAAATAAAATATGTGTTTAAATACAAATAAAACTATTGTTTAGAAATGTCTCTAAATATATTTTATTTAAAAAGATTTTCAAAACTTTGCTGACTTTTTCAAATTTCATTTTTAATGTTTTTCATTAATTCGAATTGTACCTCCCAGATATAACACAATATGTAGCATTAACTTTTATTTTAAATCGATCATTTTAAATACATGAGTATTCCAAGTCATCATTTGTTGTCAATCCTCCAAGTAATTTATGTATAACCACCATTATACGATTTAAATTGTCAATATTTATTATTTTTAAAAACAAAAAAACTGTAAAATTAATTTTGAATTGATGAAAAATGTAACACTTAATTGCAAATAAATCTTTGTTGCGGAAATAATAGTCTCAAATAACAAAATATTAGGATAGAAACAAAGATTTGTTTACAACAACAACATATTTCAAAATATATAATTTTTGTGTTTATCAAATATTATATGTTTAGAGTGTACGCTAAATATATATATGTTTCAAGCCGAATATGTTTGGGAGAATATACTACAGAAGCGATTTTTTTCAGCGTGTAATAATATTAATAAGATCGCTATTCTTGATCGTAGGACACTACAAACTTGCAGCCGGACTTGTACCGGTCGTATTTATTATCCAAATTTGCCGAAATTTCGTAAAGGTTATTTTTTCGGACCAAGAAAATCGGTCCATATGTTTCGGGAATAACGGTTCATAGATAGATGTAGCTCCAAAACATATCTTCTATATTTAAAGTAACAAAAGCACATATTTAAAGTAAACCAGTAAGGAAAGGCAGAAAGTCGGGCGGGGCCGACTATATAATACCCTACACCTCCCTAACAATGCGATAAGGGTTATTGCGATAATAATTTGGAATAATTGGTAAATGGGTAAGAACATATATATGCGGATATATATAATTCTGAACCGATAATCGCTAAATTAAGCAATATTCGTTCCTAAATTGAGAAACATCTTTCTGGAGAATTTTGTAATGATCGGAAGTAAAGTACAACTTATATAGCGCTTTGTAACCAAATCAGGAGGAACATGTATATGGAGCTTATATATAAATCTGAATCGATTTTCCCTGAATACTCTTTCATGTAAAATAGAAACATCTTTCTGTCGAATTTCGTACTGATCGGATATAAAATACAGTCTCTACAGCGCTTGAATGTCAAATCGGTGCTAACATATATATGGGGGCTATATCTAAATCTGAACCGATTTTCTCCAAATTTGGCAGTATTCCTTCGTGTAATAAGAAACCTCTTTCTGCCGAATTTCGCTGTGATCGGATATAAAATAAAGTTTCTACAGCTATTGAATTTCAAATCGGGGGAGACATATATATGGGGGCTATATCTAAATCTGAACCGATTTTCTCCGAATTTGGCAGTATTCCTTCATGTAATAAGAAACCTCTTTCTGCCGAATTTCGTACTGATTGGATATAAAATACAGTTTCTACAGCGCTTACATGTCAAATCGGGTGCAACATATATATGGGGGCTATATATAAATCTGAACCGATTTCCCCCAAATTTTGTATTGTATCTAAGTGTATCACGAGACTACTCTCTGTCAATTTTTGTACAAATCGGTTACAAAATGTTGCTTATACAGTGCATATATGCCAAATCGGAGGTACATATATATGGGAGCTATATGTAAATCAGAACAGATTTTAACCAAATTCAATAGGGATCGTCCTTGGGCCTAAAAAAGATATGTGCAAAGTTTCGTTGAGATCGGACCATAATTGCGACCTGTACTTTGATTACAAGAATACGTATACAGACAGACAGACGGACATAGCTAAATCGACTCAGAAAGTGATTACAAGTCGATCGGTATAATAAACAATGGGTCTATCTCTTCTCCTTTTGGGTGTTACAAACACATGCACAAAGTCATAATACCCTGTACCACAGTGTGGTGTAGGGTATAAAAATCTGCCATAATCGCAAAAAGTCGCAGATAAACTAGGTACTGTTGGAATCACCACTAAGTTGCCTCTCTTCTCAATGTCACATGGTATTGATCCAAAAAAGTTGTATCCATTTACTGTGGATAATTTTTTTGAAAAACAAAAAAAGCTTTATTTTTACTTTGAAATATCTTTTCATTTAAAAACGTTAAAAATACTTCCTATACCCAAAATATAAGATGAATATAAACTTATGATATGTTACAAGTCCGGTCGCATTTCACCAACAAACGTGAATTCCACAAGCGTTTTAGTATATACATTTAGTCATCGCATTTTTATTTGCATTTATTAGTAAAAAAAAGACAAACTTTGAATGGTCATAACTCGGAATCGCCTAAAGATATTTTCATAAAAGTTGAAGATATTTTCATTAAATGTTATCCATAATAAAACAAATTGAAATTTGTAATTCCAATTGATGTTTTTTGAATTTCAAATAGAATCTTTGAGTATCAATTGTTTTTTGTTTTTAAATCTCAGTTGAATATGTTGAAATTTATTTTTGGGAACTGATAAATTCATTCGATCTCTCGAAATTTTAAAACTGCACCCGAGGGTTCAGCCTCTCCTCCCTGCAAGAAGCAGGCATGTTATGAGGCCTTCCATTTGCATCATTTCCGAAGCTGAGAGCAAAATTACATAGAATTGGCGTACATACGTATATGTATAATTTATTGATTACTTTTGAAAAAATATATAAAATTCAGCATATCTTTTGTGCTTTGTACGCTGACTACATGAACAAACATAAGAATAGACAATATATCATTATAAGTATATACATATGTATTTATATGTTGTATGGTACCGCCATGTATACCCTATAGATTTAGTTATGTATATACGAGTATATACATACACACGTACATATTTATGTGTGTCGATGCATATGAACTCATTGACATTTCCGTAATATATTATAATCATACTGTTATCATACATATTTAGATGCATATATCCTCCATAGTCCTCGATAGATGGAGTGACATACATTTCATGTGACACAAAAGAAAGAGCGACAATAAAATAATAACAATAAAAAAATATTTCTGCACATTATGTGGTTATTTGAAAAAATAAAAATAAAAAAATAAACCATTGAAATTCTATATATACTCGTACACTTCTGTGTCGTAGGAAAAGTTTGCATTTTTCGGGGTTTCCAGTTTATGTGAGTGTTTTTTTCGACTGACGTTTTTTTGGTTCTTGTTTGGTGCAGAGCACAAAACATTACATCATTTGACAATAAATCATTGTTAATTGCACATTGGAGAGCGAAAGTATATGTTTCAAATCCTTTTGTTTACCATTTACCCCAAGTTGACTACATACTCGTATACATGTATGTTTGTACGCGTATGTATGTGTATGACACACGTTCACGTACCTAAGGACTATTACAGAAAATGTTACAAAAGATATGGTGTAATTTCCTAGAAATGGTCTTAACGAGTATAATTTTCTTTAAATGGGCTTAACGTCATCGAAAGAATTTTTAAAAAATTGGAAGCTTCTGAAAATTGAACTTTGAATCCCTAAGAAACTTGACAAAGCCGTCACGGATTAGAGATACGGGTTTGAAATGTCAACTTCATTATTCCTACATATTTATATATGGAATAAAAGCTTTGGTTTCCTAGGAAATGCTACTTATTAAAAATTCAAATACTTAGATACAAATAAAGCTTCAATTGGGAAATATAACGGGTTTTCCAATAGGAATGATATGAATTTTAAGTGACGTTTCGGCCATTTGTAATTTGTCATGATTTTTCATTTGTTTTTCATTGTATTCAGTAGTGTTTACAATTTCATCATGGAGAGATAGACGCAAGAACAACATTTACAAATTATTCAGTTTTATTATCAAAATAATCGTTCTCCAATTGCAACTTTTCGTGCGCTAAGTCCATTTTTTTTTTTAAATCCAAAAAAAACTTTCCAGTCGACCTACGACCTTGACACTCATGAGCAATATTTTAGTTCTCGTTAAGAGCTATCTTTTTGCCATTGACCGATTCCCGATTCGACGTACCGTTAAGAAGCTAGAGTAAAAATAAACTTTCCGTTCACATTTGAAAATGATGCCAAGTCCATTTTTTTTAAATCCAAAGAAACATTTTCCTGTCGACCTACTACCTTGACATCTATTGAATTGTTGCGAGAAAAGTTTGGAGATTCGATTATTCCAAGAAATTGTGATATTGAATGGCCTCCAAGAAGTTGTGATTTAACACCTATTATTTGTGGGGTTATTTGAAGTCATTGGTCTTTCGAAATAAATCAGACTCTCTTTAAGCCTTACAATATTGTACGTGCCATTCATGACATACGACTTGATTTAGTGGGAAAAGTGCTCGAAAATTGTGTTCATCGAATTCGTTCCTGCAGAAGAATCGTGGAGTCCATTTGAATGACGTTTTATTTAGAACTTAATTGTATCAATTGTACTTCACACTAAATAAAAAACTTTTGAATTTCCTTAACAATAACGACCAATTCCACAATCTCCGGTAATCCTTCAATTAGAGCTAACCTCCAATTATAGCTGTCAAATTGTATGAAATTTGTATTTTTTAACTGTAAGTTAGCTCTAACCGGAGGTTGTAAAATTGGGGGTTAGTGCGTTAGTTTTCAAAGAAATCAAGAAATATAAGGACGGAAACAATGATTAGTTTATGACAACAATAAAAATAATGTTTTTCTTTATTTCCCAACATAATTTCCGTTTAGCTCGATATACTTTTCACAGCGAAATTTAATTGTTTTAGTTGAGTAGAGGGGATGATAGTGAACAAAACCTTATTAGCCGTGTTTGGCGTTAATCTAGGCCAACTTTCTATCGCTTGAGTCATAGAATGTTGTCCTAGACGTAGACGTATGAATTAGATACTGATCTTAAATATTTATTTGTCATTTTAACAACGTTATATGTATATTCTCAAATTTCAGCCAGATCAGCCCAAAAATATTGCCTTTAATGAAATCGTACAAGAAGGGGCGTTCCTTTGGCTATATCAAATTCGAGAAGACATTTGTAAGAGGGATATATCAAAAGTTGGACTTGAAACTTTGGGTTCAATAAGGTTCGTTCTTGACTCTTAAAAATACTCTGTAAAATTTCGTTAGGATCGCTTCATTTTTGCAAGTTGAATCCTGATCAAATACTAACAAACAGACGGACGGACATCGTTAACTCGACTCAGAAGATGATTTTAATAAGTACTGCGTCTATATTTTTTCCTTTTGGGAGTTATAAACAAATTTATTATATTTTTACTAAACTCGGACAGTCCTTTGTAAATTCAAACAGTGTGGCATATAAAAATTCACAAAAAAACATCGTCAGCAGCAGCAGCAACAACAAAGTGCTAAAATTCTCATGAATCAGTGACATGGTGCATGAAATATGCAATTTTACGCAAACAATCAACACCAAAGCAACCAACAACCATCATCATATGTTTACAGTAACCGTTTTTATGGCTGTCGTTTGTTTCTTACTTTTTTGTCCTTTGGCTTCCAAAGGATGCCAATGACGAAGCTGCTGAATCGTGATGGTGGTGGTGGTGAAGCTGCTGATGCCGCCACTTCTGCTGAGTGATGACGGATATGGACGGACGCACGGCGTTACCAGTAACATCCTTTGTAAGGCTTAACAAAGTAAAACATCCTGGGAATGGTTGAAAAATTAGGTTTATGGCTATTTATGGGATGTGCGTGCGTGTGTGCGGTTGTATTCTGCTTTGTATGCGGAATATGAAATTAATAAATTTTGCAATTTTGTTTGGGCCACAAACGCATTTTTTTTGCTTTTGTTTAAAGTTTGGAGTTTCAAGGCTATCGGTGATATATTTAGTTTAGGATTCTGGGAAGCATATTGTCCTAGCCTGACATTTTTTAAATTATATTTATGTTGAAGCTGAATACTTTCAGCTTAGTTTTTTATTTCAATTTGTCACAATTCATTATAGTACTTTGCTCGCATAAAATATATTTTTTATTTGCTGAAAGAATTGATTCCTATACAGGTATACATTATTAAGTAAGAATGTTTCAGTCGAGTAAACCGACTTAGGTATACCCTAACTTTTGACATTTAGTATTATTTTTGTTATTGAATCAAAAATCTTGACCCATAAACCCAAAAAAAGAATTGGCTTAATAAAATATATGTTTAAGTATTTAAGATTTTTGGTTCACAAATAGCTTTGTCTGTTTGCTCATAAACCAATCATAAAAAATTTATTTAATATTCACTATCAGTTTATTTAAAAGTCTATCAAACTCCTGGTATGAAAATATTTTTGATCGTGAATGCACTGATCTCAAACTGGAAATTTTAATGTATGAATGCTTTCTAACCAGCACCTCATATATGTGATAAGCTCATACGAGGGTTGCTATATATATTTCTGGCCTAGGCAACACTAAGTGTTGCTCAAAGAGTCCTGAGTGAAGTTATGCTAAAAAATGTCATACTTTCCAATGGAAGTTCCAGTTTTCATCTGGCAACACCAGCATTGCCAGGGCCGAAATATAGATAGCAACCCTCGTAATCGACACTTTAAACAGCAGAAAGAATTATATTATTAATTAGTCCCAACTGTTCAAATTTAATTAATCTGATTAGGGTATTATTCCAGCTACACGCTTCACTATATGTGTGCAAACTTTCTGCATAATACCTCTCAGTGCTCAAGAGGTCGCAAAACGCGTCTCGGAAAATCAAATGATTTATTATACTATTGCATATTTCATACAATGATTTCTACGTTCAAAGTTTCGATTTTGTCAGTAAAGTGATTATAGTAGATTGCCCCAGGCTGAACATAAAATAGCTGATTTCGCTTCTCCTGGAAGATCAGTATATAAGTGAAAATTACTTTCGTCACTGCTAATCTGACCACAGTCTGAGAATTGACAACGTTAGATATGTATATTACCACAGTAAGTGGTGAGCGATATATTTGGAAAAGACTTTAGAAATTTTAAGACGCGGTTTTGTGCCCAGTTTGACCTCAGACTGGACGTTAAGTAGTTGTTTCCGAACACAGAAACAAAGAGGGCAAAGTTTGATGAAAATCGGTTCAGTTTTATATAGATCCCATTTAAATTCCATTGGAGACCAGTATATATATCGGGTCCGTCAATAAGAGCGCTACAAAAGTTTTTTTTAAATAAAACAAAAACGGTTTTGGATATCAATGAAATTCTTTATTCCTGTGAAAGTACGTTCGATGCCATTATGTATGGAACTCGATTTCTTTTGCATGGCCACCACGGGCACGCTTGCAGAAGTCCAGACGCTGAACCCAATTTTCGACGGTTAAGCATAAATCGGCCGATACTGCTGCAATTTCACGTTCGATATTCGTACGAAGTTCATCAATCGTCGCTGGATTGTTGGCATAGACCATAGACTTGACGTAGCCCCACAGGAAATAGTCCAACGGCGTCATATCGCACGACCGAGGCGGCCAATCGACTGGACCATTTCGTGAGATAGAACGTTTTCCAAACTTGGTTTCCAATAAATTGATTGTGGCATTCGCTGTGTGGCTTGTGGCGCCGTCCTGTTGGAACCACATGTCCTCCAAGTCCATATCATCCAACTGGGGCCAAAAATATTCGGTTATCATTGAACGGCAGCGATTCCCATTCACAGTAACGTGCCGGTCTTGATCATCACGGAAGAAGTACGGCCCAATGACGCCGCCGGCCCATAAACCGCACCAAACCGTAATTTTTTCGGGATGCAATAATGACTCATGGAGTACGTATGGATTGCTGTCTGACCAATAACGCATATTTTGTTTATTGACGAAGCCATTCAGCCAGAAATGAGCCTCATCGCTGAAGATGATTTTTCGATTTTTCGCGCTCTTAACGTTGAGGCCACTGACTCCGAATTTCGGTAGTAAATTTTAATAATTTCGACTCGTTGTTGGCTCGTATATCTTTCCATCATGAAATGGCAAACCTTACTGAAGAGAAATGTCAAAAGAGTGGCAAAAAATATGGCTTCGTTTGCTGTCCCTGTCGGTCTACTTTTGTAGCGTCCCTGTTGAAAAACCCTTTAAGTACACATAGATTATAAGGATCGTAACTCATAAGATACTTGTTAAGTACAGAAAGAGTGAAAATTGCTTTGGTCACGGCTACACTGACCACAGTCTGAGAATTGACAACGTTAAATATATTACCACAGTAAGTGGTGAGCGATATATTTCGAAAAGACTTTAGAAATTTTAGAACGCGGTTTTATGACCAGCTTGACCTCAGACTGGACATTAAGTAGTTGTTTCCGCACCTCCTTTGAGGTGAGTATGCACACATACATTTTTAGATTTCTGCTACACTGACCACAATTTGAGAATTGAAAAATATTTTTCGCGCATATATTTGTCGTGTATTACATATACATAGTTTAAAATTTTGTATCTTTTAAGAGGCTTTTGAAAGGACAAAAATTATACCCAAGTTTTTGATACCGCTAGATCTGATCACATTGAAAGAAAATTAATACATGAGCAGCATGTGGTTTATAAAACACTCATGCCTTTGTGTGTGAACATTTTCAGATTTTTAACTCTAACAGGAGTCTCAGCGATGAAGCGTTCGAAAATCACTTGGCTGAAAATCGAAGTAGCCAATTTTAATTTCCGGGTATTGGTATATCTATTCACTAAGTTTCAAGAGAATCGGTTCAACCTTTTACGCGTGATGTGGCAACAGACAAACAAACCATTTTATAATATTAATAGGATTGTTAGTGGAACATTATAAAATACGTAACGGAAATATTTCTTATTTCGACTTGAGAGAAAAATAACTCTTTATTTGTCTGGTATAGGGCATCATAACGACTTATGTAAATATGTTGTTGTTAATAACCTTTAAAAAACAATATTACAGAAATGGGGATTTCACGTAAATAAAGTGTATTGTTAGTAGAACAAGACATAGTCGGTTATCGATTGTGACCACATATTTATTTAAGCCAGATTTTTCAAATAATTTCGCTGAAACTATATACGTTGACAAAAATTAACCACAGCAAAAAATAACTACATCGATTCATGGTTTGATGTATCTTTCGATTTGCAATAAATATAAAGGAATTTCATAGAAATTAAAAAAAAAAACTAAAAAACTTGCATGTCCTTTCTTGAAAAACTATCTGTTTCCAGTATGCCCATCGGTATGATAAACTATTAGATATATCTGTTCCTCCACCATAGAATGGTGAATATAGTCATTCCGTTTGCAATACCTCGAGATGTTGATCAGGGACCCCATAAAGTATATAAATTCTTAATCGTCGCAAAAGTCGACGACGATTCAGTAATGTCATGTCATGTACAGTAATTGAGCTATATGACATTTGAAATTTGGTACAGATACTTTTTATTGCTGCAGGTAACTTGGGATTGAAAATGGGCAATATCGGTAAATTGTTTATATACAGCCTCAATATTGACACTATATTTCATATATATTTCTATATAATTATATATATTTATACCCTTTGTAACGCATAAAAATCCTGGAGCTAAACCCCTCTTAAAGTATATGAATCGGTCGTCCATGTAAACGCTGTAATCAAAGTACAGATCGCAATTCTGGACCAATCCTGATGAAATTTGGCACATGCAACTTTTCGCATAAAGGAGGAACGGTATTGAGTTTGAAGAAAATCTGTGCAAATTTAGTTATAGCCCCCATATATATTCATATCTGATTTGGCGAATAAGCAATTCGAACTTTACTTCATTGATTTTGGCCATCGTAATAGTGGTTGTGTGAACTGGTGCATTGTATTGATTGTGAGCAAACGCGGCACCCATCTTGCGCACAGCTTTCTCGTCATCACTGTTTGAAATACCTACGACTTCAGGTAGCTCACGACCCTACAACCAAAGGTCATCCAATACCAGTTTGTGGATTTTTTAACCATATCTGACGTGGACAGCTCAATTGGTCGCCCCGTCTGACACCCAATATTTTATAGTTGTAGACGAAGAAGCATACTCCCCCAAAGCTGAATGTACCTCGGGTTTTATGTTGTTTGGACTGAGACCTTTCAAATGAAAGTATTGTATTAGACATCGGAGACCATTTTTTTCCATATTTACAAATTCACTGAGATTGTTTACTTTTGAGCGCTCAAAAAAAATTAAACAACTTGGCGGCTTGAAACTTAAAACATATGTTTTTGAAGGTTGCCACTTTTCACGAAAGTGATTTTTTTCAAACTACTACCGCCATCCATATGTCAGCTCGGATAATTTTGGGACCGCCGTGTTTGCTTTTCATACACTCGCTATAAAATTTGGCAGAGAGGAGTTTCTTGAGACTGAAACGAAGATTGTCAAATTTGGAGAAAGTCGTTTCAGATTTAGATATAGATTTTCCATATACAAGGTGGCGCAAAAGTAATCCTCCTATCAGAAAATGCTATAAATTTTGCGATTGGCCCCTAATGTCAGTTCTGTTTTGACATTTTTGTAGTAAACACATGCGAAATACACGTTAATAAACAATGTTACGCTACACTGCTCCAGAACGCGGAATATTGCTGACTATTTATTTGACCAATAATCGGTCGGTTACTTTGGCACAACGTGAATTTCGTCGCAGATTTCCTGGCCGTCCAACGCCTACTGGTGAAAAACTGCGACGTTTAGCCGCTCGCCTCGAAGAGACTGCCACAACACGAGATGCTGCCAGGCGTGGCAGACCCCGGAGTAGCCGTTCTGCAGAGAATAGTGCTGCTGTAGCCGAGGATGTCATGGAAGCGCCGTCGACATCGACCAGACGACGTGCCACGCAAATGGGTATAGATTTCCTGGCCGTCCAACGCCTACTGGTGAAAAACTGCGACGTTTAGCCGCTCGCCTCGAAGAGACTGCCACAACACGAGATGCTGCCAGGCGTGGCAGACCCCGGAGTAGCCGTTCTGCAGAGAATAGTGCTGCTGTAGCCGAGGATGTCATGGAAGCGCCGTCGACATCGACCAGACGACGTGCCACGCAAATGGGTCTAACATACGCTCAAGCCATCCTTAATCACCACCAAGAGGAAGATGATTTTTCATCAAAAATAATCATGAGTGATGAGGCCCATTTCCATCTTAGCGGGTACGTAAATAAGCAAAATTTACGCTTCTGGGGCACTGAAAATCCGCGTGTAACCCACGAAGAGCCATTACACCCGCTCAAAGTTACTGTATGGTGTGCTGTTTTCGCTGGAGGACTCCTCCAGCGAAAACCTTTTTTCTTCGAAGACGTCGCGGGCCAAACGGTTACTGTGAGTGGTGAGCGCTACAGAGCAATGATCAACGAGTTCTTTTTGCCGCAACTTGATGAATTGGGATTGGAAACCATGTGGTTCCAACAGGACGGTGCAACGGCACACACTGCACGTGCCACAACCGATATGCCGAAGGATGCATTTCCCGGGCGCCTAATCTCCCGTTTTGGCGATTTGCACTGGCCAGCAAGATCGCCTGATTAGACCGCTCCAGACTTCTTTTTGTGGGGCTTTTTGAAGTCGCGGGTTTATGTCAACAAGCCTCAGACTCTTGCAGCTCTTAAAGACAATATCCGTCAAGAATGTGAGGACCTATCGCCGGAAGTTTTGGCCAAAGTGATGGAAAATACCATAAAAAGGGCTCAAATGACAATCAACTGTGGCGGCGGCCATTTACATGACATAATATTCTCGACTTGATGTAAAAAAATTAAAAGACCAAATAAAAATAATCCACAAGAAGAATCAAAGTTTTTCATTTTTTTTAAATTACAGCCAAAAAACATCGGAAGGTTACTTTTGCGCCACCTTGTATGTACATATATTTTCCACCCGCTTTGGTATCAACCTACTACAGAAGCTTTATTTTACTTTCAATCATTATAAAATTTGGCAGAAAAGAATTTTTGAAGACAGAAACAAAGAGTGCCAAGTTTAAAGAAAATCGGTTCAGATTTATATGTAGATCCCATTAAAATTTGTCTCCGATTTGGCAATTAAGCGTTATAGAAATAGTATTTTACATCCGAACATTACGACATTTACCATAAACCAGTTCATTGGTCCTGAAATGAACTCTGTAAAATTTGAAAGAGATCGGTTCGGATTCAAATATAGCCCACATAAGGACTGCGCACGAAAAAGAATGATGCATGATTTTAGCCTTATAACCTTCTTCCTAATCTGATTTCATAGGCGCTATTTTTAGTTTTAGTAATGTCAGCAAAAACCACGTGGGAAAAATTAGGTCAATCGACCAGTTATATATTAAAGTTATAATCTGTTTACTTTTCGTGTAAAATAGTCCATTTGTGTGGGGGATACCAAAAGGGGCGTGCCAACTACTGCCACTTTTCTCTAGACTCTAGGTACTATAAAAGCATTACACTGTACTAAATTAAAGTATGCACTTATTCCGGCTAAGTTCGCAGATGGTCCACACTTTCTAGTACCACCCTCACAAAGGGTTAAAATTTAGTGAAATATTGATTATCTAATAACTTCTATACTTCTTATCCGAATCCTCTGTAATTCCACACATAGTAATAGTTTATATGTCGCTATCAACTTGGGAAAATATGGGTGACCTTTTGGTAACTCCCACACAAAGGTACCATTTGGCACAACAAGTTTAATGCTTATAGCGTGAGCACCAATGCACGAAAATACTAAAAAAATTTGCACAGTGTAACGCTTTTGAAGTACCTATAGTCCTGTGAAAAATGGGCGTTACCACCACGCCCATTTTTGTACCTCCCAAACAAAATGGTCACATTATACCAAATTTGAATAGCTCATAACGTTAATATATTAGTGCACATAAACGCTTATAATTTCGGCACAGTATTTAAAGTATCTACACTTAAGCGAAAAATAAGTGTATTTCATAAACCCCATCTGGTACCTCCCACACAAATTGACACATTAATTCGTGTAATATTCCTTATTACATTACACACAATGTGAGGATATACCTTAGTCGGTTTACCCGACTGAAACTTTCTTACTTGTTTTTTAAACTTTTTAATACATTCTTAATCGAATTTTTAGCTATAGCTATTTAACGTGTTTAGTCTGAATTTCTCTTACTGACTTTAAGGAGCAAGAAAAAAAAACGCCGAAATCCAAATGGAAGAAACACCGCTTTTTTGATTAATCTTCATATGTCTGTAATGTCGTTTTTATATCAGAAAGCATGAAATTCTCAACATTAAATACTCCATCAAGTTTGATTAGTGATGGTAGTGGGGTGCCCGGTTACTCCTTTTGCAGGCGATAGGCCAAGTTCATATCAGACCTGCATAAAGAATAACTGCATGCTTGCTCACAGAATGTGTTTGAATATCTTTCCAGCTAATTTTTCCGCTAGGCTTTCTTGCTTATTGTATATTACCACTTCAATTACACAACCGCTCAATATTTTATATTGTTTCCAAATATCCCATAAATTTGTGCGACCCTGTCATATCGAGCACATCAAAATTCACTTATAACACCACTGGAGACCATGCATTGCTTCATGTATCATAAAAGCCGCCACAAAAAAGGCCTAGAGATTCCTTGTGGGTGCACACATGCTGCTTTTGGGCGCCGATGACGATTGAACAAAACTAATAGACGGACTGTGTTGCTCTTTTGGCCAAATGAATCATTAGCATCAATCATAATAAAAAGAAATTTTGAAATACAAAGACATATGGTATATATATGTAATGCATATATTTTCATTGTAAGGATTATATCTTACAAACTCACCCCTAATCAAATAAATACATATAAGTATATCCTTAGTAACTAAAGATATAGAAATGTTCGTAGTATCAAATATATGCAAATACATACAGACGTACATATGTATGTACATTGCATCACTAGCTGTGGTGTGGTAAGTATAGTTCTTCTTTGTCTTATTCTACATATGTCTGAGTCAGACAATCGAAATTATTTGCAGTAGTCAGTAAGTCACTTTTTCTGTCACTGGAACCCCCGCTCCTTGCCAACTCTTCGCAAGCGAGCAATACGCAGTATTTTGAAGTGCTGTGTCACACACACACGTAGTTGTAATGATAATAAGTGCGTATTTGGCGAGAGAGGTATAGAGAAAGCGAGAGAGAGAGTGCGTGCCGATATGATGATGATGCTGATGCCAGTAAGGATAAATGGGTACGTCTTCACATCGCGTGTGCCTAGTGCTCACATCGAGGGGAGTATGATGTGTTTAGACATCTCGGCTCCATACACACTCATCCACATTCACACACAATCCACATACACATCTGCACATGGTGCTTTACATATTCCTCTTAATTTTTTCTAGCAGTTTGTATTATATACGATTATTTTTTCTTCACTTTCATTTCATTTGAAATCTTTAACCTCCTTTCGAGAGGAATTTTGTTTGCCCTTGTCGAGAGTGTGTTCCCCGTCCCATAGGATGGCCACTGGATGCCGTTTTTCTTGTCATTGGCTAAGCGCCAAAGTTGCGCGCCATCCTGACGCTTTTTGATTATAAATTTTGTTTTATTTGCCATCTCACTAGAATAGAATGGAATGAAACGGCAGTGTTGTTTGGCATAAAGTTAATAGTAAATTGTACGGCTACTTAAAACACAGAGAAAGTGTGTGAGAGAGCGATCGAGAGAGGGGAGTGCAAAGAATGTGAGAAGCAATAGAAATTGAACACTTTGTTGTTTATAAAGGGTGTCCCAAGAAGAGCGCAATTTTTTAATTTTAAATAAAACACAGATATTTAAGAAAAAATCGTGAAACTTTATTATATCGTAAAGTAGACAGAATGAGGTTATGTATGGAACAATATATCGTGCAGATGGCCGCCGCGGCTTTGCTGGCATGCACGCGATCTTTTAATGAAATTTTCAATGACCGTTTTGCATGAATGCTGCGGTATTTCATTAATGCAGCGTCCAATTTCGTCTTTTAAGGCTTGAGTCGTCGTCGGCTTATTCGCGTAAACCATCGACTTCAAAAAACCCCAAAGAAAAAAATCTAATGGTGTTAAATCGCACGATCTAGGCGGCCAATTCTGATCTCCAAAACGCGAAATAACACGACCGGGAAATGACTGATGCAGCAATTGAATTGTTTCTCTGGCTGTATGACATGTGGCGCCGTCTTGTTGGAACCACATGCCCTCCACATTCATTTCTTCAATTCTAGGCAAGAAAAAAACTGGTTATCATTTCACGATACCGAACACCATTGACTGTTTGCGCTTGACCTGCCTCATTTTCATAAAAAAAAGGTCCAATGATTCCTCCAGCCCAAAAACCACACAAAAACCGGTCGATCGACCTGGTCGATGGCGCGTTGTTGTCTTTACATCACTAACAGACCCAGTTTCGGCAAATTTATCCATTAATCTCTTTACAGTTGACTCTTTTGGAGCATTATTGTGACCCCAAATTGATCGCAATTTGCGAACTGTAGCCGCAAAACTTTCACCATTTTGGTAAAACAATTTCACAATGAGAATGCGTTGTTCATTCGTGTAGCGCTCCATTTTTTACTAACCCCGTACCTTCTACTAACAAACAATAACACTTATTCAAATGTCAAACAATGACACTTCGAATGTTGCGAGATTTAAAAATTGCGCTCTTCTTGGGACACCCTTTATTATTCAAATTAGAATTGGACAGAAATATAGTTTGCTTAGCTCTTCTTAAGAGTTATGCAGCTTAATTAAATATATTGCGGTTTAATACGATGGGGTTGATATCCTTTAACCAAAAAGCTTCCAGGATTTTGTATATTTTGTTTATATTTAAGATTTTTGCAGTGAAGTATACTCAGCATCACGTGCTGATTTGATTTTACAATGTGTCTATGTCGTAATTTTCGATCTTGCTGAAATTTGGCACAAAGAAATCTGTTTCATCCAGGACAATGGCTTTTGGGATGGCAGTGATCAAAACCGGTGGAGTAGAACCGCCGCACACTACTCCATCCCCATACTAGAATTGGACAAAATCAGAAGGAGTTGTCAGAATACAATGAAACTTAATTTATAATTGGCTTATGATGCGTTGAATTTACACTTTTTGTTGTTTTTGTTTTTTTACTGGGTAATTCCAAAGCACTTCGACCAATTTCAGTCGACGTAAACGAGAATTGTAGTTGTCTGATATTTCGTTTCGCAGAAACGAATTTTTTCATCGCGTGTAGAGGTCCAAAGTTGCCTACCTCAAGGATTTTTGTCAAAACCTCCCTTTCTTCAAATGCTCATATCTTCTTAACCACTTGACGTAAACTCACGATATTGGTATAAATATAAAGCCCTGCTACTCCTCTTAAAAACTGAGAAAAAAATAAGTATGTCCTTTTGGAGGCAGGACATGATAATATAAACAAAATTTTTAGTCCTTGAATATCCTGAAAAACTTTCAATTGATTTCTTAATTTTTTTTCGTACAAAAAGGTGCAACTAATGTACGGACTGTAAAAATCTTAAGTTGGAACCGCAATGAACTGGAGAGTTATACCCATTTTATTTATGCTATTCTCATTTTTTCCCATATTTCTTACTCAAACGTCTGTTGTTAATCTATCTTCTATCTATATATGGGGAAAAACACGTCAAAAGGCCCACTTTTTTCAATTTTATTCCGATCGCGTCAAAACTTGGTGGGGTTGCAGAAGTACTTTGGGTATGCTATGTGCTTAAAATACAGCTTCCTAGCGTGATACGTTATGAAGATACAGGGTGTCAAAGTTGGAAATTTTGACCATTGTATCTCCCGACTACGTGGGCCGATTTGAATGAACCGTGGCTTATACGGCAGCTATTTAGAAACGCACAAAATGTGCATTGATAATTGTTTGCAAATATTCAATTTTCATATTTTTTTCTCGCGACTTATGTTTTCCTCGCGATTTTAATTGTGTTCCGCGGATGGGATTCTATATCTTTAAACTACAAAAATGAAGTCCATTCTGTTTACTTTATCAATACGAATTTTCGCTGTGGGATGAAAACCACAACAAAAGCTATTAAAATTTTGAATGTCAAACCTACTATTTTGTCATTACTTCTTTCGTTATATAAAGTGAATTTATTCTAAGATGTGGACCGGAAACACGATTAATAAAATGTAATGGTGGCATTCTATAGCCAAATACGCCAGAACAACAAAATAACTTATTTCGCAAAAAGTCGACGTAGCATTTTTTACACTGGCCTACAATATTTCACTGGTCAACTCGAATCCTAGCGAGCAGATATCGGACACGATCTCGATGGATTTTGAGGTTCTAAAGCCGAATATAAAATCAAAAATGCAATATATATTCGCGTTTTTTGCGATATTGTATTAATTATGTGATAAAAATGCTGATTTTACAGCTTTTATGAATACAGAAACGAGAAAGACGCACTTTTACAAAAAAAAATCAGTTTTCGGAAAATAATCGCTTTTCAATTAATACGAGTATTCAACAACTGTAATAATCGTACGTCATCTCCGAGATATCTCCCGGGAAACCTAGTCGGAGAAATCGTATTTTTAATATAACTACAATTGGAAAAATAAAAAAAAATTAAAATATGATATCTACGAGATGGTGTAAGATTTTGACCCTTTATAAAATTAGCTTTTAATTCGTTTGATACTCGTTTTAATAGCAAAGCGATTATTTTGAGAACCCTGCAATTTTTTTTTGGTAAAAGTGCGTCTGTCGCGATTCTGTTTTCAAAAAGCCTAAAATCATCACTTTTATCACATAATTAATACAATATCGCAAAAACGGGAATATATATTGCATTTTTGATTTTAAATTCGGATTTAGAACCTCAAAATCCATCGAGATCGTGTCCGATATCTGCTCGCTAGGATTCGAGTTGACCAGTGCAATATTGTAGGCCAGTGTAAAAAATGCGACGTCGACTTTTTGCGAAATAAGTTATTTTGTTATTCTGGCGTATTTGGCTATAGAATGCCACCATTACATTTTATTAATCGTGTTTTCGGTGCACATCTTAGAATAAACTCACTTTATAATACGAAAGAAGTAATGAAAAAATAGTAGGTTTGACATTCAAAATTTCCATGGCTTTTGTTGTGGTATTCATCCCACAGCGAAAATTCGTATTGATAAAGTAAACAGAATGGACTTCATTTTTGTAGTTTAAAGATATAGAATCCCATCCGCGGAACACAATTAAAATCGCGAGGAAAACATAAGTCGCGAGAAAAAAATATGAAAATTGAATATTTGCAAACAATTATCAATGCACATTTTGTGCGTTTCTAAATAGCTGCCATATAAGCCACGGTTCATTCAAACGGCCCACGTAGTCGGGAGATACAATGGTCTAAATTTCCAACTTTGACACCCTGTATCTTCATAACGTATCACGCTAGGAAGCTGTATTTTAAGCACATAGCATACCCAAAGTACTTCTGCAACCCCACCAAGTTTTGACGCGATCGGAATAAAATTGACAAAAGTGGGCCTTTTGACGTGTTTTTCCCCATATATAAAAAATGGAAAAATGTTTGTATGTATGTATGTGTTTTATAGACGCTTAAACCACTGGACCGATTTTAAAATTTTTTCTTTTGTTTGAAATCTATTTGGTCTGAGATGGTTTTGGAAAAAAAAATTTGCAAATAGTGGGCGGGGAAAATGTGGGCGTGGCAAATCGCTTGTTTGTCTGTCTGTTTGTGTGTTTGTTCCACTGCAGTTCTGCTGGCAGTCTACGTCAGTGGTCCAAAAATGGACGGGATCGGAAATATGGGGCAACGAAGTGGACCGGGTCCAGCTAGTATACATATATATATTAGAAAAAAATATATCTGCGAACTGACTTTCTCAAATAAAATATGTGTTCAAATACAAACAAAGCTATTGTTTAAGATTTTTCTAAATATATTTTATTTAAATAAGAGAAGAGGAAAATTGACATAAAAAGCATTAACTCTTGTTTTACAGCACTATTTTTATCCTCTCACCTTAGAGAGGAGGGTATATGTATATCATTTGATACGAGCCAAAAGTGTAACACATCGAAGGAGTGACCTATGACCCTAAGTATGTTAGGCGGATATCTGTTTTGAGTCATTTTAAGTCATTTGAGCAACGTTTGTTAGTCACTAACACGTCAAGAAAAATGGGCGAAGTGGCCTTTTTGGTACCTTCCACACAAATGGACCATTTTGCACCAAAAGTTAACTGCTTATTTTTGTACAGTGTAATGCTTTTATAGTACCTAGCGTCCAGAGAAAAGTGGGCGTAATTGACACGTCCCTTTTGGTACCTCCCACACAAATGGACCATTTTGTACCAAAAGTTACGATCTTTTAACTTTAATACCAATGCATACACATACTTGAAATTTTGTACAGTATAATGCTTTTATAGTACTAGAGTCCAGACAAAAATGGGCGCCCCTTTTGGTACCTCCCACATAAATGGACCTTTATGTACCAAAAGTTAACAGTTTTTAACTTTAATATTTGTGCATACAAATACTTGAAATTTCGTACAGTGTAATGCTTTAATAGTACCTAGAGTCTAGAGAAAAGTGGCAGTTATTGGCCCGCCATTTCTGGTACCTCCCACACAAATTGACAGATTAGTTAGAATAATGTTATATATTACATTACCTTAGTCGGTTTACCCGACTGAAACTTTCTAACTTGTTTTATATTATAAAGGGTTTTCCAACAAGAGGTGTTATTTTGGTATTCAAAGAAAAATTCAATTTTTTGAGATAAATGATCGGATGTTTATTTCATAATAAAGAGGAAGGTATGCCGTTACCGTTAATAATGAAAAACAACATCAGCCAAATGGCCACCACGACCACGCTTACAGGACCATATCATTTTCATAAAATTTTCCATAAGCAAATCGCAAAGTGGCTGCCCATGTCCTCGATAGCCTGACGAATTCTATCTTTGAGGTCTTGAATCGACGCTGAGCTGTTGGCGTAGACCTTCCCAGCAAAATCTTGGTAAGTACCTGTCATTATTCCCTTCATTACCAAATAATGACATCTCATTATCGCTGCATTACCTTCGGCTTATTAATAATGACTTACCAATAATAACAGAAATAAGTGATTTTTGTTATCAAAATCATTTTGGCAAATTTTAATATAATGCAATTTTGGCTATATGTAGATTATTGTACAAGATTTATTTATATTTCAACATGTTCTTAAACAATACGTGCAGATTTTAATGAGAATACCAGAAATTCGAATTTGGCATGAGGAAATTGTTTGTTTCGAGAAATATGCGCGACAATATGCAAGAAATCATTTTAAATGGCCATTTCTACATATCTACTACTTATTTTATAACTTATTGGTAATGCATTATTCAAGTACATAAAATCGAGTTACAAATAAGTACTTATTATGCTACTTTATTGTATGCTTTTTGGAAGTACTTTCCTCCAATGACATCCCCATGTTAAAATAATGAGAAAAGTGGCTAAATAATAAGTACTTACTATTATCGAACTTTGCTTACTCGTCGGATTATTTGGTAATGAGAAATTTTGCTGGGTTATCTTTTACGTGGCCCAAAAAGAAAGAAGTCGCAAGGTGTTAAATCACAAGATCTCGGTGGCCAATTGTGATCACCTCTTCGAGAGATTACACGGTCCGGAAACTTTTCCCGTAACAGAGCAATGGTTTTGTGCTTGAAAGTAATCGTTGTCCAGATCAATACCATCCAACTCCGACCATAAAAAATCATTAATCATCTCTCGATAGCGCAAGCCATTCACCGTAATTGTTGATCCAACCACATTTTCGTAAAAGTAAGGTCCAATGACCCCGCCGGACCATAAACCGCACCAAACAGTCACACGTTGAGGATGGAGAGGCTTCTTAACAATAACTCTTGGGGCTTCCGAGCCCCAGATGCGACAATTTTGCTTGTTGACGTAGCCACCGAGCTGGAAATGGGCCACATCAGTCAAGATGATTTTTCGATGATTTTTGATTTTTCGAATTTTAATAATTTCAATGCGTTGTTAAATCGGGTACTGTCCCATTTTTAGTAATGTTAAATGTCAAAGAATAAAAAGCTTCAAAAGTAACAGCTACCGAAATACCGTGTGATTCAAAATAACACCTCTTGTTGGAAATATTATATTCCAATTCATCACTTGTTGTAAATCAATCAATGAAATTTATCGAAAACTTGCCTTTAAATTAAGCATTGATATATTCTCAAAATACTTAAGTACAAATTAATTAAAAAAATGTTTGAATGAAAACATACGTTAGTTTAAAAACAACATCATCCCAAACACATATCATATTTGTAGTGTACCCTAAACATATGTATGTTTCAAGCAGAAAATGTTGGGGACAATATACTACAGAAGCGATTTTTTTCAGCGTGTATGATTTGGTCGAAATTAACACCGTTTTTAATTGTTCTTCAATAGGTAAAACTGACAATTCTTAACATATGAATAGTACACTTTACGAAATTGAAAGCAAATAAAGTTTAACGCTGTGCAAACCCTTTTTTGGTTCACAATTCTTCCATTTAATCGCCGAATTCATTAACAATTCAACTTTTTGTTATCAAATATCTCAACGTATACTATGACTACTTTACTAAATACTACTCTGTACTTACTGCATATATGATTTATGTGGCACCAAATACTCTGATAAATGTTAAATTACCTTAGAATGGTCAAAATACTATTTAATTCGTCCTACATGCCACAATGGGGCAGGTGACCGGCCAACAATCAATTAGATCTGTAAATTGTTCAAAAATTCCATGGCCATCATCATTAAGGTTACGAACAAAGGAGCAAATCAATTGTATACGCCGTCGCTGTAGTGCATGACATAATAACCGTAATAAAGTACTACACGAGTCCCCAATTGACAACTCCTTATCGGCGACAAATTTCATTGAAACGTTTAATAATGCGATGCTAGTTTGTTGTATCAGTTGCCGATATGACTGTTCCCACATATACCATATATGGAGTAGGGATGGCGATTTAGATGTGAAAAACTGAAGAAGTTACCAAAATCCCAAATTTGTTTCATGGTTTTTTTAATTTAATTTAAGAAAGACCGGCATGTCTTTCTGTCTGAATGGATACTTATCGAAAATGGTGACCCCAAGACATCACTATTTGCATGTGGTTCCCTCCACAGGTTGTGGAGCCATGATTATCCCCTTG
This sequence comes from Eudasyphora cyanicolor, assembly GCA_963930755.1. Lineage (NCBI taxonomy): Eukaryota > Metazoa > Arthropoda > Insecta > Diptera > Muscidae > Eudasyphora > Eudasyphora cyanicolor. Next base: position 126,828,908 of record OZ005736.1, on the reverse strand, counting down.
ACCTTATGTCATTTCACATACAGGTGGTACACTCACAGAAAAAATGCACCGAACTTGCTTGCAATGACACAGTTGTGCAGTTTATACGAGGTATGTTCAATAGAAAAGGTGAAATTAAATTTTTCTCAGAAAATATTTATTTTCCCCTTTCGACACGATTTTTGTGCCTGACCTCTAAGTTTCAAATTTTGTTTTCTTTTTTGTTACTAATATAGGGAAAAACTATTTTTTTTGTCAAAGTTTGTTTTTGTAGAAATTACAGCAAATTTTCGAATTTCATAAGATGAGACTGGTTTCTTCGCCACAATTTTTTAAATTATGCATCGATTTTTTCGGAATGGTCTCATTTTTTTCATGTGCGTTTCTAGAAGTTTTTATAAGGCTTTTATTTGCAAAAAAAAATAAAAAAAGTTCTCTCAAAAAATATGTTTTTCGATAGAAAAAATATGAACGGATAGAAATGATTATTATAAGAAGTTAAAGGAGAAATGGCTCTCTAGTTATGCCATAATATGTGGTTCAACCTATTTTTTCTTAGCCTAAACGGTTGTTCCTCTGAATTCTCGCGATAAACCGTGATATTAAAAAAAAGAGAGGTTGAACCACATATTTTGTTATAACTCGAGAAACATTTTTCCGAATTAGTTCAGGAGAGTTTTCGTGAATTAAAAATTAAGTACTCGTAGCCTTCAACTACTTCCAACACCATTTTACATCAGTTGAGCGGTTTCGACGATATGTTACAAAATATTGCAAAAAAATCTGTTTTTTTTGAGAAAATTTCAATAAAAACTTTTTATAATTTTATCGTAAAGTCTGATCGCTCAAGAATGCAATGATCTCATTCCGAAGAAAATCGATGCATAATTAAAGAAGTTGTAGGTAATTTAATCAGATTTTAACTTCAAACCTTTCTTATCGATGTAAAGTTTACAAAAACAAACTTTTAAATTTAAGAATCGATAGAATAATTGGGCGTGGCATTATATAAAATACAAATATCTCTGAATATGTTGTTCGGTGAAGAACGAAATTTGAAACACACGTTAGTGGAGTACTTATCTCAACCTTTAACAAAAATTGGCAGGATCGGATCAGTGGGTGTGGCAAAAGTGGGCGTAGCATTAGTTAAGCATGTATTATCTCTGAAACTATTGACCCCAGAAGAACGAGATTTGGATTGTAAGTTGTTGGAGTCAATATATAGTACTTTTACCAAAAGTGAGTGGGATACAATAAGTGGGCGTGGCATTATATAAAATTCGAATAACTCAGAATGTGTTGATGGTAGGATAACGAAATTTGGAACACACTTTAGAGGAGTAATTATGTAAATCTTCAGCAGAAATTGGCGGGATAGGATTAGAGGGTGTGGGAAAATAGGGCGTAGCATTAGTTAAGCATGTATTACCTCTGAAACTATTGACCGTAGAAGAAAGAAATTTCGATCATTATACATAACCACATACGATATTGCATAATTTGAGCATTTTTGTACCACATTTCTTTTATTTTCATCACATTGGCGTTAAGTTGGCTGTGAGCACAAAAACACTAATATATCATTATCAGCAGAAAGTTGTATCATATGTGGTTATCGCGGCGATCAAGTCAAATAATGAGTGCGTGATTGGTCCAAAAATAGGCGGGATCAGACCTCGCCCACATAAAGCATATTTTGAAATTGAAATATTTGTACAATTTGTTAGCGAGAGTGCTGTAATTTTGTGTATATGCATGTGATGGCAGTCTACTTAATTGGCCAAAAAATGTACTGGATCGGAAATCTGAAATTTGGGACTACAAGGTGGACCGGGTCCAGCTTTTCTTTGACATCTAGCATCAGAATCTAAGCATTAAAACAGAAACACAGGAACATTTTTTTTGCCGACCAGTTTTTATACCCTACACCACACTGTGGTACAGGGTATTATCAGTTTGTTTCATGGCAGATGTTTGTAACACCTGAAAATAACACAGCTAGACCCACCTTAAAGTATACCGATCGCCTCAGAATCACTAGCTGAGTCGATTTAAGCATGTCTGTCCGTCCGTCCGTCTGTCCATGTAAAGTTGTTCGTCGACTACAGGTCGCAATTTCACTCCGATCGTTCTGCAATTTTGCAGTTTAGAGTATTTCGCAGCTGTTAAGATCGCTATTGAATCGAAATCGGTTCAGATTTAGATATAGCTCCCATATATATCTTTCGTCCGATTTGGCCCTTTAGTCCTATAGAAGCTGTATTTTACATCCAATCGTTTTGAAATTTAGAATGGTAGAGTTTCTTGATCCATGAACCAACACTGCCGAATGTGAAGAAAATCGGTTAAGATTTAGCTATAGCTCCCATATATATGTTTCGTCCGATTTGACCCTTTAGTCCTATAGAAGCTGTATTTTACATCCAATCGTTTTGAAATTTAGAATGGTAGAGTTTCTTGATCCATGAACCAACACTACCGAATTTGAAGAAAATCGGTTAAGATTTAGCTATAGCTCCCATATATATGTTTCGTCCGATTTGGCCCTTTAGTTCTATAGAAGCTGTACTTTACATCCAATCGTTTTGAAATTTAGAATGGTAGAGTTTCTTGATCCATGAACCAACATTGCCGAATTTGAAGAAAATCGGTTAAGATTTAACTATAGCTCCCATATATATGTTTCGTACGATTTTGCTCTTTAGTCCTGTAGAAGTTGTATTTTACATCCAATCAGTTTGAAATTTAGAATGGTAGAGTTTCTTGATCCATGAACCAACACTACCGAATTTGAAGAAAATCGGTTAAGATTTAGCTATAGCTCCAATATATATGTTTCGTCCGATTTGGCCCTTTAGTTCTATAGAGCTATATTTTACATCCAATCGTTTTGAAATGTAGAATGGTAGAGTTTCTTGATCCATGAACCAACATTGCCGAATTTGAAGAAAATCGGTAAGGATTTAGCTATAGCTCCCATATATATGTTTCATCCGATTTGGCTCTTTAGATCCAATCGTTTTTATACCCTACACCACACTGTGGTACAGGGTATTATTTAAGTATAAAATGTCCCAAAAGTAAATTTATGTAAACAATTTATACATGAATTACAAAATTTATATATCAGAGTTATTCAATATTACGAGAGTGGTGTAGGGTATTACATAGTCGGCCCCGCCCGACTTTAGCCTTTCCTTACTGGTTACTTATCTATTTTTATTTTGGCCCCTTCAAATTATTCCCCCCTAGACACATGTGCCAGAGTTTTTTCCAATCCTCGAAGCAGTTCTGATGTGCATTCAACATTTCCTGAGCGATTCCCATGCGAGGGTTTTTTTGTCCACAATTCAGCAAATTTTGGAACGAACTTCGCCGCCTCACGCTTCATGCCCAAAATTTCCGAAAAAATTGTATGGCATTAGCCAACCGATATGCCGACATCCTCTGCAACTTCTCTAATAGTGATTTGAAAATAAAAATTTTCTTCAACTTCTCAACATTTTCATCGGTTTTTGATGTGATGGATCTTCCAGAACTAGCTTCGTCACTCACATCTTCTCGACCAAATTTTTCTGACTCAGAGTACAATCACCATATGCCACTCTCACCATTAAAAGTGCTTCTGAGCATTTAATTCCATTTTTTTACAAACAATTTGATGTACATTTTTTGATCCATTTTTTCCACAGAAGAAAATCGCCGAACAAGCAAAACACGTCAAAATTCTATTGAACAGATGTATGTATGTCACAACTAGAATTATTACAGCTAGACCCACCTTAAAGTAAACCGATAGTGAACCGATCGAAGAGTAGAGTAGAGTTTCTTGATCCATGGACTAACATTGCCGAATTTGAAGAATATCGGTCCAGATTTCTATATAGCTCCCATATACATATATGCTTCGTCGATATGTCGCTTTAGCCCTATAGAATTTATATTTTTCATCCATTTGATTTGTAAATTGGCATGGTAGAGTTTATTGTTCTATGGACCAACATTTCCGAATTTAGAGAAAATCGGTTCAGATTTAGATATAGCTCCCATATATATGTTTGAAATTTAGCATGGTATAGTTTCATGATCTATGGACCAACATTGAATTTGAAAAAAATCGGTTTTGATGTAGTTATAGCTCTCATATGTATATATTTCGTCCTATTTAGCCACAGAGGCTACCGCAATGCGCTCGTCATTTTTAGGATTTTCTGCTTTTTTATTTCGTTTTTTTTTTAAATACTCATATCAAAAAATTTGGGAAAATATATAATAGTTTTTATTCATATATTGTTTTTATTCGTATATATATATTTTTGGGTTTTACGGAAATTGCTATATAGCTCTTGAACGGCCGAACCGATTTGTACAATTTCTACGTCGTTTTAAAGAGAACACAATGGCACTATGTCTTTCACAATAAAGTCTAATAAGTAGAGATTTATTGAATCTTCGTGCGCCAACGTTTGTTGAAATTTTAAAGGCTTAGTTGATTCTGGAAATTTGATCGGTTCAGCCGATCAGCTGCCGCCTCCGATTGTTATTTGTCAAAGAGCCGCTGCCGTCGATAATTTTGGACGGCTTCATTGCCTGATAGGGGCTATGTCCAAACAAAATTTGATTTATAGTGCTTACACTGTGATTGTCCAAAAATTTATCAGAAAGGAGACCCTATGGATAGACATATTTCGACCATGCTGAATCCAGTGGTGATAGCCGTTTTTCTAAGGCAGTTCTTGTTGTCCAGATATTCTGCCATAACATTTGCTGGAATATCGTAGTGATGAATTTGAGGTGGACGGCTTAGGATGACATCCTTCTCTACAAATAACGAAATAAACTGAACCCATGAATATTTTTTTTTTCTAGAACTGAAGTTACACAATTTTTTCTCATTGGCATTCCCTAATTCGCCCACGTTCGTGTGTAATTGTTAATTGTTTGGCATTCGCTTTCATTTTGCTCAGAGTTTTTCCCAACATCAATGGTTATGGGTTTTTACTTGTGTTTCAGTTAGTCTGTCAGTCATTCGGTCGATCTAAGGGTTTTCTGGGTATGTGCGTGTTTGTTTGGTCGTTCGTTCGGATGGTCATATGGAACTGACGTCATCATTTGCGACAATTCATCGAACTGTGTGTTATTGGGGGCGGAAGTGAGGTGTACAGGGCTGACATTTGAGTAGGGGAGGTTCTTGGTATTTGTCAATATTCTGTGTTTGGTTAACATGAATGAAAAATTGAAGTATATATATACATATGTGTATATATGTATATGCCCAAGTATTTGTTTACTTATTTGTTGGTTTTATACATATGTACATAAATACACACCGCCGTTTGTTTAAATTTATTTGTCAACATATATACATATGTTAAATATATTTGTGATTCTTAAGGTGTTTATTCACCTGTTTTATTTTCGTTAAATGTCAGCAAATGCCAACACTTCATAATAACCCCCCCAAAGAAATGGTTTAAGTCAATTTGTTTATTTCTCAAGTCAATAGAAAAATTATGTAAATATTTGCAGTTGATGCCAACTTTGGGCAGAAGATTTTATTTCCAGAAACATTCAAATTAATTTTTGTTTCTTGGCTCCACAATTGTATCTAAGCAATACACCACAATACGACCTTTTAATTATTTCCAATAAATATGTATTGCAAAATATTAAAATAACACCACGTCCCAGTCGGTCTGTCTGTCACGCTGCAGTCCGTAATAATAGAGCTAGGTTTATAACATTTGTCAGAAGCATTTTGTATAATTACTGGTCATTTGGGATTGAAAATCTGCCGTATCGATTAATATTTCCATAAACATTAGCTCCTCAATAGCGGTCTGAGCGATAATTTCAATAAATTTTTATAGAAAAAATTGTCATTTAATAAAAATTTTCAATTAATTTTTTATAGCAAAAATTTTCAATCAATTTTTTATAGAAACAATTTTTAATCGATTTTTTATATCAAACAATTTTCAATAAATTTTTTATAGCACCAAAATTTTCTCATGGCGTTTTACGGGAAAAATTGTCAATCAATTTTTTACGGAAAATATTGTCACATTGTCAAATTTTCAATACATTTTTCATAAGAACATTTTCAATTAATTTTTTATAGAAAAAATTTTCAATTAATATTTTATAGAAAACATTTCCAATTAATTTTTTATAGAAAACATTGTCAATCAATTTTTTAAAGAAACAATTTTCAATAAATTTTTTATAGAAAAAATTTTTAATTTTTATAAAAAAAATTGCCAATACATTTTTTATAGAAAAAATTTTAATTAAATTTTTTATGGAAAAAATTGCCAATCAATTTTTTATAGAAAAATTTGTCAATCAATTTTTTATAGAAAAAATTGCCAATTAATTTGTTATAGAAAAAATTGTCAATCAATTTTTTATAGAAAAAAATGTCAATCAATTTTTTATAGAAAAAATTGTCAATAAATTTTTTATAGAAAAAATTATCAATAAATTTTTTATAGAAAAAATTATCAATCAATTTTTTATATTGTCAATTGTCAATCAATTTTTTTATACAAAAAATTGTCAATCAATTTTTTATAAAAAAATTGTCAATCAATTTTTTAACATTTCAATCATTTTTTTTAACATTTTCGATAATTTTTTTAGAAAACTTTTTCAATAATTTTTTTATAAATACATTTTCAATAAATTTTTTATAGAAAACATTTTAAATAAAATTTTTATAGAAATAATTTTAAATACATTTTATATAGAAACAATTTTCAATAAATCTTTTATAGAAAAAAATTTCGATAATTTTTTTAGAAAACATTTTCAATAATTTTTTTATTAATACATTTTCAATCAATTTTTATAGAAAAAATAAATAAAAATTTAGTTTTTATGGACAATTTTTCAATAAATGTTTTATAGAAAAAATTTTTAATAAATTTTGTACAGAAAAAATTGTCAATCAATTTTTTACGGAAGAAATTGATAATCAATTTTTTACAGAAGAAGTTCTCAATAACTTTTTTAAAGAAAAAATTGTTAATTTTTATAGCAATTTTTATCCCCTCACCTTAGAGAGGTGAAGCCTCTAAGCTCAAAGGGCAGAAAACTTCGAGTAATAAACTTGGAAAATTGGAAACCTTTCGAAGCCACGAATAATGAGTTGAAGCACTGGGCAGTGATGGCTCACGAAACTATGTGAAATAGCGCAACTGCAAAGATACTGTCGGGTGACCCAAATTAAAAGAAAACAATAAGTCTTCTGAAACTAAACAAGATCGATATTAGTAAGATGATCAGTGTTCTAACGGGACACTCAAGCTTACAAGCACATCTTCATGGAATAGGACTAGCAGGAAACGACAAATGCAGGGCATGCAGGGAAAACATCGAAACGATGGAACATTTTCTGTGTCACTGCCCGGTTTTCACACATGCAAGATCCCAACATTTCGGGTCCGAAGTATTACCAGACTTGACTCATCTCAGAGAATATGACTGGAAGATACTGAGAAAATTCGTGTCTAGTACCGATTTTCTGTAACTCGTGAGGTATAAAAAGATCATAAATAAGGAGCGCACAACAGGCCGAACCACTGGCTTAAGTGTATGTCCATGGACATGAGACGTTTAAACGTCTCCTCTCATCAACCTAGCCTAACCTAACCAGTATCTTTAATAACAGCACATACTTTAAAGTTATTAAATGCAATTTAAATTGATAATAATTTAATTAAAAAAATATAATAAATTTTCTTAAATTTTTTTGGGACTCAAGGTGAGGGGATTCATTAGTCGGTTTACCCGACTGAACTTTCTTACTTGTTTTTATACCAAAAAAAGTTAAATCAATTTTTTATACCAAAAATTTTCAATCAATTTTTTATAGCAAAAAATGTTTAATCAATTTTTTATAGCAAAAAATTTTCAATACATTTTTTATAGCAAAAAATGTTCAATCAATTTTTTATAGCAAACAATGTTCAATCAATTTTTTATAGCAAAAAATTTTCAATCAATTTTTTATAGCAAAAAATTTGCAATCAATTTTTTGTAGCAAAAATTTTCAATCAAGTTTTTTATAGAAAACATTTAAAGCTCATGGATCATGGATCTAATTTGGATAAATGGTACTTGAATTATACCAAAATATACCCACAATTCACTCCAAAATCTGACTTTTTCGCGATGCATTTAAAGCTCTTGGATCTCATGTGGATTGCTATCGTCCCCAATTCGCAAATTTTGTTTGTTCTCGTAGCCATTCAACTACAAACAGACCTCATCGCTGAAGATCTCTTTTCGATAATCTGTTGCCCGAACAGAAGACGGATTTTGATAAAACAATTTTAACATTTGCAGGTGTAGTTGAACACTATGTCTGTCCATGATGATTGTCAATTCCATGATGACTGTCAATTCGAAAGATCTAGAATCCAGTTTGGTGAAAAATTGGCTTTCTAGCTTCACCCCTTGTGGTATTAAAATTGAAAAAATCAAAACTTTAAGACATATACACTCAAAACAATCGCTTACAATTCAGTTCAGAGCAATGTTTTTAAGTAATCACTTTTCGTCTCAAAATGTGCGTATTTTCCAAGCCCTTTAGTTTCTCCAAAACTTCCGTGCTAATCTTCTAAATGTGTTTATATCTATATTTTAGAATGTTTTTCTAAAGACCATAACAAAGAATGTTTTCACCATTACGACTTTTCTCCCCAAATTTTATATTTTTCACCAAATGAGGGTGTTCTTTAGTCGGTTTACAACACCAACATTTTCTTTTTTTTCAAATTCAGAACGTCAATACACAACAAAGCATTGAAATTCACATCCCTTGAAAACAGTGACTGTTGTAGAGTGTAATTAAACAACCAGTGTGGGTTGCGTTCTTTCTACCATTCTTATTTCCAAACTTGTTGTTTCTATTCAAACACAAATGCTCCCCCAAAAAATATTTGCAGCACAAATCAAATCTCGGGTTGCCTACTTAAATGTGAAAAGACGTGACTTTTCAAAATAGAACTCAACCTCTGACATTTTGAAGATGGAGATGGCAGTGTGACAAATATTAAAGTGGCATATCTCCAATGGCCAAGAAGATGAAGAAGAAAGTGAGATAAAGTTTGTTTGTTTTTGTTGCTTGATATCTATTACATTTCCTTCCCCACTTATTTCCGCTTATTTAAACATATGTATGTCCTTATGTGGATACATGTAGGAAGTGCTTTTGTTATGTATAGATATTTTTAGGATGTACAACAAAAACAAGTTTTTCTATAATGACTAATACTTTTAGAAGAGATAACACTTGCGCAACAACCAGAAGAAAAAAAAACAAAAATCGAAAATAATTTTATATATGAAACATACATACTTGTATGTATATAAAATCTTTCTAGAAACTAAATATTTCATAAAATCTTAACCCTTTGTGGGGGAGGCACCTAAAAACGTCAGCATATACAGAGATTCTTAGGTCCTTATTTGAGTTGTATTTTCATCCTATATAGATATACATATGAACTTGTTAAGTTAAAAATATGATTATAAAAAAATATATTTTTAACAATTCAATTATTATTCAATACTATTTTTATAATTTCAGATCATGCTGTTCCAAGCATATTCGTGCCAGAGAACAATCAGAGTAAGGTAGTTGAAAGTTTTCATAAAAATGTTAAATTTTTAATTTTCAACTAGTTTGTAATTCTTGCTTTACAAATTTAATTTATTTATAACTTGTTTTGTTCATATATCATTTTCTCGTATATCGCTCACTTTTATTAATAAAATTATTCATCAAATTTAAATAATCCGACCACTATTGCATATTGACGAAACGAGGACAATGAGCATCTAGTTGCGAGTCCAAAATATTGCTAGCAAAATCTTAGACCCATAATATTTTTCTCGAATACATTACTCAAAAAATCCATCGAGTTCTACGACTTTTGATACAGCATTGCTTTTAGATGGAGATTACCAGGGGTAAGGGGATGAGCAGGGGTGTCGGGTGTTTTGGGAGAAATACTTCTCGAAGTGTCTGCTTTACTTTGTTCTTTGACATGAAACATATATTTCGAAGCCTTCTATACAAAAATTGTGTTTGAATTTACTAATCTCTTTGTTTACCCAGCAAACTTTGTGGCTAAATATCTCGAAAATGTGATGCCACAGGAAAAAACTGTTAATGCCATTCGTTTTAGCGTGTTGATATTATGGGGGATACGTTTTTTTTATCGAGGTTACATTTTTAAAGTGCTTTTTGCACACACCGTGTAATTAGTATTTTAAAACAAAAGTTATTGCTACTTATGTCATTATAAATTTGCAAAGAATAACTCGATCAAATCAAGGAAAAATTAAAAATTAAATTTGAAAAATCTACATGTTTTAAAAAGCTTCTTTAAACGAAATATATTTGGAGAAATTCCTAAACAATAGTTTTATTAGTAAATAAAGACATATTTTTTTTTTTGAGAAAATTACTTTTCAAATATATGTGGTTGTAATATATTAATATATGCGTTCCAAATAAATTTTATTGATTACACTGTCCAACAGCATTTATGGAACAGAATAGCGACCCTATAATTTTGAAAAGGCATGTTGAGCAGCGTTACCGTTGAGACATTTCAAAAAGTGGCACAAAGAGGGGATTGTTTTTAAAAAAAAAAGTGCCACAAAAGGGATATTTATACCCTACACCACACTGTGGTACAGGGTATTATGACTTTGTGCATTTGTTTGTAACACCCAAAAGGAGAAGAGACAGACCCATTGTTTATTATACCGATCGACTTGTAATCACTTTCTGAGTCGATTTAGCTATGTCCGTCTGTCTGTCCGTCTGTCTGTCTGTCTGTAGACGTATTCTTGTAATCAAAGTACAGGTCGCAATTATGGTCCGATCTCAACGAAACTTTGCACATATCTTTTTTAAGGCCCAAGGACGATCCTTATTGAATTTGGTTTAAATCGGTTCAGATTTACATATATCTCCCATATATATGTACCACCTATTTGGCATATATGCACTGTATAAGCAACATTTTTTAACCGATTTGTACAAAAATTGACAGAGAGTAGTCTCGTGATACACTTAGATACTATACAAAATTTGGGGGAAATCGGTTCAGATTTATATATAGCCCCCATATATATGTTGCACCCGATTTGACATGTAAGCGCTGCAGAAACTGTATTTTATATCCAATCAGTACGAAATTCGGCAGAAAGGGGTTTGTTATTACATGAAGGAATACTGCCAAATTCGGAGAAAATCGGTTCAGATTTAGATATAGCCCCCATATATATGTTACCCCCGATTTGAAATTCAATAGCTGTAGAAACTGTATTTTATATCCGATCACAGCGAAATTCGGCAGAAAGAGGTTTCTTATTACACGAAGGAATACTGCCAAATTTGGAGAAAATCGGTTCAGATTTAGATATAGCTCCCATATATATGTTAGCACCGATTTGACATTCAAGCGCTGTAGAGACTGTATTTTATATCCGATCAGTACGAAATTCGACAGAAAGAGGTTTCTATTTTACATGAATGAGTATTCAGGGAAAATCGATTCAGATTTATATATAAGCTCCATATATATGTTCCTCCTGATTTGGTTACAAAGCGCTGTAGAAGTTGTAATTTACTTCCGATCATTACAAAATTCTCCAGAAAGATGTTTCTCAATTTAGGAACCAATATTGCTTAATTTAGCGATTATCGGTTCAGAATTAGATATATCCGCATATATATGTTCTTACCCATTTACCAATTATTCCAAATTATTATCGCAATAACCCTTATCGCATTGTTAGGGAGGTGTAGGGTATTATATAGTCGGCCCCGCCCGACTTTCTGCCTTTCCTTACTGGTTTTCTAACAAAATATCGCAAACTTTCCGTAAGTACATTTTATTTAAACAAAACAGTTAGATGAATAAAGAAGTTGCAAAAACAACGGAAAAACTCAGTTCATTAAAATAAGTGCTAACATACACATTAAAACTAAACAAATAATTCAATTTCATTTAAACAAAACATCGAAATGGAATAAAAAATAACAAAAAAACGCAGTTCGTTAAAATACCCATAAAAATCATCATACAAATCACCCATAAAAATCATCAATTAATATTTGACGTTCTCAAGCGTCCCAGACCAAAAATTAGTTCTTTCACAAAATCCCAGCAAATATTGCCCTAGTATGCCGAAATTTAATTGATTTGGCAAAAATTTAAGAATCTTTACTTGATATTGGACCCTAGAAACAATGGGCCATATTAGTCCATGGGTTGGTATGTCCCAAGTCTAATCGATTGGCATCTTTATATGGGAGCTATATTAAAGCATGGACCGATATGCCCCTTTTTAAATAGGGATCGTCCCTGGTCCTAAATTTTCGTAAAGATCTGTTAATATTTGCGACCAACACTTTTATCACAAGATCATATGGACAGACAGACGGACGTGGCTAAATCGAATCAAAAGGCGATTCTATCGGAATAATAAACTATGGGCCTATCTCTTCTCCATTTTTGCGTTAAGCTAAGTATACACGGTTGCCAGATCGGACAACGTTATCAACGCTGTTCAAGTGCTGCAAATGTACGGACAATGACAAATTGTTAGTCAAAGGTGAATTGACAGTTCAGACGAGTGCAAGAAAACTATACAATTTCATATATTTACAATATATTTTGTAAATATTTATATGCAGGATTTCCAATAAAAATATTTTATAGACAGTGTGGCCAATAAAATGTTTTTCTGACAATGCGCCGTTATCACATGCATAAACTTCGCACATCTAACAATCGGCAAATTATCTCGCAATGACTTTTATGCTAACGTCGCAAGACAAATATTGTATGTTCAATATTGTCCGATCTGCAAATCGTGTGTACTTAGCTTTACAAACAAATACACAAAAGGCTGGGTTAGGCAAACGTAACCGTAACGCCCCCGTAGCGTAACGAATCAGCTGATTCAATCAGACATATGGAACTCAGTGTAAACGATTAGCCAACGAAAACGAAACGTAAACGGACGGCTGAATCTGCTGAAATTTGATTTGGACGGTACGTTTATGTGCATTTGCAAACAAAATCAGTAAAAAGAAAATAATAATGCAAAAATTTTGAAAAGTAATGATGAATAAGTATTAAAATGATAAATTAGTAGCAAATGAATATAAAATAAAATGAATTTGTAGCTTTTTTTGTTGTGAATGTCTGAGTCATATGGCACGTTTTTGAAGTTTTGGGTAATTGCTCCAGCGGGCAACGTTACGGCGGCGCTAAAGTTAAATTACGGTTAAATTTGCCTAACCCGGCCTAAAGTCATAATGCCCTGTACCACAGTGTGGTGTTGACTACAAATATTTGTAAACAACTATTTGACGTTCCGAAACCAAAAATATAAGAATATTATAAAAGGCATGCAAACTTTTTTGGTTGAGGAACGTAGAAAAAATTCTAAAAAGGGGCAAAAAGGGGATTTCTGAAAAGGAGGCAGCAAAAGTGGCATGGCTTCAAAAAAGTTTAAAAATGTCACTTTAGTCGCACAACGTAACGCTGATGTTGAGTAGATCATTTTTGTAGAATAAACTTATGGTCCAGCTGGTCTGAGTTTTCTTTTACAGTGGGTCAAAGTTGTAATTTTTTGGTCGAAGGGAGCATTATACTAAATGAAAAAATGCTGTAAGTTAATGTCTGAGAGATTTCTTATAGTTAGAGTCAGGGACGTATACAGAGGGGGGGGGGGGGCCCGGGGGCCCCGAAATGTTTTAAACATAGGCATAAACTGTTTACAGTTTTCAAAATCACTCAAAAAAACCACGAAACATTTTTGGAAGGCCGTTAAAAAAACAATACAAAAGCGTAAAAAATGGTAACAGTAAAAGTAATAACAACTAAAAATAAGAAAAGTGCATGGTTTCCTCGCTAAAACTTTTTAAATTATGCATCGATTTTCATTTAATTTATTTCATTTATTTCGTACAAACTTGTAATTCAAAGCCGTCTGGCCAATTAAACATAAATTACAATATGCATATAACTAAGCTTTTTAACCAAGGGTAAAAAACTACTCATTCTTCGGAATGGTCTCAATTTATTCATAACCTTTCGATAAAATCACAAAAATATGACAATTATGCGTTTCTAGATGTTTTTATGAGGCTTTTATTTAAAAATTATTAAAATTTTCTCAAAAAATATAATTTTTTGCAAAACTTTGTAAGATATCGCCGAAACCGCTGAACGGATGGAAAATTGTATTGTGCGAAGTTGAAAGCTACTTAATTCTGAAGTTTGAAAAGCTTACCTGAACCAATTCGGATGAGTGGTTCTCTAGTTATGCCATAATATGTGGTTCAACTTCTCTTTTTTCTTTGCCTAAAGGGTTGTCTCTATAAATTCTCGCGATAAGCTGTGATATAGAAAGAAATTAGTGGTTGAACCACATATAGTGGCATAACTCGAGAACCATTTATCCGATTTGGTTGAGGAAATTTTTAAAGAATTAAATTTTAAGTAGCCTTCAACTTCATATAATACCATTTTCCGTTTGTTCAGCGGTTTCGACGATATACGAGTATTACAAAATATTGCCAAAAAATTTGATTTTTTTATAAAATTTTAATATTTTTAAAATAAAACTCCCATAAAACAATCTAAAAATGAACAAAATGTTATATTTTTATGATTTTATCGTAAAGTCTGTTCGGTCATGAATTAAACGAGCCCATTCCGAAGAAAATCGATGCATAATTTAAAAAGTTATAGCTAATTTAGTAAGGTTTTAACTTTAAAACTTTCTTATCGATGTAAAATTTACAAAAACAAACTTTAAAAGCTAAGATAGGAGATTTTGACGTTTTTTGACGTCTAGAATCAGAATCTATGCATTAAAACAGAAATTATTGGTTGACTTTAAATTTATGATAACCAGATATGGCGAAAATTAAGTTAAAATTTCATTTATGATTTCTTATCTATCTACCTTTTTAACATGTAGGTTGCAGTGATGGAATGAGTTTGCACAACCGTGTGTGTAAATTTGACTTTATATTGGGTGTGGTTATAAGTAGTACGGTTTTGGCCATTACACAGAACTTATCACGGTATTTGCAAACGATTAACCTAGATATAATAAAGGCTTACGAAATCATAAAATTGGCAACGACTAAATTAAGTGACATGCGTAGAAATTCAGATGCGGAGTTTGATAAGCTGTTTGAAGAATCCACACAACTTGCAAGAAGTTTTGGAATAGAAGCTGCACTACCTAGAAGAGTAGGCACACAAAAGTATAGGGCTAATATTCCTGGTTCAGATGCCAAGGCGTATTTTAGGACAACATTGTTCATACCATATCTGGACGAAGTAATATCACATTTAAATAATAGATTTTCCGAACATGAAGCTATAATTACAAGTCTGTTTAATATCGTGCCGATACGAGTTGTAAATCTAATAAAGGAAGATTTCGAAGAAGTCACACTTTTTTACAAAAACGATTTAAAAAATTCAGCGAAATCTGTTTTAGCTGAAATAAGTATATGGATTGATTATTGGAAGCAGAAGAATGATAAGTCATCAAATGCATTAGATGCTATTTTAGTTTGTGGTGAGGACATGTTCCCAAGCGTTTTTACACTTTTGCAGATACTGGCCACAATACCTGTGACAATGGCATCTGCTGAGCGAAGTTTCTCGACCTTAAGAAGAATAAAAACTTATATCCGGAACAGAATGGAAGGAGAAAGGCTATCTTATCTGGCTTTGATGTCTATGTAGATACAAAGATGAAGTCAAAATCGATTAAATAATTGATATATTTCTTTAAAAAAAATCGAAGATTACATTTTTAACTCTTACGTATTTTATTATAAAAAGTTTTACTGATCTCGTACTAAAGTACACATTTATATTTAGGAATAAAATTCGAATAAAAAACTAAGGAACCTTAACTTCCATTACCTACACAATGAACGCAATTTTTTAATTGTTTATCTTTGTTATGGAAAAAAAGGTTGGGCCCCCCCCCCCGAACCAAAATCCTGGATACGTCCCTGGTTAGAGTTATATAGTCGAATTTTTTTAGGATCATTTTTGTGAAAGATCTTAACCCTCTAGCTCCCCTCTTAATGGGTCAATTTGGCCGTTTTTTCTAAAAACTCAAACAAAGTCCTTTCAAAAAGACATTTAAGGATTAATATATTTGCCGGAAAATTTCAGTGGAGGTCGCCAAAGACACCAAAGTTGTAAATATAGCTCTTTATGCTTAATTAGCAAAAATACACCCGAATTTTTACAAAAAAATACTATTATGTAAATTTAAAGTGGTGAAAAATTAAAATATGTTTAACGAAGTCTGGTAGCTAAATTGTTTATTAAGAAATGGCGAGGAATATTTGGAGATAACATCTTTATAATTATACCCTCACTTTAGTGTGACGAGGGTATATATCATTTGCTACGGAAAAAAGTGTAACACATCGAAGGAGTGACCTAAGACCCCAAGTATGTTCGGCGGAAATCCGTTTTGGGTCATTTTAAGTCGAATGAGCAATGTCCGTCCGTCTGTCTGTCTGTCTGTCTGTCTGTCTGCTGGCTGGTGCGCACGATAACTCTCGAAAGGAGTAACCGATTTACTTCAAATTTCGTATGTGGTAATATTTTTTTCTATCTCCGGCTAAGTTCGAAGATGGGCCATATTGGTCCACTCCTTCTGGTACCTCCCCCACAAAGGGTTAAAATGTTGTGAAATATTGATTCTTTAATAACTGCTATTATACGTATTCGAATCTTCTGAAATTCCACACATAGTATTAGTTTGTTAGTCGCTATCAGCTCGAGGAAAATGGGCGAAATTGCCACTCCCCTTTTTGTACCTCCCACACAAATGCACCATTTTGCACTAAAAGTTAAAAGCTTATAACATTAATACCAGTGTTTAGAAATACTTGAAATTTTGTACAGTGTAATGCTTTTATAGTGCCTACAGTCCAGTGAAAAATGGGCGTTATTGCCGCGCCCCTTTTGGTACCTCCCACAAAAATGCACCATTTTGCACCAAAAGTTAACAGCTTATAACATTAATACCAGTGCATAAAAATACTTGAAATTTAGTACAGCGTAATGTTTTTATAGTGCCTACAGTCCATTGAAAAATGGGCGTTATTGTCACGCCCCTTTTGGTACCTCTCCCACAAAGGTACCATTTTGCACCAAAAGTTAAAAGTTTATAACATTAATATCAGTGTATACAATTACTTGAAATTTTGTACAGTGTAATGCTTTTATAATGCCTATAGTCCAGTGAAAAATGAGCGTTATCACCACGCCCCTTTTTGTACCTCCCACACAAAATGGCCAAATTATACCACAATTTAATATCTCAACGTTAATATACCAGTCCATATAAACGGTTACAATTCGGCACAGTGCAATGTATTTAAAGTAGTATCTACTGTTCAGCGAAATATAGATGTATTTCTTAAACCCAAAAAATTTACAGAATAATTTGTGTAATATTCAATATTACATTACTCACAAAGTGAGGGTATACCTTAGTCGGTTTACCCGACTGAAACTTTCTTACTTGTTTTCTTAATAGCAATATAATATTGTTTTTTTTTTTTTGCTTCAAAGTTTTCGACTAAAATGGAGTTGGTAAACATTAATAAAAGAAAATACCAGTTTTGTAGTCTATGGATAAATATAGGGTGATCCAAGTAGATATACTTTTTTCAATAGACTTTTTTTGACAGATTACGTGTGAGTCGTGTCATGCTGTCATATTATTTTTTTTAAGTATTGTTTGGCATTTCATCATGGAAAGACTTACGCCTGATCAACGTTTACAAATCGTTCAACTTTATTACGATAATTCACGTTCTGTGAGGAATGTGTTTCGTGCACTTCGCTCAACTTATGGTCAACATAATCGAGTCATCGAAAATTGGACTCAACGGATGGACCATCTGTGACGTAGCCGCGGCCAACATTTGATAGACATAATCTTCAAAACATAAATGCCAAAGAAAGTTCTTTCAAATGATAATAAACATTCCCCATTCAATTTGAATTTTTTGAGTTTTTTCTTTAAAAAGTAGGGAAACTCGAAATGGATCACGCTATATATATATATATATTATTACCCATATTGCAAAAATAAGGGAACAAACATTTTTACACCAAAAGGTGTATTGCAATAACGCCAATTTATCAATAGACTATGGGTACTATGAATGCACTAGACTGTACAAAATTGGAAGTATTTATATTTTAATTTATCGCGACTTTATAATTACATTACATATAGTATTTTTTTATAACTTGGCGTGTAATTTTGCTAATTAAGAGTATAGATCTATATTTACAACTTTGGTGTCTTTGACGACCCCCACTGAAATTTTCTGACAACAATTTTTGTAGAATATTTTAATCCTAAAATATCTTTTTTGAAAGGACTTTTTTGATTTTTTCGAATAAAGGTCCAAAATTTACCTATTAGGAAGTGAGCTAGAGGGTTATGATCTTCCACAAAAATGATCCTCATAAAATTCAAATATATAACTCTAACAATAAGAAATCTCTCAGATATAAACTTATAGCATTTTTTTCATTTAGTATAATGCTCCCTTCGACCAAAAAATGAAAATTTTGACCCACTATTAATAAAAACTCAGACCAGCTGGACCATAAGTTTATTCTACAAAAATGATCTACTCAATATGCCATTTTAGAATTATAGGGTCGCTATTCTGTTCCAATCAAAATGTCTTAATTTGTTGGACAGTGTTATCCAATAAAATGTATTTGCTCAGAAATATATGATATTTACAAAATTTGTGTTCCAAATATATTTTCTTTCGATTAAAACATATCAAAAAAGGCAATTTTGCCCGGTACATAGTGGAGGGTACATAATATTCAGCCCGGCCTTCTATTCTTACTTGTTTCTATATTAGGCTAAGTTCGAAGGTGGATCATATTGGTTCTCCACACTATTTGTAGCACCTAAAAGGGAAGATATAGATCAATCAATTATTACACATTTTATTAGCTATGTTCACACTCTCTTGTGGTTAAAGTCAAGCTCGTAAAAATAAACCGATCCTTTAGAAAACGTAAGTTTGTTTAATAGCTAAGTCATTAGAAAAATAGGCGACGCTGTAGTGAGGTAGGGTAGCCTCTAATTTTCCTGGGCGGACTTTGAACTTTACTTGCAGCTTTTCAAATATTTTTGTAGCCCAGAAAAAAATAAAAAAATAGAAAATATTCTTCAACATTTTTTTATTTAATTCTTGTCCATTATTATCCCTTCACCTTACTGGGAGGAGGGTATATTTCATTTGTTACGGGCCATAAATGTAATACATTGAAGGAGTGACCTACGCCCCAAGTATGTTTGGCGAAAACCCCGTTTGGATTATTTTAAGACGTTTGAGCAATGCCCGTCCGCCTGTCTGTCTGTGAATGATAACTCTCGCAACGATTGACCGATCAACTTTAAATTTATGGGCCATATTGGACCACCCCTTCGAATCCCTCCCCAACAGAGGGTTTACATTTGATGAAATATTGATTCTTTAATAAAATCTATACTACTCATTCTAATCTTCTGATAATGCTTGCACAGTATTAGTTTATTAGTCGTTGTCGCCTCGAGAAAAATGGGCGAAGTTGACACGACGCTTTCGGTACATCCCACAGAAATGGAACATTTTGCACAAAAAGCTAACAGCCTATAAATTTGATACCAATGCATGTTATTGCTTTTATAGTACTTTTAATGCCACACCCCTTTTGGTACCTCCCACACAAAGGGACAATTTTTCACAAAAATTTAGTTAAAAATTTAATTCTACTACTGGTTCTTTAAAGAAATTATTTGTTCACTTGAAAATTGGTAGAGTACAACCACTCATTGATTAACTTGAAATTAGCGTATTTACAAACCCACTTAATTCCCTTATGTTCTGTGCCAATCAAAGCCATTATATTTTGCATTTTAGATTTCTTTTTCAATGGCAAAGAATAAACAAAATTTGCCCATTGCCCTGTCATGTACCACATAGTACCAAATTCCACATTATATTTCTCACAAAGTGAGAGTATACTTTAGGTGATTTACTTGTTTTTTAGGAAATTTTGAAATGGAAATGCTATGACGTGTTATAGAAAAACGCAACATGTTATTTGTCTTTGCGTGTAGAAATGTTTTCCAATGTCTTGTCCTATGCACCAGACATTCCTGGGTACACAGGCTGTAATTAGCCGTATGATTAAGATGATTATACTTACTATTGGACGATGTGCTTGAAATATTGTAACAAAGTAATCTCATTTTATTTATATGTTTCTAGCTGTTTCTTATTAAGTTTATTTTGATCAAACGATTTTTTTTATGAACAAGTATAGTTTTTTGGTCTCTTTTAAAGATAATAGATATAATAGATATAGATATAAATATATGTAGCTCTGAATATGCTCAAACACTTAATGCTTGTAAATAAATCACTTTTGTGTTTAATTTCCCATTTCCCAATTAAAAGCCGAAATTAAGTACATATTTGTAATAATCCAAAAGCAAAAATAAATTAAAACTATACGATAATTCTTTGTAAATAACTGTTCACGAAAATGACATAGCAACACTGTGAAGTCCTTCGTCGACAGAATCTAAAAATAGTTGTGAATAACACGTAAACAACAGCATCGACAACAACATGGCTTTTCATGTGAATGGTCACTTTGTAATTTTGTTCGGTTCCCCCAATCGATATTTGTTTGTAATACGAGATAGTTAAATCGTTTGTTTTTAATAACGAAAAGTGTTTTGTGGACCACTATTAGCATTAATAGGTGTTGTAAAAGCAAATGATGATTATGATTATTTCTTGAAATCTAATATTCATTGTTTTTTTAGGAAGTGGAGGAGGTGGAATACAAATAACGGGTTTTCCAATAAGGATGATATGATTTTGAAGTGACGTTTCGGCCATTTGTAATATGTCATGATCTGTCATTTGTTTTTCATTGTATTCAGTAGTGTTTAAAATTTCATCATGGAGAGATATACGCAAGAACAACGTTTACAAATTATTCAGTTATATTATCAAAATAATCGTTATCCAATTGCAATTTTTGTGCGCTAAGTCCACTTTTTTTAAATCAAAAAAAAAAATAACACTTTCCAGTCGTCCCACGATCTTGACGCCCATGAGCAATATTTTAGCTCTCGTTATGAGCTATCTTTTTGCCATTGACCGATTGTGGCTACGTGCCACTCAGCAAATGAAACAATTGAATTGTTGCGAGAAAAGTTTGGAGATTCGATTATTTCAAGAAATTGTGATATTGAATGGCCTCCAAGAAGTTGTGATTTAACACCATTAGAGTATTTCTTGTGCGGTTATTTGAAGTCATTGGTCTTTCGAAATAAACCAGGCTCTCTTCAAGCTTTACAAGTCAATATTGAACGAGTCATTCATGACATACGACTTGATTAAGTGGAAAAAGTGCTCGAAAATTGGTTTCTTCGAATTCGTTCCTGCAGAAGAAGACGTGGAGGCCATTTGAATGACATTTTATTTTGAACTTAATTGTATCGATTGTACTTCACATAAAATAAAAAACTTTTGAATTTCCTTAACAATAAGTGGGTTTATTTTAAAGAAATCATATCACTCTTATTGGAAAACTCTGTATTCCTATAGTATAGTTTTTAGTTGCAGCTTGTTTGGGATTGAAAATGAGTCATATCGGGTAATGTTTTGATATAGCTGCCGTATAGAAGTCGCTCCCAAATATGTTACATTGAGCCTAAAATTCACATTTTCTAGGTAATTTAGTTGGAACTTTGCAGTTTGAATTATATTCCTACAACAATTCACCAAAACAAATACTAATCAAATCGGTTCGTATTTTGATATAGACAGCATGTAAAGGTCGCTCTCAAATATGCTCATTTAAGACATGAATACTACATTTCCCAATATATTTTGATGTAAAGGGTTTTCCAACAAGAGGTGTTATTTTGGTATTCAAAGAAAAATTCAATTTTTTGAGATAAATGATCGGATGTTTATTTCATAAGAAAGGGGAATTTATACCGTTAATAATGAAAAACAACCTCAGCCAAATGGCCACCACGACCACGCTTACAGGACCATGTCCTTTTCATGAAATTTTCCATAACCAAATCACAAAGTGGGTGCCCTATGTCCTCGATAGCCTCACGAATTCTATTTTTGGGGTCTTGAATCGACGCTGGGCTGTTGGCGTAGACCTTATCTTTCACGTGGTGCCATAGGAGGAAGTCGCAAGGTGTTAAATCACAAGATCTCGGTGGCCAATTGAGATCACCTCTTCGAGAGATAACACGGTCCGGACACTTTTCCCGTAACAGAGCAATGGTTTCGTTGCTTGTGTGGCACGTAGCGCCGTCTTGTTGAAAGTAAACGTTGTCCAGATCAATACCATCCAACTCCGACCATAAAAAATCATTAATCATCTCTCGATAGCGCAATCCATTAACCGTAACTGTTGATCCAACCTCATTTGCGAAAAAGTAAGGTCCAGTGACCCCGCCGGACCATAAACCCCAGCAAACAGTCACACGTTGAGGATGGAGAGGCTTCTCAACAATAACTCTTGGGTTTTCCGAGCCCCAGTTGCGACAATTTTGCTTGATGACGTAACCACCGAGGTGGAAATGGGCCTCATCAGTCAAGATGATTTTTCGATGATTTTCGATTTTTGTAATTTTAATAATTTCAATGCGTTGTTGAATCGTGTATCGTTCCATTTTTAGTAATGGCGTAGTTTCTACTTGTCAAATGTCAATGAATAAAAGCTTTCAAATTGACAGCTACCGAAATACCGGGTGATTCAAAATAACACCTCTTGTTGGAAAACCCTGTACTTAACATAGACATATATAACACATTTGACAAGCAATTCATTATTTGCCTGTTTTCCACATAAACGATTTTTCCTGTTAAAGAATTGAATACAATCCATGGTGGAGGGTATATAAGATTTGGCCCGGCCGAATTTACTGCCGTTCTAACTTGTTAAATATGTATTTATAAAATGCATCGTATCATCCAATATTCTCACATTGGATTAATTCATATTATGCCACTTTTTCATGCCATTGTTTGCTTCCGTTTAACTACACTGAAAAAATATCTTAAAGACGTTAACATTGATTGGAAGCCAAAGACAAGAACATATTAAAATAATTCCATTTTATATTTAAATTTAAGTAAATTTTATTAAGTATTAAGTAAACTGTCTTTAATTAAAAAAATATTCTTTATCTTAATGTTTCGCTGGTATTGTTGTCAAAGCAATGTCATTGTCTTTAATATTAGGACACTTTTACTTCAGTGTACGTTAAATGCACTTCTGCTTTTTTGTTCTGTTTCGTTTCCTTTTGCAAAAAATCAGCAACAAAAACTACGGAGGCCTGCAGCGGCAGCAGCGCTGGTATGTCTTTTTAATGTATTAAAAATACATTACGAAAAACAAAATATCGGTCAAATACGGAAAGTGACCTCATTTCCATGTTTCCACTCTTCTTAATTGTTGACCATTAAGGGCAATGTTTTCTACCTTGAGTTTTCATGTCAACACACGGAACACATGTACATGCGCGTACACATTCGCACGCATACATTTAGATATTCTCTCACATATACACATTGAGACAATAAGTTACTATTTGTTGTATGTTCAGAGTATTCGCAAATACATATTTATATATGTGTTTGCGTATAAGTGTTGCTGGATGTTATGCTTCTGTAGCTGTGTGTGTGTGTGTGTCTGTTCCTTGCCGACCCGGGTTTTCAGTTGTTTTTCCAAAAGAGTGTATTTGTATTTTTTGTGTTCGTTTCATTCCTTTTTTGTTCTTGCAAAAATATGTTGCTACCATTACCACTGCTGCTGCTGCTGCTGCTGCTGCTACAAACCTTTTGCGCAATGTGCAGATAATAAGCCTCTGTAAAACTCAAACCAAATATAACGACAGCAACAAAAACAATCACAAGCTTATTGAGTATGTATACATGCAAATATATTAGAGTATAACGATTTAAAATTGGTTGAAGGGGTTTTATCAAATTATATTTATTGCTGGACTAGTTTTTACTATCATCTCCACTCACTGAAAATAAAAAAAATCTTCATAACATCAATAAAATCTTACATTGTATCAGTAAAAACGTACCTTTTTATACCCTCCACAGTATGGGGGTATACTAACTTTTCATTCCTTGATTTATAGTGATCTGCGACCCCATAAAGTATATATATTCTTGATCGTCGTGAAATTCTAAGACGACTTCGCCATGTCCGTCTGTCTGTCTGTTTAAATCACGCTACAGTCCGTAGTAATAGAGCTAAGTTTATCAAATTTGGTAGAAATACTTCTCATAATTACAGCTCGTTTGGGATTGCAAATGGGCCATATTGGTTTTTTTGATATAGGTCCCATATAGAGGTCGCTCCAAAATACGGTTTTAAAGCCATAGATACCATGTTTTTTAAGCAAGTTTGCTGAAACTTTGCAGTTTGGATTCTATTTTGACAAGTATTCATCACAGTAAAAATTTTAGAAATCGGTTCATATTTTGTTATAGTCACCCTATAGAGGTCGCTTCAAAATAGGCTTATTTAACCAATAAATACCACTTTTTCTAAGCATTTTAAGTGAATCTTTGCAGTTTTATTTTATTTCGACAAGAATTCACCACAGGTAAAAGTTTTTTAAATCAGTTCATATTTTGTTATAGTCCACCTATAGATGTCGCTCCCAAAAAAACTTGTTTAAGCCATAAACAACACTTTTTCTAAGCAATTTATCTGAAACTTTGCAGTTTGTATTCTATTTTGGCAAGAATTCAACTCAATAAAATTTATGCCGGTCGGTTTATATTTTGTTGTAGTCCCCGTTTAGAGATTGCCCTCAAATATGCTAATTTAAACCATAAATACCACATTTTTAGATGAAGAGTTTGAGGCCTAAAATTTGGCTAAAAATTTGCAGCGTTCATTTTTTTAATAATTTGTTTAAACAAAAATGATGGTTCCAAGATTTGCTCCATATCCAAAGATTTTTCCAGTAATAGAATTAAATGCAAACCATGGTGGAGGATATATAAGATTCGGCATGGCCGACCTTAACGCTTTTACTTGTTTTTGGACTAATGTAGAGTTTCACAGCCTGTTTCTGTAACTTAAAAATTTGCTTTCGTTCGCCTATCTCTCTTTACTGTCATCTGGGCGAACTGAAATGTCGGATCGAGTCACTTTATTTTATTTGTCGACTGATAGTAACAATGACAAAAAACATTATTAAAAGAAAAAATAAGTAGATATTAATATAATTATGGTCAATCCAATTAAATAATAATAAATACGTAAACATAAGTATACATATTTGAGCATATTTAAGCATAAAGAAATTAACATGGGCAGCTCGCTAAGATAAAAAAAAATCATCAGTGCTCAATGAGAGGAGAGTGAGAAAGAAATGAGAGTCTTGGTTGAGATCAGCTGACCCGCCCAGGGTTGATTTTTTGGCTACCGCTAGTGTAAAGAGGACAGAGGTGTATTTGCTAAGATCGGCCATACAAAAATGTGTGCTTTTTTAGATCGGAAGTAGTGATGTTAATGATCAGGCATTGACATTATTTTCCAATTGGTAAATTGCTAACATCATTGACGTAAGGCCAGGCGAACGAACGTACGAAACTTAGAGAAACCAAATTCCAGACGAAAGTGAGTGACTGGTTTTCGTTCGCAGAGACTTTCATTAGAAATACCGAAACAGGCCGTCATTAATGCAATGTACAAGGTTATTTTCAAGCAACATTTAACGTTCAACAAATCTTTTGCTATTGATGTAAACAGATTTAATGCAATGAAACATAGTCGGTGTATAAATTGACAAGTAGGAAACGGCAGTAAATTCGGCCAGGTCGAAACCTATATACTCTTCGCCATGTATTGCATTCAGTTCTATAACGAGAGACATTTTTGTCATATCATTCATTTATGTATTTGTGCAGAATTCTTGTCAAAAAAATCAAAATGATTAGTTTCAGCCAAATTTGTTGTCAAAATTAGATTATGATTTATGAGCGAACTCTGTAGAAGTACTAAAGTATAGAGGAAGACCTCAGTGCTTGACTATAATACAGAAGAAGTGCTCAATGACAGATTTTAGTATAGAAACCAGTAAGGAAAGGCTAAAGTCGGGCGGTGCCGACTATATAATACCCTACACCACTCTCGTAATATTGAATAACTCTGATATATAAATTTTGTAATTCATGTAAAAATTGTTTACATAAATTTACTTTTGGGACATTTTATACTTAAATAATACCCTGTACCACAGTGTGGTGTAGGGTATAAAAACGATTGGATCTAAAGAGCCAAATCGGATGAAACATATATATGGGAGCTATAGCTAAATCTTTACCGATTTTCTTCAAATTCGGCAATGTTGGTTCATGAATCAAGAAACTCAACCATTCTAAATTTCAAAACGATTGGATGTAAAATACAGCTTCTATAGGACTAAAGGGGCAAATCGGACGAAAGATATATATGGGAGCTATATCTAAATCTGAACCGATTTCAACCAAATTCAATAGCGATCTTAACAGCCGCGAAATACTCTAAACTGCAAAATTTCAGAACGATCGGAGTGAAATTGCGACCTGTAGTCGACGAACAACTTTACATGGACAGACGGACGGACGGACAGACATCGTTAAATCGACTCAGCTAGTGATTCTGAGTCGATCGGTATACTTTAAGGAGGGTCTAGCTGTGTTATTTTCAGGTGTTACAAACATCTGCCGTGAAACAAACTTATAATACCCTGTACCACAGTGTGGTGTAGGGTATAAAAAGATCTCAATGGTCTACTTTAGCATAGAACAAGAACTCAATGGTTGACAACAGTATGGAGGAACACCACAATGTTCGACTCTAGTATAGAAGAAGACCTGAATTGTCGACTCTGTAGCTTAGAAGAATACCGCACTGGTCGACTCTGGTATAGAGGAAGACCTCAGTGTTCGACTTTAGTAGAGGAAGACCTTAATCAATAGTCGACTATAGCGTATAGTAAGACCTTAATCAATGGTCGACTATAGCATATAGGAAGACGTCAATAGTTGACTTACGATAAAGGAGGACCTCAGTGTTCAACTCTATTATAGAGGAAGACCTTAATCAGTAGTCGACTATAGCGTTGATGAAGACTTCAATGGTTGGCTGTAGTATTGAGGAATCAATGGTCGACTCTAGTATAGAGGAATACCTCAATCCATGGTCGACTTTAGCATAGAGGAATATCTTAATCAATAGTCAATAGTCGACTCTAGTAAGTAAGAGACCTTGATGGTCGACTCTAGTATAGAGGAAGAAGACCTCAATGGTTGACTATACTAAAGATGTAAACCTCAATGGTCCACTCTAGTATCGACTTTTATGTATTGTAGGTTAGAGGAAGACCTCAGTGGACGACTCTAAGTAGTCGACCCTATGATCTCTAGTATCGACTGTGGTGTATTGTAGCTTCGGGGAATTCCTCAATGATCGACTCTGGTATAAAGAAAGACCTCAATGGATGACTCTAGCATAGTATGGAGGAAACCCTCAATGGTCGCCTGTGGTATAGAGAAAGATTATAATGGCCGATTCTAGTATAGAGGAAGACCTATATTTTCGAATCTAGTATACAGTATGTACTGAAGGATAATGGAAAAGCTCAATTGTGCACAACCAATCTTTGCCATATAGGACTACGTTGTTTTTATATATTTCCCATAGTATAATATTTTATTACATCAAAGAAATTTTTCAGGTTTTTCGTTTAACCAGTTTCGTTTTTCTTCAAAATTAGTAAGTTATACCTATATGTATACTAGGGCGGGTCGATTTAAAAATCGCCCATTGCTCATTGAAAATCGTATTCTAGGGATAAAAATAAGAAACTTTGTCGAAGGAACCATACCTCTAAAACGAATTCTGATGTCCCGGAAAAAATTCCACTTTGACCCATTTAGAGTGCTCCAATCGAGTCCAAATGGACCCCCATGGAACCCCCAGGGGGTCCCAGGGGGTGTGCCACTGGCATGGGTGCGTCGGGCCCCCAAAGTTAGTGGGGGTCGGTCATACATTTGGACTCGATTGGAGCACTCTAAATGGGTCAAAGTGGGATTTTTCAAAATTTTCCCCTACCCAAAAGTTCGACCCAAATTCCGGGACATCAGAATTCGTTTTAGAGGTATGGTTCCTTCGGCAAAGTTTCTTATTTTGATCCCTAGAATACGATTTTCACTGAGCAATGGCGACTTTTTTTTGCCTCCCCACAAATCGACCCGGCCTAATGTATACTGTCTTGAAATCTAGCACCTCTTATTTATGATGAATGCAAAATATAGAAAAACATAAGCCTTTTTTTCGTGCAGCCGTTTATGAGATTTATTCGTCGTACACTCAATCTGGTCAACTGCCCACAGACACTGTACAAAAAGCAGTAGCGTGGCACTGTAAAAATAGAATAGAAATAAGCGCAATGTACATAGTTGACTTCCTAGGAAAATATTCATGTTCTGGATTAATTTGTAGAACGTGGAAATTGTTTATATAGGACACCCTTCCTAATAATAATCTAATCTCCAAACTTTTCTCGCATCAATTCAATTGTTTCAGTTGCTGTGTGCACGTAGCCACAATCGGTCAGTGGCAAAAAGATAGCTCTTAACGAGAGCTAAAATATTGCTCATGGGTTTTAAGGTCGTAGGTCGAGTGAAAAGTGTATTTTTTGGATTTAAAAAAAATGGACAGCATAATTTTCTAATGCTCTAGCTCCTTAACGGTACATCGGATTGGGAATAGGTCAATGGTAAAAAGATAGCTCTTAACGAGAGCTAAAATATTGCTAATGGGTGTCAAGGTCGTAAGTCGACTGGAAAGTGTTTTTTTTTATGTAAAAAAAAATGGACTTAGCGCACGAAAAGTTGCAATTGGAGAACGATTATTTTGATAACAAAACTAAATAAATTGTAAACGTTGTTCTTGCGTATATCTCTCCATGATGAAATTGTAAACACTACTGAATACAATGAAAAACAAATGACAGATCATGACATATTACAAATGGCCGAAACGTCACTTCAAAATTACGTCATCCCTATTGGAAAACCCGTTGTATTCTAAATTTTAAATAAGTAACTCTTGCAAGAATTGAGCATTGCGGGAAACATAAACCGAAGTGCAATTGAGTGGCAACAGACTTACACATAGGAACGCAATACAAACACTTGGCCAAATTGTGTCACAACCTGACCACTATACACACGTACAAAAAAATTCTCTTTCACACAATTAAAAGTATGCATGTAGTTGTTAGGAGATTTCACCTCTATATGCATTTATACGAATGCATGAATGGCATTGCGTTCCGTCTGAGTTTGGCGGTTTGCAAAGAAACCAACATCCACGTAAGCAGAGTTGTTGTAACCATTATCTTTAACATCATGAGTTCGCCATCGTTGACCCTCCCTCGTCAGGTCTTCATCAGGTCCCATTGCGTCTCTGCGACATGAAACGGCATTACAAACAATCACATTCAGAACGGAAAGGCAATAATGTATTCTTGTTTGTTTTCAACTTAAGTTCGCTTAAAATAATATAAATTTCATTTCATTGAACTGAACCATGGCATACTTTTAGTTTTTGTTTGTGTTCGCTTGCTCTTTATGTTTCTTGACATGCACCCTACACTATGCAGATTGTGTTATCCCTGACCATTAAACGAAAATTTTATCATTGTTAACAATGTGCTCGAAATGGAACCTTTAAAAATGTAAGCAAAACAAGTAAGAAAGTTCAGTCGGGTAAACCGACTTATGAATACCCTAATCTTGAGTCCCAAAATATTATTAATATAGTAAATTTATTTATTTTTGTTTTAATGAAATTATTATCAATTTAAATTGCATTTAATAACTTTAAAGTATGTACTGGTATTAAAGTAAAAAGCTGTTTACATTTGGAACAAAATGGTCCATTTGTGTGAGAGGTACCAAAAGGGGTGTGTCAATAACGGTCACCGTTCTCTGGAATCTTGATACTATAGAAGCATTACACCGTAAAAATTTCAAGTATTTGTATGTACTAGTTTTAATGTTATAGGCTGTTAAGTTTTGGTGTCAAATGGTCCATTTGTGTGGGTGGTACCAAAAGGGGCGTACCAATAACGCCTATTTTATCCGGAAATTAAATATGCATAGTTTCACAAATGTTATCAGCCAAGGCTGGCTTCAGCGAATACATTTATGAGCGAGCTCTGTTGGAAAGTAATTTCAAAACATCTACCGATGAGCTGTGCTTAACATTTTCTGGCGTAATATGGTGCCCTAAACACGAAAAAATATGAAATATTTGTTTATGGTAAATTTTTTAAAAATTTTTCTTTCAAATTCCCATATTCTTGGAACGTGCCTTTAGTATTTGGACCATATTTTTGGATGTGTATGTTCGATTAAGCCGGAATAAACTTTAAATTATGTTGCAAATGACACTTTCACGTTGAAACAGAAGTTTAGTAAGTGTCGTTGAAATAAACAGAAAAAATTTAATAACCGAATATTTTTGGCCCAATTGGATGATATGGACTTGGAGGACATGTGGTTCCAACAGGACGGCGCCACAAGCCACACAGCGAATGCCACAATCAATTTATTGGAAACCAAGTTTGGAGAACGTGTTATCTCACGAAATGGTCCAGTCGATTGGCCGCCTCGGTCGTGCGATTTGACGCCGTTAGACTATTTCCTGTGGGGCTACGTCAAGTCTATGGTCTATGCCAACAAGCCAGCGATGATTGATGAACTTCGTACGAATATCGAACGTGAAATTGCAGCAGTATCGGCCGATTTATGCTTGAAAACCGTCGAAAATTGGGTTCAGCGTCTGGACTTCTGCAAGCGTGCCCGTGGTGGCCATGCAAAAGAAATCGAGTTCCATACATAATGGCATCGAACGTACTTTCACAGGAATTAAGAATTGCATTGATATCCAAAACCGTTTTTGTTTTATTTAAAAAAAACTTTTGTAGCGCTCTTATTGACGGACCCGATACATTGCACTGTGCCGAATTACAAGCGTTTATGTGCACTGGTATATGAACGTTATGAGATATTACATTTTGGTATGATTTGGTCATTTTGTGTGGGAGGTAGAAAAAGGGCGTTGCAGCAACGCCCATTTTTTACTGGACTGTAGGTACTATAAAAACATTTTCAAGCATTTTTATACGCTGGTAGTAATGTTATAAGCTGTTAACTTTTGTTGCAAAATGGTGCATTTATGTGGGAGGTACCAAAAGGGGCATAGCAACTTCGCCCATTTTTCTCGAGTTGATAGCGACTAATAAACTAATACTATGTGTGGAATTTCGGAAGATTCGAAAAAGTAGTATAGCAGTTATTAAAGAATCAATATTTCACAACATTTTAACACTTTGTGGGGAAGGTACTAGAAAGAGGTGGACCAATATGACCCATCTTCGAACTTAGCCGGAGATAGAAAAACATATTACCACGTACCAAATTTGAGTCAATCGGTTACTCTTTTCGAGAGTTATCGTGCGCACAGACAGACAGACGGACGGACGGACATTTCTCATTCGACTTAAAATTGCCAAAAACGAATTTCCGCCGAACATACTTGGGGTCTTAGGTCACTCCTTCGATGTGTTACACTTTTTTTCGTAGCAAATGATATATACCCCCGTCACACTAAAGTGAGGGTATAAAAAATAGAAAAAAAGTTTGTTCCAATTGTGGAAAGTTAGCATCCTAACGAAGACAACAATGCCTATTTGAAGAAAATATATGGATAAATGTAGATACTATAGCACTTTTGGTAGAAATACAAGAATTTCAACATAATCCGGAAGTTATACCCCCAATATTGTGAACAAGGGTATATCAGATGCTGTGGGCCTAAAGTGTAACACATCGATGGAGTGACCTAAGAGACCCCATGACCAATTCGCCGAAATGTTTTGGGCCATTTTAAGTCATTTTATCAATGTCCGCCAGACAGTCCGTTTGTCTGTCTTGTTGGTGCGCACGATTACTTCCGACAGGATTATCCGATTGACTTCAAATGTGGTATTTGCCAATATTATTTTCTATCTCAGGCTAAGGTCAAAGATGGACTAAATTGGTCCATTCCTTTGATTACCTCCCTCACAATGGGTCAAAATTTAGTGAAATGTCATAACTTCTATACTACTGCTCAGAATCTTTCACAATTCTATACATAGTATTAGTTTCTTGGTCGCTATCGTCTTGAGAAAACTGGGCGAAGTTTCCACGCCCCATTTGGTACCTCTCATACAAACACGGGGCAAAATCGCCTTTTTTGATATGTTTGAATCGGAAGAAAATATATTTGGAACACACATTTTTAAATATTAAATATTTCTCAGCAAGTACATTTTATTCGAAAATCTATAAAATTTATTTGGATCTGATATATTAATATATTACAACAACATTTATTTGCAAACTATTTTTCCCAAATAAAATATGTGTTTATATACAAATAAAATTATTGTTTAGAAAATCCTCCAAATATATTTTGCTTAAAAAAGCTTTTGAAAAGATTGTAGATTTTTCGAATTTCATTTTTATTTTTTCATTGATTTGGAGTTATATAATTTAAATTTACATAAGTAACATTTGTAGTAAAGTAATATTTTTTTAATTTCTAATTAATCCAAGTCATCATTTGTTGATGGTTTGACAAAAATGATGCAATGACAACAATGAAGCAATGTATCATAATTCAAGATTATACGATTTCATTAATAAAGGAATTTTACGAACATTTAAAATTTCAGAAAATAATTTACGTTGAATTACTGAAAAACATCAAATATGTCATATGAATTCTTAAATGCAAATAAATATTTGTTTCGTAAATAATAATTCCAAATAAAAAATAATAGGACGGGAGCAAAAATTTGTTTAGAACAATATCTTTCCAAATATATAATACTTGTGTGTGCCGAATATACTAAGTTTAGAGTGTAACCTAAACATTAATATATTTCAAGCAGAATATATTTGAGACATTATACTACAGAAGCGATTTTTTTTAGCGTGAACAGAGCATTTTGCACAAAAAGTTAACGGCTTATAACGTTTATAACAGTCCATACAAATACTTGACATTTTGTGAAGTGTAATGCTTTTATAGTAAAAAATGGGCGTTATTGCCACGCCCCTTTCGGTACATCCCACACTGGGGAAAATCGTCATTTTTGATATGTTTGAATTGAAAGAAAATATATTTGTTAACAAATAAATTTTATTTGAAAATCAAGAAATCTTGTTTGGAACGCATATATTAATATATTAGAACATAATATATTTGCTAACTGACTTTCACAAATAAAATATGTGTGTACCCACAAACAAAGTTATTGTTTAAGAAGTTTTCCAAACATATTTTATTTAAAATTTTTGTAATTAAATGACAAGCTCGAGCTCAGGTGTTGTTATTGTTTATTTATTACTATCCAATATTTCGTTCTTCTTTGAAGAACATCTTCAGGGATATGAGTACAAAAACGAAATAACACAAAACATGAAGCGACATACGTCTTGCTTTGCCGTTGTCTGTTTTCTTACTCAGTCTTACTCAGTAAGAAAACAGACAACAGACAATGGTCCAAATGTTATAGGCAACTTCCAAGAAAATTAGAATTTTAAAGAAAATTAAAAAAAAATTTACCATAAGAATTTTTTAACATTTTTTTTGCTGTTTAGGAATCCATGTTATTAGAGAATTATTTATCCGAAGTTTTTTATAAATTAATTTATGAATGAATTATGAATTTATGAACATACTCGTATATGGTTATAAATGAATTCGATCCTATCATCTTTGTTAATACTAAATTAATTACGAGATTAAGAGATGTGAGATAGGGCGGGATTTGGTAATAATTTTGTATTAATGTTCATCGAAATAAATTTCTTATAAATATTAAAAATAATTATAAAAATAAAATAAAGCTGGAGCAATTTAAAAAATTGTTTGTTGGTGGACAGTGTCTGGGACCTGTCAATCCGTGTGCTACACGCTGAAAAAAAATAGCTTCTGTAGTATATTGTCCCAAACATATTCGGCTTGAAACATATATATGTTTAGGGTAGACTCTAAACATATAATATTTGGTACACACAAAGGTTATATATTTGGGAAGATGTTGTTCTAAACAAATCTTTGTTTACTCCCAATTTGTTTTTATTTGGGACTTTTTTCCGAAACAAATAAAAAATTTGCATTTAAGTATTCAGAAAATACCTAAATTGTAAATATAACAATATTGTTCAGTAATTCAAAATAATTTTTTTTAGAAATTTTTAATGATCGTAAAAATAATAAATAATAATTGAAATCCTATAATCTTAGATCAAAATAAATTTTTCGGTGGATTGACAACTAATGATGGAATACATAGAAATTTGAAATGATTGATTTGAAACAGAAGTCAATGCTGCATATGGTATCATAACTGGGAGGTACAATTGGGAACCAAGAAAAAATTAAAAATGAAATTCGAAAAGGTCAGCAAAATGTTTGAAAATCTTTTTTAAATATAATATAATTGGAGAAATGCCTAAACAATAATTTTATTTGTACTTAAACATATACTTTATTTGAGAAATTTAGTTTGCAAGTATATTTTGTAGTAATATATTAATATATGCGTTCCAAATATATTTTATTGATTTTCAAATAAAATTTATTTGCTCAGAAATATATAGTATTTAAAAATGTGTGTTCCAATTATATTTTCTTTCGATTCAAACATATCAAAAAAGGCGATTTTGCCCCGTGTAGTATTTTGTAAATATCGGAGCACAATATGCACCAATTTCATCAGTTTTCAATTGCAGATATCTCGGTAACTATACGAAATAATTCTTAGGTGTAATGTAATTTATTGTAGACCTCAGTTAGTAGAACACATACAAAAAGAAATTTTATAAATCGGAAGAGAAACACGAGTTACACGCGCTTGAACATTTTCTTCAAACTATGTGGCCAACTTTGAGGGCCTCTAGCTCTGCCCCTGTCTGACACCTCTTCATCGACCATGCTATCGGTTGTTTGGTTAAGAAACGTTCGAATTATTTCCTCTTTTGGAATTCGTACCACTGTGCAGTGTTTTGCAAAAACAGACGAAAATTGTCAGACTAGTCTCGGTATTTTTTATTTTATTTATTCAAACAAGTAATTTGAAGCCTTATGGCCAATGCAGTAAATTACAGTAAAATACAGTTTATTGTAATTTACTACTCGTCCATAATTTTTACAAATATTGAGTCTCCCAAAAAATTTTTACTGTTCTGGATTTGTGAGAGTGCGACAAATATTCTGTAAAAATTTGAAGAAAATCGATGGGAGAGCAAATTTTTCTACAAAGGTTTTTTGGAAAAAAAATCGTAAAAAATTTAAAATAAAAATTTTTTTGCAAAAAATGGCGCATTGTGTCCTTTTTAAAACAAAGTAAACTTTGCAAAAATCGGTTCAGCCGTTCGAGAGCAATTACAAATTGCGTAAAACACAAAAACTATTTTTTTTTAATTTTTTCAAAAATTAAAATGCCCATACCATTCTTTCAAAAAAAATAATAGCGAGATCCTATTTTAATTATTTGTAACTGCTTATAAACATTTAAGCCAAAAATAAACTACTATGTAGTTTATTCAATATTCTGACCCAATTTTGATATGTGTCCTTTCTTATGTGATATGCTCCTTTCTTATGTTTATGAAATATATTTTTTCGAAGGAAATTTTGTCGGAAGTTGAAAAAGATATCGAAGGTTAAATTTTTGGTGTCATTTATTACTGAAATAAAAAACAAAAAATCTATACTAATTCCATGACTCTCCTCACGCATTTGGTACAAATTTGGCTTCGTGAAATGCGTACAATTGTTTTGAACTTTTTTCTAAATATCCTTCGAAATTTTAAAAGTCCTTACGACTAGAATTTTTTTTAAATTTGCTGTACGGTGTTATTAGAGTTTTTGGGAACCTTGTCATGAATGCATCCTAACGTGATACAATGTTGCATTTACTCCCTTCGTGATGACGATGTACTCGTATGTTACTACTGTTGCGGCCGTTAATATTGTATTCCGGCAGTCATTTATTAAAAACATGCAAGCCATAAATATTGAGGCAACACCCCAGGACTCTCAAGCCAAAATCAACAAATCGTGAGTCTCACATACCCATACGCACGCACACACACATAATAATATGCAGTGTCCTTTATGCACTAGTTTATCTCTGAATATACGTATGTATATATGCTCATATATGTATATACATGTGTATATGTATGACTGATAAACGAGTAGATTTTTTTGTATGTTGGTTTGGGTTTGTTGCATACTGTCACTTGTTATTTAAGTAACAATATATCCATATGCGTGTTGTCTTGGAGCAAAAAAAAGTGGCACATTGACTTGGAAAATGACAACGACAATAACAAAAACTAAAAGACATAAAAAGTGGTCAAGAAAAGCTATACAGGCCATGTGATTGCAGTAGAGCAACTCTTGCTCAACATTTTGTTTTTACCCCCAGTGTAAAGCATTGAAATTAATTAAACTGTAGAATAAAAACGAAAGGGTTTTAAATACAACAATTTGCAACTTTTTCTTCAGCTAAACGACAACTGCCGACTTTATTGGGGTCAAATTTTGAAAGGAAAAAAAGGAAAACATTTGTTCTAAGATCAAGAAACATCAATTTATTTAAAGGACTTACGGATAGCTTGATGATGGGAGGTCACATATGTACTATATTGTTTGTCTTTGCAAGAATATACCAGAAACTACGAAATCCCCTCCTTTTGAATTTCAAATGTAAAGTTTTTTCTCAAAAAATGAAAACATGAAAGTAGTGGTGGGAACATTGCAGTACCTTGCAGTTGTTTTGTTTTCGGTGACAATAAAAGGACAATAATATTGTATGTAATTAATTTCAAAATTTTCGCACTACCAATGGGTAACTCTTTAAAAATTTTTATTAACAATATATGCCTTTATACAATTAAATTAATGTTTTTTGTTAATCGATATTCAGCGGTGATATTTCATCATTCTTTCTGGCTTTTATACATAAAAACACACAGAAATATCTGCAGTTGCTAAACAGACTTATTTATTATACTCAAATAATTTATTTGGTCAATAATATTGATCTGAAAATTTTAATAACAATTAATTGACTCAAATATTACTGTGCTTATACATATACCTATTTCGACCATGCTGATTCCAGTGGTATTAGCCATTATCCTAGGTTAGCTCTTGTTTTCGCAGTACTTGACCACAACGTTTGTTGAGAAATCAGAGGAGTTACAGCCTGTTTCTGTAACTTACAATTTTGCTTTCGTTCGCCTGCCAGGCGACAAACAGCTGATTTGGGTTTCACTAACTACCATCTCAACGACAAGTTGCACGATAATGAACTCGTACGAAAACGACCCACCCAGGGTTGATATTTGGCCAACGCTGGTGTAATGGATACAGAGGTGTATTTTAAAGGTCGACCATACAAAAATGTGTGCATTTTTAGACCGGAAGTTGTGAAATTATTGATCTGACAATTACATTTGTTCCAATTGGTAAATTGCTAACGTCATTGACGTAAGGCCAGGCGAACGAACGAACCCTAGAGAAACCAAATTCCTGACGAAAGTGAGTGTCTGGTTTTCGTTCGCAGAAAGTTTCGTTAGAAATACAGAAACAGGCCGTTAGTTAGCTCGGTGGTGATTTTGAATTGGAAGACTTCGGAATAGACACTTCAGCCCAAAGATCGAAATAAAGGGAACGTTTGGAGACAATTACCATATTTTTTGAAGTATAATTTCGATAAAAAAAATTTATTTAAAAAAAAATTGTTTTATTGATAAGAAAAAAACTATAAAAA
Organism: Eudasyphora cyanicolor; assembly: GCA_963930755.1. Taxonomy (NCBI): domain Eukaryota; kingdom Metazoa; phylum Arthropoda; class Insecta; order Diptera; family Muscidae; genus Eudasyphora; species Eudasyphora cyanicolor. The sequence continues at coordinate 126,790,847 of OZ005736.1, read as the reverse complement.
TGGAAGTATATCGCAAAAAATTCTTTGTTCCAATTTTTGAAAGCTATCATCCTTACGATGAAACTATACCCGTTTAAAAAAATCTATGGAAAAATTTTGAAATTATAGCCCTTTTGTTAAAAGTAAGAGAATTTATACACCCAATATTGTGAAAGAGGGTATGTAAATATATATCAGATGCTGCGGGCCACAAGTCTAACACATCGACATCCGTTATGACCATTTTAATTCTTTTGAACGAAGTCCGTCCAGCTGTCCCTCTGTCTGTCTGTGTGTTTGATGCGCGCAATAACTTTCGATAGGAGTAACCGATTGAATTCAAATTTGGTATGTGTTAACATTTTTTTTTCTGTCTCAGGCTAGTACAAAGATGTACCATGCTGGTCCACTCCTTCGAGTACCTCCCCCACAAAGGATTAAAATCTAATGAAATATTGATTCATTAATAACTTCTATACTACTCATCAGAATCTTTCACAATTCCACATATAGCATTATTTTCTTCGTCGCGAGCACCTTGAGAATGGGCGAAATTGCTACGGCCCGTTTGGTACCTCCCATATAAATGGACCATTTTGCAAAAAGTTAACGGGTTATTACTTTTATTCCAGTCCATATAAATAAAGGGTCCGCAATCTAACGTTTTTTTTTCAACTAATGCTTATTTCGGGAATGGTAACATCTAGCTCATGTCTGACAGATAATTAGTTTTATCCTTCCGCTGAACGAATATAGTTGTGTATACGCTTAAACAACGCTGGGAAATATGCCGAAGTAGAAGATGCCGATTTTGCCAAAAAAAAATCATCTTTTCAAATGAAGCTCATTTTGATCTTGGCGGCTATGAAAACCCGCACGCATACATTGAAAAGCCGATACACCCAAAACGAGTCACTGTTTGGTGGGATTTTGGTCCAGAGGCATAATTGGGCCATTATTCTTCGAAAATGAGCAAGGAGTGGCCGTTACAGTCAATGGAGATCGTTATCGGGCCATGTTGAAAGAATTTTTGTTCACAAAAATTTAAGAGGAGGATATTGGCAACATTTGGTTTCAACAGGACGGCGCTACGTGCCACACAGCCGAAGCTACACTCGATGTTTTGCGCCCTGTTTTCAAAAAATAAAAGTTATTTGGCGGACCCTTTACTTGCAATTTTGTACAGTGTATACCTACCTTCATAATACCCATAGTCTCTTATTACTAGTTATTTGTTATGGGTTTTTTGTGCCAGCTAAAAACTATTATAATTAATTTTATCTAATTTTTTTAACGACAATTACTAAATGCAGAACAAACTTACCCGAAAAAAGTGCATACAGTGCCTTAAAAATTGCAAAAATATCCAAAAAGTCATAAAATATCTGTCAGTAAAATATTGAGAAATATGTATACGTATAAAACAAAACAGAGAAGAAATTTTTTACGATTTTAAGGCACTAGATGCAAAATTTTCGGATAGGTTTGTTCCGCATTTTTTTCTCCTATTCAATATCTACATTTGCTTCAGACACAAAAGAGATATTCCGTACGGTATACCAAGAAAAATATAGAAAAAGGGCAAAAATCCACCTTGAGCTGAAAAATTGGTATGGCCATTTAATTATTATTTGAGCCAACTTGACTAAACGAATGATGCAAAAGTTCTTATTTATGGGACTACTTTCAGGTCCAATACTCAGAACTGAGTCCCAGAACAATGAGCTGAAAAATGCTGTACTGTGTAATAAAGCGAATGTGATATTCCCGACACTTGAAGTCCTCATCATTTTTTTTAATTCAAAGATCGCTTACGTGTATCGATACCTCCTTATCAAAGTATGATAATTCGAAAAACATTGTTGTATGGTATTCTTTTATAATGTAAAACGTATTAACTCTAAAATTTTGTTAGTTTTGACCGAATATTTAATTGAATATTCAAAATTTTAAAGTTCAATATCCGCAAAATATTGCGATATATGTCGACTTATCATACTTTAGAATGAATGTGTCGGTATGATATGTATATATCGATACCTCCATTCTAAACTATGCTAAGTGCAAAAATGTGGGTTTTCAGGAGAGGCGATAAAAGTTTGATGATTTTTTTAAAAATTTGTGTGGAATTCATTTATAATGCAAATCGAATTACCTGTACTATTTTGTGAATAACTTTAGATTGGGTTGACGGATTAACACCAAATTTTGACTGAATATAATTTGGAATATTTAGAAATTAAAAATGCAATCTCCCTGAAACTATGCTAAGTCGACTTAGCATGTTTTAGAGTGGAGGTATCGATATATGAATATAATATTACGTATACGTTGAAAACTCCCATGAGAAGTTGTTAGTATTTAATTTGGAACAATAGGGAATTCTGATAAGAAGAATTGAAGGAACATAAATTCAATTATATTTGACTGCAAGTTCTAACATATATATTGGAAGGGTATTTAAACTAATAAATCAAAATTTTGCATGATCACTTTTTTTCTATAAATTAAAATATTCATTGAAAATTTAAGGTAATTGTGGTGGCAGCAAATGTTTCATATTTAACTTTTACGTAGAACCTTTGTTCTGTAACAGTCATCGAAAATATTTTTTAAACGCTTTTTCTGGGAAAAAAATAATCCATAAAAATATAAAAAAATCGTAAAATAAATATGTTATTCTATAATTTAAAATCGTGCACGCTTACGAAGAAAACAATGTCTATTTGAAAAAATCGATGAATAAATGTATGAGTTATTATGTAATTATATAATTTGTTGTATTTTTTAATAACATTTATTAATAAACATTTTATGTTTATAAATGAATTTATGAATGAATATAGGCAAATATCAAAATTTTTTAATACAGGGGTAATGTGTTGTTTTACCCTTTTCTCGCTTTGTGTACAAATTTCGGTGCATAAGTTGATGGAATTAGATTAACCACAAACATAAAAGTTTTTTCCCAAAAAAGTTTGTTATTATCTAAAAAACTTTAGAAGTTATAAGCACATACATTTCAAAATTGTGAGAAAAGTCCTAGAGATGTTCATATCTGTATCCATTCTTTTATAAGTTGTGGCCAAACTATTAATTCTGAAGTTACTGGTCAGTTACAAAAACACGAGGGACACATGAAGGAAGAATTTTTCGTGAGCACTGTTCATGTAAGATCTTTCCGCAAAAAATTATAGCTCATAACTTTTTGAAATGCGATTTCAAGTGTTTTTTGATTTTTGACCGCGGTCAGCGCGGCCCGCGATGTAATGAAATAACACTAAAGAAGCGGTTATAGCGGCTAGAAATACCTATAAATCTATATAGGTGTCGTTGAAGTGCTCTTAAAGGAACCACCGCTATAGCTTCCCAAACCTTTGTTAAACTTGCGTGAATTTGTTTTTGATAGTGGATTTCACGGAGCACATCGACAGTTATGTATAGGTTGAGCTAAATTAATTATCCCAGATGGCTTTTGACCTGGTGAATCCAAAAATCAGGGGGCCGTAACAAAATAATGAATCGCTGAAATTTTATTCACTTTTTTCAATTTTTGCAAAAATAGCAAATATTGTCCTTGGCGTTTTTAATAGTATAAACATCTGAAATCCACTGAACAATCATGGATACTTATTTGAAGATTGAAGTCTTGTACGCGAAGAACGTGATACTTTTGTATCAGCAATGATCGTCAAGGCACACCCAGTGCGGGGGACAGATATGGCGGAAGTGTATATGAAATAAAAGGATTTTTAACGCTTTATTCCGAAATCGGAGGGCCGTCATTTTATTTTGACGATTGTGCAAATTATGCACATTGCAAAAATTATATTTCCACAAAAAAAATAAAAATTTTACCTGGTCGGTTTTTGGATTTTTTGGATTCGCTATATTTATCGGAATAATGAAGCTACAGCGAATATTTTGTCATAGGCTTGATAGAAATGCTAATGTTCTATGATTGTAATTTTAGTTTTCCGAATTCCGCTGAAAATTGCATTTTATAATTTTTTTTATATAAAAAAAATAACTTTCGAGGCCTTTGATGAAATTTATTCACAACAACGGTTTTTGCATGTTTATATTTTTATCTTCGTCTGTTGTTAAAGCAGTTGATGTGCTCGCCAAAAAAATCTTGAAAAAAAATTTACTTCAAAATTAAAAAATTTTGATATTTGCCTATATATCGTCGGCTCAATGCTATTTTGTTCCATACGCCATTTTGTATGATCGGAGATTATTGTTTGAGTAAAAACGGAAATGAAAAGTTACACACTTTTTATTTCATAGGGTTCCCAACTGTGTTTGTATGATTCTCATGCATTTCTATGCCATTACATTCAAAAATAAGAAAGTTATAACAATTTTTGTACTTGGCATTTTGGTCCATATCCACTTTTATTTTAATATTTTTTTGTATTTGTATTACATGGACCACAAAAAGTGTCGGTATGGAAGGACAGTAATTTACATATTGTGATCGAAATAACGTAAAATACTGAGTCAAAAATATAGGGCGATATAAAAATGGAGACATAGAACAAAAATATTAAAATTATTTCCCGTTATTCAGAGTTAAATAAATTCACCCTACCGATATCTCGAAAACTAGGCGAGATAGGAAAAAATGATTGCAGATTCTGAAAGAGCATGCTTCAAACCCATATTATCAACTCCTAACTCAAAAAACACAAAAATGGCGTATGGACCAAAATAGCATTAAGCCGACGATATGTTTTAAATGAATTCGATCGGGTCATCTACGTTAACACTATATTAATGATATCAACAAATAAAAACTGATTTTTTCTAACACTAAGAGGTCTGAGGTAGTTAATAAAATTAAAAAAAAAACTGAGAGTTGCCAATGTGGAAAAAATAGATCGATTAATATTTATATTTCTCTTAAAGGAAAAATTCTGCAGAATGTTTTCAAAAATGTTTCAAAATTGTTTACTGGCATGCTTTCCAACTTACACAATTTTTTACGAAAATTTCAAAACACTTCAAGACTGATCAAGCCGAATACTGGCTTATGTATATGTCGAAGGCCATGAGGCGGGCAACTCTACCTCCTCTTCTCAACCAAATTGTAAAGTAAGCGGAATTAAAAAATCTTTTTTCATATGTTTCAATGGTTTATGTGCAAAAACCTCCATTTGCACAAAATCTTAAGTATTTGTATGGACTGGAATCAATGTTATAAGTACAAAATGGTCCATGTGTGTGGGAGTTACAACAAGGGGTGTAGCAACTTCGTCCATTTTTCTCAAGGCGATAGCTACTACACTATAACTACAATTGTGGAAGATTCTAATAAGTAGTATATAAGTCATTAAAGAATACATAGTTCACTATAACCTTTTTGGGGGGAGGTACTATTCGTAGAAGGATGTGGACCAACACCTTCGATCTTAGCCTGATACAGATAAAATATTAACATGTACCAAATTTATATATATTTTCACTAACTATATATATATTTTCACTAACATTTGTAGCCTTAAATTTAACCCACATCCGGGCTCTGTTACACTGAAAAAAAATTGTCATAAAATTAAAGAAATGCTCCTAAGACGTCATCAGTTTTTAAAATAAGTACATTTTGTACTTAAAATATAGATAACTTCAATAATATTAAGTAATTTACTTAATTTTAAGTAAATTTTCTTAATTTTATGTACAAAATGTACTGATTTTGAAGACTAAGGACGTCTTTGGAGCATTTCTTTAATTTTATGACAAATTTTTTTTTCAGTGTAGGCTCATACTTCATAAAGTATAGTCAAGGTACTGAATGTACTTCCCATGAAAATTGGAATTAAAAAAAATAAAAATAAACATTGGCATAAAAATATTTTTGTTTTTTTTTTTTACATTATACGGAGCTTTATCCCTCAATCTTATAAAAGTTGTTATGCCTTTGACAAAGTGTTATCGATTAAATCGTATACATCTTTAATAGATGTCATTTTCCAATATACGCATTTTTTGAGATAGGCAGTTTTTCCACAAAACCACATATATTAGCTTGTAGTTAAAATATATTCTAGAAACTGACACTATTCACATATACTCTGTTAAAAGAAAAAATAGGAAAAAACATCAAAAAAGTCGCTCATGAATTTCCTCCTAAATTGTATGTTTGTATAAATTGGCTTGTGATGATGGTGTGAGCACTCGTAATACCTTTAACCTAAAAATAGAACAAATTGTTTGTTTCCATAAAAATATTCATTCAACTGGAATAATGGGCATGGAGCAGCTCTGGCCTCTTGTTGTTATTGAGGATGATATTCTGCATATAGATTTTAGTAGAGGTTTACTTAATCATAGATAACAAATTCATAGGTTACCGGTTCATTGACGCCTTATCGTATTTTGTATAAACGTTACAATTTATTTTGTGCCAAAGTTACAGATCGTTGAAAAATCATTTAAACAAAATTCAGAAAAATACATAAACAATATTTTTTAGAAACGAAAAAATGCGTAACAATAAGAAAAATTAAAAATTCAGTTTTTAATGGATTTCGGTACACTGAATCAAAATACACATCATGACTAATTTTTAGCGACCTACTTTCAAAAATGGCTAATTTATTAACGAAATTCAAAAGGGCCTTACAACAATTATTATTATTATGTTGTAGTTAAAAATTCCTAGTTCACGAAATTTTCGCAAAAAAGTTATAAATCATGTTTGTTGGAATTTATATATGCCTCATTAAGATTAGGTATTATCCTGAAAACCACGTTTTTCTAACGACACCATTTTCCATTCTATTTAGTTTTTTGTTTCTTCTGTACAATTTTCAAATATGTATGATGATAGGCCCTTTCTCGTTTCTGATGACGATATGTTATCCGAACTCTAGCTAAAATTAAAGTCAGAAGAAAGTTAGCACTACAGAGTAGGCTAGCACAATTTTTTGGCTCCGTCACTTAAAAACGATATTGTGTAGATTAGGCATACTATTTTATGAAACCAAAACAAAAAATATTGTATGAAAAAGATTTTTTTAAGTTTTTTGTTATTTCCAATTTTTGCTGTTGGAACCTTTAGTATTTTTGAAGTATCAGAATTCTCTCATGTTCCAAATTAAACACTAACAACATTACATTCATATATATACATATCATACCGATACATTCATTTTATAGTATGATAAGTCGACTTATATTTCAATATTTTACGGATATTAAACATTTTAATTTTGAATATTCAATTCAATAATCGGCCGAACTAACAAAATAGTATACGCTGAAAAAAAATCGCTTCAGTAGTATATTGTTCCAAACATATTCTGCTGGCAACATACATATATTTAGGGCACACTTCAAATATATAATATTTGACACACACAAATATTATATGTTTGGGAGGATGTTGTTCTATATAAAATTATCTTTTCATCCAAATATTTTTTAGAAATACGAGTAATATTTCAGTTTCAAGTTTTCAATTGTTTTTAAGATATTTAAGGTTAAATTTTTTAGAAATTTTATATGTTTGTAAAATTATGTTAAAATTTAAATCGTATAATCTTGGGTAACGACAAATAGCATTGATGGATTGACAGTTGGACTATTTATAAATTAAAAACAAGTAAGAAAGTTTCAGTCGGGTAAACCGACTAAGGTTTTACTCACTTTGTGAGTAATGTAATATTGAATATTACTCGAATTATTCTGTCAATTTGTGTGGGAGGTACCAGAAGGGGTTTATCAAATACACCTTTTTTTTTGCTGATCATTAGATACTTTAAATTCATTGCACTGTGCCGACTTATAAGCATTTATGTGCACTGGTATAAACGTTATGAGACATTAAATTGTGGTATGATTTGGGCATTTTGTGTGGGAGGTACAAAGAGGGGCGTGGCAATAACGCCCATTTTTCACAGGGCTATAGATACTATAAAAACATTACACTGTACAAAATTTCAAGTATTTTTATACACTGTTATTAATGTTATAAGCTGTTAAATTTTGCTGCAAAATGGTGCATTTGTGTGGGAGGTACCAAAAGGGACGTGGCGACTTCGCCCATTTTTCTCGAGTTGATAACGACTAATAAGCTAATACTATGTGTGGAATTTCAAAAGATTCGAATAAGTAGTATAGCAGTTATTAAAGAATCAATATTTCACAACTTTTTAACCCTTTGTGGGGGAGGTACTAGAAGGAGTGGACCAATATGGCCCATCTTCGAACTTAGCCGGAGATAGAAAAAAATATTACCACATACCAAATTTGAGGTCAATCGGTTACTCCTTTCGAGAGTTATCGTGCGCACCAGCCAGCAGACAGACAGACAGACAGACAGACAGACAGACAGACGGACGGACATTGCTCATTCGACTTAAAATGACCCAAAACGGACTACCTCCGAACATACTTGGGGTCTTAGGTCACTCCTTCGACGTGTTACACTTTTTTCCGTAGCAAATGATATATACCCTCGTCACACTAAAGTGAGGGTATAATTAGTGCTGTAAAACAAAAAAATGCTGCTTACGACATTTTTAACTATGAAGAATTACTCGAAATCTAGGAAAATATTATATTAAAAATTGACGAAGTCAGCAAAGTTTTAACATTTTTTTAAATGTAATGTATTTGGATAAATTCTTAAACAATATCTTTGTTTGTGTCTAAACACATATTTTATTTGTGGAAATCAGTTCGCAAATATATTTTGTTGTAAAATATTAATACATGCGTTCCAAACAAAATTCCTTGATTTTCAAATAAAATATATTTGTTCAAAAATTCAAACATATCAATCTTTGAATTCAAACATATCAAAAATTAAGATTTTCCTTCGTGTAGAGTTACCTCCAGTGTTTGTAAAACGTTTTCGTTCGTTTACGACGAAACGTCAAACTTCAATCAACTTTAACTCGAAATCTATAAACCACAGGCATGAAATATTTTCGGTACGAACTATTTCCCAGCTTTCCTATAGTACATGACGAAATGTAGACTCCTGTGGCTTATATATTTCGCGTATCAATTGACTGATTTTGGATGATTCGTCGTAGACGAACGAAAACGTTTTACAAAAACTGGGGGTTAATACGTTTAACATTATAAAAGAATACCATACAACAATGTTTTTCGATTTGATTTTCCCCTAAATCAAGTCGTATGTCATGAATGGCACCGTCAATATTGACTTGTAAAGCTTGAAGAGAGTCTGGTTTATTTCAAAAGATCAATGACTTCAACTAACCCCACAAGCAATAGTCTAATGGTGTTAAATCACAACTTGTTGGAGGCCATTCAAGATCACAATTTCTTGAAATAATCGAATCTCCAAACTTTTCTCGCAACAATTCAATTGTTTTATTTTCTGTGTGGCAGGTAGCCGCAATCGGTCAATGGCACAAAGATAGCCCTTAACTAAATATCGCTCATGGGTGTCAAGGTCGCAGGTCGACTGGAAAGTGTTTTTTTTTTTTGATTTAAAAAAATGGACAGCATCATTTTCAAATGTGAACGGAAAGTTTATTTTCTTGCTCCTTAACGGTACGTCGGATCGGGAATCGGTCAATGGCAAAAAGATAGCCCTTAACGAGAATTTTGCTCATGGCTGTCGAAGTCGTAGGTCGACTGGAAAGTTTGGTTTTGTTTTTTTGGATTAAAAAAATTGGCTTAGCGCACGAAAAGTTGCAATTAGAGAACGATGTTCTTGCGTATATCACTCCACGATGAAAGTGTAAACACCACTGTATACAATGAAAAACAAATGACAGATCATGACATATTACAAATGACCGATACACAGTGCAAAATCGCCTTTTTTGATATGTTTGAATCGAAAGAAAATATACTTGGAACACAAATTTTTAAATATTATATATTTTCGAGCAAATACATTTTAATCAATAAAATGTATTAAGAACGCATATGTTAATATATTAGAATAAAATATATTTGCCAACTAATTTTCTCAAATAAAATATGTGTTTACATACAAATAAAATTATTGTTCCAAATATATTTTATTAAAATTTTTTTTTTTTCAAAACTTTGCTGAATGTTTCGAATTTTATTTTTAATTTTTTCCTTGTTTTCGAATTATGCATTTCTATTAATAATGGCATTATTAGCATTATCTTCTATTTGAAACCACTTATTTTTATTTTCTAACTATTCCAAGTCATTATTATCAATTATAAAGGAATTTTACTAACATTAACAATTTCTAAAAATTACATTTCAATTGCTGAAAACAATTGAAGAATAGATATTTATTCACGCAAATAGATCTTTGTTTGGGAAATAAATAACATATCCAAATAAAAAATATTAGGATGTAAACATAGTTTTGTTTATTGTTTGGAGTGCACCCTAAAAATATTTATGTTTAAAGCAGAATATGTTTGGGACAATATACTACAGAGCCGATTTTTTTCGGCGTGTACGTTACTTCAAAATCATATCATCCCTATTGGAAAACCTAGTACATTTACATACGAGCGAATAGTTAATGATCTGACGTAACTGACGACATTTAAATGTAGTCTTAACATTTAGAACTTCTGATTTAAAATATAAATCTAGAAAATCACAGAAATTGGAATCAATGAAGTATATGTCCAATGAATCGGCTTTAACAAAATATTTACTGATAATTTTTTCAAATTTCTGCTTTTATTGGAAAGGTTGAACTTTGTCATTTAATAATGGCACACAATATCATTCATATGGCTATCACGACTGGCCCGGCAACACCTCATCCCATCAACCCAATTTTTCAGTACATTTTCGATTGTTTCGGGTCGAATCCCTTCAATGGCAACTTCGATTTCATGTTTCAACGCTTCAATTGTCTCCGGATGATTTGTGTAACATTTATCCTTAATGACTCCCCACAGAAAATATTCCAAAGGGCTGCAGTCACAAGTCAAAGTAATTTGTAGTTCAAATTTAAAACTTTAAATGGCCCGCCCACCATTTACAAATAGAAATTTGAGAACTTGAGACAAAAACATGCATTATAAGCTCATTTAATTCTTCCGATTAAGATTCGCCACTGATCTAAATTATCCTTAGTGTTGGATAACGGAGACGTCGTATAACAACATATACGTAATATTATTTTTTTATGTATTACTACGTATACGTTATATTTTTTACTTATAAAAATAAAGCATACGTTGGCGAACTATGAGTAATTGTTGCAAGGCCAACAAATCTTTGTTTTGAATAATTGGTTTTAAGCGATATTCACATTGGACAAATATTTGAAAATTATTTGTTTGTTTACACTATACATTAGATTGGTTCCATTTTTCATAATGTGTTCAACGGAATTGCTCCGACTCTTTAATAGAATAGTGAAGCAAAATCTCTGCCGGTATACAAATTCGCAAATATAAAACAAGTAACTTTCATTATTCACGAAATTCGTTAAATCCGGGGTATATACATATTCAAAAAGTTATTTATTTGAATTAAAACATGAATTTTAATTAGATAAAAATCCACTCAGAAAGCTAGTTAGCTAGAACAAAAATAAAAAAGCAAATATATTTACAATATGTCCGTAATATTTAATGATTTTTCTTAATGACCACTTCCCTTGAACATATTAGAAAAATACAAAAACTTAGATGGACATTGAGAATATTGATAGGTATCTAAATCCCTTAATTGAGCTAAAAATATACGTTGGTTTGACGCCTTCAGAAACATTTTTTAAAAATATGAATGACCCAAATGCGAAATCGATTAACAAAACAAAACAAATTAAAAATTATAAAAAAAAATGTATGAATAGAAAAAATTTGGCACCTATCAAGTGCCTTGACTTTCAAATTTCGAAAAAAAAGTGGGGTTAATCGGTTTGGGGTTTAAGCCAATCATATGTGTAGTTTTAGTGAATTATCAAATTTCTTAAACAAAAACGGAATTGCCAAGTGACTTTGCAAGACTTTGTTAAAAATAATTTACTATAGGGCTCGTGAATTATTAGTCAAGAAATAGAGAGTATATCGTCGGTGCGCCGACGAAAACTCCTATCAGTTTTTTACTAGTTTTCAGGAGAGACAAAAACTGTGACATTACTTCAAATCGTGATATGTTTGATATCTAAGATTTTTGTATTTATCTTTTAATTATTTACCACCAATATATCATAACCAAAATCGTATGCGTGAAAAAGCCAGGACATTGTAAAATGTTTTCAAAACATCTACACATAGGACTTTTTGTTTGGAGCATTTTAAATATTAATAAAACAAAAAAATTACACTTAGAAGTTTTGGTACTTGAATGTTCACAGCATGAGTCAAGCAATCGAAAGTTGGCCTAGATTAAAGGCAAAAACTGCTAATAAGGCTTTGTTCAGAATCATCCCTTCTACTCTACTATGAAGAGATAAAAATCTGATCACCTTCTTTTGGCGAGTTATCGCGATAAAAATATTTTTAATCGAAATCCTCAACTTAATTACATTGAATCGCCGAAATTGAAAACTTTAACATAATTTTCCATAAATATGAACATTTGTACACCGTTTTATATTGTATGCGATATTTGCAATATTATTATATTGCGAATTTGACATCCATCGATTTCAACCATGAATTCGACTAACATCATACAATTTTTATAACAATAGTAAAGCGAATTTAATAAATTTAATATACTTGCATTCTATATCCCTGTGGAATAGATTGGTACCAGCATGAAAAACGCCTACAACTCTTTCTTTAACGAAAATTTATAATATTTTCATACAAAGGGAAAAGCCTACAAAAGTTTCTAACACACTGTAAATCCTTACCAAATTACAATAAATTACAAATTATCTCCCAAACTTCCTTGACCACTTTTTCCTAGAACTGAACGTACGCGAGATAATAGCAATATATAGTACAATAATTCCAAACTTAATTTCTTTTGTTCGACATTTATTTGTCGAGGGATATTTATCGCGGAATAGCTGATATCAATCTATTCCTCAGAGATAATATAACGCAAATATATTAATCTTATTAAATTCGGTGTAATAGTTTCGAAAAAATTGGCGGTGTAAATCGATTTTATGGATTACCCAAAATTCGCAATATAAAAAAATTGCAAATATCGCGTACGTTACAAAGCGTTCTTCAAATGATAAAAGGATATTGTGTTACAGTTATAAATTTCGCGTTTTTTTACAAATCAAAGCAATTAAGTTTGTTGTGAGTAAAAGTACTGTTTTCGCGATAACTCGCGAAAGGAAGCAGATTCGATTTTGATCCATTCATAGTCGAATAGAGGAGATGATTCTGAACAAAACCTCATTAGCCGTTTTTTTGCGTGAATCTAAGCCAACCTTCTATCCCTTAGGACACGTTGTTCCTACAACACATAGGAGTTTTTGTCGGAGCATTTCTGTACAGGGATACACATATGAGTTTTTGGTAACTTCGGAACCGGTGAAAATATCGCAAAATGCTTTGGTAGGTAGTCGTATGACCTCTAGGACTTACTAATTCGACAATACAACCAGTAAGGAAAGGCAGAAAGTCAGGCGGTGCCGACTATATAATACCCTACACCTCCCTAACAATGCGCAAAGGGTCATTGCGATAATAATTTGGAATAATTGGTAGATGGGTAAGAGCATACATATATATGTGGATATATCTAATTCTGAGCCGAAAATCGCTAAATTAAGCAATATTCGTTCCTAAATTGAGAAACATTTTTCTGGAGAATTTTGTAATGATCGGAAGTAAAGTACAAATTCTATAGCGCTTTGTAACCAAATCAGGAGGAACATATATATGGAGGTTATATATAAATCTGAATCGATTTTCCCTAAATACTCATTCATGTAAAATAGAAACCTTTTTCTGTCGAATTTCGTACTGATCGGATATAAAATACAGTCTCTACAGCGCTTGGATGTAAAATCGGGGCTAAAATATATATGGGGGCTATATCTAAATCTGAACCGATTTTCTCCGAATTTGGCAGTATTCCTTCATGTAATAAGAAACCTCTTTCTGCCGAATTTCGTACTGATCGGATATAAAATACAGTTTCCATAGCGCTTACATGTCAAATCGGGGCTAACATATATATGGGGGCTATATCGAAATCTGAACCGATTTACTCCGAATTTGGCAGTATTCCTTCATTTAATAAGAAACCTCTTTCTGCCGAATTTCGTACTGATCGGATATAAAATACAGTTTCTATAGCGCTTACATATCAAATGGGGGCTAACATATATATGGGGGCTATATCGAAATCTGAACCGATTTCCCCCAAATTTTGTATTGTATCTATGTGTATCACGAGACTACTCTCTGTAAATTTTTGTACAAATAGGTTCAAAATTTTTGCTTATACAGTGCATATATGCCAAATCGGAGGTACATATACATTAGGGCGGGTCGATTTAAAAATCGCCCATTGCTCAGTGAAAATCGTATTCTAGGGATCAAAATAAGAAACTTTGCCGAAGGAACCATACCTCTAAAACGAATTCTGATGTCCCGGAAAAAATCCCACTTTGACCCATTTAGAGTGCTCCAATCGAGTCCAAATGTATGGAACCCCCAGGGGGTTCCAAGGGGTGTGCCACAGGCATGGGTGGGTCGGGCCTCCAAAGTTAGTGGGGGTCGGTCATACATTTGGACTCGATTGGAGCACTCTAAATGGGTTAAAGTGGGATTTTTTCCGGGACATCAGAATTCGTTTTAGAGGTATGGTTCCTTCGGCAAAGTTTCTTATTTTGATCCCTAGAATACGATTTTCACTGAGCAATGGCGACTTTTTTTGGCTCCCCACAAATCGACCCGGCCTAATATACATATATGGGAGCTATATGTAAATCTGAACCGATTTGAACCAAATTCAATAGGGCTCGTCCTTTGACCTAACAAAAGATATGTGGAAAGTTTCGTTGTGATCGGACCATAATTGCGACCTGTACTTTGATTACAAGAATACATCTACAGACTGACAGACGGACGGACATAGCTAAATCGACTCAGAAAGTGATTACAAGTCGATCGTATAATAATAAACAATGGGCCTATCTCTTCTCCTTTTGGGTGTTACAAACAAATGCACAAAGTCATAATACCCTGTACCACAGTGTGATGTAGGCTATAAAAAATTCGAAAAATTACACATAGGAGTTTTTGCCGGCGCACCGACGATAGGGAAATATAGAAGACAGAAGTATAGCATCCATCGCCTTCAGATATATATAATATGAATTGTTTTTTTTGTGGAAAATGCCAAAACAAATGGGAATATGTTTCCCAATCTTTGTCAGACTATAGTCCTTGCAAAAGTAATCTAAATTATCGAATAAGCAAACTTTGAAGTGATTGAAACATAAGTTGTCATGAAGAGTTTTGCATACGAATTTATTAATTTGAGTCTTACTTTCGAATAAATATAATATGAAATTTGAATCTGAACACATTAAAATTATTGGTACAAAAGTTATGGGGAATTAATGTGCAAATGAATTTTTCTGAATTTTGACTGTCTCTTCCTAAAATTAAGATAGATCTTCTTTGAAATTGAATTGATTTGTTTCGAATTAAAGTTGAATGATGTAGAATTCAGGAAAAATTTTTAGTCTACTGAAAAGTATGTCTACAGAAAAATAAACGAATTTCAGTCAGCAATTCGTCTAAGTCGGTTTCGACCCAGGGTGATTCTTTCCTTTAGAAACTTTATTATAGTTACTTAAGACTACCGTTTCGAAAGGGATCTGTTCACCCCCCCAGATATTTTGTATGATTTGTTTTTCTCAGCTTACGTAGTTGGGTAGGGTATTTTGCAGAAGCTCTTGTCCCACTATGCACTTTCGATACTAATTTTTTGTGGTATATTCTTTAAATAGGAATATTTTTATAAATGCTTGTTTTAAAACACAGCTTCAACAGAAAGTAAAACTTCCCCACATATCTTATAATCTAATTTATTTGCCCTTTAGATCTTCGGTATAGATCTAAGTATAAAACTTAATGGATAAATGATACCTACCGTCAGTATATCCAATTTCTGATATTGATAAGAGGACCGCTCGGCCATAATTGTGTTACACCAGATGTACGGCCACACACATTTGTGTAGATTGACACGTCATACACATGGCATGCAATCGACGATGACACAGATAATGAATTTCCTTTGGCGCTGTTGTGGGGTTTTTTTGTGGGTTTACTGTTGTTGTTGCGTTTCTGTTTCGGGTGTTTTCGTTACTCCACTTGTTTGTTCGTTTGTTCTTCCACTAATAGCGAAAACTTCGGTTGGGGTTCAAACAAACGAATAACACTCACTTGTGAGACTACAAAGACGACGACGACGACCACGCGCTCTCACATATACATTTACTCAAAACGACGGCGACAATTACCACTTTAGACACAAGTGTGGTAACTTCACACACATACACGCACTCACTCGGTCGGCACTCGTTGTGCACTTGTGTAGAATCGGGGATAACAGGAAACAAGAGTACGCCACCGACAATAACAACAACAACGACGACTATGACGACGAATACGGCACGGCGTTGACGAAGTGTTAAATGCTTCTGTTTTTTAGACTCTTGTCAGGATCGTCGTCATATGGTTTGGTTTATGAGATTTTCGGTTTTGCGTTTTCGTATTTTTTACAATTTTGTGGTTAAAGGGGACAGGAAAGAGCTGAAGTACACTTTTAGCTTGCTGTTGTTATATTATCTCTTTCGTCTTCTTGCCTTGTCTGTCTTCTATTCCTTTTGCGGTTACTGGACGCGTTTTCCGTTTATTTTTTATTTTTAGATTTTTTTTATTTAGTTATTTTGCTTTTCGTCGGATTGGAAATCAACTCCAACTTTGTTGTTTTGCCTTAAATTTGTTTTTTGATTATTTATGTGGGTGATGTGGTTGTTGTTGCTGTAATGCTTATATTTACATTTACATAGGAGAAGTGATAACGAGCGATTTTTGTTGTTTTAATGTTAAGAGAGGATTGATTCAATTTGTTAAGATTGTTATGGTTTGTTGTGTTTTTTTTTCAGTGCGACGGAGAAAATAATTTTAAAATAAATCACAAAAATCACAGATTATTTTTTTTGCTATATTTTTGGGTTTCGGTTTTTTAGGTTTTTTTTAAATAAATATTTTACGGTCTAATTGGTTAAAAGAAATTCCTGTTAACGATGAGTATTTTCAATTGTTAATTTGCGGCAAATGATGACGGTTTTTAGGTTTTGTTATTATGAATTTATTTACAAAACGAGTATTGGTGTTTTTGTTAGAATTTTTTCTATATTAAATTCAATAAAATTCACTAGTTTTTCTTTGTGAATTTTCCTTGAAGGCCTTTTTATAGGCCCTTCAATAATTTTTGTGTTATAACTTTTTTTATGATAGGTTTTTTTGCTTATTATTTTTTTAATTTAAAATTTCACTTTGATTTTTTTCCCAAGATTTATTCTGTAATTTCCACTCAAGTTCCGGCACGTTCTGTTGTGTTAGCAAAATTTTCTTTTTTTCTTCCAAATACTCTTGAAAATATTCACTCTACACTTGCTTGCATTCAATTCTTCCAAAACAAACCTAAAATAAAGGTAAGATTATGGAAAATATAGATGTATTCGTATATATATTTTTTATAGATTTTCACAATTCCACTTTATCTTCATTTATTTCCACACAAAACAGGGAAAATCCTTGCACACACTCGCACACACGACGTACTTTGTTTCAGTTCTATTCTGTTCTGCTCGTTCGCTGTGAAGTTTTTTCGACACTAAGTTTTTTTCAAAAATGATTTGGTATTTTCTTGGAACACCACGGAAAACCCCAAATGACGATGTCGACGACGGCAACGACGATGAATAGTTTACTTTTTATGTTGTCATATTTTCCTTCAGTTCTCGCTGCCGCAAGTGCTCTCAGCAATTCATGTCACTCTCTCTCGCTTTCTCTCTGTCTCTGTACAATCTGAGCTCATTGTCCACAAAACATTGAAAGGGGAGCATTGAAGCGAAGAGTACTAAGAGTTTGTTAGCAAGTAAAGCAATGTACATGTAAGTGTGCCAGTGTGTAGCACGTGCATGTCAGCAGCAGCAGCAGCAACCGATGTAGCCTATAAAAGTTTCGTTAAGTTGCTCCCTGTTTGTTCTCTCGTGCTCTATTTTTGTTCATGTGCTTTATGCTTTCCTCTTGTCTCAATTTGCCTTATTTACTGTTCCTGTTGTTACTGTTTTTTTGGTTGGAAGGCGAAGGGAGGCCTCACTTTACATACCTATTTTCCATTATTTCCTTTTTGA
Organism: Eudasyphora cyanicolor; assembly: GCA_963930755.1. Classification (NCBI taxonomy): domain Eukaryota; kingdom Metazoa; phylum Arthropoda; class Insecta; order Diptera; family Muscidae; genus Eudasyphora; species Eudasyphora cyanicolor. The sequence goes on along the minus strand of OZ005736.1, from coordinate 126,772,576 downwards.
GGGCATCTTTATCATTTCAATTTTATACATTTATATTTATATGATTTACAAAATGTCTCTTGTAGCTTAGCCATACAGAGCCATACACATTCGTGTGTATGTATTTATGTAAACGGAAAAACAGAAAATAGAAAAATTATCTCAAAGAGAGCGAGAAAGTAAAAGAGTCTAATGCATTGGGATATTCATATTTGTGGTGCCATCATAAATGCTGCGGCCAAAAGAGTATTTTTGTCTAAAAACATCCTGTTTTTTTTTTTTGGGGCCATTTTTTAACAACTCTAAATTTATTGTTTGACAGTATATTTAGCAGAAGTAATATGTACATAATCCAGATATACTGTTTTACAGATATTATTATTATAATATCTACATTTCATTTATAAAATAAAAACAATTTTGTTATTATAAAGAATTATTTTTAAATAATAAGAAAATTGTTTTAAATTTTAGTATTGAACGTACTCGTTTTAAGTGCAAATGGAATTTTATTTTGGAAAAAATATGTTTCTCTGTCAGGGAGCAGCATTTTAAAAATGTCGCCTACATATTCTGTTCTGTAGAATTTTTATGATCAGAATCGAAAATTCCAAAAATGCTGCCTTTTATGTACAAACGAAGTCTGCCCAAAGTTCATTAGTCGGGCAAGGCGGACTATATGATACCCTACACCACTTTGTTAGCAGAATAAGTACACTACGAGTGAAATTCACAGCATTGGGACATATCGATATTTTACATATCGATACCTCCATTCTAAGCTATGCTAAGTGCAAAAATGTAGTTTTTCAGGAGAGGCGATCAAAGTTTGGTGAATTTGTGTGGAATTCCTTTATAATGCTAATCGAATGACCTGTACTGTTTTGTGAATAACTTTTGATTGGGTTGACGGATAAACACCAAATTTTGACTGAATATAATTTGGAATATTTAGAAATGCAATCTCACTAAAGCTATGTTAGCATGTTTTAGAATGGAGGTATCAATATGTGGTCGATATCTAAATGTAACCCCATCGGAAGTAAAATAAAGGTATAGTAGTGCGTTGATGCCCAATCGGAAGGTACGTATAGAGGGAGGCTATACCTAAATCTGAACCGATATATTTTAAATTTGACAGTGTTTATTCTTGGACCAGTGAACTTCTTCATGCCAAATTTGGTAATGCTGAGCTGTTCTGTAGCGTTAATATGCCAAATGGGTGGTAAATATATGTATATAGGGGCTATAGCTAAATCTGAACCGATTTTCTTCTTTGTTTCTGTGCCAATTAACTCATCTCTGCCAAATTTTATAATGATCAAATATAAGATAAGCTTCTCTGACACGTTTATACCAAATCGGAAGGAAATTAAATATGGGGGCTATATACTTAAATCTTAACCGATTTCTTTCAAAGTTGCCATTCCCAAATTAATGAACTCTTATATACCAACTTTGGTAAATGTCAGATGTAAAATATGATTTTTATAGCACTTAGATGTATGGTATATAAAAACACGGGGCATATATCTAAATCTGAACCGATTTTAACCAGTTTCAATAGGGATCATCCTATAATAAACGAGGTGTCAATCTTATTTTCTTTTGTGTGCACAAACTCATACTTTTTTTCAGCAGGAATTGTAACAAAATCCTTTTTCAGCGCATTGCACTGTTTTACCAATTGCGTACATCGTTTTCTGTCTTCTCGTGAAGCTTTTATAACTTTCTGATTCGATTTAATAGAATGATTTTCTCGCCCCATTCAGCTTTGATTTTAATTGATTTCGGGTCAAACCGCAGTTGACTTCAAATTTGGTATGCGGGTTTAATTTTCTCTGGCTAAGTTCGAAGATGGGCAATATGGGCCCACTCCTACTGGTACCTTCCCCACAAAGGGTTAACTTTTAGTGAAATATTGATCCTTTAATAACTTCTATAGTACTTACTCGAATCTTCTGAAATTCCACACATATTATTTGTCTATTAATTGGTAACACGTCAAGAAAAATGGGCGAAGTTGCCACGCCCCTTTTGGTAGCTCCCACACAAATGGACCATTTTGCACCAAAAGTTAACATCTTATAACTTTAATACCAGTGGATACAAATAATTGAAATTTTGTCGAGTGTAAAGCTTTTATAGTACCTAGAATCCAGAGGAAAGTGGGCGAAGTTGCCACGCCCCTTTTGGTACCTCCCACACGAATGGACCATTTTGCACGAAAAGTTAGCAGCTATACCAGCGCATAAAAATACTTCAAATTTTGTACAGTGTAATGCTTTGATAGAAGTTAGAGTTCGGAGAAAAGTGAGCATTGTTGACACGCCCGTTTTGGTACCTCCCACACAAATGAACTATTTTGCACTAAAAGTTAACAGCTTATAACTTTAAGTACATACTTTAATGTTATTAAATCCAATTTAAAGTGATTATAATTTAATTTAAACAAACAAGTAAAAGCGTTAAGTTCGGCCATGCCCTCCACCATGGATAGCATGTGACCTCACAAAATAACTCAAACCTAAAAAAAATAACACCGAAAAACACAAAAAAATATAGAACAGTAGGAATCACAACAAGTTAGATGCTATATATGGGAGCTATATCTAGATATGGACCGATATCGCCCATTTTCAATCCCAAGTTACCTGCAGCTATAAGAAGTATTTATACTAAATTTCAGGCACCTAGCAGAGGTATTATAGATTGTAGCGTGATTACAACAGACGGACGGACAGCCGGACGGATTGAAGGACGGACATGGCTAAATCGTCTTAGAATTTTACGACGATTAAGTATATATACTTTATGGGGTCTCAGATCAATATTTAGAGGTGTTACAAACGGAGTGACATAATGAATATTCCCCCATCCTATGGTAAAGGGTATACAAATAAATGCATTGACGAATATTTTTCGGACTCAAGGTGAGGGGATTTATAAGTCGGTTTACCCGACTGAACTTTCCATATTGTTTTAATGTTATTTGCAACGAAATTGTATTTAAAAATATTGTTAAAAGTTGTCTCCTGAACTCACAAAATTAGTTTGTTTCTATTATTTCAGCCAGTTTCTTTATTGTATGCTGCAAAATGTTTGTATGTACGGCTAACAAAAAATATTTTTCTTGGTATATTGAGAGTATAGTGTACGAGTATATTGAAGATTTCATTCCAAATATTTTCAATTATTATATAGTTTTTTTATAGATATATTAATATGTAACGCGTGTGACATTCCAATTTAACGGATGTGGCATAGTCTCAATTTGGAGGACTAATAGGTAGAATGAAATATTGTTCTACCTATTTATTAGCCAACATAAATCTGTTAAACTTGTTTTTCGCAGAAATTGAAGTCATTTTCTTCACTAAATCATATTCATATTGCCGACTTTCTTTATCACACAGAGTAAAAACTTACAAATAAAAAATGTGTTGCCAAAAACTATCTTAAAAACTCTTTCCCTTTTGTATCAATGTTTACGACAATGCAATTTTTTCATTGCCTACAAAGAATTAATTTCAAAATTAGAATACGCTGTGCGTCCTGCTAGAATATTATTAGCAGAACTCTTTTCAAAATAATGTTTAGGTCATTTATTCTTGATTTTTTTTAGTTTTCTATCTATTTTCTAAAATACATTGAAATTTGTTAACTCCATTTAATTCATAACCTAAAAAAACTATCCCTAAATTTCATCAACTCTTCATGAATTTTTAAAATGCAATATTTCGTGATTTCCCTTACGGTATTTTTTTTTTGCAAAAATCTGATTTATTTTTTTATGCGTGTTGGGGCCAGTTTACGAGGAATCACCCATATGTTATTTTGAGTTTTCCCATTGTAGAGTTGATCAATCGGCTTCATTCCAAGTAAATGAAGGTATTTGAATAGTAAAGTGAAAAATAAAACCACCTTGAAACCCAACACCTACCACTGCATTACGTTTCACTGGTGGTAAATCAGATTTTCGGATGCTTTGGTGGTGTTTTTCCCTGCGGTCCACTTGTTATAATTTCTATTTATATGAAAGATAATTCAAATTTACACATGGACATTTCCTGCGTTGCGGACAACAGGAATTTCATTAGTTTTTTTTCCTCATAACTTTCTTGATACTGATATTAGGACATTTCCTGCGTTGCGGACAACAGGAATTTCATTAGTTTTTTTTCCTCATAACTTTCTTGATACTGATATTAGGTATATTATTGTTATTAGCTAATTTGTAAACTCTATCGAGCTCAATAACACTGAATTTATAGAATTTTTAAAACTTTTTTAGTTTGCATAAAAATCGACAAATGGACGACGTGACGGACGACACGAAAAACACGATTTTTGAGGTATATTGAGTGGTATTTGAGGTATTTGAGTCATTAGAAACGAGAAAGGGTCAATCATCATATTTGAAAATTTAACAAGACAAGCAAAAAGCTAAATAAATGAAGAATGTTGTCGTTAGAAAAACGGGGTTTTCAGGATAATATCTAAAGATAATGATGCATATATAAACTCAAACAAGCATGATTTAAAACTAGTTTTCAAAATTGCTATTATTATTAATTGCTATTAATTAACTATTAAAAAAGAAATAACTTGTTACTAGGCCCTTCTGAATTTCGTTAATAAAATCGCACTTTTTGATATTAGGCAGCTAAAAATTTGTCTGGATGTGTATTTTGAAGCAGGGTATCGAAATCCATCAAAAACTGAATTTGCATTTTTCTTGTTGTTACGCCCTTTTTATACCCTACACCACACTGTGGTACAGGGTATTATGACTTTGTGCATTTGTTTGTAACACCCAAAAGGAGAAGAGATAGACCCATTTTTTATTATACCGATCGACTTGTAATCACTTTCTGAGTCGATTTAGCTATGTCCGTCTGTCTGTCCGTCTGTCTGTCTGTCCGTCTGTCTGTAGACGTATTCTTGTAATCAAAGTACAGGTCGCAATTATGGTCCGATCTCAACGAAACTTTGCACATATCTATTTTTAGGCCCATGGACGATCCCTATTGAATTTGGTTAAAATCGGTTCAGATTTACATATAGCTCCCATATAAATGTACCTCCGATTTGGCATATATGCACGGTATAAGCAACATTTTGTAACCGATTTGTACTAAAATTGACAGAGAGTAGTCTCGTGATACACTTAGATACAATACAAAATTTGGGGGAAATCGGTTCAGATTTATATATAGCCCCCATATATATGTTACGCCCGATTTGACATGTAAGCGCTGTAGAAACTGTATTTTATATCCAATCAGTACGAAATTCGGCAGAAAGAGGTTTCTTATTACATGAAGGAATACTGCCAAATTCGGAGAAAATCGGTTCAGATTTAGATATAGCCCCCATATATATGTTACCCCCGATTTGAAATTCAATAGCTGTAGAAACTGTATTTTATATCCGATCACAGCGAAATTCGGCAGAAAGAGGTTTCTTATTACATGAAGGAATTCCGCCAAATTCGGAGAAAATCGGTTCAGATTTAGATATAGCCCCCATATATGTATATGTTACCGAAATGAAATTCAAGCGCTGTAGAGACTGTATTTTATATCCGATCAGTACGAAATTCGACAGAAAGAGGTTTCTATTTTATATGAATGAGTATTCAGGGAAAATCGATCCAGATTTATATATAAGCTCCATATATATGTTCCTTGTACTTTACTTCCGATCATTACAAAATTCTCCAGAAAGATGTTTCTCAATTTAGGAACGAATATTGCTTAATTTAGCGATTATCGGTTCAGAATTAGATATATCCGCATATATATGTTCTTACCCATTTACCAATTATTCCAAATTAGTATCGCAATAACCCTTATCGCATTGTTAGGGAGGTGTAGGGTATTATATAGTCGGCCCCGCCCGACTTTCTGCCTTTCCTTACTGGTTTGTTTCTGATGATGATATACTATAGTATGACGATATCCTATTGCCTCTATAGAGGCAATGCTTCTTAAGTATGTATTTACCAATTACCTTAAAAATCCAAAATTTTTGAAATATTCAGATTTTTGTTGAATTCCAGACGGCATTTTCCGGACAGCACGAAATTCATATAAAAAAGGGGTTATTAAAATATGTCTTTTAATGACAATATTAATCAATTTTTTTACGTAGAAAGATCGACAAGGTCTTAAGCGATTATTACATGCAAAGATTGTTTTTACATAATGCGTAAATGTGGCGCAGAAACTTTGAGTACATTGCTAAAAAAAAAAATACTCAAGAAAGAGTTGCAAAATTTTATGGAATTTTTTTGAGTAGCCCAGGGAAATGCCCATATAGGAATTACTTTCAAGTAAGAATTATCTCAAGTCAACCTGCTGAATGTATTCTTAACGATGCCCGGGCTCGTGGCGACGTTCTTATTTTGAGAATCCCTGTGAGGGATTGATCTGTTATAGAATATGATTAAGTTGACATAGCAGGAAATTTAAATAGCCTTAAGATGCAACATTAAATATCGTCCATTTATGGTAAGTTTAATCTACGTAGCAGATTTCGTTTTTGAGAAATTGAAATCACGAACAAAAATTATGTTTGTTTCTATTATTTTTTCCAGCACTGTATATACCTTATATACAGATTTTTACATCTAATTTCTCAACACATATTGATACATATTACCAGATAAATGTTGTATGAACATTGTTCAACAGATTTGTTTTAAATTAAAATGAAAGAAAATCGGTTCAGATTTGGATACAGCCCTAGTATAAGATTATCTCCCGATTTTCAATCTAAGCGCTATATAATTAAATTTTTTGATCAGATTATTATTATGACAGTATTTCTTCATATAACCGGCTCCGCCTCACTTTAGTCCTTTCTTTTATTTTGTTATTATATTTTTCGTTTCCCGCAAAATCCATTTCTATCTGGGTTACATCCTGAGAGCTGACACCAAATTGCATACCTCCAACAGCAACGTTTTACACTAAGCGGTGATCCCTGACTATATCAATTAGTCACGAAACATTTTTATTTATAGATTGCATTTCTTTCCCAGAATTTCATATATGCTTCAAATTAATAAAAATGATTAACTTTGAATTATTCTCTCTGTCTATAAGCATTGTTTTCAATAATCAATAATTTTCAATAATTTGAGTGAATTTTGTACACAACAATTTTGAAAACTATAAAGAGTTCATTGCAATACATAAACAAATTCCGACAATATTCCCAATTTCCCACAAAAATATTCACCGCCAATCAAATTGCTTTGATGTGAAATCCCAGACAAAAAGTCTTACAACTTATGGTCGATGTACCGCTTTGTGGATGCCCAAAATCTCCAAGCGGTCTGTGTTTTTCATTTCACATTAAACAAATAGAAAAATATTTCTTTCTACACAATTATCGGTGCTATTTCCTTTGCCAATAAAAATGATCGATACAAGTCAGAATAAATGAAGCAAATCAAGTCATAAAACAACAACAAATATGAGCCAACACACATGTTTATACTCGTACACATCTACTTATACATACATACATACACAATAAGGCGCCTCATAAGGAGAAAAACGGCCATAAAATATTTACATCGTACAAAAGCGATATACATGAAAACCATGGCCAAGATGATGTAGATGTAAATAAAATTCTGCAATTTCAATTATTTATGACCATTTGTTTAGCCAAAAGTATTCCTAGATATACGGTGTAAATGGCGATGTTGATTTTTTCAAGTTTCCTTTTTATACCCTTCACCATGGAATGGGGTTATATTACCTTTGTCATTCCGATTGCAACACCTTGAAATATTGATCTGCGAACATATAAAGTATATATACGAGTATATATATTGCTGATCGTCGTGAAATTTTAAAACGATTTAGCCATGTTTGTATGTCTTTCCGTCAGTGTTGCCAGAAATACGATTAGTTTATTTAGAGCCAAAAAATAGGACATGACGATTTTTGCCCCGAAATGGCGATTTTTTTATAATATGAAAAAAGTAATGAAAACTTAAAAATGTTTCCTTATAAAGGGCGGTTAAATTGTAAGGGCCGATGTTGAATGTGAACCATACCTAAACGTCAAGTTTTTTTCTGCATTTCATTTTACATTTCTCAATTTCAGACTAACTCAATTTGAACCATGGAAAGATACACAATCGAGCAACGCGTTAAAGTTTTTTAAGCCTAAAAGGCTTAAGGCGAAAATGGGCGTTCAAATCCAAATGAATTTCGTGCACTTCGTGATGTTTTTTTATCAGCATTATCGACCAAATGTGTCCCCAATCGGGAGAATTGTGCACAAATTTCAGCAAACCAGATCTGTAGGAGATGTGAAAACACCTGCGCATGCTCGCGTCGTCATTGGGCCATACTTCTTCGAAATGAGGCCGGTCAGGCAGTTACTGTGAATGGTGTTCGCTATCGTGAGATGATAACGAACTTTTTATGGATGTGGACATGTGGACAATATGTGGTTTAAACTGGACGGTGCCACATGCCACACAGCTAACGAAACAATAGCTCTTTTGCGCAACAAATTCAATGGCCGTGTTATCTCACCTCGTGGCGATGTCAATTGGCCGCCAAGATCAAGTGATTTGACACCGTTGGACTTCTTTCTTTGGGGTTATTTAAAATAAAAGGTGTACGGATGAGATAATTCGCTACATTAAGGCATAGAACCTCAATTATGCCTCAGCGTCATCGAAAATTTGGACCATCGGATGGAGGTGTGCCGCTGAGGTCGTGGCGGCCATTTGGCCGATATTTTGTTCCATACATAATTGAACCATAATATAATAAAGAGAAATGACAATAATTTCCTAAATAATTATTGTTTTATTCAAAATCAACATCGGCCCTTAAAATTGAACCAGCCTTTATTAAGGATTTTTTATAATTCCTTCGAGAAATAATGTACACTCTCATTTATATTTTTAAAAATAAAATTAGAAATGTTAGAAACATTTACAAATATTACCGCTGATCATTGCTGGTAGATTCGATCGCATTCAATGCCGAATGGAATTTTGTTAAGTTGTAAAATCGGTGGAGGAAATTGCAGTGAACATTTTTAAAGAAGGTAAAGGCTATATCAAAACGTGGACCTAGGAGGTCATTATCACAACGAATAGCATTAAACAAAAGTCAGGTCTTATGAGGTCATTGTATGGAACTATGTCAAAATATAGACCAATGACGACACTTTCTCCTTGAAATGGTTCTGGGTAAGATAAGATATCAAATTTTAGTCCATACTTGTGTTAGGTGTGGGGGCTTTATTAAAATGTGGACCAATTAGACTGTATGAATGATTAATTGCAAATAACCAAATTTCAGTTCAATCGGTTATGTGGTTCCTATATAAAAATGTCCACCATTAATCCTGAGAATAAAACTAAATACATTTTGTCAAAATGCAGTCTAATCGGTTGTGGTTTCTAATGCGTCGAGAAGTCAAATCTAGTGGAACCTTGGTATGGGGCTGCATAAAACCATGGATCTTCGCTGGACCCTATTTGTGTGAATGGTTCTATGCATTTTCTCAAATTTCGTCCCAATGGATTGAAGTTTCCGAATTATATGACGTAAATAAATAAAATCGAAAATGTATCCTAAGAAATAATGCTAAGAAACTGATATGTTTAAAATATGTTTCCGACAAATTTGATTATAGCTGCTCGAGAATGTGAGATCGGCTTACAACATTTTTGTACGCTTAATTTCAGGAACCGCGATATCATTTCAGAGTACCAATAAATACATATCTGTCTAAGAAACATCCAATTGGCCTGAAAATAACTCAATTTCCTTAAGTAACTGTAGATTTTTGTGTTGACGATTTATTGACGATTTCGAAAATTTATTTTGGCGATTTGTATACCCCCATTTTGACGATTTTCGGTCAAATTCGCTGACAACACTGCTGTCCGTCCGTCTGTACATCTTGTAGTTTCATTTGAAGATAGGAAGTGCTTAATGAAAAATCCTTTACATAAAAATGCAGAACATAAAGAGGGCGTAATAGAGAACGTCGGTAAATTCTATTTGACTGACCGCAGCAAAATTAAGCGTATTAGGCTTCATTGAGAATACATTTCAAAAATTCACTTTTCAAACTAAGTTTTCTTCTAGTAGACAATTTGGGAAATTATTTCTAAAAAATATTTTCTTCGCACTTCACTCATAGAAAAATGTTCGTATCCAGAACTAAGGTTCTGGATAAAAGTCAACTAATGTTCGGTTTTAGGTCTTACAATGAAAAGTTTCGTTAAAAATTTTTATACGAAGGTTACTTTGTGGTACAGGCTGAAAAAAATCGCTTCTGTAGTATATTGTCCCAAACATATTCTGCTTGAAATATATAAATGTTTAAATATATAATATTTAGCACACATAAAAATTAAATATTTAATTGGGGACTATTATTTACGAAACACATATTTATTTGCATTTTGATATTCAGCTAATAACGGGTTTTCCAATAGGGATGATATGATTTTGAAGTGACGTTTCGGTCATTTGTAATATGTCATGATCTGTCATTTGTTTTTCATTGTATTCAGTAGTGTTTATAATTTCATCATGGAGAGGAATACACAAGAACTAGGTTTACAAATTATTCAGTTTTATTATCAAAATAAGCGTTCTCCAATCGCTGCTTTTCGGGCGCTAAGTCTATTTTTTTTAAAAATTCAAAAAACACTTTCATGAGCAATATTTTAGCTCTCGTTAAGAGCTATCTTTTTGCCATTGACCGATTCCCTATCCGACGTACCGTTAAGGAGCTAGCGCAAAAATAAACTTTCCGTTCTCATTTGAAAATAATGCTAAGTCAATTTTTTTTTTAAATCCAAAAAAAACACTTTCCAGTAGACCAACTACATTGACATCCATGAGCAATATTTTACCTCTCGTTAAGAGCTATATTTTTGCCATTGACCGATTGTGGCTATGTGCCATACAGCAAATGAAACAATTGAATTGTTGCGAGAAAAGTTTGGAGATTCAATTATTTCAAGAAATTGTAATATTGAATGGCTTCCAAGAAGTTGTGATTTAACACCATTATACTATTTATTGTGGGGTTATTTGAAGTCATTGGTCTTTCGAAATAAACCAGACTCTCTTTAAGCTTTACAAGTCAATATTGAACGTGCCATTCATGACATACGACTTGATTTAGTTGGAAAAGTGCTCGTAAATTGGGTCCTGCAGAAGAAGTCCACCACCATTTGAATGACGTTTTATTTAGAACTTAATTGTATCGATTGTTCTTCACATTAAATAAAAAACTTTTGAATTTCCTTAACAATAAGTTTGTCTTTTTTCAAAGAAATCATATCACTCTTATTGGGAAACCCTGTATATAAATACCTTAGTTTTAGGAAAAGTTTTATGTTTTTCAGTAATAATAAATGTTTTTCAGTAATAAAGTATTACTCGAAATCACTGAAAAATTAAAAGTTAAATTCGAAAAATTTGCAATGTTTTAAAAATCTTTTTTAAACAAAATATAATTGGAGAAATTCCTAAACAATAATTTTATTTGTATATAAACACATATTTTATTTGAGAAATATAGTTTGCAAATATATATTTTTTGTAACATATTCATATATGCGTTCTCAAAAAATTTCATTGATTTTCAAATAAAATTTACTTGCTCAGAATTATAAAATATTTAAAAATTTGTGTTCCAAATATATTTTCTTCCGATTCAAACATAAATACAGAATTTTTGTGCTTAGCTGCCTGGACTACTTTTGCAAGGCGTTTTAGGCACTTAAGTGAAAAATGACCTAATGCGGTATTCACTTGGTTGCTCAAAAGTGAGCTTATCCGAATGAGCTTATACCTGCCTTATGGGCACTTAAGCGAAATTTTAATGCTGTTTCTGCAGCAAAAACAAACTTTCGTGGGAAATTCGAAGTAAAATACATCGCTGTGTTTTTGTATAATTGTTGTGTTCAGTTAAGTAAAAAACACAAGTATTATTTTCACCCCCGCCTCTTCTTCTGTGTTGCACAATTGCTTTTTTGTTACAACAACGAACTGTACAAGCAAAAATTCCATCAAAATTGTCACAGCATAGATGTGGAAAGAGTTGCAAAAACTTTGAAAAATTAAAGAAAAAAGATTGTATGAGCAATGTCCATAAGTAACTCATAAAATATTGCTATTAACTGAATTGTACACTTGAACGAAATGCATACACGCTGAAAAAAAATCGCCTCTGTAGTATATTGTCCCAAACATATTCTGCTTGAAACATATATATTTTTAGAGTGCACTCCAAATATACAATATTTGACACATACAAATATTATATGTTTGGGATGATGTTGTTCTAAACAAAACTATGTTTACATCTTAATATTTTTTATTTGGATATGTTATTTCCCAAAGAAAGATCTATTTGCGTGAATATATATCTATTCTTTAATTGTTCTAAGTTGTCAGCAATTGAAAGGTAATTTTTAGAAAGTTTTAATGTTAGTAAAATTTCTTTATAATTCAAAATAATGACTTGGAATAGTTAGAAAAAAAAATAAATGGTTTCAAATAGAAGTTAATGCTAAGTATTCCATTTTTAATAGAAATGCAAAATTCGAAAACAAGGAAAAAATTAAAACTAAAATTCGAAAAATTCAGCAATCTTTTTTTAATAAAATATATTTGGAAGTATTCATAAACAATAATTTTATTTGTATTTAAACACATATTTTATTTGAGAAAATTAGTTCGCAAATATATTTTATTCTAATATATTAACATATGGTTTCTAAATACATATTATTGATTTTCAAATAAAATTTATTTGCACGAAAATATATAATATTTAAAAATTTGTTTTGCAAGTATATTATCTTTCGATTCAAACATATCAAAAAAGTCGATTTTGCCCCGTGTACTCGTATAAGCATAATATTTTCGAATAAAAACGAACCAACTTGCAAAATATTTTCCCTTTTGTGCAAGTAACGACAAAAGGCACTTAAGTGCAATGCAGCTAAGCGAATAAATGCTAATTTTTGATCAGTTTATAGTTTCCTTCAATGACGAGATTGAAAATAACATTGTTTATAATGATATTTTAACGAAAATATTTATTGGGACAAGGAAAATCGAACCTTGGTAAACGGTCAATAAAACCGCTATTTCGCTGTACTCGACTGAGATTTTTCCTATTTGTTTCAAAATGACTAATGAAATATTTTTGAGAAAATACGGATTTTGTGTAAAGCAAAGTCATGCTGACTTTAAGACGATGTTCTTAATATTAAATATATTTTCTTAATTCTGAGTAAAAAAAATTTCATATTTTAAGAACAACTTTGGAGTAATATCTTTACAATTATGTACGTTTTTTGGTATAAAATACAAATATTACACGATGTTGGCAAGCAGCAATTGTAATCTTCAATATACATAGGTCTTGTCCGAACAATTTGCATTGTGGTTTCCACCAAAATGCCAACTGTCTAGGTTTTTGTTTCGTGTGCAGAAGCCCAAGCAATATAAAAAACATTTATGACTTCCACAATAACGGAATTATTCAGTGTCAAATCGATACATATGCCCGCATAAGAATACTCTAATTAAGAAATGTAAAACATAACAATCACATAAATGCTCCAATGCAATAATTCCACCAAACTGAAAGATTCCTATACTTTATGTTTAAATCAGAAAAAGTATTTCATATATTTTTTCAAAATTCAACACACATACAAAACACTTGTATTCGAGGGGGTCAACGCTATTTTCGTCCGTGGAGCAGCGGCAAAAGCCCCTGCAGTGGGCCATGTGTACCGTGCACAATGCTCTGCGCCCATGATTTACATATTGAGGGTCGGGTCGACCGCATTACTTAGGCGATTCCTACGTACGGTACGGCACATGAGCAATTGCCGGTGAAACAGAGCGGCAAGAAGCGGTGACGGACAACTTGTATGTATGTGATGATGTCTATTTTTAGTTGCAAGAAAAACAATTTCACTTTCCACGTTCTATGCAAACGGACGAACAATGGGTGGAAATGAGTGAATGTTTGACTATGTTTGTGTATGTGTATCTTTGAGTTTTAAGGAGTGGGGACTTATATCCCTGATATATTTATATATGGCAGCGAAAAGGGTGTAGACGACGCCCGGCGTTGACTGCTTCTGTTGTAATGGGTTAAGGCAACAAGTTTCCTCTGTTCTATAGAACAAACCCAATACACACTACCTATATATATAAGTAAGGGATGTCATTTGGTAAATCCCAAGATTTTATGGGATTGAAAAACCCCCAATTTTGGAATTTTTAAATGTTTATTTCTGTATAATTATGCTACCGAGATATTTAGTGAAATCATATTGGGAATACATGAAACCTACAAACTTTTTTTTTTTGCATAGATTGAGGCATACTATTTTATGAAAACAAAACGAAATTGTTTTTTGTGGTAAAGTTTTTTTAAAAATTTTTTTACTCATATTCCAATTTTCATGGAATTTACTTTTCGTATTTGGACCATATTTTTTGAGGTATAAGCCCGATAAAGCAGGGAAACCATTTAAATTAAAGGAAATTATAAGGACTAGAAGTTTAGGAACTGTCGTTAAAGAAAGTAGAAAAAAATTGATTTTTTTCCAAAAAAATGTTTTTGCTAGCACGAAAAAACAAAAAAAAAAATAGAAAAAATCGCAAAAAAATTAGTTTTTTCCATTTTTGAAAGCTATTAACAATTAACAAAGAAATGTCTATCTGTAAAAATTCTATGGATATCCAGCAAAAACTCTCATTACCAGGTAACCTGACGGGTAAGTGAAATTCAAAAGAAATAATGACTTACCATTTAGCCACCCTACAGATTATTTTTACATGGCCATGATATTGGAGGAAAGTACTTCCATGCAAGCATACGAAGAGTTAACAAATAACTACTTACCCCCACGCTTACGAATATCCAACATATAAGTACTTATTATTGTCATTTTAATAAGGGGTTGAATAACACATTACCCGTAATGATTTTCATAACTATACAAATGTCATATATAATTAAATACGACGAGACATATTTTTTACTCGGAATGTTCCCATCAAATACATGGTACGTACATATCATTACCACTTGCATTACCAAGTAAGACATGTCATTACACCCTGCATTACATTTAGTCAACAAATAATGACTTACTTATTTTGACAATTGGTACCGAACGGATCCCTAATTCGGAGACGCAACTATCATCGTCGAAATTGGATCCGGTATAGGAATACTAGCGACTACTACGAATTCAAGACTTTGAATTCTGTAATTAAATGGCAGATCGAAAAATTCAGAAATTCGTCATGGAACCAATTGTTATCTTCTTTAGACAAATGGTCTCGTCCCTTCTGGAATTTAACGAAAATTATTAGGAAAAAGTCTCCGAATATTCCAATTTTGAAAGACGGCAATTTACGATTCTCCACTACTAAAGAGAAATGTGAACTATTAGGTAAAACCTTTTCAAATAACCACACCTACTCTGCCGGTTTAACAGACCCTACAACGGAGATTGAAATAAGAGACACTATTTGCGTATTTAATTTCAACTCGGAGCGAACTCGGGGATTTACAACATACGACAATATTGCTTCTATAATTAAGTCACTAAAAGCCAGAAAATCGCCTGGTATAGATGGCATTAATAATATTTGCCTCAAATCCCTTCCGAGAAAAGGTATACTTTTTTTGACTATTTTTATAAATTGCTGTCTTAAGTTAGGTTATTTCCCTGACTTATTTAAAGAAGCGAAAATCATAGCAATTAAAAAACCCAACAAACCCTCATGTTCCGCATCCTCATATCGTCCCATTAGCTTATTGTCATCCATAAGCAAGGTGCTAGAGAAAGTAATAAAGGAAAAAATTACAGACTTCGTAGACGAAAATAACATTTTGCCTCCTCAACAGTTTGGGTTTCGCAGGGAACTTAACACTATTCATCCCTTAGTTAGAATAAGAAATATTGTCAAGTCAAATTTTGAGCAACAAAAGTCCACCGGCATGGTTTTATTGGACATAAAAGCTGCTTTTGACTCTGTATGGCACCAGGGATTGATTTTTAAATTAATTAAATTAAATTTTCCTCCATATATTATAAAAATTATACGAAACTTCTTACAATTCAGGTCATTTAGGGTTCACATCGGATATATTCATTCAAGGTTATTTAGCCAAAATGCGGGATGCCCACTGGGATCTTGCCTATCACCAGTGTTGTATAATATATACACAGCAGATATTCCGAATATTGAAAACTGTAATATGTCCATATTTGCTGACGACACAGCAATCTTATGTTCAGGTAAATTATCTTCCGAAATTGTTTCCAACCTGCAAGTGGCACTCAGAAAATTATTCGAATATTTCACTAAATGGAAAATAGCAATAAACTGTGAAAAAAGTCAAGCGATCTATTTCACCAGGAAACGGAAAGAATGTTTTATTCCTGAAAGCAACATAAAAGTTATCAATGTAGATATAAAGTGGGAAAAAAATGTTAAATATTTGGGTGTAATTCTAGATTCCAAATTAATATATAAGGATCATGTATCATACATTGTCAATAAATATAATATCCTTATTAGAACTCTATATCCCTTCATTAATAGATCATCTGCTTTAAACATCGAAAATAAAATGTTCATATTTAAATTAATATTTCACTCCGTGATATTTTATGCAGCACCTGTTTGGGCAAATAGTGCAAATTGTCATTTAAAACGGCTACAGATACTCCAGAATAAACTTTTAAAGTTAATTTTTAATCTCCCAAGATCATACTCCACTGAACGGCTCCACCAGATCGCAAATGTCGACCTTGTGGTTGTCAAGATAGAAACACTCTCTAGAAATTTTTACACTAAATGTTCTTATTCAGAATATAATCATATTGTAGAGCTGGTCTCAGTGTAGCGTATTATGTAGTTTTAAGTAGTATATAATGTTTTATCTTATACCAAAAATATCATACAGGTTTTTTTGAAAATGTTTGCCTCCATTTGTTATTTTAAAGTTATGAATATTATTTTATGAAACAAATTGTTAAATCTAAGTAGAAGAAGGAAATATCCTTAAACTCTTTGAATTGTCTCTCCTTTAATCATAAGCAAAATTTATATATTATGAAAACAATAAATTGAATTGAAATTGGTACCGAACGGCATCCCTAATTTAGATAACATTTTCCACACACTCACACACTTGTATGAATTTGAATTGGTTGGATGGGCTTATGAACGCACAGACTGACTACTACTTTTGCGTATTCACATCCGTAGAGTTGCTGGCGTCATACAAAGTATAATTAGGGGTTATTGTCAAATAATTTTAATGCATAAATAGTGACAAAGGAAGAAAAGCCACAACTATGCCAAATATGATGAATATTATTTATAATTTTAAATGGGGGTGTTAAACATGTATTTATCATTGTCATTGTGCGCGTGTGTGGAGTGGTAGGATAATATTTGGACACTATCCAAGATATTTTTATTGTAGACGATTCTAGAGTATTTCTAGTATTTCGCGAATACAAGGTGTTTTGTGGATATCGATTAAACTATCACAAATTAGTGAGGTCTCATGAAGCTCTTTTTAATTGTGCTCAGTTTTGGTTTGACATTTCATAATGAAAAAGCTAATGACCGAACAATACCCGGAAACTCTATCAGTTCGAAAACTTTTTTGATAAGCAAATTTGCTAAATTTGTATTAAAGAAAATCCACGACACAAGGCACAATTGCATCTGTAGGTACATGAAATCTCCATCTCTAACAATGTTTATTTAAAAGATATTAATCAAAACGTTTTGACTTATAAATCTGCCCTGTACGATCTTGTGGCTACTATCGAATCGTCCCTAAATTTCAAGGTATTCTCTATGATGGATTCTTGACATAGAAGGGGCTTTTAACAACATTCACTTATATACGAGTACGGTAATTGCGGCCAATGATCGGCGAACACGCCAGAAGGTTAGGTATGGAGTGACTTTTGCAGCAGCTGAGGTGAGGAAGAAGAAGTGGACAGCTTTGCTACTGTCCCTTATTAAGTAAGCGACATCTGGAGATACTGGCGACATCATTCCGATACCGATATTCGTACTATTGATACCTTTGTTAATCAAAAAGGTTGGTTTAGATGAGGAGTATTTGATCTCGTGGTATCAGTAGAGACCTACATTGGTCTATGTGATCTGGCAAAGATGGCTGCGGTTTAGATGAGGAGTATTTATTTCCGTGGTATCAGTGGAGACCTATATTGGTGTATGTGATCTGGCAATGCTGGCTGCCACCCTAACCGAAACCTGAACCTAAAAGTCGTAATGACGCTCCATCACAGAAAAACGCGTTATACGTGATTCTTTTCGAAAGCATGATTTTCGATTTAGGCTGTTATTGCTTGTGACCACAGATATATTTTATTGGTAGTGTTTAGAACAAAAGTTTCATTCCATTATTTCAACCAGTTCCATTTCCCTAATGGTCCCATAATATGGTAGAAACGACTTGAATGATGCATCCTTATCATATCAATGTAACAATTCATTACATCAAAGAAATTGCTCATGGCAACGATGTAATGTTACAGTAATGTAACGATTACATCGATGCTATAAATTGTTTTCTTATTTGAGTTAAAAAATAATACAAATGTAAAAATTGTTTTGAGGTCGAGAAAAAATTAAAATATCCTAGTTTCAATTATAAAAACTGGATAAAACCAACGATAGACAATAAAACATGTTATATTAATTTGTTGTTTAATGTAACTTTCTACGTTTTATCAATGAAGCTATACATTGGTTCAAAAAAATCTCATTTGATGCGATATACCATTTAATTTATGACATTAATTAAGAGTTTTCTTTCAGTGTACATATATCACCAGCACAAACATATCTCCCTCTTCGAAAGCTAATGGAAATTATGCCTTTTCCTGCCAATTCCAATTCGTCTACCCGGTACAGATTCATAGGTAGCTAGTTAGGTATTCAGGACAGATTGCGGTGTCTAGTTTATTATTCGAAACATTAGTACTTACAACAAATGCGAGTATAAGTACATATTATGGTATTATTTATGTGATGCGTGTGTAAAGTGCATTTATAATATTTGGCTTAGTTTCGGTTAGAGTAGTTGTTTTCGTTGTTGCTGTTGTTGGTCTCACTCAACCCCCAGGTGTAATTCGCTCCTTCCACCCCTTGAAAAACAAACCTAAAGAGGCAACCAACCGACTGTGTCTTAACAAGTGTTTTGTTTTTTATATTTGTATGCCTCATACAAATGACTAAATTGAATTATACTCATATTTATGGATTATTGTTTTTTTTTTTGGGTTTGTTTTATTTCATTACGTTACATTTCGTAAGCATTGTCGTAGTCATGTGTTGTCACCAGTCGCTAAATGATTTGCTTAAATTGACTGCTAATAATTGAATTTATGCGGAAGTGAATACAATCCATCAATGGCGCGCCGTTACCGTTGTATATTTGAGCAGAATTCATTACCAAAATGTGACATAAAATCCACACATAGCATATAACATGCAACAAAATTCTAGCACTCATGAGGTTATACAAAATGTCCATTTTTGACATTCTGTTTCATTTTCAATGTACAGCGGCGTATGAGAAAAATGTATAATAATATTCTTAAAGTTGTCGTTTTAGTATGAATGCAAAAACTGTTAGGAAGAAAAAATTCTTAAACGATTTAGCCATGTCCTTCTGTCCGTCCGTTTGTTGAAATCACGCTACAGTCCGTAATAATAGAGCTAGTTTGATCAAATTTGGTAGAAATATTTCTTATAGTTGCAGGTTGTTTGGGATTGCAAATGGGCCATATCGGCCAATGTTTTGATATGGCTCCCCTATAGAGGTCGCTCCAAAATACTGTTTTTGAGCAATAGATACCACATTTTTAAAGCAATTTTGCAGAAATGTTGCCGTTTGTTTTCTATTTTGACAAGAATTCATCACCCAAAAAATTTTACAAATCGGTTCGTATTTTGTTAAAGTCAACCTATAGAGGTCGCTCCAATATTTACGTATTTAAACCATAAATACCATATTTTTGAAGCGTTTTAACTAAATCTTTGCAGTTATATTTTATTTCGACAAGAATTCATCACAGTTAAATTTTTTTAAATCAGTTCATATTTTGTTATAGTTCGCTCTCAAAAAGATGTCGCTCCCAAAAAGACTTTTTTAAGCCATAAACACCACATTTTGTAAGAAATTTAGCTGAAAATTTGCAGCTAAATTTGTATTCATTTGTATTCATCTAAATAAAATGTATACCAATAAAATTTTATTTTGTTGTAGTCCCCGTGTAGATTTAACGCTCGAAAAAGCTATTTTAAACCAAACCAGTAAGGACAGACAGAAAGTCGGGCGGGGCCGACTATATAATGCCCTACACCTCCCTTACAATGCGATAATTATTTGGAATGATTTGTAAATGGGTAGGAACATATTATCTAATTCTAAACCGATAATCGCTAAATTTAGCAATATTCCTTTTTAAATTGAGAAACATCTTTCTGGAACATTTAAATGATCGGAAGTAAATTACAACTTATATAACGCTTTGATACCAAATCAGGAGGAACATATATATGGAGGTTATATATAAATCTGAACGGATTTGCCTGAATACTCATTCATGTTAACAGACCTCTTTCTGTCAAATGTCGTTCTGATCGGATATAAACTACAGTCACTGATCGGATATAAAAAAACATTTTTACAGGGCTTACATGTCAAATCGGGGTAACTTATATATGGGGTCTATATCTAAATCTGAACCGATTTCCCTCAAATTTGGCAGTGTTAATTCACGTAATGAGAAACCTCTTTCTGCCAATTTTTTTACTGATCGGATATAAAATAAACTTTTTACAGCGCTTACATGTAAAATCGGGGGTAACATATATATGGGGGCTATATCTAAATCTGAACCGATTTTCTTCGAATTTGGCAGTATTCCTTCATGTAATAAGAAACCTCTTTCTGTCGAAAGATTTTTTTTTTAACAAAAAAAATACTTTTCCATCGAATATACTACAGAGAACAATCGACCGATATATCTTGAAATTTGCCACGGGAGCTTCCAAAAATAGACGTCGAACAATTTGGCAGTTACTGCGATTCATCCGCTGCGATTGGTGTGTTGGCAAAAAAAAAATGTTAATGCCATTCAAGTCGGCACATCGAAATTGGCCGGAGTAAATTAGTTTGATTCAGGATATATTTACATTTATATAAGTGCAATTTACACACATAGTACTAAAGGGTTTTTCAACAGGGACGCTACAAAAGTAGACCGACAGTCGAAAATTGGATTCAGCGTCTGGACTTCTGCAAGCGTGCCCGTTGTGGCCATGCAAAAGAAATCGAGTTCCATACATAATGGCATCGAACGTACTTTCACAGGAATAAAGAATTTCATTGATAACCAAAACCGTTTTTGTTTTATTTAAAAAAACTTTTTTAGCGCTCTTATTGACGGACCCTATATTATAACTGCAATTGTTGGCCCCATTTTAACTAATCGAAAAAAAACACACCTTAAAATGGGAAGTGCGGGGATGTAATGTTCTACAAAAATGTTATATATATTCTTAATCGTCGTAAAATTCTAAGACGATTTAGCCATGTCCGTCCGTCCGTCTGTTGTAATCACGCTACAATCTATAATACTTGTGCTAGGTGGCTGAAATTTGGTATAGATACTTCTTATAGCTGCAGGTAACTTGTGATTGGAAATGGGCGATATCGGTCCATATTTAGATATAGCTCCCATATATAGCATTTAACTTGTTGTGATTCCTACTGTTCTATAACTATTTGTTTTTTTGTGTTTTTCGGTGGTATTTTCTTTAGGTTTGAGTTATTTTGTATGGTCACATGCTATGCATGGTGGAGGGTATATAAGATTCGGCATGGCCGAACTTAACGCTTTTACTTGTTTACTGTTGCACAGTGTTATTTTTTAAATAATTTATGTCAATGTAATAACACTGTCCAACAAACTAAGACTTTTTGATTGGAACAGAATAGCGACCCTATAATTCTGGAAGGGCATGTTGAGTATATCGTTTTTGTAGAATATACTTATGGTCCAGCTGGTCTGAGTTTTTTTTTACAGTCAAAGTTTTCATTTTTTGGTCGAAGGTAGCAATATATTAAATGCTAAAAATTGTGTAAGTTAATGTCTGAGAGATTTCTTATTGTCAGAGTTACATGGTGGAATTTTATTAGGATCATTTTTGTGGAAGATCTTAACCCTCTAGCTCCCCTCTTAATGGATCAAATTGACCCTTTTTTCGAAAAAATTAAAAAAAGTCCTTTTAAAAAGGAAAATGTTTGCCGGAAAATTTCAGTGGACACCAAAGTTGTAAACATAGCTCTTTACGCTTAATTAGTAAAATTACAGGCCATCTTATACAAATAAGTAATATAATGTAAATTTAAAGTCGAAATAAATTAAAATATGTTTAACGAAGTCTGGTTGCTAAAACATTTATTAAGAAATGACGAGAAATATTTGGTAACATCTTCATATTTTTTTAATAATATTTATTTTTTTTTGCTTCAAAGTTTTC
This sequence comes from Eudasyphora cyanicolor, assembly GCA_963930755.1. Lineage (NCBI taxonomy): Eukaryota > Metazoa > Arthropoda > Insecta > Diptera > Muscidae > Eudasyphora > Eudasyphora cyanicolor. Next base: position 126,749,939 of record OZ005736.1, on the reverse strand, counting down.
GAGTAGAAAGGAATTGGTAAAGACTAAAATGAAGAAAAATAGCAGTATGGTATATATGGATAAATATATAAGTTATTACCCATATTATAAAAATAAGGGAAATTAAAAAACATTTTTCATATTTTTTTATTTTGATCATATTATTTAAGAGGTACCAGGTATGACAATAACTGTGGGTACTATAAACGCGTTACACTGTAAAAAATTTTAAGTTTTTGTATTTTAATTTATCGCGAATTTAAATTTAAATTATATTATTTATTTATAAGTTGCCGTGTAATTTTGCTAACTAAACGTAAAAACTATACGCCCTTGTGTATATAAGCTATACGCCCTTTGGTGTCCTTAGCGACCCCTACTGAAATTTTTCGGCAAACATTTTCGTAGAATATTTTAATCTTTAAATGTTATTTCTGAAAGGACTTTTTTTTAATTTTTTCGAAAAGAGTGCCAAATTGACCCATTAAGAGGGTAGCTAGAGGGTTAAGATCTTCCATAAAAATGATACTCATAAAATGCCATAATTTAACTCCGCCAATGAGAAATCTCTCAGATATCAACTTACATCATTTTTTTCAATTAGTACAATGCTACCTTCGACCAAAAAATGAAAACTTTGACCCACTGTAAAAAAAACTCAGCTGGACCATAATTTGGACCATAAGTTTATTCTACAAAAATGATCTACTCAACATGCCTTCTCAGAATTATACGTTCGCTATTCTGTTCCAAAAATGCTGTAGGACAGTACAGCAAAACTTAATCGATGAAAATATTTATTATTGAAATGTAATACGTCATTGCATCAAAGTATCGTTTCATAGTATAAATGCACGCACCAATAATCTCAAATATATGTAGCAACAAAATGGTCTTTGTCGCAACCTTTCTTTTCTTTGCAGTCGTGTTGAATTTTTAATAATTTCACGTAAGTTAATACATATTTGCTAACAACTTGTTGCAAACAAAATATGTTTTTACTTATAAATAATATTTATTTTTAGGATTTTCTTAAAATATTTTCCAAACTTTGCTAACTTTATCTGAATTACATATTTAACTTTTCCTTAATTGTGTTGTTTATCGTTGGTCCGTTGTTTGTTTATTAAGTCTGAATTAATTTTGGTTAGAGACCATATCGCTCATTTAGAAAAAGAACGTTACAACTCAAAATAATTTTTTTGGAGTTGCTCATTCTAAATTATCCTACATTTCAATATTTATAAGCTTGTAATAACTAATATTTGATATAGTCACAATATAGAGGTTGCTTTTAAATTTATTTGTTTATGCCTTAAAGACATTCGACTTGCGATATTAAAATTAAAATTCTGCACAATGCAGTTCGGTCTACGTTTTGATATAGTCTTCATATAGATGTCGCCCTTAAATATCTTTACTTATACCACAGAGGCCATATTTTCAGAACAATTTGACGGAGTACCTTTTTTTTCAATAATTTGCTAAAGCAAAAAAAGAACCATTTTGTTCCGCGATTTGCTTCATTTCGAAAGATTTTTTCCGTTTTGAAGGCAATCCATGGTGGAGGGTGTATAAATATATCCTATTTGTTTTATTTCAGAGTGCAGTTTTCATGTCCTATACATATAGCAGCCGGACTAGCAGCAAAAATTCCTAAATAGTTGAGGTATCTTATTTAAGCCACATTTTCAAGAAAATGAGGCTAACATATTCAGTTTGTGTTTCATATCTACATAAATCCTGCACAACGTAAATATATCATATCGGTACATGTTTTGATATAGCTCTCCTACAGAGGTTACTCTTAAATATATTCAGAGTCGTATATGACACATTTGCCAAACATTTGGGTAGTATTATATTTTTCTGAAAAAATTCTTCAGGACAAGACAGAAACATATATATACGAGTACTTATTGTGATTTAGTTACCATTTGTTAAGGCATATATGCCCCATTGGCAAAAACGATGTGGCTAACATTTTGCAGCGTTCGTTTTATTCTTGAAAGAATGTGTAACAAAAAAGTCATATCACTCCATGATGTGCTTCTTTTCCATTTGTGAATTGAATGTACCATCGTAGAGTGCATACATATATGATACGTACTTCTTACTTTTTAATAGGTAACACTAATCGATATCTCCTCCTCATAGTGAAGGGCATACAAATTGGAAACTGTTTGGAAGGCGTGTAAATGCGTCTGGCTTTGTGGTTTGATGGAAACCTACTTCAATCGTTTTATACCTTCAGGAAGGAGTGACCAAAGGACGTTTTAAGTCATTGGACCAAGGTGCGTCTGTACGTCTGGCTGGTGTGCACGATAAAACTCGAAATGAGTATACGATTCTATATTTTTTTCTATCTCAGGCTAAGTTCGAAGATGGGCAATTTTTGTCCACTTATTCTAGTGGCGCCCTCACAAAGGTTTACAGTTTTGTGAACTATTGATTCTCAAATACTTATATACTACCTCGCCGAATCCTCTGAAATTTCACATATAGTAATAGTTTATCTATCGCTATCACCTTGAGAAAATGGGCGAAGGGACACCGGCCGTTTTGGTACCTCCCACACAAAGCAACCATTGTGTACAAAAGGTTAACTTTAATACATTTAAATACAGTGCATATGTAACGGGTGATCCAAGTAGAGGTACTTTTTTCAATAGTCTGTTTTTGACAGATCACGTGTGAGTCGTGTCATACTGTCATGTTATTTTTGTTAAGTATTGTTTGGCATTTCATCATGGAAAGCCTTACGCCTGAACAACGTTTACAACGTTTTGACAACAAATTGACAGATTAATAAGTGTAATGTTATAATGGGTGATCCAAGTAGAGATACTTTTTTCAATAGCCTTTTTTTGACAGATCACGTGTGAGTCGTGTCATGCTGTCATGTTATTTTTGTTAAGTATTGTTTGGCATTTCATCATGGAAAGACTTACGCCTGAACAACGTTTACGCCTGTCAATCGCCAGTTACCAGTCGAAATGCTCGAACGAGTCATCGTAGCCGCGGCCAACATTTGATAGGCATTATCTTCAAAAAATAATTGCCAAAGAATGTTCATTCAAATGATAATAAACATTCCCCATACAATTTGGATTTTCTGTGTTTTTTTAAAAAGTAGCGAACCTCGAAATGGATCACCCTATATAAATACTTGCAATGCTTTTATAGTACCTACAATCAGAGAAAAATTGGGATTTATGATACCTCACAAATAAAAAGGCCAAATCATACCAAAATTTAGTGACTCATAACGTTTATGCCAGTGCACATAAACACTTGCAATTCGGTACAGTGCAATGTCTTTGAAGAATCTAAAGCTCAGCGCAAAATAAGCGTATTCGTCAAGACCACCCCCGTACCACCACACAATTTGATAGATTCATTCGTCTAAATATTCATCTAAATATTTTAACATTTTGTATTTTAGACATTTTCCATTACAATAGATACACAGAAGAAAATCGCCATTTTAGATATGTTTGAATTGAAAGAAAATATTTTTGTAAACTAAATTTTTAAATATAATATTCTTGTGAACAAATAAAGCTCATTTGAAAATCAAGAAATTTTGTTTGGAATGCATATATTTCTATATTAGAGCAAAATATATTTGCGAACTGACTCTCACAAAAAAAAATATTTGTTTACACACAAAGTTATTGTTTAAGAAGTTTTCTAAATATATGTTATTTAACCAAGATTTTTAAAACTTTTTTCGATTTTTGGTATACATTTTCATAGATTTTGTGTTATAGTTTATCATTAAAAATGTTATAAACAGCATGTGACTTGTACGCTTTCTTCGTAGGTATATAATTCCCATATGCAAATTTCTTTGTAGATTGGTATATATACAAGTGATGATCGCCACAACTACAAGCTCACACTGTGTGTCATGTATAAGACCCTCTGATGATATCCCCTCACAAGATTGAAATACGTATAAGGGTATGTGTTTACGTGGCTTTCAGAGCGCAGTGTCTTATCTTTTCCAATACACTAGGGATCTATAGTTGAGACAAAAAGTCGATTTTTCGACTTTCATGATTTAGTGAAAAGTCGATTTTTCGACTTTTGGAAAATCGATTTTTTTCGACTTTTCGGTTTTGTCTTAAACCGATTTTTGTCTCCTTTTTGTTTCTTTTCCATTACGCAGATTCCAAGCAACTAAAACTAAATATTCACGATTGCCTGATCGGACAACGTTATCAACCCTGTTAAAGTGCTGCAAATGTACGGACAATGATAGATTGTTAGGCAAAGGTGAATTGACAGTTCAGACGATTGCAAGAAAACTATACAATTTCATATATTTACAATATATTTTGTAAATATTTATATGCAGGATAATACAAATATTTTATAGACAGTGTTACCAATAAAATGTTTTTCTGACAATTGCGCCGTTGTCCCATGCATAAACTTCGCACATCTAACAATCTGCAAATTATCTCACAATGACTTGTTCTGCTAACGCTGCAAGACCAAAATTGTATGTTCACACCCTTGTACGTTCACAGGGTCGCATTTCTCCACATGCAATTCTGGCAATATTTTCCGATCAGACAACTTAAATATTTATTTATACTCGGCAATTTTTTCCAAGCAAGTGTCAAAGTTTGTTGGAGAGAGCTCTTTCCGACTCTTTCCTAAAAAACGTTTGAACTGGTTGGAGAAGTTCAAAGCCGCCGTCTATTTAAGTAAGGCCAAACTCGACAAAAGTCGAAATGGTAATCGATTTCGGTTGATATTCCGCCGTCGGATAAAAATCGAAAAAAGTCGAAATGATAAATCGATTTTTCAACTTTTTGCTTGGTGAAAATCGATTTCGACTTTTTCCAATCAAAAGTCGATTAATCGATTAGTCGAAACTCGATTTATAGATCCCTACAATACACCACAAAAAACCTCTCTTTCGAAAGGAAGAGTTGATCGAAAAAGCTGAACACACGCGTATAAATGGATATAAACAAAATGCTCCCATTGATTATGAAAACGCAAATTGTGGATATTTCCATCGATCGACACAATTATTTGTAGACCTATAGGTATGAAATACTCATAACGAAAGCAAAAAACATGAAAACAATGTTTTTTCTTTCATTGTTATAAACAAATAAATTGAAGGAAATTAAAACAAAAATATCAACTTTTTTGATTTTCTTCTTCCTTTCAGTCAGAAAAAACAACACTCAGAAAAGAAGATAAACACTTGAAAACTTCATCAGCTATGAAACGTTCATGAAAAATCACCTTTCTGCAGTAGAAACACTCATACGCACTCACACCCACACACAACCACCAAATACAATAACCTCTCCATGAATTGTTGCCACCTTTGGGTACCATAGTACAACGACGACGGAGACGCAGTGTATGTAAAATAAACAAAATTGGACATAAACAATTGACGAATGTATAGAGAGCCGAACAAAGTGTGAAAAAGAAAATAAACCAACAAATGCATGAAGACAGGAGAAAAAAGCTAAAAAGTGAAAATCGGGAAAAGAAAATATACAACACAAAATGCATACATATATACATAGGTAGAAACTCATCAATTTATGTTTAGAATAGAGAACACATAAATTCACTTAAACACATAAACTTGTAAAATCTCGTCCGAACCCTTGCGAGCATTCGGTCAAAAACGGTAAACATGTTGTTGTGGTTTGTTGTCTGAGGGGGTATATTGTGAGTAGCGAACGAGCGGCAGCACACACGACTACGGACGGATGGATGAAAGGCCCATTGCACAGTGCCATTCAAATTAGACTTCGCTAGCTCGCTGTTTTATACTGCACGGTATTGAGTGCGTGTGTGTATGTTCGAGTCTACACAACAGAACAATTAAAATCAGCTGTGTTGGGGATACAACGACCTGTCAAGTCGTACGTACACCAGATACAAAGGAAAGCACAAATATGAAAAGGGAAACTAATGTAAAATACACAAGACATGAGAAAGGAAAACTAACAACGGTAATTTATAAGCACACTCTCTCTCTCTCTCTCCGTGCAGTAAAAGGAAATCGAGAGAAGGGAAAACTGAACCAAGAGAAAGACTGTGTCAACGAGAGTGAGCCTATTTGTGGGAGAAATTTGTGTGCGTGTATCAGTTCGTCATGTGAATGAGGACGTTTGAAGTAACTTAAAGGCAAGCAACGAACTTAACGAACGAAATACATATTCGTTGCTTTCTGTACTTTGGGGTTTTTTCCCCCACATGGTAAAAATCCAATTTTGTTGGTTGTATTAAAAATCGCTTACTAAGAGACCATTTTGTGTTTTTATGCAGGAAAGCCAATTACATGAGTAACAAACAATTTGTAGATATGAATTAAATTAAATAGTGAATTATTTTATAATTGGCAGAACTTCTACTTTTGCACTGAGAGTTATTATTTTTATAATCGAAAAAATCTTTAAAGTGGAAAAGAAGCAAATCATGGTTATGGATATGGTTTCATTTTATAGCAAACTATTTTAAAAATAAAATGAAAACTGCAAATTTTCATCCAAACTTTTTTACAATATACTTATATGGCGTCTATGGTTAAACCAAAGCTATTAAAAAGCGATCTCTATATGATGATTTTATCAAAACGTAGACCGATATGGTAATTTTTCGATGTACTTTTATACCCTCACTTTAGTGTGACGAGTATATATCATCTGCTACGGACAAAAAGTGTGACACATCGAAGGAGTGACCTAAGACCCCAAGTATCTTCGGCGGAAATCCGATTTGAGCCATTTTAAGTCATTTGAGCAAAGTTCGTCCGCCTGTCTGTCCGTCTGTGTGTCTGCTGGCTGGTGCGCACGGTAACTCTCGAAAGGAATAACCGATTGACTTCAAATTTGGTATGCGGTAATATTTTTCTATACCTCCGGCTAAGTTCGAAGATGGGCCATATTGATCCACTTCTTGTAGTACCTCCCCCACAAAGGGTTAATATTGAAATATTGATTCTTTAATAACTTCTATACTACTTATTGGAATCTTCTGAAATTCCACACATAGTATTAGTTTATTAGTTGCTATCACCTCGAGAAAAATGGGCGAAGATGCCACTCCCCGTTTGGTACCTCCCACACAAATGGACCATTTTGCATCAAAAGTTAGATGTTTATAGCTTTAATATCAGTTCATACAAATATTTGCAATTTTGTACAGTGTAATGCTTTTACAGTACTTTGATTGGGTAGACGGATTAACACCAAATTTTAACTCAACATAATTTAGAATATTTAGAAATTAAAAATGCAATCTCCCTAAAACTATGTTTGCTAAGTCGACTTAGCATGATTTAGAATGGAGGTATCGATATGGGCATATGTTTTTTATAGCTCTACTGTGATTCCCTTACATACATTTTTTTTCTAAGCCGTATACGCCACATTTTCCAAACATGTTTTGATATAATCACCATATATCGATACCTTTATTCTAAACAATGCTAAGTGCAAAAAGGTTGCTTTTCAAGAAAGGCGATCAAAGTTTGATGATTTTTTAAAATATTTATTGAATTTCTTTTCAATGCAATGCGAATGACCTCTTGTAAAATTTGGTGTTAATCCGTTTACCCAACAGTGTTGCCAGAAATTACGATTTATCGTCATTTTGACGATTTTCAGAGCCAAAAAATTGGACATGACGATTTTAGCCCCGAAATGACGATTTTTTATGATAAGAAAAAGTAAGGAAAACTTCACACATTGGTCTTATCGTCGGCTTAATGCTATTTTGGTCCATACGCCATTTTTGTGTTTTTTGAGTTAAGTGTTGATAATATGGGTTCCAAGCATGCTCTTTCAGAATCTGCAATCATTTTTTACCTATCTCACCTTGTTTTCGAGATATTGGTAGGGTAAATTTTTTTTACTCTGAATAACAGGAAATAATTTCGATATTTTCGTTCTATGTCTCAATTTTTCTATCGCCCTATATTTTTCACTCAGTATTTTACGTTCTTTCGATCACAATATGTAAATTAGTGTCCTTCCCTACCCACCCTTTTTGTGGTCCATGTAATACAAATACGAAAAAATATTAAAATAAAAGTGGATATGGACCAAAATGCCAAGTACAAAAAATGTTATAACTTGCTTATTTTTGGATGTAATGGCATAGAAATGCATGAGAATCATACAAACACTGTTGGGAACCCTATGAAATAAAAAGTGTGTAACTCTTCAGTCCCGTTTTTACTCAAACAATAAATCGCGTTTTTCTCCGATCATACAAAATGGCGTATGGAACAAAATAGCATTGAGCCGACGTTATATTAAAGATATTTTTATATATTTCCTTCGGGATATATTTACTCTCCCATTTATCTGTTTAATATAAAAATCAGAAATGTTAGAAAATGTCTCAAATATTATGGACCGCACTCAATAACATAACAAGAAAAATATCTAAAGTTTTGCTAAGTTGTAAAATTGGCAGAGGAATTACAGTTAAATATTTTTAGATAAAGTAAGGGCTACGTCAAAACGTGAACCTAGGTCGTTATTCCACCGAATTGTTCCAGCTAAAATTAATCACATATAACATTTTTAAGCCAAATTGGAAGGATTTTTTTTCTTTGGGGCTAAGAGGTCAAGTTGGTTGGGACAGTTGTATGGGACTATGCCGAAATAAGGTCCAATGTGGTCACTTGCTCCTTGAAATGGTTCTGGGTATAATAAAATAAATATTTGTGGTTTCTAACGCGCTAAAAAGTCACATCGCGTGGTAGCTATACCAAAATGTTGAGCAATGAGTTCAGTACTCGTATGAATGATTATGGGTAAAAGTAAACACAAACAAGTAAGAAAGTTTCAGTCGGGTAAACCGACTAAGGTATACCCTCACTTTGTGAGTAATGGAATATTGAATATTACTCGAATTATTCTGTCAATTTGTGTGGGAGGTACCAGAAGGGGTTCATCAAATATACCTTTTTTTCGCTGAACATTAGATACTTTAAATTCATTGCACTGTGCCGACTTATACGCATTTATGTGCACTGGTATAAACGTTATGAGACATTAAATTGTGTTATGATTTGGGCATTTTGTGTGGGAGGTACAAAAAGGGGCGTGGCAATAACGCCCATTTTTCACAGGGCTATAGACACTATAAAAACATTACACTGTACAAAATTTCAAGTATTTTTATACACTGGTTTTAATGTTATAAGCTGTTAACTTTTGGTGCAAAAAGGTACCTTTGTGTGGGAGGTACCAAAAGGGTCGTGGCAACAACACCCATTTTCCCCTGGACTGTAGGCAATATAAAAGCATAATATAAAAGCATATATAAGCTGTTAACTTTTGGTGCAAAATGGTGCATTTGTGTGGGAGGTACCAAAAGGGACGTGGCGACTTCGCCCATTTTTCTCGAGTTGATAGCGACTAATAAGCTAATACTATGTATGGAATTTCAAAAGATTCGAATAAGTAGTATAGCAGTTATTAAAGAATCAATATTTCACAACATTTTAACCCTTGGTGGGGGAGGTAGTAGAAGGAGTGGACCAATATGGCCCATCTTCGAACTTAGCCGGAGATAGAAAAAAATATTACCACATACCAAATTTGAGGTCAATCGGTTACTCCTTTCGAGAGTTATCGTGCGCACCAGCCAGCAGACAGACAGACGGACGGACATTGCTCATTCGACTTAAAATGACCCAAAACGGATTTCCTCCGAACATACTTGGGGTCTTAGGTCACTCCTTCGACGTGTTACACTTTTTTCCGTAGCAAATGATATATACCCTCGTCGCACTAAAGTGAGCGTATAATAAATAACGTTAGTGTTCTCTGAAGGAGCCGTTCGTACAACGTACTGTTTTTTTTCTGAACACTGGATTTAAGTGCGGATTATTAAATTCTTTCTGTGTATTTCATATCCGATAATTTTGATATTTGGAATGATAAAGTTTCTTAATAAAGATATAAACACTGCACAGCTTGAAGAAAATCAGTTCAGATTTAGATATAACCCACCCCCCATATATACAGGGTTTTCCAATAAGAGTGATATGATTTCTTTGAGAAAAACACACTTATTGTTAAGGAAATTCAAAAGTTTTTTATTTAATGTGAAGTACAATCGATACAATTAAGATCTAAATAAAACGTCATTCAAATGGCCTCCACGACTTCTTCTGCAGGAACGAATTCGATGAACCCAAATTTCGAGCACTTTTTCCACTAAATCAAGTCGTATGTCATGAATGGCACGTTCAATATTGACTTGTAAAGCTTGAAGAGGGTCTGGTTTATTTCGAAAGACCAATGACTTCAAATAACCACACAAGAAATAGTCTATGGTGTAATCACAACTTCTTGGAGGCCACTCAATATCATAATTTCTTTAAATAATCGAATCTCCAAACTTTTCTCGCAACAATTCAATTGTTTCATTTGCTATGTTGCACGTAGCTACAATCGGTCAATGGCAAAAAGATAGCTCTTTTCGAGAGCTAAAATATTGCTCATGGGTGTCAAGGTCGTAGGTCGACTGGAAAGTGTTTTTTTTTTGGATTTAAAAAAAATTGACTTGGCATCATTTTTAAATGTGAACGAAAAGTTTATTTCTGCTCTAGCTCCTTAACGGCACGTCGGATCGGGAATCGGTCTATGGCAGAAAGATAGCTCTTAACGAGAGCAAAAATATTACTCATGAGGTTCAAGGTCGTAGGTCGATTGGAAAAATGGACTGAAAAGTTGCAATTGGAGAACGATTATTTTAAAATTAGAATTTGTAAACGTTGTTCTTGCGTATATCTCTCCATGATGAAATTGTAAACACTACTGAATACAATAAAAAACAAATGACAGATCATGACGTATTACAAATGACCGAAACGACACTTCAAAATCATATCATCCTTATTGGAAAACCCGTTATATTCCTTCAGATTCGGAATTTAAACGCTATAAAAGTATTATTTTACATCATATCATTACGAAATTTAGCAGAGAGGAGATTGTTGAACTGGGAACAAATACTGCCAAAATTTAAAAAAAAAATGGTTGCGATTTGCATATAGCCCTTATATATATATATATACCTCCTTATTGGCATAATAGCGGTATAGAACTAAAAATTTACATCTGACAACACAGTGCAATACTTAGATAGTTGACTATGTTTTATTTTTTTTTTTGGTTTAGCTCCAGTTTGTACTTTATCGTATCTTGAATATTTTTTTGGCAGAAACTTGATTTTAAGCATTTATTCTGAGAACCGATGTGAATTTTGTTTTACCGCCCTCAGCGTAATTGTATGTACAGACTAGGAGAAAACATATGTAAAACAAACTGTTCTGAAAAAGACAATTTTGCGATTTGAAGCACTAGATGTTTTATTTATTTATTTATATGAATTACAATAAAAGTTAATTTTTATTCTAATTTTAAGGTCCAGGCAAAGACCGGGTTACAAAGACCATATGGCTAAATGTTTGCAACGACAGACCAGAGCCTCTGGTGGGAATCGAAACCACGACCCCCAAACTCATAGACGAGTACGCTACCAACTTGCCGACTGGGGCGCTTAGATAGATGCCGCTTTTTCATACGAATAACTTTGAGGACGGCTAACGCTACCGAAGCAGTAGGACAATGGAATTGGGCAGTGCCTGCGATCTCGTTTTTAAATGGTTATAAAGAAAATAGTGAGTTCTTGCCAGCCATAGGAGTTGGAAAAAGAAATTCCTTTTATGGATGGAAGTTTAATTTATATATGTCAACAAATATAATGGAAATCCTTAAAAATAATAATAAAGCATATTTTCGGTTCATTAAAACATCATTTTATTTATTTATATTCATATTCGTACATTCTAAATATGTTTTCTTCTAGTCTATATGCAATTATGCTGAGGCCTGTACAACAAAATTTCTTTCAGCTAACTAGATATAGCCGGGAAAAATAAAATTTTCTTATAACAAAAAAATGCACAAAATCAAGTTTCAGCCAATATATTCACGATACGACGAAATCCGAATTGGAGCTAAACCAGAAACCCCCAATTGGTTACTTACGATAAGGACTTTTAGAAATTAAAGTCAACTTTTTATGTATTGTACTGTGTTGTTACAAATTTAGAGCACCAAAATGTGTGTCTAATACGGTATTAGATAGTCGGCTCTGCCCGACTTATTAGATTAAGCTTCCATTTAAATCAAGCCCGAACAAATTGATTCGAAAATAATATCCCCATGATTCCTTTTTATACCCTCCACCATAGGATGGGGGTTATATTCATTTTGTCACTTAATGGGGGTCACATCACACCTCTAAATATTGATGTGAGACCCCATAAAGTATATATATTCTTAATCGTCGTAAAATTCTAAGACGATTTAGTTATGCCCGTCTGTTATAATCACGCTACAGTCTGTAATAATAGAGCTAGGTTGATCAAATTTGGTATAAATATTTCTTATAGTTGCAGGTTCTTTGGGATTGCAAATGGACCATATCGGCCAATGTTTTGATATAGCCCCCATATATAGCATCTTACTTATTGTGATTCCTACTGTTCTCATCTAATCTACATTTACCATATTTTTGTCATTCCTAATGTTCTCATCTACTATACATTTACCATATTTGTATACCCTCCACCATAGCATGGATGGTATAAGACCTCTAAATATTGATCTGAGACCACATAAAGTATATATATTCTTAATCGTCTTAAAATTCTAAGACGATTTAGCAATGTCCGTCTGTCCGTCCGTCCGTCTGTTGTAATCACGCTACAATCTATAATACTTGAGCTAGGTGGCTGAAACTTTGTACAGATACTTCTTATATCTGCATGTAACTTGGGAGTGAGAATGGGCTATATCGGTCCACATTTTGATATATCCCCAATGTATAGCATCATTCCGAATTGACTTCTTAACGCCATAGAGACTACAAATGTCAACTGACCGGGCTGAAAATTGTTAACTGGGGTTATTTTTTCCCGCACCCTCACACTAACAACGGTAGCCATAGGTCCATGTTTTGATATAGCCCCATACAAAGGTCCCTCTAGATTTTCCTTCTTAACGCAACAAAAACCACAAATTTCAACGAATCGGGCTAACATTTTGTAATATGACTTTATTTGTGCCCGAAACCATTCACATGCTATCCATGATGGAGGGTATATAAGATTCGGCCAGGCCGAACTTAACGCTTTTACATGTTATAACACAGTCTGAGAAGTAGTGAGCAAAATATTTTTCCTGTTCTGGCTGCGACGGTAAGTTGGGCCGCATGGAAAATGCACCCCAAATTGAAAATGACGGTGACCCCCTTCAAAATTAGGGCCTATTTTTATTACAAAAATTTATTAGGAAATTAAGCCCCAATCAATAATACATGAAATGAAAATACACCTCAAAAAAACTAAAAAAAATCTCTTTGTAAAAGTAAAAAAACTTTCTGCGTGGTCGAACTTCGGCCGAATGTTTAAGGTTTTATCCTATGGACAGGATGCAAAGAAGGCTACTCCGACAAAAGCTTGTACGTGTAGATGCTTCCGTCTCTAACTTCATTGATAAAAATGAGCCCCAAAAAGTAGTCAAACATAAAATTTGACCGTAAGTTTTTGGGGCCCATATTCATACAAAAATTGGAGAGTATTTTCACGGGGCCCATCTTCATTCCGCCTGTTCTGGCGTCTCCAATAGAAATCACAAATTTACTAGTGTATTACTTATAAACGGATGGTATACTTTTATTACGAGTGTATTACTTATAAACTCTTTACTTATTTATACTTTAGTCGGTTTATTCCACTGTCGGTAAGTGGGGAAATACTTGTTTCAATATTCAATTATTTAGTGCTATTATTGAAAGTCTTTTTAACTCAATAAATAAAATTTCCTTTTTCCACATTTGCCTCATTGTGGTGAAAGGCCGAAAATACAAAATTGGCAGCCCTGTTATTGTTTGTTATCAAAGAGCAAACCGACGGAGAGAGAGAGAAAACGTGAAATGAACATAATCGAAGAAAACACCGACAATGAGAGAGTGTAACATGCCGAATGTGGTGTATTATGGAATTTAGTTCTGTAAAAATACCAAACAATCTCCACGATTGAGCGAATGAACACACACCAAAACATTTATTAGAGAATGGCAGTTTACGTAGGGGAATTTTGTTTCGCTGATTCCCCAACGATGTATAAGCATGATGAGTGTGTAACGATATGTGCAGTTGTATGTGTATGTGTGTGGTGGTAGGGGGGGTGGTGATGTTTTGAGAGATTTTTTGCTATTATTATTTTCTTGTAATTCCTATTGGATTTTTGTTTTGCGATTTTCCTTAATAGAGTTTCTGCGTGAATAAACATGTGTGTGTATATAAAAAAAATATTCACACACTCTCTCACACAAATGTGGACACTTTTTAGGCTAACTTACGTACACACATACACATACTTGCAGACACTGGCTCTCAGGCAAACACTCTATTATGTTGATTATGTTCAAGGAACATTTGACCGAATTTTTCCTTTTTCTTATACTCGTACCTAACTTGGTGTTTGTTCGTTCGTTTAATTATTTTGCTCGAATGCCCGAATACACAGAGAGTGTTAGGCAAAGCATGATAAAGGTAGAGCGATAAAGAACAATAAGCAAACAACCGACACGATTGTGCTATGGCTAAGGCGACTTTAGTTCGTTTAATGTGGTACCAGAAATTAAAGATTTTCTTTGCTGCAAATAGTGCAGCGGAGGTTTTACTTGGTATTCCACTAAAAACAAAAATCTTTGGAGTAAAGCTATATCTTAACTAAGGCTGAAAATTGTTCATAATATGTATTACGTTCTTTTTTTCTTCACTTAAAGTTATAAACATTAATTTGTTTTTAAGTTTTTTTCTCTTTGAACTTTTACAAACACTTTTCAGATTTTTGTTCGATGCTCCTTTTTTGGGTTTAAGGGGGCCGCCGGGATGTTCGAGAGAGAGAGAGAACGTAGAATAGAGTGAGCCAGTGGTGAGAGGCGAACATTTTTTCCTTTGCCTCAAATTAGGTTACGGGTTTGTTATACTTTTTCTATGCCTTTCGTTTGCACGAAACTTTTTCTCAACCAAACTTTGATGTTTCATTTTTTTTTTCTTCACAAACATTTTTCTTTGCGGAGTAACTAATTTTTAAATTACTTTTTCTCTTAAACTTTATAACATTTGAAGTTGTTAAGATTTCTTTTGCAATCGTAATAAAATCCACTATGTTTAACTTGTTTCTGTTATAACTTTTTCTGTATGAGTGTGTGTGTGTTGGTCGTTTAATTTCATGTAGGTATAAGGAATTTCCCTCAACCTCGTTTTAAGCCGCGCACACCCGCTCTCGTTCACTTTTTGCTTTGAGATTCACTTGTATCAGCAGCAGCTCTAGTACCAATACCAGCTCCAGCCCCCTGACCCAAAAACCTGCATACATGTGTATTGAATTTTCCTTAAGCAAAAGAAAAAAATCACAATTTTTCCATTTTTCACATAATTTTTAAAATATTTTCAAAGAAATTCTCTTGAAATCACTTTTTCCGAATTCTATGAGGTTTTTGCAAGGATTTTCTTTTTTTAGTTGTTTGGAGAATTATGGTATGATTACGTTTCTTTCTTATTTTTTCACAAACGAAGAGACACAATTTTCATTTCACTATTTTCCATTTGAAATCGTTGACATAGAGTTTTCATTTCTATTTCTTTGGGTGCTTGAGTGTGCAAGGATTCATTTTGTTTTGTTTTCAAAAGTTTTCCACTAAATTTTACCAAATTATTTTCAATTTTTCACAGAGCTACCAGCGATTTTTGTCTAACCATTTGGGGAAAAAATTTCAACGAATCTCTCAAAACTTTGCACTGCACACATACAGGCATACAGTCACACAATCACACTGGCAAGTAGTCAGACAGACACACTCTCACATGCGGACTTCATGTATTTGTAGCTGTTTTTTTTCTTCCTTCAGCTTCGTTCGTTTACGCTGCAAAGTTCACACACACCACGGTAAAACGGGCATACGGTATCCCTACACGCACAGTGTAAATGTAAGCAAGTCGTAATCCAATGGCCGTGTATGGGTGTATGTTTGAGCTTAGAAATGTCAAAAAGGAAAGAAATGACGGCATTGTACCCGTTAACGGTTTAGAAATTCAATTCACGTTGTGTAAATGGGATAAATCTATGTTACGTGAAAGCGCCACACACGCCATGCTATATATTTGTCTTTATCGACTGAGGCCTATAGTCGTTTCGCTGCCGCCACCAGTGCCACTGCCACCGCCGTTGACATCGTGCAGTGACAGTGTCAGTGTGGAAAACAACCCCCTCTTCATTCACACGTACACGAGTGAAATTGTGGGCTTTCATCCACATGTATGCAGATGTAATGTGGTCACTGAGACTGTGTGTGTGTGTAAATGTAAATATTTAATTCCCAAAAAGACTTTTTTAGGAAATGTCACAATAAAAGCTTTTACAGCTACCACATGTCAAAAACAACACGCAACTAACGGAATAAGGCAAAGTTAATGACACACAAATACAAAGAATACAACAACATTACCATCACTAGTTCCCTAGAATATAATTAGTTCTTTTTTTGTTTTAAAAAATTTTCTTCACACTTCTCTCAGCTATTGTTATAAGTGTTATACAAATGGATGTGCATTCCATATATAACAAAACTATACTATTTCCATTTCCTGGGGGGTTTGTGGCATTGCTAAGTGCTTTATCGCCTACTGAGCTTTCGCTTTAGAACTAAGCAAGCTTTCGTTCAAATAAATTCAAGCAACAGGTGTTATTGCACGTGCAATTTGTTTATCTCTTCTTACAAGGCATAACAACTACAATAACATATCATTTTCATTTACATACACGAGCTACATATTAAATGTGGCTTGCCCACATTCATTCACCTGCTAGGGTGTGCCGAAAACATGAAAACAACTACACCTTAAAAAAGTTAACATAAAATGTTCCCGTTTCACGCTGAAATCCCATACAAAAAACAAAGTTGTGAAAAAATGAGAGAACTTTTTTCATTTGTGGTACTATGTTTTTTCAACGCGAAAAATTTACATTTTGCACCGCTAGAAATCAAACGCCGCAACAAATTGAATGCCGCTAGCATTGCACTGCTATTTATTTATATTTATGTTTGTCCACGAAAAAATTAAACTGTTGTAAATATTAACACTAAAATCCTAATAAAGAATACTAAATTACAGTATCCGAAATAAAGAAAAAGAATGCAAAGCTGTCGAAGGGAGAATAATTACATATGTACATTAGGGCGGGTTGATTTGTATGGATGAAAAAAAAATTAAAAATCGTATAGCAAAAACGTAATCTACATTAAATTCTAAGAAAATTCTCCGAAGAAACCATGGGTCTAAAATCAAAACCTAATCCGCGCCTCTCGACTTGAAAGTTTTTCCTCTTCTTTCGCTTAAATTATTTTCTTTTTTTGAAATATATTGTGTTTTATTATACCCTCACTCTAGTAATACGAAGGTATATATCATTTGCTATGGGCCAAAAGTGTAACACATCGAAGGAGTGACATAAGACCCTATGTGTGTTTGGCGGATATCCGTTTTAAGTCGAATGAGCAATGTCCGTCCGTCTGTCTGTCTATCTGCTAGCTGGTGTGCACGATAACTCTCGAAAGGAGTAACCGATTGCCTTCAAATTTGGTATGTGGTAATATTTTTTTCTATCTCCGGCTAAGTTCGAAGATGGGCCATATTGGTCCTCTCCTTCTAGTACCTCCCCCACAAAGTGTTAATATTACGTGAATTATTGATTATTTAATAACTTCTATACTACTTATTTGAATCCCCTGAAATTCTACACATAATATTATTTTATTAGTCACTATCACCTCAAGAAAAATGGGCGAAGTTACCGCGCCCCTTTTGGTACCTTCCACACAAATGGACCATTTTGCTTCAAAATTGAACAGCTTATAACTTGAATACATATGCACAAAAAGACTTGAAATTTTGTACAGTGTAATGGTTTCCTACAATACAGTGAAAAATGGACGAAGTTTCCACTCCTGTTTTGGTACCTCCCACACAAAATGGCCAAATCATACCAAAATTTAATAGATCATAACTTTAATATACCAGTGCATATAAACGCTTCCAATTCGGTACAGTGCAATCTATTTGAAGTATTTACTGTTTAGCGAATAATATGAGTATTTGTTAAACGCCCTCTGGTACCTCCCATACAAATTGAGAGATTAATTCATGTATTTCATATTACAGTACTCACAAAGTGAGGTACACCTTAGTCGGTTTACCCGACTGAAACTTTCTGACTTGTTATATTATAGTTTATGCAATACAGGTTTTGTGTTGAGACTAATCAAAATATTCAATTATCAAAAAAGCAGTTAAACCCCAACTTGCATCTCCTCTGATTTGCGTTCTATGTAAAAAATAGTAAGAACACGTTTCACCTTTTTTATTTGCATTATAAAATAAGAATTGTTTATCGAAAGAAAAGAAGGTTATTTTATAAATACTGAAAACAATTTTGAGTGCAATATTTTTTGCATTTCCAATCTTTTTTATTAAATTATGAAAGAACATTTTTTTTATCTATGTTCCTTATAAAAATATAAAATTATGTACAAACTTTTTTACTTGGGTGAATATTTTTTTTAATGAAAAAAATGTTGGATGTAGAAAAGGTATAAAGTGTAAAAGAACTACCTTACTAAACAATTTTATTCAGAAAATTAGATTTTTTTTGGAAAAAGCTTTTTTAACATTTATTTTTTTGTAGCAAAGGCGGGCATATAAATTTTCAAGTCGAGAGGCGCGGATTAGTATTTTATTTTAGGTACATGGTTTCTTCGGAGAATTTTCTTAGAATTTTATGTAGATTACGTTTTTGCTATACGATTTAAAAGAAAAAAAATCAACCCGCCCTAATGTACATATATGGAATAAACGAGAAGAGCGACATTTCTATTGCATTTCAATACAAAAGCAAAAAATGTGCAAAACACTGGAAGGACATGTAACTTATATGTAATAATGTGGAATTTGTCTTGTAATTACATATGTACATTTATGTTTGTATGTTTTGAACAATTGTGTCGAAAAGCCTGGAGAAACTTTGTGTACGGCTAACTCTACCGAGGCAGTTGGACAATGGAATTGCCCAGTGACTGTGATCTCGATTTTGAAATGTTTGTAAAGAACATAGTGAGTTCTTGCCAGCCCTAGGTTTTGGAAGAAGATATTCCGTTTATGAATGGAAGTATAATTTATATATGTCAACAAATATAATGTAAATCCTCAAAAATAATAATAAAACGGTTCATCATTTATCAGATGACATCATTTTATTTATTTATATTCATACAACAGTAGGAAACTACTTTGTTATTTATAACATATTCTGGCTTCTGATGCCTCACAAGCATCGCCATTGTATCAATACAAAATAAATAATTTATGTAAAGGGTGGTTCAATTAAGGGGTCGATGTTGAATGTGAACCACACCTAAACGTCAAGTTTTTTTCTGCATTTCATTTGACATTTCTCAATTTCAGACTAACTCAATTTGAACCATGGAAAGATACACAATCGAGCAACGTGTTAAAGTTGTTTAAGCCTTTTACGAAAATGGGCGTTCAAATCAAAATGCATTTCGTGTACTTCGTGATGTTTTTTTGATCAGCATAATCGACCAAATGTATACACAATCGGGAGAATTGTGCGCAAATTGTGAAAACACCTGTGCATGCTCGCCCAGTTCGTTTGGTGCAGCTTATGGGACGATGGCGACGTCATCGGGCCATACTTCTGCGAAATGAGGCCGGTCAGGCAGTTACTGTGAATGGTGTTCGCTATCGTGAGATGATAACGAACTTTTTATGGCCCGAATTGGAAGATATGGATGTGGACAATATGTGGTTTCAACAGGGTGGTGCCACTTGCCACTCAGCTAACGAAACAATGGCTCTTTTGCGCAACAAATTCAATGGCCGTGTTATCGCACGTCGTGGCGATGTCAATTGGCCGCCAATATCATGTGATTTGACACCGTTAGGCAGCGTCATCGAAAATTTGGACCATCGGATGAAGATGTGCCGCCGAGGTCGTGGCGGCCATTTGGCCGATATTTTGTTCCATACATAATTGAACCATACTAATATTATCATAATAAAACAAGTAAGAAAGTTTCAGTCGGGTAAACCGACTAAGGTATACCCTCACTTTGTGAGTAATGTAATATTGAATATTACTCGAATTATTCTGTCAATTTGTGTGGGAGGTACCAGAAGGGGTTTATCAAATACACCTATCTTTCGCTGAACATTAGATACTTTAAATTCATTGCACTGTGCCGACTTATAAGCATTTATGTGCACTGGTATAAACGTTATGAGACATTAAATTGTGGTATGATTTGGGCATTTTGTGTGGGAGGTACAAAGAGGGGCGTGGCAATAACGCCCATTTTTCACAGGGCTATAGACACTATAAAAACATTACACTGTACAAAATTTCAAGTATTTTTATACACTGGTTTTAATGTTATAAGCTGTTAACTTTTGGTGCAAAAAGGTACCTTTGTGTGGGAGGTACCAAAAGGGGCGTGACAACAACACCCATTTTTCCCTGGACTGTAGGCAATATAAAAGCATAATACTGTACAAAATTTCAAGTATTTTTAAACACTGTTATTAATGTTATAAGCTGTTAACTTTTGGTGCAAAATGGTGCATTTGTGTGGGAGGTACCAAAAGGGACGTGGCGACTTCGCCCATTTTTCTCGAGTTGATAACGACTAATAAGCTAATACTATGTGTGGAATTTCAAAAGATTCGAATAAGTAGTATAGCAGTTATTAAAGAATCAGTATTTCACAACATTTTAACCCTTTGTGGGGGAGGTACTAGAAGGAGTGGACCAATATGGCCCATCTTCGAACTTAGCCGGAGATAGAAAAAAATATTACCACATACCAAATTTGAGGTCAATCGGTTACTCCTTTCGAGAGTTATCGTGCGCACCAGCCAGCAGACACACAGACAGACAGACAGACAGACAGACAGACAGACAGACAGACAGACAGACGGACGGACATTGCTCATTCGACTTAAAATGACCCAAAACGGATTTCCTCCGAACATACTTGGGGTCTTAGGTCACTCCTTCGACGTGTTACACTTTTTTCCGTAGCAAATGATATATACCCTCGTCACACTAAAGTGAGGGTATAAAGAAATGACAATAATTTCCTAAATAATTTGTGTTTTATTCAAAATCAACATCGGCCCTGAAAACTTAACCACCCTTTATATAACGGGTTTTCCAATAGGGATGATATGATTTTGAAGTTTCGGCCATTTGTAATATGTCATGATCTGTCATTTGTTTTTCATTGTATTCAGTAGTGTTTACAATTTCATCATGGAGAGATATACGCAAGAACAACGTTTACAAATTAAGTCCATTTTTTTTAAATCCAAAAAAAAACACTTTCCAGTCGACCTACGACCTTTACACCCATGAGCAATATGTTAGCTCTCGTTAAGAGGCATCTTTTTGCCATTTAACGATTGTGGCTACGTGCCACACAGCAAATGAAATAGTTGAATTGTTGCGAGAAAAGTTTGGAGATTAGATTATTTCAAGTAATTGTGATATTGAATGGCTTGCAAGAAGTTGTGATTTAACACCATTAGACTATCTCTTGTGGGGTTATTTGAAGTCATTGGACTTTCGAAATAAACCCGACTCTCTTCAAGCTTTGCAAGTCTATATTGAACGTGCCATTCATGACATACGACTTGATTTAGTGGAAATAGTGCTCGAAAATTGGGTTCATCGAATTCGTTCCTGCAGAAGAAGTCGTGGAGGCCATTTGAATGACGTTTTATTTAGAACTTAATTGTATCGACTGTACTTCACATTAAATAAAAAACTTTTGAATTTCCATAACAATAAGTGTGTTTTTTTTTCAAAGAAATAATATCACTCTTATTGGAAAACCCTAAATGATACGTCGTTGATCATCTCTTGCCAATGGCAAAACCTCTTCCATACGTCAGTTTGGAATCCGAGGTAAATTTTTACAAGTGCCTTCAGTAACTAGATTTTCAACCCCCGTAAATGATACTTATTTTATAACACATGTGAAGACATTTGCATGTAAGGTAAATATGAGAATTTTATGGAGTGCAAACAAATTAACCATTGTGCAAACAAGCAAACCAGTGTGACAGTCCAAAAACCAAAAACCGCGATATTATTTTTCTTGTCGAGTTAAACGTTTGTTCTGTGAAATTTATCGGACACCCCAAAATCCGGATTTTCGGGTAAAAAAAACAATTGTTTTGCCTTTGCGCACTTAAACGCCTATAACTTTGTTAATTATTAACCGATTTTCTATCTCTAAACGGATTTGGAAAGAAGAAACATAGGAATATGTATTTATTTGTCCTACAAACACATATTTTTAATTTTTTTTTTTACATTTCCTAGTTTATGCAATGCTTTTTCTATATATTTTGTGAGACACTCGCACATAAATAGTATATTTTGTAAGGAACAAAACGCAACCAGTCTCTTAAAAATCCTTTTGTAATTGACTGAGTTATTAAAGATTCATTAAAAGTGACGCGAGCATGAACACTATATGTATATACAAATCCAATCTTTTCCAAGACAACTTCACCCACTGTGCTGTAAGGACTTGGTGACCCCTGTTAACGCAAACGGTCGACCATGGGCGAAACAATCCTAATAGCACACCTGTTTGTGCTGTTGGCAGCCCCAACACCAGGATCGAACTAATGGTGAAAAAAGGCAAGAAAATCGGTTTGTTACTCGTTAATCCGGATTTTGCGGGTTTCCGGGGAATTCGAAGAGATTCGTATTTTACTCGACAACACCTACAAGAAAAAGAGTATCGCGTCATTTGCTTCTCAACTTGAGTTTATTTTGTACCACTGTGTAATTGCCTTTAAATTTGAAGCAATTTCATATAAAATAATTTTCTATATACACACATTTCCGAAGAAACCCGAAGAGCAGCAATTAAATGCCAAT
The DNA here is from genome assembly GCA_963930755.1 of Eudasyphora cyanicolor. Lineage (NCBI taxonomy): Eukaryota > Metazoa > Arthropoda > Insecta > Diptera > Muscidae > Eudasyphora > Eudasyphora cyanicolor. The sequence goes on along the minus strand of OZ005736.1, from coordinate 126,726,843 downwards.
ACCGAAACATCAGGACAGCCTAAAGAAATCAACAAACACACTAATGCACAAATATTTGCATCTGCAAGTTTGTTAAAGCTTTTAAAGAAAAATCCTTCGCTCAGTTGTTCTCTTGTACAAACACATTGTTGTCGGGGAGCATAAATAGTCCAATTATGGATGCAACAACCGAATTACAGGCAATTAAAATAAGCTTATCCTTCAACTTAAAAATGGCATAAAGGTAAAGGATGCCAAAGTGCTGAGTGCAGAGATAAAATAGTTAAGAGAAGCCAACAAAGATAATTAAATTCTTTTTGTAGGATATTTGTGGCAGTAATGAGAACATCATTCATTTAGGGAGGCGTTCGATGACCGAAAGCGTAAAATCTTGAAATTGCGTTTTTAAGAATTTCTGCGAATCCCTTTCAGAACATTTGCAGTTAATAGTTGTATATTGCAGTCTGGACAAGAGATGAAGTGAGAAAAGATTTATTATATACAGGGATTTCCAACAAGAGGTGTTATTTTGAAACACCCGGTATTTCGGTAGCTGTCACTTTTGAAGCTTTCATTCTTTGCCATTTGACAAGTAGAAACTACGCTATTACTAGAAATGGAACGATACACGATTCAACAACTATCAAACTACTAACTGCTACTAACTAACTACTAACTATCAAAATGGTGAAAATCTTGCAGTCACAGTTCGCAAAACTAAAGCATTTTTGGGTCGTCGTGAAGCACCTTGTCGGACCGCAATACAGAAATTGGTGGAAAAATTCGAGCTGTTGGGACAAGCTAGTGATGTGAAGAATAAAATCCGTGAACGTCGCTCAAGAACAACTGAGAATATTGCTGCTATAGCCCAAAGTGTTGAAGAAAACTCAGGTTTGTCCATTCCTCGTCGTTCTTTGGAATTGGGCATTCCACAAACGTTGTTACACCGTATCTTGCATAAAGACATGGGTCTTAAGGCTTATAAAGTTCAGTTAACACAATAACTCAAGCCGGCCGATCATCAATAACCAAGCAACGAAACCATTACTCTGTTACGGGAAAAGTTTCCGGACCGTGTTATCTCTCGAAGAGGTGATCACAATTGGCCGCAGAGATCTTGTGATTTAACACCTTGCGACTTCTTCCTTTGGGGCCACGTGAAAGATAAGATCTACGCCAATAGCCCAGCGTCGATTCAAGTCCTCAAAGATAGAATTCGTGATGCTATCGAGGACATAGGGCAGCCACTTTGCCATTTGGTTATGGAAAATTACATGAAAAGGATATGGTCCTGTAAGCGTGGTCGTGGTGGCCATTTGGCTAATGTCGTTTTTCATTATTAACGGCATACCTTCCTCTTTATTATGAAATAAACATCCGATCATTTATCTCAAAAAAATTGCATTTTTCTTCGAATATCAAAATAACACCTCTTGTTGGAAAACCCTCTACCTTGAGAAATGCAGTACAGTTTCAGTTCCATAAACGGGATCAGTAACACTACACAGAAAAAATATTTAACATAAATGCAAAGATTGTCCCCACAGACGTATTTAATCTTTAAAATTATCACATTTTGTACTTAAAATCTGTAAGCAAGGGATAAAGTAGGGCGGACACGAAGTAATGATGCCCTTCACCACCCTCGGCGTAGCGTGATATGGCCCAAAACCATGTATGTCATATGACCCCAAAAAATCAATGTTAGTTGTTGTTGTGAACAAAATTTGGGTTTTGGGCAATATTGAATACAGCGAGTTTGGTACCTCCCGCTTAAATGACTTAAAAATAAAAATATCAAGAACGCTCAAGAGTGGCAATTGATTTAAATCAAAGTTTGTGAAGCGTTATAAGCTTGCGAGTGCAAATGCGTGACAGATTTGGGAGGAATCAGTTTAAGATCCTCCGCTGCAGTCCCCTACAGGATCTTGAAAAGTGGGGTTTTGGTCCATAAGTCATGTGACCCATCAAATGACAAGGAATTTTGGTTAGATTACAAATAAGGTAATATCCAACGACGGCTACGCGGACCGAAGCACCCTAATATCATCGTCGTTAATTTATTTTTTACTTCAATAAATTATTCCAAAATTTTGGACGAGTCCTTTGTCAGCTGCTATATCGTTGTTAGAAAAGAAACTACGAGCAGTGTTTCCGCGATTCGTAGTACCAGAACCGCACTTAACCCTATAAATTTAAAATCCCGTCCTTCTTTTAACTGATCTTGGTTTTGCTTTTTAATTCGAAGGGCGAACTCCAACTGTTTCACAGTATATTTTACGACCAGGTCCGAAACTTTACGATACTTTTACCTATTTGACGCATTCGAAAACTTTTTCATCCTTTTCGTTTTAGTTCGGTACTCCCTCATGAATTGGAGATGGTTTTGTTGGCTCTAGTAAGATTTTTTTGTAGATATGTCCATAGGTGTTGCATTAATAATGGTGGAACATGAATCCTATTAAAGTATATTTAATATGTATATGTATACGAGTAGCTTAACAAAAATGCTGATGAATACTTACATCAACCATGCATTTAATACTTGCAGAAATCTAACAAGGCATTAAATTAAAATTTTGGGAACATTTTGCAAAAAACTAATTACTTTCCATAAAAGAATATTTTACAGATGTTTTAATAATAAATATACAAATGTATAGGCTTTACAATTGAAACCGATTACAAAAATATAAAGTTAATTATAATTAATTTAGAAAACTGTTAGACCTAAAAAAATACTTTCGAAATTTTATGCGCTAATAGTGTAAACTTTTATGGTAAAAAGAGGATATGTCATTAATAATTTCTGGCTAAAATTTACGATTTTTTTTCCCAATGTCATAAAATATTTCCTTTTTATATTTTCGATTTTTTTTCAAAAAAAATTTATTAATATGAATTTTTTTTATTTTTAAAATTCCGCCAGCTATCAGGCGCAAAAAAATTATGGGTTCGGTCTATACGTACGGAGGCTCTTGTAAAATCATTCGAAGATAGTTGCCCGCTTCGAGAAAGGTAATCTGCCTATGAGAAGGATGGCAAGGATGTCCGCAGACTTTACAAGAGAGCTCGACGTAAAAAGCTATCAGTATATTGGGATGACTACCACTCAAAGAATACAATAAAATCATTAGAGTGGCGAAACGTAACTCCTGGAGGCTTTTCTGTGAGCAGGTAGACAGCGTTAACAGCATGTCTAAAATAAACAAGTAAAAGCGTTAAGTTCGGCCATGCCGAATCTTATATACCCTCCACCATGGATAGCATGTGACCTAAATAACTTAAACCTAAAGAAAATAACACCGAAAAACACAAAAATCACAATAAGTAAGATGCTATATATGGGAGCTATATCAAAACATTGACCGATATGGCCCATTTGCAATCCCAAACAACCTGCAACTATAAGAAGTATTTGTATCAAATTTGATCAACCTACGGATAGACGGACAAGGCTAAATCGTCTTAGAATTTTACGACGATTAAGAATATATATACTTTATGGGGTCGCAGATCAATATTTAGAGGTGTTACAAACGGAGTGACAAAATGAATAAACCCCCCATCCTATGGTGGAGGGTATAAAAAGTTCTTCTCAAAAACTCATATCCAAACCGAAACACTGGTGGATGGAAACTGTAGATGATACCGTAAGGCTTTTGATGAAAACTCATTTTCCGAGTGGTAATGCCGGGCCAACAGAGGAACAGTTACATACCGAAAATGTAATGCACCAAGTACCTATTACGGATGCTATGGTTAAAGAAGCAATAAAAAGCTTCTCTCCTTTTAAGGCTGCGGGACCGGATGGATTATTTCCAGCGCTTCTTCAGAATTAGGTGGATCTGGTATCAACTTATCTGGTTGGAGTTTTCACTGCATGCCTAACTCATGCATATACCCCAAAAATTGGCAGGAATCAAGGGTGGTCTTCACACCTAAGCCTGGCAAGGCGAGTTATACGATCCCAAAGGCTTATCGACCTATTAGCCTAACTTATTTCCTGTTAAAAATAATGGAGCGAATAATTGACGACATGATCAAAAGTAAGATAGCCGATGACAAGCTAAAATTCAAGCAACACGCATATGTTAAAGGAAGATCAGTGGAAACAGCTCTACATGAGGTAGTACAGCACATAGAACAGTCCTTCAGTGAAGAAATGTACATACTTGCCGTTTGTATAGACATTGAGGGCGATTTTAACAACGTTCAGACCGATACACTTATCCAGTCCTTAGACGAGTTTCCGGTTGACGGGGCGTTGATAAACTGGATCAACAATATGCTAAGGAATATTTGTGGGTCATATGACGTAAAAATCAGAGACAAGGTAAATCGTGGTATACCTCAGGGGGGCATTTTATCGCCTCTCCTATGGGTTACGACGACACACAGTCTCCTTAAAGCCCTCACCAATGAAGGACTTAAACCAGTCTGTTATGCAGACGACGTTATAATACTTCTAAGGGGCACCCATCCAAATCAACTATGTTGAAGAGCTGAGGAGGCACTTAACATAGCATATAACTGGGCACAACCAAGGGGACTAAATGTCAATCCAGGCAAAACAGAAATATGTCTATTTACAAGGAAAAGAAAGATTCATCCTTTTACCGTGCCTCGTTTCCTGGATAAGAATATTGCCATATCTAAAAAGATAAAATACTTGGGAGTAATCTTGGATCAGAAACTGGAAAGATCATGCTGGTCGTTGTGCAGAAGAGCTATAGGTTCTAAATGGGGACTACGTCCAAATATGACACACTGGCTTTACATGAGCGTGATTAGACCAACAATAACATACGCCTCTGTAGTGTGGTGGACATCAATGGACAAAAAGTACAACGTAATACCATTGCAAAAAGTGCAACGTATGTGCTGTCTAGGCATAAGCGGGGCAATTAGAACAGCACCAACAAGAGCGTTGGAGACTATACTGCACATCCAACCAATAGATATCTGTAAAAAGTATGAGGCAGCCCTCACAGCAAGACGTCTACAAGTGATGGGTGAATGGATAAATCGAGACCACAAGTCGTACCATCAGAAGATATTACAATCACTGGTCGGTCATATTCAAACAATGGAAATCACCGACCGCATTCCTGAAGTGCGGCTTACAGCTACCTGTGATTCGTTCGTGCCAGACAGACTCTCCTGGGAAAACGGAACACTAGCTGATGCGCCAGTGGGAACCAGCTGCTACACTGATGGGTCCAGGCTAGGAGGAAGGACGGGTCTGGGACTTTTTATTGATGAACCAGAAGTCGAACTTTAGTTCCGCCTCCCAGATCATAACACAGTATTTCAAGCAGAAGTTCGAGCAATCACGGAGTGTGTTAACTGCCTCAGTAATACCACAAAGCCTAAATATGCCAACATATTCACAGATAGCATAAAGCGATCAAAGCAAGAACATCGGAAAAGGTCAAATCCAGAACAGTTTTAGACTGTAACAGAACGATAAATAATTACTAATTACTCAGTCAATTGCGTATTTGCTTTGGGTACCGGAACACAACGGAGTAATTGGAAAGGAACGGGCAAACAGCTTGGCTTCAAAGGGCAGAGAACTTCGAGTAATAAACTTGAAAAATTGGAAAACATTCGAAGCTACGAAGAATGAGTTGAAGTTCTGGGAAGTGATGGCTCACAAAACTGTGTGGAATAGAGCAACTGTTGGAGCAACTGCAAAGATACTGTGGGGTGACCCAAATGAGAAAAAACCCAGTAGTTTTCTGAAACTGAACAAGATCGAGATTAGTAAGACGATAAGTGTTCTAACGGGACACTCAAGCTTACAGGCACATCTTCATCGCATAGGACTAGCAGAAAACGACGAATGCAGGGCATGCTGGGAAAACATCTAAAAGGATGGAACATTTTCGGTGTCACTGCGCAGCTTTCACACATGCAAGATCCCGATATTTCGGTTCTGACATATTGCCAGACTTGACTCATCTCAGAGGATATGACTGGAAGATACTGAGAAAATACGTGTCTAGTACCGATTTTCTGTAATCCGTGGGGAAACAACAGGCCGAACCACTGGCTTAAGTGTATGTCCATGGACATGAGACGATTAAACGTCTTCTCTATTCAACCTAACCTAACCTGTTGTGCCGAGGGTATATATCATTTGCTACGGATAAAAAGTGTAACGCATCGAAGGGTTGACCTAAGACCCCATGTATGTTCGGCGGAAATCCGTTTTGAGCCATTTTAAGTCATTTGAGCAATGTCCGTCCGTCTGTCTGTCTGGCTGGAGCGCACGATAACTCTCGAAAGGAGTTATCGTAACGGATTGACTTCAAATTTGGTATGGGATAATATTTTTCTATCTCAGGCGAAGATGGGCCATATTGGTCCACTACCTCACAAAGGGTTAAAATGTAGTGAAATATTGATTCTCTAATAACTTATACACTACTTATCCGAATCCTCTGTAATTCCACACGTAGTAATAGTTTATCCGTCGCTATCAACTTGAGAAAAATGGGGAAGTGGACCCTCCCCTTTTGGTACCTCCCACACAAAGGGACCATTTTGTACAAAAAGTTAACAGCTTATAACATTAATACCTGTGCATAAAAATACTTTAAATTTTGCACAGGGTAAAACTTTTATAGCGCCTACAGTCCAGTGAAAAATGGTCGTTATCGCCACGCCTCTTTTTGTACCTCCCACACAAAGGTACCAGTTTGTATAAAAAGTTAAAAGCTTATAGCGTGGGTACCAATGCACGAAAATACTACAAAATTTTGCACAGTGTAACGCTTTTGAAGTACCTATAGTCCTGTGAAAAATGGGCGTTACCACCACCCCCCTTTTTGTACCTCTCACACATAATGGTCAAATTATACCAAAATTTAATAGCTTATAACGTTAGTATTTTAGTGCACATAAACGCTTATAATTCGGCACCGTGCAATGTATTTAAAGTATCTAAGTGTATTTGATAAACCCCTTCTGGTACCTCCCAGACAAATTGACACATTAATTCGTGTAATATTCCATATTACATTACTCACAAAGTGTGGGTATACTTTAGTCGGTTTAACCGATTGAAACTTTCTTACTTGTTATACATTTTATTTAATAGTAACTGTTAAACAAACAAACTAAAAGCAAATTAAATAAAAAGGAAAACAATTGAATTGTGCAAACAAAACAACAACAAAAATAAACTGTCTTTTTTATCAAAGAAAGGAAAAAGGGTAAAAAAGTTAACTATAAATAAACAAAAACTTATTACAAAAAACATAAATTAACAAACATTTTGGTCCACGTCGAACCGGCTACGTGTTTTTCAAAAAAAAATATAAAATAAATTATTGACAAAAAATTGTTCGACAAGTTAACAAAATTTATTTGTACCAGTGACATAACCCTTTGATATCGAATCTGTGAAAAAAGACAAAATGACTTAACAAACAAAATTTTAAATTCAATAAATAGTTAAAAACAATAAAATTGACTAGACTTTCTTCAAGCCATAAAATAAATAAAATAACAAAAGTGGCTCATTTTCAAAAAATTTTCAAAAAATATTTTAAAACAAATTTTTACATTTAGGTCAAATGGCATAAAACTAAATGAACAAAACCGTTTCTCTGAAAAGAAAAATCGCGGCACAGTGACACAAATAAATAAAAGACTTCGCCCGTTTCAACAAATATAATTTAAATAACTTATTTTAAAACCATTGTTATGCCAAATAACTAAGAAGACCTAAATAATTTTTTCAAATCACGAGTTAAAATTTAAAAAGTTCGCAAAAATTAAAAAAAAAAAAATTACCAATAAACATTAACTAAAATTAAAATATTCGTTGTGTCACTCATAATATGTGCTAATTAAAATTTCAAACAAAATCTAAATGTGAAAAGACGTGAAACAAAAAATACAAAATTTTTTTTTCAAACGAACATTTTTACAAAATTTCAAAACATCGATGAAAAAATCCCGTAACTTATAACGGAAACTTTTTCAAGGTTAAATCTTGAACATTAACATTTCGTGCTTTTTTCTATTTCTTTAGACCTCAGACTTCTCACGCAAAACCACAAAGAAGAGCCCTCAATATGAACAAGAGACATTTCATTAGTGGACATCCATCTCGCTGGACTTCGCTACTCTCTTCCACTCTCCTCCTTATTTCTTAGTATATTTGTCAATAGAGTTGCCAGATTTGACCTATCAAAAAAATTGACGAGGAACTTTTTGGGATTTACCTTTTTTTTGGGATTCAAAATTTTGTTGCTGAATTGTGAATTTTTTTTTGAAACTTGACTTTCCACATAACGTCAGGCTTGAGACTTGAAACTTTAAAACTAAATAAAAAAAAGTAAAGAGGAAAATTTTGAATTCTTTTGTCGTTCTCACCTCAAAATACAAAATGTCCATTCTCGACAAGTTTACCAACTCATACAATGACCTAATTGATTTTGAGGAAGTACAAGCTAGTAGCAAAGCTGAAGACAATATACACGCGCTACAAGTTCTTCGAGTTCACTTAGATTATCTCTGGTCTCAAGTTAAACGTAGCTATGAGGACTGTCGAGACTATAAAAACCCAGAGGCTGAGAAGGCCATTGACCCCAAGAAACTGCGTGACTTGTTCAAAAATGCCCTTACGGCATATAAAAATTCACTAAGCGCAATCAACGCAGAAATTGACGCGTTAACACCGATTCCAAAGACTCCAGATACAAAAGTAAATCAATCTACAAATCAATTCGACGAAACAATGGTAGATAGGACCCCACAATATTCTATAAAGCTTCCACCTTGTGATACTGACATTTTTTACGGAAGCTACAAGACCTGGCCGACTTTTAGAGATCTTTTTAACGCTATTTATGTCAAAAATCCTCGACTTAGCAACGTTGAAAAACTCTACCACCTCAATCACAAAACTGGAGGTGAGGCTAGAGAAATAATTTCACTTGTTCCCTTGACGAACGATGGGTTTGACCTCGCGTGGAAAAATCTTCAAGATAGATACGAGAATACCAGAATGCAGGTCAATGAACAACTCAAGACTTTACTCAACTTACCTACTGTCACAGCTAATTCTAGTTCGTCTTTAAAAACTCTTCAACGGACCGTAACGGGGTGTATCCAAAATTTAAATACACTGAAAATTGACACAAAGACTTGGGATCCGATTTTGATCTTTTTATGCTCTCAAAAACTGCCTAGAAGCTACTTAGAAGATTTTGAGAATGTGCTTGAAGATAGCTCTGACATGCCTTCCTGGAAAGACTTTGACAGTTTTTTAAATCAACGTTTCAAAAACCTAGAATCTGTCAGCAATATTCAGCCGTCGACATCAAAATCTAGTCATTCTTCAAGTGACAATAGGAAAAATCACCCTAAAGATAGAAACATAAATGCATACCAGACAAATATAGCACAACATCAAAAATCAAATGGATCAAGCTTTCGACCTCAATCCACTAATAGATCTCAATCTTCTAATCAGTTGACCTGCCAATTCTGTAAAGAGAATCACTATCTGAGAAACTGTCCTAAATTTTTAGAAAAAAGCACTAATGATCGCATCCATGTAGTCAAGACTACACAAACGTGTTTTAACTGCCTTCTAAATGACCACGGTATTAAAGACTGCAAAAGCAAATTCACTTGTCGAATTTGCAGTCTCAAACATCATACCCTCTTACATAAGGGCATTGGGACACAAAACACTGCGCCTCAAAACGACGCCATTGTACGACCTAGCACTAGTAGACAGGCCCTTGCCACTACCATACAGTCCACATCTACACATGATTTACCAAACATCACAACTTTGACTCTACGCGATGACAATAGACCTACAATCGAAAGTCAGGCGCGAGAGACCTTGCTTTTCACAGCCATTGTGGAAATAGAATCCAATGGTCAGAGACACGAAGCCAGGGCAATCATAGACTCAGGATCCCAATCGACCTTCATCTCTGAAAAGCTGAAGAATAAACTTAGACTTCCGACCAAGCGAAGCCTTGTCCATGTCTCAGGGTTAAGTCCCACAGTAACGGAAACTTCAACACAAGCTTGTATTTTCAAACTGTGCTCTCGGGTGGACCCGAACTTCAAATTAGACGTCCTAGCACCAGTTTTGAAGACCCTGCCATTTAATTTGCCACCTAAGAACCTTGACATTGATTTCTTCAGCAGATTCGCCGAACCTTTAGCAGATCCTCACTTTTATCTAAGTCAGCCAATCGACATGCTTATTGGACTTGACATTGGCCCGTTCATATTTGACCTCGCAGCTCCGATGCGCCCCATGGGATCCCTTTTGACACAAAAAACCGTTTTTGGCTGGATTGTGGGGGGACCAGTGAGACGATCGACTCAGTCAAAGAATGACATCTCACTTTTCAATGCAGTAGCCTTAGATAAAATCCTCACACAATTTTGGGAGGTGGAGGAGACCCCAAAAACAATTTTGAGGTCAGAAGAAGACCATATATGCGAAGACATTTTTAAGTCTACGACTTACCGAAATAGTTCCGGAAAATACATCGTTACCCTACCCTTCAAAAATGATGAAGAAATAGGACATTCCCGGAATATAGCCATGGCGCAATATCTCCGGATGGAAAAGATGCTCAGTTCAAAACCTGACATCAAACAGCAATATGACCAAGTCATTTTAGAATACTTAGACCTAGGACATATGAAGGAAGTCCCACAAGCGGACATTAATAGAGCACCGAACTATTACCTACCTCACCATGCTGTAATCAAACCTGACCGGGTAACCACTAAACTTCGCGTGGTTTTTAATGCGTCATCTCCAACATCAAACAAGAAAAGTCTGAACGACATTTTGTACCCTGGACCTGTTCTCCAACAAGATTTAGTATCTCAGACCTTAAAATGGCGTTTTTTCAAATACGTTTATAATGCGGACATCACAAAAATGTACCGCCAAATATTAGTTAACCCTTCTCAAACACAATATCAACGAATATTGTTTAGAAAATCTACTAAAGAGCCAATTCAAGACTTCGAACTCCAAACAGTGACCTTCGGAGTCAACTGCGCACCATTTTTAGCAATTAGGACTCTTTTACAATTAGCAGATGACGTAAGACATTCACACCCTGTAGCTGCCAAAGTTTTGAAAGAAAATATGTATGTTGACGACGTATTAGCGGGAGGACATACACTTGAAGAAACCATTATTTCACGATGTCAACTTGAACACGCTTTAAATTCAGCAGGTTTCGACTTAATGAAATGGACTTCCAATGATCCTCAAGTAATCAAAGACTTACCCCAAAACAAACTGTTGTCAATAGATTGCCTCCATCTTTCTGAAAACATTGGAACTAAGACCTTGGGTATAAAGTGGAACATTAAGACAGACACCTTCTCATTCCCACAACCAAAAATTGAAATCAAATCTTCCTATACAAAGAGAGAAGTGCTCTCAGCCATTGCACGATTTTTTGACCCTTGCGGATGGTTAGCACCAATCATAGTCGTCGCAAAGCTTATTATGCAACAAATTTGGTTAGACAAGGTTGGATGGGATGATGGACTGGCACCCCTTACATGTAGAACTTGGGAAAACTTCATCAAAAACTGTCCTGACATCCAGCTCGTTAAAATTCCTCGATGGATTGAATATACCCCAAATTGTACGGTGGAAATACATGGCTTTTGCGACTCATCTGAAAAGGCGTACGCTGCGACCTTATATATACGACTTAAGACCCAAACAGGTGTGTCCACACATCTGCTTGTTGCAAAAACCCGTGTCGCACCTCTTAAGAAACTATCACTACCCAGACTTGAACTTTGTGGGGCTGTGTTATTAGCGACTTTAGCATCAGCAATAATCTCAAATTTAAAATTGACCCTTTATGAGACCTATTTTTGGACAGATTCAACAATAGTATTGGCTTGGTTAAATAAACCTCCATGCACTTGGAGCACCTTTGTAGGAAATCGGATCTCAGACATCACGGACAAAGTGGGGAGCTCCAATTGGCACCACGTTGACTCAAGAGATAATCCAGCAGACATTGCGACACGAGGATGTACATCCAAGGATCTGGACTCTCATAGTCTGTGGTGGCATGGACCTCCGTGGTTAAGATTATCCAAAACTTGCTGGCCAAAATTAAAAAATCTGACCGACGTAACCCTAGAACAAAAATCCCTAAAAATATTATTCAATACGACCTTTGAGGACCCACTTGAACGATTTTCAAGTTTATCTCGAGCATATCGCGTCATAGCTTACGTTTTACGTTTTTGGAGGAACTCAGGAAGAAATAGACAAAATTTTCGAGTGACCTCAATCGAAATCTCTGCCGCAGAGATAAAACTCGTCAAGACTAAGCTCATTGTTATGACACAAAAGCATTATTTCGCTGAAGAATATCACCTTTTGTCACAAAGGACCAATATTCCATCCAGCAGTTCACTTTTGACTTTAAATCCCTTCATAGATTCAAGTGGAATTATGAGAGCAAATGGACGACTCACAAACTCTCCGTCTCTAACTTATGACGAGAGACATCCAATTCTGTTGCCCTACATCTCAAGACTTTCTAGACTTCTGGTAGAACATACTCATAAAATGACTTTACACGGCGGCAACCAATTAATGACTCGAGTTTTACGCACGGAATTCTGGATATTTCGACTAAAACCTCTTGTAAAACTAGTCATTAACCATTGTAAAACCTGTGTTCTGTACAAAAAGCATGTACAAAGTCAAATTATGGCATCACTACCTCCTGAACGTACAAGTATAACAAGACCCTTTCTGAATACAGGAGTTGACTTCGCTGGACCTTTTCCCATACGAAACTTTACAGGAAGAGCTTGCCTCATCACCAAAGGATATGTATGCATATTTGTATGTTTTTCGACCAAAGCTGTTCATCTGGAAGCCACTAGTGACCTCTCCACTCAAGCCTTTCTTGCCGCTTTTGTCCGTTTCATTGGAAGACGTGGATGCCCAGCAAAAATGTTCTCGGACAATGGGACCAACTTCACTGGAGCTGCAGAAATATTAAGAAAAGACCGACATGACTTCTTCAGGCAACTTCAATCTGACCTTACACACCAATATGTACATCAAAATCTTGAATGGAGTTTCATACCCCCCGGCGCCCCTCACATGGGTGGACTTTGGGAGGCAGGAGTAAAATCCTTTAAAATTCATTTACGCAAGTTTATCCCAAATATGAAATTTACATTTGAAGAACTGTCGACAATCTTAGCCCGAATAGAATCTTGTTTAAACTCAAGACCTCTCAGCCCAGCTAGCGACGATCCTAATGACCTTTCACCACTGACACCAGGACATTTTCTCATTGGCACTCCATTGTTAACTCCCGCTGAACTTGATGTCTCCAACGACAACTTAACCCTTGCCAATCGTTGGAAGCGTTTAAAGATTGTTTCTCAACAATTTTGCCAACGCTGGAAAACCGAGTACCTAAAAGAACTTCATCGCCGGTACAAATGGAAAAGACAGCAGGAAAATATTAGAGTGAACGACTTAGTTATCATAAGGGATGATAAACTTCCTCAAACAGAATGGAAGTTAGGTCGAATTGCACAACTACACCCAGGCTCTGACAATAACACTCGTGTAGTTGACTTACGGACATCGAACGGAGTCATTCGTAGACCTATATCCAAACTTATTCCTCTCCCTTCCCAATGACTAACAACCATACTTGAACTTTGCCACAAATCCATACACCATATTCTAAGCAATTACTCATACATTTTTCTTTTAACAGATATGGCTTCCAACAACAGCGGTAATCGACCTCGCTTCTGGACCTACTCATGCGGGCTGTGCCGTAGAGATCATGCAATAAAAACCTGTCCTCGATTCCTGGCTCTCGACCCTCAGGAGCGCTTTGAAGTTGTGTGCGATCACTTCTACTGCCTAAATTGCTTAGCCTGTTCACATACCAGAGCAAACTGCAAAACGGAGCTTCGGTGCCAGATATGTAAGGAAAAGCACAACACCCTTTTACATTTTTCTCCGCAGCTCAAAGATATGATCAAACCAGCCAAACAACAACAGGCTGAACGACCTCACGAACATCAATCGGCAACAAGACCCCAGTCACGTGCATCAAGACCCACCGAGCGCCAAGCACCTGAAAGAAGACACATCCGTAGCGCATCTGAATTCAAAATGCGACCTAAAGCTAGCGTCCCCTTCAACTGGAATAAAGTGTTTATACCGACGGCACACATCAGAATCGCCATTCCTGACGAACCAGATATGTGGCACACTGTTCGTGTCGGCATAAACCTTTTTTCACCATTTTCAAAAATTGCTGTTAGTTTGCAAACTCGCCTGGGACTCGCAACGTTCATGCACATGGACACTCGGTTTGCAACGATCCAAGCCAAGGGACGGTTGACCCGATTTAAATGGGCTAGCGACATCCGTGCTGTTGTCACAAATGACCTACCTCGGTCGCCATACAACACATCCATTGAAGAAGACCCAACTGTTGGGTTCCCACCAGACTCTCTTGCTGATCCAGATCCTAGAAGCAATGTACCAATCGAAGTAGAACTTGGAGCTGACGAATTTTTCAAATTGCATCGAAATGGATCGCTGTCATCAGACCTTCCAACTGTTACAGCCCAACAAACAGCTATTGGCTATGTTTTTATTGGCCCATCCAAACCTACATGGTAGATTTGCCACCGAGGGGGCGGCATGTTTAATGCACAACGCATTAAACCATTAGAATTAAGTTTATTTTGATTTAAGTTAAAAACTAAAAATGTAAATATGAATTACCCTAATTTCATATGAAACGACCCATATGCCTTTTTTCATCCATCCTTTTACATACATTTCTTCATAAATATATAAAGAAGCAAATGACCTGCTTCTTCTTTCCATATCCACTCTTTCTTTCCTCTCGTTGTTATGTTTCTCTGCTTTAACCAACGCAGACAACATACCAGCGAGAGAATAGAAGAGTTACAACAACAACACTCTCATTTACTTATGATCAAGGCATAGGTAACGGAGTGTGTGTTGTTGTTAATGTTTTTCGCTTTCGTTTCAAAGTCTGGATTTCTGCTTCATCTTAAAGAAGCAGAACCAGAACAATTCATTCGTTTTGTAATACTGTAACAAGTAAAAAGCTAAAAGGCAGTGAATATTAAAATTAAATTAAAATCTATAAAAATCAAAAAGTTTAAATCAAAGTGAATTAAAAATATCTTATTAATTGTTAAACAGTAACAGTACATTTTTTTAATGAAATTTTCTATTCAAATACTTTTATAAAAAATATTGTAGAAAAATGTATCTGTTGATGGTCATAAGGATTTAAATGATGGGTGGCTTCCAGTCACCCAAACGTAGCATCACCATATGATATAGGTTTATTCGTGAAAAATGTCAGCTTCGGAGAGCATCGACTTTACATAAGGTTTTCAAGAAAAAATCTGGATTCCTCCAGATAATTATAGTTTTCCAATGACTGGGCAAAGAATTTTATAATTCCAACTTTCTGGGTTACGGAAATATGAGCTTTCTGTAAAATTTTTGCTCCTAGGGATACAGAAGTGCACAACCAAAAATTAGGAAACTTGGTATCAAGACCATTTACTATTGGAAAAAAAGGGCTTAAAGTATTTCGCCACCACTGATAACTCGAATACCATAGAAACAGTGTATTGAAAGCTGCAATGAGATCTAATGTAGATAAGATCTAAGCATCGATAAACCATTTCAAATTCATGAAAGCAGTTCAAACAGTCGTCCTTTGTGATCGACAATGCTTAGCACTAAGTGGAAGTTGTGATACAGGCAGAATAGATTCAAATGAAACTATTCAAAATGATGGAAATTTTAGAGCCTTGCTATGATTCAAATTCACCACGAACGCAATGAATATATGCAATCGTGTACAAAATTTGTATTCCAAAGCTTTCACCATCATGACGGGAGAATTAGCTGATATTTTTAAAGGGTTGAGCAAGTTTCGATGTGTATCCGGTACCTTAATGAAAACGTTGGCGAAATAAAATTTGCGAAGATTTTTTTAGTTTCGTCCCAACGAAACAATTCGATGAAAAAGGTTTGGTTAAAGTTATTCTAAATTTCCTCAAAAAATCTGATATTAATTTCAACTATTTTATCTGATATTAATTTCAACTATTTATTTGGGCATTTTAATCTTTTAAAAAATTAAAAAAATGAGTTTTGTGTGTTACGAAATTTGTAATTGCTCTCGGACGGTTGAACAAATTTTGGCAAAGTTTACTTTGTTCTAAAGAGGACACAATGCGCCATTTTTCGTAAAAATTTTGTTTTGAAAATTTTTTAAAAAAATGTTTACGAATGTTTTTTTTTGAAAAAACCTTTGTAGAAAAATTGCCGCCCTCGATTTTCTTCAAATTTTTACAGAATATCGTATTCTTCGCACCGTCACAAATCCAGAACAGTAAAAATTTTTGTGAGACTCAATATTTGTAAAAGTTTGTAGTGTGCACCATTGAAATACTTATTTTAACTATATTTTTTTTTGAGAGTAGAATGATGTCGCTGAGAATCGTTATCATTTAAATCAAAATGTTATGTACTCTCAACATATCTCTTTACAATACTTGAAACATGTTGAGCAACATTGTTTCCGTCAACATATTATCGCAACCTATCATGTTGAGTATATACAGTACTTAATGGTAACCAGAAAGTTCAAAGTGGCCTAACAGGCGATAGTACAAGTAATCGTACAACATGGCCCGAAATGGGGCCAATTGTGATTTTGCGATTTTTAAGTGCCTTTCCATTAGCTTCTCTTTGATGCGATGGTTTCGAGTTTGACAAACAGAAAATTAAACTTCCTTTTTGTACCATACTCCAACTGAAGCGGTCGAACAAATCAACCTGATATCGATACTCTGAAAATTCATTTTATCCCCAATAACACGTGTTATTCACAAATAATTAAATTAAAGTCCATAAAGTGAATCTTACCAAAAGAGAAAAAATATATAGACGAAAATTAGAAAAGTTCGAGCATATTAACGGCGGAAAGAAATACTCTTTTAAAAAACATATTTTGGTCTAGTCCGAAATTTTAAATTTTTAAGCAGAGAACATTGGTGGTAAGTTACATATTGTACATCTGTACATATCTGTACATATTGACCCTGTAATTTCCCATAAAAAAATACTCGTAAAACTTATTTTCCAATAGGTTCGGCAATCGACTGCCAATTGTTCTTTACTTACAAGTGCCTTACGGGTAATCATTGCCTATTTCAAAACTGAAACCTCAACTCAAATCACAGTGCTACGAACGCATATACTGCTAATGAATCAACAGCCAAACACGAGGCGACAGAACGCTGTTAGCTTCTCTTCAATTCCCATATATGAGAGCTTTGACAGAAATTGATACGTAGCGCTTGAGAACCAGCATACACGTATAACCTTATGCAAAAGTCTATTCACAACCAATTACCTATTTAAATTTCTTCAAAAGAAGATTGGAGGAAAGTTCTTGCCGCTACTTAAAACCCGAAAAAATGCTGCCCATATTTAATACAATTCCTATACAGTAAAGTAGCTGTCCACCAAATTGGTCTCCAGTAAAAGTACTACTTATCCATAAAATAAATTTAAGACTACAAAATTATATTACGAATGGAGGGAAACATCGAGATCGTAACACTGTGTCACAACCAAAGGTATATCAATGCAAGCAATGTTTAATTTTTCTTTCTATATTAACTGAATCAACTACGATCAATGGAACAACCACATCGACCTCATATCGCTGAGGCCTCATCGTTCGCTGGTTTGGTGAGTAAAAACAACAACTAAGAACATTAAATGAAACTAATCTTGCATAGGCATACCTTGAATCGAAAGGAATGACTGGAAGAGAAACAAAAGAAAAAAAAACAATTTACTTCATTTCATATTCTTTTTTTCTCGTATTTTTTACCCGTTGTAATGATGCAAATGTACGTAGTAGAGTACAGACATACCCAAAGACAATATAATTTAAGAAGACATTCCTTCCTGTAGCGAGTAATTGTCAGTTACGAACGAATAGGAATTTGATTCCAACGAGTGAGGTTTTTCGCGGATTTTCAGACCGATTGGCACAATTAAAAAATTAATATTAATCGATAAGTGCAAAAAAAGTTCAATCAATGTTCGCGGAATACTGTTTTTTCGCGTGTTACAATTCATTCCTATTCGTTCGTAACTGATAGATTTTGACGTTTCGGCCTGAAGGAATGTCTTCTTATATTCTATTTGTCTTTGGACATACCAACATTGTGTGATATTCATTCAAGTTTCTGTTTTTTTTCATTAACTAAATTTTTTTTGCTTCTTTCTCCAGACATTTATTTTCCTCTTTCTTATCATCATTCATTCATAACAAAAAAGTCGAAATCATATTAGTGGCCTTTTTTTTGTTTTCTTATATTGAGATACTTCTCAAAATTGAAATACAAGAAGGGAAGTCAAACCTGAATTAAAGTTTAATGATAATTTTCCTAATGATCATCCATTCAAAATCGTAAAATTTTCATTTATTAGTAAATATTAACCTTATAACAGTCTTTATATAAGATTCAATATTCTCTAGCATTAATTTTGTTCAATAATTAGATTTAAAAAATATGTAATAAAATATTTGAATTACGAAATGATGTGCTAAGTTTTAAAACAATGTTTTCCTGTATGTGATAATGTGGTAGGGCCGGATTATTTTGTGGGTTCCTAAAAGAAAATATGTTGCCGCTAGGATATGGTAGGAGTGGGTTCGGAGGCAAAGATATCCGCCCATCTGGGAGATCAATCGAGTATAAAACACTGATTAATACTGTTTAAATGCATTTAAAATTCATTCTTTGTGAGATAACCGTAGAGGGGCTTTGTTTATTTTATTTGTTTCTATGGTTACACTTGTCCACTTAAGATTTGTTTTGTTAGATTTTCAGGGAGTCTATAACAAAAATTGTAACAAATCAGAGTCAGACAAAAGAAAGACACGAACCCCCCTTAAACCGACTGTTAGCTAGCTACTCAATGGCTCCCATCGTCTTTTGCTTGTCTCGACTTGAATACGATCCTTCTTCCATAATGAAGATTTGGTTCAAAGAAAATATAACATTAGTGTAGTATTATGCTGCATTAAATTGTTCACAAACGTTTGTACATTACAAGTTATGGACGAAATACCAAGACTAGTCTGACAATTTTCGTCTGTTTTTGCAAAACATTGCACAGTGGTACGAATTCAAAAAGGGGAAATAATTCGACCGTTTCTTAACAAAACAACCGATTGCGACCAAACTAGGCATGGTTGATGAAGTGGTGTTAGAGAATTTAAGTTTTATATTTGGACCCCCTATGTCAGACAGGGCGGAGCGAGAGGGCCTCAAATTTGGCCACATCGCGTGAAGAAAATGTTCAAGCGCGTGTAAATCGTGTTTCTCTTCCAAATTAAAAAATTTTTGGTCTGTGTTCCACTATCTGAGGTCTACAAAAAAGCTTTTAACACGTAAGAATTACTTCGTATAGTTACCGAGATAACTGCAATTGAAAATTAATTTATCCCTTACTGTGTGCTAGTACTTTGTAAATATCGGAGCACAATATGCACCGATTTCATCCGTATCAACATGTCTGGATGGGCAATAACATTTCCTATATGACGAAAAAAATTGGTTCGATATACCCAATAGTAGAAACGTTATGACCACTTGAAGTTATATTTTCAAGAAAAAATCCGTTTTTTGTCAATTTTTTTAGGAAAAAAAGTATAAATATATATAACTTCAAGTGATCATAACTATTTGTACTCTTGAGTATATCGAACCAATTTTTTTCGTCATACATAGCGTGATCCATTTCGAGGTTCCCTACTTTTTTAAAGAAAAAAACACAGAAACTTCAAATTGAATGGGGAATGTTTATTATCATTTGAAAGAACATTCTTTGGCATTTATTTTTTGAAGATTGTGTCTATCAAATGTTGGCCGCCGCTACGTCTCAGATGGTCCATCCCTTGAGTCCAATTTTCGATGACTCGTTCGAGCATTTCGACTGGTAACTGGCGAATGACGCGCGTGATGTTTTGCTCAAAGGCCTGAATCGAAGCGGTTTTGTCCGCATAAAGTTTAGACTTTACATATCCCCACAGGAAAAAGTCTAACGGTGTGATATCACACGATCTGGGTGGCCAATCGACCGGCCCAAAACGTGAAATTATCTGCTCACCGAAGTGTTCTCTCAATAAATCCATTGATTGATGCGAAGTGTGGGAAGTGGCGCCGTCTTGTTGAAACCAAATGTCGCCGAGATCACGAGCTTCAATTCCAGGCATCACATAGTCGGTTATCATGGTACGATAAAGGTCGCCATTGACGGTTACGTTCTCACCGGCATTATTTTTGAAGAAATATGGACCGATGATTCCACCGGCCCACAAACCACACCAAACCGTTGTTTTTTCGGGATGAAGTGGCAGCTCTTGAATCTCTTCAGGTTGCTCTTCGTCCCAAATGCGGCAAATTTGCCAGAAATGGGCCTCATCGCTGAAAAAAAATTGGCTCGAAAACGTCGGATCTTCTTGGAACTTTTCAAGAGTCCATAGAGCGAAGCGATGTCGCTTGGGAAGGTCGGGCGGCTTCAGTTCTTGCACAAGCTGTATTTTGTATGCTTTCAATTTAAGATCTCGACGTAAAATGCGGTAAGTCGTTCCATACGTCAGTCCGATTTGCTGCGAACGGCGCCGAATCGACTCTCCACGGTCTTCGTGTACACTCTCAGCTACGGCCGCTACATTTTCTTCACTGCGTGCTGAACGTGGTCTATTCGGTCGAATATTATCCAATAATGAATGCTGGGTCTTAAGATGGGTGATGGTGTTGCGAATAGTACGCTCAGTAGGCCGATTATGTTGACCATAAGTTGAGCGAAGTGCACGAAACACTTTCCTCACAGAACGTGAATTTTCTTAATAAAGTTGAACGATTTGTAAACGTTGTTCATTCGTAAGTCTTTCCATGATGAAATGCCAAACTATACTTAACAAAAATAACATGACAGCATGACACGACTCACACGTGATCTGTCAAAAAAGGCTATTGAAAACTTGGATCATTACCCGTTAGGCTATTTTATTGTCCATCCAGATATGTTGATACGGATGTATATGCACTAAAAATGTCAACCATCTATTTGTAATAAAAAATTGGGTACCGAATGTGAAACCATCCACCGCCCCCCAAAACAAGATCCTGGGCACGGCCCTGAACGAGACTATACATATAGAATTTGAACTATAGGCCAACGGTAGATAAATTGGATACTCAGTAATTTATTTTGTGACGTTTGTCCCTTTTTTAAATGACTTTTAAAATTTCAATGATTGTGTTGTTGTTATTTATTGCTGGTCTGTGCTTTTGTTATTCAGTCAGAATTTATTTTGGTTTGAGACCATATGTTACATTTACTTTCTGTCTATTACAAAAAAGTAATAGAAACAAATACAAAAATTGGTTGAGAGTTTTAATTGCTTAGTAGAATTGATTGCAGTTTCGATAGACACCACTCTATCATCTTCAGAATTCAGTACCACTGATGTCATTCCTGAGAATGACATCATCTTCAGAATTCAGTACTGAAACTTTTCCAAAAATTCAGAAAGTAAATGAAACATATGGTCTCAAACCAAAATAAATTCTGACTGAATAATTTCAATGATTTTTGAAATATATTTCTTTGCAACTATTACAATGAAAATTGATAAATATGCGTTTCAAATGAAAGGGGAGAATTTCTGCTATTCATTAAATTTGCTTGAATAATTTTGCAAGAACGAATGATTAGTATTAAAAAAGGTCATTTTAAAATTTTATCTTTAAAATGTTTCAAAGTATTGAGTCCAAAAATTTTAAAAAATGCATGTTGCAAAACTCTAACTGACACAACACTTATTTAAATTTCAGCCTTCTGTCATTAACGATTAAGGAAAAACAATTATTGAAATTTCATAGTCTGCTTAATGTATTAGGGACACTGAGCCAAAAAAAAGAAATAGGTTATTCCCTCCCACGAAATAGACTGTATACAATTGAAAATATAGGCCAATATCGTAGTAGAAATACAATGTACCAACTTTCTTATTTAATGATCGTTTGTCCTTTTCACAGGACTTTTAAAATTGCAAGGGTTACAATTTGATATAATTTTCTTTACACCTAACAAAATGTGAATAACATTGTTCTTTACACCTAACAAAATGTGAATAACATTGTTCTTTACACATTTCTATTTTTTTTTTTTGATGAATTTTTTCTACACAAAACTTTTAGGGATATTCAAGTTAAATTTTAATATCCTTCGTTATTGGAAACTTTTCCAAATATTTTAATGAATAGCAGGAATCCTCTTTTATTGATATACATATTGAAGTTATTCACATTGTAATAGGTGTGAAGAAAATTATATCAAAATTATTACCCTTGTCATTTTAAAAGTCCTGCGAAAAGGACAAACGATCATGAAATAATGAAGTTAGTACATTGTTTTCCTACCGGTGGCCTGAAATGAATGAATATGAAATTTACAGAAAAATTAAGATAAACTGAACAGAAAATTTCGATGTAAGCGTTTTATTAAAATGAAAATCTAAAACAACAATCGTTGGGAGCAGTAAATTGTTAGTTTCATATGAAAATTTGTTATAACCACAGTTCGATACAAAAGTAATAATAATAAGTTTCGATTTACTTACATTATATCACCCAATTTCAGTCTAGTTTGTATAAGAGCACAACTCTTGTGGTCGCTGGTGGTGACGGCGCGCCTGCGCCTCGGCGGTATTTTCGGTATATACTGGGCATTTGGACCTCCGGCATTGGCGCCACCCTCACCACCTATGCTACCATCTAAGCTGCCAGCATTTAGCATGCTGCCACTCAGACGGACCATAGGTGATGATCCACGTCGACGATTCGACATATGTCGACCAGCTACACCGCCCAGCATGCTGCAATCAAGAAGAAATGGAAATAATCAATTTATATGAATCTCCTCGGAATGAATGGAAGAATAGAATCTTTAGTTAAAACTAGGTATGAATGGAAAGTCATTAGTAATACGTTTTACAAAGCCATACACATGCAAAGTATGATTTTAAATAAAGGAGATAATAGTTTGCTGGCGCTTCACCTGCACACCTTTCTTACCCCCTTAGCCAACGCAGTGAGTTTGTATAAATGTGTGACTTGATTAAAGATGAGTAGTTATGCCTTAAGGTTTCCTTTGCAATTGCATTTGATGCGTTTGTGATTGTGCCTTTGATTACAATGTTCTATGTTTATGTTTGTGAATCTAATTAAATTGTTTATTACATTCTGTGTGTATGGCTGTTTACAATTGCATGTAGTCCATATTCCATACAGATGTACATAACTAAGTTATATATGCGTATACTAAGGTAGAGTGAAACAGACATTTTTGGAAACTTTAGATTTCGAATTTTAAATTGCACTTACAATTTATACAACATTGTTCCAATGAATGTAACAACACTACGCAACACAATCAGTTTTTATAGCCTGCATCATTAGATGGGGGTATAATATGTTAGCCATTCCGTTTTCAACGCTTTGAAATATTGATCTGAGACCCTATAATTTATATTGGGGATTTTATGTCAAGTGAGTGATATTTAAAACCAATATCTTCTGATCGGGATGAAACATGCACCACATTTAGTCCTATTGGTTAGTAGTTATGACACAAAATTTTAACGAGATCGGTTAAGGACTGTCCGAGTTGGAGTGTGTGGAAATTTTTATATTTTGGTAAAACATCCTTATAACAATGTAATTAATATTTAACAAGTAAAAGCGTTAAGTTCGGCCATGCCGAATCTTATATACCCTCCAGCATGGATAGCATGTGGTGGGTATATACCCCCCATCCTATGGTGGAGGGTATAATAATTAATAATTATTGTATTTAGAAAGTTTTATCCAATGTGTTTTAAATTTTGGCTAAAGCCATAACTTTATTTTTTTACCCTCCACCGGTTCTGACGGGACACTGCTTGATCGGCGAACACGCCAAAAGATTGGGTATTGACTCCAATGACTTCTGCCGAAGCTGTGGAGATGAGGAAGAAATGGAGAGCATTGAGCACTTGCTTTGCGACTGTCCCGCTTTGAGTAAACGACGACTGGACATACTGGGGTCGGCCTTTTTAGGCAGCCTAACAGATCTTTCAGCCCGTGGTAACACTAGGGACCTAAACTGGTCTATGTGAGCTTATAAAAAAATACGGCTGCCACCCTAACCTAAACCTAAACCTAAACCTATACCCTCCACCGTAAGATGGGGGTATATTCATTTTCTCACTCCATTTATAACACCTCAAAATATTGATCTGAGACCCAATAAAGTACATATATTCTTAATCGTCGTAAAATTCTAAGACGATTTAGCCATGTCCGTCCGTCTGTTGTAATCACCCGGACGTAATAATAGAGCTAGATTGATCAAATGTAATTAAGACAATAATTCCTCGCAGTAAACAATTGTTAAATCTGTTTGTTGAAGTCAAAACAAGCTGACTGTCGACGTCATCGCCACCTGCATCAGATTTGGAACCGTTGGGTTTTACCACATCGCCGCAAACCTTGCTAAGTGATGGCAACCCCGTCAGTGTTGCATTACTTTAGTTATCAGCTCACCCGCTTATGGCACACTGCCACACCGCATACGGCTCACGGCTCACGGCCAAATTACATTTTTTAATTAAATAAAAATAAATATAAAAATATTGTGTTCTGCCGCCACTCTGGCGCGGAGTTAAACACAGTTCATATTTTGTTATAATCCACCTATAGATATCGCTCCCAAAAAGGCATATTTAAACCATAAACACCACATTTTCTACGAAATTTGACTGAAATTTTGCAGTTTGTATTCTGTTTTAGCCAGAATTTATCTCAATAAAATTTACACAAATCAAATTTTGTATAAATCGCTAGGATTTTCAATAATTACTCCTGATGAAGTTGGAATAAAGCCAACGAAACGTTGAGTGAAATATGAAATAAACTAGTTTTATTTACTTCATAAAAATATCTGACCAAACAGTCCAGTTTAAACAACAAAGATACTACAAACTTTATTTTGTTGTATTCCCCGCGTAGAGTTAGCCTAAAAAATAGTATTTTATGCCATAAATACCACATTTTTCAGCTGAAGGGTTTGGCTAAAGAATTTGCGGCCTAAAATTTGGCTAAGCATTGCAGCGTTCCTTTTTTTAATAATTTAAAAGGATCATTTTATGTTTAGCTCCATATCCAAAGATTTTTCCAGTAAAAAAATTGAATGCAGTCCATGGTGTAGGGTAATAAGATTCGACATGGCCGAACTGAACGGTTTTACTTGTTAGTTTTATACTCTTCACCATATGGGGAGTATATTCATATTGTCATTCCTTTTGTAGCACCTCTAAATATTGAGCTGAGACCCCATAAAGTATATAAGTATGTATATTCTTAATCGTCGTTCTAAGACGATTCAGCCATGTCCGTCCGTCCGTCTTTTGTAATCACGCTACAGTGTACAATACTTATAATTGAGCTAGATAAATGAAATTTAATAATAAGTATACTTATTAGGGCGGGTTGATTTGTATGGATGAAAAAAAATTAAAAATCGTATAGCAAAAACGTAATCTACGTTAAATTCTAAGAACATTCTCCGAAGAAACCATGGGTCTAAAATCAAAACCTAATCCGCGCCTCTCGACTTGAAAATTGTTTTCCTCTTCTTTCGCTAAAATTAAATTATTTTCTTTTTTTGAAAGATATTATGTTTTAATATATATATGTTTTAATATATATATATCACTTTAGTGATACGAGGGTATATATCATTTGCTACGGGCCAAAAGTGTAACACATCGAAGGAGTGACATAAGACCCTAAGTATGTTTGGCGGATATCCGTTTTAGGTCGTTTTTAGTCGAATGAGCAATGTCCGTCCGTCTGTCTGTCTTTCTGCTAGCTGGTGCGCACGATAACTCTCGAAAGGAGTAAACGATTGACTTCAAATTTGGTATGTGGTAATATATTTTTCTATCTCCGGCTAAGTTCGAAGATGGGCCATATTGGTCCACTCCTTCTAGTACCTCCCCCAAAAAGTGTTAATATTAAGTGAATTATTGATTATTTAATAACTTCTATACTACTTATTTGAATCGTCTGAAATTCTACACATAATATGTTTATACCCTCACTTTAGTGTGACGAGGGTATATATCATTTGCTACGGAAAAAAGTGTAACACATCGAAGGAGTGACCTAAGACCCCAAGTATGTTCGGCGGAAATCCGTTTTGGGTCATTTTAAGTCGAATGAGCAATGTCCGTCCGTCTGTCTGTCTGTCTGTCTGTCTGTCTGTGTGTCTGCTGGCTGGTGCGCACGATAACTCTCGAAAGGAGTAACCGATTGACTTCAAATTTGGTATGTGGTAATATTTTTTTCTATCTCCGGCTAAGTTCGAAGATGGGCCATATTGGTCCACTCCTTCTGGTACCTCCCCCACAAAGGGTTAAAATGTTGTGAAATATTGATTCTTTAATAACTGCTATTATACGTATTCGAATCTTCTGAAATTCCACACATAGTATTAGTTTGTTAGTCGCTATCAACTCGAGGAAAATGGGCGAAATTGCCACGCCCCTTTTGGTACCTCCCACACAAATGCACCATTTTGCACTAAAAGTTAAAAGCTTATAACATTAATACCAGTGTATAAAAATACTTGAAATTTTGTACAGCGTAATGTTTTTATAGTGCCTACAGTCCATTGATAAATGGGCGTTATTGTGACGCCCCTTTTGGTACCTCTCCCACAAAGGTACCATTTTGCACCAAAAGTTAACAGTTTATAACATTAATATCAGTATATACAATTACTTGAAATTTTGTACAGTATAATGCTTTTATAATGCCTATAGTCCAGTGAAAAATGAGAGTTATCACAAGGCCCCTTTTTGTACCTCCCACACAAAATGGCCAAATTAAACCACAATTTAATATCTCAACGTTAATATACCAGTCCATATAAACGGTTACAATTCGGCACAGTGCAATGTATTTAAAGTATCTACTGTTCAGCGAAATATAGGTGTATTTCTTCAACCCCTTCTGGTTTCTCCCACAAAAATTGACAGAATAATTCGTTTAATATTCCATATTACATTACTCACAAAGTGAGGGTATACCTTAGTCGGTTTACCCGACTGAAACTTTCTTACTTGTTTTATTAGTCACTATCACCTCAAGAAAAATGGGCGAAGTTACCGCGCCCCTTTTGGTACCTTCCACTCAAATGGACCATTTTGCTCAAAAATTTAACAGCTTATAACTTGAATACCTATGCACAAAATGACTTGACATTTTGTACAGTGTAATGGCTTCATAGTACCTAGAATCCAGTAAAAAATGGGCGAAGTTGTCACGCCCCTTTTGGTATCTCCCACACAAAATGGCCAAATCATAGATCATAACTTTAATATACCAGTGCATATAAACGCTTACAATTCGATACAGTGCAATATATTTGAAGGTTACTGTTTAGCGAAAAATAGGAGTATTTGTTAATCCCCCTCTGGTATCTCCTATACAAATTGACAGATTAATTCGTGTATTTCATATTACAGTACTCACAAAGTGGGGTATACATTGGTCGGTTTACCCGTTTCTTACTTGTTATATTATGGTTTATGCAATACAGGTTTTGTCTTGAGACTAATCAAAATATTCAATTATCAAAAAGGCAGTTGACCCCCAATTTGCATCTCCTCTGATTTGCGTTCTATATAAAAAATAGTTAGAACACGTTTCACGTTTTTATTTGCATTATAAAATAATAATTGTTTATCGAAACTAAAGAAGGTTATTTTATAAATACTGAAAACAATTTTGAGTGCAATATTTTTTTTGTATTTCCAATCTTTTTGCCATTTTAGCCATTCATATGATGGAAAAAGCTAAGATTTTGCTGATCTTTACTATTGGTCAAGTTTTATAAAAATCATAATCTTTTTTTTTTTTAAAGAAATCTTTTTAAAAATTGAACATTATATCATAAATGAAATCGGAACAATTACATATTATAAATAAAAATATGAAGTGTTTACAATACAATTTTCAAATAAATCTTAATTTAATTGGAATATGGTTGCGAATTGAATTTGCACTACGCTTATTTTACGTCATCTAACAAAATTTTAAGCATTATTAATGCATTTTTATTAAAAAAGAAAAAACCAAAAACAACCGGTTCACCGGTTTTTTATTTTCGGTTAAACCGAAAATCAGTTTTAGAGTTAACCTAATTTTCGAAGAAACCGAAAACCGTACTTTCAAAATAACCGGTTTTTTGATCACCCTAGGTGTCAGGTTTGCAACACCCTACTCCATAACATGAAAACGGGAGCTGCTAGGCAAAAACCGATTGCAGATTCGTAATCAGGGGGTCGAATTTACTACTCCACCTTAATATACATTTATAATTGCATACCTGGTATTTCCCAAGGCAAAAAAACAACGTGTCTTTGCGTGTTTTTTGAATCAAGTACAAATATTCTACAAAGTGAAATATATTTTACATGTACAGGGTGCCTGATATGTAATGCAACAAAGTAAAGCGCTATATTTTTATTTAAATTTTTTTTTTAAATTTTATTGTTCAAAAGCAAAAAATGTCGGAAATAACATAAAATTTAGAAACAGTTTAGATTTGTTCGAATTGGCCACATTTGGCACGAATTATGGCCGACAAAGCAATCACACGCTGCACGAAAGTGGCTCTGCGGTATTTTGGCCCATTCCCGGCGAAGCGCCGTCTTGAGATGATCGATACTTTGGTATTTTTTAGTGCGAACCTTACTCTCTAAAATGCCCCAGGCGCAAAAGTCCAACGGATTGAGATCCGGAGATCTTGGTGGCCATTGTGCGGTAGAAATGAAGCGAGGAACCTCCTTTTAAGCCATTCTTGGTTGACGCGTGCTGAGTGCGATGGTGCTGAGTCCTGTTGGAATGTCCATGGTCTGCGGCCGAAATGTTTGTCTGCCCAGGGCTTTAATACTGTCGTTAGGACATTTTCCCGATAATATTTGGCATTTATTTTGACCCCATAGTCGATGAATACGAGCGGGGAGCGACCATCGGCCGTTACGGCGGCCCACACCATTACCATCGGCGGCGCTTGAGTTCTGGTGGCCAATCGAAGGTGTAAATTTTCAGCTGACCTCTTTGGCAAGTAAACCCGATCATTTTGCTCAATTCGGAATGGCTTCTCATAGGAGAAAATCAAATTCGGTAACTGGCCACTTTCGTGCAAGCGAAGCAACTCCTTGACTCTTTCCAGTCTAACTTTTTGTGCATCGGTGAGCTCTTGCACTTTTTGGAACTTCAATGGCTTTAGTCCAAGCTCATTTTTTAATATGTGTTGTATCCGTGTATGTTCAGCTCACGAGCAATTTTTCTATCACTGCGGCGTGGATTTCGATCAAATCTGACCGTCACTTTTCGGATCATTTCTGGTGTTGTTACCGTTTTTTTCGTCCACTTTTTGGACGCGATGCAACACTTCCAGTATCACGGTAACGAGCAATGATACGAGAAACAGAAGATTTATTCACATTTAAATGCTGGAGGGCTCTAACGATAGCCACTTGTGTTTTTCCACCCATATATATAGCAATCACACTATCACGCTTGAATTCCATCACGAATAACTTTTTTTTCTGAATGCAATAGATCAAAATGCTTTTGTAAGCTTGTAAACAATAAAATTAACTGTCACTGAAATAA
Source organism: Eudasyphora cyanicolor (assembly GCA_963930755.1). Taxonomy (NCBI): domain Eukaryota; kingdom Metazoa; phylum Arthropoda; class Insecta; order Diptera; family Muscidae; genus Eudasyphora; species Eudasyphora cyanicolor. The sequence continues at coordinate 126,696,957 of OZ005736.1, read as the reverse complement.
ATCTGTCAGCTATCAGACTAGCGGTTTAAAAATTATAGCAACCTGAAGTTGGTTGCAATACATATCAGCCACCCTGTATACATTCACACAGACTTAATTAAATTAGCCACAATCATCAGAGTAAAAAGAAACTGGGTATGTTGTAATATACAGCGAAAATATTGAATAGATCAAACTATTTAATGTTTAAACTATAATTTATTTGATGTTTATCTGACTACATAGTACTTTTAGTTTAAATGAAAATCGGTGCACTGAAAAAATACACTATGCAACAAAATCTGAAAGGTGCAATTCCAGAACTGTGTTACACTGTAAACGAACTAAACTGATGATGATACTCAACTACGCTTGGTACCTGTACACAGGTACCGTTTTGGGTTATTTTAAGTCATTTGAGCAATGTCCGTCCGTCTGTCTGTCTGTCTGTCTGCTGGCTGGTGCGCACATAACTCTCGAAAGGAGTAACCGATTGACTTCAAATTTAGTATGCGGTAATATATTTTTCTATGTCCGGCTAAGTTCGAAGATGGGCCATATTGGTCCACTCCTTCTAGTACTCCCACACAAAGGGTTTAACTTTTAGTGAAATATTGATTCTCTAATACCTTCCCTACTACTTACCCGAATCTTCTGTAATTTCACATATAGTATGAGTTTGTTAGTCGCTAACACGTCAAGAAAAATGGGCGAACTCGCCACTCCCTTTTTGGTACCTCCCACACGAATGGACCATTTTGCACCAAAAGTTAAACTATTATGGCTTTAATATCAGTTCATACAAATACTTGATATTTTGTACAGTGTAATGCTTTTATAGTACCTAGAGTCCACAGAAAAGTGGGAGTTATTGGTACGCCCCTTTTGGTACATCCCACACAAATGGACCATTTTGTACCAAAAGTTTACAGATTTAACATTAATACCAGTGAATACAAATACTTGAAATTTTGTACGGTGTAATGCTTTCAGAGTATCTGGAGTCTACAGAAAAGTTACCGTTATTGGCACAAAAAATTGGCTGAAACTTTGTAGCTCTCGTTTTATTTTTAAAGGAATTTGTTACAACAAATAAGAAGCATATCGGTCCATGAATTGATTTTTTCGATTAAAAATTTTTGCGGTTTTAGAAGGTCCTGCGGAAATTACCATCATTCTTACTTGTTAAAATTTCTGGTATATTTCATTTTGCTTGCAATCAAATAGAGATTAAACGGAAAACAAGAATACCTCTTCGATTTGTATTGCACTACTATTCACGGTAAGTTCGACAGGACATCCAGGATGGATTCCATCAACTTCTAAAAAAATCTTTGAAGTGGAAAATAAGCAAATCATGGAAAAATATTGAAGGGTATATACTGGATTTATTTTTCTTAATAATAGCAAACACTAAAATGTTGTACCTGAAAAGGGTGCACTTTAAAAATAAATAGTACTTTATGCATTTACTAAAATTTTGTAAAGAAATGCCCTATTGTCAGAAACTCGATTTTTTCGATTAAACCTTTTTGCGGTTTTAGAAGGTCCTGCGGAAATTACCATCATTCTTACTTGTTAAAATTTCTGGTATATTTCATTTTGCTTGCAATCAAATAGAGATTAAACGGAAATCGAGAATACCTGTGTGCTCTTCGATTTGTATTGCACTACTATTCACGGTAAGTTCGATAGGACCTCCAGTATGGATTCCATCAAATTCCAAAAAAATCATTGAAGTGGAAAATAAGCAAATCATGGAAAAATATTGAAGGGTATATACTGGATTTATGTTTCTTAATAATAGCAAACACTAAAATGTTGTACCTGAAAAGGGTGCACTTTAAAAATAAATAGTACTTTATGCATTTACTAAAATTTTGTAAAGAAATGTCCTATTCTCAGAAACTCCCCCGGTCGCATGATAAATTTCCCATTTTGCTTCGTGTCAATCATTAGAATTCTCATGACCATAACCGGGAAATGTGCATTTGTGTTTGTGGAAATTAATATCCACGATACGAATGTGAGGAATACAAATCAACGATAAAATGTTATTCACAGCGCCAAACAATCAAATGTGAAAAACCTTAAAAAGTGACAACACAGGATTGCTAAATTAGTGAAAAACTAGTGAAAGCGTTAAGTTCGGCCATGCCGAATCTTATATACCCTCCACGATGGATTGCATTCAATTTTGATTAATGGAAAAATCTTTGGATATAGATATTTAATTATGTTATTAAAAAGAAGTAAAAGCGTTAAGTTAGGCCAGGCCGAATCTTATATACCCTCCACCATGGATAGCATGTGACCTCAAAAAAGAAAATAACAGCGAAAAACACAAAAAAATATAGTAGATGAGAATAGTAGGAAAAATATAGTAGATGAGAACAGTAGGAATAACAACAAGTTAGGTGCTATATATGGGAGCTACATCTAAATATAGACCGATATCGTCAATTTTCAATCCAATGTTACCTGCAGCTATAAGAAGTATCTATTCCAAATTTCAGCCACCTAGCTCAAGTATTATAGATTGTAGCGTGATTACCACAGTCGGACGGACGGACGGACGGACAGACGGACATGGCTAAATCGTCTTAGAATTTTGAGACGATTAAAATATATATACTTTATGGGGTCTCAGATCAATATTTACAGGTGTTACAAACGGAGTGACAAAATGAATATACCCCCATCCTATGGTGGAGGGTATAATAACACCGAAAAACACAAAAAATATAGTATATGAGAACAGTAGGAATCACAACAAGTTAGATGCTATATATGGGAGCTATATTTAAATATGGACCGATATCGCCCATTTTCAATCCCAAATTACCTGCAGCTATAAGAAGTATATATTCCAATTTCAGCCACCTAGATCAAGTATTATAGATTGTAGCGGACAGACGGACATGGCTAAATCGTCTTAGAATTTTACGACGATTAAGAATATATATATATTATACTTTATGGGGTCTCAGATCAATATGTAGAGGTGTTACAAACGGAGTGACAAAATGAATATACCCCCATCCTATGGTGGAGGGTATAAAAAACGAACGCTGCAATTTGTTGGCCAGATATGTAAAATGTGGTATTTAAGGTTTAAAGCAGCAGTTTTTTTGAGAGCTACATCTATACGGGGACTACAACAAAATAAATTTTTTTTGAGAATAATTCTTGCCAAAATAGAATATAAAAGGCAAAGTCTTAGCTAAATTTCTTATAAAATGTGGTGATTATGGCTTAAATAAGCCTTTTTGGGAGCGACATCTATAGGTGGACTATAACAAAATATGAACTAATTTTAAAAAAGTGTTACTGCGATGAATTCTTGTCATAATTAAATACAAACTGCAAAGATTCAGTTAAAATGCTTAAAAAATATGGTATTTTTTGGCTTAAATACGTATATTTAGCAGCGACCTCTATAAGGTGACTATACATAACAAAATATGAACCGATTTGTAAAATTTTTGCTGTGATTAATTCTTGTCAAAATATAATACAAGCTGCAAAGTTTCTGCTAAATTGCTTTAAAAATATGGTATCTATGGCTCAAAACCAGTATTTTGGAGCGACCTCTATAGGGGAGCTATATCAAAGCATTGACCGATATAGCCCATTTCATTCCCAAACAACCTGCAACTGTAAGAAATATTTATACCAAATTTGATCAACCTAGCTCTATTATTACGGACTGTAGTCTGATTACAACAGACGGACGGGTGGACAGACAGACATGGCTAAATCGTCTTAGAATTTTACGACGATTGAGAATATATATACTTTATGGGGTCTCAGATCAATATTTAGAGGTGTTACAAACGGAGTGACAAAATAAATATATTCCCTCCATCCTATGGTTCAGGGTATAAAAACATGTTGTTTAAAACTTTCAAAAATTCCACCGATTAATCTATCTATCTCCATCTGGTTTTAAGGAACTAGGCGCAGTCCTGTAGGCGTTATGCTGAAGCAAACAAAAAGTAATTTTATGTTCGGCCTGTAGTCAAACCGAAAAAAGTATTTGAGAACCAAAAATCATAAAATTGGAAAATTTAAAACACCTATTATTTGACAAGTCTGCTTTTAGTCCTTCATCATATAAACTTTTAATAAGAGATACATATTACAAAGTATATTTTTGTCATAGTCAGAGCTAAGGATTTTCATACTAGAATATGGATCAGCTTAAAAATTGTACTGTTTTGATATTGTCTCTTAAACGGAGTTTTTATTAGAATACCTTCAAGCTTACGGAGATTGGATCGCAATATTAAAAGGCAACCCGGAAACGCCGTTTATAAAAATGCTAGTATCAAATCATATTCATCAATCCTATTGTTTTTGTGGCTATTGTATATTTGTTTTTTGTATGTGTACTTCTAACACCACACAAATGCGTGAAGTTGTCAGTGTTCTTAATGGATGTGATTGCAGGACTCAGTCCACACGGAGGTGACATATTCACAAATACCCGCTAACGAGAGAAGTTAGGAAAACCCAAAAGAAATACCGTACAAACACAAAGAGAAAATAACTAAATTGCTGAAATATACATAAAGTATATTTCACATACACATACCCCTGCACGTAATGGAAGTAATAACAATACATGAAAACACTGTTCAATTCGTGTGTTTTGTTTGCGCGTGTGTCAGTAACAACAAATTGATTCATTATAATAATTAAATCATTGATTTGTACATAACTTAATTGACTTGTGGGTAGTGTAGCTATTCCTATTTACTAGCTCCTATATACGAAGTAACAACATTAGCGCACAGTGAATCGTGCACACACAGCATATGGTGAAATGTACTAAAACGGGTCGAAGTATTATGAAATTGCAGAAATCAATGACCTTTAGCCCGAGATCTTTGATTTGTAATCCTAGGATACTAACCTTAAAGCAAAAACCTCAGCACATTGAGAGAGTAGTTTTCTCTTCACTGGAACAGACAAGGATCTTAGTTCTCAAAAAGTTATAGCTGTGTGTAGCTATATATTGTTTGTCTAAGACTCGTCTCTGCATACCCAAGAGGTTAGTCGATTGTTTAGATTTACAAAACAATTTCACCTTAATAATAAAAATGGTCTTCCTCTATACTAGAGTCGACCACTGTGGTCTTCCTCTATAGTAGAGTCGACCACTGTGGTCTTCCTCTATAGTAGAGTCGACCACTGTGGTCTTCCTCTATACTAGAGTCGACTACTGTGGTCTTCCTCTATACTAGAGTCGACCACTGTGGTCTTCCTCTATACTAGAGTCGACCACTGTGGTCTTCCTCTATACTAGAGTCGACCACTGTGGTCTTCCTCTATACTAGAGTCGACCACTGTGGTCTTCCTCTATACTAGAGTCGACCACTGTGGTCTTCCTCTATACTAGAGTCGACCACTGTGGTCTTCCTCTATACTAGAGTCGACCACTGTGGTCTTCCTCTATACTAGAGTCGACCACTGTGGTCTTCCTCTATACTAGAGTCGACCACTGTGGTCTTCCTCTATACTAGAGTCGACCACTGTGGTCTTCCTTTATACTAGAGTCGACCACTGTGGTCATCCCATATACTAGAGTCGACCACTGTGGTCTTCCTCTAAACTAGAGTCGGCCACTGTGGTCATCCTCTATACTAGAGTCGGCCACTGTGGTCATCCTCTATACCACAGTCGACCACTGTGGTCTGTCTTCCTCTTTACTAGAGTCGGCCACTGTGGTCATCCTCTATACCACAGTCGACCACTGTGGTCTGTCTTCCTCTTTACTAGAGTCGGCCACTGGGGTCTGTCTTCCTCTATACAATAGTCGACCACTGGGGTCTGTCTTCCTCTATACAATAGTCGACCACTGTGGTTGTCTTCCTCTATACTAGAGTCGACCACTGCGGTTGTCTTCCTCTATACTAGAGTCGACCACTGTGGTCAGTCTTCCTCTATACTAGAGTTGATCACAGTGGTCTGTCTTCCTTTATACTAGAGTCGACCACTGTGGTCAGTCTTCCTCTATACTAGAGTCGGCCACTGTGGTCTGTCGACCACTGCTCTCTTCCTGTCTACTAGAATAATTGTTAACAATTTTTAATGGAGCGATTCACTGTGCGTTGCTGGAATTTATTTTTAGTGCATCCAATTACTTGTAGCTGAGTATGCGTAAATGAAAACACATTAAGTGTTGTTTATTTATATTTGTCATCTTCACAATTTATTTGTCAGCGGGCTATAATAACAATTAGGATTTTCACAATATTGAAGGGATGAGAAAATCAAATAATTAATATATAATTATATAAACATAAAAATTGGAAATAAAAGTTAGCCTTCCAATTACGCTCTATTTATTTTAGCTTATTAATGAAATCAATTGTAAAAAAAAAAAAACAGATGACTCTGTTTCGACCGCAATGAATTGTATTGTATAAGTAGCCGGCACCAAGGATTGCATTCACTTCCAGAGCAGGACAAATTCAAAATGTTTACCAATTTTTCAACAAAATACAATCATAGCACATAAAAAGATGATTGGTATGGAATTATGGGGAATTTATAAGACATTAAGTATTTCACTACTAATTAACCCTTTATACGGAAGAGTGCCCCGAACCAGCTAGACACAAAGACGGATTGACATTTCTTAAATGACCATGAAAGGGATTTCCTCTAAACCTATATAAAGGTCTCTGAGTCAATCTTTATATATGTTAGATTTGTCGTCCATATCAATTGACATATGCAATCTACCCTTTTAATTTTTTGCTTTATTTTCTATACATATCTTCCAATAATTTTCAGCTACTATTTGTAATCCACTACACCCAGTAGATTAAAGAAATTTATGAAATTAATCTGAAATATTGTATGTACATATGTACATATATAATTTTGAGAATCGTATCAGACTTATACTCTCATACATATGCATATTATGGTATTGGCATTGCCAAAGGATGTTGAAAAAAACTATGCCACAAGACATTGTAGATTGTCATATGAAACCAAAAGTAATTATTTTTCAAATTGATGGCTGTCATTTGCAAATATCTGTGTGAAAGTATTTGCCGAGAGATACACATTCATGAGAGCAGTGGAAAGATGCAACTCCCGATAATTCCATTAAAAGTTGCTACATAATACCAATCAATTTACTTCTGCAAAATCATTCGAGATACATATATACGAGTATACTCGTACATATATACATATGTACGTATTACAAAAATAATCATTAGAAATCAAAATATGCTCCACTGAAATATAAAAGTAAAATTAACACCCATTTCAATGTTAATTCAGGAAAAAATGTCGTTTTTGTGTTAATCAAATTTTGAAATAAATTAAAAAAAAATGATAGTTTGATGAAAAATTAAAAATCAATAAGAAAATCTCAGGCGAGAAACCGACTAAAGAATGCCCTTGGCTTCAGATGATCATTTCGAGACCAAAGTGATTGAAAAAGTAATCTTAAATACTTAATTTGCAATATATGGATTTGTCAATTCGTACACTGAAAGAAAAAGAGCTTCATACCGAATCGCTTCATATCGAATTTAACTAAATAAAGGATTGTTTAAAAAAAGCTAAAAATGAATATGGGAACACAATCCAGCAATTTCAAAAAGTATTTAAAAAATCCCAAAAATTGAGAATTTTCAGTTAATTTGCTATATCTGCCATAATAAAACCCAGTTTAAATTACAATACCTTTGCAACCTTTTTCTTTTATCATTTTTGTGAATATCTTTCTTTAAATAAAATGAAAAGTCATTGTAGTTATGTGATACAGAGCTCCAAGTTTACCTATTTCAAAGATTTTTCTTAAAATTATCATTTGTTAAAATTGTCATATCTTTTTAACAGCTTCACGTATTTTAAAAATACTTATAGATGCACTGAAAATATTTCCTTCGTACTATTTACGAAACATTCTTCTTACTATACTCTTCATACATTCTTCATATTATTTACGAAGATTTTCGAAAATTTCATTCATATTATGAAGAATATTTTACGAATTTACGAAGGGGTTTCCTAAGAAATCATCATAAGAGCTTCGTAAAATTATGTTCATACATTTTATGAAAAGCTTCTTATGTGGTATGAAATGACGTCTTAAAAATTTCGTAATTTTTGTGAGAGTAACATAATATTAAAATTTTAGCGGTGTACATAATTTTGTTCTAATACCGTATCGATTTGCAATCATTTCTAAAGCGTTCGATAAAAAATAGAAGATATATGCCAAATATATCACCTACTTACAGCGTCCGGAGGAAACCCTGAAAATTATTCAACAACTGTTATACATTTGAGATTCTGACAAGTTTGCTTTGCTTTGTTTACAATTACAAAATCTTATCTTCATTGTAAAAAATCGTAATAATTTCATACAAAATATGAAATAATTTCATACTAAATATGAAATAATTTCATACAAAATATGAAATAATTTCATACAAAATATGAAATAATTTCATACAAAATATGAAAAAATTTCATACGAAATATGAAATAATTTCATACAAAATATGAAATAATTTCATACAAAATATGAAATAATTTCATACAATATATGAAATAATTTCATACAATATATGAAATAATTTCATACAATATATGAAATAATTTCATACAAATATGGCAATACATTACTTGATGTGATTGTTTTTGTTATGAAATAGCAGAAGTAAGGAATAATTCTTGTTCGTTTGCTTTAATCCTTTCCTGATAAGAGAGAACTGCGTTTCGAAATTAGAGGCAAAAACCAGAAGAATATTTATGGAACATTTTGAAATAGTGTAGGTCGGGGGCATACAAAATATGGAATAATTTCATAAAAATATGAAATAATTTCATACAAAATATGAAATAATTTCTTAAAAAATATGAATTAATTTCTTAAAAATGTGAAATAATTTCATTAAAAATTTGAAATAATTTCATTAAAAATTTGAAATAATTTCATTAAAAATTTGAAATAAATTAATAAAAAATATTATATAGTTTCATAAAAAATATGAAATAGTTTCATAAAAAGTGTGAAATGGTTTCATAAAAAATATGAAGAATCTTCTTCGTAATATAGCGTGATCCATTTCGAGGTTCCCTACTTTTTTAATGAAAAAAAACACAGAAAATGGGGAATGTTTATTATCATTTGAAAGAACATTCTTTGGCATTTATTTTTTGATGATTGTGTCTATCAAATGTTGGCCGCGGCTACGTCTCAGATGGTCCATCCGTTGAGTCCAATTTTCGATGACTCGTTCGAACATTTCGTCTGGTAACTGGCGAATGACACGCGTGATGTTTTGCTCCAAGGCCTGAATCGAAGCGGGTTTGTCCGCATAAAGTTTAGACTTTACATATCCCCACAGGAAAAAGTCTAACGGTGTGTCTTGGTGGCCAATCGACCGGCCCAAAACGTGAAATTATCTGATCACCGAAGTGTTCTCTCAATAAATCCATTGATTGATGCGATGTGTGGGAAGTGGCGCCGTCTTGTTGAAATCAAATGTCGCCGAGATCATGAGTCTCAATTTCAGGCATCAAATAGTCGGTTATCATGGCACGATATCGGTCGCCATTGACGGTTACGTTCTCACCGGCACCATTTTTGAAGAAATATGGACCGATGATTCCACCGGCCCACAAACCACACCAAACCGTTATTTCTTCTGGATGAAGTGGCAGCTCTTGAATCTCTTCAGGTTGCTCTTCGTCCCAAATGCGGCAACTTTGCTTGTTTACATACCCATTGAGCCAGAAATGGGCCTCATCGCTGAACAAAATTTGGCTCGAAAACGTCGGATCTTCTTGGAACTTTTCAAGAGCCCATAGAGCGAAGCGATGTCGCTTGGGAAGGTCGGGCGGCTTCAGTTCTTGCACAAGCTGTATTTTGTATGCTTTCAATTTAAGATCTCGACGTAAAATGCGCCAAGTCGTTCCATACGTCAGTCCGAGTTGCTGCGAACGGCGCCGAATCGACTCTCCACGGTCTTCGTGTACCCTCTCAGCTACGGCCGCTACATTTTCTTCATTGTGTGCTGGACGTGGTCTATTCGGTCGAATATTATCCAATAATGAATGCTGGGTCTCAAGATGGGTGATGGTGTTGCGAATAGTACGCAGGCCGATTATGTTTACCATAAGTTGAGCGAAGTGCACGAAACACATTCCTCACAGAACGTGAATTTTCGTAATAAAGTTGAAAGATTTGTCTTTCCATGATGAAATGCCAAACAATACTTAACAAAAATAACATGACAGTATGACACGACTCACACGTGATCTGTCAAAAAGGCTATTGAAAAAAGTATCTCTACTTGGATCACCCGTTATATATGATTATTTTTCATATATCGTATGAAGCATTTCTGAAAAAATAAGACAGATTTCGTAATATGTAAGTAACATTTCGTGATATTCACGAAGATAATATTTTCAGTGTGGATACCTCCACTCCATAACATGCAAAGTCAAAACATGTATTTTTTCAGTAGAGGCGATCAAGGGTTTATATTTTTAAATTTGTACGGAATTCCTTGGTAATACAAACCGAATGACTTTTATTGTTTTGCGCATACACTGAAAAAAAAAATAGTAATAAAACTAATGATGACACATTCTTATATTAAGAATGCTACCTCGGCATCAATTCAATGACAATTTTCATTAAAATAATGAAAATTTACACGTTTTTTACGAAATTTTCCTTAATATAAAGTTTTTTGAATTTGAATTAATGTCTATCTAATCATTAGTTTTGTGTACGCGCTTCTTTAAATGTACGCATTTAAATTAAAAAAAAAAATCATTATTTTTGTGACAATCCGCATTATTTTAAGTAATATTTCAATACTTTTAAGGATTTTCTACATTAACACTACGACGTAGACATGTCATAGTTTTAATGCCGAATCGGACTTAATTAACAGTATGAGATATTTGAGTAATAAATTTAAGGCTATGTTCCCCTTAAAGGAAAGGCTGTCTTGGTAATAAATTTTATGACTATTGTCATTATTTTTAAGAATACATACGAGAGAATTATACAATCTCTCCCTCCCTCTCTCGCTCGGAGAATCAGTTTTGTTTGGTAATGTGTGAATCAATAATTGTTATGGAATGCTAGAAGAGAAAATAGAAAACAGTTCTGTTGTTTGTTTTCTTTTAAATCGTCAGTTATTTACAAGCGATGGAAGGAAACGGTTGTCTGTTTTCGGGACGCGGGTTGTGAAAAAATTTGATTGCTGTGAATATGTAAGTATACGTGCATACATACGTGCATATTGCACCGAAAATAATTTTAATATGGGCTGGTAACAGTTATTTTTGCTAAAGCATAGCAACAACAACAAATGAAACCGTCGTGTACATGTGTGTATGCATGTGTTTATGCCGTCGGCGTCACCATCGATCTCTGTGATAAGGGAGTGCGTGTGTCATAGTTATTTTTCCTGTCTGTTATTTATGGCGATGTAAATGCGTTTTTGAAGGAGATCTTGTTTGTAAGTCCTGTGAAGAGATTTGTGCCAAATGGATGACAAAAACGTGAGTAATAGATTTTGTAATACTGAAAGAGACAATGGGAAACTGTTTAGGTACGTGAAAAATAATATTATTATCCTGAAATAAACATATTATTGGCAATTACAAAATTAACAAAACACATTTTAATTGAAAGTATTTATTTATTAAAAATACCAGCGCATAATGCAGAAATGTAAAATTATTTGTGGCAATATAGAAATTTATTATTAATAATATGTTATACATATAACTATCTTTTTTAATTTTTTTAGCAAAACAATTTTAGAATGGGTCTTTTGTGAGAAGAGTGGCAAATTTTACAAAATATTTCAACGTAAGTATTATATATGAACGGTTGAAATATTTCTCTTAGTTTTCAGCGTTTTCCAATTGTGATATGATAAAATTTATTTGCATTTTTTTTTGTTTATAGATAATTTTATTTGATTTATTTTCAGAAAAAATTTAATTATTTTAATTTTAGATCACGCAATATTTGAAGATAAATGTGATGGATATATGAAAATGCAGTGCTGAATGCCATTTATAACTTGCATACACCTACATGGGAATGTTTGAATTGAAAGGAAATTGATTTGGAAACAATATTTGTAAGTATTATGTATTTCTGAACAAATATATTTTATTTGAAAATCAAGAAATTTAATTTGGAACGCATATATTAATGTATTAGAACAAAATATATTTGCGAACTGACGTTCACATATAAAATACGTGTTTTCACACAAACAAAGTTATTGTTAAAAAGTTTTCCAAATATAATTTATTTAAAAAGATTTCTTCCTTTTTTTAATTTTAGTTTAAATTTTTCCCTGAATTCGTGTTCATAATTGCTTCATAAGTACTTCATAATTAAGCCTGCTGTTAGATTAGGCCCATTTGGTCCAATTTTTGTATATATATATATGTATGTATATATATTGCCTTATAATTTTGTCCAAGGGATATTTTAGTTTTACTAAAATCAAAATAATAAGCGTTTTTGCTCAAAAATAATTGTAAATAACCTGCTTTCTTTTCACGAAGTATTGAATAAAAATAAATATAAAATATTGTCTTCCACATTCATTTTATATGAAAAATTTAATGTTGACCAAATGGACTCTTAATCTAGGATTCGTACAGATTTGCTAATCTAACACCAGGATTAAGAATGTCATAAGCAGCATTAGCTTTAGTTTTACAGAAGTAATTTTTAATAAGTTTTTGTAGTTTTGTTTGCTAACAAAACTTAAGATTTTAAAATCTAAGTCACGATTGATTTTTTTGAGAAAATTATTTTTGATAACTCAGTTTATATGAAAAATGTCACTTTCGCCACTTTCAAAACAATCAGTTTCTATTATTAATAATATCTTACATAAATATTTTTTTTAACTTTTAGTACAGCAAATTTTGTATGGATCTATTATGAGAATTTGTGTCGTAGAAGAGTGACTAAATATTTCAGTTTAAGTAAGTATATTCCAAAGATTTTAATATATCTCTTATCTTTCAACATTTTGTGACAGTTATATGATAAAATTTATTTTAATACTTTATCGTATATAAATCATCCTGTTTGATTTCTATTCAAATTATTTTTATTTTAGTTTGCGCAATTGAACTTTATTTGGATATATGAAAAATGCAGTGGGGAATTAAAAATTTACAAATTGCATGAAATGAGTGAGCATCCAAACTATATGATAAATAATATAATATTTGTTTTATATAATTTCTATTCAAATTCCAGCCAAATTCTAGGTTAAAAATCATTAAGGTCGGTTCCGATAAAAATTGTTCATGGACAACAAATAGAGAAACGAATCCCGCTATAGAATCGATACATAACAATACAATATTCGAATAAAAGTCAAACTTCATGGTGTGTTGGCCGATTTGTCTTTATACAATTACATACTGTTTTAAATTTTAAAATGTTCAAGGTTATCCGTAATATGTATTATATTTTTTTGTATTTTCCAATATAAAATATAACAAATAAAATATTTATTTAGAAAGATAAAGTGTTGTGTTATTGAATTTTCTATGAATAGTAAATGATTTCAAAGAAATGATTCATTTAAAAGAGTAACATTATAATCAATATAATGTAACGAATTTTCCATACATATTTAAAAAAACTGTATTTAAATTCATGTATGCCTTAAATTAATTACCAGTATATTCTTATATCAAGGACAAACATTTTAAATTTTATTACGATAATGTTTTAAATTATATGACATTTTACTAAAAATAAGCACGCGCCATACTTAAATTTACGCAAAAATGTGCTTATTTTAAGACCAAACTTAATTAGTTTTATTACCCAAAATTCTTAATTCTATGAAATGCATCCTCAAAACAAATACTATTCTCGTCTTTAAATTAACTATGAAACCTTCTTATTTTTATAGCGATTGTCTTTGGCTCGAAATCATTGCCGAAATCTTAAACTTTACGAAAAATTCATTGATTTTCAGTACGCTTTTTTTTTAGTGTAACTAGTGAGTGGGTCGACGGCAAAACACCAAATGTTGACTGAATATAATTTGGAATATTAGAATATAAAAATGAAATGTCCCTGAAAACATGCTATGTCAACAATAACATGTTTTGGAATGGATGTATAGATATTAACACCAATGAAATTCTGCACTCCTCTTCAAATCAGTGGAATGAAATATGTTTGTCCTTGTGGTAACAAAAGGACAACGGGACCAAATATAGCAATTTTATTGCGTCAATACTACAGTTTTTAGTTTTGTGTATTTGTATAGGGTGGACTATTTAAAATTTGAACTACCGATTACTTTAACTTGGTGATTTGAGCCCTTTGGATTATTTTCTGTGGGGAGCCATCAAGAATAAATGTTACGCAAAGCATTCTGAGACAATTGAAGCGTTGAAACATGAAATCGAAGTTTATTGAAGAGATTCGACGTGAAACAATCGAAAATGTACTGAAAAATTTTGGTTGATCGGATGAGGTTGTTTGAATGACATTGCGTTTCATAATTAGATGTCAAAGTTCAACCTTTCCAATAAAACCAGAAATTTTAAAAAATTGTCAGGGGTCAAATCACCGCATTCGATATCGAGTTCTTTACGATTAAAATGCCTTTCTATTTTCGCCTAAAAAGGAAAAAAAAATCTCTCGAATTCAAGTATATGTTTTCGTAAATTCTAATGGAGCTTGTCTGGTTAATTATTTGTTAGTTCCAATGTTTAATTTTTCTTTTTAACAAAAATTAAAATATCTTTTTGATCGAAAAGTTCTCGATATCGAAACCCGAGATTTGCCCCCAGTACTTTTTTATAGCCGATTCAAATTTAAAATTTGAAATGATCCACCCTTTATATAAAATTTTAGATTCGTCAATTATATTTATTCCAATCGTTCTATTGAGGAGCATAGGTCCACAAAGATTCATCAGTTAGTCTTGAACTTGATAATTTTTTCCATTTTTATTTTTGATTTTTTTCTCAAATTTCCTTTAAGAGTTTTGCGGTCTATTACTGGCATGGAACTTGTTTATCTATCAAAAAAAAAAGATGAACATCAAACAAATTTAGGTTCAACCACATATTTTAGCATAACTAGAGAAACAATTATCGTAATTGGTTGAGGAATGCTTTCAATAATCCTAAAGTAAGTAGCCTTCATCTTCTTCTAATATAATTTCTTCATCCCATCAGCGGTTTCAAAGATATCTTAAAAAACATTTCGAGAAAATCTCATTTAAAAAAAATAATATTTTAATTTAAAGCTCTTAAAAACATCCGAAAATTCACAATTATTATTTCTTATTATTTTATCGTAAAGTCTGATTGGTCATGAATAAAATGAAAACATTCTGAAGAAAATCGATGCACATGTTAAAAAGTTGGGGCCTCAAAGTTGACCACCACAGGTGAACAAAATGTTTAAGCGTGTGTAATTTGTGCCTTCCTACACCTAAGAGTTATCTCATACAGTTCCCGAGGTATATGCATTGTTAAGAAAGAAGCATATTTTCTACGAATGAGCTTTTCGTTAAATATTTAAGTTCATGTATGCCTTAAATTAATTACCTGGGAATTCTTATTTCAAGGTCAGACATTTTAAATCTCGGACTTATTTTTAAGAAATATTACTACAAAAAAGTGCGAGCCATACTTAAATGTATGCCAACATACTCGTATGCTTGTTTTAAGGACAAACATAATTATTTTTAATACGCAATGTACTTGGTTCTATGATATGCATCATCAAATCAAGTTCGTTTCATGGCATTAAATTAACTACAAACATTCTTATTTTAATTCTGATTGTCTTTGACTCGAAACAATTGAGGATATTTTGAAATTTAAGACAAATTCTTCGATTTTCAATACGCTTTTTTCTCAGTGTACACATAAATATTCGAAACTCGTTAAAGAGAAAATACAAAAACTGATGTTACTTTTTTGTTCGCAGAATAAGCCTTTATTTTATTTTTTTTAATGAAAGGATAAACAGAAATTAATATTTGCAATTTTATCATGAATGCATTGTGTAAAATGCAATGGCTTTATTTTTTTCTTTTTTTAAGATATTGTTTTTTAGAATTATGATATTATTGTTATTTTTTTTTTGTTTATTAAAGAAGAAGACAACGGATACAAAGTTTCAGGATATTATTAAATTTGTCAAAAGGACAACAATAATCTTTAGTAATTATTTTCTGATTGGTCATGAATAAAATGAAAACATTCTGAAGAAAATCGATGCACATGTTAAAAAGTTGGGGCCTCAAAGTTGACCACCACAGGTGAACAAAATGTTTAAGCGTGTGTAATTTGTGCCTTCTTACACCTAAGAGTTATCTCATACAGTTCCCGAGGTATATGCATTGTTAAGAAGTAGTCGATAGTTTCTGTTCTAAATTGAATTTCCCTGAGGATGACTGTCGAAGACAGTCGAAATATTGGAAACAAATAAAATTGAAACTATTTAAAACAACAAATCCATCGTTTTTTAAATAATGCATGACCTCAAGCCAAACCATCAATAACTTCATATATATTATGTATATACATATAGGAAACATCCTAGAGACTGTTCTCGAAGAAAGAAACGAACAAGTCAAAAATATTCACTGTTATTGTTGAAAAGCTTCTCCAATTTACACCATTGCAAAAGTTATTTCAACGAAATCTAGTTAATAAGTAAACAATCTTATTTTGGATTATTCTAGCTTTGTTAAACATCTTATTTCATGTAACTTATTTTTTTTATACGGACTTAGAGTTACACATCTTGACTATTTTTAATTTTGGGTTAAGCCAATCTTGAAGTGAGTGAGCGATTTGGCAAATTTTTTTGCCATTTTTGACTACTAATGTTAAAACTGGTAATGTGAGAAAGATTTTCCACATTGACATTCGTATGCCCCACTGAAATTGAAAAATGCATATCTTCTGCAGGAATCATCCAAATGTCTGTTTTATTCTATATTTAAGATTAATTGACAATAATTTGTCAGAGAATGCGTCAAACATCCCAAATTAATTACTACTTTTCCCTTGGCGTTTGCCATACTAAATATTTGATAAGTATTATAGTTTTAGTCTATTAACTTAATGCCAATCAATTACCTTCAATACAATTTACAAATAACCTTATTACCATTAGAAGTGACATTTCATGATATTTCGACAAAGTCAAAATCACACTCAACAGCAACACCGGAAACCACACTCTTCAAGCGGAAACGTAAACACATTCACAATATCTTATCATCCTTTCCAATAAACTTTGAGTATATCTTAAATTACACCATATATAAAGTGCTCAATAAATGCTTTAAGGACCGAACAAATTTTAGTTTTTAAACAAATTCAAACTATGAAACTTTTTAAGAGTGTCAACAATTTGTTGCAAATTATTTTTATGTAAATTTTATAACATCGCACTGACTCGACTCCTTCAGAAATGCTGTTGGAAACAACCAACAAAAACGATATCTACATGAAGAGTAACTACAAACAAGTTATATGTATGTTTATTTAGTTATATATCTACTCGTATACATTGTAAATATATACAGGGTGGCTGATATGTATTGCAACCAACTTCAGGTTGCTATCATTTCTAAACCGCTAGTCTGATAGCTGACAGATTTATTTCAGTGACAGTTCATTTTATTGTTTACAAGCTTACAAAAGCATTTTGATCTATTGCATTCAGAAAAAAGTTATTCGTGATGGAATTCAAGCGTGATAGTGTGATTGCTTTATATTTGGGTGGAAAAACACAAGTGGCTATCGTTAGAGCCCTCCAGCATTTAAATGTGAATAAATCTTTTGTTTCTCGTACTTTACTTTACTTTACTTTGTTGCATTACATATCAGCCACCCTGTACTTGTGAACATATCGAAGAGTCTTTAAAGTTGGCCGTCGTAAAAATCGTATTTTTTGTAAGAAATTCTAATTTCCAGATATGCTATAATTTTTTAAAAAAAAAATTAATAAATTTTAGTCGATTGTACCGAACCGCTAATGTATACCCTCACTTTGGGACCAATGTAACGGGTGATTCAAGTAGAGATACTTTTTTCAATAGCCTTTTTTTGACAGATCACGTGTGAGTCGTGTCATGCTGTTAAGTATTGTTTGGCATTTCATCATGGAAAGACTTACGCCTGAAAAACGTTTACAAATCTTTCAACTTTATTACGAAAATTCACGTTCTGTGAGGAATGTGTTTCGTGCACTTCGCTCGACTTATGGTAAACATAATCGGCCTACTGAGCGTACTATTCGCAACACCATCACCCATCTTGAGACCCAGCATTCATTATTGGATAATATTCGATCGAATAGACCACGTCCAGCACACAATGAAGAAAATGTAGCGGCCGTAGCTGAGAGGGTACACGAAGACCATTGAGAGTCGATTCGGCGCCGTTCGAAAGCATACAAAATACAGCTTGTGCAAGAACTGAAACCGCCCGACCTTCCCACAAGACATCGCTTCGCTCTATGGGCTCTTGAAAAGTTCTAATAAGATCCGACGTTTTCGAGCCAAATTTTGTTCAGCGATAAGGCCCATTTCTGGCTCAATGGGCATATAAACAAGCAAAATTGCCGCATTTGGGACGAAGAGCAACCTGAAGAGATTCAAGAGCTGCCACTTCATCCAGAAAAAACAACGGTTTGCTGTGGTTTGTGGGCCGGTGGAATCATCGGTCCATATTTCTTCAAAAATGATGCCGGTGAGATCGTAAACGTCAATGGCGACCGCTATCGTGCCATACTAACCGGCTATTTGATGCCTGAAATTGAAGCTCGAGATCTCGGCTACATTTGGTTTCAACAAGACGGCGCCACTTCCCACACATCGCATCAATCAATGGATTTATTGAGAGAACACTTCGGTGAGCAAATTATTTCACGTTTTGGGCCGGTCGATTGGCCACCAAGATAGTATGATATCACACCGTTAGACTTTTTCCTGTGGGGATATGTATAGTCTAAAGTTTATGCGGACAAACCCGCTTCGATTCAGGCCTTGGAGCAAAACATAAAGCGTGTCATCCGCCAGTTACCAGTCGAAATGCTCGAACGAGTCATCGAAAATTGGACTCGACGGGTGGACCATCTGAGACGTAGCCGAGGCCAAAATTTGATAGACATAATCTTCAAAAAATAAATGCCAAAGAATGTTCTTTCAAATGATAATAAACATTCCCCATTCAATTTCAATTTTCTGTGTTTTTGTTTTCTTTAAAAAAGTAGGGAACCTCGAAATGCTACTATGCATAATATGGAATATGAATGGAATGAGACAATTATTTTCTATGAAACTATCATCTTGTGAGATTAGTGTTAGAAGGTGTTTGACTACTTTGCGGTGAGAGATAGATTTTTCACAGGCACTCCAGTGTACCGGTGCACTAGTAGTATTAAAGTTATGAACTATTGTGGTACAATTTGGCTCATTCGATTGATAGGTACCACCGGAGGCTTGAAAATGTTTGAAGTAAATCGTAGATAAAACAGTGCGACAAAAAAACATGAATTTTAAAATCCTGGGATGCGATATTATTTCTCTTGTACACGCAAAGAAAAATTCGTTCCTGCGAAACGGAATATTAGACAACTACATTTCTCGTTTGCCGGATCTGAAATTTCGTTTGTTGTGACAGAAACTTATTTCGCGTGAGCGAAATTTCAGTCTTCGTAAACGAGAATCTTAGTTGTCTAATATTTCTTTTCGCAGAAACGAATTTTTTGTTTGCGCGTAGGTCTTGTTGAGTAGGTTAGGTTGAAAATGTTGTTGATCCCGAAATGTTGGAATCTTGCATGTGTGAAAGCCGGGCAGTGACACAGAAAATGTTCCATCGTTTCGATGTTTTCCCTGGATGCCCTGCATTTGTCGTTTCCTGCTAGTCCTATGCGATGAAGATGTGCTTGTAAGCTTGAGTGTCCCGTTAGAACACTCATCATCTTACTAATATCGATCTTGTTTAGTTTCAGAAGACTTCTTGTTTTCTTTTCATTTGGGTCACCCCACAGTATCTTTGCAGTTGCTCCCACTGTTGCGCTATTCCACACAGTTTTGTGAGCCATCACTGCAAAGTGCTTCAACTCATTTTTCGTGGATTCGAAAGGTTTCCAATTTTCCAAGTTTATTACTCAAAGTTCTCTGCCCTTTGAAGCCAAGCTGTTTGCCCGTTCATTTCCAATCACTCCGTTGTGTCCTGGTACCCAGCAAATACGCAATTGACCATCATGGGCTGAGTAATCATTTATGGTTCTTTTACAGTCCAACACAGTTCTAGCTTTGACCCTTTCCGATGTTATTGCTTTAAGCGTCATTTGGCTATCTGATCCAATTACTGATCCAGTTCACACACTCCGTGATTGCTCCAACTTCTGCTTAAAATACCGTGTTATGGTCTGGGAGGCGGAAGTGAAGTTCGACTTCTGGTTCATCAATAAAAAGTCCTAGACCCTTGTTGAGTAAAACAAGAATTTGTTTTTGAAATTCCACTTAGATATAGGATAATGGTCCAGATTTTAATGTACAGTGCTCAAGTACATTAAAAACTGGACCATTATTTACTGGTCGACGTGACTCCGTTTAAAAAAATCGCAATATAAAGTCATGTTTTTCTAAATTTTATTGGATTTTTTACAAAATATGAAATAATTTATACAATTTTTGTCCGATTTGATCTTTTCATGACTCGTTATAGAACTACCGAGCTCTAGATTTAATTTTTTTTTAAATAACCCTTTCAAGGCCATAAACTTTTTATTTGATTGTTCGTCCCAAATGGGTCAAAGCGAATTGATTTCAATAAAAATTATTCTACACTCGTTGTTTCAACCTCGAAAGCTATTTATCTGAAACTTTGCAGTTTGTACTCTATTTTGACAGGCATTCGTCACAGCAAAAATGTTACAAATCGGTTCATATTTTGCTATTGTCAACATTTAAAGGTCGCTCCAAAATACGCTTATTTAAGCCATAAATGCGTCATTTTCTAAGCATTTTAAATAAACCTTTGCAGTTTGTATTTTATTTAGACATGATTTCATCACAGTAAATATTTTTTAACACATTGAGTGCCATGGCTACACGTTTTCGTGCGACACCTAATACTTTCTGGGGTGCCACGTCGCACGTTTTCGTACGACAGGCATTGTCTGGCCTTAGATATTGTCGTGCGTTTCTGTGTGACTCTACAGGGTTTTTTTAATGTGTTTCTAGTACCCTAATGTTTGACCTAAATTTTGGTTCAAGTTTCATAGAGATATCTTCATTTTTTGCGGTTTTATCATAAAAACTCGGAGGTTCTTTTTAATTTTGAAAATTTATTGGAATTCATTCGATATTTCGGAAAAAAAAGTATAAAAAAGATACAAAAATATTAAAATTAGGATATGATAATTTCAATTTACATTAATTCTTTAGATGTGCATATTTCGGAAAGCAATCAATGCACAATTGGGGAGTGTTGGGGCATTGCGGACAGTACGTAGTTGTCCTTTTGATATTCTTTCTTGCTTCCTTTCGACTAAATTTTCTTTTTGCTTCAGCGTAGCATAAAGCGCAAGCACGTCGGATGGTTTTATTATTTTCATCTACTCTTTTTCTGATAATATGTTTTGATTGCGATACAGGCTGAGGGGATGTGAGATTTAGTAGGTCCTTAGCAATGCGTTCACGGAATGTTCGTATATTAATGTTTTTATTCGTAGCTGCTTTATACACAGTAAAGGCATTTACCACGGAAAGTCCGAGTAAAAGTTCAATTCCCAGCTTTCGATACCATTTTAACCCTTTGCGAAGGGTATTTGAGTAAGAAGCCATTTGGTCGGAAAGATCAATGCCTGCTTTCCCCTTATTATATTCTAGCACAGCCAATGGCTTTTCTGTTGCTCGTCTGTTACGTCTCGCTCCTCGACTAGTTGAAGGCTCTTCAGGATTACGTGCTCCATCTGTTGTGGATACCATTATCGGGGCATGTTTCGTAGATAGCATTCTGACGTCGCGTTTATCTTTCCACTTCAGAACAACTATACCATTGGGATCTTCTCTAGCCACTACTTCGCCTTTCTTTATAGGAGCAACCATAACTTCTTTTGGCAAATGTTTCTTGTTGGCACGGAGTGTACCGACAACATGTGTTTTTTGATCTAGCATTGAACGAGCCAATTCATAGCTTGTGTAAAAGTTGTCTACATATAAAGTTCGACCTTGACCTTTCAAATCAATGATCAGATCCTCGCAAACTCTTTTTGCCAAACCGACTTCTTTCAGTCCACTTGATGACTTTCCGGAGTATATTTGCAATGACCAGGTGAATCCTTCGGTAGAGCAGAGCTTAAAAAGCTTTATACCATAAGGATGAGCTTTATTTGGTATATATTGTCGGAATAATAGTCTGCCACGCCATGGAATAAGGGTCTCATCAATTACTATGTTTTCACCTGGAACGTAAATGCTTTGGTATCTCGTTTGTAACATGTCCAATAGTGGTTTTATTTTAGCAAGCCTATCACCTGGTACAATTGAGTTATTGTCTGAGAAGTGCATGAAACTAAGCAATAGTTGAAAGCGATTGCGTGACATTAGTTTCCCCGGAATTGAAAAGTTGTAGAGCGAATCTTTGGACCAATAGTCTTTTAAACACCCGACCTTCACCAAACCCATCCACAAAAGAAGGCCAAGGAACTTCTTCATTTCAAAATCTGTTGTTGGTATCCAATTTTTTTTTCGAGAAAATCTGGTAACAGCACCTTTATTTACATATTCCTCCGCATACTTATTTGTTTCTGATACAATTAATTCAATAACGTCCTTGTCAACAAATAGGAGAAATGCATCCACACAGGAAATATCTGTTGGAATAGACTGTTGCAAGCCTGATCGCCCAGTGAATGTAAAAGTTTTCTGACGAGAACTAAATTCAGTCCAAATGTTTGTTTCGGAAGAACCGACTACGTTTGACAATGCTGTTGGCTCGTCCTCATCCATGTCCCAGTCGTCTTCAGTATCGCTGTTATAAATGTTATCAATGTTATTAGTATCATTGTTATTATCAGAGTCAGTGTCCGAGTCATCTGGTAGCCAGTTCTCATCAATCAACTCATCGCATGAAAAATCACCATCATCACTTTCTTCCAACGCTTCACGTATTTCACGATCTCTAAGGTTTCGCTTCGCCATTTTTCTAATTCAAATCTACAAAAATAAAACAAAATAAAAAAAGATAAAAATAAAAAACAAAGAAAATAAAGAAAAATAAATATAAAGAAAACAAAAAAAGAAGACAAATAAAAATAAAAAATAGCACAAAATAAAAATAAAAACAGATATAATAAAAAATTTAAATAAATGTAAAGAATAATGCGTAAAAAGAAAAAAAATTAAGAAATAGCAAAAAAAAACGCGTCGCACATTTTCGTACGACAGTGATTTTTACGATTGCAATTCCGTCGTGCAGTGCCACGTCGTACAGAAACGTGCGACATAAAAAAACCGTTATAAAATCCAAAATAAACCACAAAATTATCCTGGATTGGCGCAGAACTGAATATTTTCTACTTTTACACCAGTTTATAGCAAAAAATGTGCTTGGCACCCGGGGAAGGTTTTCGTCAAAACCCCTTGGCACTCAATGTGTTAAAACAGTTTATATTTTGCTACGTCTACCTATAGAGGTCGCTCCCAAAAAGGCTTGTTTCAGCCATAAACGCCACATTCTCTAAGCAATTTAGCCGAAATTTTGCAGTCTGTATTCTATTTCGACAAGAATTCATCTCACAAAAATGTATATAAATCAGTTTATATTTTACTGTGTTCCCCGTGTAGAGGTAGCTTTCAAATATGCAAATACAATTCATAAATATCACACTTTTCAGACGAAGAGTTTGGCTAAAGAATTTGAGCCCTAAAATTTGGCTAAATTTTGCAGCCTTCGTCTATTTAATAATTTGCTTAAACAAAAAAGATCGTTTGAGAAAGATGTCAAATCTCTCAATATGATCATATCAATGAAATATTTTCATCATAATTTTACTTTCTAACACAAACTCTCACTAAACTAAAACAAATTAAAAAGGTTTTTGCATTTTTTCCTTAAATAGTAAATATTATAACACCAAATTGTAATATTTTTAAGTATATATATATAATTACGAAGTAGAAGAGAAATTAAAAGTTTCTTAACTCTTGTTTTCTACATGTCAATTGTAACATACTTTTTCATATTATACGCAATAAATACTGAATTGAATTGAAAAAGATCGTTCCATGATTTGCTCCATATCCATATATATTTCCAGTAATAGAATTGAATGCAATCCATGGTGGAGGGTATGTAATGCTTTTACTTGTTAAATTTGTACGGGATTCCTTTATAATCCAAGTCGAATGGACTTCATTGTTTTGCGACAATATTTTGATTGGACCGACGGATAAACACCAAATTTTGACTGAATACAATTTGGAATATATATTTATAATTTAAAAATGCAATTGTAGGGGCAGTTATGCTTAGTGGACTTAGCATACTTTGAATGAATGTATCGATTTTTTAAGAAGAATTCAATCAGGTTAAGTTGTAACAACTTTTTTAACTTCTCCTGCGGTGCAATAAATAACTGAATTTTAGAGACGTGTTTGGAGAGGTATAATACTAAGACTGTATACAAGTGTTTAGTATATTTGTGGTTTTAAGGAAAGTGTGAAATATATAAATATGAATACATGTATGTAGGTGTGGCGTTTTGTGTATTGTACCCACACAGTATATTTTCGATGCTACTGGCAATAAAGCAAAATGTTGATATATTGTACACCAGAGATTAAACTTTTTTTGGACGATCGAATGTCAATTATATTATTTTTGTATATTTACGTGATTAAGTAAACCTCGTAGCTATTTCTAAAGTGATGAGATTCAGTACAAATATACTTTAATTCGATGCAAGCACATTGATACATAAATAAAGAATAACAAGTAAGAAAGTTTCAGTCGGGTAAACCGACTAAGGTATACCCTCACTTTGTGAGTAATGTAATATTGAATATTACTCGAATTATTCTGTCAATTTGTGTGGGAGGTACCAGAAGGGGTTTATCAAATACACCTTTTTTTGCTGAACATTAGATACTTTAAATTCATTGAACTGTGCCGACTTATAAGCATTTATGTGCACTGGTATAAACGTTATGAGACATTAAATTGTGGTATGATTTGGGCATTTTGTGTGGGAGGTACAAAGAGGGGTGTGGCAATAACGCCCATTTTTCACAGGGCTATAGACACTATAAAAACATTACACTGTACAAAATTTCAAGTATTTTTATGCACTGGTTTTAATGTTATAAGCTGTTAACTTTTGGTGCAAAAAGGTACCTTTGTGTGGGAGGTACCAAAAGGGGCGTGACAACAACACCCATTTTTCCCTGGACTGTAGGCAATATAAAAGCATAATACTGTACAAAATTTCAAGTATTTTTATACACTGTTATTAATGTTATAAGCTTTTAACTTTTGGTGCAAAATGGTGCATTTGTGTGTGAGGTACCAAAAGGGACGTGACGACTTTGCCCATTTTTCTCGAGTTGATAACGACTAATAAGCTAATACTATGTGTGGAATTTCAAAAGATTCGAGTAAGTAGTATAGCAGTAATTAAAGACTCAATATTTCACAACATTTTAACCCTTTGTGGGGGAGGTACTAGAAGGAGTGGACCAATATGGCCCATCTTCGAACTTAGCCGGAGATAGAAAATTATATTACCACATACCAAATTTGAGGTCAATCGGTTACTCCTTTCGAGAGTTATCGTGCGCACCAGCCAGCAGACAGACAGACACACAGACAGACAGACGGACGGACATTGCTCATTCGACTTAAAATGACCCAAAACGGATTTCCTCCGAACATACTTGGGGTCTTAGGTCACTCCTTCGACGTGTTACACTTTTTTCCGTAGCAAATGATATATACCCTCGTCACACTAAAGTGAGGGTATAAAAAGAAAATTTTAATTAAAATGAAAGACAGCATATTATTCAACAAGTAAGAACAGTGATTAGTTCGAATCGTACATACCATCCACCTGCACCGAAAAAAGCTTTAGTTCTCGAATAACTTCTATACTACTTATTCGTATCTTCTGAAATTCCACACATAGTAGGCATGTTTTCGTTACAAGCTAGCACTTTTAGTTTAACACTTTGCAATGAAAACAACTGACTTCCACTAACTAGCACATAAGCAATAAGTGGCGGATTTTCACTATCTGGTAGCAATGGTGTCATGAGTTGCGAATGTTGAAACAGACAAAAAATTCGTGAAAAGTATTTATAAAACATATATTTACTATTCTATGTTCAATTGTTTACACTCTTTTGCAAATATTAAAATAATTTCCCATTTTTGTTCTTCTTCTTCCCGTTAATTCACAATAATTGATAAAATCTCTCCAAAAATGGGATGCAATATGGCTAAATATAGGGTGCCCAATCTGGCAACATCATACTCGATTAAGACATGAACACAAGCACCAAACTTCATCGGGAACTAATAGTGCTTAAAAGTGCTTAGCTCCCCATACAAATAAAGCACTTATGGTGCAACGAAAACACGCCTAGTATTAGTTTATTAGCCGCTACCACCTTGAGAAAAATGAGCGAAGTTATTAGGCACCTTTTGGTTCCTCCCCCACAAGTGGACCATAGCTTATAGCAGTACAAAAAAAAACAATGAATTTTGTACAGTGTAATGTTTTAATTGTGTCTACAGCCAAGTGAAAAATGAAACTATAAAAACATAGCACTGTACAAAATGTATAGTAGAAACGAATGTATATGAAAGAAGCATATTTTCTACGAATGAGCTTTTCGTTAAATATTTAAGTTCATGTATGCCTTAAATTAATTACCAGGGAATTATTATTTCAAGGTCAGACATTTTAAATCTCGGACTTATTTTTAAGAAATATTACTACAAAAAAGTGCGAGCCATACTTAAATGTATGCCAACATACTCGTATGCTTGTTTTAAGGACCAACATAATTATTTTTACTACGCAATGTACTTGGTTCTATGATATGCATCATCAAATCAAGTTGGTTTCATGGCATTAAATTAACTACAAACATTCTTATTTTAATTCTGATTGTCTTTGACTCGAAACAATTGAGGACATTTTGAAATTTAAGACAAATTCTTCGATTTTCAATACGCCTTTTTTTTAGTATACACATAAATATTCGAAACTCGTTAAAGAGAAAATACAAAAACTGCTGTTACTTTTTTGTTCGCAGAATAATCCTTTATTTTTGTATTTTTTTAATGAAAGGATAAACAGAAATTAATATTTGCAATTTTATCATGAATGCATTGTGTAAACTGCAATGGCTTCATTTTTTCTTTTTTTAAGATATTGTTTTTTTTTTAGAATTATGATATTATTGTATTTTTTTTTTGTTTATTAAAGTAGAAGACAACAAGATATTGTTTTTTTTTTAGAATTATGATATTATTGTATTTTTTTTTTGTTTATTAAAGTAGAAGACAACGGATACAAAGTTTCAGGATATTACTAAATTTGTCAAAAGGACAACAATAATCTTTAAGGTAAGTATACACGATTTGCAGATCGGACAACATTGCCAGAAAAATGGCGGAAAAATGCAACCCTGTGAATTTACAACACAATTTTTGTTTTGCAACGTTAGCAGAAAAGTCATTGCGAGATAATTTGCAGATTGTTATATGTGCGAAGTTTATGCATGTGACAACGGCGCCATTGCCAGAAAAACATTTTATTTGCAACACTGTCTATAATGTATTTTTATTGGCAATCCTGCATATAAATATTTACAACATATATTGTAAATATATAAAATTGTAATGTTTTCTTGCAATCATCTGAACTGTTAATTCACCTTTGCCTAACAATCTGTCATTGTCCGTATATTTGCAGCACTTTAGCAGGGTTGATAAAGTTTGCCGATCTGGCAATCGTCTATACTCAGCTTTAGTAATTATTTTCTACAAAAATTTGTTTAAGAGCTCTCTTGCTATATCGGGATCACCTGCCCTGTTTCATTTGTTTTCGACAGATGTCATACATATATGGACGTTCCCAGAATTTACTGTTGTGTTATAAAAATTAGGGTTCCATGAGAATTATAGATTATAATTCCCTCACCTTACAGAGAGGAGGGTATATATCATTTGCTATGGGCCAAAAGTGTAACACATGGATGGAGTGAGTAAGAACCTAAGTCTGTTCGGCGTTCATCTGTCTGTCGGTTGATTTCAAATGTGGTATGTGATAATATTTTTTCTAACTCAGGCTAAAATCGAAGATGGGCCATATTGGTCCACTCCTTCTAGTACCTCCGCCACAAAGGGTCAAAATTCAGTGAAATATAAAAAAATATTTCTATACTACGTATTTGAATCATCTGTAATTCCTCACATAGTAATAGTTTATCCGTCGCTGTCACCTTGAGAAATTGGGCAAAGTGTCGCCACTCCTTTTGGTACCTCTCATTCAAATGGACTATTTTGCACCAAATGTGTTAACAACTTATAACTTTCATAACAGTGCATACTTTAAAGTTATTAAATGCAATTTAAATTGATAATAATTTAATTAACACAAAAAAATAAATAAATTGACGAATATTTTTTTCGGACTGAATGTGAGGGGATTCCTAAGTCGGTTTACCCGACTGAACTTTCGTACTCGTTTTTATATTTAAATAGCTGAACCTGGACAACTTCGTTGCCCCACATTTGCACATTTAAAAACAATTGCGGCAATGATTTTGCAGATATTTCGATTTCAATAACATAGCCATATAGATGGAACCACTCCCAGTCATATAGTATTGCCTTTTTTTGGTTTTGGTGGTAAAAACTTCTGTTAAATACACCCAAAAAATTATATTAACCAGAACTGGCAGTCATATTATGAATTAAAAATCAGTAAGGAATACTCGGCGGAGCCGGGCGGACCCCCACTTTGTTCATGTAGAATAAGCAAGCATATTGTGATGTTTAATCTTAAGTTTAAATTTGCAACTTTCGAAACTATTACGTTTCGAATTCAAAGGATTTTTTTTTTGTTGGTATATATAAATCTGAATCGATTTTCTTCAAATGTTCGTTTCGGTATCAAGAAACTCCTTTCCGATAAATTTCATAACGACCGAATGTTAAATAAAACTTCTATAGCACTTTAATACCAAATCCGAAGGAATGCATATGTATGTGGTGGCAATATACAAATCTGAACCGATTTTCTTCAAACTTTGTAATGCTCGTTTCTGTGTCATGTCACATTCCTCTACCAACATTCATAATTATCGGATGTTAAATAAAGATTCTACCGCACTTTCATACCGAATCGGAAAGAACGTATATATGGGGGATAAAAAAAATATATAAAAATGTAAATATAAACCGATCTTCTTCAATCTATGCAATGTTCGTTTATGTGTTAAGAAACTACTACATGCCATATTTCGTAACAATCAGATGTTTGAAAATGTATCTATATACACTCAAACCTCGTTTTATGCGATTGATATGTTCCGCAAAAATCCGCCTTAAACGATACTCTAGCTCCATATAAAAACTTCCGATTCGTTCCTGAATTTAAAAAAACGCAAAAATTCAAATCGAAGCTTAAAAAATCAAATAAAATCGCATAAAAAAGAAAACAAAAATTTATTTAATTTAATAAAACAATAAAAAACTGAGATTAAAGAAAAACAAAATTTGGATATAGATTAAAGTTTATATTTATATATTAGATTCAGAATCGACATATACTTGTCTGGGCCGTCATCAATGTTTTAATTCTTTAATTAATTTTTTTTTGTAAAAACCAGGAATGTAAGACAGCATAAATTTGAATTAGCATTAAATGAGGTTTGAGTGTATAGCTCAATGAACCGATTTCATTCAAAATTAACAACGTTCAGTCCTGGTTCACTATACTCTGTTGTGCCAAATTTGGTAATGATCACATGTTAAATAGTACTTCTATAGCGCTTATATGTTAAATCGGAGGTTAATATATATGGGAACTATATATAAATCTGAAACGTTCAGCCTTGAAGCGAAAACTTGTCCGTGCCAGAATTTATCAAGATTTGTTTTTTTTGCGTTACAAACATCTAGACCATAGGATACCTTGTGCCACAGTGTGATGTACCGTATATTTATATAAAATACTTGCGTAATAGATGGTTCTTGACATGTAGTTTTTTGTCTTCAATTTCCGGTAGTCATAACGAAAGACATGTCGTTTTTATACACGGCAAGGCGATAAGGTAAGTCAAGCGCATTTTTATAAAATTAAAAAAATATATATAATTTAATGAAATACGAAATATATGTACTGCACTATGCAGAATTGTCTCATTTTATGCATGACTGATCAGACTTTACAACAAAATAAGAAAAATATAATAATTTTGAATATTTGTATGCTATTATGAAGATTTTATTAAAAAATTATTACTTTTCTTTAAATTTTTGGATTCGCAATATCCTTGAACATATCGTCGAAACGGCTAAACTTATAAAAAATTTATGTTGAAGGAAATTGAAGGC
The DNA here is from genome assembly GCA_963930755.1 of Eudasyphora cyanicolor. Lineage (NCBI taxonomy): Eukaryota > Metazoa > Arthropoda > Insecta > Diptera > Muscidae > Eudasyphora > Eudasyphora cyanicolor. Next base: position 126,666,300 of record OZ005736.1, on the reverse strand, counting down.
TACTTAATTTTTCATCTTCCAAAGCATTCCTGAAATAATTCGGATAAATGGTTCTCGAGATATGATAAAATATGTATTTCAACATATATTTTTTAGATGTTTATCTTTATTTTGATAGAGAAGCAAGTCCAGTCCCACTGATAGACCAAAAAGCTCTTAAAGGAAAAGATCTTTTAATTGAGCAAAAAAAAATCAAAAATTTCGTTTTTGAAAAAAAAAAACAAATAGTAATTAAATTAATTAGTTATATGGATGGCAAAAAAGGGCCGTTTGACCTATATGCCAAAATTGGACTGTCTCCAACTCGGAGAGTCCTTAACCGATCTTGTTGAAATTTTGTTTCGTAACTACCATCAAATAGCACTATACTTGGTGCAAGTTTCATCCCAGAGACCTCGGTTTCAAAAGTTCACCCACGTGACATGACCCATATATTATAAATTTGTCAGTAAATTTTTTAATGAAATAGTTTTTTTTACCTAATACAGGTGTACAATTCCGGGACTACTTCTGGAAGTGGACTGTAATATTTTCAGTAAAACTCCCGAAATTGTAAGGAATTTGGTTGTTTTATGAAAATATAGGTATGGAAATAAAAAGACAGATTTCAGTTCAGTGTTAAGAGCATTCAGTTGCAGTTTATTGAGACCTTACCGCTTTCGTTGGTGCTGCACAAGTGAAGTTGTGCTGCTTCATGAGAAAGCGACAGAGAGGCAGTTTTTGGTGTTCTGGGTATTCAGCACCACAGTAATTGGAATATAAAAACTAAGATGGAAACTCTTTATCCGATGAGTAAAAGCTTTTCAGTACGGGCTATCATTGGATAAAGAGTTGCCATATGCTACAAACTAACTAAGGCTAGAGGGAACTAAAGACCATGGTCATAACGACCGTTAATTCAGTTTAAATTTTAATTCAGTCAATATATATTGGGAATTCAGTTTGCAAAATGGCAGTATTGAAAAAAAAGGAACTTAAAATGCTAAAGGGTTGTTGAACACGGTTCAACATGCCGCCGCCCTTGCAGGATTGCAATTTAGTAGTGGCACGCGCCGGAAATCGTCCAGCCAAATATGGTACTCTGGGCGATAGGCATGGTTGAGGATGTTTGGATCAGCCCGGCTCGCAGAGTTCGGCAGATCTGATCGTTGCCGAACATGATCTCGATGTTTGTCGGCTGAAAGAAATGTGGATCAGCAAGATCGTCTAGGTGATTGTAAATCGCTTCCAGTTTCTTCTCAGTAGTGACAGCCGGCAGCGTGGCATTTAGCTGCGTCCTCACCATCCCGGTGATTTGAATTTTGGCCGCTAAATCATGGTACGACTGAAGGTTGATCGTACAGTACTCCTTGCCATCCTTTTTTGTCGTCTGTAACTCCAGCCTTTCAACCATACTTCTCACGATGATGGTGTGGGCCGCCCCCGAATTAAACATCAAGCGCGTTTTCTCTGGTCCCGAGGAGGTTAGAACGCGTACTAGAGCGGTGGGCATAAAGATGTGCATTCTTGGGCGGATGCTCAAGCGTTCGCTCACCGCTGACGCCTTGCTGGTGGATGCTGCCGTGGAGTTGGACGCAGCAGATCCTCGTCGACGTGAGTGTTGGCGGGTGGTTTCGTTTCTACTTGGCGCGAATCTGTCAAAACGTTTTCGCTCAGCTGCTGCGGACGTTGTCGGGGGGGAATGGTGACGATGATGATGGTGCTCACAACAACTCGATCGGGGTTCTGGAGACGGCTCCTTCTTCACCGTGGCTGGCTTCGCGGGTGTTCGGCGCTTGTGGTCGTCCACGTGAAGGTAAGTGTGATGGTTGTGGTTACAGACCATACACGTCTTCCGAGATGGGCACCAGTTGCGATTGTGGGAAGCGCACAAACAGTTAAAACAATACCCCTTCTCCTTCGCCACCTCCCGACGTTCATGAACTGACATGTCCTTGAATTTCAGGCAATTGCTTAGAAAGTGTCTTTCGTGGCACACACGGCATTTGGGAAGGCTAGAATTACTGCTGGAAGGTAAGTTTTATCAAATATGTGAACGGTAGGAAAATATGTATAGAAATAAAAACAAAGAAAATGAGCGATTAGGCATTCGGAAGAATACAAAGCTTAACAAGAGGCCTAGTTATTGTACCGTTCTGAGTTCGGATTTCGGCAACACGAACTCGAGAATCGGTACCAGAAAACACCTTAAGTACCCGACCGAGGCGCCATTCAGTTGGTGGCAAATTGTCCTCCTGTACGGTGACAAAATCGTCTTCCTTCAGATTTTGTTGCGCAGATTTCCATTTGTATCTTCGTTGGAGGTTGCAGATGTACTCAGATTTCCATCTTTTTGCGAAATGGATCTGGATTAACTTCAGTCGTTGCCATTTATTAATCAGCGATAGATTGTCCGAGAATTCTTCAGGTATGGTGACTAAAGCAGCTCCCTTCAACAGATGTCCTGGGGTTAATGGGTTTAACTCCGTGGGATCTTCGCTCATGGGAGAAAGAGGTCGAGAGTTAAGCACACTTTCGATTCGGACCAGTAAGGTTGAAAACTCTTCGAATGTAAATTTTAGGTTACCTGCGACCTTCCTCAGATGTGTTTTCATACTTTTCACGCCAGCTTCCCATATGCCTCCCATGTGTGGAGCATGCGGAGGAATAAAGTGCCAAGAGAATCCGTGCAAGTTGTACTTTTCAACGAGAGATTTCTCAGCTAGTTTCAGGTAGTTTTTATATTCAGTGATCAGGGATCGACTGGCTCCTTCAAAGTTGGTCCCATTGTCTGAGAAAACTTTGTTTGGAAGACCCCGTCGACCAACGAATCTATCGAATGTCGCCAGAAATGCTTCAGTCGATAATTCGGAACAAACTTCTAAATGGATGGCTCGTGTAGAAAGACAGACAAATACGGCGGCATATCCTTTCAGTAACTTCGCATTTCGCAGCCGAGAGGATTTCAGATCAAATGGTCCCGCGAAATCAATTCCTGTGTGGGTGAAAGGTAGCGAGAAATTGCATCTTTCAGGGGGAAGGGCTGCCATTATCTGATTCCTGACTCGGTGTTTGTAAATTGCACAGGTTTTGCAGTTTCGAATACAGTTGCGGACAGCGTTTTTTAATCGAAGCACATAAAATTCTTGTCGAATTGCGCGAAGCATGCTTTGATGTTCGGCATGCAACAACATTTTGTGGGTATATTCGATTAAAAGTTTACAGAATCGAGAGTTTTCAGGAAGAATTATGGGGTGTCGTTCCTTGTAGCTCAGATCAGAATTAGCAAGACGGCCATTTACACGAAGTAATTTATTCACGTCGAGAAATGGATTTAGTGTTAAAAGTCTGCTTTTCGAACTGATTATCTGGTTTGCTTCGAGAGCCTGATATTCAGTGTGGTAATGGGAGGATTGAGCGATTCTCAGCAGGCGTTGTTTAACAAATAAGATTTCTTGAGCAGTTATAAGGTTCGGTTGCATGTCACCGCATGGCCGCTTCTGGCTTTTCCTAATGAAACGAAACATGTAGCATACAACCCGCAACGCACGATCAAATGACGAGAATCGGTCTAAAACGTCTTCCAGTTGAAGCTGAGTCTGAAAAGTGGCAATCCTTTTCTCCATCGAAGGATCTTTTATGATCGCCTGTTTGGGCCAGAATTCAGTAGATTTGACAAGCCATTTCGGTCCGTGCCACCAGAGGTCACTCGAGTCCAGTTCTGATGCTGTACATCCTCGTGTTCCGATATCCGCCGGGTTTTCAGCACTTGGAACGTGTTTCCAATTAACGTTGCCCACATTATCCAATATCTCAGAAACTTTATTGGCTACGAAAGTTTTCCAGTGAAACGGTGGTTTGCTCAGCCATGACAAAGTTATTGTGGAATCCGACCACAAACAAATTTCCGAAATAACCAAACTCAGATTCTGACAAACAGATTTTAATAAACGTGATAATAATGCAGCCCCACACAACTCCGAAGGACCATGTACAATTCCGGGACTACTTCTGGAAGTGGACTGTAATATTTTCAGTAAAACTCCCGAAATTGTAAGGAATTTGGTTGTTTTATGAAAATATAGGTATGGAAATAAAAAGACAGATTTCAGTTCAGTGTTAAGAGCATTCAGTTGCAGTTTATTGAGACCTTACCGCTTTCGTTGGTGCTGCACAAGTGAAGTTGTGCTGCTTCATGAGAAAGCGACAGAGAGGCAGTTTTTGGTGTTCTGGGTATTCAGCACCACAGTAATTGGAATATAAAAACTAAGATGGAAACTCTTTATCCGATGAGTAAAAGCTTTTCAGTACGGGCTATCATTGGATAAAGAGTTGCCATATGCTACAAACTAACTAAGGCTAGAGGGAACTAAAGACCATGGTCATAACGACCGTTAATTCAGTTTAAATTTTAATTCAGTCAATATATATTGGGAATTCAGTTTGCAAAATGGCAGTATTGAAAAAAAAGGAACTTAAAATGCTAAAGGGTTGTTGAACACGGTTCAACAACAGGGTTTTCCAATAAGAGGTGTTATTTCGAATCTTTTAAACCCTACACCATGGATTGCATTAAATTTTATTACTGGAAAAATCTTTGGATATGGAGCAAATCATGAAACGATCTTTTAGTTTAAGCAATTTTTTTAAAAAAGAACGCTGAAATTTTTTGCCATATTTTAGGCCCCAAATTCTTTAGCTATACTCTTCACCTAAAAAATGTGGTATTTATCTACATGCGGACTTCATCAAAATAAAAAATGATTTTAGAAATTTTATGGCGATGAATTCTTGCCAAAATAGAATAGAAACTGCAAAGTTTCAGCTAAATTTCTTAGAAAATGATTTTTTGACAAAACCTCAATTTTTATCGTCTTACCTTAGAGAGAAGGGTATATATCATTTGCGACGAGCCAGAAGTGTAACCCATTGAAGGAGTGACCTAAGTCCCCAAGTATGTTCGGCGGAAATCTCTTTTGGGACATTTTAAGTAATTTAACCAATGTCCGTCCATCCGTCTGTCTGTCTGCTGGCTGGTGCGCACTATAACCAAAAGGGGCGTGTCAACTTCGCCCATTTTTCTCGAGGTGATAGCGACCAATAAACTAATACTATGTGTGGAATTTCAGAAATAATATTACCACATACCAAATTTGAAGTCAATCGGTTACTCCTTTCGGGAGTCATCGTGCGCATCAGCCAGCAGACAGACAGACGGGCGGAGGGACGGACATTGCTTAAATGACTTAAAATGTCCCAAAAGAGATTTCCGCCGGTTACACTTTTGGCTCGTAGCAAATGATATGCGAGGTATGTTCAAAAAATATCGCGAATTTTGTATTTTTTTCAAAAAGTATTTATTTATTCTTGAATATCTATTTTGTCCCCTTCAAGGTAATTCCCCTCGGATATAATACACTTCTGCCAACGTTTTTTCCAATCCTCGAAGCACTTTAAATAATCATTTTTTGTGATCTTGTTCAGCTCTTCCTTCGATGCCGTCTTTATCTCCTCAATCGTGGCGTAGCGTCGTCCTTTCATGGGCCTTTTCAGTTTTGGAACAAAAAATAGTCACAGGGGGCTAGGTCAGGGGAATACGGTGGCTGCGGCACCATTACGGTGTTGTTTTTGGCCAAATATTCGCGCACAAGCAACGATGTGTGTGCAGTGGCGTTATCATTGTACAAAAGACAGTTTTTGTTCTTCCACAAATCCGGGCGTTTTTGGCGATTTGCTTCGCGCAATTTGCGCATAACTTGCAGGTAATATTCTTTATTGACCGTACTACCCTGTGGCAAGAACTCATAATGCACCACGCCCCTGCAATCAAGGAAAACTGTGAGCTCGGGCGTCCGGCACGCTGTCCGTCCTTCGCATATTCTCGGCCCTCTAAGAACATTTTGTACCATCGATAAACGTTGCTTTGGTCCAAGGTAGCTTCACCATATGCCACAGTCAACATTCGGAATGCGTCAGCGCACTTTATTTTGTTTTGCACAGAAAATTTGATGCAGATTCTTTGATCCATTTTCTGAAATAGATAAAAATCGAAGACAAGTTAAAACACATCCAAGCACAACAGCTGTCAAAAATTAACTAAACATTCAAAATGGCCGACCTTGTCAGCATAAGTAAGGGACATGAGTACCAACATAACGCTACAAAAATATCAAAAATCAAATAAACGTCCCGCCCCGCGGAAATTAAAAATTCGCGATATACTTTGAATGAGGGTATACGGTATACCCTCATCACACTAAAGTGAGGGTATAATTAACAGCTTATAACTTTGATACCAGTGCATACTTTAGAGTTAATAAACACATTTTAAGTTGATAATAATGTAATTAAAACCAAAAAAAATAAATAAATTTACTAATATTTTTTGGGACTGAAGGTGAGGGGATTCTCGGTTTACCCGACTGAACTTTGTTACTTGTTTTCTAATAGTTTTATCGACAGCTACTAAAATACTGTCTATATGTGAAAATCGGATTTATACTTCAAATAAATATGAACCAAATACTAAACGTACAATCCATGAAAAATTGAATTGAAAAACAACAATTTTACCATAAATTTTTTTTAATATTTTTTCCTGTCACCATAAAATATAAATACAGCCCTTCGACAAAAATTTTGTTGCATAGTGTAATAAAAAGACATCACTGTTTCTAGCGGTTTGACATCCTACGTACCGCACTGGACGTCTAAGAATGGAACTTATCTTTAAATGTTATTTTTCTCAATTAATTTCCCCTATCATGCTGCGAACTGATATCTAACCTAATTATTGCAGTTAACATTTTGCTAAATTGAAAACAACAGATATGATTAAACATAAATATTATGAGTATACCTTTTGTGCCTCTTTAGCCCAATTTATAAGCTTCAATCTTATTATCAAGGGATATGTGCTATATAACCCTCATATTATAAAACTATAAATAGATATAAAAAAATATGTATCCAATAATTAAATCAAATATTCAATGGATTTTATCATTTTGCTGAGATAATGAATGATAATCGAAATTTATATTAAGCATTGTTGAATCACATACTCGAACTATAGCATTTGTCGGATAAGATAGAACGCGCGGGAAATTGTTCGCAAACTGCGCAACAACGTCGATTCATCATAACTGATAACATTCGGTTTTTTTTTTTACTTTATTATAATGGAAAATAAATATCCACTTTTCATCGTATACGACGAGTAAGTACACACCTTTATAAGTAGTGGTGTGGAATAAAAGCAAATGAAGTGTAATAATAATGGTGGAGTGCTCGTATACATGGAGTGACATATTCCCACCAGAGCTATGATTTATCGCAATTCGCTTTTATAGCAATAAATGCGATTTGAATACAAAGTTATCGATGAGATTCGAAATTGCGATTTCTTAAATTTGGCAACTCTAAGATGGGAATAGAGAACATACTCGTATACAACAAACAATAACATATTTATATAAGATACAAAATCCCTTTTATTGGTGAAGGAATTTGCGAAAAATAATCGCCTTGTAATTTGTGGCTTTAAGAAGTCAATTTTTTGAAGTAGGTAAAAATAAAACCTGAATTTCAGGCTATTAGTTGAAAATTCATGGTTTCTATGGCGTAGTAGGTGAAATCATGTAGACCAACTAAATTTTTTCTCGATTTAATTGTGCTTATATACTTAAGCATAATTAACGGAAACTTTATAAATCCATAACATATTTTAAAATTTATATATTTCAATTATTTATTTGTAAATTGTATGTGTTGACATCAGAAATTAAAGCTAATTCTAAGATTTTTGTATTTGTAAACGGAAATCCCACAATTCCCAAAATAAATTCGAAAATCCCCTATTAAACAACACATTCTTTTTTCTGAAAGCCGATCTCAAAATTATTTGTTTATTTTAAAGGTTATTAAATTCTAGCTTTGCGATTGTCAAAATTTTCCCAAGTTTTGAAATTTTTGTATTTTGGTGAAACGTGGCAACACTATTAACAAAAATGTTTAACCCATTCTATTTCGAAAATATTCTTCAGAAAGTTTCCTTTAAGTCGAATATAAATAAGTTATACTTTCTTTTTATCCCCTCACCATAAAGAGGAGGGTATATAAAGGGTTTTCCAACAAGAGGTGTTATTTTGACATTCAAAGAAAAATGCAATTTTTTGAGATAAATGATCGGATGTTTTGTTTCATAATAAAGAGGAACGTATGACGTTAATAACGAAAAACAACATCAGCAAAATGGCCACCACGACCACGCTTACAGGACGACATCCTTTTCATGAAATGTTCATAACCAATTCGCTGCCCTATGTCCTCTATAGCTCACGAATTCTATCTTTGAGGTCTAGAATCGACTCTGGGCTGTTGGCGTAGACCTTATCTTTCACCTGGCCCAAAAGGAAGAAGTTGCAAGGTGTTAAATCACAAGATCTCGGTGGCCAATTGTGATCACCTCTTCGAGAGATAACACGGTCCGGAAACTTTTCCCGTAACAGAGCAATGGTATCGTTGCTTGTGTGGCACGTAGCGCCGTCTTGTTGAAAGTAAACGTTGTCCAGATGAATACCATCCAACTCCGACCAATAAAAAATCGATAGCGCAATCTATTCACCGTAACTGTTGCTCGAACCTCATTTTCGAAAAAGTAAGGTCCAATGACCCCGCCGGAGCATAAACAGCACCAAACACGTTGAGGACGGAGAGGCTTCTCAGCAATAACTCTTGGGTTTTCCGAGACCCAGATGCGACAATTTTGCTTGTTGACGTAGCCACCGAGGTGGAAAGGGGCTCAAGATGATTTTGTATCGTTCGTATTGTTTTTTTTGTTCGATCGTTTTGTATCGTTCGATGATCGTATATCGTTCCATTTTTATACCCTACACCACACTGTGGTACAGGGTATTATAACTTTGTGCATTTGTTTGTAACACCCAAAAGGAGAAGAAATAGATCCATCGTTTATTATACCGATCGACTTAGAATCACTTTCTGAGTCGATTTAGCTATGTCCGTCTGTCCGTCTGTCAGTCTGTCAGTCTGTCAGTCTGTCAGACTGTCAGTCTGTCAGTCTGTCTGTCTGTCTGTCTGTCTGTCTGTCTGTCTGTCCGTCTGTCTGTCCGTCTATGCATGTATTCTTGTAATCAAAGTACCGGTCGCAATTATGGTCCGATCTCGACGAAACTTTACACATATCTTTTTTTTGGCCCAAGGACGATCCCTATTGTTCAGATTTAGATACGTTACCCCCGATTTGACTTGTAAGCGCTGTAAAAATGTTATTTTATATCCGATCAGTATGAAATTCGGCAGAAAGAGGTTTCTTATTATATGAATGAACACTGTTAAATTTGGAAGAAATCGGTTCAGATTTAGATATAGCCCCCATATATACGTTACCCCCGATTTGACATGTAGGCGCTGTAGAAACTGTATTTTATATGCGATCAGTACGAAATTCGACAGAAGGAGGTATTTTTAAATGAATGAGTATTCAGGGAAGATCGGTTCAGATTTATATTGATTGTTCCTCCTGATTTGGTATCAAACCGCTATAGAAGTTATATTTTACTTCCGATCATTAAAATCTTCCAGAAAGAATTTTTTTAATTTAGGAACGAATATTGCTTAATTTAGCGATTATCGTTTCAGAATTAGATAATATGTTTCTACACATTTACCAATTATTCCAAATTATTATGGCAATGACCCTTATCGCATTGTTAGGGAGGTGTAGGGTATTATATAGTCGGCCCCGACCGACTTTGTGCCTTTCCTTACTGGTTAGTAATGGCGTAGTTTCTACTTGTCAAATGTCTACATCGAAGGTGTGACCTACGACCCCAAAAATGTTCGGCAGAAATCCGTTTTAGGACATTTTAAGTCATTTGAGTAATCTGCCTGTCAGTTTGTCCGTCAGTCTGGCTGGATCGCATTAATTCAAATTTGGTATGTGATAATATTTTTTTCTATCGCAGGCTAAATTTGATGATGGGCCATATTGGTCCACTGCTTCTAGTACCTCCCTCACAAAGGGTTAAAATGTAGAGAGATATTGAGTCTATAATAACTTCTATACTACTTGTCCGAATCTTCTGTAATTCCACACATAGCAATATTTTATCTGTCGCTATCAGCTTCAGAAAAATGGGCGAAGTTGGCCTGTCCCTTTTTGTCCCAAAAACGACCATTTTGTACAAGAAGTTTACGGCTAATTACCTTACTGCCAGTGCATACAAATACAGGGTGGCTGATATTGTTCAAAAGCAAAAAATGTCGGAAATAATATAAAATTCTAGAAACAGTTTAGATTTGTTCGAATTGGCCACCTTTGGCACGAATTATGGCCTTCAAACGGCCGACAAAGCCATCACACGCTGCACGAAAGTGGCTCTGCGGTATTTTGGCCCATTCCCGGTGAAGCGCCGTCTTGAGATGATCGATACTTTGGTATTTTTTAGTGCGAACCTTACTCTCTAAAATGCCCCAGGCGCAAAAGTCCAACGGATTGAGATCCGGAGATCTTGGTGTCCATTGTGCGGTAGAAATGAAGCGAGGAACCTCCTTTTTAAGCCATTCTTGGTTGACGCGTGCTGAGTGCGATGGTGCTGAGTCCTGTTGTAATGTCCATGGTCTGCGGCCGAAATGTTTGTCTGCCCAGGGCTTCAATACTGTCTTTAGGACATTTTCCCGATAATATTCGGCATTTATTTTGACCCCATGGTCGATGAATACGAGCGGGGAGCGACCATCGGCCGTTACGGCGGCCCACACCATTACTATCGGCGGCGCTTGAGTTATGGTAGCCAATCGAAGGTGTAAATTTTCATCTGACCTCTTTGGCAAGTAAACCCGATCATTTTGTTTGTTCACAAACTGCTCAATTTGGAATGGCTTCTCATCGGAGAAAACCAAATTCGGTAACTGGCCACATTCGTGCAAGCGAAGCAACTCCTTGGCTCTTTCCAGTCTAACTTTTTTTTGTGCATCGGTGAGCTCTTGCACTTTTTGGAACTTCAATGGCTTTAGTCCAAGCTCATTTTTTAATATGTGTTGTATCCGTTCTCGCGATATGTTCAGCTCACGAGCAATTTTTCTACCACCTCGGCGTGGATTTCGATCAAATCTGGCCTTCACTTTTCGGATCATTTCTGGTGTTGTTACCGTTTTTTTTCGTCCACTTTTTGGACGCGATGCAACACTGCCAGTATCACGGTAACGAGCAATGGTACGAGAAACAAAAGATTTATTCACATTTAAATGCTGGAGGGCTCTAACGATAGCCACTTGTGTTTTTCAGTGTTTTGTTTCAGTGTAATGCTTTTATAGTACCTACAGTCTATCGCCAAAATCGCCAAATCATACCAAAATTTAATAGCTTATAAAGTTAATACCATTGCACATAAACGCTTACAATTCGGTACAGTGCGATCTCTTTAATCTACTGGTCAGCGTAAAATAGGCGTATTCCTCCAGTCATTTCACACAAGTTGACAGATTCTTTTAAACACCACATAATCATTAGTTTTGCATCAATCATCTAAAAATTTTCATATTGTTTTCATAGACTGAGAAAGAAATTTCAAAATTCACCTTTTCTATTGAACATACCTTATATCTTTTCCTAATAAAATACAAAAACTAACTATTTTTTGAAAATATTAATTGATATGGAAATAACTATTTTCTCAGCGGGACATCATACAGCAAATTGTGTTTTCCTATAGAAAAATTTATGTGAGAGAAACTGTTTATTGCACTGAAATTTACAAAATGCTAAGACAGTGTCAGGAAAAAAATGAAAAAAACTATTTTCAAATACAGACAGAAATGTAATAACGCCATACTATAGTTAAAAATTAATATATTTCGATGAAATAGTTTGTAGTTTTTGATATAACAAATCAAAAGTAATTCGAGAATCATTATATTTGCAAAAGTTAATCCCGCATTTTCGTAAAAGGCTTAAAAACCTTTAACGGGTTGCTCGATTGTGTATCTTTCCATGGTTCAAATTGAGTTAGTCTGAAATTGAGAAATGTCAAATGAAATGCAGAAAAAACTTGACGTTTAGGTGTGGTTCACATTAAACATCGGCACTTTAGTTGAAATATGTGTAACAGTTTTTGTAAATACGAGACGCTTGGCAACAAGCCTGCTGTTGTATTTGATAATATGTACGAATCCTGGATTAAGAGACCATTTGGTCCATATTACATTTGTGATACAAAATAAATATTTAACCCAATATTTTATTATTTTCAAATTATTTTTAAGCAAAAGGCTTACAATTTTGATTTCAATAAAACAAAAATATCTCTTGGACCAAATTATCCCTAATTCAAGATGTGTAAATTTTCATTTTTCTCAATCCCACTTTATGTCAGACAATTGCATTTTTAAGAATAACACTGTCTTGTAAACAAGCATCGTGAGCAGAAATTATAAGGCAATACCGTTCAAAAGTTATAAAGGAAACGATGCAAATGTAGGAATGGGCCTAATCTAACAGCAGGGTTCAAATGAATATATATTTTGTTATGCTTTTTATAAATATCTTCCATAACTCCAAAATACGACATTTTTTCACAAAAATGAAAAACAAACTTTTTGAAACAAATGGTGTTTTTCGGACGTATGGTTTTCAAGAAGAAATAAAACGCATTTAATTTAATGTTATGACCAAGAATTTAGCTTTATTATAATGATTAGGGTTTGTCTTATGTTTATACCCTACACCACACTGTGGTACAGGGTATTATAAGTTTGTTTCACGGCAGATGTTTGTAACACCTGAAAATAACACAGCTAGACCCACCTTAAAGTATACCGATCGACTCAGAATCACTAGCTGAGTCGATTTAAGCATGTCCGTCCGTCCGTCCGTCCGTCTGTCCATGTAAAGTTGTTCGTCGACTACAGGTCGCAATTTCACTCCGATCGTTCTGAAATTTTGCAGTTTAGAGTATTTCGCAGCTGTTAAGATCGCTATTGAATTTGGTTGAAATCGGTTCTGATTTAGATATAGCTCCCATATATATCTTTCGTCCGATTTGGTCCTTTAGTCCTATAGAAGCTGCATTTTACATCCAATCGTTTTGAAATTTAGAATGGTAGGGTTTCTTGATCCATGAACCAACACTACCGAATTTGAAGAAAATCGGTTAAGATTTAGCTATAGCTCCCATATATATGTTTCGTCCGATTTGGCCCTTTTAGTCCTATAAAAGCTGTATTTTACATCCAATCGTTTTGAAATTTAGAATGGTAGAGTTTCTTGATTCATGAACCAACATTGCCGAATTTTAAGAAAATCGGTTAAGATTTAGCTATAGCTGCCATATATATGTTTCGTCCGATTTTGCTCTTTAGTCCTGAAGAAGCTGTATTTTACATCCAATCATTTTGAAATTTAGAATGGTAGAGTTTCTTGATCCATGAACCAACACTACCGAATTTGAAGAAAATCGGTTAAGATTTAGCTATAGCTCCCATATATATGTTTCGTCCGATTTGGCCCTTTAGTTCTATAGAAGCTGTATTTTACATCCAATCGTTTTGAAATTTAGAATGGTAGAGTTTCTTGATCCATGAACCAACATTGCCGAATTTGAAGAAAATCGGTTAAGATTTAGCTATAGCTCTCATATATATGTTTCGTCCGATTTTGTTCTTTAGTCCTGAAGAAGCTGTATTTTACATCCAATCATTTTGAAATTTAGAATGGTAGAGTTTCTTGATCCATGAACCAACACTACCGAATTTGAAGAAAATCGGTTAAGATTTAGCTATAGCTCCCATATATATGTTTCGTCCGATTTGGCCCTTTAGTTCTATAGAAGCTGTATTTTACATCCAATCGTTTTGAAATTTAGAATGGTAGAGTTTCTTGATCCATGAACCAACATTGCTGAATTTGAAGAAAATCGGTAAAGATTTAGCTATAGCTCCCATATATATGTTTCATCTGATTTGGCTCTTTAGATCCAATCGTTTTTATACCCTACATCACACTGTGGTACAGGGTATTATTTAAGTATAAAATGTCCCAAAAGTAAATTTATGTAAACAATTTATACATGAATTACAAAATTTATATATCAGAGTTATTCAATATTACGAGAGTGGTGTAGGGTATTATATAGTCGGCCACGCCCGACTTTAGCCTTTCCTTACTGGTTTAAAAATTATTTAGGGCAGGTGGCCGCCGCGGATGGCTCGAATAAATTCCAGCCGAGAGACCCAATTTTCGACCACTTTTTGCAGCATTTAGGGATGCATGTCAGCAATAACGCGCCGAATATTCTTCCAAGGCCTCAATTGTGTCGGGCTTATCTGCGTAGACAAGCGACTTTACATAACCCCACAAAAAATAGTCCAGCGTTGTTAAATCGCACGATCTTGGAGTTCACAACACAGGCCCACGACACGAGATAATGCGCTCACCAAAAGTTTCTTTTAATAAACTGATTGTTTCGTTGGCTGTATGGCAGGTATGGCGCCGTCTTGTTGGAACCAAAGGTCGTCCACATCAACATCCTTCAATTCAGGCACTAAAAAGTCATTAATCATGGCTCTATGACTATGTATAACATTATAGCCGGCTTCATATCATTGAAGAAATATGGACCAATGATTCCCTCTGCCCATAGAGCACCCCAAACAGTGACTTTTTGTGGATGTTACGGCGTCTGAACAATTTCTGGTAGATTGTCATTACTCCAAATGCGACAATTTTGTTTATTAACGTACTCATTCATCCAAAAGTGAGCTTCATCGCTGAACAAAATGTTCTTGTGAGAATCAGGATCGGTGGTCATCTTGTTATGGGCGCATTCACCGAACGTCCCATGAGCTTTTTGATCGTTCAGCTCAATTCTTGCACGAGTTGGATTTTGTTAGCCCGCAAACCAAAATCCTTCCGCAAAATCTTCCATAAAGTGGATGGGCACAGTTCCAATTCAGGCGCGTGATGGCGGATGGACTCATTCAGGTCTTCTTCAAGACTCAGCTCCATAACGGCAATACCGCCTTCGGTGCGCAATATACGGTGTTTCTGAGGATTCGCATCATCCACTAGAGTAAACTGTCAAAAAGACCAACTCCGAAAAAAATATTGCCAGATTGAAAACCACACGTCTAAAAAATAGCCAGTATAACTGCAAATGGCCATAACTTTTGCCTTATTGGGTGTATCGGATTGCATTTTTTTATCATATATCAAATTATGGAAGTTATTGGTATTACTATTTGGACCAACATTTTTGAAGTATAGGTCGATAAAGTTGGGATGCCATTTAAATTAAAGGAAATTGTGAGGGCTAGAAATTCTGAAAACTTCACTTTTATGAAGAAACGGTCGTTAAAACAATTAGAACAAAATTGATTTTATTGTTCAAAAAAACTTGTATTGCTGATACGAATAAAAACATAAAAAATAGAATAAAATCGCAAAATGTTTGGTTGTCCCATTTTTTTAAAGCTAACATCCTAATGATGTTTGCCTCTTTGCAAAAAGGTCATTGATAAATGTATAAATTATGACCCTTTTTGTAAAAATGGGGAAATTAAAAAAAACATTTTTTGATATTTTTTATGTTGGCAATAAAAAAAACATTTTTTGATATTTTTTATGTTGGCAATTTTGTTTGGAAGGTACCAAAAGAAGAGTGCCAATAACACCCATTTTTTAATATACAATTGGTAACAAAAGGGGCGACGATGTTGCGTCCATTTTTCTAAAGATGATAGTTATTTTAACTAGGGTTACTAAACTTCTGTTTCCACGTGAAAGTGGCTAAGAAAATAGGAGTTTTAAAGAAATATTACTAGCATTTGTATTCCTAATAATTTCCTTTAATTTAAAGTTTATCCCGGCGAGCATATACTTAAAAAAATGTGGGGCAAATACGGAAGGCACCTGCCAAGATAAAGGGAATTTTAAAGAAAAAACCAGTATGGAAAGGCAGAAAGCCGGCCGACTATATAATACCCTACACCTCCCAAACAATGCGATAATGGACATTGCCATAATAATTTGGAATAATTGGTAAATGGGTAGGAACATATTATCTAATTCTGAAACGATAATCGCTAAATTAAGCAATATACGTTCCTAAATTGAGAAACATATTTTTGGAAAATTTTAATGATCGGAAGTAAAATACAAATTCTATAGCGGTTTGATACAAAATCAGGACGAACATATATATGGAGCTTTAATATAAATCTGAACCGATCTTCCCTGAATACTCATTCATGTTAAAAGACCTCCTTCTGTCGAATTTCGTACTGATCGGATATAAAATACAGTCTCTACAGCGCTTACATGTCAAATCGGGGGTAACATATATATGGGAGCTATATCTAAATCTGAATCGATTTTCTCCGAATTTAGCAGTATTCCTTCATGTAATGATCGGATATAAAATACAGTTTCTACAGCGCTTACATGTCAAATCGGGTGTAACATATATATGGGAGTTATATCTAAATCTGATCCGATTTTCTCCGAATTTGGCAGTATTCATTCGAGCAATAAGAAACCTCTTTCTGCCGAATTTTGCACTGATCGGATATAAAATACAATTTTTACAGCGCTTGCAGTTCAATTCGGGGGTAACATATATATGGGTGTTATATCTAAATCTAAACCGATTTTCTCCGAATTTATAAGTGTTCATTCATATAATAGGAAACCTCTTTCTGACGAATTTCATACTGATCGGATATAAAATACAGTCTTTACAGCGCTTACATGTCAAATCGGGGGTAACATATATATGGGGGCTATATCTAAATCTGAGCCGATTTTCTCCGAATTTGGCAGTATTCCTTCATGTAATAAGAAACCTCTCTTTGCCGAATTTCGCACTGATCGGATATAAAATAACATTTTTACAGCGCTTACATGTCAAATCGGGGGTAACGTATATATGGGGGCTATATCTAAATCTGAACCGATTTCTTCCACATTTAACAGTGTTCATTCATATAATAAGAAACCTCTTTCTGCCGAATTTCATACTGATCGGATATAAAATAATTTTTTTACAGCGCTTACATGTCAAATCGGGGTAACATATATATGGGGCTATATCTAAATCCGAACCGATTTTAACCAAATTCAATAGGGATCGTCCTTGGGCCAAAAAAAATATATGTATAAAGTTTCGTCGAGATCGGACCATAATTGCGACCTGTACTTTGATTACAAGAATACATGTACAGACAGACAGACGGACATAGCTAAATCAACTCAGAAAGTGATTCTAAGTCGATCGGTATAATAAACAATGAGTCTATTCCTTCTCCTTTTGGGTGTTACAAACAAATGCACAAAGTTATAATACCCTGTACCACAGTGTGGTGTAGGGTATAATTAACTATTAAATATTTTAATATTTTTTTCGTGTTTAGGACACCATATTACACCGGAAAATGTTATGCACAGTCCTTCGATAAAATTTTTGTATTATCAAGGCTAAAGGTGATTACAAGCCGAAAAACATCATATTATTTAAATTAAAATCGACAAAACTACAGCATTTGTTTCTGTTAACACCTAAACCAAAGTGTGGTGTGGGAAATGAACATCTTTAGGAAACTACATTTATTTGTGTAGACTAGTGTATGTCGATAATCGAATTCCCTTCACGAACTTGAAAATTATATCCAATTTTAACGACAGCGCTTTAAAAAAATAAATCGTATTGTGCCGCCCCAAGCTCTCCCGCGTTTGAAATCCTTAAGAAACAAAAAATTGCTGTCATTTACAGCTGAGGTAAATTCTATACGCTCAATTGAATTAACACGTACAGCCATTATCCCATCTTACCAACTAATTTTATAGTTTTAAAAGAAGAACACCTCTTTTGTGTTTTGCTGACAGCAAAAAACAACGTTAGCAATAAGAGAACCTCTTCCCTTTCATTGCCAGAAGATTTAGAACTTATTTTGTATTGATGTTGAGTCAAATAGAAAATGTTCTCGACAAAAGCACGTTGCTATTACACGCAGAGAAAAGATCTGGTTAAATATGGTCACGACAAACATTTACTTTTTATACGCTCACTTTAGTGTGACGAGGGTATATATCATTTGCTACGAACAAAAAGTGTAACACATCGAAGGAGTGACCCCACGTATGTTCGGCGGAAATTCGTTTTGAGCCATTTTAAGTCATTGAGCAATGCCCGTCCGTCTGTTTGGCTGGAGCGCACGATAACTCTCGAAAGGAGCAATGGATTGACTTCAAATTAGGTATGGGATAACATTTTTTTTTATTCTAAGTTCGAAGATGGGCCATATTGGTCCACCCTTCTAGTACCTCCCTCGCAAAGAGTTAACATTTAGTGAATGTTGATTCTCTAATAACTTCTATACTACTTATCTGAATCATCTGTAATTCCGCACATAGTAATAGTTAATCTGTCGCTATCAACATGAAAAAATGGGTGAAGTTGCCCCGCCCGTTTTGGTACCTCCCACACAAAGGGATCATTTTGTACAAAAAGTTTTACCAAATCGTTAGTCTTGTCTTGCATGTCCGAGATTCTGTAGGAAAGGAAACAGATGTCATCTGCGTTGTCCAGATCCTTCAGATGTTTTAGCAAACCCCATGCTATTCCTCTTCTTTTAATGCTCAGCTCTTTTATAATATTGTCAAAACTATTGCAAAGAATAAGGGTGAGAGCGGGCAGCCTTGTCTAACTCCAACGTTGGTGGTAAATGAGACACTTTTACTTCATTTGTGGAGGACTTGTAGTTCGGTATTGTCACACATGGATTGGAAGGTGTGTATAATTTTTCCGGAACTCCCTTGCTCCTCAGCGCATTCCAAATGGACCGCCGACTAATTGCATCGAATGCTTTCTTAAAATTGATGACCAGTAGATACAGTGGTGTCCGCCATTCTACACATTATTCGATTATAATACGTAGAGTATTTGTTTGATCGAGGCAGCTTCAGAGTGGTTGAAAGCCAGCTTGCTCCTCCCTCAAAGAGTATTCCACGCCTTGGTGTCAGTTGTGGATTATTGCCGGTAATACGTTTTACACCGCATTCAGTACCGTTATTCCCCTCCAGTTATCGCCTTCATTTGCTATTTTCACTATTGTACCTTTTGTCCACTACTTACAAATATGTTCTGTTTCCCATGCGAGTACCATATCAGGGTGGAGGATTGTGGTATAAGTTTCGGGGTCTGCTGATTATAGATCGGGAGGGATGCCGTCAACACCCGCATCTTTACTTCTCTTCAGTTTTACTATGGCCTCTTTTACTTTTTCGAGAGAAGGTGCTGAGTCCTCTATAAACCCTACAAGTTCGAAGTTTCGTTTCTTGGAGTGATGTTGAAATCGTCTTCTCTACTGTTGCTAATCTCCTCGAAGTATTCCTTCCACTTGCGCGTTTGCTGCTCGGTACATGTGAGTATCGTTCCATTTCGACCACATATTGGTAGATAGAGGTTTTGACTTTTGTTGGTCAGATGGTTAATGATCCGGTACAGTTCGCAGGTGTTGCAAGCTGCGGCTTCGGCTTCGGCCTCATCAGCGATTTCTTCAGAGTCCTCCTGACAGCCTTTTTTCACCATTCTGGCGATTCTTCTATATTCGGGCACAATTACTCCCAGTTGCACTTTGAGTTGATTTCTGCGTTCTATCAGATCCCACGTTTCGTCAGATATCCATGGCTTTCTCTTAGATATTCGGCTCAGTCCGAATTTTTGTTCTGCAATTGTCCTTATTGATCTAAATGAGTGATTCCATGATTGCACTTCTTTGTCCAATATACGATTCTTTAGCTCGTCACTTATTTCGTTCCTTATTTCCGGACTACAAAGTTTTTCTAGGTTTAGGGGCTTTAATTGAACCTCGTTGTTATTACTTCTTCTTCGAGTTTTTAAATTGATCCTAATGTATCCCATCAACAATTCATGATCACTGTCGATGATCGATGATCTCCATTTCCTGTTAATACAATTATGATCTATTTGATTCCTAGTTCTTTCATTCGGCAAGGTCCAAGTATAATTGTGAATTTCCTTGTGGGGGAATAACGACCCACCTCCACCACATTAGCATCTCGAGCGTTTGGCAGAATTATATTAACCTATCCCCCTTCTTGTTTCGAGTGGCCATTCCATGACAGCTGTCACCTGATTTATGCTCAGTTTGGTTTGGCAATCGTGCAAATTTATTAACAAAATAATGGTTCGGTTACAATATTCGGTCGACATAATCACTCAGCAGAGTCGGTAATTCGAGCAACCATGGATCGGTCTTGCACCACGTTTACTCTAGTGGATGATGCGCAACCTCTGAGACGCCGTACAGTGCGCACCGAAGACGCTATTGCTGCTATGGAGCACAGTGTCGAAGAATACCCGAATGAGTCCATCCGCCATCGTGTGCAGCATTTGGAGCTGTGTCCATCTAATTTATGGAAGACTTTGCGGAAGGATCTTGGTTTGCGGGCTTACAAAATCCAACACGTGCCAGAACTGAAGCCGAACGACTAACAGGCGCGTCGCACGTTCGGTGAATGGGCCCAAAACGAGATGGCCACCGATCCCGATTTTCACACGAAAATGTTCTTCAGCGATGAAGCTCACTTTTGGATGAATGAATACGTTAATAAACAAAATTGTCGCATTTGAAGTAACGATAATCAACAAGCAATGGGTCAGTCTCCATTACATCCACAAAATGTCACTGTTTGGTGTGCTCTATGGGCAGAGGGAATCATTGGCCCATATTTCTTTAAAAATGTAGCTGGCCATAATGTTACAGTCAATGGGTAACGCTACATTAATGACTTTTCGTGCCTGAATTGGAGGATGTTGATTTAGACGACCTGTGGTTCCAACTAGACGGCGTCATACATGCCATACAGCCAACGAAACAACCAGTTTATTGAAGGAAACTTTTGGTGAGCGCATTATCTCGCGTCGTGGGCTCCAAGATCGTGCGATTTAACACCGCTGGACTATTTTTTGTGGGGTCATGTGAAATCGCTTGTCTATGCAGATAAGCCCGACACGATTGACGCCTTGTAAGAGAATATTCGGCGTGTTGTTGCTGACATACAGCCCTAAATGTTGCAAAAAGTGGTCGAAAATTGGGACTATCGGCTGGAATTTATTCGAGCCAGCCGCGGCGGCCACTTGCCCGAAATCATTTTTAAAACATAATGGCAAACTCTTTTCTTTAAAATAAAGTAAATTATATGCGTTTTATTTCTTCTTACTTTGTTTTGTAAAAATATAACAGACTGACCAACTGACTGAAACCAAGCTCGTTTCCGTTTTCTTGCTACAGCAGTTTTTAACTCCTCCAGCACCTACCTCTGTATTATGTTTACAACAATTTCTCTTTGTGTACTCATATTATTGTTATTTACAGCTATTATTATTTATTTGATGTTCGTTTTTACCTTCGCCGTTGTTGTTCTTGTTTACGAGAAGGAACTGGATTCCTTTGATTAAGTGCCCGTGTAGTAGTAACTCGAGGATACTTTTCTCCCTTTGCTGTCTGTGGGTTTATGACTGTCCATTAGAGCTCCTCAGCTCGATTTGAGTGAAAGGAAACTTTACAAGAAAATCATGTTTTTATAAAAAAAATGAAACCACATTTGAACTGAGGCTCTTATTATTTGTTGTTGTTCTCGTTTGTACGATATTGTAGCATTTTATAGAAGAAGTTTTATTTGTTAGAAAAAAATTACAATTCTCTTCGCTTTCTTGAAAACGGTTCTGTTGTGTCTACTTTTCACTTGGATATCTCTCTTAAAGTCTGTGCATTATTGTATTTCCCTCAAGGGAGATATAAACACATACATATAGACAGGGAACAAAATGATTATTCAGCTTGATTTTCAATGCACATCTTTTTAAGCCATTGTGATACATTTACAGTAATGATCCAAAAGGATGAACAGCTTAGAAGTGTTCTTGTTGGCAGGATTTTGGAATTTGGGCCCTTTTCCATTGACCGTCTTCGTGTCATGAGTAGTCACGTTTTCTTGTCATTTGCCATTTTAATCCACTCTAACAAAACATATGGATGTCTAATGTGTGGCGGAAAAAAGACATTTCAACGAGCGTATTGAAGAAGGATATAGAAAGAACCTTTGTTAATTCAATCACGCTATGATTGAGCGAGTAGCTTTTGTGCATTGAATATAAACGTTTGGAGTGGTGTGATATACAATTTTAAATTGGTTTACATACATATGTACATGTTTTCCTAACCCAAAAATTAAAATTTAATTTAGACAAAGCCCAATAAGCCAAGAGATTCGAATGAATCTTTGTTTTCGTTTATCCCGAATAAAGCAGCAAAAGGAAAATAATTATTTTCTGGTTGACTAAGAAGAAATAAGGTTATATTTTTACACATGTGAAATTGGAGAAAACCCAAATCTACATGCACATGTTGTTCATTGGAATGGTGAAAGAATGGTAAACCGAATAAAGTAAACCCTCACTTTTAGGACGGGCTTGATAAATACGACACTAGACATTATAAAAGCATTGCACTGTCTTTTTGTGTAATTAATAAATAAATATATATAATACCTCGAAATATTGATCAGAAGTAGAAAGATGTATTCATGTCCGTCCTTCAATCTTTCCGTCTATACAACAGTTTATTTATATTTATTGTTTTCATGCCAAATAGTGGGTACATAGAGGCCATATAAAATTATTCAAATCATTCCTATTTGAACTTAGGGGTTTTCCATATATGGGAGTTCATCTCTTCTTCAAGACTGCGTGTCCAGCTACCTCGCAGCCTGCCTCTTCTTCGAATTCCTTGAGGATTCCAATCAAAGGCTTCTCTGCATATATTGTTGGCTAGTTTACGTAGCACATAACCCATCCATCTCAATTTGCTTTCATGTATATCAATACCAATAGGTTTCACACTGCTTCTATGGTATAACTCCACATTTTACTGGTCCCCAATAGGTGGACTATAAACGCTGGGATCTATTGACAAAGGTTTGCAGCTTGTTGTTGATTTCAGTAGACGTGAGCCAAGTTGCGCATCCATATAACAGCACAGAGAGAACATTTCTTTGCAAGATACATATTTTTATTTTGGCTCTGATTTAATTAGATCGCCAAATCTTATACAGGCCAGCAAATGCGATTTTAGCCTTTATTGGTGCGCCACTGTCTACATGCAAGCTTTGACATAAGCAAGAGGCAATCAAAAAGTCCAATGAAAGATGGTCATAAATCGTCACCTGTGGGGTAGATAGACCAATCTGTTCATGACACGAACTGAGAAGGTCAAAATGTCTCCTCGCACTGGAGAGGAAAATACTTTCTATGTTAGTTCTGACGGGACAGTGCCTGACCGAAGAACACGCCAGAGGGTTAGGTATTCAGTACAATGATTTCTGTATGAGCTGTTGTGATTAAGTGAAGAATCTTGAGCACCTGCTTTGCTACTGTCCTGTATTGAGTAAGCGACGTCTAGGTATACTGGGGTCGGCCATTCAATGAAGTCTGACAGATCTTTCCAGTCAGATAACTAACTAACCTAAATCTAACTACCCTAAGCATAAATCTTAAATGATTAATTTCACTCTTCTTCCGTCGATTATTTTGCCTTGTCCGACCTGTCAAGTTTTTAAAGGAATTTTTGATATTGGCATAATAACTTACCAACCACGACTTCTAGCCCAATTCCGTACATTTTTGGTGAAGCAGTTGATGTTGACACAACTAATGGTGTTTTCTTTTTTAAAAAACGATGTTGCCCCGTCAGAGAGTAGCACTATGCATTTTGCATGTCGCCTACACCCTCTTGTACCGTTGCATTATTAATGGTCTGAATCGAAAATAAAATTTGCAAAAATTGAGCCTTTTAACTCACTACAAACAAAGTATGTATACTTCAAGGCGTCACCTAGATAAAACACCTGTTCAAACTTCATTAGAAAACACGTAAAAGAGTTAAGTTCGGCCTTGCCGAATCTTATATACCCTCTACAATGGATTGCATTCAATTTAATTACTGGAGAAATCTTTGGATATGGAGCAAATCATGTTTTTATTCCCTCACCTTAGAGAGGAGGGTATATCGCGACCTAAGAGTGTAAAGGCGCTAAGTCCAATATTTAAAATTATACAGGAGAGGTTAACTACTTACGGTATATGAACGTTTTTATAAAGGGTATATGGATTTAGCGCTTTTACGATTCAGCTTTTAAAGATGACAAAGCATGATTTTTTTTGGCTTTTTGTTTTCAAATCGATGTATATCCAACTTCTCTTTCGTTCCGCTTCAATACAATTTGGCAAAAAGTGGACTTAGCGCCTTTTCACTCTTAGGTCGCGATATATCATTTGCTACGAGCCAAAAGTTTAACACATCGAAGAAGTGACGTAAGACCCTAAGTATATTCGGCGGATATCCGTTTTGGATCATTTTAAGTCGAATGAGCAATGCCCGTCCGTCCGTCCGTCTGTCTGTCAGCTGGCTGGTGCGCACGATAACTCTCGAAAGGAGTAGCCGATTGACTTCAAATTTGGTATGTGGTAATATTTTCTTCTATCTCCGGTTCGAAGATGGGCCATATTGGTCCACTCCTTCTAGTACCTACCCCACAAAGGGTTACAATTTGGTAAAATATTGATTATTTAATAACTTCTTTAGTACTTATTTGAATCCTCTGAAAATATACACATAGTATTAGCTTATTAGTCGCTTTTAACTCGAAAAAAATGGGCCAAGTTGCTACGCCCCTTTTGGTACCTCCCAAATGGACAATTTTGTACCAAAAGTTACAAGCTTATAACATTAATACCAGTGCATACAAATACTTGAAATTTGGTACAGTGTAATGCTTTTATAGTACCTAGAGTCCAGAGAAAAATGGGCGTTATTGCAAGCCCCTTTTGGTACCCCCCACAAAAATGGACGATTTTAGACGAAAAGTTAACAGCTTATAACCTTTGTACCAGTGCATATTAATACTTGCTATTTTGTATAGTGTAATGCTTTTATAGTACCTAGAGTACCTCTCACACAAATGAACCATTTTGTACCAAAAGGAAACTGCTTTTAACTTTAATACCAGTGCACACTTTAAAGTTATTAAATACAGTTAAATCGATAATAATTAATTAAAAAAAAAATTAATTTACCAATATTTTTTGGGACTCAAGGTGATGGGAAACATAAGTCGGTTTACCCGACTGAACTTTCTTACTTGTTGTTTAAGTAAATTATTAAAAAAAAGGAACGCTGCAATTGTTAGCCAACTTTAATGCCGCGAATTCTTTAGCCAAACTCTTCACCTGAAAAATGTGGTATTTGTGGCTTAAAATAGCTTTTTTGAGAGCTACGTCTACACGGGGACTACAACAAAATAAAATTTGATTTGTATAAATTTTATTGAAATGATTTCGGGCCAAAATAGAATACAAATTACAATGTTAATGGCTTAAAAATGCCTTTTTGGGAGCGACATCTATAGGTGGACTATAACAAAATATGGACTGATTTAAAAAATCTTTACTGCGATGAATTCTTGTCCTAATTAAAACAATCTGCAAAGATTCAGTTTAGACCAGTAAGGAAAGGTTAAAGTCGGGCGGGGCCGACTATATAATACCCTACACCACCTCGGCAATGTACATTAAGAATTTCTTTTTGAATAGTTGGAATAATTAATTTCCTTTCTTTTACGAAAGTACTTAATTCCCCCGCCACGTCAAAGGCTTATTCCAAAGAGGAGTTTAATATAATGTGTGGAATTAGAAATTGAACTAATAATAATATTCCACATATTTGCATTTACTGTGGTTATTATTAGCCTTAACACAATAAATAGTCCGATTTTTGGTCGTACACAATATAAGTAATTTATGCAGGGTATGTTAGGTAGGTACTACCATGGAATAATTGGTACTAACTTGGAATAATTGGTTTAAGTAATGCTTTAATTTTCATTTCCGCTGAAGCCTTTCAGGTCTCTAAAATAGCGCTTATATAAAAAAATTAGGAACATCTTTCTGGAAAATTTTGATCGGAAGTAAAGTACAACTTATATAGCGCTTTGGTACCAAATCAGGAGGAGGTTATATATAAATCTGAACGGATTTTCCTTGAATACTCATTCCTTGAAAAGGAAACTTCTTTCTGTTAAATTTCGTACTGACCGGATATAAAATACAGTCTCTACAGCACTTACATGTCAATTCGGGGGTAACATATATATGGGGGCTATATCTAAATCTGAACCGATTTTCTCTGAATTTGGAAGTATCCCTTCATATGATAAGAAACCTCTTTGTGTAGATTTTTTTACTGATCGGATATAAAATACAGATTGTACAGTGCTTACATGTTAAATCGGGGGTAACATATATATGGGGGCTATATCTAAATCTGAACCGATTTCCCTCAAATATGGCAGTGTTAATTCACGTAATGAGAAACCTCTTTCTGCCAATTTTTTTACTGATCGGATATAAAATAAAGTTTCTACAGCGCTTACATGTTAAAACATATATATGTGGCCTATATCTAAATCTCAACCGATTTCCCTCAAATTTGGCAGTATTAATTCATGTAATAAGAAACCTCATTCTGCCGAATTTCGTACTGATCTGATTTAAAATACACTTTTTACAGCGCTTGCATGTAAAATCGGGAGTAACTAATATATGGGGGCTATATCTAAATCTGAACCGATTTTCTCCGAATTTGGCAGTATTCCTTCATGTAATAAGAAACCTCTTTCTGCCAAATTTCACACTGATCGGTTATAAAATAATTTTTTTACGGCGCTTACATGTGAAATCGGGGTAACGTATATATGAGGGCTATATCTAAATCTGAACCGATTTCTTCCAAATTTAACGGTGTTCATTCATATAATAAGATACCTCTTTCTGCTGAATTTCATACTGATCGGATGTAAAATAAAGTTTTTACAGCGCTTACATGTCAAATCGGGGCTAACAATACGCACTGCAAAGTTTCTGCTAAATTCTTTTAAAAATATGGTATCTATGGCTCAAAACCCGTATTTTGGAGCGACATCTATAGTGGAACTATATCAAAACATCGACTGATATGGCCCACTTGAAATCCCATACAAACTGCAACTATAAGCAATATTTCTACCAAATTTGATCAACCTAGCTCTATTATTTCGGACTGTAGCATGATTACAACAGACGGACGGACGGACAGACGGACAGACGGACGTAGCTACATCCTCTTAGAATTTTACGATGATTAAGAATATATATACTTTATGGGGTCTCAGATCAATATTCAGAGGTATTACAAACGGAGTGACAAAATGAATATACCCCCATCCTATGGTGGAGTGTATAAAAACAATTTATCTTCTATATATATAACAGAGAGTGTCTGTTTGTGGGTTTGTTTGTTTGTATATTTGTTTGTTTGTTTGTTTGTTCCGTATAGACGTCTAAACGGCTGCACCGATCATCTTGAAATTTTCACAGAATGTACATGTGTAGGGGGTGCTGAAAATAGGGTACTTGAATTTTCGATATATCAAGTGGGCGTGGACCCGCCCATATGGGACCAATTATGATATTGAGAAATTTTTTTAGCTAGAGTGCTAAAATTTTGTGTGTATGCATTTAATGGCAGATTATATGAATTTTCAAAAATGGGCGGAATCGGATCAATGGGCGTTGCCCAGCCCATATAGGCTAAATTTTTAAATTGAGATATCTTGCACAATTTATTAGCGGGAGTGCTGTAATTTTGTGTATATGTATCTGCTGGCATTCTACGCGATTGGTCCAAAAATGGGAGGGACCGGACCAATGAGCGTGGCTCCGTCCATATAGGCCATATTTTTAAATTGAGATGTCTTGCACAATTTATTAGCTAGAGTACTGAATATTTGAGTATATATATCTGGTAGAAGTCTGCTGGATTGGTCCAAAAATGGGCGGCATCGGAGCAATGGGCGTAGCCCAACCCCTATAGGTCAAATTTTGAAATTAAAATATCTTACACAATTTGTAAGCGAGAGTGCTGAAATTTTGCGTATATGTATCTGGTAGCAGTCTACGTGATTAGTCCAAAAATGTGCGGGATCGCTTCAATGTGCGTGGTCCCGCCCATATAGGCCAAATTTTGAAATTATGATATCTTACACAATTTGTTAGCAAGAGTGCTGACATTTTGCGTATATATATGTATCTGGTGACAGTCTACGTGACTGGTAGAAAAATGGGCGGGATCGGACCAATGGGCGTGGCCCCGCCCATATAGGCCAAATTTTGAAATTGAGATATCTTACACAATTTATTAGCGAAAATGCTGTAATTTTGTGTACAAATTTTGAAATTGAGATATCTTGCACAATTTATAAGCGATAGTGCTTTAATTTTGTGTATATGTGTCTGGAGGCTGTCTACGTGATTGACACAAAAATTGGCGGAATAGGACCAGTGGGTGTAGCCCAGCCCGTATAAGCCAATATTTTAAATTGATGTGTCTCGCACAATATGTTAGCGAGAGTGCTGTAATTTTGTGTATATGTACATATGTAACTGGTGACAGTTTAGGTTATTCAAGCGAGGCTTGGTCGCGCCCCTATATAGGTAAAATTTTGAAATTAAGATATCTAGCACAATTTGTTAGCGAGATTGCTGTAATTTTGTGTATATTTATATGGTGACAGGCTACGTGATTTGTAAGAAAATTGGAGGGATTGGACCAATGGTAGTGACCCAGACCACATGAGCCATGTTTTGAAATTGATATATGTACATATGTATGTACATATCTTGAGAAATTTGTTAGAGAGATTGCTGAGTTTTGTGTATATGTATTTGGCGGCAGTCTACGTTATAAGTCCAAAAATGGACGGGATCGGAAATCTGAAATCTGGGGCAACGAAGTGGACCGGGTCCAGCTAGTTAAACATATTCCTGACATTACACCTTAGTTTAATAGATTAATTTTCAGCTGCTTTTTTTCTGATTAGGCCACTCTCGATTTGACATTTTGATTATATGTATATTATCATCACATTTCAATCGGTTTAACTGAAATTTTAAAATTTGTTTTTCCAAATGTCATTTTCTTATTTGTTTGTTAAGCAAAAATAAGTGATTGGAAAAAAAATAAATCTGTGTAATTTGCTTATACATACAGATACAAATTCTATTTCATACAAATTTATTAGAACCACTACTTGGAATGTTTACGCATATTTCAAATTCCTTTCTATATTGGTTTTCTGTCCAATGTATATCTCATTAATTTCATCTGAATCAATGAACACCTGACCCATGAAGTTCAATATTTGAACTTTTATGTACGAGTATATAGATACATATGTACATATATACTCCTATAGAGAGTATATATGTAACTAATGTACAGCACAGCACAGCACAAAAAAAGATGCTTTAAACACATCAATAACTTTGATGAAAATTTAATTTGAATACAGAAACAGCTATGCAGTTCTGACTCCTGCCACGACTGCTGGCTCCAGCAGAGCAGATCACGACCATGGAAATCCATAGTCGTTGTGTCATTTTTGTGGGGTTTCTTTCCCCCTCTTATCTTCACCTTTGAAACCAATTCAACAACTGGAATTCGGTTTACTTTTTTTCGATTATCTATTGTCTGCTGTTTCTCCATTTCTGTCAGTTGTCCTCGACGTTGTCGTCATTGTCAGTCTATCGTCCAAATTTAATGTTGCGGAAATTATCCATTAAACAAGTCTCTGCAACAAAGACGTTAGTTGGAATTTTCTTCTTTTGCATATTTACTTTGGACATCGTTGACATCGACGTTGACGCTGACGCTGAGGACATGGACTTTACCTCTCCAGATACTTTTAACAACAGCTGGCAACTGTTGTAGATTGGTGGTTGTGGTGCAGATATTTCTTGTCGAAATCTGATTGTGGAATTGTATCTGTGGCTGTTGGTACATACTGATACCATACATGTGTCAGTCTACGGAAAATAATTTACAATGATGTTTCTTCTTTATTTTTGCTTTTCTTTGTCCTGTTTTTGTAACTGGTCCTTCTGTTATTGGTTTATATTCATTCTTAGGCACAGTGGGTTGTTTAACAGAATTTTGAAAATTATTTTCGTTTTATTACTAGGGCACTGGCACATATTCTACCGCGAATGAATGCCAGTTTCCTTTTAAATTTCAGTTATTGCTCAGGTGACAAACTGCATGTTTATTTCTCGGAATGATTTGTGCCGATAACAATTTGCTACACGTTTCCACTATCCAGAGGTATCAAAGCATAAGGGAGGCAAACATCTTTTTCGAGAAATATTAAAAATCACATTTTTCAAAACCACATATGTATATCAGTTTTTGCGGACCCAAATTGTAACACGTGAAATGTGTGACCTAAGACCCTACACATGTGTGCCATAAGTTCAAAATAAAATAAATGTTAAATCTTCTGTCTGTCTGACTAGTGGGCATAATAACTCTCGAAAATAATGACGGATTGTCCTTAAGTTTTGTACGTGGTAATGTATTATCCTATCTCAGGTTAGGTCCGATATGGACCAGCAGGAATCTATGAATGTATATTTATCACGAAACTATTAATGTGTACGAAATGTTCAAAAAATTCGGTTTTTAGTAATAAGTAGACAGCGGAATTTTATACAATTTTATATTATTCCAATTCCGACTGTATAAGTGTATTCATAATATGCACATCTTATTCAAAATTTAATACGCAGCCGGATTTGTTCAAGATTGCATAAAATTTCGTTGTGTAGTTGTAAAGTATTTCGCTAACGTTTAACCCTTTGTAGGAAAGGTACAAAAAGAGTGGACATATTGAACCCATCTTCGAATTTGACCTGATATAGACGAATATACCTACTGGAAAAAAAATGCCAGTTTACCTGAGTCTACCGATTCCATTACTGGTTAAATTAGGACCTGACTGATCTTATAACATAGGTGTTGTTGGTTATGTACCAAACAATATTCCTGTATATCGTATGCCATCCGATGACCCATCGGAGACTGTTGTGGCCGGCTGTTATATCTACTTCTTAGGATACAACAAGCTGAGCTATCTACTTCGTAGTATACGACCAGTTCCATTATATACTACTTACAATACGAAAAGTTGGATATTCTACTCCCTAGTAGATGGTCATTGGTTATATGTATATTACTTAGTAAAAGGCAAATTGCTTTATTTGATGCTCAGTAGACGTCTAGATTAGTAACCTATTCATTAGTAGGCGCCGAATTGGGTTATCTAATCCTTAGTTCCTACTTCTTAGTAGGCGACTAGCTGTACTCTCTACCCCTTTAGTAGTTTATCTACTCCTCGGACCTTAGAACCAGTTGAGTTATCTACTCCTTAGTAGAAAACCAGTTGGGTTATTTACTCACTAGTATAGGGTTATCTGCTACTTAGCAAAATACCATACACCCAGGAAAATAATTGGTTGGAATCCGATTGTAACTATAAAAAATAGTACTAGCAACAAAAAGTATATTGCCTACACCGTCTGTCGGTTGTATTTATATATAATTAGTTGGAGCAACAATAATAACATGGATATGATCAAATGAAAATGCTTGCAACTAAATCGATGGTTGTATCAATCGAATTAAGATTGTTTTTTTCATTGACGCTCAGTTAGTTGTGGTAACCAATTTTAAATTTTCATTATAGTACCGTATGATCGATTTTTGGTTGTGACAACCAATGTTTTATTATTGACAACAGAAATTGTACCAATAGACCAAACATTATTATTGCAACGAATAATTGGTTACTACAACAGAAAAATATGAATAAATAATCGTTTATTGGTTATCCTAATCATTTCTCAAATTTTGGGAAATACAACCGAAATATTGGTTGTTGTTCTTTTCCTGATACATGACAAACAAAAAATAAAATTACTCGACATAAAAAAATCTTCAAAATTTTGTTAAAGAAGGGTATAGGTAATCAAAAATAATCTCTGGTGGATAATAATGTGTGGAATGCAGAATATGTTGTGCAAAATGTTATACATAAATAAAAAATAAAAGGAACAATCATGTTTTTATTTCGTGTACTAAAATGTGTGTCGCATATTTCCACATCTCATAATCGTGATTAATTTGTAATATGGGATTGTTAATTTTGAATTGTCTTGTTTTTTGTTCAATAAATAAAATAAAAATTAATGAAAACTGTTTTTAATTAATTGTCGGTAGTATATGACTGACAAATTCTCAGAACAACCAATTTTTTAAAACAGTTGGTTGTGGCAACTACAACAGATAATTTAAGCCACCATTTTCGTAGTTGGCGCAACAAAATATTATTGTTGTCAACATGGAAGCAGAAGTATACCACAACCAAAATATTGGTTGTCCTGATGGAATCGCATCATAGTAGACAGAACTACCAAATTCGGTTGGCAAATAATTCGGTTGAGGCAACCAAACTGTATTCTGTGTGTATGGTTTATCTACCGCTGAGTAGATGTCCATTTGAGTTTTCTACTCCTATACGTCTAGTTGTGTTATATAATCTTTACCATATCTATATCTATATCTTTGTGTTATCTACTCCTAAGTTGACGACAAATTGGGTTATCTGCTCCTTAGTATAGATACAGTTCGGTTATCTACCCCTATTTAGGCGGCTTCTTGGGTTATTTACTCCTAAGTTGACGACAAATTGTGTTATCTACTCCTTAGTGTAGAAACGTTTGAACTGACTACTCTTTACTATACGACCATTTGGGTTATCTATTCCTTAGTAGATGACTAATTGTGTTGTCCACTCCTATGTTGACGACAAATTGGGTTATCTGCTGATCAGAAGAGATATAGTTCGATTATCTACTCATATTTAGGCGGCTTGTTTGGTTATATACTCCTAAGATGACAACAAATTGCGTTAACTACTCCTTAGTGTAGATACGGTTGAACTGGCTACTCCTTAGTATAGGACCATTTGGGTTATCTATTCCTTAGTAGACAACTTTTTCTGTTGTCCACTCTTTAGTAGAGGACCAGTTGGGGCCAATTTTAGAACTTCAACGAGTAGTAAATGTTGAATTAGTTTCTAATGAAACTTATTTCAAACTAAAGCTATATCGAGACGTATGTCACTCCTTCAAAGGTTTACAGTTTTGGCAAATGATTCATACACTTTATATTCGCCCTTATTCCTGTTGGCGTCGTTGGCGTCTTAGTCGACACTGTTTAGATTGACGACTTCATACATTTTGAAATTTGTTTAAATATTTTTAAGTTATAAAAAGGGTTTTTGTTAGTTCATGGATACCAAAAACATTCGTTTTGGCGAAAAGATGACAAGGCTAGAACTTCATAGATATGACGAAAACAATGTGACGACACCAACTGGAATAAGGGCGAATATGCACATAATTGCTTCCTTTCTTCTGGAGATTTCGTTCCTGAAAAGTAATATCACCACATCTTGTTGCGACATTTGAAAAATTCCCCCTGCACCCATTGCTAATTTCGCATTTTGCATGCGAACAATCGAACAAAAATCGCGCTGTAAATCGCGAGTAAAACCCATACCTACATTATGGCGCAACCATTTGATAGTGCATTAAGAATGTACGCTTTCAATTAGGTTTGGTTCTGAAGTTTGCTTTTTGACGGTGCAACACTCCACACCGTGGACTGGGCTGAGTGTGGAAATGCGATATTTTCGCATATGAGGAGTGTAATAATTTTACAAACGAAATCAAAACCCGTCCATACGGCTGCATCATTTTTACAAACGAACCTAAAAATGGGTAAGAAATATGGTGCCCAAAACCGGGACCGGTTATCCGGTTTTGCAACCTAAACCCGTAAACGGGTTCTTAAAAAATTTCATTTTCGGTTAACCGAGAAAGCCGGTTTTTCCATGTCGGTTATCCAGTTTTTTTATTTATTGTTTAAAACAAAAATTAAAGTATTGATATATTTTTTCTACTTGTTGTAGATACCATTTATACAAGATGCAACAAATAACAACGATGAGGTGGATAATTCTGACAGTTGTTCTGAATATTCTGAAAGTGAATATGAATTCACTGATCTTGAAAATGATTTTGGCTTTATTCCTGATATCATGATGTAATAAATAAAGTCAGGAAGTACAGCAAAGCATTTAATAAGTCGTCCATGAAGCACAGAACACTTCAAGCATACCTTCAAGAACGAAAAGACAAATAGCTTCGACTTTTTTGCGATGTTAAATCCCGACAGAACAGCCAGATACCTCTGATTCGTTTTTTTATCTTTGTTGTTTAATTCGGTTTGATATATAATGTCACACACAGAATCGGAAAACGAAATGCAAGCAACATTGTAAGATGACTTTGCTTTTTTTGAAAAGTTTAAGAAGAAAACGGAGAAGCTGTGTTACTTATACAATGCTTTAATGACTATCGGACTAATATTGACTACATCAACGTTTGTGAGCTTTTTCAACGTCAAGTTACATAAAAAATTAAAAGAAAAATCATTTAAAAATAATCATTTAAATTGTATTCTATTTTTAAGATATTTGTTACGAGAATTGCTCGAGCACAAAGTTTCCATGGAATTTTGAACACCAAATACAAAACTCAAGATTTCGAAGCAAAGGTTCTATATTTAAGTATTAAAAGTTCCTATTAAAAGGCAATGAAATTATACGTTTATAAAGGAATACACAATGTCTTAAAAAGAAAAGGCGCTTGCATTCGCTTGAGTTTACTTTTATCTTTTGACATTACATTACTTGACGAAAAACAAAAAAATACAACTAATCGATAAATACGACACAAATAAATAAATCGATAACTTCATAAACGACAGTGGCGTTAAAAATTTTATTATAAAAAACATTCTAAATGGTTTATTATTTTTTTAAGGAAATTGCAGAAATATAATACTTTTATATGTTTGAAGTAAACAAAAAATTAAACCTGTAATAAACCAAATAATAATTTATTTTTGTTTACTAATTTTTACTATAAATGATTGTAAGTTGTTTTTTGTTTTACAATAAACATTTAATGAAATTTTAATCACTTTCGTATATTATTTAAAAACCGGCCTTAAAACCGGCCTTAACACCGGTTAACCGGTTTCGACAAAAAATTATAACCGAAAACCGGGTTTTAAAAAAAGTAATATTTCGGTTAAACCGAAAACCGCTTTTTCGAAATAACCAGTTTTTTGGACACCCTAGTCAGAATATTTAATATCGACCTATTTAGTTTATTTTTGGCTAAAATGTTTATAAGCAGATTTAATTTGGTAAAATAAGATCCCGCTATAATTTTTTTGGAAAAAATTTTATGGGCATTTTATTTTTTGAAAAAATTAAAAAAATTAGATGTTGTGTTTTACGAAATTTGTAATTGCTCTCGAACTGCTTAACCGATTTTTAAGTTTACTTTGTTTTAAAGAGGACACAATGCGCTTTCAGCCGTATCAACATGTCTGGATGGGCAATAAAATATATATATATATATATATAACGAAAACAAATTGGTTCGATATACACAATAGTACAAACATCTGTTCAGCCATTCGAGAGCAATTTCAAATTTCGTTAAACACAAAAACTCATTTTTTTATTCTTTCAAAATTAAAACGAGCATAAAATTTTTTAAAAAAAAAATTTTAAAAAATATTTTTTTAGCGAGATCTTATTTTATCTATTTGTAACAGCTTATAAACATTTTAGACAAAAATAAACTACATAGGTCGATATTAAATATTCTGACCCATATATCATTTGCTACGAGCCAAAAGTGTAACACACCGAAGGAGTGACCCAAGACCCTAAGTATGTTCGGCGGAAATCCGTTTTGGGTCATTTTAAGTCATTTGAGCAATGTCCGTCAGTCTGTCTGCATATGTGTCTGTCTGCTGGCGGGTGCGCACGATAACTCTTGAAAGGGGTTACCGATTGACTTCAAATATGGTATATGGTAATATTTTCTTCTATCTCCGGCTAAGTTCGAAGATGGGCCGATATTGGTCCACTCCTTCTAGTACCTCCCCCACAAAGGGTTAACATTTGGAGATATATTGATTATTTAATAACTTCTATACTACTTATTTGAATCCTCTGAAATTCTACACATAGTATTAGTTTGTTAGTCGCTAACACGTCCAGAAAAATGGGTAAAGTGGCCACTCCCTTTTTGGTGCCCCCCACAGAAATGGACCAATTTGCACCAAAAGTTAACTGCTTATGGCTTTAATATCAGTTCACACAATTACTTGAAATTTTGTACAGTGTTATGCTTTTATAGTACCTAGAGTCCAGAGAAAAATGGGTGTTATTGGCATGCCCCTTTTGGTACCTCCCACACAAATGGACCATTTTGTACCAAAAGTTAACAGATTTTAACTTTAATACCAGTGAATACAAATATTTGAAATTGTGTACGGTGTAATGCTTTTATAGTATCTAGAGTCCAGAGAAAAGTGACCGTTATTGGCACGTCCATTTTGGTACCTTCCACACAAATGGACCATTTTGTACCAAAAGTAAACAGCTTTTAACTTTAATACCAGTACATACTTTAAAATTATTAAATGAAATTTAAATTGATAATAATTTAATTTAAAAAAAATAAATTTACGAATATTTTTTTGGGACTCAAGGTGAGGGAATTCATAAGTACGGTTCACTTTCATACTTGTTTCTTCGAATGTTAATATCAACCAGCTGCTACACGGATGATTCCAATCTAGGATATTTTCATTGAGGAACCAGAAGTCGAACTTTACTTCCGCCTCCCAGATCATAATACTGTGTTTGGAGCGGAAACAGCTTAGTAACCCCGCAAAGACAACAAACGCCAATATTTTCTGATAGCCAAATGACAATCAAAGCAATTGTCTCCAAAAAGGTCAAGTTCAGAACAACGTTGGACTGTAAAAGGGCGATAAATGATTATTTAACTCATGGGCGGATGCATATCTTTTGGATGTAAAGACACATCAGAGTAATTGGAATGGAGCGGGAAAACAGTTTGCCCATTAAGAGCGGAGAACTTTGAGCAGTATAATTAGAAAAAGTCGAAACTTTTCGAAGCTTTTCGAAACCTAACCTGGTCATTCTGAACAATTACCCAAAACTTCTCCACCAAAATCTGTGTAGCTTTTGTCATACAGATATACGATTTTTTTTATAATTTTATTGAATTTTTTACAAAAATATCATTAAAAAAATCTTTGATACTGATTGATTTTGATTTCTTGGAAAATATGTATGTCCGAAAATTAAATAAAATTTTTTAATCTTGCATTAGGTCTCATTTTATCTAATATTAGATCTGATAGATATAAAAAGATATGTCAGATTACATCTCGCTCCAGATCTCACTGTATTTCGTATCAGAAGTAGTTATATCTACCGTATATATGTATGTAATTGGATATAACATCGCACCTGTTCAACAAAAGGTAACAACTCAAAATGCCAAAAATTTACTAAAAGCCAAAAACTGTTCCCGTAAATATTAATTTAAAAAAATGAATATTAACGAAAATATGTCATTGCTAGAAAATACAATTAGGAAGATGTTTTTATAATTTTTAAATGTCAATAATAATAACGGAAGTTTTTTGGCATCTACTAAAATTTTTTCATTTTGAGTTATAACCCTTTTTTTGAATACGTGTGCTATCTGGTCGTCCGTTTGCAAAGCATCATCAAAAACTTCAAAAACAAACTGCATAAATTTCCCTCATCAATGGCTCCCCTTCCTAAGCATAGTTAATACAATTTTAAGAAAAACCACAAATCAGTAATTTCAATTATAATAACAAAAAGCCACCCCCACTGTGCAA
This sequence comes from Eudasyphora cyanicolor, assembly GCA_963930755.1. Classification (NCBI taxonomy): domain Eukaryota; kingdom Metazoa; phylum Arthropoda; class Insecta; order Diptera; family Muscidae; genus Eudasyphora; species Eudasyphora cyanicolor. The sequence continues at coordinate 126,628,461 of OZ005736.1, read as the reverse complement.
TGACTGTCTGCCTGCCTCCTAGGTGGCAAGTGCCTTCTTTTGTGGCTGCTAATGCTATTGTTGATTTCTGATACATATTTTTTGTGGTGTTAGGTCATGCTATTATTTGAATATAAAGTAACATTATCTCCTTCATTTTTGATACGATTGGGGGTATCTTAATGTTAAGCTGACTTTTTTATTGAATCTTGTTTTCTATGCTATCTGCCCGTCTAAAAGTCTGTCTGTTTGTAGGCTTACAAAACCCAAACCACACAGCCAAACAAATCCTAATAATGAAATAGAACTCACCACAATGCGATATTGGGGTTTTATCGATTTTTTGCTTTTTGCCTTTTGTTTGTGTTGTTGTCGTTTAAGTTTATTTGATGCAAATTGTTTGAATTTCTTAAATTTGATTCTTTGTGTATACGAGTACATGTATACTCACACACACAAATACGTTGTGCACAACAGACAATACATAGATTGTCATATAAATTGAAAATTGAGAACAACAATATAGTAAATGGCATAAATTTAATTTGATACGCCTGACAAGGCCCATTTCAAATTGTCTTTAAAATGGATATTTTCTAACTAACTGTCATTGGATCTACCCTCTCTTCCACCCTCGGTCAATTCCTTGGAAGTTTTATTTCTACAAATATAAATCCTTGGAAGGGTGTCAAATTTTCGATGATTTTTCAACATCATTTTTAAGCACCTAATACATATAAAAGAATCCAAAGCAACATAATATTTAATTATATTGAATATTATTTGTTAAATACAAATAAGGGATATTAATTTGTTTATCTTCACTTGACATTTGCTACGGACCAAAAGTGTAACACCATAGGACACTTGAAATAGGCCCGTCCGTCTACTTGTCTGGCTTGACTTTATATTTTGTGTGCGGTAATATGTTCTTCTATCTCAGACCAAGTCCTTATATTTCAGACCAAGCCTTATGGACTTGATATATTATACGGAGTTTTGTACTTTCTGCCAGACTATAGTCTTTGGAAAAGTTTTTAAATATATACATATATTAGTAGACATTTCGATTGGCGATTCCTTTGAAGTACAGCCATCAGAGGCTTCCAGCGAGATTGTTTTTAGGTTAGGGTGGCAGCCGTTTTTTTAACAGCTCACATAGGCCAGTTTAGGTCCCTAGAGTTGCCACGGGCTGAAATGCCGCTCATTGAAACCAACCTGTTTTTTTATACAATGTTCTCGTTAGTGCGAATATCGGTAAAGGAAGATCTGTTAGCCTGCGACACCAGTATGTCTAGACATCGTTTACTCAATGCGGGACAGTCGCCTAGCAAGTGGTCAATGCTCTCCACTTCTTCCTCATCTTCACATTCTCATCATCTTCATCTGTCGTTGGACCGCTTGATTGCCTCTTGTCTAAGCCAAAGCTAGCATGTGGATAGTGGCGCACCAATATACGAGTATGCAAATCTTTGAGAATTTGTAGCATGTTAATCGGCTTTGCAGTTCCCCGGGATATCCCTATGCCAGGGCACCTATATGAGGTGTATATCAAACAGCTCAGCAATCTCATTAAGAGATCTGCTGCAGTTGAGAGCTGTTTGTGAATTTAGGGATGTGGCCTCCAGAGAATTGATGGCAGCCTGACTGTCCGAGTACATGGCAACGCCAGTGTTGGTTACTATGTTTCGACTCAGCCACTTGGAGACTTCCGATATTGTCGTTATTCTCTGAACCTTTGATAGTAGGTTGGTGATGCTTAGTTTGTCAGTTGCCGTCCACCATGCGGCAATGCCGTATAACAGTAGTGGAAAATACTGCTATATATATATGCCATTGCCGATTTTAGGAGAGAGGCCCCAACGCAGACCAAAGCCTTTTTATAAGGCGACGGTGGCCTTCTTTATACATTCCAGTAAGTTATGTCTGAATAACAGTTTCATATCTAGAATTATTCCTAGAAATTTCGCACTTTCAGATAAGACTAGATCTATTCCATTTATCCGAGAAGGAGGGTCCACATATGGGGCCTTACTCATGATAGTAAATAGAATCAATTCTGTCTGCTTCTGGCCCATCTAACCAACTTATTCAGAGCCACCAGTAGGATGTCCCTGTGGACGTTTTCCGCATATGCTACGAACTTGCAGCTGAAACGTTCTAGATGTAGCAGGAATTCATTCACCGTTCCAAATTAGTGGAGACGGTACTCCTCCTTGTGGGGTCCCTCTATTTACAAATCTTTAGAGTTGTGGACCTAAGACTTGCTATTATGCATCTTCTTTTGAGTAGGCTTTGGATTAGTCTAATCACGCCAGAGTTCAACTTTAGATGTGACAGCGCTGCATTTAACGCATCTGAGTGAATGTTGTAAATAACCCCTCATATGTCAAGAAATGCCACAATAGTGAATTCCTTGAAATGTAGGGACGATTCGATAGTGCTCGAAGTTCGTGCAGGGCAGATTCTGTAGACTTTCTCTTACTGTAAGCGTGCTGGTTCCCCGACAGGAGTTTTGTATCCAGACCTCCCCTAATGAAATAATCTAAAAGTCTTTCCAGACCTTTCAATAGGTAGGAGGATAGGCTAATTTTTCGGAAGTCTTATTGCCTTGTGTGCGATATCTTTCCCGCTTTGGGTATGAATACCATTTTGATATCACTCTACCAATTGCGGAGGTATGAGAACCTTATACAGCCTTCATAAATTCTCTCCAGCCAGGGGATAACGACATTAAAATTTTCTGCATTTCAGCTGTACAGCGATATTGTAATCGAAACTAAATTTGTTTGTGCTATCAAAACCTTTAAACCTTTTAAGTCGGCACAACCAGACAAAGTCTCACAGGCGGGGAGGAACGAAGATTGCTTTCATCCCAAAATCAAGAAAGCCGTCCCGTACTGGAGCTAAGGATTTCCGGTCAATCAGTCTATCGTCATTTCTCCTAAAAACACTGGAGGTATTAATGTATAGTTATCTTAGGACTAAAATTGATCTCAAGCTACTGTCCAATCAACAGCATTCCTACGAAAAGGGCTAGTACACAGAAACCGCCCAGCATGATCTAGTCAGCTTTATTGAAGTATCCCTCTATTTTAAGGAATATACTATGATAGCTTTCCTATATATAGAGGGGGCCTTCAATAACATAAATTCACCCACTATAATTACGGCTTTAGCGACCCCTTGGGGTTGATAGCAGTATACGTAGGTTCATTCATATCCTTCTGATTAGGAGACGCATTTCAGCTAGCTTAGGGTCTCCTGTTTCCTTAGGTATTTTACTAGACAGGAAGTTCAACTTCAAACCGAAAATTCTGGAAAGAGCTAAGAAGGCTGCGGTAGCGCTATGTACCTGTAAAAGGGCAATAGGAAAACGCTGAGGTCTGAACACGCGTATAGTTTATTAGTTGTAGACGACAGTATTCGGGCCGATAATGCTATACAGCATTGTCGTCAGGTGGATAGCTCAGCAGAAATCCACCTTCTGCGCGGTACTAAACAAGGTTCAGCGAATGGCTGCTATATGTAATCACTGGTGCACTGAGAACGACACTAACTGAGGAACTAAATGTTATACTACATTTAGTACCGCTAGACATCCTAGCAGTTTAATAAAAAATTGTCACTATGGTCAGAAAATGACTACGACATAGTGTCATTCTAGACACAAGGCGCGATCTTCCGGGCACTGCTGATTACGCTATGAATGAACCAATCTTAGACAAGAAGTATCTCACTTTTAGACATGATAGATAACAATGGTACGGTCGCATCCCAGAACATAGAATATTCATTAACTTCTATGCAGACGGTTCCAAACTCAGAATCCAAATTGAGCTTTGGGTCTTTTCTGAGGAACTTGAGCTATCAATTTCAGTACCAAATTCCATATAATATATCAAACTATTTAAGATACCATAAGGTGTGGACTAAGTCTGGGATAGAAGAATATGTTACCTGATCACTGTGGTGTTTAATGGGCAGAAAAATAGGCTATTAAAGAGGTATCGAAAGGGCTGAAAATTTATATTCGAACCGAAGTCGGTATCAATATTTTCTCTGCTAGTCAGGCTACTATATTCGTGTCAAAAACTGCCCTTATATTGTTCCAGTCCTAGTGAAATATTGATTCTTTAATCATTTCTATATATTTACCCCAATCGTGAAATTCCACACATAGTATCAGTTTATTAGTCGCTATCACCCCAAGAAAAATGGGCGAAGTTGCCACGGCCCTTTTTGTACCTCCCACACAAATGGATCACTTTGCTCCAGTTTAAAAGCTAATAACTTTAATACCAGAGCATAAAGGTACTTGCAATTTTGTAGTGCCTACAGTCCAGGGAAAAATAGGGGTTATTTCCACGCCCCTTTTAGTACCTCCCACACAAAGAATCAAATCATTTTCCCACAAATTTTAATTCCAAATCGTGCCTCTATATCTAACACACCTTCGTCGCTAAAAAAATTCTTCAAAGATTTTTTATAGTTTTATGAAATAAAAATATTTCATTACCGAATTCGATCGGCTGGGTTTTTTGTAGCTATTGCTGGTTGTCCTTTTTTAGGCAACTAAGTTTTTTTTTGTCCAAAATAATATTTTATTCCTGTTTTTAAAAGATATCAACGTAACGAAGAAATCAAGCCAACTTGAAAACAATTTATGGATAAATATCGAAATGATAACCCTTTTTGGTAGAAGTAAAATGGTATGGTATGGTTAATGGTAATTTTTTTTTTTTAAAACATTTTTCTTAAAAATTCCCATTTTCTTGGAAGGTGCCTTATGTATTTGGATCATATTTTTGGAAGGAAATTATGAGCCCTAAATATGTTAATAATGACACTTTCACGTGGAAACAGAAGTTAGTCGTTAAAACAATAAGAACAAATTTGATTTTTTCACAAAAACTAGTTTTTTGTTGTTTGTTTTGTTTATTTATATAAAAATACAACCGGCACACGGTGTATGCAATCGACTTTTTGTTGCTTGTACTATTTTCCAACAAATTTTTTTCCTGGGTGTGTGCATCTGGATGATGCCTATTGACAGTTTCTTGTGAAGAGATTAACATTTGAAATACAATTCTCATTGACAATAACTTGAGAATGCGTATGTTGCTTTAAGCAATTTTAAATTTATTTTCTTTTATTGAAAATAGAAAAAAATTGGAGCTTCAATAATAACACTGTGCTAGTCCAAAAATGTAACAGAGACGCGAACCTAAAGATCTACCTATTTCGAGCATGCTGAACCCAGTGGTACTAACCATTTATCTAGGTTAGCTCTTGTTTTCGAGATATTGGACCAACAAGGTTGCTGGGAAATGTAAAAGTTTACTCTTTTCGGGGGAGATTTTGACTTTGAAGGTTTCCGAATTTTGGCATTATGACTGAGAAAGAAATGTAGAGGACACTTAGGCGATTACTTCTTTGGATGCACTCGACGCCATAGATCTACTTCTTATCGCAGAAAAATCGTCATCAAATCTAACTATACGTCATAAGTAATAACAATCATCAAAAATTTTAAATAGCGTCGTCGATAAAAATATTCACCATAAAAAAATACTATAGGCTTCCTCACAACTGTTCTAGGATAAAATAACGGTTTCCTAGTTATAAGAGATATTCTAGGCCAAACTAAAAAACTGTTATAAAATCTATTTCAATAAGCAGATTTTACAGTTCTGTAAAAAATTAATGAACGAAAATAAATCGAATCAAAGCAAATAGTTTACAATGTAACAAATGGAAGACCACGTGGATAATCATATTTCGAGTATGCTGAATCCAACGGAAAAATCCGCATTCTAAGGTTAGCTCTTGTTTTCGAGAAATTCGCGATTTAAATTTGTAGTTTCAAAGAACCCATATTTTATTTATTTTATCATTTATAACCAAAAATCTGTTAATTCTGATACAAAAACATATCATGTGAGTCTCCCTCTGAGAAAACGTGTTTCGATAATGTTGAAGGGTATTAGATTGTCGAGGTTATATCTTTTTTCTAGATACATATTTTGGAAATGTTAAAGTATTGTTTAGAAGTTACCAAGACATTTATTTTCCTCTTCAATAATATAGTGTTGATTTATCTTAAAATTTTAGTTGACCAGATATTTATTTTTCTTCTTGCAAATTTCAAAAAATGTCGTCTAAAAGAGATTCTAACTTCTTGAATGTGTACCGCTGTTCGAGTTTTGCTGTTATTTGGTGAAAACGTTCAGCATGCTCGTCGGATTCCGCCGGTGATTGTTCTGCAAATTTGTCTAAATGACAATGGAAGAAGTGCATTTTTAAAGACATGTTTACGTGTAAGATATGGAAAGCAGATTGCATTTCTAACATAAGGATCCTCCAATTTTCAGACCTATAGGATCCTAGAACGTTTTCAACTACCGCTTTCAAGCTTTTCCATGCCACTGTCTCTATATTATTGAGAGAATTTTCAAATCGTCTTTCATCAAACGACGAAATTAAGTATTCCTTTAACAAAACAATAATCTGCTATGAAATATGACTACTAGTCGTCATTAAATGTACTCTAATTTTGCATAACTTCTTTTATTTTCATTTCACTCAGCAGTGGAAACATGCGACGTAATTCCTTTATTGCATTTCCTTCGGGACTCAATGCCTTGATACAATTTTTTACTATCTCTAGTTTAATATGCAACGGTGGAAGCAAAACTTTTTCAATTGGGACAAGTGGGATCTGTATAATATTGTGTTGGCGCAACTTATCCTCCTGCCGTAAAGGCCAGACGTTGGTATTATATTGATCGCCAGTAAATCCTGTATCCCATAGACTGATGAAACACAAATTTTGTGTATAGCCCAACTGCATCTCTCCCTTAAAGTGGCCACCACTTTCAAATCAGCGCATATTTTCCACATATGTTCCAACTTTTCTTCAAGGATGAATAGCTCTCCTTGTGTTAGTGCTTAGTGCAATGGGAACAGAATTCTTTGAATTGGTTACATGGAGTAAAACAGCTTTTAAGCTGCTGTTCGACGAATCGATAAATAGTCGCCAGTCTTCAGGACGGTTTTCATTTTGCATAGCTGATATCAATCTTCGAATATCAGTGCAATATGCAAGTTCGTTGTGATCAATAGATTTGAAAAAAGTCGTAAATGTTTGATGACGATTTATTGCACCATACACAAGAACACCTGGTGCCAAAATATTTGATTCTCTTAATTCTCTTGCCAGTATAATCGACTGCCTCTGAGAAAGCTTTAAGCGTCGTAACATGCCACGGTCGGATGTAATTTCGATATGATTACATTGCATATCTACATTTGTTGGTTGATAAATAGATACATCCACGTCGTCGATCCCAACTGATTGTAGAGTCGGTGGCATAAGTTCATTTTTTGGACATGTTCTCCTCGGTATAGGTATCGCATCTGAATCAGCTGGGTCAGCTGGGTATACAGTGTGGAAGAGTACTTCATTGAACAAAGTTTTCTTCTATTGATACCTACAATGTAATTCACACATGAATAACACTCCTTCGAATCGTGATCTTGAGGATCTATCCAAATCATTGGAACTCCGAACGGCATTCCTACTCCACATGCTTTCCATTTATTAAGCTGCACTATACACGATGTACAAATTATAGATGGTAATTATGCTTTCTGAATAGTACTGTTGATATAAATTGGCAATTGGAATACTGATTTTACGCCGGTTTGGCATAATTGTAAATCTGCCGCACACGTAGCAAAAGTTGTTTAATTCTAAACATTTATACATTTTGTTAATACTCGTATGTTCTTAAAATAAACTGATGTTATTGAAGTATAGATTGACAATATGTAATATGGTAATGACATTACTTATCATGCCAACTCAACCTTAATATTTTTAATATATATTTACTATTTGAAACAGCGTATATACTGATATTTAAAAACAAGTAAGAAAGTTTCAGTCGGGTAAACCGACTAAGGTATACCCTCACTTTGTGAGTAATGTAATATTGAATATTACTCGAATTATTCTGTCAATTTGTGTGGGAGGTACCAGAAGGGGTTTATCAAATACACCTTTTTTTTGCTGAACATTAGATACTTTAAATTCATTGCACTGTGCCTACTTATAAGCATTTATGTGCACTGGTATAAACGTTATGAGACATTAAATTGTGGTATGATTTGGGCATTTTGTGTGGGAGGTATATAAGTATTTTTATACACTGGTTTTAATGTTATAAGCTGTTAACTTTTGGTGCAAAATGGTGCATTTGTGTGGGAGGTACCAAAAGGGACGTGGCGACTTCGCCCATTTTTCTCGAGTTGATAACGGTTAATAAGCTAATACTATGTGTGGAATTTCAAAAGATTCGAATAAGTAGTATAGCAGTTATTAAAGAATCAATATTTCACAACATTTTAACCCTTTGTGGGGGAGGTACTAGAAGGAGTGGACCAATATGGCCCATCTTCGAACTTAGCCGGAGATAGAAAAAAATATTACCACATACCAAATTTGAGGTCAATCGGTTACTCCTTTCGAGAGTTATCGTGCGCACCAGCCAGAAGACAGACAGACGGACGGACATTGCTCATTCGACTTAAAATGACCCAAAACGGATTTCCTCCGAACATACTTGGGGTCTTAGGTCACTCCTTCGACGTGTTACACTTTTTTCCGTAGCAAATGATATATACCCTCGTCACACTAAAGTGAGGGTATAATAAGAAAATAATTGTTTTGATATTTTCCAAACAGTAATTTAACATTTCGAATATCTAAAAAAATGATATAACCTCGAAAATCAAATACCATTCGACATTATCGAAACACGCTTTCTCAGAGGGAGACACACATGATATGTTTTTGTATCAAAATTAACAGATTTTTGGTTATAAATGATAAAATAAATAAAATATGGGTTTTTTGAAACTACAAATTTAAATCGCGAATTTCTCGAAAACAGGAGTTAATCTAGGAAAGCGGATTTTACCGTTGGATTCAGCATACTCGAAATATATTTATCCACCTGGTCTTCCATTTGTTGCATTGTAAACTATTTAGTTTGATTCGATTTTTATTTTCGTTCATTCATTTTTTACAGAATTGTAAAATCTATTTATTGAAATAGATTTTATAACAGTTTTTAGTTTGGCCTAGAATATCTCTTATAATTAGGAAACCGTTATTTAATCCTAAAGCAGTTGTGAGGAAGCCTATAGTATTTTTTTATGTTGAATATTTATATCGACGATGCCATCTAAAAATGTTGGTGATTTTTATACTTATGACGTATAGTTAGATTTGATGACGATTTTTCTGCGGTAAAAAGAAGATCAATGGCGTCGAGTGCATCCAAAGAAATAATCGCTTAAGTGTCCTCTACATTTCTCACTCAGTCATAATGCCAAAATTCGGAAACCTTCAACGTCAAAATCTCCCCCGAAAAGAGTAAACTTTTACATTTCCCAGCAAACTTGTTGGTCCAATATCTCGAAAACAAGAGTTAACCTAGAAAAATGGTTAGCAACACTGGGTTCAGCATGCTCAAATTAGGTAGACTTGTATGGTCGCGTCTCTGTTACATTTTTGAAGTTTTATTTTCAAGCACAGTGTAATAGTTGTGTTATGCTCTGAAAGGCAGATACAAAATTATTCCAATTAAATTTTTTGCAAAATAAATATTTGTGATTCTAACTAGGATATTCTCCCGGCTTCAAGACCATTTTGTTTCTATATTACTATAGAAACAAGTATTTTATACATGGCGGTGTATAAATATGTATTACATATTGGCAGCACACATACTGGATCATGATTTCTGAGCCGTGACACTCGTTATCAACAGTTCTGCTGCAATTGTATGCGTGTTGAAGTCAACCATATAGAGCTCCGTATCTCCCATACAATTGCAGCAGAACTGTTGATAACGAGTGTCACGGCTCAGAAATCATGATCCAGTATGTGTGCTGCCAATTTGTAATACATATTTATACACCGCCGTGTATAAAATACTTGTTTCTATAGTAATATAGAAACAAAATGGTCTTCAAGCCGGGAGAATATCCTAGTTAGAATCACAATGATTTGCAGACCGAATAAAAGCAAGCAAACATAAAAATAAATATTTTTTAAAGAAAAATCCAAAATAATCTAAGAAAATAAATACGTATAAAAAAACATTTATTTTCTATGTTATTCCATAGAAGTGTGTTTCTTGGACTTGGACTTCTTTATTTTAAAGAAAACGTTATTTGGCTAAAAAAGTATCCTAGTGACAAATCAATAAAAAAATTAAACATTTGGATCAAAGATTTCCTTCTTTGAATTGAGCATTTCTTTGTGTATGTTGTTGAAAATGAAATGCTGTTAATTATACCCTACACCACACTGTGGTACAGGGTATTATGACTTTGTGCATTTGTTTGTAACACCCAAAAGGAGAAGAGATAGATCCATTGTTTATTATACCGATCGATTTGTAATCACTTTCTGAGTCGATTTAGATATGTCCTTCTGTCTGTCCGTCTGTCTGTAGATGTATTCTTGTAATCAAAGTACAGGTCGCAATTATGGCCCGATCTTGACGAAACTTTACACATATCTTCTTTTTTGGCCCAAGGACGATCCCTATTTAATTTGGCTAAAATCGGTTCAGATTTGGATATAGCCCCCATATATATGTTAGCCCCGATTTGACATGTAAGCGCTGTACAAACTTTAAGAGGTCTCTTATTATATGAATGAACACTGTTAAATTTGGAAGAAATCGGTTCAGATTTAGATATAGCCCCCATATATATGTTACCCCCGATTTTACATGTAAGCGCTGTAAAAAGTGTAATTTTAATCCGATCAGTACGAAATTCGGCAGAAATTACATGAAATCATACTGCCAAATTTGAGGGAAATCGGTTGAGGTTTAGATATAGCCCATATATATATATATATATATATAAATGTTATTTTATATCCGATCAGTGACTGTATTTTATATCCGATCAGAACGAAATTTGACAGAAAGAGGTCTGTTTACATGAATGACTATTCAGGGAAATCCGTTCAGATTTATATATAACCTCCATATATATGTTCCTCCTGATTTGGTTTCAAAGCGCTATAGAAGTTGTACCTTATTTCCGACCATTAAAATTTTCCAGAACGATGTTTCTTAATTTAGGAACGAATATTGCTAAATTTAGCGATTATCGGTTTAGAATTAGATAATATGTTTCTACCCATTTACCAATTATTCCAAATAATTATCGCAATGACCCTTATCGCATTGTTAGGGAGGTGTAGGGTATTATATAGTCGGCCCCGCCCGACTTTCTGCCTTTCCTTACAGGTTTTAATATGTGTTTTTCTTTCAGTTTGTTTTGACGTCGCCCTTGGGCTTCGACGAGTGCAAGAAGAAATTTTAAAGTAAATTTAAATAAATTCACAACTTTCGGAATAAGTTTCCTTCAACTAATATGTTATATTGGCATATATACATATATACTTACATACCGGTATATTAAGGAGTCTCAAGTGAAGCCATTTACTTAATTAATTGAGTGATATTTTGAAAATTTATGGATAATAAAATAGGAAATCGTAAATGTTCAAACCAAACTTAATTTAAAAGATTGGGGAGAATTATCGTAGAACATGTAAGGAAGGCCAAAAGTCGACAATATGAAACCCTAGACCAGCGTATTATAGCAGAATAGACACTCATATTGTTGCTCCAAATCTAAAATGATTTCACTAGTTTCACGAAGGTCGGTTTATAATATGTTTTGGTGTAATATTGTATCCTAAACACGAAAAAATATAAAAAAAACAATTTTTATGGTAAATTTTTTATTTCATTTATTTTTTTTTTAATTGCGATTTTTTAGATGTTTTTAGTATTTGGAGCAAATTTGTTTAAGTATATGCTCGATAAATTACACAAATTTATGCTGATAAAATCACTTTCACGCAGAAACAGAAGTTTAGTAACCATATTTAAAACAATCGGAATGGCATAGCTTATTTTCAAAAAATTATTTTTGCTGGCAAGGACGGACATTGCTCAAATGACTTAAAATGGCCCAAAACAGATTTCCGCGAAATATTCTTGGTCACTCCTTCGATGTGTTACACTTTTGGCCCGCAGCAACTTATATACACCATCGTATAAGAACATTATTTTGTTTAAATTATCTTACTCTAACAAAAGGTATATAGTTTCTACATTTACCCTTAGATTTTTTCATATTGTCAACATTTTTTTCGTTAGGATGTTAGCTTTAAAAAATGGAACAAATACATTTTTTGCCATTTTTTTCTACTTTTTATGGTTGTTCGTGCCACCAAAGACCATATTTGTGTTTTAAAAAAATCAATTTTTTTTTCTAATACGGCAGATATTCAATGAAAATTGGAATCTAATAAAAAAATTTTTAAAAAAACTTTACCATTAAAAAAAATTTTGGTTCGGAATTCAATAAAATAATATGCCTCAATCTACACAAAAAAGTTTTAGGTCACGAACACTAAAAAAAATGTTGTTGTAAAATAAAAAAATGTATGCAAAATTTAGGGAAATCTCTATGTATAAGTATCTAGAATGTAAAATTTATTAACAAATTTACTTTGATATGATGTACACAACATTAACAGTGTATAAAAGGATAGTTGGAAGGACAAGTTTTAACGAAAGTTTTTTCCCGCTAGTAAGGCGGTTTAACAATTTGATTTGTTTGTATGTAAATTCACTTTTGTTGGATCCTTCGATTACCACCCCGAGGTATTCGCATTGTTTTGAAACTTTCTAATTCCATGGACACGCAACCAATCAGCGACAGACCAATAGACAAACATACAGACACTTTTACCATGCTGAGACAAGCAATGAACATTTTTGAACAAAACAGAAGTGTAAAAAATGTGTTCAACGAAAGTACAATGAACTATACACAAATCATTCTTGTTTGTACACCACAATGAGTTTATGTTCCGAATACTGAGTGAGAAGAGAATAACAACAAATTCACGTAAAATTTGCATAACTTTTATATCAACAAAATCATTGGAAATCATTTAAATACAATAATGCCCTGTCAGACAACTTGTTGTTTGTGGCCGTACAGGAAGGCTAGCTGGCTTTCAGAGGGAGAACAGGGCCTGGATAAGTGCATGATTTGAAAGTGGAAAAAGTGAAAAATCCTTTTGAAGAAAATTTCAATAATATTTTAATTAAAATCACTTAAAAACATCGACAAATTGACAGTTATTATATTTATATTATTTTATCATAAAGTCGGTCACGAATTAAATGTGACCTTTCCGAAGAAAATCTATGCATAATTTAAAAAGTTGTAGCTAATTTAGCAAATCTACCAATATTTTTTATTTATCTAAATAAAATATGGAAGTTAATTTATCTTGTATACTACTAAACCGTATATTCCATGGTACAGGGTTTTCCAACAAGAGGTGTTATTTTGAATCACCCGGTATTTCGGTAGCTGTCACTTTTGAATCTTTTATTCTTTGACATTTGACAAGTAGAAACTACGCCATTACTAACCAGTAAGGAAAGGTAAAAAGTCGGGCCGGGCCGACTATATAATACCCTACACCTACCTAACAATGCGATAAGGGTCATTGCGATAATAATTTGGAATAATTGGTAAATGGGTGGGAACATATTATCTAATTCTGAGCCGATAATCGCTAAATTAAGCAATATTCGTTCCTAAATTGAGAAACATTGTTCTGGAAAATTTTAATGATCGGAAGTATATGGGGGCTATATCTAAATCTGAACCGATTTTCTCCCAATTTAGCAGTATTCCTGCTAAATATGTTACCATGTCAAATCTGGGGTAACAAATATATGGGGGCTATATCTAAATTTGAACCGATTTCTACCAAATTTAGAGTGTACATTCGTATAATAGGAAACCTCTTTATGCCAAACTTCATACCGATCAGATATAAAATACAGTTTTTACAGCGATTAGGTAGAAATTAGTAGAAAAATTCGAGCTGTTGCACTCAAAAAAATGTATTTCCTAAATTTTAGTAAAATCCACACTCCAATTTAGTTCAATGTTTTTATTCATATTGAGTTAATTTTTTCTTAAAACTGGGAAATTTTATTTAGTACTACCAAATTTTATTTTTTTGGGGATATGCAGAAAAGTTCGTTAACTAAAAATGAGGACATATTTTTACTAAAAATAATATTTCATGAAAAAAGTTCGAATATTCATATATTTATCAAATTTAAACATATGCGGTGGACACCCAACATAGACATAAGGAAATTATGAACTAATAATGGAAAGCATGATTTTTAGGAAATTTTAACTAAAAATAATCATGAATCCTTATTTCGAGTCCATGAATTTGAACTCAAAATTAAGAAAACATACTAAAATCAAGGAAAAAATTAACTATTTTCGGACTATGTTGTAGTCCTAAAAACTCAAAAAATTCTGTTCTTTTTCGTTCCGCAATTTGTATTTTTTCACAAATCGTTACTTGCAGAAACTTAAATTTATGGAGAAACATTAAAAATGTTACGCCCGGGACGAGAGTCGAAGCGACAAACTTATGATAGTGAGCCAGACACACTATATATCGAGCTACGAAACTCTTTTGGGATTGATATGAAAATGTCATTCATAATAAAATTTCTTCATCACCTATAAATTTAGTATATGGCAACTCTATTTATCATTCAATGATGGCAATCCTTTTATAAAATTCAAGTGCACATAAAAATACATTGTTTCGAAAATTTTGGGATATATAATTGTATTTAAAAACAAATTTTTCATAAACTTTAAGTGTCTACGTAGCTTAGTTGGTAAACATGTGGTTCATAAAACGGAAGGTTCTGGGATCGAATCGCATTCGGAGGTACAGTTTTATATATAGATAATGTTTAATGTTTAATAAAATAAATTGCAATTCCTAAAATAAAGCGGAAGAGAGAAATCCAAAAAGGAAGTGGTAAGAGAGAGATTTCCAAAATATAAATGGAGGAGGAAAGTGATGAAGTAGGATCAAAAATCGCAAAAAAATCATGAACTAAAAAGTCCAAGAAAAATTTTAATTTTTCTTTTCTTTTTGCATAAATTCAATTAAATTTTCCTAAATTTGGGTAAAAATTTACCCGCAATAAGGACAAAAGTATGCTGAATTTGCGTAATTTCAAGTCCGAATTTGCTAGTATTGAGTTAATTTTCCCTATTTTAATTTCAATAGTTACTTAAAGGAAGTACGATTTAACTAGAAATAAGTTAAAAATATTTCATAATTGTAAGGAAATGTATGAACTTGATATAAGGAAAAATAGCCTTAGCGAAATACGAAGTTCAATATTCCTACAGTTAAGTTCATTTTAACTTGCTCTAGGGTTCACTTTTTTTTTGAGTGTGGGACAAGTTAGTGATGTGAAGAATAAAACCCGTTCACGTCGCTCAAGAACAACTGAGAATATTGCTGCTATAGACCAAAGTGTTGAAGAAAACCCAGGTTTGTCAATTCCTCGTCTTTCTTTGGAATTGGGCATTCCACAAACGTCATTACACCGTACCCTGCATAAAGACTTGGGTCTTAAGGCTTATAAAGTTCAGTTAACACAAGAACTCATGCCGGCCGATCATCAACAACGTCGTGTCTTTGCTGATTGGGCCCTTGAAATGCATGAAACAACAAGCTAAATTGTCGCATTTGGGGCTCGGAAAACCCAAGAGTTATTGTTGAGAAGCCTCTCCATCCTCAACGTGTGACTGTTTACTTTTTCGAAAATGAGGTTGGATCAACAGTTACGGTGAATGGATTGCGCTATCGAGAGATGATTAATGATTTTTTATGGTCGGAGTTGGATGGTATTGATCTGGACGACGTTTACTTTCAACAAGACGGCGCTACATGCCACACAAGCAACGAAACCATTGCTCTGTTACGGGAAAAGTTTCCGGACGGTGTTATCTCTCGAAGAGGTGATCACAATTGGCCACCGAGATCTTGTGATATAACACCTTGCGACTTCTTCCTTTGGGGCCACTTGAAAGATAAAGTCTACGCCAACAGCCCAGCGTCGATTCAAGACCTCAAAGATAGAATTCGTGAGGCTATTAAGGACATATGGCAGCAACTTTGCGATTTAGTTATGGAAAATTTCATGAAAAGGATATGGTCCTGTAAGCGTTGTCGTTATGGCCATTTGGCTGATGTTGTTTTTCATTATTAACGGCATACCTTCCTCTATATTATGAAATAAACATCCGATCATTTATCTCAAAAATTGCATTTTTCTTTGAATACCAAAATAACACCTCTTGTTGGAAAACCCTTTACTCTATAACTGTTCTGCCTCAGAGATTAAAATAAGCCTTTAAGCCATATTAAGCTTAATTTAACAAATGTTTACATAATTTCAAGTAATTTTTACTTATTACACTATGCAACAACATTTTTGTCAAATGGCTGCGCATAACACTTCTGGTGTAATATGGAGTCCTAAACACGAAAAAAAAACATTAAAAAAAAGTTTCAAGGTTTTTTTTTTTGGTTAAAACATTTTTCTATAAAATTCCAATTTTTTGGAAGGAGCCTTTGATATTTGGACCATATTTCTTTAAGTGAATGCTCAATACAATCTTATTTCTACAAAAAGTGCAATAATTTCTACATTTACCCATAGATTTTCTTCAAATAAGCATTGTTCTCTTCGTTGGAATGCTAGCATGGAATGCTAAATTATGGAACAAACTAATTTTTGGAGATTTTTCTCTATTCTTTATGTTTTTTTTTCGAGCCAACAAAAAAACTTTTGTTTTTTAAAAATAAAATTCTTTCTTATTCTTTTAACGATTGTTACTAAACTTCAGTTTCTACGTGAAAGTGATGTTTTCAGAATTTTTAGGGTTTATCAAGTTTATTCTTCAAAAAAGGGTCCAAATACAACAAGTAACTTCTATGAAAATTTTAAATAAAATATTTAAAAAAAAAGTATAAGTATTTCAGCTGATTTAAGTTAAAGACATACACTATTGCTAATGAATTCTGAAGATGATAGAGCGGTGTCTATCGAAACTGCAGTCAATTCTACCAAGCAATTAAAACTCTCTACCAAGTTTTGTATTTGTTTCTATTACTTTTTTGCAATAGACAGAAAGTAAATGGAACATATGGTCTCAAACCAAAAATAAATTCTGACTGAATAACAAAAGCACAGACCAACAATAAATAACAACAACACAACAAAACTTTACCATAAAAAATTATATTGGTTTCATAAAATAGTATACCTCAATCTATATAAAAAACTTTTTAGGTCTCGGACACATTTTTTTGTATAGTGATATAGGCCTTTCTACCCTTGATTTTTGCAATGTAATCCGTTTTCTATTTGGCTAAAAAAGCTTAGTACGAATGTACTTAGAATTTTAAGTACGATTTCGGTTTAAAATGAAAGATTTTAGTATGGCATTTTTTCATTATGCGTCATCGATTTTCTGCGGAATGGTAGCATTTTATTAGATCAGGCTTTACTATAAAATAATAGTAATATAATAGTTATGCATTTTTCAATGCATCTTACGGCCAATTCCACAATCTCTGGTTATCCTACAGTTAGAGCTAACCTACAGTTATAGCTGTTAAATTGTATGAAATTTTTATTTTTTAACTGTGGTTAGCTCTAACCGGAGATTGTGACATTGGGGGTAAGAGGTTTTAATTAAAAAATTATTAAAATTTTCTCAACAAATTTTATTTTTCGCAATATTTGTACGATATTTTTTAAATCGCTAATGGGATGAGCAGTTTATGTAAGAAGCATTTGAAGGCTATTTGTATGGGTCTTGATAAAGATTTTTTGGTTTTTATTTTTTTAAAAAAAAATTAGAAAAAACTGTCTATAACACATTGGTCTACATTTTCAAAATACAATAGGTAATTACTTATATAGGGGCATTTCCGCCGAATGGTCAACCAGGGCCGAAAAATAAAATGTTGGTAATCATCGTATTTTATTGTGAATAATTATAAAAAAAATGAATACAAAATGTCTAAATTTTTAAAATATAATGGTTTCATAGCATATCTCAGTTGTTTTCATGACAACATTTGCCTAAAAACTGAAAAATTTTATTTTTTCCATTTTAAGCCACTTTTACAGACATTTTAATATTTAATTATTTTACATATAAAACATATGTTATGCTTGCAATCTTTCTACAAAATTTCTATATTGCAATCAATTAAGAATAGAAAAATACAAGGAGACCAAAAAAAAATTCGATTAATTTAACGGTTAAAACAGATGGAATAATCGTACGTTCGCGACCGGCACCTAAGTAAGCTAATTCAAAAACCAGTAAGGAAAGGCTAAAGTCGGGCGGTGCCGACTATATAATACCCTACACCACTCTCGTAATATTGAATAACTCTGATATATAAATTTTGTAATTCATGTATAAATTGTTTACATAAATTTACTTTTGGGACAATTTATACTTAAATAATACCCTGTACCACAGTGTGGTGTAGGGTATAAAAACGATTGGATCTAAAGAGCCAAATCGGATGAAACATATATATTCAAATATTTCTTCAAATTCGGCAATGTTGGTTCATGAATCAAGAAACTCTACCATTCTAAATTTCAAAACGATTGGATGTAAAATATAGCTTCTATAGAACTAAAGGGACAAATCGGACGAAACATATATATGGGAGCTATAGCTAAATCTTAATCGATTTTCTTCAAATTCGGTAGTTTTGGTTCATGGATCAATAAACTCTACCATTCTAAATTTCAAAACGATTGGATGTAAAATACAGCTTCTATAGAACTAAAGGGCCAAATCGGACGAAACATATATATGGGAGCTATAGCTAAATCTTAACCGATTTTCTTCAAATTCGGTAGTGTTGGTTCATGGATCAAGAAACTCTACCATTCTAAATTTCAAAACGATCGGATGTAAAATACAGCTTCTATAGGACTAAAGGGCCAAATCGGACGAAAGATATATATGGGAGCTATAGCTAAATCTTAATCGATTTTCTTCAAATTCGGTAGTGTTGGTTCATGGATCAATAAACTCTACCATTCAAAATTTCAAAACGATTGGATGTAAAATACAGCTTCTATAGAACTAAAGGGCCAAATCGGATGAAACATATATATGGGAGCTATAACTAAATCTTTACCGATTTTCTTCAAATTCGGCAATGTTGGTTCATGAATCAAGAAACTCTACCATTCTAAATTTCAAAACGATTGGATGTAAAATACAGATTCTATAGAACTAAAGGGCCAAATCGGTTGAAACATATATATGGGAGCTATAACTAAATCTTTACCGATGTTCTTCAAATTCGGCAATGTTGGTTCATGGATCAAGAAACTCTACCATTCTAAATTTCAAAACGATCGGATGTAAAATACAGCTTCTATAGGACTAAAGGGCCAAATCGGACTAAAGATATATATGGGAGCTATATCTAAATCTGAACCGATTTCAACCAAATTCAATAGCGATCTTAACAGCCGCGAAATACTCTAAACTGCAAAATTTCAGAACGATCGGAGTGTCGACGAACAACTTTACATGGACAGACGGACGGACGGACGGACGGACGGACAGACATCGTTAAATCGACTCAGCTAGTGATTCTGAGTAGATCGGTATACTTTAAGGTGGGTCTAGCTGTGTTATTTTCAGGTGTTACAAACATCTGCCGTGAAACAAACTTATAATACCCTGTACCACAGTGTGGTGTAGGGTATAAAAACAATAGAGATAATTTATTGTGTACATACTAGATAGAAAGCTACTACATCCTTTTCGCAGATTTTTT